>JAIUCV010000077.1:1370000-2740000 GCA_026724425.1 Erythrophleum ivorense | reverse complement strand
GGTTTTAGAATTAGTTAAAATAATATCTAAATCCGATACTCTGAAAATCCAAAACTTGATAGGTAATGTTACTTTCAACTTGTATTAACCTAAATGATGCCCCTTTCGAGAAAGAAGAATAAAAAAAACAAATTGTATCAACCGAACGTTTGGTTATTTGACCACATTAACCGATTACGAGAATACTAGCTGATGAATTATTTAGAAAACCCATCTCATCCAACCCGACAACTGCCTTGTTTTTTATCAGGATGCGAATCAGATAACTTACCTTTATCTTGAAAAACCGAAGGATATATCATATATGTAAGGAAAAAAAGAAAAAATCGTTACACATAAAACGCAACATTTTAGTTATTAAACTACTCTTAGAACTATTACACATGTTTCAAGTGATTTGCTCGGAGTATGCAAAAATGTCAAATGATCTCTTGTATCAAATGATTCCATATATATAAAAAATAGCCCGACGTATACATTAGAATATAAACTCATGCATCAATTTTGTTTGTTGTTAATTTGTGTAAACTGACGCATCGGTTACAACTTTTTCTTAACAGTATTAAGGTCCCGATTGGTAACGACTGTGACTTTAGGCTGTGACTGTTGGCTTTTGGCTGTAGAGATTTTGGCTGTTAAAACTGTGACTGTTACTTTTAAATTTTTTGAAAGTCAGATTGTTAACAAAGGCTGTGAAAGCTGTGACAGTTGTTTTTAAATATCATAAAAGGAAAAATTATTATGAAATTTTATTTATTTATATTATTATATTTAGTATAATTATCTTAAATATATTATTAGCATTTAAAATATAAAATGTAAATTATTATTCTTTGGTCTAATAATAATATTTAGTTATAAAATATAAGAAAATTGATCTTAAAAGAATGAGAAAAAAAAATAATTATTAATTAGTCAAATTTTAGTTACAATAAATTATTTTTATATTAAAAATAAGTTTTGATTTCTTGTGGAAAGAAGAAAGAATAAAAGTAATTAAAAAGAAAGAAAAAACAAATCCTAAAGTCATTAAAGTCTCATGTACGTGACTTTTACAAAAAAAAAAGTTCAAAGAGTAAAAATTTAAAAGTCTGCAGTTGGGCTTTAGAGAGAAAATAGGAAAGTAAAAGTCTAATTGGCAAAAAATTAACTTTCAAGACTTTAAAACACCAAACAGCCCTAAAGCCACAACGCCAATCAGAGCCTAAATCTAGCTTCTATAAAAATAAGTTGGCGAGGGGGGCAAAGAAGTAAATATGAAACAAGAATGGGAGAAGAGTGAGTGAGCCATGTGAAACTCTCCCCTTCTCTCTCTCATAATAGTCTTAAACATTGGCTTCTCTCGTTTCCCGAGGGGACTTCCTGATAACACAATCCAAAGCTCTCTCTCTCTCTCTCTATTTCCGATCAAAAAGTCGAGTAGCTTTCTGCAGCAGTTCCATTTCCAATGTCTTTGTTTCCCATCTAGCTTTATCTCATCCTTTGATTCACCAAACTTGATCAAACTTGATCAAATCCTTGATGAGTTATTATTTATTTTAAAACAAATGGTTTAAGTAATTAGTTTCTATAGTGCTTTCCAAAGATTGATTCTTCTCTCGTTATTTAACAAATGTATTGTTGTTTTCACGTAATACAATAGTTATTGTTTAGTACTCCCTCTGTTTCATAATATAAGAGGTTTTGAAGTTTTTTTTTTTGTTTCATAATATAAGGAGTTTTAGAGTTTCTAGGCAAAATTAAATGTGTTTTGTTACTTTTGATTATTTATATTTTTCATATTATTTTGTTATTGGTTTAAATGTTTTGGAATTGATGATAAAATATATTTTATTTCAAAATATATAAGAATTAAATAGCTTCTTAATCTATGTGCAAAAACCTTAAACCTCCTATATTATAAAACAGAAGGAGTATTAATCATCCATTTTTAAGCATAGTAATTTACTTTAAAATGTATTATAAATGTTTTATCCGTATGTTCCATCCGTACTCCAAACCCAGTTAGTTAAGCCTGACAGTTTGATTGGAGGGAATATTAATTCATATACATATATCGTTTTCCTATCGGCTTAATTAATAAAATTTAAAATCTCGATATGACTCTAATTTCCAGCAAGACATTCCATACGGTTTTTTGGTTTCTGATGGTTTGCGATTTTAATACTATCCATATATAATTTCCATGCTATTTTTAATAAGAACGAAGAGCTTTTTTCCTTGGAGAATGTGATAATTTTCTGGGTATGATTATTTATTTTATCAGATTCCTGTCCAACTTTAGCTAAATTATAATCTAATCAAAAATAATCTAGGGCACTACGGTGTTAAGTGTAACAGCGATCTTGTAATTCTTAATTTATTCGGGGACATACTCAAATAACACGTCGCAAGTTTTTCCTTTGTCGTATGTAGTTAGCTGCACGCATATATTTAAAAATGATTAGTTATTGATAGGATGCTTACTCAGTCTGATTCTTAATTTGGTTTCTACAGTTTTACCGCACTCCTACAAATGCGAACACACTAGCTAGTCTCATGGGTTTAGACCATTACTTTAGACTTGTTGCATAGAAACTCGTATCTATACAGACAGTAAGTCTTGGTGAAATAGACAGATGGGAAATTAGCATCAGTAATTCAGTATCCATTAAAAAACCTTAAATTAACAAAATGGCTTAAACAAGTGATAGGCCAGAGTGGACATAACATGTAACATATAACATATAAAATTAACAAAAATTGACCTTTGACGTGTGACATCAGCAAACAACCATTTCTTTGTTTCCCATAGATGGAGGTAATGGTGTCTTCGACAGTTCATGTGGCAAAAGATATGCCACTTAATTACTTTTCCTTTATGGCTATAATAAATTTTATTTTTGAGCCCAATATGACAACTAGAGTACTAGCCTAATTTTTCCTAGAAGGCCTATAAACTCCAGTAAAGATTGTATTAGAGAATCTTAAACCTTATTTTCTTTTAAGAAAAATTATACTCCCTCTGTTTCATAATATAAGGGGTTTTAAAGTTTTTTTTTTGTTTCATAATATAAAGAGTTTTAGAGTTTCTAGGCAAAATTAAATGTGTTTTTGTTACTTTTGATTATTTATATTTTTCATATTATTTTGTTATTGGTTTAAATGTTTTGAAATTGATGATAAAATATATTTTATTTCAAAAAGTATAAAAATTAAATAGCTTCTTATTCTATGTGCAAAAACCTTAAACCCCCTATATTATGAAACAGAGGGAGTACTGTTTAGTAACTTTTTTGTTTGAAAAAAAATGATACCACAGTAAGGAAATTAAACGTTATGATAGAATCAAAAGAATAACTAATATTCTCTCTGTTTCATAATAATAATAAGTATTGTTTAAAGTTTTTTACATATATTAAGAAAATATATTAATTTTTTTACAATATCCTTGATTAATACATTAGTGAGTTTAATTCATATGTTATGTATGAGATTAAAACTGAAAACTTATATATAATTATGCATTGAAACAATTATGCATTGAAAACCTAAAATGATATTTATTTTAAAACAAAAAACTACGAACTTATTATGAAACAGAAAGAGTACATTGAATGTTGAATGTCTCATAGAGTATCCTTTTGATATACGTGGAATATTCCCCAATACAACATTATAACAAAAACTATTGACTACTCCATTACATATTGATAGACATATTCCACAATACAACACTACGCATAAAAAGTATGTGTAAAATATGGAAAAGTACTCCCTTACTAACACCACATTAGCCATAAACATTATTATTTTTAAACAAATTAAACGAGAATTATGTTTTTTAGGCGTTTCAAATATCTTAAATGCTGAATCGCCGTATTATCCACACACACAAAAAAAAAGAGAAAGAGAAAACAAAACAAATGTAGTCGTAATTGCACCAACGGAAATGATTGTTAGCAATCAGTGCCAACGAAAACAGTAAGTCTAAATCAGATTATATTTCCTGAAGATAAATAAATTCCCATAAGCGCATATCCAGCTCAACTACTAGAAAACGGCGATTCATAATTTTTTTTTTGTATTTGGTCTAAACATGCAAATTTTATTTTTATAAATAATGAATCTACTTGTTCTACAGATCTTGAAAATCTTCACATTCGATGGATATTTAGATCTTAATCTAGCTATAGAGTATTAGAATCTTAAAAAAATGAAATAATCATATTTTAATTGGACCTTTGAGATGTATGCCACACATATAACAATGAATAACAACAACAACCCTATAGTGTACCATATTTAAACATTAGCCGGATTACAAATCGAAATAACATTAACTGTATTAAAAAGAAAAAGAAGACTATCAAAACTGTATGCACTTGTATATATATATATCAATATCAACTCTCTAGAGATGGATGGACGTTTTGTGACTATGTTGGATAATCTATATACAACAAATATGATTGCTAACGCAGACCGGAATATCAAATCAAAGTTTTGTTTTCTATACATAGCAGAGAACCCTGACCACGTATTCGCACGAAAATGCTTTAAATTGCTGTTATTAAAATTGGAACATCCCTTTTATATTTAAGTATTTAACCGATATTTTTGCGGTGATAAGTGGTAACTTAAAAAACGGCATAGCTTACAACTAAGCATCCTGGCAACAAACTCCCTAATCAATGTTTTAAATTGAAATGTTGAGATTAGCATGTGGTTTAAGCGGAAACCCCGCTACCTGAAATTCTAACTCGAGGGTTGTACTTGTTCGAGTCATGTGTGATATTCTGTTAAAAAACTATATTATTATATTTGTCTTATAATTAGATTGCGATAGCTATGCATCGCCGGGATAAAATTCTAATTTCTTGTGGCCCAGACGTATCATGGCGATAATTTAGTGTTGCTTGTTTTTAGTTTTATAAAACCACACTCTGATTTCTAGATTATTAGTGTTTTTAGATTCCAAAGCTTGTCCCTTTTAAGCTCAAAAGTTCAAAACAAGAGGAAAAAACAAGAATTTGTGTGTGTGTGTGTCTCCGGTTTTCATGTGAATTCCAATTGTAAAGTAATGACTAGAACAAAGAACGCAAGGATTTTTAAAAATAACGTAAAGAGATCCAAACAAAAGACTGTACATGTATATATATATAGTTAAAGATCTGAACAAAAGTAATGAATAGAACAAAATTACATAAAGTTTGTATTTTCACGTTCAAGAGTTAAACAAAATTACGCAAAGATTGTATTCTCGTGTTTTCTGATGAATAGAACAAAGAATGCAAAGAAATTTAAACAGAATTTTTGTCTATATATATATATACAAGATTTAAAAGAAAAGAATATGTAGACAAAAAAAAGATTTAAAAAAAATTCCGTATTTTTTTTGGCTCAAATGAATGACTAACCACATCACATGCCATGGAGCCCAATGATCTGATGGTTGACTAATTATCTTCGTCCCATCAAATATTATAAAAAGTTAGGAGTAATAGGGATTTTATTCTAAAAATGATATGATATATAAATAGGACAGATCATAGTTGCAGCCTTGCAGGCTCTTAGCATGAGAGTTTACCTAGCTGTAAAGCGAGTGAAAGTCATTCTTAATTTATAGTAAATATTTTCCTTAGAAACCGTACATCTGTTGCTATACACATATATAGATTTGTAGGGTTTGGATTATTAGCTGAACAGCATACAGAAGATCGTGTTTGTTGCAAGGGGCTCGTTGGGATACATTTAAGCATGGGCCAGTGCTCGTATATACGAGCTCTAGCGAAGGAACACACACACGCGTTCTTACATAAGATGAGTGATTCAACAATAACTAAAATCGTAATTTTACCCAAAAAAAACAAAAAATCGTAAAAAGAAAGAAAGTCATAACTATGAATATGATCTTAAATATAACATTGGTTTTAGCTAAAATGTACTATTGCTGTTCTAATTTGTACTCAGACTGTTTTAATTTTGTTTGGGGGACCTTTGTTTTGGTTTTGAAGTGTTTAGGGTACATGTTGAAAATAATATAAAGCCTTAATACACTAGCAACACTTTCTTATGATAAAATATTTCTCATATCTTGGATGTGTTAATTTAAAATTAAAGAGATAATAATATTTTACTTCATGTATTTTACTTTGAAAATCACCTAGTTAAGATTCAGGAATGCATTGTCGTATATTAAGCATTACTAACAATAATAACTACATTTTCATGTAATTAGAGGAAACCTTCATAGCTATTAGTTCTTAACTAAAATCTCGGTATGACGAAAAGTAAACTCTTGATACAAAATTTGATCCCACAAATTTTTATTTTTAAAAAAATGTTCCAAAATAGCACGTGCGATATACATCATTGCTCGTAATCATCTCCAACACAAAGAAGTGAACTGGGGTGAGTCTTGAAGTTTTATAGGTCTTTACGACTCAAAATATAGCTTGATTCCGAAAAAATAATGTAAAACAAAATGACAAAAACTGGCATTGTCTTTTGCTATTAAATCTCCTTTTTCGGCTTTTGTCTCCCAAAAGAACAGAGCAAATCAAGTGATGGGAACACATTAATATATGTTGTCCAAACTTTCTCCATTTTACTTTTCACGAACTTTTTCCATTTTGATGAGAGGAAAAAAATAGAATTTTAAGCTTAAACGAGAGAAATATATATTCAACAAAACAACACCGTTAATCGGTGGCTTGATAACAACATCAGACGTATCATGGACTGAGTAATGGGCCTACACTGATACATAAACTTGAAGTATACATGGGCCTTTCATCTATCCTTTGTTCTCTCTCTCTCCAACATCATTATACTGAACATATAAACCCTTGAATGTTTATGTAACCGTAAACATCAGATTTCGCAAATTTTCATAGTCGCACTCGTAGTTACAACCTTTGAGTTTAAACCAAATTGAGCAATTTAAGTCAACAAAGGATAAGGACTAATAGCAATTTGAACAAGAAAACAATTTCTTCATGAAATCAAATGAACTTCTACATAATAATTTACTCAACGAAGTATAATATTTGTATAAAACTAGTAATACAATTTCGTAGAGAAATAGGAAAACGACCTTGCGCGCGGACGGTATTAAATAGTTAATTAAGTGATCCGATTATAACACTTTAAAACTATATTCACCGTTTTTTATCAACATGTTAATTTTCTTCTTGAAAGATTTATAATAATATGTCATCCCGTTGTCAAAGTCATCACATCTCTAATCCAATCATTATTCCATTTGGAGATGATCAGATAGAGGCTCTAAAAAATCTTAGTATTTTTAAAAATATGATCAACAACCGCATATATGTATATCAACCTATAGACTTATTCGATAGATAACCTTTTCTTTTTCTTTTTTGTTTAAAAGGATAAATAATCTATAATTGGAAAACGACGTGATGACGACATGGGATAAGCACGATGCAATGCCAAATTAGTGATCATTTCTATAATTTATTTTGTTCGTCAACGAGGAACTTTCGTGCCAAATTGCGTTACAAAACTAATAGTGCAAAGTGCAAATCCTCATCTAGACTAGACCCACTGGTTTTTCTAGAGGTTACCATTATAGTTTTGAAATCTTATTTTGACCAAATAATCACCATCTCACAAACCCACTGGTTTTTCTAGAGGCTACCATTATAGTTCTATGATACATCAAAATCTTTGAAAAACAATTATGATATTAAATTCGATGTATCAAAGTTGACGGACTTCGTACGTGGTGACATATTTGAAGTGAGTTTTCACTTTGTTAAGTTTCCTTGGCATCCAACCTAAAACCAATTGGCAATAGGTGGAGAGGCCCCAGTCCCTTATATATCACTTAAGTCCCATCTAAACTTCCGATGTGGGATATTCTCACACAAACTCTCTAGAGATTAAGGCTTCATGGCCCATTAACCTCTACAATATCCCAATACCCCCCTCAAGATAATGGCTATTCTAGCCATTAATCTCGCAGACCATCAATCCTAGGGTCGGGGGGTCGGGTCCTTTCTGGGCCGAGTCAACGAGAGTTTGTGGATCAGGCTCTGATACCATGTTAAGTTTCCTTGGAATCCAACCTAAAACCAATTGGCAATAGGTGGAGAGGCCCCAGTCCCTTATATATCACTTAAGTCCCATCTAAACTTCCGATGTGGGATATTCTCACACAAACTCTCTAGAGATTAAGGCTTCATGGCCCATTAACCTCTACAATATCCCAATACACTTAGATTGTTCGTTTTAGATTTTTAGGTAAGAAACAAACATTAGCTTAAAGTGGGATAGACCTAAAAGGTTAAAATACTTGGAAAAACAGAAAGGGCTTGCACATTTACGAAGAAAAATAATAACTATATATATATATATAACTAGAAGTGTAGAGAGTGTAGAACATCTTTATCAAAAAAAATAAAAAAATAGTAGTCTAGAACATTAACTAATCTTGGAGTTGTAAGAAACAAAACAAAAAAAACATTAACAAATCTTGGCGATATATGCATTAACCGGTTGCTCCATTGATAAATACATCTCAACTTCTTGATGGAAAAATCACAATCATATCATATTATAACTATCTAACATATTAATTAGTTATGATGTAACATCCGTTAAATAGTGCCATTGTTCAAACTTCAAAGTCAACCTACCACCCACAAAGGCCCTTTGTAACCATTGAGCAATCTCAAATCGCAGTGTCTCTTAGTGCTCCTCTCGTTCCTATCACATCATCTCCTTCGATCTTCACACCAAGGTTATTGTTTTTCATAAAAATCATAGGACTGTTGCATGGACCGGAGAGCCAAACCGGCTAAATCTTGCTCCTCATGAACCTCAAAGGTAAAATTAATCTCAACCGTTCAATCATCGGTCAACATGGTTCGATCCTACGGCTACTCCTCTTTCTCCTACTCTTCTCCGGTAACGTTTCGGGTCAAGCCACTCACGGTGGTTCAGATATGTATGGAGAAAGCTCTCCGTTCGACCCAACCATGGCAATACTCATGATTGTCCTCGTCAGCCTTTTCTTCGCTCTCGGGTTTTTCTCCGTCTATATCCGTAGGTGTCTCGAGGGAGTCATGGGAGTGAACAACGCACACTCCGTCGACACCGCCGGCGGAAACTGGCTTTCCCTGAGCCGTCCGCAGGTGCGTGGACTCGACGCGTCGGTCATCGAGACTTTTCCGACTTTCCGATACTCCACCGTGAAGACGCTCAGGATCGGCAAAGAAGCTCTCGAGTGTCCTGTTTGCTTAAACGAGTTCGAGGACGACGAAACGCTGCGTTTGATTCCTAAATGCTGCCACGTGTTCCATCCTGGTTGTATTGACGCTTGGCTTCGCTCTCACGCCACGTGTCCTCTCTGCCGCGCCAATCTCGTCCCCGTACCGGGCGAAACCGTTGTTTCAATCCAGGTACCCGGTTTAGTCGAAGATCCTCCCGGTTCTGATCCGTCCGGTGATCGGATACGGGTTTTGGGTTCTCCCGACGCGCGGTTGATTGACTCGGTAGCGTTGACCTGTAACCAGAGTATGCCACGTAGGTCTATGTCTACCGGGTGGAATTTAGCTGGAATGTTCACTAATTCTGATTTTACCGGTCAACATGCGGAGAATCTTGACCGGTTCACGCTTAGGTTACCGCAAGACCTTCACAATAAGCTCGTGAACCCAAGCCTTTCAAAAGGCCACGTGGCGTTTCCTCAAGTGATGAGTTCAGCGAGAGGGTACAGAACTGGGAGCCTAGAGACTGATACAAACTACTTCTACTATGAACGGTTTGATCAAGATGGCCGGTTAGACCGTAGACCATTTTCTATAACTCCTCCGTACCGGACAAGCTCGATCATTACGTCTCCAGGTGGCAGTGGTGATCAGGTGCGTGCTGGTACACCTAAGGGCTTGCTTCTAGCGATGCGATCACCGTTTGATCGGTTGTTTCTTGGTAAGAAAGACGTCGGTGAACGTTCCACGGATCACCTTCGGTCCGGTGATGCTAGTCCTGTTGGTTATTGAGAAAAGTCTATGTACATAAATTGTCTTCTTATTTTCGCATTCTAATGTCACGAATCATACGAGGTCCGCTCTTTGTCTTTCTGTGATCTACAATTTTATAAAAAGAATCGAATTTATCAGGAACTAGAATACAAAACTACGTGTGGTATATAGTAGTTTGTGGTTTTGTTTGGACTGAAAATAATTTTTTGGAAGGAACTAAAATGATATTTTCTGAAGTGGCAAAAATCTATTATTTTATAATATCTCGAGAGCATAAGTATGAATTTGTGCAAATAATTATAGTCTGGTTACCCAAAAAAAAAAAAATAGAATACTATAGTTTAACAGAATAGATGTGAAATGTTGGGGCGGATTTGTAGTAAATTAAATTGATCCGAGAATGTTATGTGTAAATAATGTAAAGCGTGAGAAAATAAGTAAAAACGCATCAACGGTTTCAAATATGACAGAGTGAGCGTGAGACCACCTCCATCCCTAAAACCATGTTTTTGGTTCTAAACATTTTTATTACTAATTTTTATACTAATCAATGCTAACAAATTTTATGTGATTTCTTAATTATTTCTTCTTCCATCCCTAAAACTTTTTATTTGGTTCTTAACAAAAAAAATTAAAGTTTACAAAATTTATAATTTTGAACATAATACATAAAAAACATAAAATTTAATAAATTTTGAAATATAGAAAGATATACAAAATATTAGATTAAAAATTTGCAAATTAAACAT
The DNA here is from genome assembly GCA_026724425.1 of Erythrophleum ivorense. Lineage (NCBI taxonomy): Eukaryota > Viridiplantae > Streptophyta > Magnoliopsida > Fabales > Fabaceae > Erythrophleum > Erythrophleum ivorense. The sequence continues at coordinate 2,729,256 of JAIUCV010000077.1, read as the reverse complement.
AGAAAGACATACAGAGAAGAACTAGTTTACATTCGGGCGATGTTTATGCCATACATGCTCAATCAAATCCGCTTTCAATTGTTCGTGCTTTGTTAAATCACGAATTTGATTTCGATTGGCCATCATACTGTCGATATCTAAAATTGTATCCATATCGGTGAAGACCGGATTCTCCACTTGTGAAGTGCTTCCTCCTCCTTGCTCGAAAGAGGACATCAATGAAACTAACCTACAGAACCAGTTATCTACCAAAGAGGATATCAATGGAACCAAACCAAAGAGGACATCAATCTAAAGACATCAATACAATTTGGATAATGACAATAACCAAGATAACAAACCTAATCCGGATAATCAAATGAAGGAAGCAACACTCACATGTACGAATGAAGCTTTTACCAAACAGAACAAAACCACAAATCAGTGAGTCAAAGTCCCAAACTTTACACGTTACCACAAAAATTCTCTAGTTATCAAACCAAAGCTTGTTCCACCCACACCGTAAAACTGAAACCAACTCAAAAAAATGAAGGAAAAACACACTTACATTTCAGGACATCAACTTTCACCACAACATCAACTTGTCGGAGTCAAGCTTTCGAGGACATCCGAGTGTTGTCCACACACAAAATAACAATCAAATTAAGATGCAATGACAACTCTAAAACCAAAATTCCATTGCTGTAAAATCATTCTTGATCAATCAAGCACAATCCGCTACTAAAAGTTATACAATTTTCCAAAGGAAAAATAACAATCAATTAAATTGCAGAAACAATCCTCAAAGCCATAGCAGAAGACAAGAAAGAAAACAATCACTAAAGCACAAGAATAAAAACCCAAATCGTCTGTTAAAACTCACCTTAACAAGCCCTGCTCGATCCTCCTCGCTAAGAGCTGCACAGAACACAAAAAAAAAGCTTTTTGAATCAATCTAGAAAAAAAGACAAAAAATATAGAACATGTAAAACCATCGATATGAGAAGAGAGAAGAGAGATGCATAGCTTTTCAGATCGGCGTCAGAGAGATCCTCAAGCGCAGAACAAGCCCACGCCTTGCTCATTCCGTCGACGGCATAGACGGAGACCGACCGACCGACGGCAACGAATCGGCAAGAATTCGAGAAGCCTAGTGAACATCGGTGGAGAGAAAGAGAGAGAGAAAGAGAGACAGAAGATAGATTTTTCTTTTGTTTTTCTTTTTTTTCTCAAACCGTCAATTGCCGGCGTACAATCGGAAAACGTCCAAATCGTGGATTCCGATCGGCAAAAGGAAAGAGAAAGATAGAGATCGAGAGACAGATAAATAGTGATGGAGATAGTAAGATAGGCAAAGTGAGCGACGGAGAGAACGATTAGAGCTCAGCCGGAGACGATCGCCGGAGTTGATTCACGAAGAGTCGATTCACGAAGAGGCGGCCTCGTTTCCATCGGCAGAGAGAAAACGAAATATTTTTTTTTTTTTCTCTTTTTCTCAAAGGTGAATAAACGTACTATGTACACATGGAAGGTTTAAAACCATGTTTACCTTGTAAGAATTGTATTTAAAAAAATCTTTTTTTTATCTTTAATTAATTATCGAAAATTGCTTTAAAACCATGCTAAAAAAAAAAAACGATCGATATGCTCTGATGGCGATAATGTACAAAATCGCCAAGTCTGCGTTTAGAGACAGAAAATCAAGCTTCGAATCGCTCTTCTACTTTCTCCAAGCTCGCTCAATTTCCAGGTGAATCAAAAACTCATCCCCATTCTTCACAGATTCACTATGGATCGACGAATTTGTCAATCTATCTCCTCCGAAACCTCTCGTTCCAACTTAATTAGTCGGAATTTCAGTAACAGAATATGTTATATAGTCCCGTAATTGATGATTTTCTTGTTAAATTCATCATATTGGGATGTTTTATGATGTTTCATTAGGCAAAGTAAGCTGGTTAAGCCCGAGAGAATGGTTGAGAAAGATGATACGAATGTAACTCGTCTTCTCTTTTGCGGTCCTCACTTTCCTGATTCATTCAATTTCACGAGACAGTATTGCACACATTACCCTTCTATTCAGGTATGAAAATGCACCATTTACTAAAGTTTTCAACTTTACTCTCCATGATTAGTTATTTCTTGTGTAGGTGCTAGTGTACTAGTGTGCTATTTGGTTTTTGAAACCGAAAATCAAGATCGTTACTTTTTTAGGAAAAGAATTTGCTTTTGAGATTGTTATCGTTTGTTTTTTTTATTTTTCTGGTTTGGTTTCATGTAGGTCGATACTGTTCATCACCGTGATGTTCCTGAGGTTATAGAGAACTATCATATATGTGTGACTCTGTCGGCGAAATTGGATTCAAATGTTATATCTCGTGCTAGCAAGATGAAGCTTATTATGCAGTACGGTGTTGGTCTCGAAGGTATCTTTGAAGGCATTAATATCTTGATAGAGCATAAGTGAATGGACTCATCTAAGCTACAGTTTTATTGAACTTCTTTTCATGTAATATACTTGTGAAGGTGTTGACATTGAAGCTGCTACTAAACATGGGATCAAAGTCGCTAGGATTCCTAGTGAAGGTACTGGAAACGCAGCATCTTGCTCTGAAATGGCTATATATCTAATGCTTGGCCTTCTTAAGAAACAGGTGGTGCATTTATCTGATTTGTCTCTGTATAGACCCAAGTTAAGTGCTAGTTTTGAACTTGATTTCTTATTTGAAGTTAATTCGTACGACATGATGTTTTAATGCAGAACGAAATGCAAATTTCTGTGAGAAACAGACTTCTTGGAGAACCAACCGGTGACACACTTCTCGGTAAAACTGTGAGTCTCAGTGTGAACTTACCTTCTTTATCTTTGGTTAGTTGCGCTTACAAGTTACAATGGTTTGTTTTTTCTTTCTGTTGAGCAGGTGTTTATCTTGGGATATGGAAACATTGGAACAGAGCTGGCGAAACGGTTGAAGCCATTTGGTTCGAGAGTGATAGCCACTAAAAGAAGCTGGCCTGATTCTATCATTGGCTCAGACTGTATGAGTTCTCTGTTTAACTCCTCTGTTTTACTTTACAAACCCATCTCAAGGTCTAGTAATTTGTTAACTTTTGTCTTCAGCTAGTCATTTAGTTGATGAGAAAGGTAGCCATGATGACATTTACACATTCGCAAGCAAAGCTGACATAGTCGCCGTTTGTTTGAGACTGAATAAAGAAACGGTAATGTCTCTACTTCTCCCCCATTATAAACTGTTGAAGCACATGAAGAAGATATATGCAAGAGATGTGCTTGGTGGTGAAAAGTGAAAACTCATAAGCACATTGTTATATAACATGGCTATATATATATATACATTGACTGATAGATTTGTACATAATGATCTAACTTTCAGGCGGAAGTCGTGCACAAGAAGTTCATATCTTCAATGAAAAAGGTGATTTTATAATTTTATATGTGAAAAAAAAAAACAAGTTTGATTAGATTGTGGATTTGTGGTGATTGATGACTGGTGATAATATCTCTTTTGTTGTTTCAGGGTGCTCTTCTTGTAAATATCTCCCGAGGCGGTCTGATTAACTACGAATCAGCTTATCAGAATCTGGAGTCCGGTCATCTAGGAGGACTCGGTATCGACGTGGCGTGGTCTGAGCCGTTTGATCCAAATGATCCCATTTTGAAGTTCAAAAACGTTATTTTAACCCCTCACGTCGCTGGAGTTACAGAATATTCATATAGATCCATGGCCAAGGTAAAACTCTAGCCGAGGAAGATACAATCTCTTAACAAATCTTCTTCATTTACAGACTCTAAACTCAATTATTATAAAATGCAGGTCACCGGAGATGTCGCTCTACAAATGCATAAAGGACTTCCTCTCACCGGAATCGAATTCGTCAATTGATGATGATGATGATAGATTTAAGATATCTGTGAGAGAGGAATGTAAAGAGGGAGAGAGAGAAAGAGAAGAACTGAATGATTCAATTGAATAAAGCAATTGTCGATTACAAAGTCACGATCTCATGACGATCAATGACGGCGAGCTCATAGCGTTCGCCTCTCTAAGCTCATAGCGCTCAGATTCACAATCAACAAAATGCCTAATCCAACTAAAGGAAGAAGACGAGCTATTTAGCGAAATCAAAGATAGATCTAACAGCAAACCCTCTAAACTATCTAGAGTCTTTGCTTCCCTCCACGTCATTCTCCCAAATCACCTTTTACGTGCTTCTTCTTTCTGTAATATGTGTGATATATCTTATCAATACTCCCTCCGTTTAAAATGAGCTTGTCCTCAAGCTTATGATCCGGAAACTGCGAAAACAAATCAGCAGCAAGTTCCCAAGTATTCTCATGTTCTGCTTTGCCCGACCATTGAACCAGCAGCTCGACATCCCCAGTAGCTGTATAGCGCTTGTTCAAAATAGCCACAGGTTCCACGACTTCGCCTGTGACATCCGCCAGTGTTGGAGGTAAAGGCTGAACAAGATGATCCGATCCCACAGCTTTCTTCAACTGAGAAACATGAAAAACAGGGTGAATCCGTGAATCAGCCGGTAAGTCAATGCGATAAGCGGCCTTCCCAATCACCTCCAACACTTCATAGGGTCCAAAATAGCGAGCAGCCAACTTCTGACAGAAACGCCTCACCACTGTCTGCTGTCTATATGGTTTGAGTTTAAGATAGACCCGATCGCCAACGATAAAATGAACATCACGGCGATGCTTGTCAGCCGAAGATTTCATTAACTGTTGTGCATGGAGCAACCTTTCTTTAATCTGAATCAACATCAAATCGCGCTCCTTAAGCAGACTTTCCAATTCAAAATTATTTGTAGAGCCCGGCTCATAACGAAGAATAGCCGGCGGGTCTCTGCCGTAGACAATCTTGAAAGGAGTTGCGAGTAATGAAGTGTGATAAGAGGAATTATACCACAGTTCAGCCCACGCCAAGAATTTGTGCCAAGTTTTCGGTTGTGCAGAAGCAAAACATCGCAAGTACGTCTCTAAACACCGGTTGAGAACTTCTGTTTGCCCATCGGTTTGAGGGTGAAAAGCGGTACTGTAGTGCAGCTTCGTGCCCTCGAGACGAAAAAGATCCTTCCAAAAAGAGCTTAAGAAGATCTTATCTCTATCTGAAACTATAGACTTCGGAAATCCATGCAACTTTACCACCTCAGACAGAAACTTATTTGCCACATCAGAAGCATTGAACGGGTGACGGAGGCCGATGAAGTGAGCGTACTTACTGAGCCTATCCACCACCACAAAAATCACATTAAACCCTCGAGAGACAGGCAGACCTTCAATGAAATCCATCGAGATATCTTCCCACACCTGATTTGGTATTGGTAATGGTTGAAGTAGACCTGCTGGACATAGGGTAGAATATTTCTGTTGTTGGCACACCGAACAATTAGCCACATATTGTTGTATCACCTTGAACATTCCCGCCCAATAGAAAACCGACTGAATCCGCTTTACTGTCTTCAACACACCGGAATGGCCACCTAACCGACTGTCATGATATTCTTGAAGAATCAGAGGAATAAAAACAGAGTCCGAAGGAATGACCAGGCGACGTTTGAACCATAAACGACCTTCAATGATCTCATAACCTTTTTTTGGAGAAGAACCTTGTTGAATTTGCTGGATAATAGACTGAATAGTTGTGTTCTTGTCAATCTCTTTGTAAATATCATGTAGCTCCAACACAGAAGGAATAGAGATGGCCAAAAGTGTTGACTTCAGAGATTCTCGAGGTGCAGACTGAATACGTGATAACCCATCCGCTGCTTTATTCTCACAACCAGGCTTGTAGAAAATCTCAAAGTCAAATCCCAATAGTTTAGTAAGCCATCGCTGATACTCTAAGTTTACCTCTTTCTGCTCAAGCAAGTATTTCAAACTCCGCTGATCTGTTTGTACGACGAACTTGTTACCCACCAAATAATGTTTCCATTTCTGGACAGCCATCACCACTGCCATCAATTCTCGTTCATAAGCTCCTTTCAACTGTTCCCTCGGTGTTAACCCATGACTAAAGAAGGCAATAGGCCGTTGATCTTGCATTAACACTGCACCTACCCCAAATCCAGAAGCGTCACTCTCCAATACAAACTTCTTTGTGAAATCAGGAAGAGCTAACACCGGTGCCGTAGCCATTGCTGTTTTCAACTGATCAAACGCCTGTTGTGCCTCAGCTGACCAGGTGAACTTGTCCTTCTTCAATAACTCCGTAAGTGGTTTAGCAATGGAACCGTAACCCCGAACAAATTTTCGATAATAACCCGTCAGTCCTAGAAAGCCTCGTAAGTCCTTCACCGTCTTAGGAGTAGGCCATTCTTTCATAGCCTCTGTCTTGGTTGAATCAGTGGCCACTCCTTCACGAGAGATGATATGTCCCAAATACTCCACCTGTGGTAAACCAAAAACACACTTCTTCTTATTGGCCAGTAATTGTTGATCCGCAAAAACTTTCAAAACAGCTGACAAGTGTTCCACATGAGCTTCGACGCTTTTACTATAGACCAACACATCATCAAAGAACACCAACACGAATTCTCGCAAAAACGGCTTGAAGATCTTATTCATTAATGCTTGGAAAGTAGCGGGAGCATTAGTTAGGCCAAAAGGCATTACTAAAAACTCATAGTGGCCTTCCACAGTGCGAAAAGCCGTCTTGTGTATATCACTCTCCACCATACGAATTTGATGATACCCTGAGCGGAGGTCGAGTTTGGAAAAGATAGTAGCTCCATGTAACTCATCCAAAAGTTGATCAATAACTGGAATCGGAAACTTATCCGGAACCGTCACACGATTCAGAGCTCGGTAATCAACGCAAAACCGCCAGGATTCATCCTTTTTTGGAACCAAAAGCACAGGACTCGAAAACGGGCTCGTGCTTGGTCTGATGATACCCGCTGCCAACATCTCATTTACCATTGTTTCAATGATAACCTTACGCGCATGGGGATAGCGGTAAGGCCTCACTGAGATCGCTGTCACACCAGCTGTCAAGTTGATGGCATGTTCTTGGCCTCGAAAGGGAGGAAGTTGTGTTGGCTTGGCAAAAACTGCATTGCAATTCTCCAACAGTTGAGCCACGGGTATCGGAACTGCTCGGAAGGTATCTGATGTTTGCCTGTTAAGTGTTGAAGACACTTCTCTGCTCTTAACCTCAACAGGTAAGGAAGTAGCAAATGACCTTAAAGAAAGCTTGGAAGATTGTATCGAAGGATCGCCATATAATGTGACCAATTTGTCATTATACATGAACGATAACTCCTGCTTCTTCCAATCGCATACACATCTTCCCAAGGTTTCAAGCCACTGCACCCCTAATATAACATCCACACTTCCCAGTTCCAGAGAGATAAAATCGGATGTGAAGCTAACATCTGCCAATGAAAAGGTTACTGCTCGGCACACCCCGGTGCCTTGAACAGTAGCTCCATTGCCTAGCAACACACCCAAGCTGCTTTCTTCAGACAATTTCAACCGCAGCTTGTGCACAGCTTCAGAAGATATGAAGTTGTGCGATGCTCCACTATCAAGCATCACGAGAATCTTGTGCTTACCAATGTTACCATACAGTTTTGTGGTTTTTGGTGAATGGAGTCCCAGAAAAGAATTGAGGGACAACACCATCAGCTCCTGTAATTCTTCCTGAGTATCCTCTTGAGTCTCAGATCCTTCAAATCCCAAAACTTCCATCTCAAAGCCGTTCACTACTGTCAACACTCGCATTTCCTTCTGGGAACAGATTTTACGATGTCCTGGTACCCATTTATCGCCACACTGAAAACAAATGCCGTCTCGACGCATATTATTGAGCTCCTCATCTGTAAACTTCTGTCGTGGACGAAGTGGAGGTGTAGTTGCAGTGACCTTCCCATTGTTCTGGACTGCTCCTTGAGTTCCCCACGGTGTAATAGCGGTGCGTTGTTCCCGGTTGGTATTGTTGCGCTGGTTGTTATAAGAAGACACGGTTTTGAGTTGTTTCGACTGGCCGCCAGACGCTTTACCCTCACTCACCACTTTACAAAAAGTACTGGATTCCATACGAAGAACTGCCGAAATATGTTGCTCCAAACTCTGAGGCTCTTTCATCCTTATCACCTCCTGCATTTCCGTGCTCAAACCGTTATAGAAGATATCGATGAGGCTCTCGTCGTCGACATGTGGGACCAGAGAAGATAACTCTTCAAACTCGGCAATGTAGTCATTGACTGACCCTCGTTGTTTGAGCTTAAACAATCTCTTTCCCGGTGATTCCTCAATCGCTTCAGAAAATCGTACCACTAGCTTCTGCTTGAACTCTGCCCAACCACTGAAACCTTTGCGTCTCAATTCCCAATAGAACCATTTCCGAACGTTGCCTTCCAAACTCAAAGCAACTACTTCCAGTTTCTCAGCATCAGAATAACGGCCAATTTGAAAGAATCGTTCAACCTCAAGGAGCCACACATACGGTTGCTTTCCCGTAAACAAAGGCATTTCAATCTTCTTAAGCATAGTATCGCGATTAGCTAGATTCAAATCCCCAGATCGATAACCTAGCTGAGATTCATCCGGATTTGATTCCAAAAGACGCGATGTTACCTGAGGCTGAGGTCGTGACGAACTAGGTAGAGAACGATCGCGAGCTTCTGTAGCGCGTTGTTGGAAATCAAGTTTCTCCACCATCGCCAGTAACGCGTGAAGCGTCCCATCCATCTGCGAGACCTTCGATTCCACCGCGGACATTTTCGCATTCAAATCGGTAAGGTTTGTCTCCGTTGTGCGCCGGAAATCCCGTAGACCTCGCATCTTGCCCTGGATGATGTCGATTTGTTGCTCAATCGGAGAAGCGCCGTCGTGATTGCCGTATTCCGAATTTGCCGGTGAGATCGATTGAGCCTCCATTGCGTTGGATCCGAACCAGTTTCACCGCACCAATGATAGATTTAAGATATCTGTGAGAGAGGAATGTAAAGAGGGAGAGAGAGAAAGAGAAGAACTGAATGATTCAATTGAATAAAGCAATTGTCGATTACAAAGTCACGATCTCATGACGATCAATGACGGCGAGCTCATAGCGTTCGCCTCTCTAAGCTCATAGCGCTCAGATTCACAATCAACAAAATGCCTAATCCAACTAAAGGAAGAAGACGAGCTATTTAGCGAAATCAAAGATAGATCTAACAGCAAACCCTCTAAACTATCTAGAGTCTTTGCTTCCCTCCACGTCATTCTCCCAAATCACCTTTTACGTGCTTCTTCTTTCTGTAATATGTGTGATATATCTTATCAGATGACATGAACAATTTTTTTTGCGTCATTATGTGTATATTATGCAGTGTTTTACTATGTTTACTGGAGAAAATTAACCGAATTAGTCTCTTTCTCTACAAATTTTATAGATATATGAAAGTGTTTTGAATTTTCAAACTAGACAGAAACTTTTATGACTAGCCTTAACCAAACCGGGTAATTAACCTAACCCCAGTTTATTGACTCATTCATTAACCTATACTATAATCTTTCCGGTTCTGTCTTGAGACGCAAGGATCAGCATCGTCAAGCTTTCTCACGACCTCTCTCATGCTTGGTCGGGGATTCGGGAGCTTCGTGGTGCAGAGAAGACCCATTTTCAGAACCGTAATCATGCTTTCTTCAACCTCAGACGACAAAACTTTCTTGTCCAAAACGTCCCTTAGGTTCCTCCGATCTTGTTGAATCTTAGACAAGACATAGTCAACAATGTCTTTTCCTTCTCCGAACTCGTCTTCCACCGGACGTAGACCCGTCACTATCTCCAAAAGAACCACACCGAAGCTATACACGTCACTCTTCTCTGTTGCCTTGTAAGAGTAAGCCAGCTCTACAATCACAAGAACATGCCACAACAAAAAAATCAGTTTTCATCAAGTAAAAAAACAAATTGATGGTTAAATTTTAAACTGCAGAAAACTCACCTGGTGCCATATAGCCATGAGTCCCAGCAACACAGCTCCATTCGCACCCCTTGTCAGCAACTTTCGCAACTCCGAAATCTGCGATTTTCGACTCGTAATCTCCATCAAGTAAAATGTTGCTACACTTTATATCTCTATGTATGATCGGAGGATTACAATCATGGTGCAAATACGCGATTCCTTTAGCAGCCCCTACCGCGATTTTATACCTGTTTTTGGACAAAAGGGACGAACAAAACATTCAATCAATTGTAACCTTGGATCCATACTAAAAAGTAGAGATCAAACAGTATTACCTCTTGTGCCAATCCAATTCCGGTAATCCACCTTTAAGATTCCGGCGAAGAGCTTCATACAAATTACCATTCTCCATGAACTCAAACACTAAATAGCTAGAACCTCTTCCAACAAGAAAAGCGTAGAGCTTCAACACGTTTCTGTGTCTGATCTTCCCAAGAATCTCCATTTCCGAAACAGAGACCTCTGTTCCGTCTTCTTCTACTCCTCCTCCTCTCCTCAACCACTTAACAGCCACCGTCCTGCCACCTTTTTTCAAATCAACCCGGTACACTTTTCCCGCGCTTCCAGCTCCGATCACGTGATCTTCATCCAACCTACAGATCTCCTCAGCGTCCATCTCCATTTGATGGAACCTCGCGATTTTCCATTTCGCATCCGCATTCTTGACATCTCCGTTCTCCGAGTCGTACTCACGTATCTTCACAACTCTGTAACGTAACGCGATCAGACCAGTCACGAGCACTACAACGGCAACTGCAAGAGCCAAGAACAAGAGCGTTACGTTGAGTGAACGATTCTTCTGCACATGTTCGTCGCCACTGCATAGATTCAGAGCTGATTTCTCGACGCTATGGTCATCAACGCAGAGCTTTTCGTTGTGTGAGAACGCGGTGGCTCCTCCCACAGCTAAGAGATCCGGTGGTATTCTTCCTGAGAGTTGGTTTTCTGACAAATCTATGAAACTCAGCTTCAGATCTACTAGATTCGCCGGGATTTCCCCTGTTAGCTTGTTGCCTGAGAGGTCAAGCGAGTTTAAAGAAGCGAGCTGAGATAAACTGTTTGGGATTTCTCCGCTCAAAGAGTTCTTGGCGAGACTCACGTCGACGAGTCTGACGCAGTTTGTCAATCCGCTGGGGATCAAACCTGTTAATGAGTTGCTCTCTAGATACAGAGAAGTTAACTGTTTCAAATATCCGATTTCCGCTGGAATTTCGCCGGAAAGACTGTTGTTGCTTAGATTAATCCTCTCTAAATTGGTTAGTTTTCCGAGTTCACGGGGAATCTTGCCGGAGAATCTGTTGTTTTCCAAGAGTAGCTGGCTCAATTCTGTTGAAAGTCCAATTTTATGAGTAATCTCTCCGGTGAGGCTGTTATCGCTGAGATCGATCATCTTAGCAAGCGGCATAGCCCATAAACCTTCAGGAACATGACCGGTGAAACGATTTAAATTAATCCTAAGTCTCTGTATGGATTTGCAATCGGCGTAGGATCCCGGAATCTCGCCGGAGAATTCGTTTTGCAGGGCAAGCAAGAATCGTAGTTTATTGTTTCGGCATAAGAAACTAGGAAATGGACCTGTAAACTTGTTCTCAGATATATCAACCGTGTCCAAAGGTGAAAACCGGCCGACGTTCACCGGAAATTCACCGGAGAAGTTGTTCCGATAAATCGACAACGAAGTGAGGAAACGGAGTTCTCCGAGACTAGAGGGGAATTCGCCGGTAAAATTGTTTTCATAGCAGTGGAAAACGCTGAGGTCCCTGAGGTTTCCGATTTCTCGAGGCAATGCACCCACCAGCTGATTCTTAGAAACATCGAATTCTCGTAGACGAGTCAGGTTTATGATCTCCGGTGGGATTTCACCGGTGAGTCTGTTGTCGTAGAGCTCGATCTTGGTGAGATTCGCCAATCTCGTGATCAACGGTGGGAAATCACCTGCGATCGCGTTTCGCGCGACGTCGAAAGTTTCGAGAGCGTGGAGATCGAAGATTGAGTGTGGAATCTGTCCGGTCAAGTTGGACCGGGCTAAGTAGAGCCAAGTCAATTTCTTCAAACCGCCGATACTGTTGGGAATCTCGCCTTCTTCGTAGTGATTGTTGCCGAGACCGAGTGAAACCAACCGAGTCAGATTCCCGATCCAGTTTGGAAACTCTCCAGTGAGGAAATTCACAGAGATGTCGAGGATTTCTAAGTTTTTCAGAGGAGAAAAGTCGGGCACTGTACCGGAGAGTCGATTAGAGGTGAGATTGAGGACCTTGAGGTTTGTGAGAGCCGAGATCACCGGAGAAATGGAGCCAGAGAGGTTTGCGTTCCCTAGAGAGATTCCGATGACTTCGCCGGAGATCTCGCATGTGACGCCGTGAAACCCGCATGGTGAATCGGAGGGTTTCCAAGATCGTAGAACGCCGTGAGGGTCGTGGAGGCTGTTTTTGAAGCGAAGCAGGGCTTCTGTTTCAACGGTCGATTCAACATATGGCGGGAGAATTGAGAGGAGAACCGTGGCGGCCACGGTGGCAAGCATGCCACGTCGGATGTCAGATTTTCTCGTCATTTATGGTGATTTCCAAGGGCAAAACGGTCAATTCGGAGCTTAGGTCTTCATCATGGTCGATGTACTGGAATTCACCTACATAAAAAAAAAACGAAAAGAAATGAACAATCAACAAACCAACCGCTAAAGCAAATGATCTATTTTTCACTCTCTCTAAACTTGTTAAAAACATAAAACCATTAGTGAAAAAAAAATAAGAACCCAAGATTTGAGGAGTATATATCACGGATTAATGATTAAAAAGTGTAACTACATACACAATCAAGTTTAAAAACAATCACAGTCTCACCGATAAAAATTAGTGGATAAACTAACTATTCGTTAGTAAAGCTAGTAAAAAGATTTGCAACTTTTTCATAGAATCTATCATTTAAATTTTTTGATAATCAAATAACCATAGATTGAGTAAAAAAAACTTGAGTGAGAGGCTTTAAGATTCAAAACGTAAGCCAAGAAAAGCAACAAATTAAACAAAAGATAATGAATAAGTTATACCTGGAATACATGGAAACAATCCAGAATCTGAGGTTGATGAACGATCCTTCTTAAATCTGTTGAAGGTAAATTTGATAGATTTTAGATGACCACAATCCAAAACAGAGAAGAGGGAAATGAGAGGATTTTGATTTGTGGTTTTCAGAAAAAAAGGAAATATCTTTTTGGGTGATTTTTACCACTTTCTTGTACAATCTCTTGGGAACAACAAAAAAAGTAAAAAGTAAAAATAAGTTCTGATTTCGAGGAGGTTCTTCGAATACACCAGATCAGCTGATTCTCAGATAACTGGAATGAAAAGTTATAAAAAAAATTATCTTTTGGTTTACCTTATAAGATTGAATATTGTGAAGAACAGCTCCAGAGAAGGATGTCTCCAAGAAATTAGAGAGAGATAGAGATTGATTTAAAAGATAGAGAAAAGAGAGAGAAAAGAGAAGAGACAGAAATTTGTCGTTGAGACAGCCAAAAAGGTTTTTCATTTATCTTAACTCGACTCGACTCTCTCGATCACTCTCTCACCATATATTTAAACTACGGGGTAGGCCATGCCCAAGATTGTTGATTTATTAGTTTACTAAAAATTGTTTTTATTATTAATATCTTATTTTGTGTGTATTTTGTGCTTTAAATTTAATATGGATATAATATTTTTTTAGATAAATAAATATTATATGTTAATTGTATAGCATTAAAAATTGTTAATGTAATAGTGGGAATTGATTTCTTAATATGGTTTTACCTGATGACAATTTTGTTTCTAAAATGTGTTTATATTATTGTTAATTCAATTTTCTTAATTGTACGAGAATTGTAATAGAATAAAGTATTTGTTTTTTTTTTACATGAAAAATTCTAACTATAAACATTAAGTTTACAGCAACACAGCTCCATTCGCACCCCTTGTCAGCAACTTTCGCAACTCCGAAATCTGCGATTTTCGACTCGTAATCTCCATCAAGTAAAATGTTGCTACACTTTATATCTCTATGTATGATCGGAGGATTACAATCATGGTGCAAATACGCGATTCCTTTAGCAGCCCCTACTGCGATTTTATACCTGTTTATGGACAAAAGGGACAAACAAAACATTCAATCAATTGTAACCTTGGATCCATACTAAAGAGTAGAGAACAAACAGTATTACCTCTTGTGCCAATCCAATTCCGGTAATCCACCTTTAAGATTCCGGCGAAGAGCTTCATACAAGTTACCATTCTCCATGAACTCAAACACTAAATAGCTAGAAACTCTTCCAACAAGAAAAGCGTAGAGCTTCAACCTATGTTCAAGATCGCTAATCGCTAATCAGGCGGTCGGCCACCGATTAGCGATTTTTCAAAAATCGGTGATAAATCGGGGATTAATCGGGGTAGAATTTTTACTATATTTTAATATATTTTTAAAAGTATATATATATATAAAACATTAATACCAAAATCATAAACTCATACAAAAGATTATATTAAGCATTTTTACCAATTCACATATAATAACAAAGGTAAAAATAGTCTTGATCATATAGAGAACATAAAAAAATAACTAAAAGATGATAATTTACTAATTCTTCATCTTTATATTCCTCAATGATCAAGTTGTCCATAAATGTGGACTAAATGATGGTAATTTACTAATTGTTCATCTTATTTTGGGCCAGTTTCATTTTTTTTTTAACACATGGCAAAGCAAAATAAAGTAAATGGGCTTCAATTTTTTAATCAAACAAAATGGCCCCAAAATATTTCTGATTAATCGGCCAATATTTTGCAATTAATCGGTCAAAATAGTCAAACCACGGTTGACCGGTTTGTGATAACGATTAGGGAAAATCGACTCGATCAGCATCCGATTAGCGATTCAACGGCCGATTAATCGTCAAATCGGCCGATTTTTTGAACAGAGGCTTCAACACGTTTCTGTGTCTGATCTTCCCAAGAATCTCCATTTCCGAAACAGAGACCTTTGTTCCGTCTTCTTCTACTCCTCCTCCTCTCCTCAACCACTTAACCGCCACCGTCCTACCAAGAACGCGGATGCGAAATGGAAAATCGTGAGGTTCCATCAAATGGAGCTGGACGCTGAGGAAATCTGTAGGTTGGATTAAGAATACAAATTAAACAATGAATTTATACATTAAAAGAAGAGAGTTGTCAAATTTTTACTTTAAAAAAATAAGTATAACATAAGAAAATTATAAGCAAAATATATGCAAAACATAAGTAAAATATAATAACTATGACAAATTTGACAAATTTTGCTAATATATATTATTTTTTCTTTTAAAATTCATATGCTTAAGATTGAGAGGTCCATTGCTTTTAACATTTAACAAAAATATTAGCATTATTTTTTTTTTTTTTAAAACATGTTAGTTATATGCAAATATATTATGTAAATTGATTTAAGAGCATCTCATTCTTCTGTACTGTTAATATTCGTTTATAGTCTGGAAAATAAATTAAAAGAACCTAAAAAGAAAAGGAAAACACCCAAACTAAAATGTTGTTGCGTCGATTACCCTTTTAAGGGAAGTTTGATTAGAATCGTCTAACCTCCTCAATGTCCTTTTCTTTCTACATCCGTCTCTCTAATGTTATCCTCTCTTTGTTACGAATCTAATTATGGTTTATCTCCAATTTTATATTACACATTATTAATTATGAAAACTAATAATTTGTTCATTCTCTTTCTGATGCATATCAAACGAGTAATGGTGGGCCTATGGCATTGTTTAGCCTTAAAACACACAAGCTAAAGAGTTGTGGCTTTTGTGGGGTTATTATCCTACATATTACGTAGTTGTTAGTAGTAATATTATTTGCTAACTAAAGAATTAACTATTACCTAACAATTTGTTCGTGCGATATCTAATTAGTGTCGGTTAACTGGGAAGAGATACGGCTTAAATTATGTGAGAAATGAGAATCGAAGAAAGATCTGTGATGCTGACTTCCCCACCAGCTGTATCCTTTCCCTTTTGACTTTGGCTCCTTTCTTTTCTCGTAGTGTTCCCTATACATAGACTAGTAATGTATGATCCTTCGTTTTGGACTAAATATGATTTACGTGTTAGATATTCGTTTTCTTTCGATTTGTTTCAATATAAGATTTGACGTTACATAACAAAATATATGTATCAAGAATTGCAATTTCCATCAAGCAAAGCCATTCTTGGAAGGTAAAAAGTTTCACTTAACTTATTGATATTTTATCAAACAGAACATTGAATAGAGATGAGTAGGGTTTCTGTTAGACGAAAACAAGCTAGCTAATAGTGATAGTAGGCCCGAGGTTAGCTAGCAATATAAAATATATTCAATAATGTAGATGCAAGTGTCTATAATTTGTATCGTAGGACCGTCCAACAATGATAACAATATAGATCGGACTCGGAGGAGAAGCTGATAAGAAGAGCATATCTGTCTCCATACCTCTCTATTAAACTCAACGTCACGTCATGATTATACATTTGTTTACAAGACACAAATATTATGCAACTTCATGGGCAATTCTTTACATTACTATTTATATATGTACTACCCGTTATAAGAACCACCAAATGCCAACTCCATTAATTTTTTTTTTATGTGCTTGCCATAAGTTATAATAAAACCGAATCATGAAGAAACAATATCGACGATGTGATTAGAAAATGCATTTAATTTGTAATGAGGCCATAAGAAAGGGGATGCTTTTTAGGCGGTGAAGTTCAGTGGAGCAACGTCACTTTTGGGACACGCACATGAAAAAGATGACTCTGTCACGCGTATGTGTGTGTTTGAGTGTTACATGTGAACACAATCCGCGACCTATGTCTATGCACGTGTGACCATGCTCAGACAAATAAATTGTGGCTCTATCTTGTGGTCCACATGTAATTTACATCTTACTACACACTCGATTCACTATGATTATAACTTCTTTGACAGACTCAAAAACATGAGGAGAACTAAAAACAAGAGGACCGCTCGATGATCCCACCACCATCACCCATTTCAGATTCGAAAGATCAATTCATAATTGACAAAACTATGAGTGGAAGAGTCAAAAAGACTACATGCATGTATGTTTCAGGAATAAGGATGTGTGTAGAAAGATGTTTGATATGTGTTTCAAAGATTTTTTGTTCTATGATCCTATCTTTCATCACTCATTATCAGTTTCCTTAGCCAAACAAAATCAAACAAATGTGTATTTATAAAGGGAAAGGACCAAAAGATACACAAACAAGAAAAAGTAAGCACATCTCTTAGTTCTTGAACTTGTGACGTATAATGTCAATAACATTCATTTGATTCACGAACCGGCATGACGGAAATAGAGAACCGAGCGGTACAAGGCAGCAACATGGAGGAAACAAATCAGGGCAATGAGTAGATCATCAAGCAAACCGACTATCCCAAGAACTCCTAAGTGAAAGAAAAGATTTGTGAGAAGACAATGAGATAAAGATTACGATTCATATGAAGACAAAAACCAGATGAATCACCTTCCGGAATGATATCTATAGGACTGATGATGTAAACACCACTGAGAATCATCTGCATCCAATACAAAGAAACTGCTTTAGTCACAACCCAAAACATGACTGATCTTTGTAAACAGAGAGATGAAGTATGTCGAACTTAACTGCGATATAGACCCGAGCCCTGATCACAAGTGGAAGCGTTCTTTGCGGATCCATCATTTCCCGCAACAACCTGCGGAGTAAGAAGGGAAGGTCTTGCATCCTCTGCCAAGGGAGAAAAAAGAAGAGATTTGACATTATTAGTCACACTACCACTCAGAGATTTTCATGGAACTTGGAATACAGAGATAGAGAGAGAGAGAGCGCATAACATATACCTGAACTAAACTAGTTGAACGGCCGCCGAAGAGTCGGTTATACGTTTCAAGATTACCAAGAACCTCGGCAACCGCAGAGTCATTGCGGTCTCTGATTGTGTCCTCTGAAGGAACAAGCAAACTAATTGGACGACGACACAAGGGGCATTTGCATGGCTGTAGTGTAGATCCATGCCTCCACACAAGCATAATGCAATTTCCTATAAATACATAATATGATTCAAGAAGTGAAAAATCAAGTAAAACCTCATACTAGACATCTGAATATGCAGAACAACACACTAAACTGCAAACTTCAAGAGAGTAACATAGTTCTTAGAGCCATTTAAGCTTGATGTCAAAGGTTATTGATCCTCAAACTCACTGTAAACGACTTAAATGGATACAATGTCTCGCAACTACTGATTCAACCAATACAAGAATCTGTAATCCGGTCGTGATCTCTTCAAGAAAACAAAAGGATGATAATCAAGGAAACAAAAACAAAGAGTAAAGATCTATTAAAAAAAAGTCAAACATAAAGCGGGAAGCTAAGAAAAGATCCTTTTTTTTTTTTTTTTTTTTTTTCCGAACTGTGTGCAATTGAGCTTCTAAATGCATTACAAATCTCAAACCAAAAGCATATATTAGCAAATGATCGGAGAGAGCTCATCAGCAATAACGGAAATAAAGCCTGAGGAAAAAATTGAAAACAAAATAATTTTCGGAATCAAGATGCGAAAAAAGGGAGGGAAGAGAGAGAGAGAGAGAGAGGAGTTTAACCGCAGAACCAATGGGAGCAATTGGCTTGGCAAGGAGCGGTGAAGTGGGCATGGCAAATCGAACATAGATCGTTCTCCGGCGGCTTATTCATTTCCGATTTTCTTCTCCTCTTCCTTCACCTTTCTCTGTCGTCTCTGAATTTTTCGTAAAAGATTTGATTACGAGTCGGTGAATTGTGGCGGTCCATCGGAACTCGGTTCCGGTTTGGTTCGGTATTTTTTCAATTAGTAGTTTGGTTTATTCCCGTTTTTGCACATTTTCAATTGGCATCTGAATAACGAAATTATTGAGGTTGACTCTAGACTGAAGTTGAGGAATTGTCAATTTAATCAACTCTAGATCTCAGGAAATGGAGGTACTTGCAGAGAAATGCAACAAATTGAGGGCAAAAAAAAAAAAAAAAGGGTTTTTTTACATGTGGCACTTAAACACAAATTCTTGGCAGGTTTAAAGAAACAATTCAACAATAATTGCGTAATTTGCTTTGGTTTCGCATTGGTTTACTTACTTCCGCTTAATCGTAATTGTCTTACTCATCCGCAACCTGCAAACAATAGCAGCAATCCATAAGCAAATATGTTGCTTCTTATATATTGTAATCTTGACAAGATGTATAACATTTGCTTCCCAATATCAATTAATGTATGCTACTATTTGACAGAAAAAAAAAAGAAAGAAAGAAGTTTCGACTAACCTGAGATACAGATACAGAAGGCTCTGTTACCTTAGGAGCTGCTAAATTGGGTGAAGAAGACGAAGAAGGTGAAACAAAGGCACGAGAGCAATCGGTGTATGCAGAGCCAATACCGAGTCCAGCACCAAAAGCAATCGATGCCCATCTTGTCACAGGACTCCCTATCAGCCAAATCACAAACCAGATTATCAATCTCCAAATTAACACTCTAAGAACCTAAATTCCTCAATCACGCTACGTATCTAATCCTGAAAAAAAAGTGAAAACACGGAACTGAAGAAGAGAAGACCGGCGACGGCGCCGCCGAGGGAGGAGTAGACGAAGCGGCGGGTAGTGAGATCGATACATGCGTCCCACTTAGCATTCAAATCGTAGTCCGGTGGTGGCACGCTCTCCTTTTTCTCCGCCATTTCCCCGAAAATCGATTTCCTCTTCTTTCTTCTCCCGTCGTTCGCGATTCCTAACCGATCTCCAAGGGTTTGTGGTGCACACAAGAAACTTGGGCTTCAAAATGGGCCCAATTGGTTACCATATCATAATTTATTTTATTAATTTTATTTTCAGTGGGCTTCCTTTCCCTTACATGTGTTTTTTTGGTTTTTTCCTCATATTTTTGTTATTTGTGGAATATATATATATATATATATATATATATATATATATATATATATATATATATTCAAGAGGTACATGTATTTGGAATAGATCTACAAATCAAAATCTCAAAGTTACGGTAATTTTGTGAGACAAACAGATTTTATTAGAGTTTATATGTTTATTATAAAACCATATTTTTTTTCATGTCAATTACATCCAAACATCAAAAGACTCGGAGATGTAAATAACAATTAAAAAGCAGTTGCACAAGTCTAGGATCTATAAACCTCAAATCATTGGCGGGCAGCTGGTATCACATTTTGTCATACATTTGTCGTAGCAGTCTTCGTCCGTGCCACAAGTGACAGCACAATCACTAAAACATTGATATCGACAGGCGTCATCTTTGATGCTCCTAAAATTCTCAACTGAAAATATCATCATGTATAAGCATTTATGAAACACGGTAGATATAAAATATACAATAAGTTTGTTATATAAAGAGAGTGCGAGTTTTGGTTACCTGATCCAGGATAAACGCAATCAAATACACATCTGAAACAAACCATGCTCTCTACGTCGTTACATTGTTCTTTGCAAGTTGTTTCTTTACACTCTAGCATCGTCTTTGCGTTAACACTCATCGCTAAAAGAGCTATGATCATCATTATTTTCATGAAACTCACCATTTTTTTTTATATTTTAGAATTTTTGATTCAACACAATTTTGGTTTAGTAAAGAAAATGAAACTATAATAAGATGGTTTGTTATTTCATGGATTTCTCTTGATTGTTGTTCATTTATAGATTTGTTTATGGTTATTTATTAAAAGAAATTAGCACATTTTGTTTGAATTCCAATATCTCTTATAGTAACAAAGTAAATATTCTAAATTTAGTATTAGTTTAGTAAGTTATTAATTTTCTAAATTTTAAATCGGCAAGTTTTGTTTGAATTCCAATCATAAGTTGTAATACACACTAAACTCCCAAAAAAAAAACACACACAAGCACAACCAACAAATACTATACTTAAACACGCACACACAAGCACAACAAGCACTGTGAAACCGGTTCAGGCGAGCTTGAGGACAACAAAGAAACCGGTTTGGAACTTCGACACTTCAACGCACTTTTGTGAGTTTTGTGTATAAACCCAAAAATCAATTTGCCGAATTTAGACAAATCACACAGAACAAAACGGCAAAGTAAAAAAAAAAAAAAATGGCGGAGGAATCGATTACTACCACTCTCACTACGCCGGAAAAGCAACCATCGCCGGAAGAATCGAATTCTACTCAACAAGTCTTGGCGAGAGAGACGGAAACTCCGGAGAAAGCGACTGAGACTGATCCGTCGGAAGCGCCGGAAAAAGAAGTAATTCCGGAAGAGCATCAACAGCCAAAGGTGACGGAAACGGAAACAGCTTCGACGGAGAAAAAAGAGCTCGAGCTCGGAGACGACGACAAGTCTCAAAAAGAAGCTGCTGAAGAAGAGAAGAAGAGAATTCCGAAGAATCTTGGTTCGTTCAAAGAAGAAAGCAGCAAGCTCTCCGATCTATCCGATTCCGAGAAGAAATCTCTCGATGAGCTGAAGCATCTCGTGCGAGACGCTCTCGGCAACCACCAATTCGGTTCAACCCCTAAACCGGAAGAAGAAGAAGAAGAAGAAGTCACGATCTGGGGCGTCCCGCTGCTCAAAGACGACAGAAGCGACGTCGTTTTGCTGAAGTTCCTAAGAGCTAGGGACTTCAAGGTGAAAGATTCGCTGGCGATGCTCAAGAACACGATCAAGTGGAGAAAGGAGTTCAAGATCGACGAGCTGGTGGAAGAAGAGCTCGTGGATGATCTTGATAAAGTCGTGTTCATGCACGGACACGACCGAGAAGGCCACCCGGTTTGCTACAATGTCTACGGCGAGTTTCAGAACAAGGAGCTTTACAACAAGACGTTCTCTGACGAGGAAAAGAGAAAACATTTCTTGAGGACGAGGATTCAGTTCTTGGAGAGGAGTATAAGGAAGCTCGATTTCAGCTCCGGTGGTGTTTCCACCATTTTTCAGATCAACGATATGAAGAATTCTCCTGGATTGGGGAAGAAAGAGCTTAGATCGGCCACCAAGCAAGCCGTTGAGTTGCTTCAAGACAATTACCCTGAGTTTGTCTTCAAACAGGTACTTCATATTGAACCCCTCAAGATCTTGTTGTTGATCGCTTCATTTGAATATGGTAGTAGTGAATCTTGATGGTATTCTTAGAAACGTTAGACATGGTAAAACAAATTATGGTTGAATGTTGTGTTGATGGATTTTTTTTTTTGCAGGCCTTCATCAATGTTCCATGGTGGTATCTTGTGTTTTACACTGTGATTGGTCC
Organism: Erythrophleum ivorense; assembly: GCA_026724425.1. NCBI lineage: Eukaryota > Viridiplantae > Streptophyta > Magnoliopsida > Fabales > Fabaceae > Erythrophleum > Erythrophleum ivorense. The sequence continues at coordinate 2,706,970 of JAIUCV010000077.1, read as the reverse complement.
GTTTATGACACCAAGATCAAAGAGCAAGCTTGTGTTTGCTGGTCCATCAAAATCAGCCGAGACTCTTTTCAAGTAAAGATTTTTCTAGTGATTCAGCTTGTTTTTGTTTAGTCTCTTTAAGAGTTTATTAATTAACTTATGTTTGAAAACTATATAGATACATCTCACCTGAACAAGTCCCTGTACAGTACGGAGGATTGAGTGTAGATCCTTGTGACTGCAATCCAGACTTCTCATTGGATGATCAAGCCTCTGAGGTCACTGTTAAGCCCGGAACAAAGCAAACTGTTGAGATCATTATCTATGAGGTTAGTGCATTTATAACACATTGAGTCATGATGCTTAATAAAACTCTATGAAGTCAAATTTTAAGGGTTTTTTTTTTTTGTTGGGTCAGAAATGTGAGATTGTGTGGGAGATAAGGGTGATTGGATGGGAAGTGAGCTACAAGGCAGAGTTTGTGCCGGAAGAGAAAGATGCTTATACGGTGGTTATACAGAAACCGAGGAAGATGAAACCGGCCGACGAACCGGTGTTAACACAGAGCTTCAAAGTCAATGAGCTTGGCAAGGTTTTACTCACAGTAGACAACCCAACTTCTAAGAAGAAGAAGCTCGTTTACAGGTTCAATGTCAAACCTCTTTAAACAATCTTTGCACACTTTTTTTTTGTTTACCAAAAAAAATGTTGTTTCTTGACTTCTGATTTTCTTGAAAACAGAAGTGAGATTTGTCTTATGTGTGTCTTCTTGTATATGTGTGAGTGTCTGTTTTTATCATATCATTATCATTTTGTGTGGTTTATACGATGGTGCTTCTTCAAACGTTTGCTCTTGTAATCATTTGGGGAGAGTATATTTTACGTGACTTTCTGTAATAAAAGATCTTGAAACCTCAACCGTTTATTAGATTGTGTCTTGTTTATGAAATCAACGGTATACGGCTTATTAGGTGTCGTGCAACATCAACTCTATAATTCACACTCACAAGTTTATAATATAGCCCTTTAATATTTAATTTGAAATAAATTGAAAGAGATTCGTAAAGGCTGTCGATTTACACGTTGTAACAACTTCTGGACACTGACATGTTGTTGTCTGGAGACTGGAGTGGGTGGAAGAGGTTCTATTCGTGTCTTATTTACCCAATACTTGTTGGCTGTTGCATCATTCAAATGCCAATTATGACTTGAGAAGAAGTAAATTTAAAATTAAACAAATGTCTTTTTATAAACAGTAGCATCCAGCCATCCACCTACTATTTTTAGCAATATGAATGAAAATATATAATTTACATTATCTTTAATTAGATGGATTTCTGACCAGGTGAATATTTTTAATTTTTTTTTGTATTTAAGCAGAATTTTTAGGTCATATGGAATATGTATTAGAGTATTAATACAAGCCATGCATAGAGTTACAATCCATAACATTTTGCAATTAAAAAAAAAAGATATAACATATTAGTCGATGATACTCAAATTAGTTCTAACTCTATACTTGATTTGTATATCTAAGATCGGTTTGATTTATTGTTTAAATGATAATAACAGTTTTTTTACCATTGCTACCAACGTAAATTTTAAACCGCTATCGTTCATTCATCGTTGCCTGTTGCTGATACTAAAAGGGTGAAACTAACAAACCTATAAAACATATGTATATCTACAAAGTACAAACTCATTTACACAAAAATATCTCTCTATTTATGGAAGTGAAGAGACCAACCACCACAATTATTGTGTAAATTCAATTGTGTGAAAGTGAGACTTTTTTTATTTCTTTCTTTCTCAATTAAATAAGGAAAAGCACAAAGGAAATGAATGAGGAATTGATGAAGAAGCACATGCGACGACTATGGCTTAGTAGTGAATGTGTTCAAATTTTATTCATGGCTGTTTTTGTTGTGTCGGTCCACGCATGTCCCTCCCTTTTGATTATATATGCAGTTTTCTACTAAACTCCGAACTGTCTTCGGACCCGACATTATGATCACTCCCATATGAATACATCATTCTTTTTTATATATTACTCATTTATGTAACCATTAGAGCATCATGCTTTGTTACAACAACAACGACAAAAAAACTCAACTCTAGCTGATTTCAAGTTGACACTCTGTACTCGCTCAACTTTTCATATTCTTGGTGGATCATGTTAAAAGAGTCCAGATTCTAAAATTCGATTCATATTAGGCTGGTTTTGCGATATTCTTTTTGTGAGAAATTGGACATACGGTTTTGAATTAGATACACGAGGTTAGCATAATTTTGGCATTTATGGTTAAGTAACATTCTACCATGTTTGTTAGAAGAAAAAAAGTAGATTGTTATTTAATTAGTACGAAACACGATTTAAAATCTTTGGACTGAAAAATTGGCCAGGCTTTTTAGTACCCCCAGCTCATTTTGCTCATTTTTAAATATGAGTATGGTGTGGTACTATCATTTTCAAAATGAATGACGTAAGTTAATGAAAACAAAACTAAAGGACAGTGACATCTATACAGTCATATTATAGTTTAAGATTATTTTTTAAAGATGAAAATATCTGTTTTGATCATCATGGTTAGGGCCGTAGTTTATATGTATATAATTATTACTTTGATAATCATGCGGATTAGACTTGATGTTAACTTTAGACTTATTTGATTAAGAGGTAGGCCATACCCAATTAGCTCATTATGTGTTTACATTTGTTAGAATTCACACCTGTCCCGGCTATTTTTGTGTGTATTAACTTATGTCTGGTATATATTCCGCGTTATACATTGGGCTAATCTTTTAAACATGCCGAACTCAATCTAGAGACCAATTTCTCGAACAGACTAAACATTATTCATTCCAATTTGATCTATATGAAATAATCCGCAGATTTCAACCTTTTTTATCTTTCTAATCCTAATGATAACATAGAAACAAATAAAAAAATCCAAAGCGATTGTCTTTGGTCTTCGCACTTCCAAGAAAATTAGATTCGACGATATAAGAAAATAGCAATAAAATAGACTTTACGGCTGAAATATCTACTTTTTTTCTCGACATGTCAAATATGATGTGTGCTTTGATTTCGTCTCTTGTCCACGAATTATATATCAGTCCATATTTCAACAACAAGGGTCCATTATAATTATTTCTCGTCCTTAATGTCTCATTCAGTGTTTATCCACTTCGATGTATTATACACAGAGAAACCTTTTTCATACTTTTATATTCATATCTCTCTGTCAACATATTGATAACACAAGGAGTCTACAACTAGTCTTGACACGCCTCTTCTCCTTATCTTCTACATTAGATGTATATCCACTGAACATTTCATTTAAAGCTTTATCTTGATGATAATACATAATAATTAAACACATGTAACTTTCAACTATTCGAAGACTTGTTATGGACATTCCGAGTGCTTTACAAGGAAAAGCCAAGCCATTTGGTTCAGAAATCAATTCCATGAACAAGAAGTAAAGATAAAAAGATAAGAAAGTAAAGGTAAAAAAGATAAAGAAAGACGAATATAAATAATGAATACTTTAAGATTTACACAATTTTTACAACAAAAAGTGAAAAGTAAAAGGTAAAAATAATGAAACAAAGTGTTTTTCTTCTTTTTTTGCTTTTAAATTTTAATCACATATTCTCCACACACAAAACAACCCCCAATACTCAAAACAAAGCACCAGCAAGACACAACCACCTTTTGAGATTTCAAAATTACATATCAAATAACAAACTAAATTAAATTAATAAAAATCTGTTCTCCCAAATAAACAAAATAACCATTCTTCTTCTTTCCTTGGATTTGGGTTCCAGCACGTAAACATTTGGTCTCGGATTTAATTTCAAAGATCAGATCATGATTGAGTTTTGAACCTGTAGAGCACTTTCTTCTTCTTCGAAGTCTGGTTATCGATTGTAATCACAATCTTGCCCGGTTCACCCACCTTAAAAGAATCGGTTATAACCGGTTCGTCAGTTGACCCAATCTTCCGGGTTTTAGAGACAATCACAGCATAGCTTTCCTCTGCGGTTGGCTCAAACTGAGCTCCGTAGTTCACATCTGCACCCAAAACCCTAAGCTCCCATGAAAGTGTGCAAGCCTGCCACAATCAAACACAATCCACATGAACCTCTTAATCAGCAACATTTTTACAATAAAAATACTTGTACTCGACTTCTGAATTTTACTAGTGATAGTGGATTAATGTATATACCTCAGAAGCAGGCAACTCGATGGTGTATTTGGCTGCTGGTTTAACAATGGCTTCGGTGACGGTATCAACAGTAGATAAAGCAATATCTTTGCTAAGCCCGCCGTATTTAACCGGGACTTGTTCAGGAGCTATGTATCTATTTTAGAACAACATAAATAATTAAGCTTTAGTGAGAAAAATGAAAATTGATATGAAATATTATGAAATGGTTAATTGAATGCCTTTGTTCAAAAAATAAAATAAAAATGAAATGGTTAATTACTTGAAAATCGTATCGGCAGATTTGGATGGACCAGCAAGTACCATCTTGCTCCTAGTCCTTGGCGATGTGATGATAGATCCGAATGTTTTGTAGTATGGAATGTACCACCATGGAACATTAATGAACAGCTGCAAGAACAAGAAAAAAACCATTTATATAAAATAAAAAACAAAAAGTAAATTATAGAAGAAATCAACAGGAAATTCGGCGTGACTAATTAAATTATAATGTCTTTAATTATAGTTGTAATACGTTTTAAAGAATAATCTAATTAGTTTGAGTACCATTTTTAAGTTTTTATTCCAAAAATAGACCCAAAAAAGTGAATTGTAGAGTACATGCAACCAATTACGTACCTCTCTGGTGGCAAATTCGGGATAATTGTCCTCAAATTGTTTGACGGCGCGTCTGATGAATTGCCACAAAGCTCTCTTGCCAAGTCCCGGAGCGTTCCTGAAGTCGCTGACGAAGACGAACGAAGATTTCGCATCAGGGCTGCTGAAATCAATAGCTCTCACACACTTCTCTTGTAGCTGAATCCTCCAGTTGAGGAACTTGTTAAGCTTCTCCTTGTCGGAGAAGAGCTCTTTGTTCTGAAACTCTCCGTATGAGCTGTAGATCACGACGTGACCTTCCTTGTCAACACCGTGAACGAACACCATCTTCTCGAACTCGCTGGCTTCTTCTCCTCCGGCTTCGGCTTCGACGAGCTCGTCGATTTTGTTTTCTTTGCGCCACTGGACGGTGTTTTTCAGCATCGTCAGGGCTTCTTTGACTTTGAAGTCTCTTGCTCGGAGGAATTTCAGGAGGATCACGTCGGATCTCTCGTCCTGGAGGAGAGGAACTCCGTAGATCGAGACTTCTTCCGGCTCTACAGGCTCCTCCGCCTCGGCGACAACGGTTGTCTCCTCCACGACGGCTACGGCGGTTTCCGGTGGGGTGACGGAAACGATCGACTCTTCGATTGCTTCCACGGTCTTGGTTCCGTCTTCTTCAGCAGCTGAGGCTTTCTCGGTTGTTACGGTGGCTTGTTTCTCTTCCGGTACCTCCGATTTGGTCTCTGCCGGAGCCGCCGCCGCCTCTGATGATTTCTCCTCCGGCTTGACTTCTTCTACTTTCTCTGCTTCCTTCTCAATCGGTGTCTCTTCCTTCTTTTCCTCTGTTTTCTCTTCTCCTTTAGTTTCCTCCGCCGGTTTCTTCTCCTCGGTTTTCTCTTCCTTCGCCGGCGGCGGCGGAGGAGCAGTGAATTCCCGTTTGTTCAAAGCCTCCCTCACGAGCTCTTTAAACTCCTCTAGTGCCTTCTTCTCAATTTCCTCAGGTGTTGGAGCAATCACCTTCTCAACAACAACAACTGTCTCTTCCTCCTTCACCGGAGCAGATTTCTCCGCCTCCGTGGTCACTTTCTCCTCCTTCTCCGGCACCGCCTTCTCCTCCGATGCAACCGAATCAGAAGCAGAAACTTCCTTCTCCGGCACCGGAGCAGGAACCGTCACCTCCTTATCGGTCACTGGCTTCTCCGTTGCGACGGCGACGACATCAGCTGAGTTCTGTACCTCCTCTTGAGCCATCTTCTTATTTTCGAAATTCAAGAAAAAAAAGAAAGAGAGAGAGAGAGAGAATGAGAATTGTGAGGAGAGAGAAGAGAGGAGAGAGATGTTTATAAAAGGGAGAGGAAGGACTTTGGTAATGGAAGGCAAAAGGGAACACAGACTGGTCGGAGCTGTTTTATTATTTGACAGCTCATTCTTCAAACGCTTTCTCAATGGGTCCCATTTCTTTTTTTTTTATTTTTCTCCAACGGCCGTCTTTTGCTTCACGAATTAGTACACCTCTTTAAACTTGCTATTTTTAACCGTTTTTGAAATATTGTTTTTACTCAACCTTTCCTTATAAACGTTTTGATTATTTTCGTTAGAAAAACGTTTGATTGTTTACTATATCTGTGTATACATCCCCATAAGCGACACTTTTTGCGAATTTTTAGTATCATATGAATTGATACTTTGATTTTTGATACTTTGATATATAAACATATCTTGATGATCTCCTTGATTTTGAAGATATTTTACCGCTTCTCTTCCTTAGTCGTCAAGATTTTTTCTATGTGCCTAAATAATTTTGCTTTAGTCATTATTTATTTAATTATCAAATCTTGACAGTAATGAAATTTCAAATTACGTATGGAAGAAAAAATGTTTGAGGGGTGTCAAAATGGGTAATCCAACCCATCTAACCCATTATCCAAATGGGTTGAGAGTTAATGGGTTATGGGTTAATCCAACCCAATTAGTAAATGGATTAGGTTGATCCATGACCCATCTAATTATATGGTTTAATTGGTTAAATGGTTAACCCATGATCCATAAACAATAAACATAAATAATTTTTTAATAATTTTATCAAAATGCATTTTGGGCTGGAAAATTTGTGAAAACGCGTTTTGGGCGGGAAAATTTGCCAAAACACGATTTTGGACGAAAAATTTATGAAAACGCGTTTTAGCCGGGAAATTTTATCAAAACACGTTTTAGGCGGGAAAATTTGTCAAAACACGATTTTGGACGAAAAATTTGTGAATACGCGATTTCGGATAGAAAATTTGTGAAACGCGTTTTGGGCTGGAAAATATCAAAACGCGTTTTAGGCGGGAAAATTTGTCAAAACGCCATTTTGGACGGAAAATTTGTCAAAACACGATTTTGGCGGGAAAATTTGTCAAAACACGATTTTGGCTGGAAAATTTGTCAAAACACGATTTTGGCGGGAAAATTTGTCAAAACGCGTTTTGGCGGGAAAATATCAAAACGCGTTTTTGGCGGGAAAATTTGTCAAAACGCCATTTTGGACGGAAAATTTGTCAAAACACGATTTTGGCGGGAAAATATCAAAACGCGTTTTAGGCGGGAAAATTTGTCAAAACGCCATTTTGGACGGAAAATTTGTCAAAACACGATTCTGGGTAAAAAATTGTGAAAACGCATTTTGGGAGGAAAAATTTATCAAAACTTGATTTTGGACGGAAAATTTGTGAAAACGCGATTTCGGATGGAAAATTTGTGAAACGCGTTTTGGGCGGGAAAATTTGTCAAAACGGGTTTTGGGCGGAAAAATAGTGAAATCGTAAGTTTTGGTGAAAAATTGTGAAACCCGCATTTTTTGCGAAATTTTTTTGTGAAAATTATATATTTGGGGAAAAAACTAAATTTCATATTTTGTTGGGTATAATTTTGAAAAAAGAAAAAAATTGGGATGGGGTAATTTGCAAAATCATGTTTTTTATAGACAAAAAGTGAAATCATAATTGTGGAAGGACTAATTTGAAAAATAAATTTATGTATGATGAGAAGGTGATAGTTAACCATTTCATCCATCAATCCATTTCAATTTGACCCATTTAATCCACAACCCATTTGATCCACAATCCATTTGATCCATTAATCCATTAGAACCAAAAAAATTGATCCATTAGGGTTAATGGGTTGGTTGGGTTGGGTCAACCCATAAATTTCAACCCATTTTGACACCCCTAGCGTTGAGGAAAAAAGTGGAATCATTTGAGAAAGGGAAAGAGAGGGTTAGCATGCTAGTCATGTTTTTAATAATCTTTCTTTTAAAGTAAAGTGTGTATCAAATCATGACACCATGTTATTTATACATCAGCCTTAAACATATACTAGTATTAATATAAAGATTCTAAATCAGTAAAAGGTTGATGAACTCTCTTTTTTACCGTTACCGCACAAAAAACTAGAATTCAGGTTAAAGTTAGGACCAATGGGAACTCGTATTACACAGATAATCATGAGTTTACACAATATTCCAATTTATTCTACATTTAGATTATTTTTTGCGTGTCATTCTTATACAAACACTAAATATGCTCGATAAATGACGACAAAACTAACATGTAATATTCGTTAATCTGTTACCAAATCAGCCATTGTCATGATAGTTATGCCATCGGCAAATCAATTGACGGATTTTCAGTCGCCATAATTTAGTTATGAATATTGTGGGTTACTGACTCTGTCAGCAGTTTTCAAGATTTTAACCTCAATTTTATGGTAAGGAGCAATTAACCGGACAAACATATACTGTATGTCATTAATCTGTCGACATACATATATATCAGTATAATATAGTTGATTATAGATATTAGATACAGCGTTAATTATAAAAACGTGGGTTTTGAAGTGTTATGTCCAAAGGTTGCCAATCCAAAATAAACATGGGATCCCTTTTTCAAGTTGTTGACATCATATAGCCAGCCGTATATATAGAAGAACGTTGTTAATATTAACCTGAAAAGGGGAAACAAATAAAAGAAGTAGAACGTTGGAACTTGTCTTAGCTATATTTTAATATACCTAAGATATAAGCTTCATTTGCGAAACCGAAGTCCTAAGATATATTTTATTTTACGATCCATCACATGAAGTCATATTTCTGTAGGTTTAACTCCGGTGTGTTAGCACTAGAAATCCACTAGAAATCCTCAAACGATTGTATTGGATTTGGAACCGTTGTTGATGCGTAGTTGTATCCTACAACTTTTGGATTATTGATTCTAAATTGATTGCGAAATCAGATGATAAGGGAAAAATTCCAATAGGTACTAGGCTGTCAACCCTACGGTGGCGTCTAACAAAATACTGTCATAAAACAGAACTTTATGTATGTATGTTCTATTGGTCAAGACTTTCTTTGCCACCTAGTACGAATCCATACAATAACTAAAATTCTATATTTAATTGTGTAAAAATATATGTATCCACATCTTAGTATCAATTCATATTTATATTTTTGTTTAATAAAAATTATATTTATATTTCATATATATATATATATATATATATATATATATATATGTATATTTGGGCGTTATATCTCCCATAAATTCAGCTAAGCTTTCACATTTTATGTGTCATATAAGATATTAATTATAGTAAACTTAAAGTACACAAAATCTTTACAATTTATAAAAAGAACTAAATTCTGCGCAAATCATGTTTGTTGATAAAATAGGAAAAGAGGACGAATTAACTAGAATTGTATTCATTTTTATAAATTTATAAAAAGTAAAGTTGGTACAATCGCGCGGGACCTGATAGTGATCCGTTAAAAATCCATTCATCGGTTGCTTTTATCAAAAGAAAAAGAAGAAAGAAGTTGTTTGGTAGGTTTTTTGGTTCATCGCTGGTGCCTGGTGCCATCTTCTTCTTATTATGCATTCTTGCATCGTATTTAGCTGTTTTCCCCCTTTTATAATCCACTTACTTATTTTATATACATTTTTAGCAAATGATTGATCTTAGTATGCAGTATACTAATCAAGAATTTATTATATCTATTTTGATGAGGGCTAATAATAATGATATTTTGACATTATTTTATAGATACTAAGATCGTCGTATCTGACTTTTCTTATTTTATCTGCATATACTGGGCGGATTCTATATATTTTCTTCTTGAATTCCATTTTATATAGGCAGCAGTACTATATTGTGTAAGCAATCATTTAGACGCAAAAAAGGGATTTATGGTTAAAAACTATGGGCATTAGAAAAATAATTGGTTTTGTAGGCCAGAAAATTTGAAAAATGGTATCCGACAATTATACGTTAAGTAACCAATTTTGTAATTTTTAGGACAAAAAATATTCCGGAGACGACGGATGCTTCTGCCTAACGTGTTTGTGAGGAAGTCAGTGACATTGTTTATCGAATTTCCATGATATTGGTGCGTCATTCGCATTTTGCAACTTATTTTAAGCCATTTGTATTTTTTGTTTAATAATATTTTTAACGTATACAGTGATCTTTTATCAAGAAATTGTATTCTGGTTCGATCAAGAATATCTACATCCATCCATTCAAACAAACTCGTTAAAAACTACCATTCTGAAGAAAAGAATGGAACTAGTTTTGACAATATAAATATGTTTTTTGTTGTTGTTAAAGACAATATAAATATGTTACACCTACTTAAAAGTTTATATTAGAACGCGGTGCTATTTTCAATTTTCAGTATAGGGAATAGAGATACAACGATATGTTTACAGTTAGAACAAATTGTTTATAATTTGAATTCCCTTGCTTACTTATTGTTAATCGTTTTAGACTGAATCGTATCATCCATAATAATATATTAAAAGAGAATGCATTATCAAAATAACCTTTCTCTCATGTGTTATTAACAACTTTGCCATTGCTGATGTGTCATCACAAGGTTCATTCTCAAGAGATTTTTTAATTAAACCAAAGATTACTAGAGAATTTACAATGAATGCCATTGTATATTATGTGTAAAGAATCAAATATGTAGTATTCCACTAATCATATATAACTATTAATAAAAAATTATCATTCTCCTTCCTTAATTAACAATTATGAAAATAAGTAAATAAGGAATATATGAGATTCAATTTAATTATATCATAATAATTGTTTTTTTAAATCATTATATATCTCCTATCATCTTTGTTTAACTTTATTTTATAAAATAATTTGAATCACAATATAAAAAATCTAATGAAGAAAATCTTAAACTTTTTCTGTATATGCTATGATTTGATTTTTTTTTAAAACAATAATAATCACTAAAACTGTTAAAATTCTCATATTGGATATGTTATTGACTTATTGTATGGAGGTGTAGAAATATATTATAAAAAAATAGATGATATGCAACCATATGAGTAGGAAACCTCATTTAGTAGGTATCCAAATGTAAATTGTTTTTTTTTTATATTCGATTTAATATGATTTTTAATTAAACTATATAATTAAATCGAATAAAACAATTTTTTATAAATATTTTATTTTAATAAAATTTTTGAATATTACTATATCTGTTTCAATTTTCAATATAAAATTAATTATATTTTTGTTACTTTGACAATTTGGATTTTGCATATTGTTTTCTTATTAATTAGTTGTTTTGGAATTATAATAAAACGTGTTTAAGTTTTCAAAAAAAAATAGTTTTAATCCGAACATAAAACTTCTTATCTTATTATATTGTAATCATTTGGGTTTTATGTATCTTGATTAAATTTATCATATTAAATCTATGGTTACGGTTAAATCTTTAATTTGTTTACTTTTTTTAAAAAATGGTTTAAGATACTTAATTTCCACACTATAAACGAACACAAGAACCAAACTAAGGTAAAAATCCGTCGCATAAAATTTCGAAATAGATAAATATATAATTTTTAATAAAATACAAATTTAGAAACCATAACTCCGTGCAGAGCGCGGGTCCAACTCTAGTTGACATTTATTTGCAGAGACAAGCGATGAACAATAGTTAATGAAGATACATTAAGACAAAAAGGTAAATGAAAATCGCACTTCCTTTACAAATAACCATACATCCTAATTATGTTATCAAGAATAAATATTTATCATCATTCTCCTGTAAACTAAATCGGGAGTCCCTCGGACATTTTCACGTTTATTTGTTTTTAGGGGAAAACTTTTGTTTTCTTTAGAAGAACAAAAAGATAAAGTAATAGGTTAAAAAGAAAACAAAAAAACGAATACTTGCAGTTGCGTTTTCACTTTACAGTTTTCACATCATATGATGGTACTATTGAAGTTAAACTTGATTTTGATCAAAAACTTAATTTTGGGTTCATAACTAAACTATCCATCATTGGATTAAACCCAAAATTAGGCCAATCATCTAGAATCTCTCTAGAAACATCACAAGAGTTCATTATCTCTTAAGTGTTCTAGAGAATTCTATTAGATTAATATCTAGATATAATGTAGAAAGTTCTACATAGTTATAAGATAAAAATCTAGATATTATAGAGAGTTCTAGAGATTAGGATAAGGTTGTAAGATGTTAGAAAAATCTAGATTCTTGTAAGATAATTGTAGAAGAAGGTTGTAGAAGAAAAAGAAGAAAAATCTAGTTAGTAAGGAGGTTAGAGAAGATTCTAGAGACTTTGTAATGTAGACTTGGAAGGCTATAAATACTTCCTCACCCCCTCATTTGTATACACACAAGAGTTGTACAAGAATTTGAACAAGTTAATAAAAAGTGTTCTAAAAATAAGTTCCCTTGCTCTTTCTAAAGTCTTTCAAGTATTGTCCAAGTGTTCTTCCATATTCTTCTTCATACTTAGAGAGTCTTTTGTGTCTTTCGGTTTCTCGGGTATTACGGTCTTGGGCTAGTGCTAAGCACTATCGGTGTTGGTTTCTTTACATGGTATTAGAGCCATTCTAATCTTGTGCTCATCAAGATCGGGATTTAGGAGAACTCGGGTTTACTCTAAGTATGGAATCAATGGGTCGTGTTGTTGGATTGGGTATGGAGATCTTAAACCAATCAAACTACCGGTTATGGAAGTCATGCATGGAGTCATACTTGGTGAGTGAGGACTTATGGGATGTCGTCGGCGGCAGCAGCACAACACCACCAAGGGGAGCTGCTGCGACAGCGGAAGCGACAAAGGAGTGGACACGGAAGAACGCCAAGGCGGAGTTTGCGTTGAAGAGGTCAATATCCTCGGGAATATTTGAGCATGTCTCAAGGTGCACATCCGCCAGTTCCATTTGGCAAGCGTTGGATCAATTGTTCAACAAGAAGAACGAGGCTCGTCTACAGTTGTTAGAGAACGAGTTGGCGAATGCGAAGCAGGGGGAGTCTTCAATCTCAGAGTTTTTCATCAAGGTAAAAAACCTTTGCTCTGAGATTAATACTCTAAATCCGGAGGAGTCAATTTCGGAAGCTCGGTTAAAGCGGTCTATCATTCGTGGTTTACGACCCGAATATACACCGTTTGTAACTTCCGTTCAAGGATGGGCTACACAACCTTCCTTGGAAGAGTTTGAGAATTTGTTAGCTTCGCAAGAATCGTTAGCCACGCAAATGGCGGGAGTCAAAATCCATGACGACTCGGGGAGCGCTTTTGTAGCTCGGAGGCAACAGAGCTTCAAAGGAAAACCTAAGTATGATGGTGCAAAGACCAATGATGGACGGGAACGATCTTCTACGGGAGACAAGAAGCAGTTTAAGTGCTACCGGTGTGGAAAGCTTGGACATTTCAAAAAGGATTGCCGAGTCAAGCTGAAGGAAACCAATATGGCGGAATCAAAATGTCATTCTGAGTACGAAGAATGGGGGAAATGTTTCACGGTGGAGGCTGCATCTTCAGGTACATCCACAGCTAAAAATATTGGGAATGATTGGATTGTGGATTCGGGTTGTAGCCATCATATTACCGGAAACGAGAAGTTATTTTCTAGTCTTCAGCACCATGACGGGAAAGAAGCTATCATCACGGCAGATAATTCAATCCACCGGGTTGAGAAGGAAGGGACCGTTGTTATTGATGGAGATGATGAAGGCCCAATCACTCTCAAGAATGTATACCATGTCCCTGGAGTAAAGAAGAATCTTCTTTCCGTGGTGAATGCGGTGGACTCAAGTAACTACGTTTTATTTGGCCCAAAAGACGTTAAATTCTTGAAAAATATTCAAGAGTTAAAAGCGGACGTAGTTCACACCGGAGCACGAGTTAAAGATCTTTATGTCTTATCGGCCTCAAATTCGTACATTGAGAAGATGAGTACGAATGATAATAAATTTATTTGGCATGCTAGACTTTGTCATATAAATATGACTAAGTTGAAGGTTATGGTGAATAAAGATCTGGTTAATGGGCTCCCGAAGCTGAAAATTAAAGATGAAGGAAAGTTTTGTGAAGGTTGTCAATATGGAAAATCAGATAGGCTTCCATTTGACAATTCTACTTCACGGTGCAACGCTCCGTTGGAGAGGGTCCATAGTGATTTAATGGGTCCAACGAGAACATCCTCCTATTCCGGGTTTCGCTACATGTTGTTGTTCGTTGATGACTTCTCACGGTACACTTGGGTATATTTCGTGAAGGAAAAGTCAGAAGTATTCTCCAAGTTTCAAGAATTCAAGGTCACCGTGGAAGGAGAGTTAGGTCGGAAAATCAAGACCTTAAGGACGGATAATGGAGGGGAGTTCATGTCAAACGAGTTTCTATCTTTCTGCCGGAAGCAAGGTATCAAGAGAGAATTTACTTGTCCATACACACCTCAGCAAAATGGAGTAGCAGAAAGGAAGATACGGCATCTAAGTGAGACATGTAGAAGCTGGCTACATGCGAAGAATTTGCCTAAGGCCTTATGGGCGGAAGGTATGAGATGTGCAGCCTATGTCATCAATCGGATGCCGCTTAGTCCAAATAATATGAAGTCACCTTATGAGATGGTTCATGGGAAGAAGCCAACGGTGAAACATTTCAGGATATTTGGATCAATCTGCTATGTCCATGTGTTCGACTCTCAAAGAACCAAGCTGGAGGCAAAGGCGAAGAAGTGCATCTTTGTCGGCTATGATGAACAAAGGAAGGGGTGGAGGTGTATGGATCCAGAGACTCACAGGTACACAATATCTCGTGATGTTGCCTTTGATGAAGTTTCTTCATATTACGGACCTCCTCAAGTCTTAGTTGAGCAAGATGGTGCGGGTTCCCTCAAAGGCGATGAACCAGCTGTTCAGATACCAAGTGATGGTGGAAGTTCTGAACCGGAGACGCAAGGTGAAAGGGGGAGCACTAACCAAGAAGAAGATGAGGAAGAAGACCAAGGTTCCATGGCTAATCAACGGCCAAAACAGAACGTTGTCAAACCTGCTCGGTTCAGAGATGAAAGGTTTGTCACTATATACTCATGCTATTTTGCAGCTCCTTTTGATGAAGAAGAACCATCATCATATGATGAAGCAAAAAGAGTTAAAGAGTGGGAGACCGCAATGAAGGAGGAGATGGATGCTCTTAAGAAGAATGAAACTTGGGATTTGGTTCCAAAACCCAGGGATGTCCAACCCGTCTCATGCAAATGGGTGTATCGGATCAAGCGCAAGACGGATGGAAACATTGATAGACACAAAGCAAGATTGGTTGCTCGGGGATTTTCTCAGAAGTATGGGGAAGATTATGATGAGACTTTCAGTCCAGTGGCAAAGATGACTACGGTACGTACACTCTTATCTTTAGCTGCAAGCTTTGGCTGGAAGTTATGGTAGCTAGATGTGAAGAATGCTTTCCTATACGGAGAACTTGATAAGGAGATCTATATGGAGCAGCCACTTGGGTATATATCACGAGAGCATCCTGATTATGTTTGCAAGCTGAAGAAGGCTCTGTATGGGTTAAAACAAGCACCAAGAGCCTGGTATGGAAAGCTTGCTCAGTTTCTTCAGTTCTGCGGGTTTGTTGCATCAAATTCTGATCCGAGTCTATTCCTCAAGAAGAATGGAGGAGTCCACGTGGTAGTTGTTCTTTACGTGGATGACTTGATCATTACAGGGAATGATGAAGCAGAAATTGCTCGTCTACAAGAGGATATGTCGATAAGGTTTGAGATGAAGATGCTGGGTGAGCTGAACAACTTTCTTGGTTTGGAGGTTGAAAGGATAAAGGATGGAATATTCATCGGCCAACAAAGCTATGCAAGAAGGATTGTTGAGAAGTTCAGGGTACACGAAGGGAAGACACGTACTACTCCGATGGATGCCAACATCAAGTTGAGGCGTGATGAAGGATCCTTGCTACCCAATCCTCGACCTTACCGCTCTCTTGTAGGAAGTCTGCTGTATTTAACAATTACAAGACCTGACATTTCCTTTGCAGTTGGTCTTGTAAGCCGGTTTACGCAGACACCAAGAAAGCCACATCTAAAAGCAGCGAAGAAGATCTTGAAGTATGTGAAGACAACTCTCGGCATGGGTTTGATGTATAAGTACAATGCCAAGGTCTCTCTCTATGGCTTCACGGATGCTGACTTTGGTGGAGATCTTGATCGTCGAAAATCAACTTCGGGCTTTGTGTTCTTGTGTGGAGACACAAGCGTTTCCTGGTGCAGCAAGAAACAAGCAACGGTTTCGCTGTCTACCACTGAAGCGGAGTATAAAGCTTCGACGCTCGCAGCCCAAGAATGTATATAGCTTCGAAGGCTTCTTGAAGATTTGTTTGAGCCAATCAACAAGCCGGTTGCCATATATGGAGATAACCAAAGTGCTATCAAGCTTGCTAACAATCCGGTGTTCCATGCAAGGACGAAGCATATTGAGTTGGAACATCACTTCATACGGGAGAAGGTGCTTGATGGAACAATTGAAGCTTTGGAGGTTCGAACCGAAGAAAATATTGCAGATATCTTCACCAAGCCACTACCAAAAGGTCAGTTCGAGTTACTTCGCTCAAAACTCGGGATGGTTGATAAAATCAAGTTTAAGGGGGAGTATTGAAGTTAAACTTGATTTTGATCAAAAACTTAATTTTGGGTTCATAACTAAACTATCCATCATTGGATTAAACCCAAAATTAGGCCAATCATCTAGAATCTCTCTAGAAACATCACAAGAGTTCATTATCTCTTAAGTGTTCTAGAGAATTCTATTAGATTAATATCTAGATATAATGTAGAAAGTTCTACATAGTTGTAAGATAAAAATCTAGATATTATAGAGAGTTCTAGAGATTAGGATAAGGTTGTAAGATGTTAGAAAAATCTAGATTCTTGTAAGATAATTGTAGAAGAAGGTTGTAGAAGAAGAAGAAGAAAAATCTAGTTAGTAAGGAGGTTAGAGAAGATTCTAGAGACTTTGTAATGTAGACTTGGAAGGCTATAAATACTTCCTCACCCCCTCATTTGTATACACACAAGAGTTGTACAAGAATTTGAACAAGTTAATAAAAAGTGTTCTAAAAATAAGTTCCCTTGCTCTTTCTAAAGTCTTTCAAGTATTGTCCAAGTGTTCTTCCATATTCTTCTTCATACTTAGAGAGTCTTTTGTGTCTTTCGGTTTCTCGAGTATTACGGTCTTGGGCTAGTGCTAAGCACTATCGATGTTGGTTTCTTTACAGATACAACTTGCCTGTTTCTCTTACCAACGACAAAAATGTGAATTACACTGCCTCCAGACAATATGTAAAATATGTAAATGATTAGTAACACGAAGTTTATGCAACTGCGACTAAAATTATATTAAATTTAGAGTTTCATTTATGTACGCCATCATTTAAAATCTGTCTTCTTTTTTTTTTTTTTTGCATATTGCTCTCGCATCAACGGATGAAGACAGAACAAATCGAACCTCCTAAAGTTCGAAACTTTAAACAGTACACATATGTAACTAGACCTAGTTAGATGCCCAAGCCGTGGGCTGCCTATATATATATCCCATTATGGAAATAACAAAGCCATGGGCTATATATATCCCATTAATTAAGCTAGCGAATTACTCCCTCCCTCCCTTTAGAAGATAATTTGTTTAACTATTTTTTTGTTGTTAGATAAATTTTATAGGTTTTCAATGTACTTTTTCTTGATTAAAGTAAAAAAAAACCAGATTCTAATGTTTTACTTACATTACTATTGGTTTAAAGTTATTTAATTTAGAAAATTTATTAAACTTTTACTTTTTCTTAATATGTGTGAAAAAACTAGAAAATTCATCTTAAAGAAACAGAGGGAGTATTATTTACTAGTAGCCAACCCTCGCAGTAGCGCAGAGTTATATTTTTATCTTTTCAGTTCAGTTTTGTTTTGGTATCCGACCCGATCAATTAACTGATTCGATTTCTGATTTGATTGCATGAGTTTACGTTTTTATCTTTTCAGTTTAATTTTGTTTTAGTACCCAATGAATTAACATATTCAATTTCTGATTTGACTGCGCCGCTGCGCGGAGTTACGTTTTTATTTTTTTTTGTTTTGTTTTGTTTTGGTACCCGACCCGATCAATAAATATATTCAATTTATGATTTGACTAAGCCATATGTCATTTTGTTTTTAAGTTTCCGACCCGATCAATTAATAGATTCGATTTCTGATTTGACTCAATAATTCGTCTGTTTGTTTTTAAGTTATTATTCTTGTATTCAAATAGTTTTTCTCTCATATTTTTGTATCCAAACAATTTTTTTCTCATATCCTTGTATCCAAACATTACAATGTAATTCTCAATTAATATTATACTAGTGTATGACCCGCACAGCAGTGCAGTGCGAGATTATGTTTTTGTTTTTTTTTGCTTTTTTTCTTCTTTTAGCAACATGTTTTAATTTTAGTGTTAATTTAAGAGTTGTATGTTTTTTTATGTTAAAATTGTCAAGTATATTGTTAATTTGAATCTAAATTTTTGTATTAAGTGATTCAAATTTTGATGTATTAATTAGACTGTCTTTATTTATTAATAATTAAGAAAAAGAAAATACAATAACCAAACACATGTCCAGACAATAAAAATATTACATCATGGTTATGTTATAACTGTTATACCAACTTAATCCATAATCTGAATAGCTCCAAACTTTTATATACTCTTGAACAAAATATGTTTGTGGTTCTAGTTTAACAAAAAATGAAAAATACATTTATGGATAGACTTCAAAATCATGTAGTGACATTATGTAGAACCCGAAACAGAAAAGAATCAAGGAAAGAAGTGTGTTGTGTTGTCGACAGATGATTCTTTTTCCAACGATAGTAAAATCCTTTGTAAAAACATATGTCCAAAAAAATAATAATAATAACCAAACACCTGTCAAAACAGATGTCTTCCGTAGAATACTACTGTGCGAATCTTAGTCTTACGAATGAATTGTCTTCCACCTTCCATTTGCTCTTTTTGCTCGTTAATTTTGTTTGCTTATGAGATTTCAGTTTTTTACTCTCCGAAACCATCATCAATTGCTAAACTCTACGAAATATTTTTTTAGATTGCTTCAATTTAGAGAAGCATGAAAGAAATCGTGACAATTCAATTTAGGAAATCTGCAAACTTCAGTGACAACCAGATCTGAAATTCTCATGTTAGTAAGCAAATTCTCCATATGATCTTTCTGCCAAGTCAATTTCCAGTTATCGTTAAAGTGGATTATGAGTTTAATTTGTCTGTGACTTTCATTACAAAAGTCTTGGTTTTTTTCTTTTTTTTTATTTAGTATCAAAGTTGCTTCGATTTGGTATTATCGCTAGTTTTTTTTTTTTATTATTCTTTTTGCAGATTTTTAATAGAGAATGTATAAAACGGAAATCTTTGAAAACGGAAATCTTAGATTATGGTATTATCTAGAGAATGCATAAAATGGAAATCTTTGATTATGGTATTATCTATTCTAAAAGGAATTGATTGTTGGTTTAATTGAACCAAACATTGGTTTGATTTAAGTGATATTTTAGATTACTAAATTAACCATCACTAAACCTGTTTCCAAACAGATTATTTTCACGAAGAGAGATGGTTTTTTGGTCCAAAAAAAGAGATGTACTTCTCAATTAATATTAAAGAAATATATATATATATATATATATATATTATATATATATATATATAAAGATTTCTCATGCATAGAGAATATTACTAGCTAAATGCATAAATCACCGAACTATTATCACATAAAAGCATATTTTTCTCTAACATAATTGTTAGGTTTTAAAAAAAATTTCAACCACTCATCATAACATTTTATTTTATTTCAACTTGGCACAATTCATTTTATTCATCATATATATCCTCTCCCTCCCATTATTTTCTTTGAACTTATTTAGTTTCACTCCTCAAAGATTGTCAAAGATATTACTTTGTGCTTCTGTAGACATACGACTTGGCAAAATAGACAAAGGAAACGAAGGCGACAGAGCTGAGACAGGCAAGCAGCCAGTAGAAGTAATCAAGATGTGCGTGGTTCAGGTTATTAGCGAACCAACTCACTTGACCGGACTGGCTCGTGGCTTTCTCGATGACAGATACCATGAAGCTACTCAAGAAGCTGCCTATGCCGATTACGCTTAGGTACATAGAAAGTCCCAAGCTCCTAAGCTCGACCGGTACTTGTCCATAGAAAAACTCTTGCATACCTACCATAGTGAAAACGTCAGCGACTCCATAGAGAACATACTGTGGAGCAAGCCACCAAATGCTCATTGGGACCGTGGCTTCTGGAAAATCAACTAGCCCATGATCTCGAGCAGTCTCAAGTCTTTTCATCTCAACCAAAGCAGCTACTACCACCGAAATAATTGAGAGGAAGATGCCTATGGAAATCCTTTGAAGGGTTGTGATTCCTGCTGGTTTATGAGTTATTGATCTTGCGATTGGGACAAATAAACGGTCGTAGATTGGTATAAAAACGAGGATTGATAGGCTTATGAAGCATTGTAGTGTAGCTGCTGGAACTAAGAGTGTTGATGAGATTGATCTCTCCATTGTTGATCCTTGCTTTGTGAAGAAAGTAGGAGATTGCGCATACACGAGGCCAAATACTAAACAACACATCCAAATTGGAACGAGACTCAACACAGCTTTTGCTTCCTCAACTTCAGCTGAATCGCACGAAATCGCCGCTCTGTCCAAAAATCTGCATTTGCCAAAGATTGTTTATTCTTTTAAGCCCTTCTTTCCCTTTAACTTGTAAAGAAAACAACTTCCTATGGTTCACATACATTTTTTTTTCCTTAAAAAAAAACAGAACACTTTTTTCACGCCAAACGCTGACTAAAGAATCAGAATAAAAATTGTGATTTTATTTGTAAAAAAGACAAGCAAACAAAACATTTAAAAAGTAAGAGAAAAAACATTTTTATGGAGCAAATTTAAACCAGTTATTTACCCGAATTTCTTGGAAGTTTGGACAGGCAGAAGAAGTAAGGTTTCCGATGAAGTTTGTCGCCGGTTTTCAGCTGCGGCGACGAAAACACGGCCAATTCTAACAAAAGGGTTATTGTTATGCTTTCTTCCTTCTTCTCTTCCTTCTCCTCCTATGCTAAAGCGGTAAGTTCTGGTTCCAAGTAAGAACAAGAACAGAGCAAACATCATGGAAAGACAAGGAATACCAAATCCTAAAGCCCAACTCAGATTCTCTTGGACATAATTAGAGATCAACCGAGTGGCCAATGTGCCAGCTGATACCGCAAAATACGTCCAGTTAAAGTAAATGCTTTTGGATTTGGACTCATCAGGGTCTTGTTCATCAAACTGATCTGCTCCAAAAGCTCTAAGACATGCCTTAAACCCTCCTTCGCCTATCGCTATTAGATAGAGAGCACAAAAGAAGATCGTTACTTTGAGCTGAGAAACGCACGAAGCGTTTGTTTCTTGATCTTTACATACTGAAGGAATCGTTGCTGAAAACGTAAGCAGCGCAAGTCCCTAAAATCAAGAACGCACAAAATAAAAAACTATAGGAATCATTATCTTTCAACACAATGTTAGAAAATCATCATGCATGAACTCATCATCATGCATGTAAAACATAATAAACATGAACTCCAAGATCTTCAAACATCTAGATAATCACATGATAGAATAAAGAAGATTAAGAGAATACCTCCACTCATTATGGTAGAGAAGTGTTTTGAAAGGTTTCTAGCCTTGAAGATGAAAGACTTAACTTTAAGTATGAGATTTGGTTTCTCTCCTCTTCCCTATCAACTTTAACGTAAGTGTTGTGTTTTTTTTTCCTTGTTATGTCATTGTGATGGAGCAAGACATATATTTATAGGGGATCGGAGGAGAGGACCAACATGCTCATTAAGATTTCTTTTAGTTTTTCTTTAATGTCAATTGTCCATCAAAATTGAGCTTAAAGGGATAAGTGACAAGTGTTGATGATTAATCTTTAACACATTACATGAATGACACATAAACTCTTATAGTGTCACTTAAGTGATACATAACCTCTTAATGATATCATTGAGTGACACATAGTCTCTTAATGTGTTATTGAGTGACACCTAAAACTCTTATGGTGTCACTTAATGGTTCTTGATTCATACATGCTTGACACAATATCTCTCATTAGCTTAAGTAGCATTAAACTCCTTAAGCTTTTAATTCATTGGTTACCAAATAATTTAACTATAACATTTCCTTAAAACTACTAACTATAAGACCACACTTAAAGGAATAAATTATTTCTTACACACAAAAGAGGAAGCATATTAGTTATTTACCAAGATGTAGAGAGATGAGGTTAAGACGATGGTACGAAAACGGCCGAGAAACGAGTCGGCGATAGAACCCCATATCAGAGGCAAAAACGCTGCCGTTCCAAGCCAGATGTTAACGTTTGAAGCAGCATTCGCCGTTGACTCATCTAACGGTCCGGTGAAGTAGGTTATCAGATTTGTGGCTACCCCGTAGTAGGTGAATTTCTCCGACACTTCCGCACCTGCCGGCCGGAATATTCTCTCTTTCTTTATAAAGAATTTTGCGTGAAAACTGAAGAAAGGGGAAATAAATTAGTTCAAGAATTACCCATGATGAAGCCAGAGGATCTCCATCCACCGGAGGAGGATCTTACGGATGGCTTGCCTGTGTAATCAACAGAGCACTCGACTTTACCATTTGAACCTTTAGTTCCGGTCTCATCAGCGGCGCCGGAGATCGACATTTGTTTTAGAGTCGTCTGAAGAGTTAGTATATTTATAGTTAGTTACATATACGTGACCGAAATATCGTCTAGGTTCATTTTTCTAATACGTCGGTATTTATGTAGTGTAGACTGCAGAGTCCTGTCTGTAACACGTGACTCACGACTAAAACACCGTTAGTCATTCATAAATGCGACGCTAGACTGTTTTCGTTTTAATTATTGACACGTATGGAAGTGGTTGGAACGAATGGGAAGTCTCAAGATCGTGCGGTTAGAAATTGGAATACATATAAATGAGTTGGAAGTTAGGTTAGATTTAAAATTAAGATGATGACCCTACACGATCTCTGGACAATGCATGATTGCATATGAAATAACCATTTTTTTTTTTTTTTTTAATTATAATTTTTTTGAAAAAAATTAATAATTAATAAATTAAATCAATTCAATAATTAATTTCAAAAGTAATAAATAACTCTAACAACCTAAACACCAGGTTCAAATAAACATAAATGAATAAACAATTAAACCAAGAGTCCTATCATCCCCCTCTTCAACTTCGATCCCGCGGTCACACACTCTTGTTACCTGCATCACATTACGAAAGAGATGCGTGAGTATTATCACAAATATTCAGTGAGACGGTCATCCCGTCTACAGGCCAATTATGCCAACCACTTGACAAAACAGTAATCAATAGCAGCAACGATAAACAACAGCACAACAAAACACGACAAACTCAGAACATAACAAATGTGTCATCGACATTCCCAGGGTGTCGTTCGACACTCCCAGCTAGGTGTTGATCGACACAGCCAGAGGGTGTCGCTCGACACTAGCGAAAACGGTGTCGACCGACACCTAAAGGTGTCGCTCGACACACGCCCGACAACTCGAAACCCAAGACGATAAACAGTGCGACACAAGCATATAAACACCAACTCAATGGGATTCAACCCCCATAATTGATCAATCACTCAAATAACTCAAGAACCACTCAAGAACAACTCAAAATATCAACAACACAACAAATCTCCAGTGATTCACGGACCTACGGTCACACACTCACCTTAGAACAGATTGAACAAGGAGGAACAAGAGAAAAGATGAAGAACACGAACAATCCTCTCCAGATCAAGCTAAAAACTCATAGAATCTCCTAAAATCGCCTCCCTTTGCCTCTGCCTCGAAAAGTGTGCCAAAAAGCGTCTTCTTTCGCTTAAAAACGCGACCTAGGGCTTCCATGCCCAAAACTAGTCCAAACCGAAATCAACTCAAATCAAACCGGTCGATTTCCCAATAGCCGGTGTCGATCGACACCCTACCTTGTGTCGGTCGACACCACTCGACCAAACCAACAAAACCGAACAACAATCGATTTAAACCGAAAATCGATTTCACTCACCGGTGTCGATCGATACCCCAACTGGTGTCGCTCGACACCAACTGACCAGAAGTCTTTTTACATATTTTTCTACACGATGCTTGAACCTTAGACCGACTGCACAACAATCAAACAAGAACATTCACAGCCAAATCCGAGATTTACATCTTATAGAGCATATGCAAACACATCCGACATTTGGTGTCCGACACCACTTCCCAAAACAGTATTTCAGGTTTACGAATGTTACAGCATGTCTCGTCAAAAATGGAATTTCAAGATTTCTTCGTATACGTAAAATAATTGTCATCTTCGCATTTTATTTTACTATTCAAGTATAAATTTTTAATTTGGCTGGAGTAATTTTAGGCGTATTGGACCTCGACTATTTTGGCTACCGACAAAGAAATAAACTTGTTTTGTTTGTAGCGGTTTGCCTAAATATTCATTGGAATTCAATCATTTTCGATATTTTGTTAATATCCTAAGGAATCAGGATATTCCTACTTAATATCCTTTTCTATGTCAAAAAGTTAATAGTACTTTTTCAGGACTCTTAAAAAAAATATCAGATCTTGTACCAATTTACAATATATTTTCGTTTTCTTTAAATATTGGTTATACTTAATTATATTTGTTTGCAGAAAGACTACATGATATATATACATTGTACAGCAATTAGGCAATTATACAAATATATGAAATTAGAACCTTTAGATCGGATCTCAACTATGGCTGTGATTGGTAACATGAGTTATAATGTGGTATAGTTGATTTATAAGTTTAACTCAAAAATGTTACCAATCATGATTTATTTTCAACTTTTTGCATTAGAGTTTGAGTTAGAATATAGTATGATTGAATCAGAATTTTGATGTATCTCTTTTGTAAAATAGTTAACTCAAATCAAATTTCTACCACATGGAAAATGGGATGTATTAGGATGTATTAGAGTTTGATGTAACAATTTTGTTTTTTTTTTTTTTTTTTTCCCACGTTTTTAAAATTATTTTTTTTCCATTTTCCATATTTTTTCTTTTATTTTTGTTAATTCCATTCTAATTTTATATTTCTATTAATTCATACATTAAATTATATATTATATTAATGTTCTTGACTAATATCATTGCTAAAAATATGTAATCTTAAAATTTTATGCCATAGTTCTTTTTTAATTATATTAAATATATATAAAGTTATAAATTGGTATATATTTAGTTATAACTTAATATATATAGTTATAATTATATAAATTGATACAAATTGATTTATGATTTTTCTTTAAAAAATGTCTTACTCCCACGTTTCTTTAATTTTTTTTTTGTTTGCATTTTTTTTTAATTCTATTGTAATTTTATAGTTCCAATAATTCATACATTAAATTATATATTATATCAATATTTTTGAATAATATCATTGCAAAAAATATGTATTCTTAAAATTTTGTGCCATAGTTCTTTTTTAGTTATAATAAATATATATAAAGTTATAAATTGGTATATATATTTATAAATTGATATGTATAGGTATAGTTATAATTATATAAATAGTTATAAATTGATACAAATTTATGGCCTAGATCAATATTAACTTTATATATATAATATATATAATTGTAAAAAGCAAACATATATAGATATATAATTTACTATGCTAATGTTATGTTAGTATTGAATTATTTTATTTATTTATTTAGTTAAATTGATAATAAATGTCAAATTATTTTAATAATACATACTGCAATTTATACCGCATAAAAGTTACCAGTCAGCTGTTTTGGTTAGAATAGTAACTCATATTTTTACAGCAAACCTACCACAAAAATATACCGTTTTTACCACATAATTTTTACTGCAATTTACATCGAATTATACCATTTATTCTAACTCAACTATAATACCACATGTCACCAATCGGAGCCTATGTAGGTTGTTCTATTCCGGTGTGGCTTACCACACTACCTCAAACTTGAGTAATAGAATAGTCCGGTGTGGTCAAAAAAAAAAAAAAAAAAAATACAAATATATGAAATTATCAAATACAAGATACCGTCATTGTCTGTGCCGATCGTCCAATCAAGCCAGACAATGCTGAGGAACCATCTTACCACGAGCAGAACCGTCAACATTCTCGCACACCGCAGTGGAAGGACCACCCTCAACTCCGTTATGCTCTAGGTTAATGTCAATTAGCTCAACATTCTTGCAAGGAAAGCTCTTGCTACATTGTAGATTCACTGCCACTTTGTTCTTCGACGTCCCATATACGTTTTTATACTTAATGTTCTTTATCTGAACGTGAGACGCTCCCTGAGAGAATGACAAACACACATATTTCTTTTCTTTAGTTATTGTTTCGTGTGATGAAAAGAAAAAAAAAGTAGACTTTGTTTCTTGTGTAGAAAGCTAACCGTTTTTTCACAAGGTGGGTAAGGACAATACTTCTGATCGATGTTGATTGGTTTTCCAACATTAATCATCTGAATATTCTCGAACACAAAGTTAGAAGCGATGATCTTCGCAGCCGAAGATTCCCAAGTCTTGATCCGAATACCATCGCTTGTGCCGTTAAAGACCGTGTCACGTACTGTTAACCCGTTAACGTCTTTCTCGTCTTTGTTCTTCCCTAAGCTTCCGACACTAATCCCATGTCCAGGACCACACTTGACGTTAGAGATATTCATGTTAGATGTTCCAGAAAGAATGGCGATACAGTCGTCTCCGGTACCAATGTTTGTGTTAGAGATGCGAATGTTGCTACAGAAACCGAACTTGATACCGTCGGTGTTTGGGCTATCGCCGGGAGCTGTTACCGTGACGCCAGTAATGTTGAAGTGATGGACGGAGAAGAAGGTGAGGTGTCCCATTTTGCTGTTGAGTGATGTTATCCCATCGATTCTTGAATTGTTCACGAATGCAAATCCCATGTTCTATTAAAAAAAAAATTCAAGTTTACTACAAGATTAGCTAGACTTGAATATAACAAATCCCATTGTCAATTTTGTAATACGATTTAACTGCAAATAATAATCATACTAAACCAACATGTAAAAGGATCAAGAAATGACGGTACCATAGCTAGTTTAGGACAATTGGTGTTTTTGTGGCAGTCATTGAGTAGCCAAGACTGCTTCCCCTGACCATCGAGTGTACCGGTACCGGAGATATATAGATTGTTGATGTACCTGAACTTGATCCAAGTGTCCTGCTTAATATCTCTAGGGTTTGAAGGAGCCAATAAAGTTCCATCAATGACGAATTCAATCTGATTTTTGCATGGCCCTACGAACTCTACACCACCGAGATAGAATGTTCCTTTTGGTACGTAGATTTTACTACTTCCACCTCTTACGCCGCATGCGCTTTTCCATACATTTGTGAACGCCTAAAACATCGTATATGCATCAAGAGACAAGAGCGAGACTCGAAATAGGTTAGTTACAACAAATTTGGGTTGCGCGTAACTTTAAGTTTGTGGTAACAAATATATAATCAACAAAACTATATTAAAAAAATAATTAAAAATCGAAATAGGAAAATTGTCATGTACATACATTGGCGTTATCAGTTTTTCCATCAGATTTAGCACCATAGCGTTGGACATTGAAAACCTTTTGCCTGACGGTCGGACGACTTGCAACGGCGATGAACAAGAGAGACAGACACAAAGCCTTAAACGGAGAAGCAGTGGCCATCTTTTTAATTTGTGCAGGGTATGTGGCTAAGAGCAAAGCGTGTTATTAATTTGTACATATTTTTTTCTAAGACACAATGACAAGTGTTGGCAATTTTATATGCTTATATATAGCTATGTTCCAATGAACTATTAGAAGGAAATCTAAACGAAAAGAGATTTTTGTTACCAATTATCGGCTAAAACTGGGTTGTTTCTTTTGTAATGAATTTGATTTGTTAATTTCTTGTTATATATGGATGTTTTTCGAATGTATATAGTTTTCTTTTTGTTTTCTCTTTTAAAACAGAATCTTGATTTGGCGAGAGGCCAATTAGATTTTTTTTTCAGCAATAGAAATAAATCGTTTCGGTTAATGCTTTGTTTGGAGATGACTCACTTCTTTTGATATGATATATGTGTAAACAACGCTAAATCATTGCCCAATCAATAAGTGTAATTTTTTTTTTATATATGTCAAGGTTGTTTAAGGAGGCCATGTAATAAATCCGAAGATACAGCCCAAATTAACATAAACTAACCTTTTATCTCCAAAAAAAAAAAAATTAATATAAACTTTTTACTATAACTTATGCCACCATGTACGTAGTTGCAATTATTACATTCTTTTGGACAACTCATGTACGTAAGGTCAAACCCGAAGGTACAGCCCAAATTAACATAAACTTTTTTTTTTCCTATAAACCTTTCTTCTATTAATAAAATCAGTTATTATAGGTACTTGGTAATGAACCTGCGCGAGATAGCCAGAGGTGAGAAACCGAAGACACCATAGCGGTAATGAGAGAAAAGGAACTAGCAAGAAAGAGTTTAATCAAAACTATGAGTTGGGAAGATTCTAAAATTTAATTTAAAGAGTGAAAAACTGTATTAAATAATATAAATAGAGTTGAAAGACATTATTGTTAAAAGATGAGAAGATGAGACTGTTTGTATGGTTAAACTGTTATAAGCGAAAAAATGTAACCCTATAGATAAGCGGTTCTAACGAAAAAAGTACAAGCCGTGAAAGGATGTGTCACGAAAAGACATAACTGTGTTGATATATAAGTGGTTATCAAGAAGTTTTACAACGAAAAAGTACAAACTGTGAAAGACATTTATTCATATTGCCATTAATTTTGATTAATTATACTTTGCCAAAATCACTCAAGATCGATAAAAAGTTTACTTTGGGCTATTGTAGACATACGACTTGGCAAAATAGACAAAGGAAACGAAGGCGATGGAGCTGAGACAGGCAAGCAGAAAATAAAAGTAATCAAGATGTGCCTGGTTCAGGTTATTAGCAAACCAACTCACTTGACCGGACTGACTCGTGGCTTTCGCGATGACAGATACCATGAAGCTACTCAAGAAGTTGCCTATGCCGACTACGCTAAGGTACATAGATAATCCCAAGCTCCTAAGCTCAACGGGGACTTGTCCATAGAAGAACTCTTGTAAACCAACCATAGTGAAAACGTCAGAGACTCCATAGAGAACATACTGTGGAATCAACCAACAAACGCTCATTGGAACAGTGGCTTCTGGCGAATCAACTAGCCCGTGATCTCGAGCAGTCTTGAGTCTTTTCATCTCGACCAAAGCAGCTATTACCAAAGAAGGAATTGAGAGGAATATGCCTGTGGAGATTCTTTGAAGCGTTGTGATTCCCGCTGGTCTATGAGTTACTGATCTTGCGATTCGGACGAATACACGGTCGTAGATTGGGATGAAAACGAGGATTGATAGATTTATGAAACATTGGAGTGTTGCTGCAGGGACTAAGAGTGTTGATGAGATTGATCTGTCCATCGTTGATCCTTGCTTTGTGAAGAACGTAGGAGATTGCGCATACACAAGGCCAAATACTAAACAACACATCCAAATTGGAACGAGACTCAACACAGCTTTTGCTTCCTCCACTTCAGCTGAATTACACGAAACCATAGCTCTGTCCAAGAATCTGAAATTGCCAAAGATTAACTAATGACATTTTATTTTTCTTCTTCTTTAAACTTATGACACAAGCAAGTCAAGTTGTATACCCTAATATGAAAAGACAATTAAAATTAAGTATGTTCCACACAATGTATAATTTGTGTATGCAAGAAATGACCTAAGTTTGGAAAATGTGATAATTTTTTAAAGGAAAAAAAAAACAAAATATCACCTGAATTTCTTGGAACTTTCGGTAGGCAGAAGAAGTAAGCTTTCCGGCGAAGTTTGTCGCCGGTTTTTAGCAGCAGCGACGAAAACACGACCAATTCTAACAAAAGGGTTATTATTATGCTTTCTTGCTTCTCCTCCGGTGCTAAAGCGGTAAGTATTGGTTCCAAGCAAAAACAAGAACAGAGCAAGAATCATTGAAAGACATGGAATCCCAAACCCTAAAGCCCAACTCAGATTCTCTTGCACATAATTAGAGATCAACCGAGTGGCCAATATCCCAGCTGATCTCGCAAAATACGACCAGTTAAAGTAAACACTTTTGGCTTTGGATTCTTCAGGATTTTGTTCATCAAACTGATCTGCTCCAAAAGCTCTTACACATACCTTAAACCCTCCCTCTCCTATCGCTATCAGATACAAAGCACAGAAAAAGATCGTTACTTTGAGCTGAGAAACGCACGAGACGAGTGTTTCATGATCTTTACAAAGAGAAGGCATCGTCGCTGAATACGTAAGCAACCCTAGCCCCTGAAATTAAAGATCGTAGCACAAAATCAACTGACACAGAGAAATCATAAAGGGAACAAAAGAGAGAAAGCTTAGTAGTTACTTTACCAAGATATAGAGAGAAGAAGTCAAGAGGATGGTACGGAAACGGCCGAGAAACGAGTCGGCGATAGAGCCCCATATCAGAGGCAAAAACGCTGCCGTTCCGAGCCAGAGGTTCACGTTTGACGCTGCAGACGCCGTTGACATCGCTAACGGCCCGGTGAAATAAGTTATCAGATTTGATGCTATCCCCAAGTAAGCGAATTTCTCCGCCACTTCCGCACCTGCCGGAATATTCAGTTTTTGAGAATTTTGGCGGGGGAATATATAGGAAGTTTGGTTAAAAAAGAAGGTCAAGACTTTACCGATGATGAAGCCAGACGATCTCCATCCACCGGAGGAGGATCTTACGGATGGCTTGCCTCGGAAGTCAACGGAGCTCTCAACAATACCGTTTAGAAGTGAAGTTCCGGCCTCGTCACCGTCGCCGGAGATCGACATGGTGTCTTATAAGTTATAGTATTGTTTCAGAGTCACATGAGGGGATTCGAATAATTTTTAGTTGGTGGACATCATAGTAAGTGACCGAGATCTAGTCTATCTTCATTTTATACTAAGACACTAAGGTTCAAACGAGTGGAGCATTGTCACTATCGGGAGATCATAAATTATAAATAAAAATGATTCAATTTTTTTTTTTTTGGGTGCAAAAATGATTCAATTATTGGTTGGAATCTCGATCATTTTTCGATTTCTTGTTTTTGTCCCAAGGCTACTCGTACTCGGTACGCTTCTTTTTCAAATTAAAATAAATTTTGAATAAATGTTTTACATTCTTTATTGACAACATAAACTAAACTATATATAGGTCTAAAACTTGAAAATACTTAATAAAAAAAGGTTAAAAGTTGTTATTTTCATACCGTAATATAAATTTCTAAATGAACAATATATAAATTTTGTTGTGGGCTATTAAATGATGATTCAATTATTCGTGTTCATATTTCGTGTTTTCAGACACAGTAATAGATCACTATCGGACGATGAGAAATTATAATTAAATGATTCAAATTATTCGTTGGAATCGATCATTTTCGATTTCTTGTTTTTGTCCCAAGGCTAGTCGTACTTGATACGTTTCTTTTTCAAATTAAAGTATACTTTTGAATATATGTTTTACCTTTACTGACAACATAAACTAAACTATAGTATATTGTTATTTTTCTACAGAGTAAAATTTCTATATAGATAACGATATATACTTTTAACTTTTAGCAGACTCAAAACAAGATAAATTTCATGCTTTAAAGCTTTTTTTGAGATTTGATTAAGAAAAGTTATAAAACATAAATAGTTCATGAGTTTTATTAAGTGAAAAAAAAAATTAGGAAAGGAAGAAGTTAAGGTTGTCACCAAGAAAACAAAATGATTAGAGATTTGATATACATAAAATAGGAAGAAGGAGAGTTGCTACTTGCAATAAATGAGGCTCATTTAAATTAGTATATGTTTTTTTTTATTGCAAGTAGAAGTAATTTAAATGAGCCTGGTTCAGGTCGTTATCGAACCAGCTCGTTTGACCATACTGGCTTGTGACTCTATCAATGACAGATATCAAGAAGCTGCTTAGGAAGTTACCGACCCCAAATATGCTTAGATTCAGAGCCATACCAATGCTCCTAAGTTCACTAGGGACTTGGTCGTAGAAGAACTCTTGCAAACCAATCGCTCCGAACACGTAAGAGACACCATAGATAACATACTGTGGAACCAACCACCACACGCTTATCAGTATTGTGACGTCGTCCCGAGCGGCTTGGAGCCTTTTGTTCTCGACCAAGGCGGCTATTACCATAGCAAGAATGGAGAGAAACATGCCTGTTCCAATCCTTTGAAGCGTTGTGATTCCTGATGGGTTTTGAGTGAAAGATCTTGCCATTGGGACGAGTAGACGGTCATAGATTGGGATGAAAGTGACCATTGTAATGCTTGTGAAACATTGGAGCGTAGCTGCAGGGACTACGATTCCTGGTGAGATTGACCTGTCCATTGCTGATCCTTGCTTTGTGAAGAAAGTAGAGGATTGTGAACTAACGATGGCATAAACTAAGCAAGACATCCATATGGGAACAAGCTTAAGCACTGCTTTTGCTTCTTCAATTTCGTCCGAATCACATGAACTCGCTGCTCTGTCAAGAAAACTGCCACAAACATCCAAGAATAACTATAAAAAACGCATAGACTTCCGTTTCAAAACCAAGTGGTATATAACATAAAAAGTTTTTTTTTCTTTGGGGTAAAATGTGAAGATGATATAACATAAAGTTTCTTATATAAAAGACTAAGTCATTAACCCCATTATACTTATCAATGTGAGAATCCTAACAAGAATCAAACTGGTTCGTACGTATAAGCATAAGCGTGACCTCAAAGATTCTTACATTACCTAAATTGCTTGGAACTCTGGTGAGCCTGGAGAAGGAGGTTCTCGTTTGGGTTATATATACCCAAGTCTGGTTTTTTGCTGTTCTTTACGGCTTCCAAGAAAACACGACTGATTCTAGCAAAAGGGTTTTTGTTACTTCCTCTCCCATTGCTGAAACGATAAGTCTTAGTTCCAAGGAGGAAGAGAAACAGAGCAAGCAGCATGAAAACACTTGGAATACCAAACCCTAAGGACCAACTTAGATTCTCTTGGATGTAGTTAGAGACCAAACGAGTAGTGAATATGCTAACACAGCTTCCAAACATCAGCCAATTGAAGTAAGAGCTCTTGGCTTTTGCCTCTGTTAGATCATTCGCATCGAACTGATCAGCACCAAATGACTTAATACAAGGATTGTAACCGCCTTGTCCTACGGCTATAAGATACAGAGAGCAGAAGAAGAGAGTCACTTGGAGTTGATTCGGATCTTTGGAGTGAGAAGGAAGCATAGCTGAAAACGACAGCAATCCAAGTCCCTGCATGCTTGGTTTCATCCAATCATCATCATCTGCTTCTTATAAGTAACAATGTAACGAAAAATATCGTTACTTTACCAAGATATAGAGAAATGATGCGACTAGGATTGTTCGGAACCGGCCAAGAAACGAGTCAGCTATAAATCCCCAGAGAAGTGGTAGAAACGACTCCGTTCCACTCCAGGCGTTAATATTCGCCGCAGCTGCAGCTGTCGACTCTCCCAATGGCCCCGTCAAGTATGTAATTAAGTTCGACGATATACCGTAAAAGGCGAACTGCTCCGCCATTTCTACACCTACAAAACAAAGAAAATTCTATAACCCAAAAAAAAAAAAAAAAACAGAACAATCTCTAACAGTTGGTGAGAGTGAGGCTTTGCTTACAGATGACAAGCCTCGCTGATTTCCATCCTCCAGTGGAGAATCTACTTCCGACCTCACCGCTGGCGATCACCATTGATTTCTTTTTTTTTTTTCTGGTGATTTACTGTTCTTGTATTGTTTATGAACTAGAAGATAAGTAATTATTGCATCCTGCTTTTTTTTTATTGGTTTTAAATATTAGAAAGTGGCTGGACCTGAATCTCTGTTAACCGTTATTCGATTTCACTTGGAAGTTTATGTGAATGGTCCCCTCCTTGGTTCTCAACAAAAATATGATTGGTCCGCACAAAATGAGATTTGGTTCAAGATATTCGACTTTAAGAAATAATTCCAAAAGTGCGGATTAGAATATGAAAAGCACTAGTAGGCAATATCGAAAGAATGATTAAGCTAGCTTGTAAGTTGTAATAGTATTAATCAAGAATAATTAAATAAGGGCCCATTAAATAATCAATGTTTTTTAAAACCAGACCGGATATGGAACGGATATAACTTTGGATCATGGTTCAACCTGGTCTGATTGATTGGACCGGGTTTTCTAATTTTTTTAATAAATATATTTAAGTAGTGAATAAAGAAAATATAATTTTGTAAAAGTTTTAAAAATAAAATATAAATATAAATACAGTAAAAGTATAAGCATATGAATATGAAATATCGTGGTTATATGAATGAAAAATATCATGGTAAAAGTGTTTAAGAATAAAGTTAAAATATAGAAATATGTTTTTAGAGTTTAATTATTCACCATTTTTAAAGTATTCTTCAATAGTTGCATTTTTTAACTCATTATAGTTAAATAACAATATAACTTTATAGAGTTTCAAGATAAAATTCCAAAAAATATTACATAAATTAAAAAACCGGGTTTTTTTATTGACCCAACCCGTTTGAGTTTTGGGTTTTTGCCGAGTTTTAATGGGGTTTTTTGGGTTTTCATGAAATCCAAACCGGATTAGCCACCGGTTCACAGTTCAACCGGTCCGACCGGCCGAGTTGGATCGGTTTTTTAATCAGCATAAATAATACATTTTCGAAGTCGGTCTTATGATTATAAAGTTACTTTAATTTTAAATAGAGCAATAGAGAATTGATAATAACGATTGATCTTAAGACTAGTTGTTGTTATTCTATAAAAGAAACTCAAAATATTGACTTACTGTATGTGATCATCTTCCAATTCAGAAATGCTAGTAAATTTCTATTAGGTGGGTTTTGAAGTTCATTTCTGAAATGGGAAAAAGCTTAATTATATTCATTTGGCAGAACAGACAATGTTTTAGAAGTTGTTTGGTCTGTTGTAGACATATGACTTGGCAAACCACAAGTAGGAGGCTAAACCAATGGAGCTAAGACAAGCCAGTAGCCAATAGAAGTAATCTAGATGCGCCTTGTTCAGGTCATTATCAAACCAGCTCGTTTGACCAGACTGGCTTGTGACCTTATCGATGACTGATATCATGAGGCTGCTCAGAAAGCTACCGACCCCAAAAATGCTTAGGTTCAAAGCCATACCGATGCTCCTAAGCTCAATAGGGACTTGATCGTAGAAGAACTCTTGCAAACCCACCATTGTGAACACGTCCGCGACTCCAAAGATAACGTACTGTGGAACCAACCACCACACGCTCATCAGTATTGTGATGTCATCCCGAGCGGCTTGGAGCCTTTTTGTCTCGACCAAGGCGGCTACTACCATAGCAAGAATGTAGAGGAAAATCCCTGTGCCAATCCTTTGAAGCATTGTGATTCCTGATGGGTTTTGAGTAAAGGATCTTGCGATTGGGATGAGTAGACGGTCGTAGATTGGGATGAAGATGACAATTGTTAGGCTTACAAAGCAATGGAGTGTAGCTGCAGGGACTACGAGTCCTGGTGAGATTGACCTGTCCATTGTGGCTCCTTGCTTTGTGAATAAAGTAGATGATTGTGCATTTACAATGGCGTAGACTAAACAAGTCATCCATATTGGAACAAGCCTAAGAACCGCTTTCGCTTCTTCAATTTCTACGACATCACACGAAATCGCTGCTCTGTCAAGGAACCTGCCGTAGTACAACCAAAATAGTATAAGCACAAGCGTAGCCTCATAGACCACTAAAGTAAAATAAACATCTCTATGTTATGTTACCTCCATTGTTTTGAATTTTGGTCAGGCAGAAGAAGGAGTGTCTCGTTGGTGTTATATGTATCTAAATCTGTTTTTCTTCTGTTCTTTATTGCCTCCACGAAAACACGACCGATTCTAGCAAAAGGGTTTTTATTTGCTCCTCTTGCATCGCTATAACGATAACTATTAGTTCCAAGGAGGAACAGAAACAGAGAAAGTAGCATGAAAACACTTGGAATCCCAAACCCTAATGACCAACTTAGATTCTCTTGGATGTAATTAGAGACCAAACGAGAGGTCATTATACTAATACAGATTCCAAACATCATCCAGTTAAAGTAAGAACTCTTGGCTTTTGTCTCTGTTGGATCATCTCCATCGAACTGATCAGCTCCAAATACCTTGATACAAGGTTTGTAACCGCCTTGTCCTACGGCTATAATATACAGAGAGCAGAAGAAGAGAGTCACTTGGAGCTGAGAAGCACATGAGACGAGTTGATTCGGAGATCCGCATTGAGAAGGTATCATGGATGAAAATGATAGCAACCCAAGTCCCTGTTTGTTTCATTCAACCATCTTCATCATATAAAACAAGAAAACGAACAAACTGGTGATAGATCAAATTCTACTAGTAGAGATGAATATTGTTACATACCAAGATATAGAGACAAGATGCGATTAGGATGGTACAGAAACGGCCAAGAAACGAGTCAGCGATGAAGCCCCAGAGAAGTGGTAAAAACGACACCGTTCCACTCCAGGCGTTGACATTCGCCGCAGCTGCAGCCGTTGACTGTCCCAGTGGTCCTGTCAGGTATGTTATGAGGTTCGACGATATCCCGTAATAC
This sequence comes from Erythrophleum ivorense, assembly GCA_026724425.1. Lineage (NCBI taxonomy): Eukaryota > Viridiplantae > Streptophyta > Magnoliopsida > Fabales > Fabaceae > Erythrophleum > Erythrophleum ivorense. Next base: position 2,669,982 of record JAIUCV010000077.1, on the reverse strand, counting down.
GCGAAATGCTCTGCCATTTCTACAACTACAAGATAAACAGAAAAAAAAAACTTCTGAGATTTGACGAAGCTTATTTTTGTGAGAGTGATTATAAGGGTTTACTTACAGATAATAAGCCTGGCCGATCTCCATCCTCCAGAGGAGAGTCTGACTGCTGGGTTGGCCGGAGAAATGGTATTTTCTAGCTGGTCGCCGGTGATCGCCATTGAGTTTTACTCGTGTTTTTTATTTGTTTTCCCTTCTGACAAGGCATGTTCTGGTTCTGACTTCTGTGTTAACCAATTAGGGAAGCATATATATCAGATTTTACATTCACACGTGCTTTAAGTCGTGGAAAGGTAGTCGTCTTAGACAATAAGCTTTGAAACATTGATTTTTTAAAAACCAATTATTAAAAAGTGAAATAAATTTTCTTCATAAAATAGATGTAGACCGGATTCTTTTGTTCTTTGGTGTAATTTTAAAGAGTGGTTATAACACAAAGTTGTACTATTGAAAATTTCCCTAAGATATAGAAAGTTATCCTACCATCTTGTGATTATGCTACATTTAACAAGTCTATAATTTTGTATTACCCTCTCTGTATACTCACGCTCTCTGTATATAAACAGAGCTATCACCATCAATACAAATCATCAATTATAATTTCTACCTATTCCATATTAGAGCATTTATAATAATGATTGATTTCTTAAGACAAGTTATTGTTATTCAAACTCAAAATTTGGGCTTACTACTGTCTTATTGTAATAATTTTATAATTTAGAAATGCTAGTATATAAGTCCAATTCTCAAGTGGAAAAATATCTCAATTCAGTTGAAAGAACAGAGAAGACAACGCTTTAGAAATTGTTTGGTCTGTTGTAGACATATGACTTGGCAAACCACAAGTAGGAGGCTAAACCAATGGAGGTGAGACAAGCAAGTAGCCAGTAGAAATAATCTAGATGAACTTGGTTCAGGTCATTATCAAACCAGCTGGTTTGACCAGAGTGGCTTGTGACCTTATCGATGACTGATATCATCAAGCTACTTAGAAAGCTGCCGACCCCGAAAATGATTAGGTTAAGAGCCATACCAATACTCCTAAGCTCGCTAGTGACTTGGTCGTAGAATAACTCTTGCAAACCCACCATTGTGAACACGTCCGCGACTCCATAGAGAACGTACTGCGGAACCAACCACCACACGCTCATCAGTACTGTGATGTCATCCCAAGCGGTTTGGAGCCTTTTGGTCTCGACCAAGGCGGCTATTACCATAGCAAGAATGTAGACGAAGATCCCAGTGCCAATCCTTTGAAGCACTGTGATTCCTAATGGGTTTTGAGTGAAGGATCTTACTCTTATTGATATTTTAATATTACGAAAATCGCTGAATAGTGTTATACTGTAATATTATAAGTATTTTTTTTTCCTTTTTTTTTGTTATTCCATTTCACGTGCATACTACTACTGGCTCACCTGGTTTTAGAGTTATATTAAGTCAAATCACAAGTTCACAACACTTTTTTTTAGCAACATCCCATATGTTGTTGATTCTGGAAATAGCACACGTTTATGCGACGGGATATTTCAGATGAGTTATTGGAAACTGGGAAAATAGTCTTATTAAACTTGGAAGATGAAAAGAGATTACAAAGGAAAAGCGTCTCGGCGACAAGCTTGCCGAGACGAAATCGAAGGAAAAGAGTAAACAAAGAATAAGGACGAATTTATGCTAGGGTTTTTGCCTCTCTGCTCTCAGCTGTTGTGTATCAATCTCCGGATCCTCTTCAAGTAATGAGGGGTCTTCTATTTATAAGGAGAGGAGGTCGGCTTGCGTGAATATCTTCCTTCTTTCTCCATAAAGGAAATATTCCCTTTGTAATTATCTCTTTCCATTCTTCAAGGAGGTGCATCTCTATATTGACATTTTTCCCAAGATTTACCTTTCTCCTCAAGACTTGCCATTTTTCTGAGGAGGTTAAGGTGAGGATGGGCCGGGCTTTTGCATTGTTATTAATTATGACGGGCTCAAGGAATTGTGCTAATTCCGGTACTAACAATAAGTCCCCCCCCAGTTCGTCGAGTCAAATGCAGTTTGATCTCGGCGGACTTCATGTATAAGAGAGGAGCTCGTGAGCTATTAATAACAATTATGCCGTGCCGATTCTAGCTCGTTTCCGATGCTATGATGCGTTATTGACTTTAGATTCGTACCGCCTCGTTAAAACCTTGATATGGAAAAACCCTATGGGATAAAAACCATAAAAAGGGAAAAGAGTACGTTGACGTCATCTTGTCCGCAAGTAGAATGTGCTTTTGACAATTTCTCTCGGACTTGACGTCAGCTCGTCAAGGAGAATAAATTGCTGTTATGATTTTTCTCGGACTTGACATCGTCGTGTCAAGGAGAGTTCATCTCGAACTTGATAGCGGCTCGTCAAGGAGAATTCATCTTGAACTTGATAGCGGCTCGTCAAGGAGAATCGATCGTTTATCTCGGACTCGACATCAGCTCGTCAAGGAGAATAGGGTGCTGCGATAATTCACCTCAGATCGACTTGATATCAGCTCATCAAGAGGGGTTAATTATCTTATTTTTGATGGTTTCCCTCGAACCTGACATCAGCTCGTCAGGAAGGAATTCTCCGTTTACCTCAGACTTGACGGCAGCTCGTCAAGGAGGATTAATTACTTCTCTCGAACTTGACGGAAGCTCGTCAAGGAGATTGAGTAATCAACTTTATTGTTCTCAGATTTGATTTCAGCTCGTCAAAGAGATCAATACATGGTTCGCTTACTCGGACGAAGTAATTTTGCTTTATACTTGTCAGAATAAACTCGTCATTCTTCTAAGGAAATTGGCGAGGCGTGCGTATACGGACGTCTTCAGTTGCCGAGTTGTCAAACGTCTTTGAAAAATGGTTGGGTTAAAGCTTACCCCATTAGTTTGGTTTGCGAGGTGGTCGACCTTAGTGCTCGTGTTGTTGACCTTGAGAAACGATCTCGTCAAGATGCCGAGATGGCTGCAGCTGAGGCGTCTTGGCGTTATCCGTTTGGTGGAGACTTGGCTGCGGATTTTGAGGTGGATCTTTGACAAGATGGAGGTTCCTGATCACGTCAGACTGGAGGGTCTTCGTGAAAAGGTCGAGATGTCAGGTCACGCAATGGTGCGAATGTTGCGGGCGATGGTCAGTCAATGGTCTCCGCGCTCAGGAAAAGAAGCTTCATCCCTGATGCCGTTGAGATCTGAATCCCTTCATCTCGTCAACATCCTGCCGATGCTCCTCCAAGATGGTTTCGCGATTATTCAGAATTCGGAGTGTGTTTTCCGATATTCCCTTTCATGCTAGAGTATGCTTTTGACGAGATGGACCCACGACGCGTGTAGAATGCATTACAATTCATCTCGTCATTCTCTAGGTTAGTTTATGTACTAACTCTTTTGCCTTTGCGTTTTGACTATGCTCGTCGTTGATCTTTGCGCTTTGACTATTCATGGGTGACCCCCATAAATTTAGACCAATTTGGGACAATGTATCATACTTTCAGGCCCAATCTTGCCGAGCTGATTATTGGTGGGTCGCCGACAAGAGAGAGTTCGGGAGCGGCTAGTGCTGAAGCCGGGACGAGATTGGGTCCGGATGCTTCCGAGGCCGAGGCTGTTTAGGACTCCGTCTCTATTCTCTCCTTTTTCTGCTTTTAAGAACTCTTCTTTTTTATTAGTCGCGGCGACTCATGCCGATGTAACAACATTGCCCGGGAGGGTTTTAATCCGTATGCTTTTCAGGATTTAAAACTTAAGTATTTGCTATACTTCCTCGTTCATCTTTTTGTTTTATGCGAGATGAATATCGCGAATATAGTTGATGATTTCGTGCTTTTTGAAACATCCTGCTTTTAATCTATATCCTTTAATGAGGTGCACTATGTTGTCAATCTAGCGGAATGATTCAAGTGTCTAATCGTCATTAGACAAGTGGTTCAACTTGCCGAGACAACTCGGCATGCTCAAGTTCTGTCGTGACGAGATGCTACTCGCTATGACAATGCTATGCATCTGACGAGATGCGATGTCACGCAGCTCGTCAGAATTCTCATTTTTAAGAGACACCGATCCGTGCTTGTTGGATCTGTTTGCGGTGGCGCTTTTTAGGCCGGTAACAGGAACCGAAGTCTAGAAATTCGAATTACTCCTACGCCGCTAAGTCGAATATGATTAACAAGGTAGCGATTTTTTCTTGCCCATATGGCTTAGGGTCGTGCGAGATATGCGTGCTCTCGACTTGTAGTGCGTCATTCTTGAAGAATGGGGGATGATCAGTCCACTGGGTGCGATGTGCGGTCAACCGTTTGGCCAGAACGTCGACACTACTCTTTTATGCGTGCGCTTCAGAGTAGCTTTGAGACTCTCTTTTCTTGCCGAGCTCATAGACAAGGACTCATTATACTGCCGAGTTCCAGAGGCTTTGAGACTCATTAATTTACCGAGTACTAAAGGAATTTTATGACTCTGATTTTGCCGAGTTCACTAGGCACACCAAAACATCTGTTTTTAACCTAAGTCAATCAGGAAATTCTTGCTTGGGTTTTTCTGCCGAGATGGAATGTTTCTCAAGGATTCAGAAAAAGATGCATGCATACAAGCGAATTAATAAAATAAAAAAGCTTTTTATTTTTATTAAGTTATAGCTGCGCCTCGGTGAAAAGGCTGCCTACGTACCCGTGCCGGGATCAAGCCATTCGTAGTTCGTTTCAGATGCTTCTGATTTTATTTCAGCGATGCAAGACGAATGACTCGTCGATCATTCGACGACGAAGTGAGTCTGTCGACTACTCGTTGACGAGATGCTTTTGACAATCACTGCTGATTGCTTGACGACCACGTGATTCGTTGATATTTCGTTCGTCGACGAAGAGATGAAGTCATTCTTTGCCGAAGTGATAGATGCTTCGACGCTTTAGGCCGGGAAAGACGATAATGCAGAATTCATCGGCAAGAAGCATTCCTGCCGAGACCGTCAGGTAATCTGATGCTAAGCTGGACATAAAACTTTAGTTATGCCGAGCCGATCGGAAGTGGACAGAGATAACATCGCGATGATACTAACCCCGGCACAAAGCTTATATGCCGAGAGGATCAATGGCGGAATATATGAAGTGTTGCTGTGATGCGATGCTAAGCATATAATCTCTGTTGTGCCGAACCTCATCGACGAAGTGATCGAACCTGTCGAAAATTCGTTAACGAGGTGATCTCATCCATGAAGTGACTCGTCAAATTTCTATCGACGAAATGATCATGCTTGATGAATCGGACGAAATGACATGTTTTGCGGTGTTTTCTCAAGCTGGAGAGATGTAACAAATCAATTTCTTTTAGATTTGCTTATGTGCGGGCACTTTAGGCCGAGGTGGATGCGAAAGCTTGCTGTTCCGACTTATTCCTTTTTGGGTCTTGACGAGAACCTTCGCCAGTTCTAGTGCCGAACTTGTGACGAGATGTGCGTTCGAGTTGGTCTCGTCGAGACGTCGATTGATTCTTGAGTTGAATACAGAACATGTAAGGCCCTAGCATCGCCAAACTTCCTTGTATAGCTCAAAACCATGCGAGGTTTTATCTTGACAATGCCGAGAATGCTTCTCGTCTCGTCATTTGCTTTCGACTCGTCAATGAGGGATCCGTTGATCACTCGTCGACGAAGAGATTCATCGATGAAGAGACGTGTTGCTCACGCATTCATTGACGAAGTGATTCGTTGTATTCCGGTTTATTCGGTAGAACGAATTAGCAAAGTAAAGACATGCCACTGACGAGATGAGTCTGTCGACGAAATGATCTGCTGATCCGACATGATTTTTCCTTCATATGCTATAGCGCTTTAGGCTGAGTTGGACGTGAAGGCGATTTTCTTCGGCTTATGCTGTTAACGATTCTGAGTAATGCTCTTCAGAAAAGTTCCAGAACGTCTCCATCTCGTCATGACTATGCTTGCCATTGATTTTTTGCAAAAATGCTTTGTAGTTAAACCAAATCGTCAAAGGAAGATGGTGCTTAAGAGGAGGCCAGCTGCGTATGCTGCCGAGGCCATCCAAGTACCCTACTCCCCCCCGAAAGGAGGAGAACCGACTCAACTGCCGAGTCGAGTGATCCTCCGAAGACTACGAAATCTTCCATCGCGTAGAGGAAGAAGTAACTCTTTTTCGACTTTGATTTAACTGTGCAGTTTATTGCTTATTGCTGACGATTTGAATGCTTCGTCGTGCTTTCAGGGCTGCTTATGCCCTGAAGAAGGCCAAGTTTGAGAAAGCGGCCAAGGAGAAATTATCTCGAACTTGACAGCGTCTCGTCAAGGAGAAGTTATCTCAAACTTGACAGCGGCTGGCCAAGGAGAAATTATCTCGGACTTGACAGCGTCTCGTCAAGGAGAAGTTATCTCAAACTTAAGGTGTTTATGAGTTTGAAGGCGACGACGGGCTGGAGGTGATGTTTCTGCTGTCGACGAGCTGGAGATGATTTTTTCGTCTCGGCAAAGACTTTCGCAATATCGGGTGCCGAGCTGGTATCGCCGTTCATCGCGGCGTTAGAGCCTGTTGCCGCGATGCTTCTTGCATGGTCGCTGTAAACGCAGCGTAGGTGATTGGAGCTTTGCGTCTGGGACCGGTTGCGGCGGAGGGTTGACGTGACCGTCGTTCGCATTGCTTCCGACGGGACGAATGATGGGGTTTCCATATGCGCCCAGTTCAGGTTGACTTTGCAGTCCGCCTGTTCCGGCGCCGAGATCATTGTTCAGAGATCTCATCTTTGAACCTTGATTGTCTTTTTCCGAGTTTATTCTCCTATCCCCGATCTGGCATCTTCGTCTCATGCCGAGATGAACTCTGATGCTTCTGCTAAAAAGTGATGCTATTCTAAGTGCTATTTAGAATAGGTTTTTAATAAAATTTATAATGCCGATCTCGTCGGATGGATTATAAAATTTTATTAGAGTTATAGCTGGACCTTTTGCAAGGCTGCCTACGTACCCAAGCTAGGATCAAGCCATTCGTAGTTCATTTCAATCACTGCTCGATTGTTGGACTTGGGCTAGGAGTAATATTACTGCCGAGCTAGGAGTAATATTTCGCCGAGTTGCAGGCGTAAGCCTCTTCGAGATAGATGTATCTTGAAGATCTGTAGAGTGCGTCTGCGAGGCTTTTTGGCTCGTCAAGCATTAGACTTGCTTTGAATTCCGATTCGAACCAAAGACCGCATTCTAGTGCCTTGACGGCCATCTCATCAGAAAGGTTGTGATGCTCTGTTGCCGCAACCCGAAACCTATCTATGAACTTACGCAAAGGCTCATGCCTCTCTTGAGTCAATGCGAAAAGATTTGTGCAACTTTTCGACATGAACGTGGAGTATTGCTTCAAGAAGATCGTAGCGAGGTCGTCGAAGCTGTCGATAGATTCGGCTGGGAGGTTTGAGAACCAGATTGATGCTTCTTTATCCAGATGCTCGGCAAAAATCTGACAAAAATTTGCATCTCGCTCTTCGGGTGATGCATATTTTTGTCTCTTCATAGCAATTTCGAAGGTTGTGAGCCAGCTTTTGGGGTCGTCACGGCCATTAAAGAGCTCTAAGCGCAGAGTGATCTGGTCTTTCAGAGGAATCGCGGCGAGACGAGCAGTCAGAGGACTCTTTCTCGTCTCGGCAAGGATTTCAGCTATCCTGCGTGCCGAGCTGGCGATGCGATTCGCTCTGGAACTGATCAGACTAAGCTCTCGGCGTAACTTCGTTACACCAGGGTCGATTTCTCTTACAGTGTTCTGTAGAGTTTGACTCGCAGCATCACTACCGTTCGTCGCGGCATTCAAGTATGTTGCCTTCGAATCAATCTCGCCATGATATTCGATGTTGATCAACTGAGCTGCGATTCTTTCAGAGCCCTTTGCCAGGTCGGAAGCTGGCCACGACGGAGAGTTGAGGGAATTTCTTTTTGCATGTCTCTCGACGTCGCCGCTAACAACATCTACAATATCTTGACGAGATGAAAGTTGCTGTTGCGAATGCGATTGGTTAAGTCGCCGGCAATGGTTCCGAGGTCTTTTAGCAACAGACTTCTCCACGCTGCAGGAGAGTGATCTCTTATCAGCTTTCGTTTGTTGCAAAGACTCCGGATCTTCTTCTTCTGGCATAGCGATTGCCGACTTGGCCTTGCCGAGATGCTTGGCATTGCAGTTGTCATCCTCCTCAAGGAGGATGTATTGCTGAGCTAGATGAAGTGCGTCATCCAACGTCGAGCAGGTTTGGAGGATTAATGCTTCTTTGAATTTCGACTTATACCAAAGGCCGTGTCGAAGTGCTTCGAGGGACATGCTGTCCGGAGTTTCGCCGAGGTAAGATAATGTGCTTTTGAATCTGTGGATGAAACTCCGTAGGGGTTCACCCATTGATTGCGTCAAGGTGAACAGGTCTCGCATACTCCTGGTCGTGATTGGACTCTTTCGGGTCTCGGCAAGGATTTCCGTCAGTTCTAGTGCCGAACTTGTGTCGAGATGCGTATTCGAGTTGGTCTCGTCGAAACACCGATGGATTCTTCCAATTTCGAGATCGGCTCTCCTGGTAGGTCGTGCGGTCCAATTTGCCGAGTTGCCTTGTTTGGTGTTAACACCTGCCGTTGCGACTTTTAATCCCGTGGTTTTAATTGCTGGCAACTCGTCGAAAGGATGATGACCTCCTGGAGTTAGCTCGTCGAGCTGCTCTTGCGTTTTCTTTTGCTGAGCTTGCATTGCGTCAAGATTGTTTGAGAGCGGTTGCATGGCGGTGCGGATTGTCGTTGAGAGATCTGCTTGCGAGATCATCATTGGTCGTGCAGCAAAACGATCAGCGGGTGGCGGTGGAGTCTCGTCGCATGCTAGCGGTAGAGTCTCGTTGCAAGCTGGTCGCAGAATCTCGACGCGAGCCGGTGGCGAAGCCTCGTCGTGAGCTGATGGTTCGATACGTAGATCAGCGGTCGGCTGCGGAGCCTCGACGCGAGCTGATCGCGGAGTTTCGTCACCTGCCGATGAAGTGTCACGATGGTCAGAATCCGGTGGCATCTTGTCGTGAGTTGGTGGTGCGGGATGACAATCGGCAGTCAGCGGCGTCTCGTCTCGCGTGCTCGTGACGAGATCGCCAGATTCGTCGAACTCCTGCTGGTGTTGTTCGACGTCGACGGACATATGTGCTTGTGAGATTACCACTGGTAATGTGCCAGGATGATCAGCAGCCGGCTGTGGCGTCTTATCAGGTGCTGGCGGCAGGGTCTCGTCGCGTGCTGGTGGTGTGGTACGACAATCAGCGGTCGGCAGCGGCGTCTCGTCGCGTGTGCTCGTGACGAGATCGCCAGATTCGTTGAACTCCCGCTGCTCGTCGTCGACAGACAGATCTGCTTTCAAGATCAACAGTCGTGTTGCGGTTGACGAGATTGCCAAATTGCGGCGGACGAGATTGCCAGATTCGTCAAGTTCCTTCTGGACTTGTTCGATGTCGTCGATAGACAGATCTGCTTGCGAGATTAGCACTCGTGTTGCGACAGAACAATCAGCAGACAGCGGAGGCGTCTCGTCGCGCGTGCTGGCGACGAGATTGCCAAATTCGTCAAGTTCCTGCTGGAACTGTTCGATGTCGTCGACAGACAGATCTGCTTGCGAGATTAGCACTCGCGTTGCGACAGAACAATCAGCAGACAGCGGAGGCGTCTCGTCGCGCGTGCTGGCGACGAGATTGCCAAATTCGTCAAGTTCCTGCTGGAACTGTTCGATGTCGTCGACAGACATATCTGCTTGCGGTTGCAGAGTCTTATCGCAAGCGTCGACGACATGATTTCCGAACTCGTCGAGCGTTAGCTCGTTATGTTCGTCTTTGCTTTCGCTAGTCATCTTCAAGCTTAAGATTGCAAGAAGACTATTCCCAGTCCCCACAGTCGGCGCCAATTGTTGATTCTGGAAATAGCACACGTTTATGCGACGGGATATTTCAGATGAGTTATTGGAAACTGGGAAAATAGTCTTATTAAACTTGGAAGATGAAAAGAGATTACAAAGGAAAAGCGTCTCGGCGACAAGCTTGCCGAGACGAAATCGAAGGAAAAGAGTAAACAAAGAATAAGGACGAATTTATGCTAGGGTTTTTGCCTCTCTGCTCTCAGCTGTTGTGTATCAATCTCCGGATCCTCTTCAAGTAATGAGGGGTCTTCTATTTATAAGGAGAGGAGGTCGGCTTGCGTGAATATCTTCCTTCTTTCTCCATAAAGGAAATATTCCCTTTGTAATTATCTCTTCCCATTCTTCAAGGAGGTGCATCTCTATATTGACGTTTTTCCCAAGATTTACCTTTCTCCTCAAGACTTGCCATTTTTCTGAGGAGGTTAAGGTGAGGATGGGCCGGGCTTTTGCATTGTTATTAATTATGACGGGCTCAAGGAATTGTGCTAATTCCGGTACTAACATATGTCTCTAGAAGTCTTTAGAAATTTATACAATACAAATCATAAAGACGATCTCGAACATTTCGTGCTAAATTGTCTGTTTTCGTATTTTTTTGTCCTTGATATGTGCGATATGGTCATACGGAGAAAGAAACAAACATCTACACATGTCCATTTCCTCCTGTAGAATCAAATATGCTGATATAAACACCATCTTTGGTTCCTTAAAAATAAAAGTTCAGAATATGATTAAACTTTTATAAATTATTATTCGATAAATTAATTAACAAAATAAAATTTTTTTTCTTAGTTTTAGTTGGACCAATACAAAAATAAACAAAATTCGATAAGTTATTAAAGTAATAATTTTTTAAACCTCTATGTAAATATATATCTCAATAATATTATTAATTAATAATTATTCAAATTTATGCATATATAACTAAAACAATATATTAACATATACTTTGATTGCTTTTGCTTAAAGTTGAATCTCATTGGAATATAATTTTTCTTATTGCAACTTATATACACTCTTCTTGATAGACTTTTTTTCTTTTTTTTTTTTTTTTTTTTTTAACCGCAGAAGGCTATATTGTATTGCTCACTTGAGGTGGTGTAGCAAGCCATATTGGAATTGAACAACCAACGAAATGGGGCGGCAAGTGCAACGTGGGCAGAATAGAGAAGACAACGCTTTAGAAAGTGGCTGGTCTATAGTAGACATACGATTTGGCGAACCACAAGTACAAGCCAAAACTAACGGTGCTGAGACAAGCCAGAAGCCAATAGAAGTAATCTAGTTGAGCCTTGTTCAAGTCATTATCAAACCAGCTCGTTTGACCATACTGGCTTGTGACTCTATCAATGACTGATATCATGAAGCTGCTTAGGAAGTTTCCGACCCCATGTATGCTTAGGTTCAGAGCCATACCAATGGTCCTAAGCTCACTAGGAACTTGGTCGTAGAAGAACTCTTGCAAACCCACCATTATGAACACGTCCGCGACTCCGTAGATAACGTACTGTGGAACCAGCCACCACACACTCATCAGTACTGTGACGTCATCCCGAGCGGTTTGGAGCCTTTCGGTCTCGACCAAGGCGGCTACTACCATAGCAAGAATGTAGAGGAAAATCCCAGTGCCAATCCTTTGAAGCACTGTGATTCCTAATGGGTTTTGAGTGAAGGATCTTGCGATTGGGACGAGTAGACGATCGTAGATTGGGATGAAAACGAACATTGTTAGGGGTTCGAAGCCTTGGAGGGTCGCTGAGGGGACTAAGACTCCTGGTGAGATTGACCTCTCCATTGTGGCTCCTTGCTTTGTGAAAAAAGTATTGGACTGTGCAGCTACAATGGCGTAGACTAAGGAAGTCATCCATATGGGAACAAGTCTAAGAACTGCTTTGGCTTCTTCAATTTCAACCAAATCACACGAAATGGCTGCTCTGTCAAGGAATCTGTCATAGTAAATAGAGGAACCAAAACGGCATAAGCACAAGTGTGGCCTCAAAGACACTAAAGAAAAGGAAACATCTCACTGTAATGTTACCTGAATTGCTTCGAATCTTGGTGAGGCAGAAGAAGAAGGGTTTCGTTAGGGTTATATTTATCTAAATCTTGTTTTCTTCTGTTCTTCACGGCCTCCACGAAAACACGACCGATTCTGGCAAAAGGGTTTTTATTTCCTAGTCTTGCATTGCTAAAACGATAGCTCCTAATTCCAAGGAGGAAGAGAAACAGAGAAAGTAGCATGAAACCACTTGGAACACCAAATCCTAAGGACCAACTTAGATTCTCTTGGATGTAGTTAGAGACCACATAAGTTGTCAATATGCTAGCACAGCTTCCAAACATCATCCAGTTAAAGTAAGAACTCTTGGCTTTTGCCTCTGTTAGATCATTTCCATCGAATTGATCAGCTCCAAATACCTTAATACAAGGCTTGTAACCGTCATGTCCTAGTGCTATTAGATACAGAGCGCAGAAGAAGAGAGTTACTTGGAGTTGATTCTCATCTTTGGAGTGAAAAGGAATCAAGGCTGAAAACGACAGCAACCCGAGACCCTGTTTGTATCACCCAATCATCTTCTTCTTGTAAGAAACAATAACGAGAACATATGGATGAAATGTTGAGGAGGAAATTGTTACATACCAAGATATAGAGACAAAATGCGATTAGGATAGTACGGAAACGGCCTAGAAACGAGTCAGCCATAAATCCCCAGAGAAGCGGCAGAAACGACATCGTTCCTTTCCATACGTTGACGTTTGCCGCAGCTTCAGCCGTTGACTGTCCCAAAGGTCCCGTCAGGTAAATTATGAGGTTCGACGATATCCCGAAATACGCGAAATGCTCCGCCATTACTACACCTACAAAAGGAACGGAAAAAAACCTTTGAGATTTGATCGAAGCTTGTTTTGAAAGAGAGACCGAGTGAGAGTGATTGGGTTTTACTTACTGATAATGAGCCTTGCCGATTTCCATCCTCCAGAGGAGAGTCTGACGGCTTGCTTTACCGGAGAAAGAGTACTTCCGAGCTCGTCACCGGCGATTGCCATTGACTTTTACTTTTTTTTTTTTTTCCGGCAAAGGCTTTTATTAAGCAATATACTATCATACCAATAAAAATTGCAGACATACTTTGTATTCTGGAATGCTGATGGTGCTTTGTCGTTTTATTGATATTAAATATTACGAAAGTCGCTGGATATGTAATAGCAGTAGCTGGTAGTTTTTGTCATTGTTATTCGATTTTAAAATTGGAGTTTCAAATGTTGTTGATCAAAAAAGATACGTTGGGAATTGTTTTCACCTCAAAAATAATTTATAGAGAAGACATATGTATCAGTCGAGCACGTGCATGCTCAGAATTAAAGAGTTGTTTTAAAGTGGGAGAATTGTGACCCTAAAAAATCCATGTCCCCCTTTACTCATTTTTTTGACATTAGTTATTTTTTTTGTCAAAATTGCCCTTCACTATAATTAAAAACTAATACTAAATTCTTTTACAAGTGAACAAAATTTTTAAAATTCATAAAAATGATATAAAGACTGTTTAAAAAATTTGAACATTTTTAAAATTGTTTTTCATGTTTCAGAAAATTATTTGAAGTTTAATTCTACCAATCTGTAAACTCAAAGTAGAATACGTTTTCTACTAGTTACTCTGGATGTCTAACGACTATAGAATGCGGAATCTACAGCTAGGTCATACCTCTACCACAATCAGAATTCGATATCTACCAAATACTATAGGCTCTACCATTTGGTAGAATTTGCTCCCAATATATTCTACAGAATATACTATCTTCTGCTAATCGTGTATTTCAAGTTATACTCTAAACACTAACATCTTTCTATCTCAAAATATGAGGCATGCAATTTTTGTTTTCTTTTTCCATGAGAATATGGAAAATATAATTTTTTGTTTGGCTTGGTAAGATATAAAAGATACTTTTTTTACCTTTTTCCGTTAAATATGGATTTTTTTATCTTAAAATATAAGAGCAGCAAAAATATTTTTTCCCTTTTTCATTAGAATGTGGAACATTTTTCCACATTTTTTCATTTTTCCGTTAGAACATGGATCTTTTTCCTTTTAGAATATGAGGTATGCAAAAATACCTTTTTTCTTTTTTCCGCTAGGATATGCAAAATTTTTCCATTAGAATATGGAAAATATATTTTTCCCATTTGTAATTAGTTAAAGACCCATGTCAAGATTGTTGGATATCAATCCAAGTCCCACATCGAAAGATTAGACAAAGAAGTGTCTAATATATAAGTAGTGTCAAACCAAACTAGTATGAGGCCTTTTGGGAAGAGTCCAAAGACAAATCCGTGCGGGCTAAGATACATGGGCCCAAAGCGGACAATATCATACTATTAGAGGGTTGGACACGGGCTTCAAAAGCCCTAGAATTGGTATCAGAGCCATGGTTCTAGAAAAGTGGACCTGGGGTGTGGGCGTTACAAATAGATGTGGGAAGAAAGCCCTCAAGGTGACCATGCGATAAGGGATACCAGATTCTTGTGGAGAATTTCGTAGAGTGAGTACGGCAGCACAAGATGGTGTCAAGTTTCGCTGAAGGTGGAGAAACCACGTGAATGTGGAGAAGCCACAAGATTATGTGGTCCTTGGCTTGAAGGGGAGAATGTTGGATATCAATCCAAGTCCCACATCGGAAGTTTAGACAAAGAAGTGTCTAATATATAAGTAGTGTCCAACCAAACTAGTATGAGGCCTTTTGGGAAGAGTCCAAAGACAAATCCGTGCGGGCTAAGATACATGGGCCCAAAGCGGACAATATCATACTATTAGAGGGTTGGACACGGGCTTCAAAAGCCCTAGAATTGGTATCAGAGCCAAGGTTCAAAGATGTAGACCTGGACAAATGGATGTGGGAACAAAGCCCTCAAGATGACCATGCGATAAGGGATGCCAGATTCTTGTGAAGAGTTCCGTAGAGTGAGTACGGCAGGCACAAGAAGGGATCCAAGTTTCGCTGAAGGTGGAGAAGCCACAAGATTATGTGGTCCTTGGCTTGAAGGGGAGAATGTTGGATATCAATCCAAGTCCCACATCGAAAGATTAGACAAAGAAGTGTCTAATATATAAGTAGTGTCAAACCAAACTAGTATGATGCCTTTTGGGAAGGAGCCCAAAGATAAATTCGTGAGGGCTAAGATACATGGGCCCAAAGCGGACAATATCATACTATTAGTGAGTTGGACACGGGCTTAAAAAGCCCTAGAAAGATCTTAATAGTTGTAATATAAAATTTGACATATGTCGCGATCTTGTGAGTTATAAAAATCTGATATGTTGCAACCACGTCTCGCGCATCCAACTTTATATAATAAGATAAAACACTCTTAATATATTAATAAATACGATAAAATATAACTAGTTGTTACTCTTTATTCTCTTCTATAAAATATAACAAAAAAAATTAGAGTTACTGTATTTAACAATTTTAGGTTCATCAATGCTAGTACGTAAATCTCGATTATGTTGGTTGTGAAGTCCATTTCAGATTTTTTTTTTTTAATAAATGTAAAATTGTATTCGATCAAAAACTGTGTTATACATAACGTTACCATCATAGCTAAATAGGAGTCCATTTCAGAAATTGAAAAAAGCTTAATTCATTTGACAGAACAGAGAAGACAACGCTTTAGAAGTTTCTTGGTCTATAGTATACATATGACTTGGCGAACCACAAGTAGGAGGCTAGACTAATGGCGCTGAGACAAGCCAGTAGCCAATAGAAGTAATCTAAATGAGCTTGATTAAGGTCGTTATCAAACCAGCTCGTTTGACCAGATTGGCTTGTCACCTTATCAATGACTGAAATCATGAAGCTGCTTAGGAAGTCGCCGACCCCAAAAAGGCTTAGGTACAAGGCCATACCAATGCTCCTAAGCTCACTAGGGATTTGGTCGTAGAAGAACTCTTGCAAACCCACAAGTGTGAACACGTCCGAGACTCCATAGATAACGTACTGCGGCACAAGCCACCACACGCTCATCAGAATTGTGACGTCACCATGAGGGTTTTGGAGCCTTTTGGTCTCGACCAAGGCTGCTACTACCATAGCAAGAGCGGAGAGGAAAATCCCTGTGCCGATCCTTTGAAGCATTGTGATTCCTGATGGGGTTTTTGTGAAAGATCTTGCGATCGGGACGAGTAAACAGTCGTAAATTGGGATGAAAACGAATATTGTTAGGCTTATGAAACATTGGAGTGAAGCTGCTGGGACTAAGAGTCCTGGTGAGATTGACCTGTCCATTGTAGCTCCTTGCTTTGTAAAGAAAGTTTGGGATTGTGAATTGACAATGGCGTAGACTAAACAAGTCATCCATATGGGAACAAGCCTAAGCACCGCGTTTGCTTCTTCAATTTCTGCCAAATCACACGAAACCGCTGCTTTGTCAAGGAATCTGCCATAGTACATCAAGGAACCAAAATGGTATAAGCACAAGTGTGGCCCCAAAGACACTAATGAAAAACAAATTTTTTTTTTTTTGGTATGTGAAAAACAAATATTTCTATGTAAATGTTACCTGCATTGTTTCGAATTTTGTTGAGGCAGAAGAAGGAGGGCTTCGTTGCGATTATATTTATCTAAACTTGGATTTCTTTTTTTCTTTAAAGCCTCCATGAAAACACGACCAATTCTAGCAAAAGGGTTTATATTTCCACCTCTTGCATTGCTAAACCGATAACTCTTAACTCCAAGGAGAAAGAGAAGCAGAGAGAATAGCATGGAAACACTCGACATACCAAACCCTAAAGGCCAACTTAGTTCCTCTTGGATGTAACTAGTGACCAAACGAGTAGTTGTTGCGCTAATACAAATTCCAAACATCAACCAGTTAAAGTAAGAACTCTTGGCTTTTGCCTCTGTTAGATCATTTCCATCGAACTGATCAGCTCCAAACACCTTCATACAAGGTTTGTAACCGCCTTGTCCTACGGCTATTAGATACAGAGCGCAGAAGAAGAGAGCTACTTGGAGTTGATTCTCATTTTCGGCGTAAAAAGGAATCAAGGCTGAAAACGACAGCAACCCAAGTCCCTGTTTGTATCATCCAATCATCTTCTTGTAAGAATAAAAAAAACATATTTTAGTAGAGATGGAGATTGTAACATTACATACCAAGATGTATAGAGCAGATGCGATTAGGATTGTACGGAAACGGCCGAGAAACGAGTCAGACATAAACCCCCAGAGAAGTGGTAGAAACGACATCGTTCCATTCCAGGCGTTGACATTCGCCGCAGCTGCAGCCGTCGACTGTCCCAGTGGTCCCGTCAAGTACGTTATTAGGTTCGACGATATCCCGAAAGACGTGAAATGCTCTGCCATTTCTACAACTACAAAACGAACAGAAAAAAAACTTATGAGAATTGACCAAGCTTATTTGGTTAGAGTGATTATACGGTTTTACTTACAGATTATAAGCCTCGCAGATTTCCATCCTCCAAAGGAGCGTCTGACGGCTGGCTTGACCGGAGAAAGAGTACTTCCGAGCTCGTCACCGGCGATCGCCATTGACTTTTACTCGTTTTTCTTTCTCGACAAGGTTTGTAGTTTACTAGTTCTGTATTAACCAAAAAGGGAATCATACGCAGATTAAAAAATGCTGACGTGCTTTGTAATCTGGAAAGTTGCTGTGATTTGTTTTATTGATTTTAAATATTTACGAAAATCGCTGGATCATGTAATAGTTGGTAGTTTTTGCCATTGTTATTCGATTTCATTCTTTTTTTTTCTTTTTTTTTGGACTAAGATTCGATATCATTCATGTGCACTACTTACTCACCTGCTAGGAATGAGATTCGATTAACAATAACTTCAAAGATATGTTAGGAATATTTTTCACATAGAAAAATAGAAAAGACTTTAATTTAATTTGTAAAAGACTAGTGTCACTCGAGCACATGCGTGCTGGCAAATCAGGGGACGCAGATCATCGAACAGGTTGTTTCGATCTTCACTAGTATTCGAATCTCATCAAACTAATTATAAAGTAATTAATTTGTATTAAATTATTTGGATCAGATTCGAATGTTATTATTAGTATGTCACATATATATAATATTATACAATCAAGATATAGAAAAATAAGAAAATAACCTTTTCGTGGATTAATAAATCATGTTATTCACATACACGATACACCTTCCTAAACATTTCCAGTATTAGTGCATGCGGATATAAATATATTCGAACTTTCTAATATAGTAGTCCGAAATTTTGAGAAAATCAGAAATTAGCTTTGAGCAATTGACCAGAATAGCACACTTTTAAACTTTTGTTCCAAACTTAGCATCATAATTTTAAATTATTAATATTAGCACAAATGTAATATTAAATTGACTCAAAATATTTTTCTAATAGGGAAAAACTAAACCCTAAATAAAAAATAGGAAACTGAAACATAATACTTTAACTAGGATTTAACCCGCACAATGTGCGGGGCAAACTGTTTTTCAAAACTTATAAAGAATTAATATAGTTTTTATTGTTTGCAAGAAGAAATTAATTTCTAAAGTTTATAGATTATAATTAGATTAATGTGGTGACTCGCTTATGATTTAATAGTTAACGAAATAGAGTTGGTCGCCGTATTCACTTTGTGATAATGAATGTAACATGGTACTGTTGTACTAAATTTAGTAGTATACTTTAATCATTAAAAAAGAGTGCATAATCTATAATAAAACATGAATGTAAACAAAATTGTTGAATATTAAGACCGTAAAACATAAAAACTGGTAAAAAGGAACATGAGACATGGAGTAATCTAACTCCCCGTTCCGGGTCGTGAAAGATAACTATCGATATGTGAAAGAATATTATTCGATCTTACGTCCAAATATATCTTTAAACCCGAAACCCGAATAACTCGACCCAAATATGAACCGAAACCCGAAGTTGAAGGCCTAGTTTAATAACTCTTTTAAACTGTTAATTTTTAAATGAAATAAATACAATTTTAAGAGATAAAAAAAGCCCTAAAAATAAATACATGTGCAAATAAAAACAAACCAATACATTTTTTTTTTCTTTTTCATTTTGGACTTATCTAAAAAGAAAATAAATAAAAACCTTATCCTTTATCTTTTTTCCATAAACATGCATGTGATTTATCTTCTTTATCTTTTATGGTTTTTATAGGATAAACAAGTATTTTTTTCACGATGTTAAAAAAAAAAAACAAGTATTTTTTTCACATAAGTACTTATGTTATTTTCAGAATTTTAAATTTGGTGTTTTATATATGGAACAAAAACTATTTTGTGCAATTCAGATCATTTCTGCAAGTACCCCCTTGATATTATCACAATCAAATTTCTTTAATATTTAGTAAGTAACCAAAAATATATATAATTATATATACATTTGATATACTTATACAGGACAATAGAGCATTATCATATATTGTGACATGATTGATTTCTTAGACTAGCATTTACACTCTATTAAAAATAACTCCCAATTTGAATTGCTATGTAAAACTAACTCCGATTCACAAATTCTACTATCCTAGTATGCAAAAACCGAGTTGGTTGGTCTACTCCAAATTTGACTTGCTATGTGCAGTCCACTTTATAAATGGAAAAGGCACAATTCAGTTGGCAGAACAGATATATAAGACAATGCTTTAGAAAGTGTTTGGTCTGTTGTACTCATACGATTTGGCGAACCACAAGTAGGAGGCTAAACCAATGAAGCCGAGACTAGCTAGTAAGCAGTAGAAGTAATCTAAATGAGCCTGGTTCAGGTCGTTATCGAACCAGCTCCTTTGACCAAAGTGGCTCGTGACCCTATCAGTGACTGATATCATGAAGCTACTTAAGAAGTTTCCGGCCCCGTATATACTTAGGCTGAGAGCCATACCAACGCTCCTAAGTTCACTAGGAACTTGGTCGTAGAAGAACTCTTGCAAACCCGCCATTGTGAACACGTCCGCGGCTCCAAATAAAACGTATTGCGGAACCAACCACCACACGCTCATCGGTGCGGTGAGGTCATCCTGAGCATTGTGTAGCCTCTTAGTCTCGATCAATGCGGCTACTACCATAGCAAGAACGGAGAGGAAAATCCCTGTGCCAATCCTTTGAAGCATCGTGATTCCTGATGGTTTTTGAGTGAAGGATCTTGCGACCGGTACGAGTACACGGTCGTAGATTGGGATGAAGAAGACAATTGTTAGGTTTATGAAACTTTGGAGTGTAGCTGAAGGGACTAAGAGTCCTGGTGAGATTGACCTGTCCATTACGGATCCTTGCTTTGTGAAGAAAGTAGGAGATTGTGCATTTACAGTGGCATAGCCTAAGCAAGTCATCCATATAGGAGCAAGCCTAAGTACTGCTTTTGCTTCTTCAATTTCAGCCACACCACACGAAACCGCTGCTCTGTCAAGGAATCTGTTAAGTATTCAAGAAAAATTGTCAAAACTTTATGGACTTCCATCTCAAAGCCAATTGGTATCTAACACAATGTGGCCTCATAGTCATAGATACTAAAGAAAAAAATCAGCATCTATGTTATATATGTTACCTGAATTGCTTGGAACTCTGTTGAGGGCGGAGAAGGAGGGTCTCGTTCGGGTTAGCTAAATCTAACTCGGGTTGTCTTCTGTTCTTTATTGCTTCCAAGAAAACACGGCCGATTCTAGCAAAAGGATTTTTCTTTCCTCCTCTCTCAGTGCTAAAGCGGTAAGTCTTTGTTCCAAGGAGGAAGAGAAAGAGAGCAAGTAACATGGAAACACTTGGAATGCCAAATCCTAAGGACCAACTTAGGTCTTCTTGGATGTAGGTAGAGACCAAACGAGTCATCACTATGCTAGTACAGTTTCCAAACAACAACCAGTTGAAGTAAGAACTCTTGGCTTTTGCCTCTGTTAGATCATTCGCATCGAACTGATCAGCTCCAAATACCTTAATACAAGGTTTGTAACCGCCTTGTCCTACGGCTATAAGATACAGAGAGCAGAAGAAGAGTGTCACTTGGAGTTGATTCTGATCGTCGGAGTGAGAAGGAACCATTGCTGAAAAGGACAGCAACCCAAGTCCCTGCTTGTTTTGTCTCAGTTAAAGATCCACTCACAAAAATAACGAAACTTCTTCTTGTAATGAGAGAGAATTTTTTTTTTTTTTTTTTTTTTTTTAGTAATGAGAGAGATTTGAGAGGAAACTGTTACATACCAAGATATAGAGAGAAGATGAGATGACGATAGTACGGAAACGACCGAGAAACGCGTCCGCTACAAACGCCCAAAGAAGCGGCAGAAACGACATCGTTCCAATCCAAGCGTTCACATTGGACGCAGCTGCAGCTGTTGACT
Source organism: Erythrophleum ivorense (assembly GCA_026724425.1). NCBI lineage: Eukaryota > Viridiplantae > Streptophyta > Magnoliopsida > Fabales > Fabaceae > Erythrophleum > Erythrophleum ivorense. The sequence goes on along the minus strand of JAIUCV010000077.1, from coordinate 2,648,679 downwards.
CACCCAATGGTCCGGTCAAGTACATTATCAGGTTCGACGATATCCCGTAAAACGCAAAACGCTCCGCCATTTCTACACCTACAAAAAAAAAAAAAAAAAAAAAAAAAAACGTAAACAGAGAGGATTTACCGAAATTTGGTGTGAGTGAGGAAATCGAATGCATGCAGTTACTTACAGATGATGAGCCTCGCTGATTTCCATCCGCCGGAGGAGGATTTTACGGCTGCATTTCCGAGCTCATCGGCGGCGACACCGGTGATAGCCATTTGTGCTTTGATTGGTTTTGATTCGTTTAGAATATAGACAAATGTGTGAATGATGAAGAAGATAACTGATTAGTGGAGTGGTTAAACTCGTGAAGCATGTGTAATCTTTTGGTGATCGTTGGAAGCATATATGTTCAACTAGTCAAGAAATTATTTAAAAAAAATAAGAAACTTGCTTTAGACTCTATTAGGGGTGTTATTGGATTGAGGTATTGATTGTGTTTTGATGGATTTGGATTTAGAAGGTTTTTAATGTATTTTGATTGATTTACGACGGTAGTGTATTTCATTGTGTTTGAAAATCTTTTAGAATTTTAAAAATTGATAAAATAGTAATTTACGCTTCACGCAAAAGAGATGACTTCAATAATTAATCCAATATTCATTCGAGATTTCAATATGAGTTTCTGATGAAAGGAATTAAAATATTTAAAATGAAATAGCATCACATGTTTGGAACCCAGAATTCAAGTTCTTTCTACGAGAAAACAACCCTAAACAGACACGTAGAATACTAAAAGATTCCAATTGGATTTTTTTTTCTCTCGACGAATCAGTCGGAGGTCTGATCATGTCTCTTCTTCAATTGAAGCCCCAATTAAAAATGTGGTAGATATCCATGAGAAATCTCACGTTCTTCTTTTCTATCGGACAAAAATATCTTAAAATTCTTAACAGAGAAATTTTGGAAATAATTAATTAGTTATTTATATATGAAATACATTCAAAACCATATATAAAAGGATTGTATTTGGTGACCCTTGTTTTAATGAGAAGAATACGTTAAAATCCACCAAAAACTGAAATCCTATAAAAACAAATCAAGGTTCAATAACAGCTGTTTTTGTGTATTTTAAAATACATCGACCAAATACCTAATCCAATAACAGCCGATTTTAATGTATTTTAAAATACAATATTCAATAACACTTTCTGAGATTAAGATGAACAGCTAGAGTTTTTGGGCCATATAATTCATGGGCTTTTAGTTTCAACCCAATTTCTTCTCTTTTCTTTGTGGGGCTTGTTTTAAAACCCAAAATATTTCTATTTTGGATTTGGACGTTTCAACATTCTTTTAGGAGCAAAAAAAAATTAAAAAATGATGGGAAACAAATACTAAAATAAGCAATCTGGCCAAATAAGCTTCACACACCCAACGCACTTAACTAGAGAGCGAGACCAAATGCTTCTCAATCACATGACATAGGTCCTCCCTCGTGTTCTCATTGTTGCAGACATATGACTTGGCTAACCACAAGTAGGATGCTAAACCAATGGAGCTAAGACAAGCCAGTAGCCAGTAGAAGTAATCTAGATGAGCTTGGTTCAGGTCATTATCGAAGTCGAACCAGCTCGTTTGACCAGAGTAGCTTGTGAGCTTATCAATGACCCATATCATAAAGCTGCTAAGAAAGTTGCCAACCCCAAAAATGCTTAGGTTCAGAGCCATACTAATGCTCCTAAGCTCACTAGGGACTTGGTCGTAGAAGAACTCTTGCAAACCAACTATTGTGAACACGTCCGCGACTCCATAGATAACGTACTGCGGAACCAACCACCACACGCTCACTGGTGTGGTGAGGTCAGTTTGTAGCCTTTTGGTCTCGACCAACGCGGCTACTACCATAGCAAGAATGGAGATGAAGATCCCTGTGCCAATCCTTTGAAGCATTGTGATTCCTGAAGGGCTTTGAGTGAAAGATCTTGCGATCGGGACGAGTAGACGGTCGTAGATTGGGATGAATATAACCTTCGTTAGACTTATAAAGCTTTGGAGTGAAGCTGCTGGGACTAAGAGTCCTGGTGAGATTGACCTGTCCATTTTGGCTCCTTGCTTTGTGAAGAATGTAGTGGATTGTGCAGATACAATGGCGTAGACTAAGGAAGTCATCCCTATGGGAAAAAGCCTAAGAACCGCTTTTGCTTCTTCGATTTCGACATTATCACATGAAATCGCTGCTCTATCCAAGAATCTGCATAACATCACTGTCAAAACGTTTAGACTTCCATCTCAAAACAATATAGTATAACCAAGATGGTAAAGGCACAAAGCAATGAAGCATGACCTCAAAGATTCTTAAAAAAATATAATAATAATAATGTCCGTGAGTTATGTTACTTTAATTGCTTGGAACTCTGGTGATCCAAGAGAAGGAGGGTCTCGTCTGAATCGGTTTTTCTTCTGTTCTTTATTGCCTCCAAGAAAACACGACTGATTCTGGCAAAAGCGGTTTTCTTTTCCTCTCTTTCAATACTAAAGCGGTAAGAGGAAGTTCCAAGGAGGAAGAGAAACAGAGCAAGTAGCATGGAAACACTTGGAATACCAAACCCTAACGACCAACTTACATTCTCTTGGATGTAGTTAGAGACCAGACCAGTCATCACTATGCTAACAGAGTTTCCAAACATCAACCAGTTGAAGAACGAACTCCTGGCTTTTTCCTCTTCTATGTCATTTTCATCGAATTGATCAGCTCCAAATACCTTAATACAAGGTTTGTAACCGCCTTGTCCTATGGCTATAATATACAGAGAACAGAAGAAGAGAGTCACTTGGAGATGAGATTCACATGAGACGACTTGATTTGGAGCTTCGCAGTGAGAAGGAATCATGGTTGAAAAAGACAACAACCCAAGTCCCTGCTTGTGTTTGGTTTCAGTTAATTATCTAACAATAAACAAAACTTATGAAAAAAAAAAAAACTCATGTAATAATTAGAAAAATTTGAGAGGAAGCTGTTATATTATATACCAAGATATAAAGAGAAGATGAGATGATGATAGTGCGGAAACGACCAAGAAACGCAACCGCTACAAACGCCCAGAAAAGCGGCAGAAGCGACACCGTTCCAGTCCAAGCGTTCACATTAGCCGCAGCTGCAGCCGTTGACTCTCCCAATGGTCCGGTCAGGTACGTTATGAGGTTCGACGATATCCCGAAAAACGCGAATCTCTCCGCCATTTCTACACCTGCAAAGTGATTTTAGTGGAATTAGCGATGAGACCTAATACATTGGGCGGTGAGTGAGGAACTCTCCGATTGCATTTACTTACAAATGATGAGCCTCGCCGATTTCCATCCACCGGAGGAGAACCTAACGGATGGGTTTCCCCGGTAGTCCATGGAACCTTCAGTAGTACTTCTTAGCTCATCAGCGTTGGTTTCGGTGATAGCCATTTATGTTTTGATTGGTTTTGGATTGCTTAGAAATTAATGTACAGGCAAGTGTTTAACTAGAAAGTTATACAGACAAATGCTTTTGTCGTTGTCGTTGTCTTTCCTTGCTGTATGTGGCTAAGGATTAAATGATGAATGAGGGTGTCCGAGTCCGACGTAAATTTTCTTAGCGGACAAGTTTTATTTTATGAGAAAGTTAACAATAATTGACTAGCTAGTTTAAACTCCTGTTATGTGTGCTTTGCTTTAATCTCTCTTTTTTTTTTTTTTTTTTGTATCCAGAATATCTGGAACCTTTTTTATTCTAACAGTTCGTTGGAATATCTTTGTTTAAATTTAAAATTAAAAGCCAGCGTTTGGCCATAAAAATATTATGGGCTCTTTAGAACAGTAAAGAAAAAAAAAATTGTGTACACTATTTCATAAAATTGAAATCCATGATCTAACTCATATTGTAGTTGAAAAAAATAGATTTTTTACAATTCCTTTACCAAAATTTGAATCCAGATCAAAATGGAAAAAGAAGAGACAAAGAGAACCAACCACATCAGCAAGTAGATAAGAGAATCGATAATAATTGTACGGGAGCTCCGTCAGCAGAAAGAAGAGATGGCGATGCAATAGATTATCACCACCATAGACTGGTCGAGGGGTCCAGTCAAGTAGCATTGCTTTGATCTGATCACATGCATGTACGATATTTTTGAAACCATATATTTACATATATAAAAAATTATGATCTATTATTTTAACGAATTGTGTTATATTTTGATTCATATTATTGTCTTTAATTTCACCATCGATATTAGTAGCCACAATTTTTTTTCTCTAGATATTAACAAATATTATTGTTACATAAATAGTATAGTAGATTAAATAATAAGAAATTACTTGAAATAGTCTACTTTCACTGAAAAAAAATGGGTAATCCAACCCATCTAACCCATTATCCAAATGGGTTGAGAGTTAATGAGTTATGGGTTAATCCAACCCAATTAGTAAATGGATTAGGTTGATCCATGACCCATCTAATTATATGGTTTAATTGGTTAAATGGTTAACCCATGATCCATAAACAATAAACATAAATAATTTTTTAATAATTTTATCAAAATGCATTTTAGGCTGGAAAATTTGTGAAAACGCGTTTTGGGCGGGAAAATTTGCCAAAACACGATTTTGGACGAAAAATTTATGAAAACGCGTTTTAGCCGGGAAATTTTATCAAAACACGTTTTAGGCGGGAAAATTTGTCAAAACACGATTTTGGACGAAAAATTTGTGAATACGCGATTTCGGACAGAAAATTTGTGAAACGCGTTTTGGGCTGGAAAATATCAAAACGCGTTTTAGGCGGGAAATTTGTCAAAACGTCATTTTGGACGGAAAATTTGTCAAAACACGATTTTGGCGGGAAAATTTGTCAAAACGCGTTTTGGCGAGAAAATATCAAAACGCGTTTTAGGCGGGAAAATTTGTCAAAACACGATTTTGGGGGGAAAATTTGTCAAAACGCGTTTTGGCGGGAAAATATCAAAACGCGTTTTAGGCGGGAAAATTTGTCAAAACACGATTTTGGCGGGAAAATTTGTCAAAACGCGTTTTGGCGGGAAAATATCAAAACGCGTTTTAGGCGGGAAAATTTGTCAAAACGCCATTTTGGACGGAAAATTTGTCAAAACACGATTTTGGCGGGAAAATTTGTCAAAACGCGTTTTGGCGGGAAAATATCAAAACGCGTTTTAGGCGGGAAAATTTGTCAAAACGCCATTTTGGACGGAAAATTTGTCAAAACACGATTTTGGCGGGAAAATTTGTCAAAACGCGTTTTGGCGGGAAAATATCAAAACGCGTTTTAGGCGGGAAAATTTGTCAAAACACGATTTTGGCGGGAAAATTTGTCAAAACACGATTCTGGGTGAAAAAATTGTGAAAACGCATTTTGGGAGGAAAAATTTATCAAAACTTGATTTCGGACGGAAAATTTGTGAAAACGCGATTTCGGACGGAAAATTTGTGAAACGCGTTTTGGGCGGGAAAATTTGTCAAAACGGGTTTTGGGCGGAAAAATAGTGAAATCGTAAGTTTTGGTGAAAATTGTGAAACCCGCATTTTTTGCGAAATTTTTTTGTGAAAATTATATATTTGGGGAAAAAACTAAATTTCATATTTTGTTGGGTATAATTTTGAAAAAAGAAAAAAATTGGGACGGGGTAATTTGCAAAATCATGTTTTTTATAGACAAAAAGTGAAATCATAATTGTGGAAGGACTAATTTGAAAAATAAATTTATGTATGATGAGAAGGTGATAGTTAACCATTTCATCCATCAATCCATTTCAATTTGACCCATTTAATCCACAACCCATTTGATCCACAATCCATTTGATCCATTAATCCATTAGAACCAAAAAAATTTGATCCATTAGGGTTAATGGGTTGGTTAGGTTGGGTCAACCCATAAATTTCAACCCATTTTGACACCCCTAACTTTCAGAAACTAGAGACAGAAAAAATAACAGGCTCAAATATACTAGTGGGTCTATTTAAACAATTAGTTTCTGATTGTAGATTATTTAAGCTATCGCTCTTTAAATAATACACATTTTGTAAGACATTTGAAAATTTTAATCTCAACCTCAAATTCATCTAAAATTCTGTAATATCGCATGTCATTTGTAAAATTATTTTCAAACCTCATGACTAAAAAAAAACATCTCTCTATAAATTATTAATTTTTAAATCGGCAGCATATATGTGCTTTGCTTTGTTTTATTGATATTAAAAATATTACAAAAGTTAACGGGCCAAGTAGTACTTAGAAAGTGTTTGTTCTGTTGTAGACATACGACTTGGCGAACCATAAGAAGAAGGCTAAACCAATGAAGCTGAGACAAGCTAGTAGCCAGTAGAAGTAATCTAGATGAGCTTTGTTCAGGTCGTCGTCGAACCAGCTTGTTTGACCATTCCGGCTTGTGACTTTATCGATCACTGATATCATGAAGCTGCTTATGAAGTTTCCGACCCCATAAATGGTTAGGTTCAAAGCCATACCAACGCTCCTAAGCTCACTAGGGACTTGGTCGTAGAATAACTCTTGCAAACCCACCATTGCCAACAAGTCCGCAACTCCATAGATGACGTACTGCGGAACCAACCACCACACGCTCATCAGTATTGTGACATCATCCCGAGCGATTTGGAGCCTTTTGGTCTCCACCAAGGCGGCTACTACCATAGCAAGAATGCAGAGGAAAATCCCTGTGCCAATCCTTTGAAGCACTGTGATTCCTGATGGGTTTTGAGTGAAAGATCTTGTGATGGGGACGAGCAGACGGCCGTAGATTGGGATGAAGATGACAATTGTGAAGTTTGTGACACATTGGAGTGTAGCTGCCGGGACTAAGAGTCCTTGTGAGATTGACCTGTCCATTGTGGCTCCTTGTTTTGTGAAGAAAGTAGGTGATTGTGCATACACAATGGCGTAGACTAAGGAAGTCATCCATATGGGAACAAGCCTAAGAACCGCTTTTGCTTCTTCGATATCCACAATGTCACATGAAACCGCGGCTCTATCGAGGAATCTGCATGGTACCCAAGAGAAAACTGTCAAATGTTCATGGACTTCCATCTCAAAACAAATCTGTATATAGCCAAATGAAGTGATCTACGTATATTATATTATCATTATCTCTCTTCTAATTATTAGTGTGAGGTTTCTAACAAGAAGCAAGATGGTATAAGCACAAGCATGCCCTCAAAGATTCTCAAGAAAAATAATCATAAGCGTGAATTATGTTACCCTAATTGCTTGGAATTCTGGTGAGCCAAGAGAAGGATGGTCTCATCCGAGTTAGCTATATTTGAATCATATTTTCTTCTGTTCTTTACTGCCTCCACGAAAACACGGCCGATTCTCGCAAAAGCGTTTTTCTTTTCCCCACTTTCAATAGTAAAACGGTAAGAGGTAGTTCCGAGGAGGAAGAGAAACAGAGCAAGTAGCATGGAAACACTTGGAATACCAAACCCTAATGACCAACTTACATCCTCTTGGATGAAGGTAGAGACCAAACGAGTCATCACTATGCTAACAGAGTTTCCAAACATCAACCAGTTGAAGTAAGAACTCTTGGCTTTTGCCTCTTCTATGTCATTTCCATCGAACTGATCAGCTCCAAATACCTTAATACAAGGTTTGTAACCGCCTTGTCCTATGGCTATAATATACAGAGAACAGAAGAAGAGAGTCACTTGGAGCTGAGAAGCACATGAGACACCTTGATGTTGATTCGGAGCTTCGCAGTGAGAAGGAATCATGGTTGAAAACGACAACAACCCAAGTCCCTGCTTGTGTTTGTCATTTCAGTTAAATCATATTATGAGATCCACAACGATAAACGAAACTTCTGGAAATAAAACAAAAACGTCTGAGTGGAAACTGTTACATACCAAGATATAAAGAGACGAAGAGATAACTATCGTACGGAAACGTCCGAGAAACGCATCCGCTACAAACGCCCAAAGAAGCGGCAGAAACGACACTGTTCCAATCCAAGCGTTCACGTTGGACGCAGCTGCAGCTGTTGACTCACCCAATGGTCCCGTCAGGTACATTATCAGGTTTGACGATATCCCGAAATACGCGAAACGCTCTGCCATTTCTACACCTACAGAGAAAAAAAAAAAAAAAACAGAAACATAAACAAAGCGATGAAAGCTATTGTTTCCGATTGCACTTTACTTACAAATGATGAGCCTCGCCGATCTCCATCCACCGGAGGAGTATCTAACGGATGGGTTTCCTCGGTAGTCCATGGAACCCTCAGTAGAAGTACTTCCTAGCTCATCAGCGTTGATAGCCATTTATGTTTAGAAATTACAATACATATGAAATGCTTGGTTATAAAAGAAACTATATGATTCTTGTACGTGGTCTTGTTGCGGTGTGTGGCCAAGGATTAAATGATGAATGAAGGTGTCCGACGTAAAATACCTTAGCAATCACGTCTTATTTATGGGGAGCATGTGCTTTCTTTTTTCTTTTCTTTTTTCCATAATCGCTGGAACATTTTTATTTTGTTGTTTATAATTCGTTGGAATATGTTTGATTATTAAAAACTAGATTAGTCCCGCCGGGTTTCTTTTAAAATTTCAGAAATAAATCACAAAAAATATTAAATAAAATTTGATCATTTTAAAAGTAAGTAGAATAATATTAAAAATCCGATAACAAGTCTCTTAATTGACATTTTTTTTTTGAATTCATGATATGAAAACTGAATTATTATTATTTTTTTTTATCTAAAATAGAAAGACTTACACGTGCCTAAATTGGATTGGCCGATTAATTTGTGAAACTTTGATTACTCCATTCAAGGGATTTCAATTGATGAAATCCTTTTTTTTTACCTAACAAAAAATTAAAAATTAAACTATTTAAAATTAGAATATCGGTAATTATAAAAATTTAGTTTTAATATTAGTTAGTTGTTTGATAATTATGCTGTTAGTTTTCTATTTATATTGTTTCTTTTTCAGTTTTGTTTTTGCCTCAGGCCAGTATAAATTTTTCTTTTCATTATTAGTTAGTTGTTTTAAAATTATTTTGCTAATTTTTTATCTATGTTATTACATTTTTCCATTTTTTTGTGCTAACACATCTCATCAGCTAATAAAATATCACACATGTAACGATAGTAATTTTGATTTCGATCCAACTGATCTATATTTAAATATTCTTCATTGACATCTTGAACTATTAGAGACATGAGATTTTATTTCTTAATGAGAGAGAAGTTTAAACTAAATATAGAAGCACACAATTAAATCATGAAAGTTATAACTTATTATATATTGGTTTTTTTTTTTCGTTTTTGTAATGGGCTTATGTTTTTTTCTTTCTTTTTCTTAATGGATGTAACAAAAAAAAATTTAATTATTTGTTTCCTGTTTTTCATTTTGTTCGTTTTTCTTTTCCTTTTCATAATGGAAATATGTTTTTTCTTTTCTTTTCCTAAAAGATGTAATATTTTTTATTTTTAATTGTTTGTTTCCTGTTTTATGATTTTTTGTTGGTTATATATATATAAATTATTTTTCTTATTTCATGACACATGTCACGATTTTAATACTTTCATAATTTAAAAAAAAAACAGATATCGCGATCATGTGAATTATAAAAATCATAGGTGTCGCAATACGTTGCGCGCATCTAACTATATACAAGATTATTTAAAAATATGAAGCCCGAGATAGATTTTTTTCGTTCTTAAGTTTATTATATATACTCGTTTCATAATATATGTTGTCACTTCTCGCTAGTGATAGGAACCAGAAACGTTGATAGTGACATTCACACTAATTCAAGAAAGTTTCTAACTGTCAACTTTTAATTCCAGAATTCCTACACATATAGACCGCCAAGTTTGTACACTCTTTCATGAAGAACAAGGAAGCCAAAATGCTAATAGTGAGCATCTTAACAAGCATTAACTGGGAAAAAAATCGGGACCCTTGATCTAACTCATATTGTATTTGAAATATATAAATTTCTACAAATCCTTCACCAACATTATGAATTCAGAAAAAAATGGAAAGAAAATAGACAAAGAGAACCAACCACTAGTAATGATTGTACGGACTACCGACAACAGAAAAAGAAGAGACGCACTGATCGAGTCAGTCAAAGTTCATTGGTTTAATTATATCAAATGTACGATGAAAACCATAATACTTGCACCATCTTTAAAAAAAAAAAACATTGTTTAACTAATTTTATTGAATCGTGTTATATTTTGAATTAGTCCAACTAGAAGCCGGATTTTTTGGGTATTATGTGTTTTTTTATTAAATTTTTTCTGTATACAGAATACATACACAGTCACATGAAGTCACAACTCAAGACAATCATTAGAAGTCATTTCAGAAATGGAAAAAAAACTTCATTCAGTTGATAGAAAAAAGACAATACTTTAGAAGGTGTTTGGTCTGTTGTAGACATACGATTTGGCGAACCACAAGTAGGAGGCTAAACTTATGGTGCTGAGGCAGGCCAGTAGCCAGTAGAAGTAATCTAGATGAGCTTGGTTAAGGTCGTTGTCGAACCAGCTCGTTTGACCAGACATGGTTGTGGCCTTATCAATCACTGATATCATAAAGCTGCTTAAGAAGTCACCAGCTCCATATATGCTTAGGTTGAGAGCCATACCAACGCTTCTAAGCTCACTAGGAATTTGGTCGTAGAAAAACTCTTGCAAACCCGCCAAGGTGAACACGTCCGCGACTCCAAATAAAACGTACTGTGGAACCAACCACCACACGCTCATCGGTCTAGAGATGGCATCCCGACTAGATTGGAGCCTTTTGTTCTCGACCAAGGCGGCTATTACGATAGCAAGAATGGAGAGAGACATTCCTGTGCCAATCCTTTGAAGCATTGTGATTCCTGATGGGTTTTGAGTGAAGGATCTTGCCATTGGGACGAACAGACGGTCGTAGATTGGGATGAAGACGACTACTGATATACTTATGAAACTTTGGAATGTAGCTGCGGGGACTACGAGTCCTGGTGAGATTGTCCTGTCCATTGTGGCTCCCTGCTTTGTGAAGAAAGTAGGGGATTGTGCAAATACAATGGCGTAGCCTAAGCAAGCCATCCATATAGGAGCAAGCCTAAGCACTGCTTTTGCTTCTTCAACTTCAGCCAATTCACACGAAACCGCTGCTCTATCAAGGAATCTGCATAGTATCGAACCAAGATGATATAAGCAGAAACGTGGCCTCAAAGATTTTTTTGAAAAAAAAGACATCTATCAGTTTTGTTACCTGAATTGCTTAGAATTATGGTGAGCCAGGAGAAGGAGGTTCTCATTTGGGTTAGCTAGATCTAAATCATGTTTTCTTCTGTTCTTTACGGCTTCCAAGAAAACACGACCGATTCTAGCAAAAGGGTTTTTCTTTCCTCCTCTCTCAGTAGTAAAGCGGTATGTCTTTGTTCCAAGGAGGAATAGAAACAGAGCAAGTAGCATGGAAACACTTGGAATACCAAACCCTAAGGACCAACTTACGTTCTCTTGAATGTAGTTAGAGACCAAACGAGTCGTCAATATGCTAGCACAGTTTCCAAACATCATCCAGTTGAAGAACGAACTTTTGGCTTGTGCCTCTTTTAAATCATTTCCATCAAACTGATCAGCTCCAAATACCTTAATACAAGGTTTGTAACCACCTTGTCCTATGGCTATAAGATACAGAGAACAGAAGAATAGAGTCACTTGGAGCTGAGAAGCACATGAGCTAAGATGATTCAGAGCTTCGCATTTAGAAGGAATCATGGCTGAAAATGATAGCAACCCAAGTCCCTGCTTGTTTTGTTTCAATTAAAGATCCACAAAAAAATTCGAAACTTCTGGTAATAAGAGGAAGTTGTTACATACCAAGATATAGAGAGAAGATGAGATGATGATAGTACGGAAACGACCAAGAAACGCGTCCGCTACAAACGCCCAAAGAAGCGGCAGAAACGACATCGTTCCAATCCAAGCGTTGACATTCGCGGCAGCTGCAGCCGTTGACTGTCCCAATGGTCCGGTCAAGTACATTATCATGTTCGACGATATCCCATAATACGCGAATCTCTCCGCCATTTCTACACCTACAAAAATAGAAAGAAAAAAAAAAGAGCAAGCTAGATAACAAAATATGCAGGAGAATCAATTAATGAGAGTTTGAGTGAGGAACACGACTGCATTTACTTACAGATGATGAGCCTCGCCGATTTCCATCCTCCAGAGGAGAATCTGACGGCTTCGTTTCCGAGCTCATCGGCGGCAGGGCCGTTGATAGCCATTTTTTTTTTTTTTTTAGAAATTAAAATACAGAGAAGTGTTTCCTGTGTTGCAACTTATGAAGATAACAATTGTGTAGTTTTTTTTTTTTTTTTTTCGGGCAAATTGTGTAGTCTTAACTCGCGCAACATGTGTTCCTTTTTTTAATAATTATTTTTACGTAAGTCGTCGGAACATGTTCAGTTTAGTCAAAAGATTATTTAAAAATAAGAAGCCCCGCGTTAGTTTCCCTTCGTTCTTGAGCTTTATATAAAATGAATCCAGATCTGATCCAAGATCCAAAATCTGATAAAAAATTCAAGTTCCCCACTTATCAAAAGTATTTAAATTTAAAATTTGGAATATATGCATATGAGTCCGAATGCGCTTTACATATGTAAAAATCTTTTATATTTTGTGTAACTGAAAAAATGGAAAAATAAACTAATTAATGTGAAGCACGTATTTCAGTGGAATACAAATCTCATATCCCATCGTCGTCCTCTGGTAAGAAAAATCTGTAAAGACTAAACTCCATCCACACGGCGATAGATATAAGACTTAGAGATGAGCAAGAAAACAGAGAACCCCACGGCGCTAATAACCGCAAGCACCCAGTAAAAATAATCGAGATGGGCTCTGTTCAAGTTACTATTAAACCAGCTGTTTCCGGCATCTCCTCCGGTGGCTAAATCGATCACGGAGATAAGCAAGCCGCTCAACAAACTTCCTACGCCTAAGGCACTTAAGTAAAAAGCGAGGCCGATGCTTCTCAGCTCGGTAGGGACTTGGCTGTAGAAGAACTCTTGCATTCCCACTAACGTGCATACGTCGGCCAATCCAAGCAACAGATACTGAGGGATCATCCACCATATCGACATTGGTACGGTTGTTTCCGGCTGGTCTATTAGCCCGTGTTCTTTCGCGATATCGAGCCGTTTTGACTCAACCAGAGCCGCAACCACCATGGTGAGAGTTGCTAGTACCATTCCGGTTCCTATTCTTTTCAGCGTTGTGATGCCGCATGGATCTTTGGTTACGGACCTAGCGGCTGGGACCAAAACACGGTCGTAGATGGGGACGAAGACGACGATCGATATCCCGATAAGGAGCTGGAGAGAAGCAGCCGGGATCTTTACGCCGGGAAGTATCGTTCTTTCCATCGTGACGCCTTGCTTTGTGAAGAAAGTCATGTATTGCGCGTATGGTATCGCGTAGCCGAGAGTTGTAAGCCATACTGGGATAAGCCTGACAAGAGCTGTTGCATCTTCCACATCACTAGCACTGCAAACATTTCCTCCTTGACTAGTTTCATTTGAGGCAAGCAAGGCTTTGTTCAGGAACCTATCACAAGATCTTTGAGATGGATTTGCCTCTAGATCTTGACACAATCTTCGGTTCTTGAATGCTAACAAGAAGACTCTACCTATCCTTGTAAAGGGGTTGGTTTCCTTTTCTTGTCTTCTCTTAGTGTACCTGTAACTCCTTCTTCCTAAAACAAATAGAGCAAGAGAGACGAACATGAACACACATGGGATTCCAAACCCGAGCGCCCAGCTAACGGATTCTTGAATGTACACAACGACCACCAACGCCAAGCAGATCCCTGCAGACATACTAAGGTACCACCAGTTGAAGAAAGAGCTTCTGTGACTTCTCTCTTGAGGGTCTTTCTCATCAAACTGATCTGCCCCAAAAGCTTGAACGCAAGGCTTGTGCCCACTTTGTCCAACGGCAACCATATACAGAGAGAAGAAGAAGAGTGCATTGAGCAAAGAAGACGGTGAAGAAGAAGAGGTCACTTCTGTATTTTCGCTAGTGATGGGAACCAAAAAACCAGATAAGCTCAAAAGTGCCAGACCCTGACATTGAAATCCGCCTCAATTCAAAAATGCTTAATCGATTTCTACCATTCCTTCGTCTAATTTTTGAACTGAGGTCGAAAATCGGGAAAGAGAAGGAGACTAACTAACCAGTACGTAGATGAGAGAAGCGATAATGATTGTTCGGTACCGGCCGAGAAAAGCGTCGGCGACGAAAGCTCCGAGAACGGGAAGAAGAGAGGAAAATCCCGACCAGGCGTTGACGTTAGCGGCGGCGACCGCCGTAGATTGACCAAGTGGTCCGGTCAAGTAGCTAATCAGGTTTGATGCGATCCCGTAGTAAGCGAACCTCTCCGCAACTTCCACACCTGCAAATGCACTGAGAAATTCAGAAATAAGGAAGAAAAATTAAGAAGAAAGAGAGCAGCTCTCGGATCTCGTTTTGTTTCCTTTTACCGATTATGAACCAGGCGGCTCTCCATCTACCGGTGTTGGATCTGCCGGCGGAAAGTCCACGGTGGTCAACGGCGTCGATCACGTGTGCTTCGAGGAGAGGCATTTGTGCTGTCGTCGCCATTTCTCGATAGAACGAGAAATTAAAAAGCAACGGCAGAGATTTTAGGGTCAAAAGGTAAGCTATTTCGTAACGTTTATGTAATTTTGTTGATTACGAAACTACAAATTGCTAAAAGTATTTTTTTTTTTGTTTTTTATTTATATGAAACTTTACAAGAATAACGGTAATGTTTTATTCATATTCATCAGATGATCCACTTGTTTCTCAAAAGTCAACTCAAAAGTATTAGATTTAGATTCGTAACAGCAAGGCGGTAATGCACGAACAAAGTATACAATTTATTTTCTTATGTAACAGGGGCATATATTATTATATTTTTAAAGTTCAAAAAAAAAAAAAAAACATTATTGAGTAACTGGAGCATCGAACACGTCTCACAGGTGTCGAGCATAAATTCATAGAGGCTACTGAAGGCGACTTTCATTATTAATTGTGTAAACATAGAAAAGGTTTACAAAATCAAATTTTGTTCCTTTTTCGTCGTATTCAGAGAGCATCATCTTCTGCCCTAAACTACGGACCGACACTAATTAGTTATCCAATTTAGAGAAAAATATTTTTTTTTTTTAAATAAAAAAATTCACAAAAGCTTAACTTTAGAGAGCCATATTAGACACTCTGCTTGTAAATTTAAAGAACGGAGAAAATTAAAGGGAGCGAGCAAGATTACTAGGCTTAGTTTCCTTCTTTGATGCATGGAACAGTAAATAAAATTACAATAAAGTTTTCCAATCGATCATTGGGAAATAGTTACTTGGAACGTTATTGTTTCATCAATTAAGCCAAGATTATATATTGGAGTAGAAGAGATCGGATCTTGGACATCTCACAGAGATCATTGCGTCCTAAATTGATATATAATATTGGATGTGTGGTACTTGGCAGTTCAAGACTTCAAGGGAAAGCTTGTAGGACCGGGAAAATGTCTTGTTAGCATGAATCCGAGAATGATCCAACGTTTGATATATACATATGCGTCTATAATAAATATAATTGTCCATCGCTTTCTTGTGGAACTGTGAGAAGCAATACCCATGTTGACATGTTGTTGTCTACTGCCATTTAACAACCAACTAACTCATGACGTGATAGGCCTTTTAATTATACAAAAAAGTTATACTATTTCTAGCCACAAAACATAAATGTTACATCAATTTAGAAACAGTTGGATGGTTAATCGTGCCTTAATTGTTTTAGGAGGCATATTAACTTCTCTCTTAATTTTTTATTATAAGAATAGTATTTTAAGAACCTACTTACTACAACTACAAGATATGTAGAGAATGCATAAAATTAAACTACTACAAATCTTGTAGAAAATGTGATATTTATTCCTATAAATTTACAAGACTCACCCAAAACTTCATAAATTGTTTTAAGAAATAATGTGGTTAATGAATATCAAGGAATTGAATAAGTGCTATTCTCGATTTGCTAGTTGCTAGTGCTACCATCGCCTTCGACCAGACATAATAAGTACAACAATACAGTGTAGTACTTATTGGAACCGTAAGTGATTAATGGAGTAGTAATTAGGTTTTCAACAACCATCATTTAAGTGCAACAATATAAATTAATAGCTACGTGTGGTTATATGTATATCTAACTAAACCATTTGTGGAGTAATCTCATATACTTATAACACGAAAATAAAAAGATTGAGAGAGATGGCAATCGAAAAGCAAGTGAAGGAAGGAGAGGAGCCGGTCAGTCCATTTGCACAGCTGTTCAGCTTGCCGGGTCTCAACGTCTTCAACATTGTAACCATTGGATGCAAAACCGAAGGCGATCCATCCACCATTGTTGAAGGCTTAAAGAACACATTGATCAACCATCCACGTTTCTCTAGCATGTTGGTCAGTACATAACATACACACAAACATGCACACATACTCCTATTTTTTATTGTTTATATGTTAAGTTTTATAGGCTTCTAAATCAAAATCAACCATTAATAACTAGTAAATTCGTCTTTCTCTATTATATATTATTTTATGGTTCTTCTTATTTCATACGTAAGATACCTAATATCATATGATACATGTAGGTAACGGGTCACGGTGAGCAGAAAGGAAAAGCTAAATGGATTCCAACGCAAGTTAAAGTGGAAGATCATGTAATTGTTCCGGATATAGATCCAGGAATTGAGAATCCTGATGAATTTCTAGAGGATTATACAACAAACATGGCTCTTTCTCCAATGGACATGTCCAAACCTTTATGGGAGTTTCACCTGTTAAAACTTAAAACATCACATGCTGAATCCGTTGCCGTGGCTAGGTTCCATCATGCTTTAGGCGATGGGATGTCTCTTATGTCTCTTTTACTCGCTTGTACTCGAAAAATATGTGATCCCGAGGCATTGCCTACTTTTGTGGCTCCAAAGAAAAGCAAAGCGAAGAATGCTTGTTGGTCGTTGGTTGCTTGGTTATGGTTCATAGTAAGACTAATGTTCCACACTTGTGTTGAAGTTATCAAGTCTGTGATTTTTATGTGTTTTGCGAGGGACATTAAAACTCATCTTATGGATAAACCTGGAGGTACACTAACCACTAATAAGTTTATTCATCGAATAATTAGTTTGGAAGAAGTCAAATTGGTAAAGGACGCCGTCAATATGGTACGTTTGCATAATTAGTTTCATTTGTTTTCTTTCGAAAACTAAAGATGAATTTTTATGTTAATTTTTCTCGTCTCCTTTTTGTTAGACTATCAATGATGTTCTTTTTGGGATAGTACAAGCTGGTCTTTCACGATATTTGAATGAAAGATATGGTAACTCATTTACTCCTGTTTAATATCACGAAGTAACTTTTGCTAACATTTTCTTACATATTCTCCAACTTGTGAACAGATCTTGAAACAACTTCAAAGGCAAGGAAAAGTCTAGACAAATTGTGTCTTCATGGTGTTGTTTTCTTTAACTTAAGGCCAAATAGAGATATCGAGGTCTGAATAACATACCACATGATAATCACG
This sequence comes from Erythrophleum ivorense, assembly GCA_026724425.1. NCBI lineage: Eukaryota > Viridiplantae > Streptophyta > Magnoliopsida > Fabales > Fabaceae > Erythrophleum > Erythrophleum ivorense. The sequence continues at coordinate 2,631,028 of JAIUCV010000077.1, read as the reverse complement.
ATCTTCGATTTTATCCAATTTGAAATAGTAAGAATCTAAACATACAAACCTATATGTATAAACAGGATTTGGCCAATATGATGGCAAAAGGTTCAAAGTGTAGATGGGGAAACTCAATAGGTTATGTTCTGATTCCTTTGTGGATGAAGTCAGAGGAAGATATACTTGAATACGTTCGACAAGCCAAAACTAATATGGATAAAAAAAAAGGTTTCCCTCGAACCTCTATTTTCCTATTGGTTGCTCAAATTAGCCATGGATATTTTTGGATTAAAGGTAAGATACTAATTAAATCAATATCATCTAAATAGTTCCATGCATATATAAAATATGTATGTTGTGCATCTGATCGACATGTATTTGATGCATGGGGGTGGAAAACAGGCAGCTCAAAACCTTATAAAGAGAATTTTTGGTAGAACCACAATGATATTCTCAAATGTGGTTGGTCCTGCCGAAGAAATTAGCTTTTTCGGCCATCAAATATCTTACATTGCTGCAAGTACTTTTGGTATCCCGCAGGTACATCTCTCCTTGCACACAAAATTAACTTCTTTGAAATTCATTAGCAAAAATGGAAAATTACATTTTAAAAAAAAAAATTTAGCAATTAGGCTACTATAGCGGCCTCTACAAAAGAGAATAATAAGGCTAATATTTACAGCAATAACTTTTGTATATATTTTTACTCACGTATCAATAGTTTCTTTTTTGACAAAAGGGTATTTTCATAGCCATACCAATAGTTCTTACTATAATTGAACTTATGGTTACTAAAAATGAAACCCTAATTTGAATTAACTAATTCCGATGTTTTTTTTTTTTTTTTTTTTTTTTTGGAGAAGGCGCTGATCATTGGTATTCAAAGCTATGTCGACAAACTTATAATCAACGTTAATGTTGATCTCGACGTGATTCCAGACCCTCATCACCTTTGTGATCTCATCATCGAAGCTCTTGGCATGATGAATTCTGCTGCTCCAAAAAAGATTTTTCATTCTTCAGAGGTTTAAACGAAATGTTTGGCCGTGAAAATGATGACAGCCTATTACATGTATAATCAACTATTCAATCGAGCATACTTTGTCTACGTACATCTTATCCTGAGTTTATTATATATTAACTTTATGTACTAGACAATTGTGTGTGTATGGAAAAATTAGAAAGTTTGAACGACCTTTAATCCTCGAATAAAAAATTATAAAGTTTAGGCGTAAGCATCAAAGTCGGTGGGTTTTTCTAGGTTTAGGGCTGTGTAGAGTTTTTTCCCCGCCATACCATCCCTACATCTTACATGTTTTCTTTATCAACTTAATCTATATCGTTAATTAATTAATTATCTTAATTATATACACTATAACAAGCGTGCATATATGTTTTTAACAACAAGGTTGGTTGTCCGTACACCAATAGAGGATTATACATCATATACGGTTTTTTCTCCAATGGATATATCGATCTAAACCGTTATGGGAGATCCATATATTGAACCTCATCAAACGCGCGCAGAATCTCTCGTCGTGGCTATCATCAATCTTGGACCTCCGACGGTAAAATACTATTAGTAGCCACGGTAACGACGGTAATATATTCGACGGTAAAATACTACAATAAATATTTTTATTGTAACTCCGAAGAGAGAGAGAGAGAGACAGAGATTTATAAATAAGTAAAAAGTGTGGTATAGCGGTTGCGTATATTACAAAAAGAGATTTCAAAATATAAATACAGAAATCGTTTTCTCAAACAATATTATAAATTTAATTAAACTTGGGATTGACACAGTAACATCTATTACTAATAAAGAATGATCATATAGGCCTCAAAGAGTATACATATAAGATTGAAGAAAGTTAATTTGATTGGTTAACATCATCACTAAATATCTTATAAATTTTAAAATTGTATTATCAATAAAATATATAAGAGATAAAGAAATTATGTAAATTTGTATTAACAGCAAACATATTAACCTTATATAACATTATAAATATTTCTCTTTTTTGTAGTCAAATTGGAAAATCTAATTTCTTTATCTATTACTTATGAAAACTGAAAGTATCAAATATTTTTCAAAAATATATAAAAATGAATTTAAAGTCATTGAGAATATACTCATTAGATTGAAAAAACTCAATTTGTTTGGTCCACATCAATATTAACATTAAGCTATTTTACAGATTTTAATATGATATCATCAATAAAAATATATAAAAGATAAAAAAATCTATATAAGTTTGTATTAACAACAAAAATATCAAACAAATATAACATTAGGAATATATCTCTTTTAGTAGTCAAACTAAAAAAAAAAAAAAATCTTATCTATTACTTATAAAAATTAAAAATATTTGATAGATTTTAATAAAATATATATAAAAACGAATTTGAAGATAAGAAAAAAATATATTTTATTTGATTAGAATATTTGAAATATAATGGTTTATCTTCATGTCAATATTATGTTTATTAAATAGTAGCATTTAATTTATTTGTTACACATTTTGTTGGATTGTAAATGTTCGATCAAACAATTTTTTTTTGAAACTTAGCATACATAGATTCTAAGCAGGATCGATGTAACATTGCTACATATGTTGAAAACATAGTATTTAGACCGAAATTATATATGTTATATTTTCATTTGAATAAAATTAACCTAATTTGTAAAAAAAATAAAAATAGTTGTAATGTAAGATATAGTTTGGAAAATAGGATTAAAGACAAACATAAAAATGAGGATTTGAACAACTTATTTTTATTCAACTACATGTTTTTACATTTATTTTAAAAGATAATAGTGTAACATCCGTGAACCAGAAAGTTGTGTTGGAAGTGGTGTTGGACGATGCTAGGGGTTCGGGAGTAGTTGGCACATGCTCTTAGAGGTGTGAATTGAGGATTGGCTGTGCATGTTCTTGTTTGATTGTTGTGCAGTCGGTCTAAGGTTCAAGCATCGCGAAGAAAGTGTGTTAAATTCTTCTGAACGACTAGTATCGATCGACACCCGAAGGGTGTCGATCGACACCGGTTATCGGGTTTGATTTCCGGTTTAAGTCGATCGATTTGCAATTGGGTTGGTTTTGGTCGATGGGTGTCGACCGACACCAAGGGAGGGTGTCGATCGACACCGGTTATGGTAAAATCGACCGGTTTGATTCAAGTCGGCTGGTTTTGGGCTGGTTTGGGCGAGAAAAGCCCTAGACTCGCGTTTTTAAGCCTTGTGGCCGCGAGAAAAGCACAAGTTTCGAGTTTCAGAGCTAAGGAGGTGATTCTAAGGTGATTTGGAGAGTTTGGAGGAGTTTTGTGGAGTTCCTGAGGCTTGTGGTTGTTGTTCCTTCTCCTTTTCTTCCTTGCAATCCGTTTTCAAGGTGAGTGCGTGACTGTAGGCCCGTTGATCAATAGAGATTGTTTGATTTCGAGTTTTGGTTGTGTTCTTGAGTTGTTTATGCTGGATTTCGTGTTTTGATAGTATTGGGGCGTTGAAAACCCCTAGATTTTGTGTTATTGCGATTTTGGAATGTGATTTTCGTAGCTTCTGGTTTCTGGGCGTCGAGCCGGTGTCGAGCGACACTCGATGAGTGTCGATCGACACTCGGGAGGCTGGCGTCGATCGACACCATAGAGGTGTCGGTCGACACCGACCTGGGTGTCAGGAAACGTGGGTGTTTCCTGACAGGGAATGTTTATATTGTTGAGCATTGTTGTGGTTGTTGTTTATTGTGATGTATTGTCTACTGTTTGACGTAATTGGCCTGTAGGCAGGATGATCCACTCACTAAGTATTTATGATAATACTTACGCATCTCTATTCCAATGTGATGCAGGTAACAGCAATGTTCTTCCGCGGAAAGAGACCGAGAGAAGAGGATGATGAGATTAGGAATTTGATATTGGCATTGTTGTTGTGGTTGACAAGGAATTCTTAGGGTGTTAGACTTTATTTTAATAATGTAGCAAACCGGCTTAGGTTGCTTATTGGTTATTGGTTTTATTGGTTATTCTTTATTGGTTATTTGTTGAACAATTATCATGATTTAATAATATTGGTTTACTTCCGCATTGTGTTGTTGAATTAGCTGTTGAGGATTAATATTTATGGGAATATTAATCTGGGCTAATTATTTAATAAAAAAAAAATTCGGTTGTTTCAAATAGTATCCATTATACGAAGTTCCATCCAAAAGTATTAGTAAAATATTTGTGCGAATAATAGTGTATACGCACACATTTAGAAAAATAATTATTGATTATGAAGGAAAAAATAATATTTTATGTTTATGTTTGTATAAGTGATTAAGATATAAATAAATTATGTTTGTACAAGTAAATAAATTTTCATTAACAACAAAATAGTAATTTAATATTAGACTATAAAAGTAAGATTCCACTCAAAATACAACAAGTGGCAAAATTTGATTTTTATACATAATTACTACCAATATCTATGTGATCCATAAAAACAATACATGAGTAACATTTTCTAAAATTAGATTTAAACATGAGAGTACGTGGATCAAACTCTAATTGTCAAATATAGACATGCTATTCAAATCAAAATATGGAGAAAATAGACATAAATTAATAGTAGTGAGAAGTGATGTGAAGATTAAACACTATCCTAAAGATTTTTTTTCTTAAAACAACCTAATGGCATAATGAAAATAAAACTTATATGAATGATGATAAAAGTAACAAGGGATGTATAAGTAAAAAGTTGTGTAAAATCTAACGAAAAAGCAAGAAATTGCTATGCATGATCATTGCAGCTTTCTAACAAAGGTAAAGGCAGCCATTCGTTATTCTGGATTTTCTTTCGATTTTCTTAAACATACTTGCACGGAAATCGGTCTACATATTAGCAATTGAACTACCAATTCCTCTTTATATTGTAATTCATTGAATTCTGCATTTATATTAATTTAATTGATAAAACAACAGATCTAATTTCAAAAGAGTACACAATTTGGATACAACATAAATCCGATAAATCGAGATTTTAGATACATAAGTACACAACATCAAACATACATTTAAACGAAAAATTAAAGATTCAAACACATAAACCTTTTTAGAATGTATTTTAAAGTGGCTATTCATAATGAATATTTAAACACATAAAATAAATTTATGTAAATTCATAAAGTTTTTGATAATTGTTTTTAAAAATTATCAAAAAAGTAAATCCGATTATATAAACAGATCTGCGCATAGCGCGGGTAAAAGGCGTAGCACAATAATAGTAGACTACCTTTCATGTAGGATGGAAAACAGGCAGCTACAAACCTTATAAAGAGAATTTTTGGTAGAACAACAATCCTATTCTCAAATGTGGTTGGGCCAGCCGAAGAAATTAGCTTTTTCGGCCATCACATATCTTACATTGGTGCAAGTACTTTTGGTATCCCGCAGGTGCTATTTCTCCTAACACACAAAACCTTATGAGAAAAAAAATAATCACATTGTCAAAACTGAAAGAATCACATTTGTTTCTAAGCAGTTAGACTACTAATGGTGGCCTCAATAAAATAAAACAACGAGGAACATAACACACAACTTTTTCTGAGTACAAAAAGTATATAGAAAAAGTAAAAAATATTTACAGCAATATATAACTCTTTCTAGATATGTTTACTTACGTAACACATATCCATACCAATAATTCTTACTAGAACTGAACAGATGGTAAACAAAAATGAAACCTTAACTGAATGAACTAATTCCGATGTTTACTTTTTTTTTTTTTTTTGATAAGGCTCTCATCATCAGTATTCAAAGCTATGTCGACAAACTTATAATCAACCTTAATGTTGATCTTGACGTGATTCCAGACCCTCTATCTCATCATCGAAGCTCTCAGCAATGATGAATTCTGCTGCCCCAAAAAGGATTTTTCATTCTTCAGAGGTTTAAAATAAATGTTTGGCAGGGAAACTGAAGACAACCTATTAAATGTATAATCAGTGTTCAATCGAGCATATAATTATTTTCAATACTTTGTCTACGTATATCTCACCCTGAGCTTATAATCTTTTAATTTGATGTACTAGACAATTGTGTGTGTGTGTGTGAGAATTAGAAAGTTCAACGACCTTTACAACACTTCCACATTCCTCCATAAATGTTTGTACGACAATGGATGCACAAGGCCCGCATTTCACAAAAGTATGTGGCATGTGATCTGCCACAAGCCACAAGGGCATACTAAATTTTACAAGCTTGATAATCACCTATATATTGATTTTATCATCATCAACTCTAGTGTTTAGTTGATATACACAAACTTTTCTTCTAATTTAGCAAATCTTAAACCTTTTTTAGTTCAATAAAAAGAAAAGTTTCTTTTCGTTCTAAATATTTTACAAGATATATCTACATATGACATTCAACAACACAACACAAAAACCCATGTTACCGTGAGAAGTACGTCAGAAAACAACCACAACAAAAAACAAAAGTAGTTAGGGTTTGGAACCAAGAGATACACTTAAAGACGAGCAAAGGCATGCATCAACAAGCGGTCCCGAGTCTCTGACCGAGATAAACAAAGTGCCAGGTTAGAGACATGAGCGTCAATATATTCAACCAAGACGAGTATGTGTTGAGCTTGCTCAGCCTCTCGCTCAGCTTCTCCAGTTTCCATCTCAACTCCTGCTCGTTGTTCGTCCTCTCTCCTCCTCTTCCGTCTTCCTTCTCCGCCTTCATCCTCTCAAACATTGCCTTTCCACAAGAATATATTAATCCCACAAATTAGCATTCATGCAATTACCAAGAGAAAATGTGTCTAGCATAATAAAGCTACTCATGTCCCAAATAAAACATAATGATCACTAGAGTACGTAGCATCACTTGACTATTTTTACTGGATTCTTTTTTTTTTTTTTTTTTATTGGACTAGGTTTTTCACCCGCGCTACGCGCGGGTCTGTATTAATAATTTGATTAAATATTTTTATTCATAAGCTTTTTCGTCGGTAGCATGATTGATTGTAATGAATCAATGTTCTTATTTCTCTTATTTTGTTTCATTTTTTATTTTTTATTTTCCTTTATTTTCGCTCTTTCTTCGATTGCTTTTTTTTTTTTCCTTCATCTTTACTATTCCTCGCCTTCCTTCCTCTTCAGTTCTTTGTCCTTACAATTTCTTATTTGGTCTCCTTCTTCATCTTTGTTATTTTTTTGTTTATCTTTTGTCCTCATTCTTTGATATCATTGTCTTCGGTTTTTTTAATGATTCTTCTTATTTTTGTCATCGTCTTGGTTCTTGTTCATATTTTTTTCTATGATTAGTTCATGCGGTCGAAGTTGCTAAGAGTTTACTATATTTCTTTTGTTTAGCTTCTTCTCTTTATTTTTCTTAATTATTCTCGAGAACTTGATCCTTTTTATAAATAGTTTTATTGTAGTTCTCTTTAATTTAATTTTATGTAGAGTAAAAATTCAATTATCTGATACACCCAACCAAACTTAAAAATGAAAAAATTCACGAAAACAAAATTAAGCTAGAGATGGTACAATTACATATTCACACATGTAATAAGCAATGTCTAATAACAATATAATTAATTTAATTTATGCGATCATAGAGATATAGTTACGCATAGCTTTCAATTTCTTATTTTTCGGTTTCATCTTTTTATTTGGTTTCCTTCTTTAGCCTTATCTTTTTTGTTTCTTTTATGGCTTTGTTTTTTGCTATCTTCGTTCTCCCTTTTCTTCATTTATTTCTTTTCTTTTTGTTCTTCTGGTTCTTATTCTTCTATTTCTTCTATGATTAATTATTTCCATCGAAAATGCTAATGTTTTGCTAGAGTTTATTTTCTTCTTCTTTGTATTGGTTATTCTCCCTTCTAATTTTTTCCTCACTCTATTGCTTTTGTACATATTTTAGCATAAATCTCTTTAATCCTATGTAGAATATATTTTCATTATCTGATACACCAAACCAAACTTAAAAATGAAAATGTACGTATAAACAAATTAAAGCTAGAAGATAAGCTAATATTTTGTAGGTTTTATACGGTTATAAAACCTAAATGAAGAGAAGCTAATCGACATATATCATTGTTTTTTATTTTCTTATTCGTTCTTGTTTTTATGTTTTTTAATTTTCTTTAATTCATTCTTATTCAGTCTCTTCTGTTTTGATTTCTTCTTTGTCTTTTCTCTTATATGGTTTTTTCTTCATTTTCACTTATCTTTACATTTGCTTTTCTTCGTCTTTGCGCTTCTTTTTTATTCTTTTTTTTTTCGTCTCCTTCGTTCTTATTCGCTTTCCTCTTTACATTGGTCTTTGCAAGTTTTTTGTTTTTGTTTGGTTTCTTCTCCTTCGTTCTTATTCGATTTCCTTTTCAAATTTTTCTTCGCAAGTTTTTATCAGCTTTTTTCTTATTCATCTTTTTCTTCTTTGGTTTATATTTTGTCTTCGCAATTCAATATATTTGTTTTCGCTCTTCTTCGGTTTTGTGTTCTTACTCTTCTTCTTTGTGTCTGTTTTTTTCTTCAACTTTTTTTATTTTCTTGTCTAGGTTATTCTCCACCATTAAAATTCTACATGGCTCCATTTCTCTTGTAAAATATTAATTTTATGTTGAAATTTGTAAACTAATTTTAACATAAGCTTTTTAGTTTGATATCGATCCATAAGTTATTTAGAGTGTCCACGTATAAAATATATATACTTTACAAATTTGTTCTTTCTTATTTGTTAAACAATTTCAGTGATTATTTATGTATTTAAAACCATTATCTTAAATTAAGAAATTTTCCTAATATAAATCTAAGTAGATTTTTGGTGTTACTAAAAATTTATACATGTTTTTCTTATATCTATCGATATTCCAAATTTAAAATTTAGAAAATTTCTTAATCTTAGATGATGATATAGAAAGTTATTATTGGTTGTTTAAAATTTGGAAAATTTCTTAATTTTAGAGATGATGATTTGGCGTAATTTAATTGGTTTGAAAAAACTTAAAAGCTGATGTGGACACCTTTAGAAGCATTTAGCCTCAACTTTTATATAGTATAGATTCGGATTTCGGAACACTAACTTAAAACATAACTAAAGATATATATATAAAGAATAGCTAGTGAAATGTAAGTGCACTAACCTTGGTGGCACGTGGCTCGACAAATGACTTGTTAGCCTCGATCATAAAGAAAGACGCCACGAGGTTAACCCCTTGCCACATCTCCGTCGCGTCAGTGAGGAGTTTCCGGCGCCGGCTAAGCACGTGACCAAGCAGACCAACCAAGATTCCGACAGAGGTCGCTTTGAAGTAAACAGGATATAGCTTGCTCTGCACCACCCCAAACTGTTGCCTCCCCAACACCGAGGCTAACACGTAGCTCGACACAAACGTCACCCACACGCAAGTCCCAAACGCAGCCGCAATAGCCGTCAGACCTACTATGCTCGCTATCTTGGTCGGACTTACAGCCGCCGTTATGGCTAAACCGTATCCACGCGCCGCCGTCTTAACTCTCTCCCACGCGTTTTGCGACTTGTGAGTGGCAGTTTTCTTCAATTCCTGTGCCTTTTCCCTCACTCTATCTTTGGCCCTCTCCTTCGATTCATGGACTTTATGGGCCATAGTCTCCTTCACGTCATGTGCTTTTTCTTTAGCATCTTGGGCTTTATGGGCCACACTCTCCTTCACATCGTGGGCCTTTTCTTTTACCGTCTCCTTCACATCATGAGCCTTACCCGTCGCAGCGTCTCCGGCATCGGAGATCGTCTCGCCGACATCGCCGACGGTATCGGCTGTATGGTCTTTAGCCATACCCACCACACTCGCGATCTTCCGCCTGCACTTTCCGAACGCGTCGCATATGACTTCCCCAGCCGTCGCGTGGTGATCACTCGCCTCATCTGTCACAACGGGCTGCGAGATCCCTTGGCCGACGTTTGGAAAATACGACACCGTTTCTTTTGCTTTCTCTTTGGCATTTCTAAACAAATTAGTGTCATTGTCTTCTTCTACTAGTTTTTCTTCTCCTTGGTCTGCCGATGGCGTCGAGAACGAGACTCTGGTATTGGTTTTCCCGTCGCGATCGTACTCAACCACCACTACGCGGTGGCCGTCTCTGACAATAACCTCTCCCTCCGACTCCGTCGGTTGAATGGTCATGGCTGGGCTCGGAGACCATACCTCCGCCGCTAGTAAAGTGCTCAAGACAAGACTCAAAGCCAATAGATTCGTCATTTTGTTATTATCGGTTGTTTTTACTTCTCTCACTCCATCACCAAATCTTGTTATAATAAACACTTTAAAAGGATGTGAAACCGCAACAAACATTTTCTTTTTGCTTTAGCCTTTAGCTTCTGAATGACACGTGTATCCACGTGTTCGTACGTGTCGCCTCTTCGAGAAAAGTAAACTTCTAGACCGCTCGACGATAAGCAGTTAAGCACCCGAAACGGTCGGTATAGTTTAGTGACCTAGTTCGAAGGAAACCACATAATGGGCCATATTTCCGTACATTTAGGCCCATTATACAGAAGATACTGTGGATGATACTTGAATCGAATTTATAAAACAACAAATAGAGTCTATATATAAAGGGAAAGTTCTTTTTACGAATCATGTCAAAGCAAAGCATAGTAAAAAAACATTATCGGTTCTTATACAACTGATAGATAAGCGATTCATTGACGCAGAAAAACTCTAGATGCGATGCTAATAAACAAAACAACAATGGTGAGAGAGCTGATGAACACTCCAAACACAAGTGCCTTGTCAATAAGACCCCATGGTGTTGTTACGAGTTCTTGCTTCTCTTGTGTCTTGTAATTTCTCCTACTCATGAGCCATCCAAGCAAGCCACCTCTCACGCTTTGATCCTGTTTTGACACATTTCCAGAAATGTTACAGGCCTCTCCTGATTTCTTCTCATCTCCACAACAGCTCTCAGCAGAGCAATCGCAAGTCTCGCAAGTCTTGACATTAGACGAACAAGGCGGCTTTGTCTCCTCTCGTGGGGCTTGTGTTTCTACACTTGCAAAGGTTAATGTCTCAATCACATCCCCAAACACTGACCATCTCCCAACAGATGTTATCCTCGCAATCGCTGAAGTCCCAAGCATACTCTCTGGTCCATTTACTAACACCTGTATGTATCCCTTCGTATGCCCAACCTACAAATTCTCATTCCTACTAAGTAAGAAATCAAACAAGTTTGAGTTGCTTTTATTTGATGTGTATATGGCTCAAGGATGGGCTTACCAAGTGAACTCCATCGGTAGCTATTTCGGTTATCCATATTCTCTCTTCTCTGCCTTCCATTCCAGTGTAAGGTGCAAAAGCTTCAAAGACACAAGTCAATTCACGGCTTCGTTGCTTCACTACTTTACTTTGTACCTTCTTCATCTTAGCTGCTGGGGTCCCTATATCATAAATGGCAGATTCGGAAAAAAAGTTCAGAACCATCAAACACTTAATGAATCCCTGATTACATTACATTACCCAAAAACTTTGAGCTTACCAGGTCTGGGGTAAAACTGAGAAATATGAACTTGGGAAAACTTGTAATCCTTGATAAGCCCAACTGTTTGAGAAAAATCTTCATCCGTTTCACCTGAAATTGGGAGAAGTAACAAACGTATCTTCAACACACCTCAACTATATGAAGTTATGAAGAATCAACATGCTTCAAAGTCACCAGAGCATCTATCTATAAATGTGTTTTTGTATGGCAGTGTGATATTTTTGTGTCTCAACAATTAACAATGAACCAAATTAAAATGAAGAGGAAAAGGTTATCAGAAAACAAAAAAAAAATACAGACTTTCAGGTTATCCAGCACTAACCAGGGAAGCCGCATATGATATCAGTAGCAATTTGCATCCCAGGGACAAGTTCTGTCAATGTGTCCACCACAGTCCTGAACTCGTTTGATGTATATTCCCTGTGCATGGCCTGCAACGAGAAATAGTCAGGTGAGACTTGACAAGAATTTTGGCATGCCTAAACAATATTAGACTCACCGTCAACACAGAATCACTGCCAGATTGCACAGGGACATGAAGAAATGTGTAGACACAAGGGTGACGTAAGACAGCTGCTATTTCTTTCAAATGCTCGAGAATAAAGGGAGGATTAGTCATCCCTATCCTTAGCATTGTGCTTTGATCAGAAGGAAGCTCCTTAACAATAGCATTAAGCAGTATTGGAAGATTAACTCCTATGTCACGACCTGCAACATTTGAGGTACATTAGCTCCCAATAAAAAGGTATATGAATTGTCTTAGCTACCAATAACAAAGTAAGCCCCCTGAACCTAAGTTTCAGTGGAAACGAACATATTTTTCTAAAATTTACCATATGCTCCAGTGTCCTCGCTGCTCAACCAAATCTCCTTGACTCCTTGAGATATGACAGTTCTTACCCTCTCCACCTGCAATGTAGGAGTCTCAAAAAAAATCTTCTGGAGGAAAAACAGGAAAGGGGATAAAGCTAGATGTAAATCAAAACTTGAATCGGCTTACAAGACTATCAACTGTGTAGCTTCCTAAGTGACCACGGGCGTGCTTGGTCTTGCAGTAAGTACAGGCACCCAGACAGCCAACGTTGATAGGAAGAATTTCAATAAAATTGTTCCTCCGAACCTGCAAATGAAAAATGACTTCTTAAGCCACACTAAAAGAACAAAGTCGAACAAGAATACAAACAATTCATGAAAGACCAAACACATTTATAGAATCAAGTCTCTAGCTTCTACTAATTCACTGCCCAGGAATAGCCAAACTCAACATCAAATCTGAAAGCAATAAAAATTTATACTTTATGCACACCTTTGGTAGATCAAGCGCAGGCAAAGTCTTCCGATTCAGCAGCCTCACTTCATGACCCTTAAGAGTTTCTTCAACAATCTCAACAACACGATCAATCTGTTGGACTCCAACTACACTGACGCCTTCTAGCTCTTTAAGATCACGACTACCCTGAGGAACACATCCGGCTATCACAAGAGGCTTTTTCCCACTTCTACCCCTCGATATCAGAGTCGACATCGCAGACTGGCTCGGGGACTTCACCGTACAGCTGCAACAACAGCGCATATCAAATACATTTCAAAACACAAAGTAAAGCTTACATTCTTGAATATCCCCAAGAGAATTCACATTAACTAAAGAACATCTCTACAACACAAAAGATGAACCATTTGCATCGGGTTAATGGAAGCTGAAGCTTACGTGTTGATGAGCCAAAGATCAGCATCCTCTGGAACTTCTGTCAATCCATAGCCAAATGCAGTAAGCTGACCAGCCATATACTCACTATCACTCTGAACAATAACCGAAACAACCGTGAGATCAGTCAGCTCAAGGCGGCCAGCTAAAAGATAATCCGATCTCAATCACTACCGTAAAACCATGTGAAGTGTATTCCGATGAAGCAGTCAGAGATATATCATCATTGAACACTTTAAGAACTCCAAATTACAAAAGATTTTGTAAACGACTTGCCTGGTTATGGGAACATCCAAACGTCTTGATATAAATTGTCTGCGAAAATCCATTGAGAAAAAACGAGAGGAAAGTACATGTAAGTGGATCCAAAAGACGTCGACAGATATAGAAAACCGAAGCAAATGATAAAATGAAATCGAGAGAGAGAGAGAGAGTGGAGGAAGAGAATGACCTGAGTTCCTGGAATCTTCATAGATGGTGGAGCAAGCGAGTCGCGATTCGAATCAGTAATTTCATTCTGTTTCGAGCTACTGCGATTGCTCTTGTTCGTCTTCGGATTAATGCCGACCGCATTCAACGGCAATCGGAAACCCGGCGGTGCGCCACCTACTCCTCCGGCCAACAAATCCTCGATATCCTCCATTATGTCTTCTCTTTCCACGGCGGCGCGAAAACGATGAGAAGCAGCGACGATCGAGTGTGGGGTTTTTGCAGCGAAGCGGGCACGATGCGATCTCATGGGCCCGTACTGGGTTTAAATTCATTTAAGACCCGACTAATGTAATGTAACTGAGGCCCATTTATCATTCCTAGTGGACTAGTAACAGATTATGTATGCAAGGTCAACTAATCTTCCAACGGCTCATTAACTTGAATTTGAATTTTGAATTTTGAATTTGGAATTGTGTAAATAAGAAATTAGTTTCTTCTAGTTTTGACCGGAGAAAAAAAAAAGAATAAAATTTGTTAACTTTTTTGGGTCAACACTTAAAAGGGAAATTTTGTTTGGAAACTTTTTTTTCCTAATGTTCCAGTTCACAGGTCAGCTCCAGCCGGACTACATATTAATCAGATATATTGAGTATTTCTATTTGATAATTATTATAAAAAAAAAAATTGTGAAGATTATATTGAACTTATGATTTCATCTATTAAATAATTTGAACTCTTAAACTTATGATTCGCTTATTTAAAATTTAATGGTTGTAAAAGTACTTCATGAGTTGACCGCTACATATGAGTTTTGGTATTCTGAATACATTTACTCTTTTTTTAAAAAGTTATAAATTTACCTTTCTTCTTGTGTAGTAGACTTGATAAATTTTTATGTATAGTATAGATTACGAAGTAAATTGTAACAAACAAAATATGTGTACTATGGAAAACTAGATAAAACTTATATGTATGAATATTGTATGTACAAAGATAATAGTTTAAAAGCGATAGTATTTTCAACATACCAAAAACAATTTACAAAAATGACTAATTATAGGTTAATAACCAAATGTGTCATTTGTTCAGAAAAAAATACATATTCTATTTAGCTTTCAATTATTCGTAATCAAAACATATTTTTGATTTTTTGGGAAAGCAAATCCATATTTGTACATTTATCATTTATTAGAAAATCACAAAAATTAATTATAATTTTAATTTAATTGGACAACAAAGGATTTTAATAATTTTATTTCATTTTAAATTTATGTGTACTCTGAATCAGAAAAAATACGTCAGATACTTTTCTTTTTTTGTAAAGATACATTCGCAAGTCACTGTGCCAGCTAAAAACTTTCACAAAATATCATTTTTGTCTTTAAACATACAAAATGTTTTTTTAGTGTATTTACATATATAATTTTGAAACCATTTGTTTTATATTTTTAATATTTCATAATCTGGTTTCACATAATAATTGATTTATTTTTAAAATACTAAAAGTTATTTCAGCCCTCTTTTCTCTTATTTACCTATTTATAAACACTCAACATTGTTTAAATACAAAGAGCTCTAGATGTTCTCTTTATCATTTTCATTTTGAAAATCTAAACAAAGATTGAAATCTCTTACACTTTTTCAGTTTCTGAATGTCTGACTCAGACAGTGATTCTCCTGGGTCTGAACCACAGCGTTCTGCGGTAAGTTAAATGAGATATCTTATCATGGGAAAGTTGAATGAAATGTTTATCAGTTTATATATTAGTTTTTCAAATTATCGTGGAAAAATTAAATTTAGACGTCCTATCAGTTTATATATTTCATTTTCAAATTATCGCGGGAAAGTTAAATAAGATGTCTTATATGATTATATGGAAAGTTTGAATGAAATAATTTATTTATTTACGTGCGTTAGAATAGAATCTATTATATCAATTAATTTCAAAAAACATAAATAATATGTAGTTTAAACTATCAAAAACATACAAAATAGATAATTTAACTAGAATATATGAAAATCATGTATTAAACTGAAATCAGTTTTTGCTTTTTAGCCAAGAGACATGACTATAATATGGATATCAAGGTCCATTTTCAAAGATCTTACAAATGTGTTTAGGCTTATAATTCCAAATTACGTTATTCTTTATGTGCGTTGTGTTTATGTGTTTCTGAAATTCAAGATTTGTTTTTCATGAATCGTTTCCCTTTTCTTTTTTTTATCATTAGACTTAATTAGTTTTAATTATAAACGGAAAAATTCTATCATCCACTTGACTTCACCGTGTTTTGTCAGCACATGTCTTTATTTTTCAGGATTTTCGAAAACACTAAAAGGTACCTGATATGCTAATGACTTTTTATTTCTTCTGTTGAATAAATAGGTTCTTGTTCTTCCTGCTCTCCGTCATATTCCAGAAATACTACACCGAAATAATAGAGTAAGTAATTTATTATTGCACTTTCAATTTTCATAAATTTGATTCACTCTAATCTTTCAAATAAAACTGTTCAAAAAATAACATTAATCCCATATATAATTAAGGAGAAATTATAACAATAATATTATCATTATATGTTATTCACAAGACTGTCATGCTGCGGACGTAATCATTGGAATAATTCTCAAGACATATATAAAACAAGATTTTGGTAATTAGACTATTTACAGTTTATGCCACTCATATTAACTTGCTTAAAAACATAATTTATATTAATTATGTATAAATAATTTATCATTTAATAGTCATATAAAAATTAGCATTAAATAGATGAAGATTTTTTTTTCTTTCCAACCAAAGTATGTCATATAAATTATTTTTTAACACATTATATTGCTTCTCTTATTTGCTTGTTGAACACAATTTTGTAATAAAAATAAATTATCACATCATGCATATAATTAAAATATATACACTTTTTAACACAAGTTATAATTCTAATTTTTTTAAACGAATAAAAATTATTCGAATTAAGAAGAAATATAAATATATCTTGAAAGTCTCTGTTTGAAAAATGTAAATATAAGAAACCATAAAACTGGTATGGGAAAACACGCATAATATCTTTGCTTGATATCTAATTTGTTAAATTGAGTTAGTAGTCCCTTGTAATTATAATCAACCTACAAAAAATTCCTAAATAATATTACCATACACATAAAAACCAAATAAATCATTTGAATTTTAAATAATTTCAAAAGTATGTTTAATTAAATAGTTTCTTAATTTATCACTCCGCCTGGGTTACTACCTAGTTCAAATTATTTACAAAAAGCTAATGTTCATACATGTTCTAGAGAGTGTTTAATGCATTGAATGCTGTCCAAGAAAATGAGGCAATAAATACCGACGAAGTCGATAATGAAGCTATAATAGATGCACTTCCTGTTGCATTCGCCATTCCAGAAGATAGTCCTGGTCGTGGTCACCATGGTGGTTGCGGTCGTGGCCGTGATAGTGGTGATCGCGATAGTGGTGTTTGTGGCCGTGGTGATGGCGGTGGTGGTCCTGAGAGCTGTGGTCGTGGTGGTCGAGGTGAATATCAGAACACAACCACAGTGTGTGGCACTCAGATGTTTTCAAGTTCAATGGTAGGCTCAACAAACTCTGAACAAGGTCGTGATGACTCCACATCAGCTGGAGTATATATTGTAAGTTTTTTGCTTTTTGGTATGAATATTTTATGGGGTTTGTTTATTTTATGAGCGTGCTTTAGTGACTTAAGCTACTTGTACGTTCAGGGAAATCTGACCGTCCAGGCTCAACCATCTCCAACAAATGTTGTGGTACGTAACAATTCAATTTTTTCTTTTTTGTCAACATCAAAAAAAAATTATATAACCATGATCACTTGCATGACCATTGACGCACTTTATCACTTGCATCACTTATAGGATGACGATGAAGTTGATGAAACTGGTGAACATCCAATTTGACTCTCGATCGAGAGTCTATGTGTTGCGAAAATAAATTTGTCGTTATAGAGTTCATCTATGAAGTCTTTCATCCTGTTAAACATGTGTTGCATGTAGTTTCATTTTGATTTTTCTGTTGTAGACAATAAAGTATCATGATGATGCCGGTTGAACATGTTTTTGTTTTTTTTTTGTTGCGAAAATAAATTTGTTGTCATAGGGTTCATCTATGAAGTCTTTCATCCTTTTAAACATGTGTTGCATGTAGTTTCATTTTGATTTTTCTGTTGTAGACAATAAAGTATCATGATGATGCTAGTTGAACATGTTTTTTTTTTTTTGCGAAAATAAAGTTATCGTCATAGAGTTCATCTATGAAGTCTTTCATCCTTTTAAACATGTGTTGCATGTAGTTTCATTTTGATTTTTCTGTTGTAGACAATAAAGTATCATGATGATGCCGGTTGAACATGTTTTTTTTTTTTTTTTTGCGAAAATAAATTTGTTTTCATAGAGTTCATCTATGAAGTCTTTCATTCTTTTAAACATGTGTTGCATGTAGTTTCATTTTGATTTTTCAGACAATATAGTATCATGATAATACCCGTTGAACATTTTTTTTTTTTTTTTTTTGCAAAAAGAAAGTTGTCGTCATAGAGTTTATCTATGCAGTCTTTCATCCTTTTAAACATGTGTTACATATAATTTCATTTTGATTTTTCTGTTGTAGACAATAAAATATCATGATGATGCCGGTTTAACATGTTTTTTTTTTTTTTTTTGAATAAAAAGAACATGTTTTTGTTGCCTCATTTCAAAAAAATATTTGAGCGTTTCTCCATCTATATTATCCAGAATTTCGTACTTCACATTAAAGCTTCTTCTCACCTGAAAACTGGATATCGTATGATTGGCACAATTTCTTCTACTTGGTTATTACTTATTATGAACATTGTTATGACAAAGATGAGAAACTTTTGTTTGCCGCTTTCTTCCACTAAACAACAGAGTTTTGCCTCTTCTCTCTTTTTTCTCTATTATTTTAAACTTTGTTGACTTAAAATAACGATGAATACATTTACACCCCAAGACCCAAGGAACACAAAAATATTAAAATAAATAAATAGTCACTGACATCGAAATGTGAATCGGATATCCATATGACCATACCGTCGGGTTCAAGATTAAGTTTCTGCGTAGAAAAATCCACCATATATTCCTAAAAAGGGAAACAAAGAGTAATATTATCTCAATGGTTGGTTGGTGAAGAACAATGATACGAAATATCCGGTTTAGAGCTCCAACAAATCAGCCCGGTTCCGCCATCCAAACCGATCATCACCGCCGGTTAATCCGGTTTCCGACAAGATGCTCACCACCAGATCGTAACCATTACACCATTCTTGGCTTGGCCCCGTTTGCCTCCCAAGCTGAAGTCAAACGGGCCTTCAAACGTCTCGCTCTTAAGGTTAAAATGTTTTTTTTTTTCTTGTTCTTTTTATATGGGAGAAAGATCCAAAATTTATATTGCCGAAGTTAATCAAGAAAAAATAAACAAATGAGCGATTGCAGTACCATCCAGATGTGCACAAGGGACAGGAGAAAGATTTCAAGGAGATTAAATCCGCTTACGAGGTTTTTTTTTTCTTCTTTTCTGATTTCTTGATTAGTTCTATTTTAAAAAAATTCTTATCTAGAAAGAAAGCCTTGATTTTAAAAAATTCGTTTTTTTGCTTCTGTGATTTATTTTTAAGTACTTCTTGATCTGTTTTCGTATTATAACTTCTTTTTTTTTTTTTTTGGTTTTATCATGACTTCATTATGTAATATTAGGCATTTCATTATGAAACTGAGAGCTCCCTTTATCCTTTATATAGCAACCAAAGATCTAGAGGTGTCAATATGGGCGTCCATGTCTATATTAGCCTGTCCAATAATGTCTATTTGTATGTGGACAAAATATTGTCCACGTCCATTTAGACCCATGTCCATTATGGCCCATCGAAAATGGGCTGTCCATGGCCGTCCATGGAAAAAAAAAAACAGATTTTTGAAAATGTAAAAGAATAAATGAGATGGTGATGAAAATTTTCGAATATTCAAAAAAATGTTGTTTTAGAGGAATAAAAAACTATAAGTATGAGTTTATTTTTTCGGTTTTGGCGGTTTTGGCGGGAAAACACGGTATTACGGTTTTGGCGGAAAAACACGGTATTACGGTTTTGGCGGGAAAAAACGGGTTTACGGTTTTGGCGGGAAAAAACAGTTTTACGGTTTTGGCGGGAGAAAACACGGTTTTAGCGGAAAAACACGGTTTTACGATTTTGGCGGGATAACACTGTTTTACGGTTTTGGCGGGAAAAAACGGTTTTACGGTTTTGGCGGGAAAAACACGGTTTTAGCGGAAAAAACACGGTTTTACGATTTTGGCGGGAAAACACGGTTTAACGGTTTTGGCGGGAAAACACGGTTTTACGATTTTGGTGGGAAAACACGGTTTCACGGTTTTGGCGGGAAAACACGGTTTTACGATTTTGGCGGGAAAACACGGTTTTACGGTTTTGGCGGGAAACCACAGTTTTATGGTTTTGGCGGAAAAACACGGTTTTACGATTTTGGCGGAAAAACACTGTTTTAAGATTTTGGCGGGAAAATATGGTTTTACTGTATTATGGTTTTGGCGGAAAAATGCGGTTTTACGATTTTACAGTTTTGGCGGGAAGACCGCCGGAGAAAACCACCGGAGGAGAATCACGTGAAACGGAGAAAGAGTGAAACGGGAGAGAGGAGCGAAAGAGAGAAATCGAGTTTTGTGTAATTGGATTTTAGAAAAATGAGTTTTCCCCAAATCAATTTAACCTAGTTTTTTTTATCCATTGGACAGCCCATGTCCATAAGTGTCTGTCCATATTTGTCCATGGGCTAAGTTGGACATGCCCGATTACGCCCATGTCGAAAATGGGCATGTCCATATCCGTCCATATTAATATGGACATGGGCATGTCCATGGACGGATGTCCAGATTGACAGCTCTACAAAGATCACAAAAGATATTCACAAGTTCTTACTTTAAATACGATCACATTTCAGTGTCTGATGCAAAAGTTTGAGAAACAAGAAGAAGAGGAGATTACAGAAATGGGTGAAACAGAAGAGTGGGAGGAATGGATGGGATTCGAAGGAGGGATTCCATCAACGGTTCACACTTCTTCTTTCTAGAATCATTTGTTACAATGAATAGAAGTAGAATCAGAGAGATGGAGAGTACAGTTTTTAGGAGCAAGACAACAGTTGCATCTCGGAGGAAGCTTGTCGTCGCCGGAGGAAAGACATGTCATGTACTCTACTTGTAAGCAATAGAGAGGACAAGCGATTGCTGTCTTCGTTGTGGTAACTCCAGGGATTACTCCACCAACTAAAACCGCTCCTAAATGGATTTTTTTTTGAAAACATTGAAACAAATATCAAATTCTGATTGTTTATATAATTCATAACTAAACTGAGGATAGCAAAATTGTAGTACCTATTATTATGAGAGACATCACCCAAATCTTGTATGTAGCCATGCTTTCCAATGGGATTATCATTTTCATTTCTCCTGGTTCATACATATATAAGCTTGCAAAACATTGAATTATTTATTTCGACAATTGACTTTTTGTAAAGCTGGACAGTCAAAGTAATAGTTTTCTTTGACCGCCATAATGTTATTGTCGATTTGAATATGGACTAAGAAAGAGACATAAGATTGGACTTTTGGAGTACTAAAGTGTCGATCTTTATCTCAAAGCTTCATCTTTTACGTGTTGGGTTTAGAAAACTTTTACATTTACTATTACTATTACAACACAAACAAACAAACTCTACACATAAGTACTTAGGCCTTCTCTTATCTTAAAACTAGTAAATAGTAATGAAGTCTCGTGTTATTCTGAATCAAACTGAGGAGGCATGACTCTCTTCCGAACCAGCATTTCCACTGTAAAGTGCTTTCTCTTTAGTCCACCTCTTGGTCTCGACGTGAAATCTTCATCGGTCTCAACAAAGTCACCCTGAAACCACGATTCAATATCATGTGAGATCTTCCACTCTTTTGAGTTTGTAACGAAAACATGTTGGGGGATTGAAACTTACGCAGGTGTATACGTGACTCCCGGAGTTCTCGTGGTTGTTTCTGACATGTTTGTAAGCAAATCTCATGCCACAACCTGGAAATCCACAGACGAAGGGACGAATATCTTCGTGCACTGCTTTCACATGTTTCTGAAGATTAGAAGCCTGCAAATTCATAGTAATGTAATCAGGAATAATGATTTGAGACATGAAAGTGACACTTGTTTTGAGCTACATGAGAGTAATAGCTTGGGATGTTTCTTTTACCTTTGAGAATGTGGAAGAGCAACCTTCAACTTCACACTTGCATTCTCCTGGCGAGGAATCTTCCTCATGAGTCTTTAGGTGTCTCTTGATGTTCTTCTTCAGATGCTTAGAACCACATACGTCACAGTTGATGTGCTGATGGCTGGATCTTATGTGTTCCTTGAGACATTCATCGTTTGTAAAGTACTTCATACACCCAGGTTCTGAGCAAAACGCCTCCACCGAGTCTAATTTCACTGCAAATGCAAAATCCACAACTAACCATTAGAAACAGGAAAACCAGCAGATATAAATATGGATAACGCTTTAAGAAACAACTGTCTTTGGTTATTAACAATCTCAGATGTAGAGCCTAATTGACAGTAGGGAGGTACATGCTTACCATGAGAATCCTGATGTTTTTGCAGCCGTGAAGCATACTTAAAGGCCTTTCCACAACCAATTTCGTTGCACACATGCTGCTTATGACCAGCTGAACATTCCGAGGTTTGAGAATCGCAATCAACAGTATCGTCCTTGCCAGTATCATCCTTACCACCACTGCCATCACTATGATAGTTCTTAACATGCCTACTGACATTGCCCTGTACAGAGAATTCACTCTTGCAATTCTCCATTGGACACTTGAAGAGCTTCCCTTTATGGGTAAGAACATGCCTATTGAGATGATCCTTTCTCCTATAGCTAGCAGTACAATCATCCACATAGCAAGCAAAAGGTCTCTGCACAACACAAGAAAATTGAGAAAAAAAAAACATAAGAAACTTAGCTCATTGAAAAACATTAAAATCAAAACCATTGAGCAGCAAAACAAGCTATTAAAGATATCAGACCTCAAGACCTTTTAGCGTGATCGAGGCTTACTTGCTGGAGCTTCTCAGGAGGTCTCCCAACCTGATACTAGTCCATAACATGTAGCCTCGCATTTTGGAGTTCTCTCTTTTGGGATCCAATGCCTCACGCAATTACATATATAAGACCTTTTGTATTAACAAAAAGGTCAATCGTTTCCTGCAAAGCCATAAACTTTTAGTTCACAATCACAAAAAACCCACAAAACTAAGCAAACCCACGAGCATATCTATCTCCATTTGTATTAGATTCGCACGAAGATCCAATCAATATAGGGCTTAAATAAGATAATTCGAGAACAATTCGACCTCAAATGATACGAATTGAAAGAGGATGCTTAAATCTACCTCGAGCGAATGGCTCTGCATATGCTGCTTCAAGTGAGCAGGTTTCTTAAACTCAGCGTTACACTCCGGGCAAGTATGTTTACCGGAACCTTCTTCCTCAACCTCACAAGCTTCATCGGCTCTTTCCTCTTCAACTTCCATCTAAAAATGCCCAGCAAAAAAAAAAAAAACGAATCAGAAAAGCTGAAATCGTCGACACCATCACCGATTTAGGTCGAGCTCAAACGAAAAGCCTCAGAGAGAGATCGATTCAAAACCTGGTGATGAGAATTGATGTGCGAAGTGATGAGGTACTTCTTCGATCTGCTGATTCCGCAATACTGGCAGAGATAATTACGTATATCCTTCTTCACCGGTGACTTCGCATCAACTCTCGAATCTTCCACCATCTCTATCTGATTTTCTACACAAGAACTAGGGTTTTTCGTTATCAGCCGCCGCACTCTATCAACTGAAGCAACGAGATCTATGATGAGCACCAACAATGGCTATTTATATTTCTTTTTCTTTTTCCCGGAAAAAAAAGAAAATCTTAACCTAAAACAAATGGGCTTTCTTTATATAATGGTCTTTCAGGCCCAATTAAACTATTTTCTAATGTCGGAATTTAGTAAATTTTGAGTCTTTCTAATTTTCTGTTCCCTTTTGGTAAAATCGCATTGCATTTGTCATGTATTATCCTCTGATACGCCATGGAAGAAAGTTGATCGAGTTGCAGAAATGTGGTAACTTTGTGAGGTTTTCAGTGAACCCTCTGCAAAATTCGTCTGCTTTCTCCAATTCTTCGTTGTCCTCTGCTTATGATACTGATTCGAGCTCTCAAGATGGTCGAAAAGGGCATGCTTTTACAGTCTCTTACCTCGTCGATTCATTGGGTTTAACTAAAAAACTCGCTGAATCGATCTCAAAGAAAGTCACTTTCGAGGAGAAACGAAATCCAGATTCCATTCTGAATCTTCTCCGCATTCACGGATTCACAGATTCTCAAATCTCCAGCATCGTTACGGATTATCCACGGGTGTTCTTATTAGATCCTGAGAAATCACTTGCTCCCAAGCTTCGTTTTCTTCAGTCCAGAGGAGCTTCAAGCTCTGAGCTCACAGAGATTGTTTCGGAAGTTCCTGAAATCTTGGGAAAGGACAGATCTTTCAGCGTGTACTATGATTTCGTCAAAGAGGTTATACAAGCAGATAAGAGCTCTTCGCTGGAGAAGTTATGTCATTCTTTGGCACAGGGAAGTAAGCAAGAGAACAAAATCAGAAACTTATCGGTTTTGAGAGAATTAGGAATGCCTCAACAATTGTTATTCCCTTTGCTCATCTCAAATTCACCGCACGTATGTGGGAAAGAGAAATTCGAAGAATCACTCAAGAAGGTCGTTGAGTTGGGTTTTGATCCAAGAACCTCAAAGTTTGTGCAAGCTCTGCGGATTGTTTACACACTGAAGAAGGAAACGATGGAAGAGAAAGTCAATGTGTATAAAAGGTTAGGCTTTGACGAAGGAGACGTATGGGAAATGTTCAAGAAGTGGCCAATCTCTCTGACACACTCGGAGAAGAAGATAAAACAGAAATTCGAAACCTTGATGAAATGTGGACTAGTTGAAGACGAGGTGCGGTTAGTTTGCAAGAAGTTTCCGCAGGTGATCGGTGTTTCAGAGGAGAAGATAGAGAGCTCCATTGAGACGTTTCTAGGGATAGGGTTAAGCAGAGATGAATTTGCGGTGATGGTGAAGCGTTATCCTGCTTGCGTTGGATTGGCTAGAGATACGGTGAAGAAGAAGGCAGAGTTTCTGGTGAAGAAGATGAATTGGAGATTGAAGGAGTTGGTTTCAAACTCTCAGGTTGTTGGATATAGTATGGAGAAGAGGATTGTGCCGAGGTGTAATGTAATCGAAGCTCTCTTGTCCAGAGGATTGCTTGGAAGTGGAGTCCCTTCATTGTCGTCTGTTTTGGTTTGTACAGATCAGAGTTTCTTGAACAAGTACGTGAGAAAGCACGATGATGAGCAGCTGGTGCTTGAGTTAATGGATGTCTTCACTGGAGAGACGAGAACATAACAGATAAAGCTTCTGATACAAGTAAGGGGTTTCGTAGTCTATGAAGTGTATGGAAGCCAAATAGGAGAAGAAGTTGTGAAAGTTTCTGTTAACGCATCTGAGTCGAAACCTTCTTATGTAAAGAGAAGTTTTGGTTGTTTTAATGAACCGAGCTTAATCTTAATTTCACGGTTTACACTAAACCGGCGATATAATGGTGAAAGAGCTTAATGAGAGCTTAATCTCTGTTGCACTTTGGTGTAGTCTAATTTTCTGTTAACTTTTCGCCTAAGACCGAATCGAATCACAGATATTAGTTCTTTTAAACAATGATCCACGATTCTATTCGATTGGTTATTAATCGATAACCCTTGATTTCTATGTAAACAAGAAAACATTGGGGAATTTTTTATTTTATTCCAAATAAAAACATATGCTCGACATGATTCAAGTTTTTTGCTTGGAGGAAGATCGATATTTCACTGGTCAATAAGGTTGATAACATTTTTTTTTTCTTTTGCGATGTACTTTTTTGTAGAATTCAAATTAGAATTTGAAATTTTGAATGGATACTCTAGCTAGCTTCACTACAAAATATCTCAACTGTCAGAAATAAGAAAAAAATATGTTGCCAAAACTAGGGACATATTTCATGGCATATAATCTATACATTTACTGAAATGGGCCCACACATACATTTAATTTACAGAAAATTATAACCTCAATTAGCCATTAGGTAATCGCTTTAACAAAGGCTAGGCCCAAATAAAAGTCCGGTCCGATACAAACATCTGAGTTAAAACTCAATTTAATAAAAATGATTATTTACTTATTCAGTTGTTTGTTATCAGCACGTGTTACACAAATCAGAACGATGACAAAAAATACCGTCCCTCCTGTCTGTCATTAACTTAGGGAGAGACATGAGTATATTTTAACGTATTTTCCCCATAAATTTTCACATCATAACGAATAAAAAACGTATTAGTGCCCCACTAATCATATCACAGTAATAAATAATTGACGACACCACACGTATTGTTGCTATTACCCGGTGGAAAGTTAAATAAATTATATAAATTAATCGATAAAATCAAAAGTTTTAACTAAAACCCTAAACTTTTTTTTATCTCTCTCTTCTTCCTCCTCTGTCTTTGCGCCAAACCAAAACCCACACAAAAGCCCTCTTTTTTTTTTTTTTTCTCTTCACTCCTCTTTTGTTATCGTCTCGTTTTCCTAATCCTCTTCTCTCTCTGAAATTAGGGTTTCTCGATTCACACTCTCCGCCTTCCTTGTTCGTTATCTGAGGAGTTTCAAGTACAACATAGAAGCCTACTGATGTGAAATGCTCCGGTAAAAGGAAACGATGCAGAAAATTCTGTGCAAGAGTACCACTGTTTCAACCCCTGTTCTCTCTGCTCCGGCAAACTCTTTCGCCGCCGGCTTTATCTCCACACAACCCATCGCCGTACCTACTCTTCTCTCTCTAGGGTTTAAGAGCTCCTCCAAAAATCCTACTCTCTGTTCCACTCCCAAACCTCTCTCCGCTACTTCCGCTATGCCGCCGACGGCGACGAGCTCTATCTCTACAGGCGGCGGCGTTTTCTCTGCTTATCTTCTGAGAAACCGTGCTCAAAGAGCCGCGGCGGCGTCGGTACGGTTCTCCACCGCTTGCCGGTGCTCAATCGACGGCAGAATCCGGACTACGAGCCGGGCTTGGGTCGGTAGAAGCGAGTCGTGGCGTTCGCTGCTCTACACCGAGTCTAACGCCGGTTCGAACACGGTTAATGCTGCTGGAATAGTGGCTGAGAGTGTTGGAGGCTCTGACGGAGAAGAAGAAGACGACGACGGAGTAGAGAAAGATCATCCTACGGATAAGGATGAGAAACCGGTGAGGATGACCCGGAGAAATCGGAGCTCAAGCGGTGAATTTTCCGGTAACCCGGATTTGCTGAAGATTCCCGGTGTTGGCCTGAGGAATCAGAGAAAGCTCGTTGACAATGGAATCGGAGATGTCGCTGAGCTCAAGAAGCTCTACAAAGATAAGGTATCAACACACTATTCACATTTCTGAAAAATTGGAATCTTGTGGATACAAATTTGGGATTGTGAAATTATGATTTTTGATTTACAGTTCTGGAAGGCGAGTGAGAAGATGATTGATTACCTTCGTAGCTCTGTTGGTATCATACACAGAAACCATGCGGAGAGCATAACAACGTTTATCAAAGAGAGTGTAGACGACGAGCTCAAGGAATCTAGCTCTGACCCTAAGCTAAACACAAAGAAACGTTTGACATTCTGTGTTGAAGGGAACATTAGTGTAGGCAAATCAACTTTCCTCCAGAAGATAGCGAATGAAACTCTTGAGCTGCAAGACCTCGTTGAGATCGTCCCTGAGCCGGTTGCTAAGTGGCAAGATATTGGACCTGACCACTTCAATATACTAGAGGCTTTCTACAACGAGCCACAGAGGTATGCTTATACTTTCCAGAACTATGTGTTCGTCACTCGGCTGATGCAGGAGAAAGAGTCTGCTGCTGGGATTAAACCTCTTAGGTTGATGGAAAGAAGTGTCTTCAGTGACAGAATGGTAATGAAATTTTCAAGAAAGTGTGAGTTTTTTCTTGAATGTGTGATTGCAAAGTTTAATATGGAGCTTTGGAATTTTTAGGTGTTTGTGAGAGCGGTTCATGAAGCGAAATGGATGAATGAGATGGAGATAAGCATCTATGATTCTTGGTTTGATCCGGTTGTCTCTGCTTTACCTGGACTTGTTCCTGATGGGTTTATATACTTGAGAGCGAGTCCAGACACTTGCCACAAGCGAATGATGCTGAGGAAACGAGCGGAAGAAGGCGGTGTCTCGTTGAAATACCTCCAGGATCTTCACGAGAAGCACGAGAGCTGGCTGTTACCGTTTGAGAGCGGAAACCACGGTGTACTCTCTGTTACTAAACCGTCTTTGCAAATGGACAATACTCTGCATCCTGACATTAAAGATCGAGTCTTTTACCTGGAAGGAAACCATATGCATTCTAGCATCCAGAAGGTAAAAATTATCTTCATATTGGCCTCTTCTTGTGCTTTAGCTTGAAGATAGATTTTGCTTAAGACTGGTTCATTGGGTTTTTTTAACAGGTTCCTGCTTTGGTTTTGGACTGCGAACAAAATATCGACTTCAGTAGAGATGTTGACGTAAAGAGACAGTAAGTTCTCACTTCTCAACTCAATACTGTTTATGCCAACCAAAACAAACTCTGATCCTAAATCTAACAAGTTCTCACTTGTGTGTTCTTGATTGTTGTTTGGTTGAAGATATGCGCGCCAGATTGCTGAGTTCTTTGAGTTTGTGAAGAAGAAGCAAGAAACGTCACCAGAGAAGAGCAATGGTCAGTCTCAGCTGCTGATGCCTCCTAACAATGGAGGTCTATGGATGGGACCAGACGGCAAACATGTCCCGGGACTAGAACTTCCGTCTCTCGATATCAGAAAGGCGATGTCGCTCATGACCAGACCGTCCATGTGACGGACCCTCCTTCCGTCCACTTGACTCCGTTTTTGTTAGCTCTATGGAGCTTTGTCAGGTCGGGTTTATGGAATGTCTATAAGTATGATCGGCTTTTGTTTAGGATAAAAAAAAACTCTTTATCTCTCTGCAGCTTTTGTCCCATATCTTTAGATGTAGAAACAAAAACATGGATCGTGTCCGTTTAATTAACCCTTTTGTAGAGAAAGTTTGATGTTTGGGATTAATTTGCTTAGGTTGCTTTTGTTTCTTGAAAATCTTGATGGTACGTTTCACATTTTATGCTTTTGTATCCAAATTAGATTGTTTCTTGTTATTGCAAAGGCTAAGCAAACATGTACATCAAGAAAACGCCTAAGAAAAGCGTTTGGTCATAAGAACGCGGCGTTTTCTGCCAATCCAAGTAGAGGTCCACGGCGGATCAGATTCGATCACGTTGTAACCAGCGTTTGAGTAGAGATTTCTAGCGGCTGCGTCGTCTTCATAAGCTCTTAGAGCAAGAAGCTTGAAACCCCACAAGTAACATAAAACATCACATGCCTTTAACAATGTACTTGCCATCTTCTTTCTCCTGTTGACGTAAGAAACCCAATTCCATATTATACACTTTTTGTATCTAAATTTTATAACAAAAAGAAATGAGAGTGTGACAGAGAGACCTTTGAGATTTGGAGACGGCTAAGCCTGAGACGTAAAGATATTCTTCGACGCCGGGGAAATGACGGAGTACTGAGTTTTCCGTTTGAACTGTGACGTCAACTACTCCGACGACACTTGAGCTCGTACAAGTTTCAACTTCACTCGTTTGCTCCGCCACGAGGCATGCATATCTGTCGCATTTTCAACTTTTCTACTTAAATTTTCACATTTAACACTAATCTTCTTAAAATGTGATTTTTTTTGCTCTAACCTGTCAGGAGATGAATTCTTTAGTTTGTATAGAAGCCCTGACAGAACTTCTGCCTGAAATATGTATTTTCAAATGATTAGGATGATCCAAAAAACTGTTATTAAAAAATGCGACTTTTTTTACCATTGAGCTATATCACAAGCAAAGGAACTTCAATCCGAATTAATTATTTACTTCACATTCTTATAAAATTGTGATTTGATCTGAGTATATTTTTCTGATGTTTCCATGCGACGGTTTATGCTTCTGCGAGTAAATAAATTAAATCAAATCTATCTACCCAACCTTTCTCTTAAGAAAATTCAACTATATACAACCGAACTCTTCATATGCAGTAAACCACATTGAGAATGTTGCACTGAAAACAAGAAAAGAGTAAACTGACCTGGAAAAACATAAAGAAAAAATCATCAAAAAGAGCAAGAGGGATGTGGAAAGCTTCGGCCTGAACCAGAGACACTCTCCTGATCTCTTCCTCGTCGTCTCTCCTCAGTCTCCTCACGCCCCACCCGTTCTGACTCACCATATACTTCAACTCTATCTCCGCCGCATTCTGACTCAAACTCGTCAACAACTCAGTCGATGCGCACCGTACGATCGCCGGGAAGCGTCTCCACGTCAGCTTCTGTCGTTGATCTGTTCCTAGGCAAGACTTTCCCGGATATAGTGGAAACTCTGGCCTAGCGACGGAGTAGAGGCTCTGTGGCAAGTGAGCCATCTTATTATTCAAGCATTTTTTTTCAGAAGAAAAAGTGTTTATATTCTCATTTTCTTGCATTTTTATACGATAGAAAATATCAAATGTAGAGATAAGATACGCTCACTCACTTCCATCGTCTGTTTTTTTTTGTGGTTGGAATCATCGCTAGCTAAGGACCGTCCGGAGAATTTTGTTTTTTGTTTGATTAGGAAACATTAAATAATTCAGCTGGTTTCACTCACCACGTGGACAAAATTTGACCTTACACGTGGAGATTTAAAGGGCCCAAGGGCTTTGTATATTTCGTGGTGACTGTTTGTTAAAGAAAATGCTATGATTTTAGTAAATTTTGGGCGTAATAGGTATTGTTGTTTCAGACTTTCAGGAGCGGGTACTCCACAACTTCTCAAATCCGATGGTGAAAAAACTACTTCAATTCTATAGTATTAAGTACAAGACTACTGAAATATGTTAAGCTCCTAGCCAAATGGGTTCATCTTTGAAAATTTTCATCTCATGTGTGACTAATACTATTTTGTAGGCCTGGGTATTTTACCTGGATCTGAAGACCCAAACCGAACCCGACTCGAAATAAATAGAACCGAACCGAATCGAAACTGACATAAATATCCGAACGGATCTTAAATTCCTATATTCGAAAGAACTGAAACCGAATTGGAACCGAACCGAGAACTGAATGGATACCCGAAATATCCAAAATATAATTATATTTCTAAAATGTTAGTTATATTTACCTTTACAATAACCAAAATATTTAAAATTACAATTATAAACCAAATATATTAGTTATATTTAGAACAAAATAACCAAAAGATCAAATATATCAAAAAATCTTTAGTTATATTTGTTAATATTTAATATGTTTTACAAAATTTAACTCAATTTTATTTAAAATAAATTATTTTTTATTTTAATTTTATTGTTAAAGTTATATACCCGGAACCAGACCCGAGAGAAACCGACCTGAAACCGATTCCGACGTGAGAGGAACCTACCTGAACCTTAAATCTTAAAACTACTCAACAAAGGCCTTTTGTGATATTAATTGGGCCGGGCCCAAAATAAGATGTCGTTTGCACGTGTTGATATCAATTCCATTCTCAGCCTCCCTTACGGCATATCGTTCCATTGTTGTCTTCTCTCAAACTCATTCGCCGTAAAATTTCCAGAGAAGTCGTTCGTTCATCTTTTGCTGTTTTCTCGATTAATTACGATCATGGCGTTGAACACCGGAATCAGATCTGTCTCAAGGATCATAGCTTCTTCCGAATCATCAGTCTCCAGATCTGGTCAGTTACCCCAAAACAAAAACAAAAAACGAAATCTGCTCATTTTCCTTTGTGTTCAACAATTCTCTAGTATGGGATTTTGTTTAAATTCCTAGAAATTGAACACTCTGCTCCCTGATTCATTGTAAACATTGCGATTTTTGATGTTTCTGGTTAGCCGGCGAATGCGTCGGTTCGATTCTTCGTCAATTACTGTATGTTAATCTTATCAATCGATTAATTTTTGTTATAGAACATCGGCAAATTTTTCTAATTTCTCTCTGGAACCAACGAATCACATAAGCAAATTGTTTGTAATCATATTTTCGTTCACGAAGGCTATCAGAAAATGTCTATTTGGGTGTTTCCTTGTTTCACATTTTGAATTTTGTCAAGATATCAATTTTTCATGTTCATGATTAGATCATTTGTAAAAGACTCCATTTTTTCTGCAAACATATTTAATACCTCCTTTTGTCCATTTACGTTACCCTAAGTATATACACGATTCATGATATGTAGATGTTAGCTCCACTGCTAGGGACCAGCTTGCTCGTTTTTTGAATATAGATTTTGAAAATCAATGAGAGCTATAATAAGATGATTGAATCAGTGCTCAAGTTAGGCCAGTGATAACCATTGTGTTTACTTGGTGAAGTTTTATTTGTTGTCTTCGTCATTCAACAGTGAGCAGAAGCTTCCACTCGACTGGAACTAAGAAGATGAGCGGAGGAGGACATGGCCATGATGATTACGAATACTACCTCCACGCAAAGCACATGTACAATTTGGACCGCATGAAGTACCAAGCTCTCAAGATGTCTCTCGGTGTCTTCACTGCTTTCAGCATCGGTGTCGGTGTTCCCATCTTCGCCGTCGTCTTCCAGCAGAGAAAGACCGCTTCAGGTTGAGTCTTCTCTCTCCCTCACGGCGATGTTGTTCTCGTTCTCAGCTTAAATAATTTCTATGAATTCTCTCAATCAAACTCTGCTTTTGCAAGAGAGTGAGAGTTTCTTTCTCGCTTTGGATCTTTAGCTACAAACAAGTCTTATCATTATGGTAAAAGTTTTATTCTTCCTCTGTTTCTAACTCTTTGCTGGCTGTTTGATGCTGCAATAATGATGATAAATCCGACATGAAGGGCCTTATTTTCTTACACTTTGATTGGAATTTTGATGTTTTGTTTCAATATTGTTTGTTGAAAATCTCCCAAAAGCCAAGAAAGATCCAACATATTCACATATATTTATTAATCAAAGGTACAAAATCAAAAGAAAATATGAAAATCTAGAAACTCACAACACACGCACAAGCACAAAAACCCACAAATGATGTGACAATCTGTTCACAAAAAGCTTAAAAACCACATTCTGTTTCATCAGTTCTGTCATTCTAAATGTCTCAGCAACGGCAGCATCAAAGGCAGAGTGTGGTCATTACAAATGTCACAAATTTGTTTTTTTTTTTTTTTTTTTTTTTATCACTTCTTATCATCATCACCGTTTTCACTAGCTTGACTCTGGCTTGGCTCTTGATGTTGCTGATGTTGATGTTGGTCCAGCGTCATGGCCAAACCGTCGCCGCCTCTACCGCCACGCATCGCAGCCGCGGCGATGTTGCTCTCGGCCACTCCTAATCCTAGCTGCTGACCTCCCAACATCATTGACCCCATTGGTGAAGAGACGACCCGGCCAGACCCGACCGGATAATTCCCCGGGTTAAATGCCCACATTTGATGACCCGGCTGCTGCTGCATCTGCTCCCGCCCACCCGAACCGCTCATCGGAAGCATCCAGAACGCGTTTCCTCCGTTCGTCGTCCCCGGCGCCATCGCCCACATTGGTTGTGGCACCACATTTGCCGTCCCACGACCCATACCCGATCCAGGACCCGGACCCAGCTCTTGGTCTTGAAACTGACCCGGTTTCTGATTACTCCCGCTTGGCTCCGGCTCCTTGAAGTAATCTTCTCTGTAAGGTTTTACTAAACTGGTCGGACTTCTCTCCGTCGACATTATCGGCGGATACATCTGATGGTGAAACCCGTAAACGGCGGCGTTTTGCGCGTTTATTAGCTTCCTAGAGGGATCGGAGGAAGACGATCCGTTAGTACCACCGTTACTGTCGTCGTAGAGAGAAATTCCGGTGCTGTGAAACGAGAGCGGCGAAGAAGAAGACTTTGACGGCTGAGCGAAGATGGTGGAGCCGCCGCCGCCGCCGCCGCGTAAAGAGGCGTTTAGCGTCGAGAAATTCGCCGGGATCGTTCCGGTTCCCGTGGAGGCGATGATTGCCGGCTCGGCTTGCTGGAGGAGCCACTCGATTGTCTCTCCGTCGGATTTATGACCTAACTCTCTCGTCAACTGGAAAACTCTAGCTGCACACATCGCCGGCATGCGGATTCGGCGCCCACGGCCATCGACTTTTGTGTGCCGATCTTTAGACGGCTTCTTCACGGCGGTTTTCACTACGGCGAGCGCGGTGCCGGAGCTCGTGCTTGTGGAATTCGACGTCGATGTCGTCGCCGTAAAAGGAACCGATCCTCCCGGCGACGGGTTTTCAGCGGAATTAAGCTGAAGCCCAGATTCCGCCGTCGTCACAGCATCTCGTTGACGGTCGTGTGGATTCTGATTCGTGCGAATTTCCATCTCCGGCTAATCGAATTCCCCTAAAAAGAAGTGATTTTTAAGCAAAACCCATGCGAATTCCGACTCCAAACAATCGAATTCTCCAGAATCTAGGGAAATCTGAAGCAATTTGGGAAATCAATTGGAAGAAGAAGAGCAGTGGCACTGAGAAGAGATCTAAAGCGGAGCTTTCTACTAAAATGGCGTTGTGAAGAGTGAAGAGAGAGAGAGAGAGAAGGAATGATTGAAGGAGAAAAACAAGTGGATATGGTGTAATTGCTGGAGGAAACTATCCATCTAAATTCTATTCAACCTTTATTGACTTATTTGTTTCTTAACACTGTTCTTGTTTCTCATCTCCCTCTCCATTTTGCTCTCTGATATGTCTTTAAAAAATAAAAATAAAACCATTTTTTTTTCATTTTGGGTAATTATGCTAAATACTTTTCAGATTTTAATTTCTTTGATTACTTTGGCTAAATATTTTTTTATTAACTGAATGCTATGTGAAGAAAGACCAAGATATTTTGTCTGCATTTTTGTTGATTTTCTTACCACTATCTAAGGACATTTTTGTCTTCTCAGCATAATTAATTTGTATTGTTTACTTTTAAAAAATTGAGACAAAGGTTACTTTTCCGAATAAAGTTAAGTTTCAATATTTGATCATTCACCTAATTAACTCTTTAATTGTTAGAGTGTTTTTGATAAAGACTATACACTGATGTGTGCTGTTTTGTTTTTGTTGTGTAAACGCGAAGGAGAGATCTAATATGAATGAGAGTTTTTTTTTTTTTTTTTTTAATATGAAAAACTAATATGAATGAGAGTTGTTGGTTCATACATGAAAACTACAATTCCTATTTACGACAAAGTAGTTATAAAGCCACGCTGAGATTAATTACGATATGTATAGTTTAAGAAAGTATATTCACGGAATTAGATAAATTTTCTTAATTAGTGAGAAAAAAATGAGCAGTGATAATTAATTATGTTTGGTGGTTGCTAATACTAATCCACTCACCATTTTTTAATTGTTATTTTGTCGATAAAGACGTTACTGGTGAGCGGTGGTGATTCATGTTAATCAGTCTCCTCAACAACCTATTTGCCTTCTTTTTAATATTCTTATTCCCACATGAAAAAAAAAGTAGATTTTCACGAGCAGAAAAAGTTTAGATTTTCATATTATTTGTTTTGGCAATATAGATTTTGATTATAACTGGACACTTTTTTTCAATACAATCCAAAACCACACAAGATACTCCAAAAAAAAAAACGTAGAATTTGATATTGGAGATCTATACTATTATTTGCAAATTTGATTTTGGAGAATAGAGCTTTCGTTCACTCTCATAAAAATAATGATTTTAATATCCTTAATAAAATCACTTAGTTAATTTCTTTTTCCATAAATTATTATATGGATCATTAAATCCTCAATAAAAAAAGGCCATGATATAAAAACGTAAAAAATAACCTTAAGAAACCCTAATCCCTTTCAATATATATTGTTCACTACCATAATTGTATCATTCAATATTGTTCTTTTCCTAATTTTCTGATTTTTTTAGAACGTAAAAAAAACCCTAATCGTATGCTAATTGTTTTGTAGCTTTTGTGAGGGAAGAAGTTGCAGCCGAGTGTTAAAGTTGTGTGTCTTTCTAAACTAAGAGAATATAAGTCTGATTTGAATCATGGGGGAAGTCATATTAACTAAGTTGTTGTTGTTTAATCTTCTCCATATCGCCTATTCGTGGAAGCATTAATTTTGCTTTGATCTGTATGTTTCTAATATTTCTGGAAACGTCACTAGTTGAATTATATGAATCGTAAATATTTTCGGATTGATGAATAGCTAGAACTCTAAATTCGTTAAGAATTTATGTTGAAGAGTTTTTTCTATTCGATCTGATTTCGTTTTCTTTTCATGAGGGAAACTGCATATTCTGAGGCAAATGAAAACAACCAATCATTTAGTAGAACTTTGTCATGTCTTTAAACCCTGAGACCATACAGAAGCTACAGCTCTTTCATGGAGATGTCTTACTTAAGGTCAAATTTTGATAATTTTTCTTCTCTTATAGTCAAGTTTTTTGGTTTGGATATATTAATATATATTTTTGATGATTGTTTATGTTTTTCACTGCCTTCATCGATTGTTACGATTGTTTCTGGTTTTGTGAGAGCCTCACACAGACATTAAACAGGGAAGGTCGATCGTCTCTCCGTGATTAACATATACAAGCTGTTGAAACAATTCCAAGAATTGAGATTCCAATTTTAGAGAGGAAAAATATTATAAGAGTAAAAGAAGCAGATGGTGTTCAAGTTTCATTTTCATGTTCCCCATCTCCACACACTCTATCATCATAACCAACCATAACTACAATAACCATCATCATCATGTTCTTGAGCCGTCCTCTGCTCTTGAGACGCCTAAAAGAAGCTGAATAAGAGTTTGATTCAGACATTCCTTGCCATGTCAATGAGCTTAAGCATGTTCAGGAAATAATCAACATATAGACTCATCACCTTCATAGTCATGGACAAAACAACCATAACCATTATAACACTTGCTATTTCTCTCGGAGCGACCATGGATGCTTATACTCTATCTATGGTGTCTGTTTTAAACCGCAAGATATACTCCTTGTGTTACAAATGATTTGATGTTGTCTTGGAGTAATTTTTGGGCTTCAAGCAGAAGAGTTGACGAGAAGCAAAATTGGTACCCAACACTTGATTAGTATAACTATAAGTATGGGCATTGGATTCGTTGCTGATAGGTTAAGTTTTACCCTAAATTATCACTGCAAGTCCATAGTAAATTGATTGTAGGATAAAGGATTTATCGAATCCAAACGTCTATTAGTTGCATAGCAAATTCTCAGATTTAAATCAAGCTAAGTGAATAATAATAAAAGTAATGCAAGTAAACTAAAGAAAACAGCAAATGATTGATTTAAAGGAGTTAAATTCAATGAGACAAACGCTAGGCCTTGGAAAATTCTCAGGTTAAATCCAAATTGCAGGGTGAAAATATTAGGATATTAACTAAGAACCATTCTAGAACTCAAATCACAATTGTAAAACCAATCAACTTTCGTTGCAGAGATTATCTATGTCTAAACTTATAATTCCAATTTTCTTTGCAAATTCAATCAATTCAAACAAGCATTAATGATCATGTTTGATTAGTTCACAAAATCTCTAAACCAAATTTCTTTGCAGATAGATATTTTGCTCATCTAAGATGGTTCAGGAAATCAATAACACTTTCGTGTCTACCAATTAACCTAAGATCATATTCTAGGTCGCGAAGTTAGAATAAGCAATAAACACAATCTAGATGAAGAACTCTAATGATTTATCCTAACAATATTGCAATTCTTCTTCAACCTTTGAAAAACCCTAAACCTAACAAGCAAACTACTCAGACATGGTGATTGAAGCAAACATCATGAATAAAATAGATTGCATAAAAGAAATAAGAAAAGAGATAAATGAGTTTAAAATTTCTCTGAAAAAGTCTGATTTATCTCTTCAAAGCTATGCTACAAATCTCTCTCTTAGTCTCAATATAATAAAGTCTGAATAAGATAATATGATAATAGCCTAACAATGGCTTTAAAAACCTTAAATAATGTCTAAAACATGATTTGTGGTAGTTTTGCAAATAAAGAACTTATGGGCCAAATCTGTAATTTTTCCAAAGTGTCTGGATTTTCGTCTTGTAGTGGTGTCGACCAACACCATTCTATGTAAACTTTTAGTTCACGCTTTTTGGACTAAATTAGGCCAAGGGGTGGTTTGGGAATTCATCTTGGGTTAGGGATTTTGAAAAAGAAAAAAAAGTCTTAGAGCTTTTTGTTAGCCACAATGCTTTAACATTTGTTGTTTAAACGCATTTTAGATGCTATAATATATTATTTTGCAGTTTTTTATTATTGATGTACTAAATTCCTTTATAGCTTTTTGTTCATGCTATGATCTATATTGTTTTGTAGCATTTTTTGTATATACTATAAAAAAAAATAAAAGGAACTAAACCCCGTGAGGCGCGGAGAAATCACCTGTAATGTAAGACTAAAGAGCCTCATATCACTATTGATTTATTAGCTCAAAAACAAATAACTTTAGTTTTTGGGTTTCAATCTAAATTCATGTCCATGATAATTGTATATATAAAAACTTGAATAGTTTGGTAATGGCTAAAATTAACGACCTTAGACAAAAACAGATCTTACCGTTTTACCTATAAAAGATAAAAAAAAAAAAAAAAAAAAAAAATCCACCAAAGACAATTTAAATAAGGGTTAATGGCTGAAAATCTGGAAAAAAGCAAATAAGTTGACCCCGTCAAGCCAATGACTCAATGACATAAAAGCAGATTAGTTGACCCTGTCAAGCCTTAAAGTAAACAAAGTTTGGTCCAAATACTTGTAGACCTATGATGTTGGAATATGAAATTCAGAGATAAATATGATTATTCAGATTAGTAGACCATTTGCGATAAAAATATCATAAAACATATGGATATGTGAGAGTTTTCAGGAAGTAATTACTTTATGTATATAGCTTCATAGAGTTTCACTGTTTTTCTATCAGTGCAGACCTAACTGCAATTAAAATGATATAAGAAAACTTCTATTCAAATTTGTTCATTTTGTTAAAAACAATTTGACTTTACCATAATATTATAATAGTATATAGCATATAACTTCAAATTACATTTTTCAAAATCTGAACATATCTTCGTTCATAATAATGGAATGGTAGGCATACGATTGAGAACCTCAGAAAAGAGAAATTAATTACATACGATTTTATTGCGTTTGACTTGGTAAAAGTACCAAATATTATACTACAAGTGTGGGGTTCATAAGTACACGATATTAATCGAAAGGTCGTACGTACTCTGTTTTTCTCTTCTTCTATAATTTGTTTTCTGTCGGATTGTTGTGTCTTGTGTTGGAATAATTTTTAATGTAAAATGGGCTTGCTCCATTTGATTAAAAATTGATAGTTTCGTGAATAAGAAATGGGCCAATATGGGCTTAGAGATAAATGAAGAAGAGTGGAGAAGAAGCTTAAACTCTTGAGCAAGTAATTTTCCTTGAATGAAAAATTAGTTTCATGAAGTTTGGAGCATTATTTCCTCCCCTTGTGAAACAAGTCCAACTTGTTGACCAAGGTGTGCATTTGCTTTAAAAGGAGCCTTCCTCCTTCTCATTTTTTACACCCATCCATTCACAACACATTATAGTTTCTAGCAATATCCCTCTCTCTTTTCTAAGTAAGTTTCTTGAGTATAGGGTAGAAATAATAGTTCGTAGATTCCGCTTTCGGGTGTTGCGAAACGGTCTCACTGTGGTTGTATCCTAGGATTCAAAAATCGCACAGTTCCGTCACACATTACGGGCGATTTATTGAGTTAAGGAAAGAGATCAAATCTCGACTCCACTTTTATTTATTTTTTATATCACTGTGAAGTTTCGTTTTAATCGCCTTTCCGTTAATATTTGATCGTTTATTAGCAAAGTCTTATATCCGAATTTTGCGGTCCTACAATCTTAACTCAATAAATCCGCTTTCTGCTTATCGCTTGAATCGGATTGAGATTTGCTTTTTCTTAAACGATACAAACGAATTTACGATCCGCTTAATAGCAAACTCGTGAATCGTTTATTCAAAACCTTTATCGGATTTGCGATCCGCTTCATAGCGCTTCCGCGAATCGTTTAATTTATCAAAACGATATCAAATCTAAAAGTGTGACATTTCCGCGAATGCTTGTTAAGCGAGTTTGCGAAACGTCTTAAACGTTTTGACTAAAACGTTTCCACGAACGCTTATCGTCTTAAGTGAGTTTGTGAAACGTTAAAAGTAATCTAAAAACGTGAAACGCTTTCGAGCCATTTCCGTTACGAGTTTAACTAAACATATCGGTTTATTTAAGATAAATCATATTGAACTCTAAAAGAAATGATGAATGCAATGTTGCAGGAATCTGGGTTAGCCCAGGACATGTGGGGGGAAGCGTTGCTTACCACAAACTATATCCTCAACAAAATACCGCACAAAGTCACAGGAAAAACTCCTTACGAACTTTGGAAAGGTACTGCACCATCGTATAAATACTTGAAAGTGTGGGGGTGCCTAGCAAAAGTCGATGTGCCACTTCCTAAAAAGGTCACAATCGGACCAAAAACTGTTGATTGTATTTTCATCGGATATGCACGGAATAGTAGTGCTTATCGGTTTCTGGTTTATAAATCAGAGATACAAGATATTCATGTAAATACAACAATGGAATCAAGGAATGCTTCTTTCTTTGAACACGTGTTTCCGTGTAAGGATAAACAAAATCCAAAACGGACTCGTGAAGAAAGAGACGCAATAACATCAATAAATGAGGCAAGTACTTCTGGCACATCGTTGGATGATGCAGAAGAAACTGAAGATGCACCTAGACGTAGCAAAAGAGCTCGAAAAGAGAAAACTTTTGGCAACGATTTTTTAATGGTTTTTCTTTTAGAGAATGAACCACGAACATACGCAGAGGCTATGTCTATACCGGACGCACCTTTTTGGAAGGAAGCCACCAATAGAGAAATCGATTCCATTATGCAGAGTCATACTTGGTACATAACCGATTTATCAGAAGGTTTTAAAGCTTTGGGGTGCAAATGGATTTTCACAACAAAACTAAAAACCGATGGTCTTATTGATAAGTATAAGGCTAGGCTTGTGGTGCAAGGTTTCCGACAAAAAGAAGGTCTGGATTTCTTTGACACATATTCTCCAGTAACGAGAATAACTTCAATCCATATGCTGATAGGAATTGCAGCATTAAGAGACCTTGAAAAATCATCAAAAGGAATGGGTTTAAAGCCTATGAAATAAGATGAAGTTTGGTGGAAACCCCACCTACCTGAGTGGAGATCCCACGAAGTAGGTTCAAAGGGAGAACTAAATCAAACGGAATCTAAAAAGAGCACTGTGAGACTCGCGTCTCTAGCCCAGTTCCTACGATGATAAACAGTGCTACATACCTGTATGTGATAAGGTTAAGCATCGGCTTTTAATGATTCCATAACTTTGTAATCGTAAAGTATAACAGGATACTTCTGGAAAAGTTAATGGCAGATCACCTAATGAGTGTGAAATGGGGCCGTTTCTAGGAGACTGAAAGTGAGGCTATATTCTCCAAGTTCACTCATGAATAACTAGGCAAGTTCAGGGCCAAAATGAACACAATAGAGAACTAAAGTTCTGCGAGAAATGAAGCTGCGTTATAGCTGTTGTCTCGGTTTACATCAAAGTCCGGGTGGTTCAAGACATCATGTTCACCTTCTGGCCGAGTAAACCCGACAGATATTAACTATGGGAGGTTCAAGGCTGAAAAATGCTACCGACTCAGACACAGTGAATTTTCGTCTATATTCTCGAAAACTACTTAAAAAGTGAATATGTTTAGATTAATTTCTATTCATGTGGGGGATTGTTGGAATAATTTTTAATGTAAAATGGGCTTGCTCCATTTGATTAAAAATTGATAGTTTCGTGAAAAAGAAATGGGCCAATATGGGCTTAGAGATAAATGAAGAAGAGTGGAGAAGAAGCTTAAACTCTTGAGCAAGTAATTTTCCTTGAATGAAAAATTAGTTTCATGAAGTTTGGAGCATTATTTCCTCCCCTTGTGAAACAAGTCCAACTTGTTGACCAAGGTGTGCATTTGCTTTAAAAGGAGCCTTCCTCCTTCTCATTTTTTACACCCATCCATTCACAACACATTCTAGTTTCTAGCAATATCCCTCTCTCTTTTCTAAGTAAGTTTCTTGAGTATAGGGTAGAAATAATAGTTCGTAGATTCCGCTTTCGGGTGTTGCGAAACGGTCTCACTGTGGTTGTATCCTAGGATTCAAAAATCGCACAGTTCCGTCACACATTACGGG
Organism: Erythrophleum ivorense; assembly: GCA_026724425.1. Classification (NCBI taxonomy): domain Eukaryota; kingdom Viridiplantae; phylum Streptophyta; class Magnoliopsida; order Fabales; family Fabaceae; genus Erythrophleum; species Erythrophleum ivorense. The sequence goes on along the minus strand of JAIUCV010000077.1, from coordinate 2,588,854 downwards.
CGATTTATTGAGTTAAGGAAAGAGATCAAATCTCGACTCCACTTTTATTTATTTTTTATATCACTGTGAAGTTTCGTTTTAATCGCCTTTCCGTTAATATTTGATCGTTTATTAGCAAAGTCTTATATCCGAATTTTGCGGTCCTACATCTTGTAGTAATATTAAGGCTTACAAATTGTCAATGGTCAATAGTCAATGGCTCCTTCTACTTCCTATGGCTTATTTTCCAGTGGTCCATTCGTAGTAAGTGGTACCATGCATATAGTGATCCCGACACAGCCATTAGCTTGAACTTTCTAAATAATAAATAAAATTTGGAGCTATGTATGAAAGTTTTTGTTTTTGTTTTTGTTAATTGTAATTATCAAAAGGTAAATGCACAAGGAAATCAACTAATTCAAGTCCAAGAATAAGATCTATTAAGAACAGGTTTCATAGGTTTCTCTTCTTCCATTGAGATCATTCCCACATGCGTTGGATCGTCCATCATCATTTTTGCTACCAAATAGCCAGCGATCGACCACGTCTGAAATTTTCTGGCTTGTTTTCCGATGAACCTTCCTGACTTACCGTCGTAGTACTCCGGCCATCCATCCTTCAACAACCGTGCCTCCGCCAAGTCTATTGCACGCCGTGCTATTTGTGGCCGTCCGGTCTTTATGCTGGCCGCCGTGAGCAACCACAAAAGCACTACAATTGCATCAGCCACATGATGAGACAATAATATTTGATTGAATGATTAACAAACAACTAACAAAAATACTTAAATGTGTCTTCAAAATAAAATAAAGTTTTCCTCGGTGGTTTATGTGTTAAACTAGTAGACTTATTCACTCTCAAGGTTTTGTGTAATTTTGTCAACTTAATGTCTAATACATCCAAGATTTGCTATTTGAACTATCTACTAATTTCATTCAAAATATCAAATGACTTGTAAAAGAAGGCAACTGACCTGGCCAAGAGCCTCCGTTGTGGTAGCTCCACCTTGTGTTCTTAGGATCGCAGCCAGTGACAATCCGCCACTCATGACTCTCCATCGCCGGATAACATATCTTCAACGGCATCTCTCCGACCAGCTCCTCCCACCGAGCCTCAATCAGGTCCATGATCGCCATGGACTGCTCGGGGGTGGCCAAGGAGGAAAGAATTGCGATACAATTTCCCAACGCAAACCACCGAAAATCCATGCGGGCAGGACTTACGTTTCCGACAAAGTAGCCACCCCGGAGAGGCATGAAGTCGAAGAGCCAATCGGGTATGGAGTCGGGGATGACGTTAAACTTGTTAACGGCGGTGTGTGAGTACTCCTCCGTCTTGTAACGGTAAATGTCATTGAGCTGCTGGAAATCTAGCCAAAAGTAGCTTCGCATGTGGAAGCTCATCGCGTGTAGCCTCTTCACTATCTTGTCCATGAACTCTTTCCCCTCGGCGTCGTGTTTTAGCATCGAGAGTGCTGATCTTAGAGCCATGAAAAAGAGGGCTTGAATTTCGATCGGATATCCATAAACACCCTGCAATAAAATTTCAAAGTGAAAATCATTTATTCATAAATGTAAATGGTACATTCACAAAAATCTCTTAAGTTTTTGTTACCATTCTCACATTGGAGATAAAACCTGAAATATAATATATAAGACATGGATCAATTCATTCATTGTCAATTAGTCTTAAGTTGAAAACATATGAAACTTGCATTTATTTTTAATATACAGTATGAGTCTATGAGATATGTGCATGAATTGGGATCATATCTTTTTGACGTCATTAATTAACTTTTTTATTTAATTTAAAATTTGCATGAGTTCTCAGAGAATAGTTGATAACATTCATACTCAAAACTGTTGGTTTCTTGGATTTATGGAATTAGATATATAATAGACAAGAGGATGAGAAAGAGATTTACCATTCTCCGATCGACCATGGAGCAACCATCCGCGCAAAGCAAAGTAGGAAAAGTATCAAAACCCTCGGAGAGACACAAAGAAAGTATAAGCCTCATTCCCTTTTGGCACTCAGGTCTCTCAGCTAGAGAATGGTCTCCTGTAGACTTAGTGTAAGCTCTAAGGAGAATGATCCACCAGAAGCCTGAATCAACTGGAGCCACCCTCCCGATAGCACTCTCTCCAAAGTCAGCTACGATCGTGTCCGTCTTCTTGATAGGGTTATGGAGAACTTTAAAGCTCGCTGGCATTGCACCATCACCAAGCTTGAACCTGTCGATCTTTTTGTCTTGTCCCTGGATTTGAATCGTCTTCAAGAGAAAGTTCTTCACAATGTCTGGCTCTCCATTCATTAGGAATGCCAGAGCGCTCGGTACAAAATCCCTTACAAAAACCTTACATTAATAGACAAGAAATTAATTATATAATATTGTAATGAGGCATAACATGTCTAGCTATGATCCGAAGCCCAACATTTACTATATTGTAATGAGGCATAACATTTATAACATTTCTAGCTATATATAATCCCAAGTCCAACATTTACAATATTGTAACGACGCATAACATTTCTAGCTATATATAATCCCAAGCCCAACGTTTACAATATTGTATTGAGGCATGACATTTCTAACATTTCTAGCTATAATCCCAAGTCCAATGTTTACAATATTGTAATAATTGTTTGTAAATGTTAGAGAGAAACTAGAAAGAAACAAAACACAAAAACCATACCTGATCATAGTTTAAGACCTCTTCAGAAGCATGGTCGTAGGCGGCGATGGTTCCTACGGGTTGTCCACGGAAGTAGACCTGAGACCGGCGAAGAGCCTCCCAAGCTTCTGGGATTATCGGCTGAGTTTCAAACGAGTCTCTGATGGAGAAAACTGGAGTGTCCCGACCAGACCTACCGTCGTAGAGGCTTAAGTCGCCACAAGACTTTTCGTCGTATGATTTTTTCCGTTCAAAATTCAGTCTTGGCCGGTCAAGGAGCAGAGCAAGTAGGTCTTGGTCATTTATTTCGGATATAGAGCACAACGAGTTCACTGCTCTGATTCCTTTTGTTCCGTTTTCTTCGACGTTCGTGGACAGCGAGCTCATCGAACTCACCGCTCGTAGTGTGTCCCGTTTCTTTAGCCGATCCATGGGAGGTAGCTTAACTAACTTGTTCAACAAATGCTTTTATTGCTCGGATCAGTGTTTGATTCTCGGATCGGAGATCTTAGGATTGGTTTTGATCGGAGAGAAAAGAAGAAGAAGAAAATGACGTTAAGAGAAGGAGCCAAATATATACAGAGAAATAGGATGCAAAGAATGTGTTATTTCAAGATACATATCTCACCGTCTGTATTTTTGTGCAATAGTATTTTCTTTTTATGTACTAGTTGTGCATCTTTTGTATGGTGATTTTATAGAAAATATATCTTTTCATTAGCTAAAATAATAAAAAGCCTGATCTCAAATTAAAAACCAAAAAGCTGACAAGAATATAATGTTCATTAAGGTATTATTTCTCATAAATTAGGAATAACGTGCTCAGCAAAAAATACAAGTAAGGTAGTAAATCATCCATAGAGGTAGCCACTATCTTTGGAAAGATGAAGAAAATCAAGATAATTGCTAATCATTTCCCTTTTGAAGATGCATTTGGATATATTTTATTCAAGAAAGAAAAAAAGAATGCCCGCATATATTCAAATTATTTATAATTGTAGATAGATACTACTTACTCAAAACCAATTTACTTAAACCTCACAATTAACATGATTTCAAATTACAATTAAGAGAAAACTATGGGGGGTGTATTGAAAGTGGGATTTGAAGTGATTTAAAGTGATTTGTATTAAAATGACAAATTCAGTGTTATTCAAATTTGAATTCTAAAATCCCTTTTAAAATTCAGTGTTATTGAACTTGTGATTTTAAAATCCACTTTCAAATCCACTGATATTGGAAATATTTTTAAAAGTAGATTTTAATATAAAGATTTGATTCTAGAGTTATTTGGGAAGATTTCCTTGATAAAAATAAGAGATTTCAAATCACATGGTTTTAGGTGAGATTTGAGAATACTTTAACTAAAATCACTTGAATTTCTATGATTCATACAAAATCATCTAAAAACTCACTAAAAATCAAATCATTCTAAATCACTCCAAATCCCACTTTCAATACACCCTCCTATATGTTTTGTTCGGTTCTTTATTCTTTTCTTAGTATGGCAGAAGTCCACTTATCAATCTAAAATAAAATGTAACTTCAAGTGAATAATTCTGCTTTGTCCCTTAAACACATAATTTAATTGAACTTATACTTATGTTATGGTGTGAGATTCTTATAATGACAAAAAAGTTGTCCTATAATAGATAAAGATCAAGAAATCACATTTACACAACCACTCTACATGTAATTATAATCCCAACACCACAGGTGGTGGCTCCGTCAGGCTCCGGCGTCCTTCCCGCCTCTCCTGCTAATCTCTTCGCACAATCGACACGGCAACGTATCGAGACTCACCGCACGAGCTTTCCCGTAGTTCCCCACTACTCCACACCGCCTCCACGCGTGGTACTCGGAGTAAGCCACAGGATCATCACCGAGCCGCTTCACGTACGCTGCCAACTCCTTCGTAGAACCGAATTTGCTACCGTCGATCACCGAATGCGGCGGGACGAAATCTTGCACGTTAGAGGCTCCGAAGTAGATAGGAACGGAACCAGAGTCGAGCGCGTAGAAAAGCTTCTCTGTCACGTATGACTCGGCGGCTGTGTTTTCGATCGCGAGGACGAATTTGTAGTGTGACATAGCGCAGTGGAGATGGTCGTACCATTTAGGCTCGGGGTTGGAATCTGAGACACATTCTGGATACATAGAGAGAGCCGAGTCCAAACCACCGACATTGTTTAGACACTTGCCGAAAGAGTGATGTGGAATCAGATCAAGGAGGCTCTTAGCGAGCTTGTCTCTGTGAGTGAGGCATCTTGAGGAAGACCAATACACAAGAACATCCTGTTGCAATCAAAAATGATGTAATTCAAAGAAGAGACGTTACTGGATTGGAGTTTTTAGCAAAGCTGCATACATTGTGTTTATGTGCAGAGATGTGATAGTTTCTGTTATTGTGAAAGAGAGCACCGGCGTAAGTTGTCTGGACATCGTCTTTGGCATGGTAGCTGATGAATATATCTTCCCGGCCGGAGCGTTTTCTTCCGGCTTCTAGCTCCATATACACACGTAGCGGATCTCCAACACGTCTCTAACGATTTATAAAAAAACAACATCAATGGGATGCAAAACTTGAAAGATCACTACTATAGTGAAGCAGGCTTTTGCAGGGATCACACATCACACATTAGAACGGAGAGAACATAAAGAGCATATAAAAGCTTCAATTGAAAAACACTCAATAGTGAACCAGAACATACTCCTCAGAAAGCTTTAAACTAAGACATGAAACCACAATCCAGATTCATTGAAATGCATCCCTTGAGACTAATCCACAGCTACTCCAAGAATTGATAACCTAAACACACCACTTAAAAGCTAATATCACATCCAATTTGGGGGTAAGTCTAAGAGATCATGTAATCTAATCTTTAGCCCTGATCATCAAAATCTAAACCCATTTCTCAAAATGCAAGCTTTGGAACTACCTGTAGGGGAGGAGTTGTGGTTTCGAACAACAAAGCATCAGGTGAATCAGCGAGAACAGGTGATTTAGTCCACAAACAAGTCACCCCACAACGACAAGAGTAGAGATTTTCCAAATTATCCGGAATCCAAGTCCACCCTTTCACCAAAACCGTAACGTGATCCATCTTCAGCTCACCGCAACCCGACCCGCATCCGGATTCTTGTAGAGAACCCGAACTAACATTGCCGCCGCGGAACGAGTCCTTGTGATTCTCTCTGAACCGAGCACAACCCACTCGCGAGTCCCATTTTTTAAAAGCCACGAAGACGTCGCTGAACGGATCCGACGAAACGGCGTCGGAGGAATCAGGTAATTTCACTTCCCGGTGGGGAATCGAATTGGAGGCAGCCGGGAATTCTAAAATGCCGGTGAAGGAGAGGATCAGGAGAGTGAAGAACATCATTAGTAAAACCGCCACGGCGTTGAGGTGCCTCATTGGCATGGCGTGCGATCGAGATTCTTAACCACCGAGATCCTCGTCGCCGGAGAGGAAAATCCGGCAAGCGGTGAAACGGCTTTTCTTCATTCACTAAAACGTAAACAGTTTCTCTACTACGTCACACTTGTTACCAAATACAAAAATCCCAAAAACGCTGCCGTTTCAGTAGGAGTGTTTAATTGGGCCTAACTAACATGATTTACACGCAGCCCACAAAGCCCATACACTCTGAATCAGACGTTACTGTTAAGAAATGAAAAAACAGCAACATGAACATGAACATGGACAGAGAGGTTTTATATACACACATACATAAAAGCTCATATTTCTCTACAAAGGAACCGACTTTGTGTGTATTTTTGGAAGTAATAAAATCTCTAACCTAATTTACACACGCAAACGCAAACGCAAACACACAATCGTACCAAAAACTCATCAAATGCATAAGAATATAAAAATCGTATTTTTTTCAACAGTCAGGGAGCGAGTTTGCAGAGGCGTAAGGAGAGAAAGTCCCAGCTGATTCACTGTAACGAAGCGGATGGAACAACGGATAATTCGACGACGAAGCGACTAATCCCGGCGACGCATTGCTCGGGCTAGGCCTATACGGCGACATATACCGCGCGTTGAGTGGCGATATACTCGGGTAACCAAGTGACTGTGGAGAAGCCATATGAGAAATGTACGATCTCTGCGACGGCGATGGAGAAGAACCAGCTCCTCCTCCTCCTTGTTGTCTTAGATCCACGGAGCTTCGACTTACGCTTATCGGAGGAGACCGCCGGATAGAAGAAGACCGGAAAGACTGTCTTACGTAAGACGAGCTCGCGGCGTGTGCGGCGGGTGAGAAAGAGATCGAATTTGGTATTGATCCCATGGAAGGACCGATCACCATCGCTGATGTTGATCTGAATGAAGACACCGCAGAGGAAGAACGGAAAGACGACGAAGCCGATGAGAGCAACGGCGTGCTCTCTGAATCCGGCGGCTCGCCGTTGCTCGTTCTCGCGTCCCGTTTGCACACAGGACAGAATGTTCTCCAAGAAGTTAACCACGAGTCAACACAAACGGCATGAAACTCTGAAAAATAAAAATAAAAAACAGAAACAGAATTTAACCGAATCAGTTGTAACAGAAATGTAACAGAAAATTTTGTGTATGTAAAGTAGTTATGTTAACTCACTGTGGCAGCAAGGTAGGAGCCTGAGCTTGTCTCCGACGTTGTAGTCTTCGAGGCAGATAGCGCAAGCGAAAGCAGTTGTGTTGTCTTCGTGTACTTCGGTGAATAACAGACTCGGCATTGCTTTCACCAAGCGACGGCTCATACCATGGAACTCGCGGACTCGAGAGGACGTCGTCGTTCGTCTTCTTATCCGATGTCTCCGGACGAAGAAACAAGTGGCGAGAACAGCCGACATTGCGAGCAAGGAGATGAACGAGACCGCCATGATCGACCACGCCGAGTTTTCGAAGCTCGGGATCAACCAAAGTTTAGTATCGGAGAAACTCGATTGCTTTTTTAATATTTCTCCTGTTTCTTTGGTTACGAAAACCGCATGGATCTTGATACCGCCGGAGTTTCCTGCCACTGCAAAAAAAAAATCAAAATTGTTAAATCAGACAAGATTAAAGAAGAAACAAGAGTGTTTTTTTTGTTTTTTTTTTTAATTTACTTGCTATTAAGATTCCACGGTCTTCGTTGTCGTAGATAATGGCAGCTTTGAAACCAGCTCTCTGTGCTTTTCTTACTTTGTCTTCGAAACTGCAGCCTCCTCTTATGATCAAGACGAAAGATGAAGTTTCGTTTGAGCTCTGTTTCGGTTTGTTGATCAGGTTTTCGCAAGCGTCAAGTGGCTCAGCGACATCAAGGAACCCAATTTCGCCTGTAGACTTCACTGACGCGGCTGCAGAATTGGGCAAGAAACAGATTGAATTTGATCAAATTTTCAATAAGCAAATAGCCTCAAAACTCACTGCGTTGACCGGAGTTTACAGATTCGAGAAAACCCTCTTAATTCTACAAACAAGGGTAAACGATTGTAGACCAAGGATTAAGAAAACTGACCGAAATTAGCTTCGATGTCATCGAAAGAGCGAGTGATGTTGTTCCTCATGAGAATCACTTTGCCTGACGCTAGGGAAGAAACAGTGACAACGTAGAATAGGAGTAGGACCAGGGAACGATTCATCATCATCGTCCCTAACCTCCTTCTTCACAAATCGAACAAAACGGAAACAAAAAAACAAAAAAAAGTTTGGCGATAAGGGTTCTCAGACAATTGACACGTCAGCTGCCATTTAAGATCATAAATTCTAAACCATATCAGAAGATTTCTAAGGGAAGGAAATTAAACCGAGAAGATGAGATCGTCGAATACGAAATTGGGAAATTTCAGGGTCTCTTTTTGCAGAGAGAGGGTATTAGGGTTCTTGGAGAGAGAGAGAGAGAGAGAGAGAGAGAGAGATGAGAATTGGGAAGCTAATTAATTACTAATATTGTCTGATGTAATTTCTGGATTTTTCCGATTCGAGCTTGGCTAGGTTATTTGGCAGCATTTTCATTTTATTCGCATCTATCGGATAAGTGATGAAATTTTAAAATAATCTTATTTTGGTTAAAAAGACGGAAACACGTAGACTAGTCAGTGGAGATCAGGTGAGAAGTCATGGACCAGCTCATGGTTTTGTCGATCCATTGGTTGATTTTGTTGGTTTATCATTACCACTCAAACTCGTTATTATGCAATCTCTTGCAATTTATTTAAATGTCCCATAGTTTATTATAAATTGATAATCAACCAAAATTTAACAATTTTTAGTCTCTTAGAGGTGTATTGAAATTAGAATTTGAAGTGATTTGGAATAATTTGATTTTTAATGAGTTTTTAAATGATTTTGTGTAAATCATAGAAATTCAAGTTAAATCATTCTAAAATCCATCTAAAACCAAGTGATTTGGAATCTCTTATTTTTAACAAAGAAATCTCATCAAATCACTCTAAAATCAAATCTAATTTTAAAAATCCACTTTTAAAAATACACAAGTATCAATACATTTGTGATTGTACATTGTTTAGTAAACCTAACAACAATATCATTTAGATTACACACACCAGAGTTTTTTCAGCGTTCTTAATTTACACCTACTGGGTGTTAGGTGTTAATGTGTTATCTTGGTTTCTTCTCGAATAAACCAGTCAACCCCCTATATGTGGATAGTTGTATTATAGTATCTTATTTTATAATTTTGAACTAATTCTCCAGATGAACTCTTATCTGATCGTAAACTCTTGGAGACCACGGGACATGATGGTCCCCTGTAAAATAGATATTAGTTTTTAAAAACTGCTATTCCAAAACCGCAACACACACATATCATTAGCTGCTGGCTTTCATAGTATTAACCATTTTATCACGAGTTTAACTTTTGTGAACCCTTCAATGAAAAACTAAGATTAATTTACTTTTTTGTTTCTTGTATGATTAAGTTTAACCCTAACAATAAACCTTGTATGATTAAATCTTTTGTCCCGCTAATAATTATCGCTATCATACTATTATTTGCGAAGACAGAATTTCGTTTCGAGGCACCACGTTCGCTCTCAGCCGCGGAATTACCGGATTACCCTTAATGAAAATCTTGATTAAATCTCCAATTAAAATCCGATTTGTGTTAATATGTTTTTGGAAAATCAAAATAGTAAACTTTTCATATATTATTTTTAATAATCTTTTCGGAAACTAATAAAAGTAAACTTCACATTATATTATTTCATCAGATTCTTATAAACTATTAATAACTAAAACATATGCAACCTCCTAATTTATAAATTAATAACCGTAAAGAAAATATTGAGGAAACCCTAGCTCTTATATAATTTTATACAAACCTATATATACAAAGTTGTGACTAACAAAAACGGCCATCTTATTTGTGTTCTTACGTATACACATCAATATCTGCAGATGGATGTTAAGCGGAACCCTAACGGGTTTTGAATTCAGCGAGCTCTGGATTTGAGTATAGATGAATCTGTTGGGTGTGAAGCTTTGAAATTCGAGTGAAACTATGAATTCTGAGACTGATTAGGTCATGGCTATGCTGGATATTTGAGATGAATGAGCTTATGCAGTGTACTAGGTTTTACTTTGAAACTCTTATCGCTAAAACATCAGAAACCCTAAAAAATCATAATATTATCGTCTGCATCAAGGTATCTTCTTCGTAGTCTTCTTTTCACTTTTTATATTAGATTGTTCGTGCTGTTTTTCACTCTATGATTGCCAATACATTTTTACGTTCATACCTGATAATCTGTTTAATTTGTGTGATTTCTGTTAAACAGGTTCTGAAGAAAAGAAAAGTGATCTGATACAAAACGTCTTACAAGCCATAGCTTCGTTTCCTTCTGAATCGTGAAACTCTACGTACCATGATCCCATCAACATGGAATTGTTAATTACATACTAACAGTATTATTTTATTTTTACGGAGCTAAACAGTGTGCATATTATATTCATTGAAATACCAAAAAATGTTTTGCTACAATGGATTACGACTTTGCAGATGGTAGAAGTTAGTTTTTGACTCTCTTTGTTTAATTAAAGTTAGTCGATATATATAATATACATAAAAAATGCTTTTTGTTTTGTTTGTTGTGAATTGCATCGCAGTGAAAAGAGAAAGAAGTGTCGTCGAGACAATATTCACAACATGGATGATGCAACAACGTTTGCTCTGTGGTTTGAACGATATGCAATTTTGTTTGGGATTTTAATATTAAGTATCATGTATATAATCGTTTGAATGTAGGATTTATGATGGTCTTAGTCTGATGCATGGAGAGAAAACATGTTTCCATGATTCTCTGTTTTGATCGATGGATGACAAGGTATCCAAACGAAGAAAAAGAGTGATTCCGATGGCTTTCCGTTTTTTTGTTGTTATCAGTATTTCTGGTTGAATTGATCAATCCAGGTTAGCCTTTAGTTTCTTTTTTCTTTTAAATATGGTTATGAGTTTCGAGTTTGAGGTGAGTAATTGTGTTTTTACTCAATGAATAAGATGGTATCAAAACAGGGGAAGAACAAGGATCATACATACGGATCAAAACGGCATGGAGATGGATGCTTTTAAGCATGGCTGTAAACTTGAAAATTATTCTCCTTCAAGAGGTTGGTGTCTACACCACAAGTATGCGTATACAACTTTCTTTTTTTTGTTGTTGTTTTGTTTTAAAAATAAGAAAAAAAAAAACAAACCGAAAAAATAAGGATGAACCCTACATATCAGTATTGTGTGTGTAGGGTTAATTTAGGTTGGTGTTTTCTTGTGTAATATCTTATATTGGCTGTGCATGTTTCCATATCTTTATATCCGTTGCAGGACGTAGAGATCTTATTAGGAAACAGAGATAGAACGCTGAGAGTGATTTGTTAATGATGAAAACTGAAACAGAGACGAAGTGGATATAAAGGTATACTTTGTGTGGTCGTTGCTAAACAACTTTGAGTGGGCTCAAGGGTTCACTAAGAGATTTGGTTTGGTATATGTAGACTACAAGAACGTTTTAATCGGTCACCCAAATGCTTCTGCTTAATCTGTTTAATCATGGAGAGTTCAACTTCTGTTGAGCAGCCAACCGGAGAACTTCATGAATCCCGTGATGAAGGAGAGAACTACATATAACGTCGTATTACAAGAAAAGTGGCAATCTGTGAGAAATATTTAGATGTTTATAATAGAGTTTGTTTGTTTATGTATTTCAATTCTTTAACTTGGTTTACTTACTTGTGCCTCAAGGGAACAATATATTCCGGTTGGGAGTGAAATGTGGAGAAGCAAGAAACTCAGCCACTTAAGTTTATGATGTGGTCAGTGATCTCTCAGTGGAAAGGAATAGATTTATATGGGGATACGAAAGATCCAAGCGAGGAGGCAGTTGAATCTTTATCCGCTGAGCTAACACATCTGCGTATTGATGAATGACATGTATGGAAAAGAGGAGTCTAAGAAGGACATACAACTTTTGCAGATGGGCATAAAATACAGAGATATACAAAAGGTGGCACGATTAATATTTGCTTGGATGTGTTCAATTATTCTAAGCAAATATTTATATAACAAAGAATACGGATATAACGTATGTGTATAACCCCAGATTAAATAGGTGAATTCTGGGATCCGAGAATTCTTGGTTTTATTATTTATCTCACTAGGGTAACAAGTTTGTCTGAGGAGGAACACCTGATGTAAGGCCATCCCATTGGGTCGGAATCAGAGGGATCCCAGCCGGAGAATGCTATCGGTGGCGAACTGGAGCTGTGAAGCCAAGAAATCAAAGCAGCCATTGAGGAAAGAAGAAGGTAATAGAGAAACTAGAAACAGTTAAGGCTTTCTTGGAATCGGCATCTGCAAGACAAGATTTTTACCTTTGGCTTTCAAATCCAAAACCAGCCTCCCTGGTTCTGCATCGACTTGACTACTATCTCTTTCCCCCTCTCCCCCTTTGGCATAGGGTTCAGTCGAGAAGAAAGAAAAATATACTCTGTCTTTTTTCTTTTACCTTATGGGTTCTGTTTTTAGCTTCAGATTTTTTTATTAGTCTTAATTAATTACAGTCATCAACTTTTCTTTGAAATCTGTTTGCCGTTACACTATCAATGACAATAATCAGTAGTAGTAGTTTTTTTTTGTTCTTAAAGACAATTATCAATAGTTATATATGGAAGAATATTTCAAAACAAAATTTGGTTTTACATCTGAAATTTATATCACAAATATGTACTTAGAAAAACTGATTTTTGAAGTTGCAAATTGAATTCAAGCATATATAATCTATGGTTTATATGATTGGATTTATAATTTAGTGTTAGAAGAAAATAAGATCGCTGGAGAAAATAAGAAAACGTAGAAGTAGAGGAGAAAGTAAAAAAAGAAGAAGATGAAATTTGGAATATATAACAAAAACTCGGTGAAAAAAAATGTGATAAAAAGTTGGGGAAATAACTAATGAAGAAAAGCCGGAAGAAGAATATAAAGAAAAACTAGAAAAAAAAAATTGATGAAGACATTAGAGGAGATAAAGAGAAAAACAAGAGAAAGAAGAGCAAAAAACAAGAATGAGAAAATGATAAATCGAAAGATAAAAAAAGAAAAAAACACTGTATTGGTGTTTGATTATAATATTTGATATGTTATGGTGTTTCGAGATATATTAGTTATGATTTCGTTTTAATTTTCAATGTTCTCAATATATTATGGTGTTTTGAGACAAAAATAATAGTGCTTTGGCATTTAAAGATTTATTTATAATAATATGTTCTATGCCACGACCTACAACAATGAAAAATATATCACTGAGAAAGAGAAAAAAAACTAGAACTGAGAAGGAGATCAGAAAAATAATACGAGTCGAATAATGAGAGATGGCGCAAAAGGAAAAAAAAAAGATGAATTGAAAGTAAAACGTGATGAAAAGAGGAGAGGGGCTGGAGAATACAAAGAATAAGAAGAAGACGAACACAATGAAGAAGAAAAACAAGAAGCAAAAGATGATGAGTTTTCGTAACGTGATTTTGGAGATCATGAAAAAATTTAGAGGGAAGGAGACCTATTGAGAACAGTGGAAAATTCACTTAACACTATTATGGTGTCATGTAACACTGTAAAAAACAAAAGAGAAAGAGAGGTTAACTCTCCATATGACACCCATATTATAGATTTTTTTATTTAAATTTATTTATTGAGATTGGTAAAAAAGATTTCCAGATTTGGCACTGATTGAGATTATCAATGATCATAGAGAGAGACATTAGCAATGCAGCAATTTTGTAGCACATTTCTCTTATCAATACTATTCTAGCCACAGTTGTAAATTATATTTCTTATTTTGATGTATAGGATGTAGAAGAAAAAACACAACATATTGGTGTTTGATTATGATATTTGATATGTTACGGTGCTTTGAGATATATTAATTGTGATTTGGTGTGTTTTTTTTTAGTTTCTAATGTTATTAATATGTTGTGGTGCTTTAAGACAAAAATAATGGTGCTTCGGTGTTGGAGAATTTATTTATAATTATATGTTCAGCGCCACGATCTATAACCAGTAAAAATATATATTATTCATTTTTTGTTGTTTATCGATCTAACACTAACATTACCGATTTAAAACAAAAACAACAACAACAACTTAAAAAAAAACTAAAACAATAAAGCAAATCCAAAACCAGTTTAATTATAATGTGGGATTATGGTGTATGGTTTAAGGGGGGGGGGGGGGGGGGGGGGTATAGGGGGTTAGGGTTTAGGCTGTTAGGGTTTATATTGATGGGTGTAGGGTTTAGTTTTTGGTGCATTTTTAAAAATTTGAATTATTTTGACATTTATAATATATATTTTTTAAAAAAACATATCAACCTAAAATAAAAATGAGATAAGCAAAAGGAGGAAGAATAAAACAAGACGAATTTGATAAAGATGGAGAGTGAATAATTGAGGAAGAATAAAAACTCGAAGGATAAGATAAATATCAACCCAGAAGAACAAATAAGAGAAATTCATTGGAGGATGAAGAAGACGAATATGAATGGAAGAAAGGGAAGAATATGAGAAAATTGGAGAAAAAAACTAGAACAAGAGGTAAAAGTAGTCCAAAAAGAAAATCAAAGGATGAAGAAGAAGAAATATAACAAGAAGACAAAAACAAAAGAAGAAAATGATACATAAAAAATATAATTTCGAGCCAATAAATACAGATGCGATTAAAAAGGGGAAATAATATTCGAGGAAAAGGAAAAAAAAAAAGAGATTGATGAAAAAAAAAAAGAGAAGAGGAAGTTGGAGAATATGAGAAAATTGAAAGATCAAAAAGAAAAATAAAATGACAATGAAAACACATATTATAACAGAAAGAAAAAATAAGAAGATGAATAAGAAAACGATAAAAAGGAGAAAGAAGAAGTTAAGATCATTGGAGAATAAGAAGAGGAAGAATAAGAATAAGTCTCAGACGAGAAGGTGAAGAAGGCAAATAAAAACTACTAGAAAAGAAAAAGATGACAGATCAGACAAAGTCGATGAAGAAAAACCGGAACACAAAGAATAAGAAATCAAAGATGGGAATATAGGAAATAATAATGAGAAGAATAAAAAGTTAGAAAAGAAAAAAACAATAAACAAAAAAATGAAAGAATTAAGGGAAACAAAGAAGAAAAGAGAGTCAAGTGATATGAAGACGAACAAAAAAATGAAAAAGAATGAGAATACGAGGAAGAAACAAAATTGAAATAACAAAACGAATGAAAAAAAAAAAAAAAAACAAGATTACAATAGAAGAACATAAAAACAAAGACAAGGCTGGAAAAATCGAATGATGAAAATATGAAGAATAAGAACACAAAGCCGTTGAAGAAAGAAATTGTAAATAAAAGGAAGAGGGCGAATATAAACGAAAATAAAAAAAAAATAAAAAAATAAAAAAGATGAAGAAAAATAAAAAGAGATAATAAAGTTGGATAAGAAAAACCGAAAATAAAAATAAAAAGGAAGATAGATAAAAAAAGCAATCTAAAAGATGCAGAAGACAAAGCAAAAGAAGATGAAGATGAATACAAGAAAAAAAAAATTTAGAAGAATATAAAGTCAAAAAGACGAATGTCATAAGAAGGTGGAGAAATAATTAAGAATGATAAAAACTGAGAAAAATAGAGATAAAACTAAACCAGAAGAATAAAGAAGAAGAAGAAGAAGTATACGAATACAACACAAGAATATGAGAGTATTAAAAGTTGAAAGATAAAGCTGAAGAAGACAGGGCCGATGAAGAAGAAGTTGGAAAAGATGTAGACAAGAACAAATAAAAATTGGAGTAAAAAGAAAACAATGAGAAACTTGGAGAAGAAGAAGAAGAAAAGCTCTGCTCGAACAAGAAAAACAGAAGATGAAGAGTAAAAGACGAGTGGGGTATATAAAAATCAGAATAATGTGAAGGCGATAAAGATAGAGAGAGGAGGATTGAAGAAGAAAAATAATATGAAGAAAAACAGGAAGAAAAAGAAAGAGAGAGAGAATTTGAGGTTATGAAGATGAATAATAAGAGATTGAAAGAAAAACATTGAAAGATAAAGAAAAGGAAACGACGACAAATAAAAATGGAAGAAATAGAAGAAGAGGAATAAGACGATGAAAAAAATGAGATCATTGGAAAATAATAAGAGGGAGAAAAGATTGAAGAAGAAAACTGAGCTGAAGAAAGAGAAGGAGAAGTCAAAGATGAAACATAAAAATTAGAAAAATAAAAAGTTAATAATAGACAAAAAAATGAATACAATCACTAAAAACACACATATTTGCATTATGTTTAATGGTTTATTATATATCAATATAAGAGATATAATTTATATTTTGATATTTCTCATTTTTCCAACATATTAATACTTCTTTCACGAATAATAAATTTAAAATAATTGATAAGGTTTCGTGCATTAAACTAAAAATAGCATAATAAAATATTTTAAAGATACAAAATATATGAAATTAATAAATATAGTATATAAAGAATTATTTCTAAAACATAATGAAACTTAATTGATTTTATCATATTAATTTTGTATATGCATATAAGTTTTAAAATCAATCATCTTAAATTCTGTTGCTTATGTAATTAAATTTTTTTTATTTTAAAAAGGTTATGCCCGCACAAGGTGCGGGCTAACCACCTAGTGTTATGATATGAGTCGTGACAAAACAACATAAGTATTTAGACCCAAAAAGCATTGAAAATTAGCCCACTAGCGTCAGTTTGAGGGCCTTTTCTTAGCGTAGGCCTTGAATAAGCTCATGAATTTTGCAAATAAGCCATACAAGCATTTTAAAACCTCATTGCCTATTTAGAAACAAACAAAACAATCTCACTTTTTGGTTTTTCTTAATTGACTGCCCTTTTTTTATTCGAGTTTCAGTTTAATACTGGAAGTTACTACAACAATTCACAGTACAAGATAGAAAAAGCCGGCTCAGCTATGAACAAGAAGGTTGAGTAACCTTGCAGATTCTGAGCTGGCTTGTATTATATCGCTTGCTAGAAACAGGTAACACTACTCGTTCTTTCCAGAAATGCTCTTCGATGAGATAAAAAAAGTAGCAAACTGGATCAAATTGTTGTGGATTCGTCATAGATGGCTTCGGTGCTCCTATGCTCATGTCCTTGACAATGTAAAATGTTGTGTGTCCTTCTCGCCAGAATCAATTGATGGCACACTAGTTTACAAATTTTCTTGAACCTTTTTGCGTGTTCTGATCCGTAAAAATCTATGAGACTATATATGGCTTTCTGCTCGATGCTCTTGGTAGAAACGTATGTATGTATATTGTTGGATTAAGCTTGAAAGATGCTTGAGCTGGAAACTACCCTAATCCTATTATGGATTCCTAAAGTGTTTAGGATTTGATTATGTTTAGGAGTTATCTAAATATATTTCTTATAGGATTAAGAGCTATTATTTATTATATAAGGAGATACCAAGGTGTGGTATAACTCATGGGTTTAGAGTTGAGAGATTGAGAGATTGAAAGCTTAAGTTTTGAGTTATTTTCTTAAGCTAATAAAGAGAGTTATTCTTTATAATCTTGTGTTATTCATCACCTCTAAATTCCTAGGGAGCGATATCAGATGGTACAATTGTTCCAACTAAACCGAAAGAAGGAGGAGGATCTTCCTCCATCACCTGTCCCATGTTGACTTCAACTAACTACACCGTGTGGGCAATGAGGATGAAGATGGCGCTGAAAGTTCATAAAGTTTGGGGAGCAATCGAGTCTAACACAGATACGGTAGATGGAGATAAAGACAACTTGGCTATGGCTCTTCTGTGCCAATCAATACCGGAAACCCTTGTTCTACAAGTCGGTGACCTAACTACGGCCAAGAAGGTTTGGGATGCCATTAAAACACGACATGTGGGAGCAGAAAGAGTTAGAGAAGCGAGACTACAAACCCTAATGGCCGAGTTCGATCGAATCAAGATGAAGGATTCAGAAAAGATTGATGACTTCGCGGGAAAGCTATCGGAGCTAACGTCACAATCTGCTGCCCTAGGAGAAAGCATTGAAGAATCCAAACTTGTTAAAAAGTTTCTCAAGTGTCTTCCTCGATCAAAGTTTATACATATAGTAGCCTCACTTGAACAAGTGTTAGATCTCAAAATTACAAGTTTTGAAGATATTGTTGGTCGTCTAAAAGCATACGAAGAGCGCATACTTGAAGAAGAAGATACTCAAGAAGATCAAAATAAACTCATGTATGCGAACATGGAGAATCAAGAGAGACAAACACAAGATAGCTTCAATGGAGGTTACAGAGGTAGAGGTCGAGGAGGACGATTCGGTAGAGGAAGAGGTCCCGGACGCTTTAATGGTGAAAGAGACACATCGAATGTGACATGTTATCGAAGTGACAAGCTAGGTCATTATGCTTCGGAGTGTCATGACCGACTACTCAAGTTAGCATAAGCTAACGAAGATGACAAGAACAATACACAAGAGGTGGATGAGCTCATGATGCACGAAGTTGTAGACCTAATACCAAGCAAGTATGAAACCGGTGAAGAGAATGTGTGGTATCTCGACAACGGAGCCAGTAATCACATGACAGGATATCGGAGATACTTTAAGAAGATGGATGAATCTGTCATTGGAAAAGTGAGATTCGGTGATGACTCACGCATCGACATAAAAGGAAAGGGCTCAATCACTTTTGATATGAATGGAGAATCGAGAACGATGAATGATGTCTACTTCATCCCAGACTTAAAGAGTAACATCATCAGCTTGGGGCAAGCTACAGAATCTGGTTGTGACATAAGAATGAGAGGAAGACATCTCACGATGCATAACTATGACGGGAAGCTACTCCTTAAAGCCGAAAGGTCAGGAAACCGATTGTACAAGGTACATATGAAGCTAAGAGACACCGCTTGCCTGCATCTAACAGAGATAAGCAAGTCAAGTAGGTGGCACGCTAGATTGGGACACATAAACCTCAAGACAATAAAGTCTATAGTCCAAGGAGAGCTCGTTCAAGGAGTACCACGTATTGGTTTTAGAACAGCTAGTGAAACAAGAGGTTGGAATTGGAACAATAAAGAGTCGGAGCAAGAAAAAGTTGTGAGTTTTGGAGTTACTCTAGGAGAATTTGGAAACCGTGGTATCCAAGAAAGGAAAGAGCTAGAAGGAGAAGAGATTCTCGACACAGAGGAAGACGAGACAGAGCACTCCAGAAACATCGATAAAACAAACGCTCATGGTGACTCACAAGAAAACGAAGAAGAGCTTGGAGAAAGAGATCAGTCTACACAAGTTCTGAGAAGAACACAAAGACAGAGAACAGAGCCGACTTACCTCAAAGACTACATTCTACTCGCAAAAAAAGAAGGAGAGATGTTACTACTATGCCTAAACAACGAGCCAAGGAATTTCCACGAAGCAAAAGAGTCAAGAGATTGGATATCCACGTGTGAAGATGAGATACACTCCATCAAGAGAAATCATACTTGGGATCTTGTCGACTTACCAGATGGAGTTAAACCAATTGGTTTAAAATGGGTATTCAAGCTTAAACTGAATTCCGATGGTAGTATATATAAGCACAAGGCTCGTTTGGTCGCAAAAGGATATGTGCAACGACATGAAGTCGTTTTCGAAGAAGTCTTTGCTTCAGTAGCTCGGATAGAAACAATACGACTCCTTGCTGCATCAAATGGATGGGAGATACATCACCTCGATGTCAAGACGGCGTTTCTACATGGGGAGTTAAAAGAGACCGTCTATGTCACGCAGCCAAAAGGTTTTGAAGAGAAAGTATGTGAGGAAAAAGTTTACAAACTACATAAAGCCATCGTAGACGAGTTCAAGAAGGAGATGGCGTCTGAATTTGAGATGAGTGATCTCGGAAGGTTGACTCACTACCTTAGGATCGAACTATGTCAACACATAGGCGGGATAACGTCGAGAGAAGAAGCTGGGATGGAGAATTGTAATCCTGTTCACACACTAATGGAGTCTGGACTAAAGTTGTATAAATCTAAAGATGAAGAAGACATTGATGCTACAAGCTTCATAAAGAATGTGGGTTGTTTTTGCTACCTTCTTCATACAAGACCAGATTTGTCATACAGCATAGGAGTGCTAAGTTGGTGCATGCAAAATCTGTTTGAGTCCCATGGTGCTGCTATGAAACAATGTTTAAGAAGCACAACTGGAACGGAGGCAGCAAGACAAGCAATTTGGCTTCAAGACCTACTTGGTAAAGTCATTGAGTTTTTAAAGAATGTATTGAGAATGGACAAGTTGAGTTTGAGCATGTTCTTGGAGATAAGCAAAAGGCAGATATTTTTGACAAAGCCACTTGGAAGGATCAAGTTCAAAGAGATGAGAAATCTCATTGGAGTGCGAGATGTTACAGGAAATGATTTCAAGCTTAAGGGGGAGAATGTTGGATTAAGCTTGAAAGATGCTTGAGCTGGAAACTACCCTAATCCTATTATGGATTCCTAAAGTGTTTAGGATTTGATTATGTTTAGGAGTTATCTAAATATATTTCTTATAGGATTAGGAGCTATTATTTATTATATAAGGAGATACCAAGGTGTGGTATAACTCATGGGTTTAGAGTTGAGAGATTGAGAGATTGAAAGCTTAAGTTTTGAGTTATTTTCTTAAGCTAATAAAGAGAGTTATTCTTTATAATCTTGTGTTATTCATCACCTCTAAATTCTATATATATGTGTGACATGGTGACATTAGCTTAACTTTGGGCTTGTTCACATTCACATGGTTCATGCACCATCTTTTCTAGCATTATGGTATTAGATCTTGATGTGTACGTCTGTGACACTTAAGGCTCAAAAGAAGAAAGAAAAAAACAGAGCATTTAATATCTGCATCTATCTTGCATCTCAATATTATATTCGTTCGCTTCGTACAGTTAGATGTTTTAGAAAATCTGTTCAGAAAGAAAAATTGAATGTTTATACAAACTTTTCTGTATCATATTCTTATAAATCCCTATTATTTAAAGCTTAAATAGATGAAACAGATGATAAAAATGATAGAATGATGTGTATTACAAGGAAAAATCATAGAGTATGTATAAAACATGTGAATCTAGTACGTAGTTTTTTTTTTTTTTTGGGTAAAATATAGTACGTAAGTCTGTGCTAATGCGTTGTATTAACCGACCTAGCTTTTTATGATTAAATCTATACTATATAAAAGTTGAGGCTAAATGCCTCTAAAAGTGCTCACATCAGCTTTTAATTTTTTTTTAACCAATTATATTATGCCCAATCAACATCTCTAAAATTAAGAAATTTTCTAAATTTTAAACAATCAATAATATTTTTCTATATAATCATCTAAGATTAAGAAAATTTTCAAATTTTAGATTTGGAATATTGATATATATAAAAAGAAACATGTATAAGTTTTTAGTAACACCAAAAATCTACTTAGATTTATATTAGGAAAATTTCTTAATTTAAGATAATGGTTTTAATTATATAAATAATCACTGAATTTTTTTAACAAATAAGAAAGAACAAATTTATAAAGCATATATATATTTTATATGTGGACACTCTAAATAACTTATGGATCAATATCAAAATAAAAAGCTTATGTTAAAATTAGTTTACAAATTTCAACATAAAATTAATATTTTACAAGAGGAATAGAGCCATGTAGAATTTTAATGGTGAAGAATAACCCAGACAAATAAGAAAGAAAAAAAATTGAAGAAAAAACAGACACAAAGAAAAAGAGTAAGAAGATAAAAACTGAAGAAGAGCGAAAACGAATATATTGAATTGCGAAGACAAAATAAAAACCAAAGAAAGCAAAGATGAATAAGAAAAAACCAGATAAAAAACTTGCGAAGAAAAATTTGAAGAGGAAATCGAATAAGAACGAAAGAGAAGAAAACAAACAAAAACAAAAAACTTGCAAAGACCAATCTAAAGAGGAAAGCGAATAAGAACAAAAAGAGACGAAACCAGAAAAAAAAAAAAGAATAAAAAGAAGCGCGAAGACGAAGAAAAGCAAACGCAAAGATGAGTGAAAATGAAGAAGAAACCATATAAGAGAAAAGACAAAAAAAGAAATCAAAATATAAGAGACTGAATAAGAATGAATCAAAGAAAATTAAAAAAACATAAAAACAAGAACGAAGAAGAAAATGAAAAACAATGATATATGTCGATTAGCTTCTCTTCATTTTGGTTTTATAAACCTAGAAAACCTACCAAAATATTAGCTTATCTTTTAGCTTAAATTTGTTTATACGTACATTTTCATTTTTAAGTTTGCTTTGGTGTATCAGATATTGAAAATATGTTCTACATATGATTAAAGAGACTTATGCTAAAATATGTACAAAAGCAATAAAGTGAGGAAAAAAATAGAAAGGAGAATAACCAATACAAAGAAGAAGAAAACAAATCTAGCAAAACATTAGCATTTTCGATGGAAATAATTTATCATAGAAGAAACATAAGAAGAATAACCAAGAAGAACAAAAATAAAAAGAAGTAAATGAAGAAAAGGGAGGACGAAGATAGCAAAGAACAAAGCCATAAAAGAAACCAAAAAGATAAGGCTAGAGAAGGAAATCAAATAAAAAGATGAAACCGAAAAATAAGAAATTGACAGCTATGCGTAACTATATCTCTATGATCACATAAATTAAATTATTTATATTATTATTAGACATTGTTTATTACATGTGTGAATATGTAATTGTACCATCTCTAGCTTAATTTTGTTTCCGTGAATCTTTTTCATTTTTAAGTTTGGTTGGGTGTATCAGATAATTAAAATTTTACTCTACATAATATTAAATTAAAGAGAACTACAATAAAACTATTTATAAAAGGGATCAAGTCCGCGAGAATAATCAAGAAAAATAATGAGAATATGCTAAACAAAATAAATATAGCAAACTCCTAGCAACTTCGACCGTATGAACTAATCATAGAAAAAACGGAAGAACAAGAACCAAGACGAAGACAAAGAAAAAACAATAAAAAAAAAAGCAAAGACATTGATATTAAAGAACGAGGATAAAAGATAAACAGAATAATAACAAAGATGAAGAATGAGACCGAATAAAAAATTGTAAGGACAAAGAACTGAAAATGAAGGAAGACGAGAAAGAGTAAAGATGAACAAAAAAAATTAAATAAAGAGCGAAAATAAAGGAAAAAACAAATAAAAAACATGAAACAGAAGAGAAATAAGAACATTGATTTATTACAATCAATCATGCTACCGACAAAAAAAGTTTATGAATAAAAATATTTAATCAAATTATTAATACAGATCCGCGCGTGAAAAACTTAGTTAAATATACAAAAACATCTAGTTTATGATATGGAGGATATATTGTTAAGGGAGAATTTGGAGGATAGCCATATTGGACTATGTAATAAAGCTTATAGCCATTTGATATGTGTAATTAAGTGAGTAGCCAAAAAGTTTTTTCCTGGTCCGAATTGCCCTTGTTTCCTGCGAGATGTTTCCAAAAAAAAAAAAAAAAAAAAAACCAAGAAGAAGGTGACAGTTCACACAATCGGACATAAAACCAACCGGAGAAAGGAATGATCCATCGACTAAAGGAACAAATAACAGCAAAGGTCCATTAGCTGAATTCAAAGATGATCTTTACATAATAGGAATAGATTTGTGTGAAGAGGAAGACGAAGAATAAAAGAAAAGAGGGGTATTTTTGTCAATATTTTATATTATACACAATATATTCTATCCATAGTCTTTATATGGTTATTTAGTTGATTTAATGTTTTTTTATGGTCATACGACCTAATTTCTCTATTGTTAACCGACCTAGCTAGCTTCTTTATGATTCTATCCAAACACCCCTCGTAAATGTATGCAATTCAAGATTGCTACTATTAAATAATCACCGTCTTCTGTCGTAGAAAAAACTCCAAGTGAAAGAATAATATCACTATATCAGCTTGTTTGTCGCTCAAGAATCTTGATTTTAAACTTCTGTTTTTTCGGATTTCGGATTATAAATGGACTCTGATTCGCATGCTTGATCCAGATTGCATATATATAATTTATATACGAGATATATTGTTTTCCATGTGCGAAAGAGGGACATGATGGTTGATGATGATAATGGTGTCTTAAGTCTCAAGCTACATCGATCTCAATCAACTTATAGCGGTCCATCTTGTCTCATCTAATATTCATTTATTATGTTTTTTATAATGCACATGCCCACGCCTACACATATGCGAATGCTGAATATTTTTATATATTTAAATCATTCTAATCACTAATTATATGAAATGAACACTTAACAATCTAATATGACTTGAGTTATATAATTAACCGAGATAGTTAGCACTTATGTGATTATTTTCATCAATTTTGAATATAACCACATTTCGAATGTACACTGCTTACTGCTTATAGTACATGTCGGGGTTATAACTTAGTGTTATAATATTTGGACATAAGTCAATAATGTAAAAGCACACACGCGCGAATACCAAGCAGACAATGATGAAAAGTAATGTTCATATTATATCATTCCTAATAATTTATTAGAAAAACTGATCATCATTAATATCCTACGGATCTTTAGGTTCTTTGGCTCCCCACTAATTCCTCTTGGTGCTCGAAACCACACTTCCGAATTAGACTCCCTAATTGATAACAGGATTCTTTTACTTATTAAACTACGTACTTCTGGTGTATAAGAAACTACTTGCACTTGATCCCAAGAAAAACCTTCGTCCTTCGAATATTTATGAATATATATTTGTATTTCTTTTCCTATTCATATATCTATTTTGGATTCATGGATATTCGACATGAACAACTATTCATTTATTTTGATATTATTGTAAACTTTATTCACACCGATCGATCTATAGTTATTTTATTTGACATACATAATATCCTAACAATAATTATTTTTGGTTATTATCCCTTTTAATTTTTACTTTTGTATAACTAAAATGTCGATTGTGGCGATGTGTTTTTCGAAAATATATAATTGTTTCAGGTGTTAAGGAAATGGAATTTAAGATTTATTAGCGTAAGAGAAATAATCGATATTTGTAATTGGAAGGTGGGGGTGGGGTCTTCGCGAGTTGACTATACTGACCTTACATTACAGAACCATATGACTGAATATGGATTAAGTACGAAGAGAAGGTAAAATGGGACGATCTGGTTGGCAAATATTTTATTAAATTGTACGCTAAACCAAACAGCTTGATATAAACAGTTGATAATCTAGCTTATTACCTTAAGCATGATCAAGACATGCTAAGTATAGCGTGGGACATATATGTGAACGACTAGTCAAATATTACATCATGTGGGTTGCGTAACATTCAGATGTAGAAACAGTATTCTGTACAAACTTGTGAATTGTCATTGATATTTGACTATAGACATCAGTTTTTCACTGCATAGTGAATATATGAATATTACATAGTTGTACTGGATACGTGCTATTTATTTCTAGAGTTATTGGATCACCGTATTTAAATCACATGACAACCTTAACCACAAAAAAATGTAGCTGACGGAGAGGACGCCCAATTCAGACATGAGGAAAAAGAAACGTAAAAAGATAATATTTTAATACTTTTCTTCATATGATTATATCTAAAACTATTTCAATACAAAAAATCAAAGATAATGGTAATTTGGTGGAAATGGGATTTTTCTTCTTCCACGGAAGTCTTTTTGAAACCCCAAATATAGGAAAATGGGGTCGATTTTTTCCCCAAACAAGACAAAACAAAGTCGTTGTAAACAAATAAATAAAAATAAAAACTCCATCTAAGAATAATTAAGGGTTTATTTATATTCCTTAAATTTAAAACGTATAACATACTTGGTGCAAATACATGCATGGTTCATACAAAAAAAAGAAAATGAAAGACATACATGGTTGCTGAACTTTTGTTTTTTCTATTGCCTTGTGAGAGCAACAATAATGAAATATCCATTTTAATAGAAACTTGACCAAAAAGAACTCTTTAGTGAATATATTTAGTGTTGTCAAAAAAAAAAAAAAAAAGTGAATATATTTAGTATTCTATAATACAACTCTAGTCCCAAGGCATGCTAAAATAAAACATCATTTTCTAAATGAGTAAAAAACAACAAAATCAAATGTCAGTACAACTCGTACTACTGTTTTGAATCCTATAACAAATTCACCAGTGTTATTTTTGTATGTATTTGCACATTTAGCTTAGCTTGCTCTCACATGGCATGGGATTGGAAACTAGCTAGAGATCACAGAACCTTCAAACTTGGTTCCACCAAACCTACATAATTGCATAAGAATACAATATAACTAAAGCTCATACGAAATTATTAAAGATTCTCACACATATGTAACTTAATAATCAAATTGTAGTACTCTAGCTAGATTGAAGAGATCACAATAAACGGCATATGGATTTTTTTTTTTTTGTCTAATAAAAATCTGGCCATTTATATGGATTTATGATTATAAGTAAATTGTTATCTGAATTTTACATTCGTGTTATGATCTAAAAGGGTAAAAAAAAAACACAAACACCCCACACACATATGCCCATAATATGTCACATTGGAAGAAAATTATACAGAAAAATATTACAAAGACCAAGAAAAGTTTATATAGTAAATCAAGAAATACGACAAATCAACGGCGACGGCGTGGACGAAACAGATGATCATACGAAGCAGCTTTTCCTGGTCCAGGAAGATAAACAATGGACTCTGAAACTGCACAAGTTCGCCGACAAGAACCGTACAGATTCACTAACCCGAACCTGTCGCCGATGCTGCTCTTTGACAACGCCTTACTTGATCCACTTAAACTTCCTCTCCGATTTACGTCTTCTTCAGCTTCGTCTTCATCGTCGTCGTCTTTGGAACATTCCAACAACGCCGCCGCGAATGGATCTTTCTCCGTCACGGGGAAGGTGCTCTTCTTACTGGAATTGCTAGATTTATGGTTTTTTCCGGTAGCCGGAAACGTGGTACTCCGGTGAGGAGGGAGGGGTAATATATTTGAAGATTTAGTATGACTTCGAAAGTAGTCTTTTGGTTTTCCGGGGAGCTTTTCCCAGGAGAATGGAACACCGAGGATACGGAGAGGAGTGGCCGGAGAATTCAGAGGAGAATCGCCGGGTAACACGAGGGAGCTTGGGGAGCAAGAGGAGAATGATGAAAAGGAAGAAGAAGATAAAGATCTCCGAGATGAAATGCTTGTCTTCTTCGCCGGAAAGTTGACTGGATCGGCTCTTCTTGATACAATTCGGGTTCTTGAAGAATCCATGTGGAGGAAGAAGAAGAAGAAGAGTGGGAATGTGATCCAGAGAGAATGAGAAACTCTGTTTTTTTAGCCTTTAGTTTGTTCTCTGATGAGATTTCTTTTAAAGACTGGAAAAATAAGGACAGAATTGTCCAATTATTATTTTAAAAATATTTTGTTCAACTAATTGTGGTTTAGTGACAATAAAAGGCAAAACATAATTATGGCATCTAAGTATATTATTGTTTTGTTTCTACTCGATCTATAACTCTTTCGTAGCGATTTACACGCTTGCGATTGAAACTTTTTATTTGAATGTGGAATTCTTAAAAATGCACGGAAACTTAAACAGAGAATTAGATTCTGGTAGATATGATTGTATTAGTGGATACATAGAAACATCTCGTTTTGTTTGTAGAGAGTTGTGAAATTGCAAGTAAAGATGAAATAGAGAGTGAGAATTGTGGTGACCCCATGGGATTGATGGGCTTAGACGTAATTAAGAGATGAAAACGACATTGGACATTAGGGCTATGAACTTTTAACTTTCATAAAGAGAATACTTAAAAAAAAAACAAAAAATGTGCAGTATATACATATGATTCGACAAAACATTTTTTATTTAATTGATTTGACAGTGGAATGCTCAAATAATTTGAGTATTACGCATAACAATATAAGAAGACAATAGTTGCTAACTTACAAATGGTATGGGTAGGGCAAAACGAATAGAACAAATATGGTTAGTTTAGCCAACATGTTTTGTGTTAATGATATCAGTTCGTTTTTTAGTCGCATTTTTTAGTATCAGTTCATTTTTTAGTATCAGTTCATGTTCGTGAATTATTGTTTTAGTCGCATTTTTTAGTATCAGTTCATGTTCTTTTTTATTGCTGAGATTCATTGGCAATATTTTGCTAGTTTAGTTATTGAGTAGTGAGTAGTCCTCATTAACAACTTACAAGGATTCCATGGATAAGCTTCAGTCTGTGTAACCCATGAAAAACAAAAACAAAAAACTATATGAGCTTTTATGTCCTTTTAGCTTTTACTGGTCTTTAAATTTGTTTGTTACTGTCTGGTCTTCTAGCTGTTCAAATATTCGCTAGGTATCTATGCAGTTCGTGATACAATTTGATTATAAGCGATATTTAACTAGTATTAATTATCTTTCATTTTCTCACGTTTATTTTGGTTTCGGATATCAATTATAATTGTAAGATCGTCTCAAAACTATTTTTATATATAATTTTGAATACAGTAAATAACAATTCATGTTTGTTTAAAAAATAGCCACCAAATTCACATTTTTCTTTTTTAAAAAGGTCCATACAAATGCACTTATCAAATTACATGTATAAGAAAAAATAAGTACACTTGTGAAAACTGTCCTAGAGAAAATGTTCACATGCACAAATACCCATGACGAAAGTTATTTATATTTTCCAATATCTAATTTGTGAAACGAATATTTACATACAAAAATGATATTATAGTCAACGCAATCATGATATATATTTATAAATATAACCCATAATATGTTTGAGCCGCCTACTACAACAACTTCTCTGATCTTTATGACTTTGCCCACTCCCATCGTTATAGCTTGTAAGTTTTGTCCATTATATGTATTATGTATATTTGTGATTGTGATCCGCGAAAACAAAGTTTTGTTTTATTGAAGCCTTTATATGTAAAACATCAAATGCACAAACCCAAACGACAATTACGAAAGTTATTTAACAGTAAAGTCTCTCAAAGATGATATATTGATCACTAGATAATAATATGATGCTATAGAAAGTTAGAAACTTGGAATCATTCTGAGATTTATGTTTTCAGCCGAATCATTTTGGGCTCAATGGATCTACTGTAAATTACAGTTTGGGCTCAAGTCGAGCTGACATCATTATAGCCCACTACCTTCCTTTTATTTGGTTAGAAGGCTATTATCTTTTTTTAACTGATTTTTTTTTCTCTAGTGAGTGCATTATACAACTAAAATTAGGTTGAGATAAGATATTCATTGTACACTTTTGTTGTGGATGTCAATTCTTAATTTTACTCCAACAAAATTTATAAGAAAACTCATTACCAGACTTCAAATTAAATTTGACAACTACTCTAATTAGAAAACTTGATTGCTATATTAATTTTTGCGATTTTTTTTTTTTTTAAAACAAGAAAGACACACAGAAATGTATGTTTATGAGGAAATGGGGTTACACGAGGCTCTTTTTAACTAACGAATATTTACTTTAGATTTCAGAGAAAATGGGTTGACTAACTAATAATGCTATCTTGTCTATACTTAGGAAAAAAACTAAAACAGACTAACAGAGAAACCGTAAGATAAAAAGAAAGAAAGAATCCAATTCAATTTTTATTTGCCGTGACGTAATTGTCATATAATAAAGTGTAAGCGAAAAGAAAAAGAAAAAATGGGAGAAGAGGATGCTCTCGCTCGTTCGTCACTTTGCCATAAGTGGATGGATCATGTGGTCCAAATTCTCTGTACGCTAAGATTAAAAGGAAAAACAAAAAAAAATCCCTCCATTGACGCGTTGTACCCACGCGCCGTCGTGGGAGGTGAGGAAAATAAGAAACCCATCTTCGAAGAAAGCAAAGCGGCACAGTGTGAGTGATGAATGAATGACACACAAAATTGGATCTGAGTTGTGAGAAAAAAAAAACAAGGACAATGCTGAGTGGGTGGTCACGTGCGAGCGACACGCGTCGCCGTCATCAGTTTATAGAGTGGGACCCACTCGTTGAAACTGCGAAGTTTCTACTCTCAAACCTGATCTAAGCCATCCATTGTAATTTGTGTTGATGTGATAATGTCTCTGACGAAAGGACTAAAAATGATCCCGAGAAATCAGTTTCTTTTTTCTTCTTCTTCTTACAATCTTTGACTTTTTGAGATAGATTGAGTTTGGTTATTTGTTCAATCAGTGTCACGTCACGGTCAACGCTCAGGAAGGTCTGTCACGGCAGTAAACCTAAACTGAATCGGGGATATTTCCATAGCAAAGTTATACATCTTCAAAAACGGTGTCGTGACGGCTCTAAAACGCACCACCGCACACCCCCCCGCAAACGCACGTCTTGTTCACTAGATAGTACTCGAATATAGGTCTTGCACATTATGTAGAAGATGCACATACGTTTTAGTTTATTACAAATTTAACAACAAGAACAAAACGGGGGAAAGGTATCAAAGGTTCATAATATTGGAGTAATTAGGATAAAAATCATAAAATATCTATTGTAAAACTTGTACATTCCTTTATTTGTAGGATCTATCTTGTCTTTATCACTTTATGTGTAACACTGCACTATACAAGAGAAACACTTCTACACCTAAGACAGCTGCACATATACAATTAACACATGCTTTGTCAAATTGAGCCACGCAGAATATTAAATATGCTATAGATGTTTTTTTGTTTAGGGGTGGTGTACATCTTTATTCTGATCGAGTTGCAGTCTTCGTACCCTAATTGAATTGATCAACCCGGTTCTAAGGAACATTCGGCTCAAAGCCATCGATAAGTTTTTTTTTCTTTCCTTTGACTCACGACTTTCCAAAGTTGAGTTTTACGAAAAAAATTGTGATTCTTTCATATTCGAATATTTTATTTCACTTTTAACACAATATATTCATGAGATTTGTTCGTTTCAGGTGTAGTCAAGTGTGTTCTTACCTGATCTACTCGATTATAAATAGCAAATGAATTTCATTAGAAACATGTATATATTGATTGTGGAGACAAGACTTATAATATTACTCAAAAACATCAAATTTTAGCAGCAGTACAAACAAATCAACACAACAACATTCTTACATTTTTGTCAAAACAGAAAAGTCTTATGAAAATTGGATTAATCTCAAATATTAAAATTGTACGTTTTTATAGTTTATCGGAATTGCAAAGAAAAAAAAAACTTATTATGTGATTTTGAAACATCTCCAATATTTATGTTGTTCTAAATTGTAGCTGGAAAGACATCTTTCATGCTTGAGAGAGATAAAGACATCACACTTACCAATTTGCAATACAATCATTTTAATACGATAAGGTAAAGTATCCACGCCTTGCAGGGGACAATTGTTATATATAATCATTTTTGCAATATATATGAAAACTTTATACACAAAAATTGAATAAAACCATATCAAATCAGTGTTCATGATTTTAATGATAAATTTTATTTTTAAAATGCATAACCGAGAAAGCAAATAGCAATAATCATTACATATTTCAGTAAAAAAAATTTGTCTAAAACTTGATTTTATTGTTTTCATGCCAGAAATCTTGTTCAACTAATTTTTCACTAAAACTTGGAAAAGCTTTGTTAAACCTTCTCTCATTTCACTTTTCTTTTCAACTTATAGAGATAATAGTAATTTATTACATTTATTATATCATTTGGATTATTAAACCATATTATGTGCTATATAAATATCTCAATAAATAAATAAAAATCGTAATTATTTAATTTATTTAAAAGTATTAGTGCGGATTTTATTCGTTACTAATAAAAGTTTGAATACATTTAAATGAAAATATTTTTTTCTCATTTAATAAAAACATGTTTTTGACGGAAATTTTGTTTGAAAAATTTGTAAGAAATGTATTGCTTTGACCATTTACAATTTTTTATTTATTTGTTAAATACAAAAATAAAGAATGGAAACAGCAGATACATGCATTGGCTAGAAAAAGAAAAAAAAAAAACAAAACACATATGATAACACAAAAATTTAACTGCACCATTATCATAATTTATCGTCTTCCATATAAGTCTTTCCTTTTTCTTTAAAAAAAATATCAGGTGATTCTCAATATCACAAACAACCTAATTTATTTAAAATTATTAATTAGTGAAATTTTGGAAGAAATGTATTGCCTTAACCATTGACAAAAACTAAATTTGTTTTATTTGTTAAATACAAAATGAGAATGGAAACAGGAAATACATGCATTGGTTAGACAAAAAAAAAAAAAAAACAGTAACCGCACCCATTATGATGATTTATCGTCTTCCATGTAAGTTTTTTTCTTTTATTTCTAAAACAATATCAGGTGATTCTGAATATCACAAACAAAATAATTTATTGAAAAGTATTAATGAAACTTTGGAAGAAATGTATTGCCTTGACCATTTACAAAAAAAAAAAAAAAAAAAATCGTTTGTTTTTGTTAAATACAAAAAAAAAAAGAAAGAGAATGGAAACAGCAAATACATGCATTGGCTAGACCCAAAAAAAGAAGAAACTAAATACATACGCTAACAAAACAAAATATATAGCAACTGCAAGTCTGCACCACCATTATGATGATTTATCGTCTTCCTTATAAGTCTTTCCTTTTTCCTAAAAAAATATCAGGTGATTAGTGACATATTTTATTTGCATGTTACAAATAAAAGTTTGAATACATTTAAAAGAAAATATTTATTTCTCATTTAATAGAAACATGTTTGAGGGAAAGTTTGTATGGAAATTTTGGAAAAAATGTATTGACTTGACCATTTAAATACAAAAACAAAATGGAAACAACATATACATGCATTGACTAGACAAAAAAGAAAGAAAGAAACTAAACACATAGTCTAACACAAAAATATATAGTAACTGCACCATTATGTTGACCCATCGTCTTCCATAAAATTCTTTCCTTTTTCTAAAACAATAGTATTAGACGATTCTCACTATGGCAATTTAGAGTGGAAAACACTGAATTGAAACCTGTATTTTCTGTAAAGACAGAGAGAAGAAGTATATTCGGAAAAAAAATGAGAGAAGAAACACAATTAACAACAATCCGAAAACGAAAGGTTGACAAAGGTGTGAATTAAAGTGGCAAATTACACTAAAGGAAATAAAGAAGGAAGAGCACACTCTTTTCTTTCCTTTTTTTCTCCAACGACCTGATTCCTTTTAGCAGTCGCCAGCTGGCATTATACGTTTTGCCACGTGTTCATTTCACAATGAACCATTACTCTGCTGACGTGGCACCCACTTGCTTTCTCGCTCCTTAAATACAGCTCTCGCCTTCTCTCTCCCTTCCGATCTTCCTTCAGCCTTCTCTCTCTCTTTCTCTTTCTCTTAACTCCGTTTAAGTTTTTTCCGTCTGTCACAAGCAAAACAAATAATGTCAGGTTTTGACGGCGTTGAAAATCAAATCAACGGTCCAGATACACCGTCTCGTCCCTCTCAAGATCCTCGTGAGCCTCCCTCATTATTATCATCATCTCCTTGTTTCCCAATCACCCTCAAGGTATTACACACACACACAACAAACAAACATCACAAATCACAGATTTTTAATTTATAATTACATCGATTAGTGTTTTCTTTTAATATATATATAAAAAAAAAAAAAAACACTCGCTTAATGACTCTGGACTTGACTCTTGTATAGTTCGTCGATGTGTGTTACCGAGTGAAGATCCATGGCAAAAGCGGAGATTCCGGGAAGATCAAGAAGTTGTTGGGACTCGAACAGAAACCGTCTTCCGACGAGATTCGACCGGCGACGTCGGATGAGAGGATAATACTCAGCGGAGTCACCGGAATGGTGTCTCCCGGCGAGTTTATGGCCGTTCTCGGACCGTCGGGAAGCGGGAAATCGACGCTGCTAAACGCCGTCGCGGGAAGACTCCATGGATCAGGTCTCACCGGAAAAATACTCGCGAACGACGCGAAACTAACGAAACAGACGCTAAAACGCACCGGATTCGTCGCGCAAGACGATCTTCTCTACCCTCACTTAACCGTCCGCGAAACGCTGGTTTTCGTCGCCTTGCTCCGTCTCCCTCGGAGTTTAACCAAAGAAGATAAAGTCAGAGCCGCGGAAGCGGTGATCTCGGAGCTCGGTCTCAAGAAATGTGAGAACACGGTCGTCGGAAACACTTTCATTCGAGGGATCTCAGGCGGAGAGAGGAAACGAGTGAGCATCGCTCACGAGTTGCTAATCAACCCGAGTCTTCTTGTCCTCGACGAGCCTACGTCGGGACTCGACGCGACGGCGGCTCTCCGGCTTGTACAGACTCTCGCCGGTTTAGCTCACGGGAAAGGGAAGACGGTGGTGACGTCGATTCACCAACCGTCGAGCCGTGTGTTTCAGATGTTCGATACGGTGCTTCTCATGAGCGAAGGAAAGTGTTTGTTCTTCGGAAAAGGAAGAGACGCCATGGCTTACTTCGAGTCCGTCGGATTCTCGCTGGCGTTTCCAATGAATCCGGCTGATTTCCTTCTCGATCTTGCTAATGGTACGTCCCAAATTTTAATATTCGGTTTTTAATCATTTATATAATGACTTTCGTATATATAGTGCACTAACATCCATTATTAACTTATTATAGTATACGATCATTCTCTGAATGATAAAAAAAACGAATATCTTACTAGATGATTAGACATTTGGTGTTCTTGTTAAATTGCTATATATATGCTTTATTTGTGTGAAAGTATTCTTCCATGAATTGACTGTTTGATAGGACCAAAAACTTTTAAATATGAAAAATGTCTCTTTGGGTGGTAGTTTGTATATAATGGATCTTCGATCCTGTAACCATGCATAATAGTAAGCAAGTACTCATGTGAAGCGGTTAGATATTTGTATAGGAAAAATACTATGAAAATAACAGATCGACCCCAGAAAAAGAGAGTAATAAATGCAAAATTTATTATGGTTATCGCAGACGTACGATGAGAACTATACAAGTCTAAGCTTTGATGTGTCTCTCGTTGACTCTGGTCGTCGTGGTTGCTCTAAGTCTAACATTTGATTACTTGATTATCGTTTTGGTTTTTGAGTTTAAACAAAGGCTAATCTATGACGATTACATTAGTTCGGGCGGGTCTAGACGTTTAGTAAAATAATACATCTTCTATTCTTTCTTTTTTATGGTAAAGGGACTTATCTAGCATCTTTATTTCTCACCGTTTTTTCTCTCCAATAATTGTTTATTCTAAAGTTTACGTTTAAAAAAAAAAGAAAGTTGATAATTGAAGGGTGGCTTTTTGATGTTAATAATTATGCGCAATTGGGATACGTGTTATGTCTTTCTTTCTCTCTTTTCGAGTATGATATGTAGCCGCTAATTTTTGGCTCAAATTTGGCATATTATATCATCTGAATAAATGTTATTCCCTTACTTTCATATAAAACCTTATCGCGTTACACATTTACTCTATCAAACCATATGATTTTTCTTTATTTTTTTTGGGGAGATAATAAACAGTAGAAATTATCTTTATTTTTTTAAAACGGGTTAGTAGAAATACACCACGTGTCAAATGTGTGTCAGAAAGATGACGTATGGGTTTTAACTCTTGCTATTGTGTTTTCTGTTTCCTCTTTATCCAACTTTTTCAAAAAATTAGTTCTTCTTTATTGCACTATCCAAACTTTTTTTCATTTTATCTCCCATCTTTTTCTATTTTCCCAATAATTCTTGTTTACTCTTTCGAGCCAACTAATAAAATCAACTTCCTTTTCATTATTTTTAATCAAAGCAGTTTTCTCACTCTTTCTCTCTTTTAAATAAAAAAATGTTTTGCGTGGCTTTTGAGCTCCACGCGTCGACTGAGGCGCGTGGTT
Source organism: Erythrophleum ivorense (assembly GCA_026724425.1). Lineage (NCBI taxonomy): Eukaryota > Viridiplantae > Streptophyta > Magnoliopsida > Fabales > Fabaceae > Erythrophleum > Erythrophleum ivorense. The sequence goes on along the minus strand of JAIUCV010000077.1, from coordinate 2,552,808 downwards.
TCGAATAGTCTAAACTTCCGTATTTCATACATCCTTGATTTAGGAAACTTTTACTTTAATGGGTAACCGCCTAAAGGAACCCAATCACACTTTCGCATCTGGCGCGTGGTTACCACACTCTCTCAATTCTCATTGAACCAATAAATAAACCTATTCGTTGGGAATTGGATATTCATGCTCTTAATTCACTTTCAATGTTTTCTTTGAGTCTTATTGTGATTACAAGAAATCCTCATGGGTATTTGCATTATTCGTGATTAATTGTTTGCTGTAAGAATATACGAATATTATAAGTATATATATATATATATATATTTTTTTTTTTTTACATAGAAACAAAGGAATTCTTGGGAAGTTAGGAATTTTTTTTGGAAGGCCTCAAAAAAAAAAAAAAAATGTTGACAAAGAGTTTTCATGATATTAGGACCTTATACCTAAAGAGACATATTGATGGGTCACGTTAATTTATTCTAATTCGTCCTTGCTTATCCGAAACAATGAGTAGGTACCAAATAATGTTAGACGGTTTAGGCACAAAAATGATTTAACATGTGGACCAAACTTGGGTTCTTTTGGTAATTCAGAATTGATACTCATGTTCATGGTCCATATATATAGCTAGCTAGCTACTAGGGACATGCCTAATTTACTAAATTTTGGGGATTGTTAATTTACAGTTAATATGACTAATTGTGTTACCTAAGACCAAACAAATCTCACAAGGTTTTGTTGGTCTTCGTCATTGACTTTTCGCTTGTTATTAATTTTGACAAATCTTCACACATGTCTGTATTGATGTGAGTGTATATATATATGCACGCACATGGTATGTATATTCTGGTGACGCCATAGGTAGAGTAAGAAGGCATTGATATGATAGGGGAATAAATATGGCACATAGAAATAGTTTGTACTAAAAAATAAGATAAAATAGTTTGTTGCGCACGATGAAATATAATTACTATTGGAATTAATTTATTAATTTGGTGGGTATTAAGTTCTTGTCTCCACGAACCATATGCTTCACATCCTATCTTTCTTTGTATTATTATCTTTGAGAAGAAAGTCCCAATTTATTGGACCAACAATCCACATGACCATTCGATCTATTCCATGAATTAATATGTACTCTATATTTTTATACATAGAGATGCGTGTGCATGAATGTGAGTTTCCATGGCTGGAAAGTTGATAATCACATGATCTAGTACTAAGCAAGAATATTGGTAGACTAACTCTCTCGTTATTAATAATATTTGCTTTTCTTTATAAAATATACATGTACACACACATATATGTATATATATATGTTTTTCCATGAGGAAATGTTAGATATTGCTATCTACGTCAAAGTACAACAGTAAGCTCCACTTGCCCTAACTTATTGATCCATTTGAAAGAAAAGAACAACAGAAATTAATTTTCTGATCCAAAGTTATTGCTTTCTTTCAAAAGCTGGCTTATGACATTTGATGATTACACTTGTCGAGTATTTGACTATTGCATTGTTCATTTATTTATTGACTTTCTGTAACTTCTGCTCCCCGAAATTCAATTTTAATCCTCTTGATAATGGAAGAAAATAAAAGATTAACACGTGTTAGGAATTAGTAACTATTCACTTCATTTTGCATAAGCTTATCTTAGAGAAAGTTAAATTCAAATACTAGATTATTTGATGCTTAAAACTTTTCCATTTTAATTTTTTTTTGAATCAATGAAGAAGCTAAAATTAAGAACCGTAGTGGCGACCTTATGCTTTCTTGGGTGGACTCTCTCGCCTCTCCACCTTGATTGGTCAGCTTTACTGCAAATCTGATTTCCATTACTTATTAATTAGTCAATTTATTAATTGCTTTCATTAGATCAATAAATAAATGGGTCCAATACAGTGTCAAAACCTGTTTAAATACTATTTGTTTGGTCGGTCTAAAGAAGGCGATTGGCTGATTCGCTCTCACCTCAGTTCGGTTGAATGCCACTTTGAATTGTCTTTTTCTTTTTGTATTAAGGATACTTAAATAATTAATATTTAACTTGGCCAATTAACTTTCGCCTATTTGGATGATAACCTGAGTGGGTTCATCTGTCATTATAGTATATAGTCTATAGGTACTATCAATTATCGGATTGGTAAATTTATTGATTAACCGCTCGGATATTATGAATGATTAATATATGATCGGAGTGGCGAGCCATGAATTATATAAATACGTTAATATCATGAATTTTTTTTTTTTAAACTTTTAACTTACCAAAAATTATGGATTATATATTTGCTAATTAAGATTTTGTAACTTATGCAGGAGTTTGTCAGATTGACGGTGTAATGGAACGGGAAAGGCCAAACGTGAAACAAACGCTGGCTGATTCTTACAATACATTGCTAGCTCCAAACGTCAAAATCTGCATGGACGCGTCACCTTCTCCTCGAGAGAACGCGCATTTTGTGAAAACGCGAGCAAACGTCCGTGGAATAACGTCCGGTCTCACAACATGGTTTAGCCAGCTCTGCATTCTCCTCCACAGACTTATCAAAGAACGGCGTCACGAATCTTTCGACGCACTTCGCGTTTTCCAAGTCGTCGCAGCTTCGTTGCTCTGTAGTCTCATGTGGTGGCACTCGGATTATAAAGACGTACACGTAAGTATAATTTTAATCATATATAAGAAGAGAAAAAAACATTATTGGTTTTAAATTAATTTGGCGTTTTTTTCTAACAATAATTTCGTTACAGGACCGACTAGGACTACTCTTCTTCATATCCATCTTCTGGGGGGTACTTCCGTCATTTAACGCGGTCTTCACGTTTCCGCAAGAACGCGCGATTTTCTCTCGTGAACGCGCGTCGGGCATGTACACACTCTCGTCTTACTTCATGGCACACGTCCTCGGATCTCTCTCCATGGAGCTCGTTCTTCCGGCGGCGTTCTTGACGCTTACTTACTGGATGGTCGGTCTGCGTCCAGGCTTAGTCCCGTTCCTCCTCACTCTCTCCGTGCTCTTGCTATACGTTTTAGCGTCTCAGGGACTCGGACTTGCCCTAGGCGCAGCCATCATGGATGCTAAAAAAGCGTCCACGATCGTGACCGTGACGATGCTAGCGTTTGTCTTAACCGGCGGTTACTACGTCAACAAAGTGCCGTCTGGAATGGTGTGGATGAAATACGTTTCCACGACGTATTATTGTTACCGTCTTTTAATCGCGATTCAGTATGGGAATGGTGAGGAGATATTGGGGATGTTTGGATGCAAGAAAACGCAAGGGGCGGCGGCAACACCTGCGTGCCGGTTTATGGAGGAGGAATTGGTCGGAGATATTGGACTGTGGACGAGCGTTGGTGCTTTGTTTTTGATGTTTGTTGGGTATAGAGTGTTGGCATATTTAGCTTTGAGGCGTATTAAACTTTAAAAAATGAGGTAAGAGGTGGGTAAAATTAAAAATAAATAATGAGTGGGTAAAGCCGTAAAGATTAATTTCTAGGTTTTAATTTCGGAATATTTAAGCCGTTGCTAATTGTAATTTCGCAATTTGGCGACGGGTAGGGGGGGGGGGTTAGTTTGGTCGATGGTTCATTTTTAACATATGAAATGAAAATGACAAGTATGTTTAGTTGATTTATATAATTCAAAATTTTATATTTCATCTATTACATGGTTTTTTGGGGGTCTATTTGGTTGTATGAAAATATAACAAGATCCAATTTGACTGGGCTAATTGACGAGTTCAATCTTGTTTGTGGCCCATAGGCTTGTTTAATCTGGTGAAACCCAAATATTCTTCTGGATATCTATAATTTTCCAAAAGACATCCAACACTCTATTTTTAACCCCCGGTTAACCGGCTAAGTTTTAAAACACAGCTCTATTCAAAGTTTTTATTATGTTTTTTTATTGTTTAGACCCTTTCGTAACATTTTAGTTTGCAACTATAAAAGGGTTGATATTCATTCATCCATAAGTTTTTTTTTTTTCTTTCTATTTTAATAAGAAATTATTGGACAACAGTAAATAGTATTAGTGGAGAAATGGTCACACAAATCTAAGAATTTATATATTTTTTTTTTTGTTTGATTTCCTTTAAAAATGATATAGAAATATATAAATCTTAATTAGCAAAACCATTAGAACCTCTAAATAACATTTGTAGAATAACATAGATATAATTTTTAGATGCTAAATTAGCACATGGCAGAGACAGAGAGGGACAAAAGATGAGGCATAGCCAAATATTCACAGGCCGACATATTCCAGCCGTAAGATTCTGGGTGAATCATTTGAGGCCGTCCGTTTTGAGTCGGTTTATAAATTGGAACATAAATGGAAAAAGTCACGTCACGCGGATTACACACACCTTCGTGTTTTGTCTGAAGATATCTCATATCATCTCAAAACTCAATAAAATGCAAACATTTGCTCATCCTGGAAGAAGAGTCTTCTACCTCAATCTCATCATCGTATCGCTCCTCTCTCTGATCGTCATGGCTGCATCTACCGGAGAAGCAACCTCCGAAGCGAAGGTTCACATCATCTACACCGAGAAGCCTACCGATGAGGAGCCTAAAGACTATCATCTCCGTACCCTTTCCTCCGCTCTCGGCAGGTCTGTTATCAAAATTGTACATGGTCGATTGATGAATTTCGGTTTGTTTGTTGTCTTGGATGAGATGATTTTGCGGGCGTGATCGCTTTGATTTAGGGTTTGTATCTCTCTGGAAAATGGGGATTTTCAATCGTTTGATGCTCGATTGCTTTGTGTGTTTTCTGCAACATCGATTCATTGGTGAAACTATGTGGTGGATACGTAGTATAAGAAATGATGATGATGAATTATGTTTTTGTCTTATGGTGATTACAGTGAGGAAGCTGCAAAGGACGCTCTGATCTACAGTTACAAGGAAGCTGCTTCTGGGTTTTCAGCTAAGCTCACACCCGAGCAAGTCGAGGAGATCTCCAGTACGTGTTTGATCCTGCTTTTACTCTAATACATATAGCTTAGAAAGCATTTGAAGCTGATGATTGCAGAGGAATCTGGTAGCCTACAATGTTAGTTGGATTAAGTGCTTATTTGGATCATTGGCTCTCGACTGAATCAAATACTCATGTAGAAACAGAATCATATGGTCATGAATGCACGATTTCGAGTATCTAGGCTAAGAAAACAAGATAAAGGACTCAACTTGATTAATGTTTTCTTCTTTCTCTGTTGGATGTTGCAGAACAACCAGGTGTGATTCAAGTTGTGCCGAGCCAGACCTATCAGTTGCACAAACCTGTTGGTGTTGGTGGTGGTTTCAAGTTGACCTAACTTGAATTTGTCTGTTGAAACTAAATCTGTTGCTTTACAGAGAGTAGCTTGTTGTTGTAATGGTGTAATGTCGTGGCTTTGAACTAGTATCTAACTAAAATAATGACATGAAGTTGCTTTGATTCCAGTTGTTCAGTGTTGTTGAGAATTTGATCTTCTTTAATAATATTATTTTAAGAAAAATGTTGTTTCATATGCGTCAACTAGTGAAATCGGGTAACAAAATATTGTATTTGCTTGTGTAATTTCCTCTCCTCAACATCTATTCAATACAAAACTTTCAAAAAAAAGAAGATAAGAAACTGTAAACGAATCATTCCAACAAGTGCCAAGCAAAACGAATCAACATTTTTGTTCTGCTCGTCTCCTCTTAACACGTTAAAACTGTATTCTTGTCCTCGCTGTAAACGCTATGACATTGAATGGTTAAGCCAATGTATTGTAAAAAGATACTTTTATCTCCTTGGTGTTATTCATATATCTTCTTTCTTTTCAATATCGTCGGAAGTATAGAGATAAACCCAATGAGGAAAAGCACTGACAATGTCTTGAAATCATACAAGTCCTTGACCGATTTGAGATCTCCAATAGCAAGACCAGCCTAGATACAAAAAAGAAAGGAATCACACAGAGCTTCGATTATATCATATCAACCAGAAACAAGGATGGAGAAAGAGCTTACTCTAACGGTTATATAAGCTGCAGGGATGAGACCAAGCAATGTCGCCAAAAAGAAGACATGGTAAGGTACATCGACTATCGGAGAAGCCAAATTGATAAACAGATTTGGTAGTGTTGGTGTTATCCTCAGAAACAACATATAGTTCAAAAGCTTATCTCTACGCTTACCAATCTGAATATACAAAACCACAACTAATCAGCACCAAGTGAAGACTTTTCATAAGGCTATTGAGCAAAAGGGATCCGTTTACCTCAGCCTGAAAGAATCTTAATTTGTCAGGCCATAGCCAAGTAATCAGCGGCCGGCCGATCAACTTGGACAGAAAGAAACACGAAGTAGCTCCTGCGGTTGCATTGAAAACAACCAAGATCACACCTTTGACAACTCCATAGAGAGCTCCAGCTAACAGTGACATGAAGATGGTCCCTGGAATCATGAAGGTCTGCATGAAAATGTATGTTGCGCAGTACCCTAAAACAAACTGCGCAGGGTACTCGTTCGCATAGTTTGCAAGATTGTCCCTGGAAAAACAGCAAGATTTTACATAAATCCATGAGCTTGTTTCCCTTATCCAATCCTCATAAGAACACTATACACAGAAGTTATAGATTGATCAAATTCGACACTGATTGAGCAGTCTAATCTTAAACGATTCTGCATTTCTTATCAGTAAGATTTTGAAGGAAAGGAGAGAGTTTTTACTTGAGCAAGCGGAGATCAGAGAGGCTTCTAGGGAGCTTGAGCTTGCCAAATTCAGCCGCGGGCATGGTCATGTAGATGCAGAAGAGACCGGAGGAGAAGACAAGGAAGACGCCGAGAGACACCGCGAGTTCCCACCGGCTAAGAGGGAATCGATCGAGTTTAGATCGCTTTCCCGATGGAGAGTCGTCGTCGTCCGATGTCGCTCCAAGCTCTTCGTCTCTGATTAGAATCCGCGTCGGAGCCATCACCCGAATGCAACAAACCAACGGCTAGATTCGATTGGGGTGGGATCTTAATTCATCTACAACGATCTGGAAAAAATTCCGATCTCGAGTCTTCTTCGGGGGTTTTCTCGGAAAATGAATCGGAGAGATGATTAGATCTGAGAGGTTTCGTTTCTAATTGCAAAGATTCAATGGCATTTCGATTTCAGTCATGATCCCTAAGATATCAATCAGGTTGTTTTTTGTTCTTCAGATTAACGAAGAAGGAGGAAACAAAAAAAAAAAAAAAAGCAAACGAAAGTGGAAAATATATTTTTTAACGGACTTTTTTTCCAATCTTCATCACTATCGGAGTCTCATCGGAGATGACTCCTAGGACCTTCTGTATGGGCGAGAGGGTTCTGACTCAGATTTTAAGACCGAAACCTCTGAATGGATGAGAAGGTTTGACTACATCACAATAGTTTCATTATTTAATTCCCTAAACTTTTGTCCAATTTTTAATTTTTTAGTTTAATCATTTTTAAAAATCTTCTTCAGTTGAATGTAAACAAAATATGTAAATATAGTTATTATATATTGTGAGCAAATATGACTTAAATTTAAATCCTGCTTTGTGGTATAATTGATTATTGAGGTTAAACTTTAAACATTAGGAGTCTCTAAAATAATAATACAGGTTCTCCTAACTATGGTAGGCCATCATAGATATTAGATAGATTTGGTGTGCATTCTGATATAATTATGAACACTTCTAATTTTTTTTTTTTTTTTTTAAAAGAACACTTCTCTAAAATTAATGGGGTAGAATGGATGAGTTACAAATTCGGGCAGTAAAATAAAAAAATGAATAGAAAATCCAAGGGCTAGTTATAAAAAAATTCCACCTTTGTGAAATTCACCAAGAAATTGCCAAGTATTAAAACACAAACTTCTTTTACAAATAGACAGTTGTAAATGTTATTTTTCCAGATGGAACAATTAAATCATAGAATACAAATCAATATAGAAGATTAATGTCTTATTAATTTACGAGTCAGGGAAGCATCCAAGAGAATGATGAATATTAGCTTCAACCTCATTATAGTTTTGATGCATGGAAGGGAAACTCTGCGCCGGATTATACGATTGCGTATCGAACGAGGACATGAGGACATTAGGGTTTTGTGGATGTGTGACTTGTGTATTAAGCAAGCCATCTAGTGTTCTCCAGTCCACACTGTTGAAGCTCTTCTCTTCTTCTTGCTCGAAGCTCTCGTTCTGATCTTTATTCGTCCCTAGACTCGGCGACAAGCTCGGGCTGTCCAGCTGCGGGAGCTCGATGTTGCCATATTGATGATGCATTGACGAGGATACATTACTGTAGTGATTATTGCTCATGAGCATTTGGCTAAGGTTAGGGCTTGATGAAGATGCGCCAATATGATGACTCGTATTCATTGTCGCTGAAGATGAGTAGTTGTTACTACTATCGACGTGGTAGAGCTGGTTCTGCCATGGCTCGTACCCTAGTGGCCTCTGGTTTGGAATCGGCTTCCTAAATGCTCGACACACCACCCAACCTTCCTCCTATAGTTTACAAATAAATCGGTTATTGATTTAGTCCGGTTAGGCTTGGTAATGAATGTATCAATTAGAGTCTTTTAATGTGTACCTGAACGGGGGCTAGCTCGGAGTTTTGGAGGCGGTATTCGTGCATGATCCAATCGGATTTTCTTCCATTTGGAGCTCGACCTTTGTAGTAGACAAGTGTCTTCCGCATTCCTATGACACTGTTCTTTGAAAGCACCGCCTTGTCTCTACCGGTGGCTTTCCAGAACCCGGCCGCGGTGGCTCTATTGGTCCTAGTCCCGGTCGGGTACTTCCTATCCTTGTGGCTAAAGAAGTACCACTCGTTTTGCTCTTCATACCCTAGTTTGCATCTCGCTGCAATATTGTTGAACCAAATATTAGTGTCACAAATTTCTTAAATCACAAAAATATTAGGAAATCAGTGTGAAAGAAAAATATATATTGAAAAAATTATGTGGTGAGAATTGTTATTTTGGCTTATACATGATATGATTATGCTTTCCCACTTTCAACAAAAATTTCAACCGGTTTTAATTTCAAAAGATGTATTATGATTTATGATTGTACTACATCTCTTAATTTTCCTCTGCAATATTCTTTTCACACTCCGTTTGTAAATCTTACAAGTCAAAGAAAGTAGGCTTTCTCATTCACTTCGCATGCCAAATTCATAGCATGCTATTGGTTTTCAAAAATCATATTGTAACTAGACAATTTCCATGCAAAAGATTAATTAGTGATAGTTATTATACAAAACTCACGTCTATTACCTTGTATATCCCAAGGCTCCATTTTGTAGAGATCGATCTCTACAATGACATCTAAAGCACTCTTCATTGAATTGATCTTCCTATCTAGGTAATAACCCACGAGCTCTTCCTCCGTCGGATGAAATCGGAATCCCGGCGGCATACAAGATTGCATGATATTATCCATCCACGGTGATCCTATAATTAAATTGTTTATAGTTCAGAAAATTGTTAGAGAAATGAGTAAGAAACCAGATGGATAAATGGGAGAGAAGAGAATGATATGAAAGAAAATGAATTGTATATAAGCGTGTCTTTTTGGAAGCTATTGCGAAAACCTTAGACAAACAAGGCACAACCTTAAAGTTTTGTTTTTGGGACCAAAACCAGAGCCTGTTACAAGTTTCGTTATATTTAATTATTAAAAGGGATCGAATGGCTCTTGGGTCCAATGAAATTCCAAAAGCTGTGTTGCGTAATGATAGTGATGTTACACACGGACACACATGATAATATATTATATACCTATAAATATACATACACACATATATGAATTCACATGTAGATGGATATTTTTAACTAAAATCTTGGATCTTTAAGCTTAAGGCTATAGCTATTATATGTTGTTGATGATGGTTATGATGTATTTCCATGGGACCACTCAACGATAGAGGAGCTCTTTCTATTTATGACAAAAAATTGGTGCTATTCTAAGACCAAAAATATACAAGCACTATATATATCTGAATATATTCTTATGTAAATCATATATAGTATTTATGTATATGTTATATAATCATATATAAAGGATATATAGCCGAAAAGCTTGACGGGTGGAAGTCACTGAGGCTTATAGTCCTTTGAGTGTATTACACACTCTTGTCTTGAATTATATCCCTATATACTATTAATTATAGTGGTGCAACAGCAATTAATTTCCAAGAAACAATAATTTCTTAGAAACAAAGAAGAAAAATAGATTCGAAACCCCCACTATTCATGTCAACTCCTCTGCTTACTGTAAATTTGTGGGTCAATCTCCACACACACACTATTCAAAATATGAAAATTCAAGCAGCTAGCCCACTTACAAACATAATGATCTCTTTATATATATATATATATATATATATATATATATATATATATATATATAATGACAAAAATTGCCAAGCAGAGACGCCGATAAATCATCATGGCGTGCATGTGTGTGTGTATATAATATATTGTGTGTAAAGAAAAAACCTAGAAGGAAATTTGAGTTGAAACCCATATCAAGAAAAAGAAAAAGAAATGAGTTGAAACTTACGAGCTAATATAGATTGGACGAATAAATTGTAGAAAATAATATGTTAACTGCAAACGATTTCCACAAGGACGATCTAGAAAAGAGTAGTAAAAGGAAGATGGAGAGGAGAGCTTGAAGGATTGAAATCTCTTGTGTGGATTGAATGATTGTTAATATAAGCTTTTAACTAGAGCACATGGATATATGGACCATCTAGAAATCTTAGGCTGTATATATATATAGGTTTATGATGTGAATATGGTTATTTATAAAAATGGAAGTGTGTGTCATGTGAGTGCAAAATGATGATGGATATAAGGAGAAGGTTAAGAAGAAGAAGATGAAGAAGGAGGAAGGGTTTGATTGCGCGTGGGATAGACATCTACGCCTTGTTTTTGGACGGCTCTCTCTCTCTCTCTCTCACCGCAATTTTTTGTTTAAAGTTTTTCCAAAGCTTCTCCACTTTACCGGCAGTTACTGCACAACCCCAACCTTTTCAATTTTGTTTTTGTTTTTGTCTATTTATTATTAGTTATTACACCACAGAAGATCAATTCTATTTAATATATTATATATCAAAACTGTATATGGCATTAGGTCAAATGGTAAATGTTCTAAATGTTACAAAAAATAGTTATAAACATGAAAACTAGAGATGACTCTATAATTGGATAACCGTAGACTCATTTAGAATAATGTTTACGAAGGGAATTCCGTATATATGAGAGTCTTAAAAATAAACAAGTAAGTAAATGTTGTTAATTACTTAATGAACTTGATGAAAGTTGATTAATCTCATACTACAACGTTTTCTTCAATGTATTTATTTTTATTTTTATTTCACCATGTTCCGTTTCTCACCATACTTTATCAAAAGTCACGATTACCATTGTGAACCTCCCTCTATATAACCACCATAAAACTAATGGTTGGTTATTGAAAATGCATAACTGATCAAAACGTAAAGCCAAAGCTGAGCGATATATAGAAATAATTTCTTTAAGCCATACTATTTGTAACCCAACAGAATAACGCGGGAAAGAAAATCAGATGGGTTACAACTTATAAAATATATATCTGATGGATATTGCCATTGAAATGTGTTTTTTTTTACTTAAATAACACATATCCCATAGATAAGACACTCACGGATAAATTAATATATAAAGATAAATGGATAAAGTATTATATAGCTCTCAACATCGAAAGGATTTACACGCATGTACATTTATGGATTACTTCGTAAATCTCACTCAATATGCTATATAATTTACTTTTATAATGCAACACAGTGAATAGAAAATCCCAAGTCTAGATCCACTTAAAACCACAATCTCCGTTTAACTATTAGAATATTTTTTCAGATATAGTGAAACAAAAGGAACAAATGTTGGCCACTAAACATGGCGAATCGTCTCTATTTGTACGTTATATAGCATAAAATAAAATAAAAACATAAGAGAAAAGAGTAAAACCGATGTTCTTATGTCTTTCTCCAGCAATCCAGCTCCTCGATGTCTGGTTGGTGGCGCCGTCCTTGACACGTGTCGTCACGAATACAGAACACGTGGAAGCAGAACTGTTTCTATCACATAACTAATCATTTGTTCCTCATCTGATATCCGCTTATGCAGGTCCCACCAAAGCCGTTGGCTGTCGTTTTTTACTTTTTATTTTTCACCTCACGCTTTCGGCTTGTGACGTCATGTCAGTAACTCATTGACCCTAGTCATAAGAAAAATCCAAAAAACTAAACTAAATAATCGTTTTTTGAGTTAGTGAGGAATATATGACAAAGGAGACACAAATATCGAGGAGAAATGGATATGTACAAAAAGAAAAAGGATTTTTATACGAGAAAAATAACAAATGGGAACCCAAAAATATAATAATAGCTGGATTGAGAAATGAGAACAAAGAGCACTCGATTTTGATTCAGATTCACATGCATGCCTACTACTGCGTGAGGGAGTGAGAGCCTTTTGTTCAAATCCCAAGGATTTACCCACAAACCCTTTCACACCATTCACTTTTTTTTGTCAGCATATAGTATATATGTGCCTCGATCCCTATTTTTCCTTTTCTATAATCATAATGTCTCTAGCTAACTGTCACTATCAATATATACTATAATATACCCCTATTTTTGTGTACTTACGGACTCGTTTGTGTATGACACAATATGGATACATCATAAGCCTACTCTGCGCCTCTGCCCTTTGTTTTTTTTTTTTAAATTTGATTTAGTATAATACTGCGTATAGATATTGTGATACGTTTAATGTAGTGTTTATGAATTAATTCATGCTATATCAATATCTCTAGTACTGTGTTTCAATATATCAGTTTATAGATGATGATGTACCTAATATGTATATAGATGGGATGGTCAGAATCATAGTGCGTGTATCACTCTTCTACACTAATCATAATTAGCTAACGGTAATTATTGGGGTTAGTAGGTTAGTAGCTTAGTTGATCATATAATGAACGATGTACTAACATTTAGTTTTTTTTTCTATCCAACAGAGGTCAACGTGTTGTTGTTGTTCTTCGTTGAAATTCTTATCTGAACCTTTTTTAATCCACTAGAAAAATAACTGTAGAAGAAAGTGACGCCGTTGTTAATTGGTCGCTGATTCCATCCTAACTATTGGCTGGCCGGTTTAATACCCAACGTTGTTTGACAATTTATTTTTACGAAGATATTTACGATATCTCACAAGATTAACAAGCGCAATGCCTTAAAGCACGAGAACAAAAGTAATTAATACATTAGACGCACGATTTTTTGGAGGCTACCACTTTACCGTCCACGAATTAAAAGGTTGCCAATATCACGCCAATATCTAGAAAATTTGATACTCCCTCAATTCATTATTAATAAATTTTCTATGATTTTCACATATATTAAAAAAAAATTACTTTTTAATCATGAATGCATAGGTAATTGCAATTAAACAATTTTTTATAAATTTAAACCAATAAAAATTCAAAAAACATAATAAATGTTTTTTAAAAAGTGTATCAAAAAGCTAAAAATTTATTTTTTTGAAGCAACAAAATTTGGCTAGAAAATTCATTAAAAATGAACGGAGGGAGTATATTGGTCCAAAGATTCCAATGTCTAACCTTTTTATCTGTTGTAGAATTTGAGGAAATTCATGATCCTAGTAAGACATATTCATTTCATATTATCAAACAATGTAGCAAGATCGTAATATCTCAATTTGGTTGATGGCGACGGTTTAATCAGCAAACAAATTAGCCTGTCCATATGATAGTTAAAATCAATATTTTAAAAAATTTCAGAATTAAAATTACTATACGAACAAATATTGTAGATTATTAGTATAATAATAAAATTTTAAAATTAAATTAAAATAATTATAGTTAAATTAAAATAATAAAGTTTAAAACTTATATAGTTTTCATTCCGCGCGATCAAATTTCTATAGGTAAATCATGAACTTAATCTAATAAAATCATGACAATCTGATGTGATCTACCGACCTTTCACTTTCCTTTTATTTTTATTGTAGTCCATTTCTATTGGACTGCTCATCAACCTCCCAACATATAATATATATATATATATATATATATATATATATATATATATATATATATATATATATATATATATATATATATATATATATATATATATATATATACTGTGTACTATAAAATTATGGCCGCAAACACCTTCTTTCCAAGTTTTACGTCAAGCAATACGTGGAGTAACTCCCGATATAACAGTAAAAGATTGATCACTTCGAAGATTAGTCACAGGATAATATATTACATATACTTGAGAAAATCAACAAGATATATGATGGTAAATGTATCAATTTATCAACTCTTACAAAGAATTAGCTTAAATCTAATCAACTACAGAATAATTCTTACAATTTATTTGGTAGTTAATTACATTTAGGCAGATCACTAGTTTTCTTACAAAGAATTGGCCTAACTATGGTATAATGCCTAAAAATATCGACAAATATTCAGGAGTTTGAATTGTGCACAACTGCAGCAAAAGGCAGTGTTTAAGAGATTGACTGAAAGATCAAAAAAGATATTCCTCGCTGAGATATAAGATTAAATGATTTAAAAAACAAAAAAGTTTCCTGAAAAAGAAAGAAATAGATTTGCTTTGGCTGAAAGAGTTAGCTTAGGATCTTGTCTTAGATTCTATCCTAACTGAACTTTGACAACGACCTGTATCTAGAAACAACTCCATACGTTTATTATTTCAAGTGACCAAAAGTTACGTAATTTAGCAAAAAGTATTGTAAAAGGTTATTTATGTAAACGAAAAACATTATTCCTCATATTTAAGTGGTTACGCTACTTATTTTGGGTATGGATATTATAATGGATAGGAAAAAAACTTGACAATTTTTATGAAAACATGGATGTATAAAAATAAAAATGTAGATAAATAAACATGTGGCAATTCACTTGAATCTGATATCAGCTAATTATATTTTAAAAGGAAGATAAAATTTCGAGTAAAAACTTAAATAGAATCATATATAATCGAAGTACGTACATGATCATGCATATAAATACAAGTGCAAACAAACTTTTTAATTATTCACAGCCCTTAAAGATGCGAGAAAAGTTAATGATTTACAACCCACCAATATATCATTTTGTTACTAGGTATATATTTTCTCGATAAGTTTGATATGTAATGTAAGCATCCGACTTATGTATAAAAATAATAGTACCTTTAAAAAAAAAATATTCACTATTTGTACCAGTTTTTGGGATTATGAATCACAGATACTTTTATCTGCTTTTCTCCAATAACCTCACAGAAATATATTTGCACCCCTGAATGATATCATATCCACCAATAAATTATTACCAGCTGATCTTAGTGAATCAATAATACTTAAGAAACAGTAAGTCATTATTAGAGATACTCATAGGCTACATATATCGTCGAATTTTTAATTATCTCATAGGCATTGATTTCAAATTTGTCTTTATGTGATAATGTTAGGAAATATATATATATATTTTAATGCATGAGAGTATCTTTACTTTATGGAAAAATTTGAAGACACTAATGTATCCAAATTTTAAATCTAACATTTACATCCACCCATCAAAATGAAAACAGAAATTCACAGTGTGGTTTTAATATGTCCTCATCATTATGTAAAAGTACTTAGCTAATGAACTGTTACATGCATGTCTATCAAGTGATGCTTTTATGGTAACGCCGGCCGGCCGGCATCGCCACTCTTTTGTTTTCATCACCTCATTTTGTGGTTTTTCACAGGCGTTAAAATTTTATAGCATGCGGCAATTTTCCGAATAAGCACGTTGTTGACGTAGAAAAAAAAAATAAAATAGTGATATTTTAAGATGCAAAAATAAAAAGGAAATACTCATATGTTTAGATTGTATGATGAATTAAAATTGGCGTAAATAATGGTTAATGAAAGTTTAAACAGCCGCAAATAATGATAAACGGATGGTGGATGAAGATCAGCCACTTCTTCAAGTGACCCCTATAACCTCCTCTACTTGTAACTTGTCTCCCTAATCCACATCCTATTTGGTAACCATTAAGTCAAGATTTCCCATTAACCTTTCATTTTTAATTTTAATTTGATAATCTTGAAGTGTAGATATTTAGTACTTTAAAAATGTTAACATCCTTTGGTGTTTGAAGAGAGATCAGAAGTGAAGAGAAAGCATACGGGCATATTTGTATTTTGTTTGGGGCGGCTTAGTGGCTCATATATGTTGGGAATTTCTATTTTAATTTGGTGATATTGCGTCTCTATTACAATATATCAAATAATAGTTCCATACTATTATAATAATTATTAAATAACTTTAATTATTTAGTTTTTTCTCCTTTTGGAAAATTTCAATCTTTTCCCATTATTTTTTTATCATTTGTTTTTGTATCATGTTATGAGTAAAATCAACGACAACATAAAACCGAGTAAGACCTTCCAAACCCCTTTTCTTCTCTTTATTCCTTTGTATCATTTCTGCGTGTACCGTACAAGTCCTGGATTGAAATTTGACTATGTATATAAATCTTGAGATGAACTTAATAATCTGTTGTATTCGTTATACTTAACCGATATGTTCACATTGATACGATATTTTTTACATTTAGAAGCTAACTATAATTTTAGACGTATACACTTTTTTTGTTGAAAAATATGACCCTAACCATCTAAGATACAATTTAGAACGCTTACAACTTTAGTTATTAATTACAGTTATTGCATGTGACGATAAATACCTTAAATTTTGATTCTTAAAATCATATAATTTTGGGACCCAAAACAACTGATTTGAAAGAATGTTTCAATAAATTGATAAGGGAAACCGAAACGCAAAGATTTATCTAACAATTATCCAGAAACATAATATTATTAGAAATGGGTTAATAAGATGAGGAAACTGAAATAATGTAATGATGATAGATGCAAAAAACTTCTAGAGGTAAGAATGGAACAGAGAGGCTGATGATGGCATGTCGGCCCACACCCACAAGTTGTCATGATCCTATTGCTTCTCTCATACTTATTCTCACATGTTGAATTTTAGTTTTCTTTTTGTCTTACTTTTGGCCTTTTGGGTTCCTTTACAGCTTAATTATTTAAAATTATATATTTTTTTAAATTAGCTTTTCACTTATTTTAAAAATAACTAATGGTTTGATGGCTATTATTGGACAAGGTACCAAATTTTGTTTTATTTTACAGATAACTAGGTATAAGGCATTACGCATTAGCTATTAGAATTTTGTTTGAATGAACGTAAGAGCATCTCTAATGCTTCATACTATATCTCATTGCAAATGACAAAAAAAATTGTAATAAATTTTGATTTATGTCCAACTTATTAGTAGTTGCTAAAAGTACATGATTTTTTTCAAATTTTATAAATTAATTCATCTATTTTTTTTCTTGCAAAAACATCCATAATTATAATATTTTTTTAAAAAATTGTATTATTATAATCTTAAGAAAATACATCACACTACATAAAAATTGTAGAAAATATAGATTTTAATTTAATCACCCCCATTTGAATATTTTTTTCCTATAAATGATCAATTAACGCATCTTGAAGTGAAATATGTTCTTGTTCCAACATGTGGATTCAGTTAAAAATTCGGATATTCGTGAGTATATTCAAGCTGAACAAACCCAAATTTTACGAAAAATGGTTGTACAACAGGATCCACCGCAACCTACATCATTTAGACAATATTTGGGTAATTTAAACAGATTTGGAAGTGATTTAGGAAAGTATTAAATCATTGATCTTTGTTGTTTAAGCTATTGTTTTATGTTTTTTAAATTTCAGTATTTTAAAAAAAATATTTTAAAATTTATTATGGTTATGTTATTATATTTTATATTAAACTAGGAATGTTTATGGTCAAGTCGGCTATATTTATTAAGTTGGAAATTGTATTATATGTGTTCGAGTTCCTCTTGTTCCCTGTTCTCTGTATATCAATGTAATTTTGGAAGAGTACTTTTCCGGGACTTTAATCATTGGCTTAACAGTCTAATGTATTTGCTCATAGTAATTGGAAGGCAAAGTTAATTTCTTGTTGTTTGTGTTGTGTTGTATGTTAATTGTATTGGTAGTAATTGGTGTGTGTAGATCAATATATTACTGATGTCGATGTCTGCAGAAATATAACTCATTCATTTTGCCAGTAGCCATGCGTTTTACATAGATAGGTATAGGCGTTAAAACACCTCACACTTTCTAAATGAGGAAAACAAATTTCACCATTTGTTTGTAATAGTAGCAGTGCACGCATCTCTTTTCCAGCTCGTTTGTGTTACAGATAATTGTTGGTCTCAGTGCCCTTATTGTGTCCACGTATACCGGTAGTCGTCGGACCCTGACGCCATGCAATGCCCTTTTGATCCTCCTCCAGGTCTGATCTGCCTTTCTTTTGCTTTCCCTCCAGCCTAGTTTATCCAAATATAAGCCGCTCCTAAATCCATTTCGCCCCTGCAGCACAATATAATTCCATATATATATGTATATAGATGAGAGAAGAACGTTGATGATGTAGAGAGTTTGCGAATGGAGAACAATGATGTGACAAGGGTCGTATTTATAGGGAGGGTGAGGGCGTAATGAGTTTCAGAATTGAATTATGTTATTTACGTGGGAGTTAATTGGCGAGAGTTACCGGATGAGGAGACGTTCGAATCGTGCGGCCGATGACATCGTCGAGTAGCCGTTACTATTTTTCTTCATTCCGATTGACCTCGTATGTGCCGGCGCAATTCGTCGACGGCGCCTGGGTAGGAGAGATCGCTGGTCGGCGTCAGTGGACGATGTCGTCGTCGAGGAAGAAGATGAGTTGTGTTAATATGGGCCATGGTGGATGGTCTGCGTTGAGGCCCAGTAGTCCATTTCTCATTTTTTTGGTTATGTGATGTATCATATAACCAATAGGCCCATAGAGAATTATGTAGATGGAGAGGTAAGTTGGCCATGCGTCATGTTTTGTTTTGAGATATCGATATCCTATTTGGTGACATGGAGGGCTGAGAAGAGAGTGTATTTTACTTTATATATATAGATAGATAGATAAATATTATTTATATTTTAATAGAATTATGAGTATTTAATCAAAATAATTAAACTGTTAAATTAAAAATATTTATAAATTGAAGGAAGACTAATTTATAAAGAAAAAAGTTCAATGGCAAAATAACATATTACATAATTTCATGTCAAATTTAAAAGCAAAAATAACATGATGCTATTTTGTAATAAAAAAATGCAACACTATTAAATCAAATGGTATAAAGTGACAAATTTGGCATGGAGTTGGAGATTGCTTTAAGAGGACAACAATTTTCTAACAATTTTTCTTCTTTTTTTGTTGTCCACTTTTCTAACTATTTAAGGGTCTGTTTGATAACTCGTAAAATAATGAAATTTGTGTTTTCAAACGGAATTCTGTCGTATTATCAAATGATCACATAATATCACATAAAAAGCATAATTTAATACATAGAAATTTGATAATACGTATAAAGCAAAAGAAAACCTCTAAAAAATTTCGATTTCAATGGGTTCCATCAACAAGTTATACAGTTGGGCTTAGACCCATTATTAAACTCAGTTTCTTCTGTTTGGTTTTCCAAAACAAATGAGGAAAGTCAATAAAACTGCTTAAGACAATCCATTAGCGCATCAGTGTGCTCAGGCTTTCCAGCAGAAACTCTAACAAAGCCTTGAAGCTCCTTACTGTTGTAATGACGAATCATCACACCCATTTTACCCAAATCTTCTTTCAGCTTCTTTGCATCCATTCCACATGTAACCTCACAGAGAACGAAATTCGATTGGCTCGGGTAAGGATTCAAGAAAGGAACTTCTTTCAAAAGCCCGAAAAGCCTCTCTCTTTCGCGCACCAACGCGTCTCTCACATCCTCCAAGTACTTCCCATTTGATAGAGCTGCTAAAGCAGCTACTTCCCCTGCAACAGAGACGTTATATGGCTGCTTTGCTCTCCACATGTACTCGATTAGGCTCAATGGAAACGCTCCATATCCAACTCGAAGCCCGGCCAAACCTGAAACATCGTCACAAGAGCTCTTAAGATTCAGAGTTTGTTTAGATTATTTTACTTCACTAGTGAAATAAAAATCTGATCTTTTGTACCAGCTCGTTTGCTGAAAGTGCGAAGAACGATAAGGTTTTCGTACTTCTTCACCCATTTCATCCTTGATTCAACTCCTGAGAACTCGATGTAAGCTTCATCAAGAACAACAAGTATTGGCATGTCCAGAATCTTCAACAGATCGTCCTCTCTGATGGTACTGTAAAACAAACAAAAAGAGGAACAATTAATGAAGGATCTTGAACAAAAGATCTAACCTTTTGCGTTGAGAGTTGTGTTTTTTTTTTTACTTTACCTCCCATCTGGATTGTTAGGAGAAGTTAGGAATATGCATTTCGGTTTTTCAAGTTCTACAACTTCAGCGATTCGGTCTACGTTCAAGGTGAAATCAGCATTCCTTGGAACTGTGAAAGCAAACAAAGACCACACATGTCTAAGAGAGAGAGAGAGAGAGAGAGAGAGAGAAGAATCAAAGAGAGTGTAACACAGAAAGCCATTCACCTCTAATGACACCTGCATCATTCACAGCAGCATCAAAGGCATACATTGAGAAAGTCGGAGGACAGTCTATGATCTTCTCACCAGGATCCAACACGCATCTGCAACAAACACACATTATAGTCAGGTTCATGTGAAAGAAGCTCACTTTACAGAAAAACCAAATCTCCAAAGCCATACCTCATGATCAAATCGATAAGCTCGTCAGCGCCACAACCAACAAGAATGTATTCAGACTCAAGACCAGAGTCTAGAGCAAGGGCATCACGAAGTATGCGACTTTGTGGATCAGGATAGACATAAGGGAATTTCATATTGCCTAACGCTTCAAAAACCTACACAGAGAGCATTCTGAAAACACTATAAAAGGATTATCCTTTTTTTGAATCATCAACCTGTATGTGAGTGATTTAGAGAAAGATTAAAACTTGCCTCTGGAGGAGGACCATAAGGGTTCTCGTTTGCATCTAACTTCACAATATCCTCAGGTTTTCTTCCTAATTGAGCAGACAATACCTAATCACAAAACTAATCCAATCAATTCCGAATCGTATGACAAAGTCAACCACCAGGGGAAGTGTTTTGAGACCAACCTCAAAGGGTAAAATTGGTTGATAAGCAGACAATTGCCTCAAATGGGGACGGATAAAAGAGTCTCCCATGATTGTTGTGTTCTTGGATTCGTCTACAGCTGGACTTGAAGCTTGAACGCAATAAACCCTAGTGGTGCTTTTACCGAACGAGCACAAGGGTTTCTTCAAAGGTCGAGACTTTCGTTGATTTGCTGCCTCTGAGCGATGAATTGAGAACGATGGAGAGCCCTGAATGTGGATCACACCCATCAGTTTTTTTTTCCGTCTGCGCAAGTGTACGAGGAAAGTGGGAATCAGTTTCAATCTATCAATCAAAATTGAACATCCGATTCTCAAGTGAAATGGAATCGTAAGGTAAAAATTACCTGCCTGAGAGTTGTTGGATAGAGAGGCAAATGGACCTTAAGCGCACAAGAAAGGGCGTTAAAGAGACTAGTGAAGAGACTAGTGAAGAGACAGAAATCAGACAAAAAGGTTCGATTTTTAATATGACCTTTGTGATTCGCTGGACGGACAAAAGTTGGAAATTTTGTATTCTTCAAGAGTCTCCGACTGAGAGAATTCCAGTACCGATTTAGGGGTACCCGGAATTGAATCCGTAACCCGGTTCTGAAGATTCGGATCCTCAATTGAGTCTCTCTATTTCACAATATATCAGAGGTTTTAGAGTTTTTTTGTTTTGTTTCATACCTAACTCCCAACATGTCATTTGATGAATGTCAATTTTAATTTTTCTCTTCCAATCTCCCAAAATTTCCGGAGAAAACTAAGTAAGTTTTTGATTCTTGAAGATGATTCCTTATCATTCTCATATATGTGTATTTGTGTATCTACTAAGTACAAGAGGTGGAAACTATTAAACTTTTGTTTCTTTGCGCAACATAAACAGTTACAAGATGAAACATATCATCCGATTTCATGAATATTAGTCATAGAATTATATTTTTTTTTTTTGGCTCAACATCAATTATCATTAAACCGATGAAAATATACAGTCAATAGACCACAAACGGCTTAAACCACAAACGGCTTTAACCAAATACAGTGACTCCGTCTAATAACACCTTGAATCACTAGATGGATTCAACGCTATCCGAATGAGAGACTCTGTATTTTCAACCACGACAAGATGAATTTCACACCATAACTCGGTGTGAAATCATCTCTTAAACCACCTAATTAAACCTAATGACACGAAAACGACTACTAACCGAGAGAAAACAAATCCTAAACTGAAACTCAATCCAAATTCCAGCTATTAGTCCCTAATGATCAGATTGAAAAACATGTCCTAATATTAGTCATAGAATTATATTTAAAAGTATTTCCGTTGACAAATGCGTAGTTTTAAAAAGTTTAACTTTATTTGTATATCTACCAAGTTAAAAAGGTGTCTTTGCACTTTGACAAAAAAAAAAAAAAGGGGTGTCTTGGCACAACATAAACAATTACAATTTTACAAAGATATCATCTGATTGACCAGGGATGTTGCGAATAAACTAGTCTAAAATGGTCTAGTGGATCATGAATATTAGTCATAAAATTATATTTAAAGTCTTTTCGTTGACAAATGTGTAGTTTTAAACAGTGTGGCTCTATGATTAAAAAGAAAACAAAAGTCTATAGTAGTGAGTAGTGACTGGAGAAATGTAATACAGACACCTTTCCGATCACACATTTCATAGCGCATACAACAAATCTGCCAAAGAGTATTATTATATAGTAAACAAAAATTGAATGTTTCAAATAAAACTTAAAAGTTTTCTGGCGGTAAAATGATAAAAAGGCTTTTTTACTTTCCTTTCTTTCAAATAAAAAAGAGTCCAGCCTAACTATTTCACCCTCTTATTAACTATTTCACCCTCTTATTCTAACCATCTTCCATTTTTCACCTTATAAGTTTAAACATATTCAATTCAAACCCCACGTAAGAAGCAAAAGAAACCAAAAAACACTCCAGAGGACCAAATCTGTTCTTAATATTTAGGGACCTAAAATTAATTGCTGTGAGCCACTCAAACTACAAATAACTTTCTCAGACAATTACAGTTTTTGTTTCTCATAAAAGCCCCGTAATTTATGGATTCTACTAAAAAGACCCCAATTCCAATGATCACGGTGATCTCACCGTGGATGAGTTTTCGCCGGCGATCTCTGAGACGAATTCCGCAACACAAGAAACTTTTTCAAAATCCTGATCAACACCAACACGTTCGGACTCTTCTTCTTCGTCGGCGTATTCTTCGTTAACTTCATCCCGCTCCCAACCGCCACGGCGGAGCCCTCGTTTGAAAGCAAAGACGATTTCTTCTCTCCGCCGTAGTCGCCGCCAGGATCGATCCTCAGACTCTGGCTTCTCGGCGGAAGTTCTTCGTTGAGATCTTCCCACAACATATCCATTTTCTCCTCTGCTTTATCGTTCCAACAACTTCTCGTATCCACATAAGAGAAGCTCTTCGTCTGATCGTCATCACCGTGTTTTCCGATGATTAATCTCGTTAAACCTCTGTCGTAATCATACCGGCGAAACTTCTGCGGCGAGTGTTTCCACAATGGAGGTGATTCGAGGCCGGAAAATTGAGAAGAATCTTGTGAAGGGAGAGATGGGAAGCTAAATTCTTCGGAGGAAACACTGTTCATTGCCATTTTTGTGGATTCAAGAAACTAGAAAATAGAAAGAACAAAATTAATAAAAAGAAGAAAGAACAAGAAGAAGAGAGGACAAATGAGATCAGACACACACTTTGTGTTTTGTTGGTGATGTTGGATTCGTTGCTCTTTTTTTTCTTTTTTTTCTTTTTTCTTTTGTTCCTTTTCTAGTTCAACTGCTACAACAAGTTCTCTTTTTATTTTCTTCTAATAATTTGAGTGTCGCAGAGGAAGATTTTTGGTTCATTAGAATTGTTTTTGCTAGATGCGTTGAATATTTATATTTATCTTAGTAACAAATTTAATTTTTTTTAAAGATTTTATTTCTCCAATGAGTCAACTGTAACTTTCCTTTTTAGGTAAAATTATACTTTATAGCCTTATAGGAAAACACGTATTTCTCTATCTGTAATGCAAATCGGATTACCTCGATCAATGTTTACCATGACATGATTTCAAAGTTAGCTTGTAAAGAGAACAGTTGTTACATTTTACATTAATGTGAAAGTTGAAACTTTACGTTAGGAGATTTTATGCTATTTAAATAATCCAACTAGTTGATTAGCTTAAGGATATGAAATGTATAAAAGAAGAGTTATGAGAGGGACACGAACGCAGTTTCAATTTTGACATCTCATCTACCAGCGGAGTGATTGATTGAGGGAAAATTGAACATAAAAACTTTGTCTTTATCTATTACCATCAATGTTATAACTCCACCTCACCAAAACACTATTTCTTCAACAATTGACTAAGAACGTGTGTTTCGTTAACTTTTAAAGTCTCCATTTTTAATTGTTTTTTCAAAGGACTTAAACCAACCAACGTAGAAAATAGAAGACTATTATCAATAATCAAAGATGCAAATTTTAGTCAGATACTTGTAAAAGTCCAAATTTTAAGCAAAACCCATCTCTGTTAATAATAAATCTTAAAGGGTCACAAAAGGGTTTACGCGTGGGTGTGTGCTAATGCCGTATGTTTAAACTCACAGCATATTTACCGATATCGGAGAAGAAGATGATGATCTGATATGTGAGATCTTCATCCTCTTTTGCTCCTTTTACCTTCCTCGATCTTCTTGAAACCATCTGTATTTGTAAGACAGAAGAAACCACGGTTCGTGTTCATCGTAGATCGAGATAAGGAAAAAAAGGTTGAGAATCTATCTGGCTTTGCAGTTATCGCAGTAGACCAGAAAACAAAGCAATGAAGCTTTTCAAGGTGACCGGAGAGATTCTTGGCGTCTAAGTGGTATGCCTTCTTCAAACCCATCCTCGTTAATGTGCTTGCTTATACGCAATGGTAATATTACCGATGATCCTGCAATAGCATAGCGATAACAATCAGTTGCAAACTCTCAGAAGTGTGTGTACACACATCTATATAGTATGTATATTCTTGTTCCTTAAAGCTGAGAGATTTCTTTATAGAAGAACTTGAGATTTGTTTTCATATCCGAATACGATTCTTTCCTCATCAGAAAAACGTATCTTCCAAAATGGAAATAAGAAACACAGATGCATAACAAGTGCTATAAATGAATAAAGTAACGAACCCTCGACCATGTCCTTCGTTCTATGGAGAAGAAAAGTTCCTGAAAGTATTGTAACAAACCCACACATTTCTGTGACAATCTGAGTACCGTTTTGCCGATCCCAGTCCTGTTTTAAAAACATAAAAGCAGTGATTTGATTCATGTACCAATGCAACAACAATCCACATACTGTACAACGATATATACATTTTGTGGTGGAAGGTTACCTTAAACATGATAACACTGGCTAATATAGTTAGTGATGTGAACATTACGTAGTATATAGGAGATACTATAGCTGTATTGAATGTATCAAGAGCCTGCAAGTGAAAAGCAAAAACAAACGCAATTGGTTTACTCACCAAGGAAGACATCTAATTACAAACGTTAAATTCTGCAATATGATTATCTTAAACAACATGTGACTAATACTTACCTTGTTTAAGTAGTTCAGCTGCGTTATCACGCAGGTAAGTACGACTAATGTGAAAACCCATGTTTGCGGATAAAATAACTGATTCGTTCCTGAAAATGTCAGCTTTAGTGCTATTCCAAGAGCTTTTACGCTCATTACCTGTTCACATGATTGGAAATATACTTTTCACGGTGATGAATCAGGGCTTTTTTAAAAAAGACAAAGTAGGATTACAAGTGGGGAATATCAAATCATACATACCGATAATGATCCCACAAGCGAACAAATACCGATGTAGACCATTACGTTTGTCTGCCCATATTGGGGCACACAACGGATAATGAGAAATATAGCAGCCCCAATTATTAGACTCGCATAAAACATGAATGCTGCAACAAAACTAGATGAAGTTAGAAACGTGAGATGGTGACTATCTCCCATACAAATAGAGAATCATCACAGTCCCATCAAGCAACGCACCTGGTTCTGTTGCAAGATTCCAAACTTCAATCACAGAATCAATTTCTTGTTCTTGAGGAGCATGTAGAACAATTGTCGTGGAACCCACAACACATAAAGCACAGCCAAGAACTCCAAAGATGTGTAGTTTCTCCCGTAATATAATATGAGCTAAAACAGCACTGAGATTCAGAGAAGAACAAAAAACAAATCAGCAACTGAATCGCATTTAGAAAACCTGATAGAAGAGAACAGAAAACGAGTACTCTCTCTTGCCTGATAATGATACTAAGTGCGCCTAGAGGAGTGACAAGTATAGCCGGTGCAAATGCATAAGCAGCAAAATTGGCAATCTCACCAAGTAACACTGCAAGTAGCAGAAACCAAATGAGAAATCAACCAACAAAAATAGTATCACTAAGAAAGAAGAAGACTGAAAATCCAAGGAATCAAGACTCACTTGTTGTCATGCCGATCCACCAAAGAGGCTCGTAAAGATAAGAATACCCACCAACACCTACCAAGTATCAGAGCGAATCATACTATGAATGCAAAAACATCTAAAACTCCACAATGCAATCACGGAAACTATAAGCAAAGTGGTGATTCAGGGAACTTCAACAGAGGAGAGAACAACATCTGAATAGTGATAAGTGATAAGTTCAATAGTATTTATATATCGGAGCTGAATCTGTTCCCAATTTATCAGAGATAATAGCTGCTTGATCTATTTGAACATAATTTCTCACTCTACATCTACAGTTCCAGAATCGAAAATCAGATTTCAGAAGCTAATTTCGATTTCAGCTACCAAGAGGATAGGGGAGAAAGGGAGAGAGATACGTATATACCTGCTCTAGTCCCGGTGCTCGCGGCTTTCTTAAGACCTTTCTTCTTAACGATGAAACTAGCTCCGATGAATAAACTAGAGGATATCGCCAACACCAAACCCTTAATGTTATCAGACGACATCCCTTTATAAGAATCCCGCCAACCTCCTCCACCTCCTCCCGATTCCGCCATTCTTCGATTCGACGCCGAATCTCTAAAACTTCACCTTCTTTGTAACTTCAACCCAGAACTGAAAACCCTAAATCCGCGAGATCGGAACTTCAGATGTGAGGGATCGAATCAGAGAAGAAGCAGAGATTGCATCTCCGACACTAATTTTTCAGGCTCTCTCCGCTACGAGAAGCAGAGGAAGAGATTTGAGTGCAATCGGAGTGTGTTGAGAGAAGATCTTGAGCGGTAGGTTGGTGAAGGATTGAGGAAAGGTTTTGGGGAAAAAAAGGAAAACGCTTGGAGAGAGAAAGAGTAAATGACTCACTGACCCTACTGTCACTTTTCCGGCGCCACCATTTTTTATAGTAATTAAATGTCACAAATAATAAAATTTGGTTTCTTTTTAGGACTTTTAACTGTAGGTTGATCTATGTTAATGTGCTATATGAAACTTGGCATAGTTTTCACTACAAAGTTCATTGATTGAAATCGATTTGGACTGTCCAGATCATCTTCACCTCTGATTTGGTATTAACTTGTTTGATTTATAGTTTCTTTATCTTGATCTGGTCATTTTTCCGATGTAAAAATGCTATACAAACACTTTTAACAAAAAAATTGATGTGATGGCAAAAAAAACAAAAAAATTGATGCAGTTGATAAAGCATTTTCGTCTTTGCAAAGGATCTATTCTGTTTTAGCTTCTTTCGATTCTCGATTGTCGTGTGTAGACTTGTAGTTGTAGTTCACTTCTAACATTAAAAAAAAATATGAGTTGTCAAAAACAAATTCACAAAAATAAGTATAAAATAAACAAATTATAAGCAAAATATATGCAAAACAAAATCAAAACATAATAAATATAAAAATATTATCATATTTTGCTAATATATACTCTCTTTATAAAAATCATATGCTTAAAACTGAAAGCACTATACAATTGCTTTATAAAAATCTTAAATCTAGCAATAAAATGTGTGTTATTAGTTTAATGGACTATCTTTATAAGAAAAATACATGTTAAAAATTTACATGACAATAGTTTTAATGATATATAATTAGGCGTGTTTTGATTTCAAAGTCAAACTAATTGATTTTTTTTATGGTTATTTTTTTGTTCAAGACTCATGAAGTAATGTCAATGCCAAAATTCTTTTAGATAATACAACTATTCAGCTATAAAGAATTGCCATAATTATTATCCGGAAATCCTATTTGACCAAAGCAAGAACAGTAAAAAAAATGTAGTCAAACGTGTATTTACTGATGGCGAAAACTATATAAATTAAAATATATTTTCAGATTGATATTGGTAAAAAAGACAATAAAACTAACAGAATGATGAAATACAGACGACTGGAAACTAATAATACTGTATTTGGTACAATAATACTGTATTTTGATGTGTTTGATAAGAAATGAAACATATTAAAACTAATGGAATCCTCCCATGGCTGTCGGTTTTGGTGCGTCAGGTGGCGGTGAAGGTAAAACGGTTAACGCTAATACTCCACTAATCACCGCCGCAATTGCTCCGAGCACAAAAGCTGGTAAGTTTCCACCGCCAAAGAAGGCGTCGAAAGGTCCAGCTCCGAGTGCTACAATCATTTGTGGTATCACAATTGCCAAATTTAAAACTCCTAAAGAAAGACCTGTTAAAAAACAAAAACAAAAAAGCATGCTTTTGTTAATTTCAAATTTAAATATTTATTTTACAAGGTAAAACCTTTTTTCTTTCAAACATGTATGGTAAATTGCATAATAGGTGGATGAACGAAACCTATAGATAATTATTAAAAGATACTATAAGAACTGATTACATAAAATTTTCAATTAATAGTTGTCAAAAAAAAAAATTCAATTAATATAGCTAAGCTAATAGATATCTGCCTATTAATTACTATGGAGAAAGTTGTAGATATTATCCACATAAGATTTTGAAATAACGTTACTACGAAAGAAAACATACTTTTTTTTTTCTTACTAAAAGATGAATTTTATTCAAATTTTGGGATGTTACCCAAGAAGCCAACGGACTAATTTTGGTACTTTCTGTCATTTAACTATTCTAATCAAATGTTTGAACCTATTAAACGCTAATTCAATTGGTCCCCATTGTCAGACGGTTGGATTTGTAAGCAACCACAACAAAATTGAAGATTTTTAATTTAATTTTTTTTCTTTCTTCCATAAACTACCTTGTCCGGCGCCGGAGCTGCTTGAAAATATGGACGCTAGTGCAAATGGAGTACTAAAAGTGATCTGTAAAATAAAATGAATTAGTTAATTTTAAATTAAGCCAAAACCAAAACGGAAAAAAAAAAAAAAAAAAAAAAACTTACAGCTGCTGGGATACCAAGAACAGCAAAGAGACTCAACGCTCCAGCTCTAATACCAGACGACGGTCCGGCTAAATCACCGGCTGTTTTCCGGTGATCCTGAGCCAATTTTGTAACGAGAACCGTCATGGCCAAACCCGCGGCGAGGATGAAATTCACAACTCCCCAAAGCCTTTTAGCACCTCCCAGTTTCCTCCCAAGCCATTCAACAGCAAGTGACATGAAACCAAGAACAATCGCATTCAGCATAAGACCAAAGGCACCTTGGTTTACTCCTTTGCTGTAAAGTTGCTGCTTCAATCTATCGACTCCTTCTGAATCTCCACCGTACACTTCACGACCCATCCAATCGGTATCGAACAAAAGAAACGGGAACCATGCGATCCAATTTATGGCCGTGACGACCAAAAGCATCCACATCGGACGCTCCATGACTTTGAAAGCTCCCAAGATTTCTCCGAAGAAAGGAACTCTCGAGGCCTTGTCGTCGTCGTCTGGGTTTACCGGCGGCGGAGACCATTGCTTGTCTTTGACGTACGAGAGAGACGTGACGGTGACGATGAGGAGGAGAGTGATGCATAAAAAGAAACACGATTTGAGATTTGCGCAATACACATCGCAAGCTTGCGACTTTGTAAAAGGAAACCACGTGTGGAGGTTGGTGTAAGATCCAGCCGCGTATCCCAATATGTTTCCAACCGCCATGAAGAAAGAGAAACACGCGTTTGCGACTCGCGTTTTTTTCGCGTCTCCGGCGGCTAAATCGGCTAGGAAAGCGCGGGAAGGTCCTTGGAGAGTGTTGTTAGCCACGTCGAAGATCCAGAATCCGGTTGCGAAGATGGCGATTGCTCGGACTTTCGGCTTTTTCACGAGATCGTCTCCCATCTTGTGGCCGAAATCCGCGGCGTATCCGATTATGACGACGGCGACGGCGACAAAGGCGGCTCCGGCGACGATGAAAGGACGACGGCGGCCGAATCTGGAGGTGCATCTGTCACTGTGGAAACCGACGATTGGCTGGACAATAATACCGGAGATGGGACCGCAGAGCCAGATTAAAGACGACCATTTGTGATGGATCCCGAGAAGCTGGACGTAAGGTGTGAGAAGAGAGAGCTGTAGGGCCCAGCCGAACTGTATACCGGCGGCGATTGAAGCGACGGAGATGATTTTACGGAGTGGAGATGGTTGGTCGAAGTTATCCGGCGGCGACTGTGTCTCTAGAGCGGCCATTCTTCGTTTCGACGCAAAATCGAATTCTAAATCCGCGAGATCGGAGTTTCAGATGTGAGAGTTGGAATCAGAGAAGAAGCAGAAATTGCATCTCCGCAACAAGTTTTTCTGGCTCTCTCCACTACGAAAAGCAGAGAAGAAGGTTTGATGAAATAGGAGTGTGTTGAGAGAAGATCTTGGAGAGACGTGGTGAGAAGAGCAAGTGACTCACTGTCCCTACGGTCACTTTCCCGGCGTCACCATTGACCATTCTAATAAATGTCACAAAATCATTTATTTTTAAATTGATCAATGTTAATGGCATATTTTCACTACAAAGTTGGTTGATTCGAATCGATTTGGACTGTCCAGTACATTTGCAGCACTACCTGAATCATTATGTTTAAATCTTTATTGGGGTTTTAAGATCTGCATCCGAAAGAACAAAATGTAAGTAGAATCTCAAAACAATTATATACTCGAAGCTCATAATAGTGATATATGACTGTTTGTGGATGAAAACACAAATGTTTCAATCATAGACATAATTCTAGAGTTTCATCTAGTCTAGATTTGTTAGATAGAGAATTACCGAATGAATTCTTCATCTAGGTTGCTCTTAGTGCTAAAATTAGATTAGCTACCTAGTTTATGATCCTAGGATATTTAACGCACCAAAAGTGATTAATTACATTCTTGAAATAACTTAGATGAGTAAAACGTCCATAACCATAACCAACAAAAGCAGATGTTATGACATTTTGTGAACATATTGACTTGAACTCTATGTATGTTTAAACTCTTGAATACAATAAGCAATTTAAAATCTTATGTTGTTAGACATAGTAAGTGATACTACGACAGTTGATTGATTATAAATTAGTGATTTGAGTTCTACAATAGCGCTTAATAATTTTCTTGCTCATTTATCTATCTCTGCAGCAATTCTTGATTTCTTGCGATTTTTCCTGAAGTTTAACGTTTTAATTCATAAGTCTTAATTGTTTACTATATCTTGACCCGTGCTTGAGATGTTGTAATTTTTGATAAGAGAACTTTAAGTATTCATATTATAATTATGTAAATAATAGTGATTGTTGTTGCATAACTGGTGACAACACGGGTTGTTGCATCTTATAAATAAACATTAAAGTATGATACATAAGTGAATTTGATAATTAATGTAAATGGATTTTTTTTTTTTTTGCATATTCTTAGGAGCTTTCAAACAGATTTGGACTTATTTATGGGCTTCATCGGAGATGTGATCCGTTTAAGATCCAGTGAATTAATTTTGATAAGCGTTCGGTTATTTTGATTTCAGAACAACTATCCGATTTATCTACCCGGTTTGATTTAATTTGATTACAGGTTTTTGGCTGTTTGGCTATATGGATATGTGTTTTTAGCTTGTTTTGGCTTGTTTTCTTAAGTTGTGCATCTACTTTAATAGTATAGATGGATTTTTTTTGAAGATTCTTAGGAGCTTTCAAACAGATTTGGACTTATTTATAGGCTTCATCGGAGATGAGATCCGTTTAAGATCCAACGAATTAATTTTGATAAGCATTTGGTTATTTTGATTTCAGAACAATTATCCAGTTTACCCGGTTTGATTTAAGTTGATTCCAAGTTTTTGACTGTTTGGCTACAGGGATAAGTGCTTTTAGCTTGTTTTGGCTTATTTTCTTAAGTTGTGCATCTGTTACTAGATATACTTTGCTTTTATTCAAAAACAACACAGAACCTTACTATTTTCTTAGCTCTACTTTAATCTCGAAAAATCATAGGTAACACTTGGTTTTTTGGATTTTGTCCTTCAATCTATCTATTATAATATTGTATGGTTACCACTCATGGCAGCCTCTCATGAAGTGAGAAATTAAAATGTCACATGACAGCCTCTCATGAAGTGAGAAAAGTGGTAACCATACAATATTATAATAGATATAATTTTTAATATATATTTGTTTTGTTAATGTACATTTATGATTTTTTCTAAAAATGTTGAATAAATATTAAGTGTTCTAATTGAATATTCTAATTGTGTAACTAATCTATTAAATCTCTAATTATGTACATAAGAAATTTAAGTAATTATTTAGTAGTCTTGAACATGTGTTGACTTTTAAATAGAAATAGAGATAAAAAAAAATGTTTAGAAAGAGGACACTTGTCATAATTTTAAAATGACACATGGCAACTTCTCATGAAGTGAGCAAAGTGGTAACCATACAATATTATAACTAGGGTTGGACCCGCGCCCTGCACGGGGTGATAGTTTTTAAATTTATATTTTTATTAAAAAATGACTATTTAACTATTTCAAAATTTTATACAACGAAATTTTTCTTGGTTTGATTATACCTTTATTTAGAGTGTTGAAATTAAACATTTTAAATTATTTTTTAAAAAGGTAAACAAATTAAAACTTTGACCGCATACATAAATATTTAATAGATCTAAGCAAGATACATAAAACTCAAATGACTACAATATAATAAGATAGTTCAAAGAAGTACAATTGAAAATAAAATTTTGTAATTAAAAAAAAAAATTATACTTCATGTATTTTATAAGATAAGAAGTTTTAGGTATGATTACTTAAAAAATATATTTCATAAGATAAAATATATATTTCTTAAGTTTTATATTATTGATTACTTATTAATATTAAATATTATATTATACATCTTTAAATTTTGTACATTTCAAAGATCTTGGTAGAATTATAATAATATTAAAATATATTAATATACTAATATTTTAACTTTTTGATCAGGTTAAAATATTACATTTTTCTAAAAATAAAAATTAGAATATTCAAAATTTTGGTCTAATATAAAATATTTTACAATTATGATCAAATTAAAATATTTATTTATTCGTTCTAATCATATAGTCTAACTGAAAAACTATATTAAATCGAATAAAATTTAGAATCTTTTTTACAATTAGATGCTTATATTACTAAATGATGTTTTATTCTCATATGGTTGCATATAATGTATAATTTTTTATAATAGATTTTTTAACCATCACTCAACAACATATCCAATGTGGAATTTCAACAGTTCTCGTATTTTTTTTTTTTTTAAATTCAAATCATAAAATATAAAGAAAAAAAATATTTTTTTATTCTACTTATTTTTTTTATATAGATGATACACGTTATTTTTAAAAATAAAGTTAAAAAAGATGATAGGAGAAATATAATGATTTTAAAAATAATTAATATGATATAACTGAATTGAATATATTCCTTATTAAAAAATAACTATTTAACTATTTCGAAATTTTATGAGACAAAAGTTTTACCTTGGTTTGATTATGTCTTCATTTATATTGTTGAAAGTAAGCATTTTAAACTATTTTTTAAAAAGATAAACAAATTAAAACTTTGATCGCATACATAAATATTTAATAGATCTAAGCAAGATATATAACTCAAATGACTATAATATAATAATATAGTTCAAAGAAAAAAATTGAAAATAAAACTTTATTATTTAAAAAAATTATACTTCATGTATTTCATAAGATAAGAAGTTTTAAGTATGATTACTTAAGTTTAAAAAAAATACGTTTCATAAGATAAAATATACATTTCTTAATTTTTATATTATTGATTACTTATATATATATTAAATATTATATTATAAATTTTTAAATTTTGTACATTACAAAGATCTTGATAGAATTATAATAATATTAAAATATATTAACATACTAATATTTTAACTTTTTGATCAGGTTAAAATATTACATTTTTCTAAAAATAAAAATTAGAATATTCAAAATTTTGATCTATATAAAATATTTTACAATTCAGTTCAAATTAAAATATTTATTTATTCGTTCTAATCATATAATCTAACTGAAAAACTATATTAAATCTAATAAAGTTTAGAAAAACTTTTACATTTAGATGCCTACTAAATGAGGTTTTATTCTCATATGGTTGCATATAATGTATATTTTTTTATAATAGATTTTTTAACCATCACTCAACAACATATCCAATGTGGAATTTTAACAGTTCTCGTAATTTATTTTGTTTTTAAAAATTCAAATCATAAAATATAAAGAAAAATATATATATTTTTTATTCTACTTAACTTTTTATATAGATGATACACATTATTTTTTAAAATAAAGTAAAAAAAAAGATGATAGGAGAAATATAATGATTTTAAAAATAATTAATATGATAGAACTGAATTGAATATATTTCTTATTTAATAATTTTCGTGATTACCAATTAAGGAAAGGAAATAATATATTAATGGTTAATATATTATGGATGTGGTAGCATTTACTCCTAGATAAATAAAAGGGCTGCCTGCTTGTGACCCCCCCTACTATGGTCGTTCTGCCTATTCCTCTCCCAATTCTTAACCTCGTTACGAGTCCCCCCCAACTGATATATTCACTTACGAAACCCCCTGAACTTTTTTCCTGTATACAATTCCATCTTTGAGATTAAAAATCCCAAATTGTGATCTAGTCTAATTTATCGCGTTTAAATAAACAGCGATTGCCTGCCAAAATCTATAACCCGAGAGTCCAACTATCCGTTTCAATAAAAAAACCTGACCCGACACACTTAATTTTTTTTTATCAAGGCACAATTATTTCTGGGGATTTTGGGTTCTTCTTCTTCTTCTTCGCGACAAACAGAGAAACAAAAAGTGAGATTTTGAGAAAGAGAGAAGAAACAGATAATGGATGAGAAGGTGATCAGATCTGGTGGTTCGGAATGCAACAAAACAAGGAACATCAATTTTTCTGTTGAACACAGAGAGAAGCCTTTCCTAAAGCTCCACAATTGAACACCATTCTCAGAGTTATTTCTAGAGATTCAAATCTTACTTGTGAACAATCTCGTTTTCGTCCATCTCAATTTCTGGAGACAAGTTTTGCTGGGAACGACAACGGCAAAGACGTGACAAGCAGGCGACGATAAGAACAAACCTAAATCCCAAGTTTTAATTTATTAACGTATTTTAATTTTGTGTGGTGGGTCGGGTTTTTATTACGAAACAAAAAGATGGGTTAGGGTTAATGATGGGCAATCGCTATTTTTCTCAAACACAATTTTACACAATTTAATCACAGTTAGACTTTTTAATCGCATATGTGGAATTGGGCAGTGAAAAAAAGTTTAGGGAGTCACGCAATTAAATATATAGGTTTAGGGGGATTTGTAAAGAGATTCAAAGTTTCGGGGGGAAGAGGCGGAAGCAACATTATAGGGGGGGTCACAAGCAGTCAACCCTAAATAAAAAGACAAAATAACCAATGGTATTCCTTGTAAATTATGTAGTAAGTTATGTCTTAATTTAAAAACTCCCTGAGAATGGTTCTGGTGATGACACTTCAGCAGTGCATTCTGTTTTAATATATAAGGGATAGATAAATTGCATCTATACGGTTTATACGGTATATCCAAATCCAAACCATATGACCTATTTCGGTTCGGTTCGGTTCAGTTCGGTTTTACTAAATTGAACACTCCTACATAAATCCACCATGAATGTATTACATAATCTTGACTGTAACATCCGTGAACCTGGAAGTTGTTTTGGAAGTGGTGTTGGACGATGCTAGGGGTTCGGGAGTAGTTGGCACATGCTCTTAGAGGTGTGAATTGAGGGTTGGCTGTACATGTTCTTGTTTGATTGTTGTGCAGTCGGTCTAAGGTTCAAGCATCGCGAAGAAAGTGTGTTAAATTCTTCTGAACGACTAGTATCGATCGACACCCGAAGGGTGTCGATCGACACCGGTTATCGGGTTTGATTTCCGGTTTAAGTCGATCGATTTGCAATCGGAGTTGGTTTGGTCGATTGGTGTCGACCGACACCAAGGGAGAGTGTCGATCGACACCGGTTATGGTGAAATCGACCGGTTTGATTTAAGTCGGCTGGTTTTGTCTGGTTTAAGGGTTTAGAAACCCTAGGTCGCGTTTTTAAGCCCTGTGGCCGCGAGAAAGGCACAGTTTTCGAGATATCAAGTGTTGAAGGCGATTTTTGGAGGATTGGAGGTGATTTCTGAGTTTCTGGGTTGAATCCGTGGCTGTTCTTCGTTGTTCCTTCTCCTTTCCCTCCTTTCAATCCCTTTTCAAGGTGAGTGCGTGACTGTAGGTCCGTTAATCAATAGAGATTGTTTGATTTCGAGTTTTGGTTGTGTTCTTGAGTTGTTTATAGTGGAAATCGTGTTTTGGATTGTATTAGGGCGTTGAAAACCCTTGATTAAGAGTTTGTGAATGTTGATTGCGATTTTCGTAGCTTCTGGTTTCTGGGCGTCGAGCCGGTGTCGAGGGACACTCGATGAGTGTCGATCGACACTCGGGAGGCTGGCGTCGATCGACACCATTCAGGTGTCGGTCGACACCGACCTGGGTGTCAGGAAACGTGGGTGTTTCCTGACAGGGAGATCATGATGTTGTCGTTTATTGTTGAGCATTGTTATTCTGGTTGTTTATTGTGACGTATTGTCTATGATTTGACGTAATTGGCCTGTAGGCAGGATGATCCACTCACTAAGTATTTATGATAATACTTACGCAACTCTATTCCAATGTGTTGCAGGTAACAGTAATGTTCTTCCGCGGAAAGAGACCGAGAGAAGAGGCTGAAGAGGAATTTAGGATGTTGGTTTTAAGAATTATTTTATGGATGATTAGAAATGAACCTTTTCTAGGATGTTAGTCTTTATTTCATTAATGTAGCAAACCTGGTGTTTAGGTTGCTAGAGTTCATTCTTTATTGGTTATTGGTTATTTGTTGAACTCTTTTTATGATTTAATATTATTGATTTCTTTCGAGAGTTTCCGCATTGATAATTAAAAAAAAAAAAAAGCTTGGTTGTTTCATTTTGGTATCAGAGCGTATACGGTTTTAGGACTGTTAGCATTGAGTGGATTGGACTATGTGTTAAAATTGATTATGTGTGATTAGTCAGTTAGTAGTCTTGTATCATCCTCTCGGTCTCGGCTTTCCGCGGTAAGTGAGTGGAATTTGGTGTTTGTTGTGTTTTGTTTTTGTGTGTTGACCTTGCTCTTTTCTGTACTTGGTGGTAGTGCAGAGAGATGGACGCAGGTCGTGGTCGTGGCCGTGGTCGTGGACGCGGTGCAGCCCGTGGGGGCAGAGGAGCTGGTCGCGGTGGGCGAGCAGCGGGTCGTGGAGGTCGGGGTGCTGGTCGTGGTTTGCCAGAGGCTGAGGCTTCAGCGGAGAGTGCAGTACCGAGTGTGGAGACTGCGTCGGTGACACAGTCTGTTTCGTTAGCCGGTGGGGCTAGTTTGGGCGTCGGTGGTGGCGCGGGGGCAGGAGCAGTTCCCGGTGGGGGCGCGGCTCTTGCTCAGGGTGATTTGATTGTGGGGCTACTGACGCAGCTTTTGGCACGTCTTCCAGAGGCAGTTCCACAGCAGGCTCCGGTTGCACCTCCAGCGGCCGGGGCACAGGTGATATACTCAACATTTGTATGCATTTAGCATCATGTTATGCATGATTTTGTATATCTTTGAGTCTCATTTCATGTGATTTAGTGTAGGTTTCATCTCCTTATGAGCATGTAGCTTTTAGAATAGCATTTTGCATTTTTGTTGCATTTGGAGTGTTTTCCTAGGTGTTTGAGGCGTTGAGCAAGATGGAGGCAAGATGGGGTAATGACTGGAGCAAGACAGTGAAGCTGGAAGCTGATAGAGGCTGATCGTAGTCCAGAGGCGTTCAGAGAAGGTTGTGGAACAGGGGACTTGAGCACGAAAAACAGAGGACTTGAGGAGTTTGCTCAAGACACGTGGACCAGCGAAGTCAAAGAAAATGAGTTGACTGCGCCTTGACCAAGCCCAAAACGCCGAGTTTGGAGCCTCTACTCATTGGGAAGGAAGGAAAGTCAGAATAAATGAGTTGACCAAGGGTTTTGGAGTCCCCTAGTATAAATACTCCTAAGTTTCATTATTTTAGATCTATCTTGAATCTTGTAATCTTCTTGAAGACAAAAGAACAAAATTGCCTCCTTTAGGGTTCTTCCCATTTGGGGAGAACCTAATTTCGTTTTTGAATAAAGATTTGCTCTTTTCTATCTTAATCTTCTCATCTCATCCTCCCAATCATGTTTAGGGCTCTTTCCCCCATGGGATTTGGTGCTCTAGACATGATTAGTGAGTAATTTCGTGGGTCTTTAGGGATGAGATAAATTAGGTGTTGTAGAGGCTCGAATTTGATGTTTAGATAGTTTAAATTCTTCCTATAATCCTTCTTTGCTGGGTTTGCTTAAGGCTAGGTCTCTATTGATCATTTAGGCCTAGATCCAAGGCTTTTCTCACCATGGAAGTGGGTGAAAAGTTGGACCGACCAGCAAAGAGATGAGCTCATTCCTACACACGGAAGTGGATGTCTGGAGAGCTCATTGGTCTAGGAGAGTTGTTTCTTAATGCTTGCTTGAATCGATTCCGCTAACGACGGTTAGGTCCTTGGATCGATTCTTGCAAAGGGATTTTCACCATGGAAGTGGGTTAATCTTGCTTATTGAACTCTCTTCCTAGGATTTAGCTTTTGTTGTGTTTGTTTGAACATCAATATCGATCTCTAGGATGCTTAGAGTGTAGTTCTTTCATTGATCCTTCTTTATTTGGTGGTCTTAATGCTAAATCTTCTTGACGAAGTTGATTTTAGACCTTAGGCATTTCATGCACCACAAGTGTTTGATGAAATGCTTGAACCAACCATCTAAAGGATTTACATGCCTAGCTCATGAGAGTGATTGTCTAGGGTGTTTATTGGCTTTATAGAATTGGTTCTTAATGCTTGTTGGTTATAAATTCACTAATGATGATTAGGTTTGAATTTGTAATTAGCAAAGGGGTTATTACCATGGGAGTGGATTAGTCTTGTGTTAATGAATTCTATGCCTAAGGATTAGCACTATTTGTGTAGGACTAATCATCTTGATCTATTTGTGGATTATCCTAATCAATTATCCCATCCTAGGCCCCTTCTATCCTTTTCTCTCTATCTTTAAAGTTCATTTTCGTTTTTGTTTTGTCTCTTGTTTTTACTTCTTTTATTTATTGTATTGCCTTTGTTTAATCTCATCAATAATCTTATTGCTCTTGACTTGAGAAACTTCTTGCATTCTTTCTTGTCCCAATCACTCTTCAAAGTGGATTGATAACCTTACTATGCTGCAATGATATGAGCAGGAATTAAGGGTTTGAAACACACAAAAAATCCTGTTTTCAAACTGGCGCCGTTGCCATTTGGAGAGATTTGATTGGGCATTTTCGATTTGGAAAGTTCTCAAGATCAAGTTTTATCCTTGTATATATTTTATGCTTTTGAATCTTGTTATTTCTATCTCTGCTTTTTAGTGTTCTGTTTTGGCAGCTCGGTTCAGTTTACTTGGTCAAGGAGTCAGCTCCCAAGGAAGCATGGCTAAAGTGGGAAGGTTGAGCAGATAGAGAGCCCAGCTCAAGACGAACTTCTGGAAAAGAAGTGTCTCCAACCATGAATCAGGCCACACCTCAAGATTGACCCTCCCTTCATGGCACTCTACGACCCTACTCCAGGAGCTGCGCAGCTAGCCACATGGGGTGAACCAGAGCATCTGGAAGAAGCCGCAGAAAGCCTCAAGATCTCCACGCTCCTCAAGCTCTCGGGATGATACCACATCATCCTCCTCAAGCGAATAAAGGTATCCACTCCAAAACTGTAAATAGCATGCATCTTTCTTTTTCCTTTCATTTCTCTTTTGCTTTGATTTTCTCCTCTTCCTTTTTATCACACAAGGGACTGTGTGAATTAAGTGTGGGGGAGAGGGTCAATGGTATTTGACGAAGTGTTTTGTGTTCTTATTTTATTTTAGCATACTTGAGTCTCATGCATTTGCATCATGTAGAAAATTAGAGTAAAATTTTCAAAATTTGCATTTAGTCTAAGTTCATTTCATTTAGTATTTGAGCAACCCTAGGTTAAGTTGAACAGTTGAATTGCGGGATTAGCTCACTGACCTAGTTTTAAGTTCTCTGGCGCATGTGTTTGAGGCTGAAGTTATGGTAGAACTGCATCACTTGAGCGCATCTTAGTCATTTTGGCAAAACCGAATGCATTGCTTTGATTTGAATCCACTCCTTGCTCAAGAGAACCTTAATCTGATTTTAAATTATCATGCTCATGCCTGTCTAGGTTGCTCGTGGATTATACATACTTGAATCATCTTTACATATTGTTTCTCCATCTCTGTTGATTCAAGTAGAACTCCCCTCCCTTAACCAACCCTTTCCTTCAAGCTGAATGTTATTCTTGTGTGTTGTGAGGCCTCTTGGTGAAAGCTTGGCATAAAGTGTTAGGTCTTGAACCGACAAGGATAGGTGATCATGTAGATTCTGGTCCACGCTTTTTGGGCCAGACTAGGCTAGGATTGGGGTTGGAATTTCATCTTGGGTTGGGGTCTTGAGAAGAAAAAGAAAGTCTTGAGTAGAAAAGGGCAGCGAGTGTAATAAGGCCGATAGAGCTTGGTCTATGTGAGTATAAGATTAGCCCCCATCAATAAAAAAAAAAAGAATAAAAAAAGAATAAAAAAAAAAAAAGATGGGTTAGAGCATAAATGAAAAAGTCTAGACCATGTCTCGTGTGTATTGTTGTAAGATGCCTTTGAAAAGTTTTTCTTAGCTGCCCAAGCAAAAAACTCTTGATATAAGCGAATTAAAGAAAGTCAAAATCAGAGAAAAAGGAGTAGAAATAGGAGGGCTTTGGGTTATTTTTCATTTGGGGCTTGGAATTCAGCTGTGATACAAAGGGTAGATGATCATTTGTCCTTGTACTCATCAGTTGGTTCTCGCCTTTAGCATTATGCCGAAGCTCGTTCACTTTATTTTGAGAGAACCCTTCCCTGTTTTGTTTGACTTGAGCGCATATTGTTCACATTTGCTCTTTCTTTTCTTAGCCAAACGTGTATGCTTGACTTGCATGAGTTTTGATTCACGGTTTTTATGCTCTTAATGAATGTTAAAAGGAGTGGAGGATTTGAACGCATGTTTAGGTTAAGCTAGATGTCATTGATTGCAATTGAAGGGTGCGAATAAGATTTTTGAAGAAGAGATCATCATTTGCGCTTTAGACCTTAGAACTAGGTTGTTGATTTGATCTCTCTTGTCGGCTTTCTCTTGATCGGTTTGCTCAAGTCGGCACTCTTGCGTTTGGTTTGTGTTTGCTTGAGGGCAAGCAAAGACCAAGTGTGGGGGTGTTGATATACTCAACATTTGTATGCATTTAGCATCATGTTATGCATGGTTTTGTATATCTTTGAGTCTCATTTCATGTGATTTAGTGTAGGTTTCATCTCCTTATGAGCATGTAGCTTTTAGAATAGCATTTTGCATTTTTGTTGCATTTGGAGTGTTTTCCTAGGTGTTTGAGGCGTTGAGCAAGATGGAGGCAAGATGGGGTAATGACTGGAGCAAGACAGTGAAGCTGGAAGCTGATAGAGGCTGATCGTAGTCCAGAGGCGTTCAGAGAAGGTTGTGGAACAGGGGACTTGAGCACGAAAAACAGAGGACTTGAGGAGTTTGCTCAAGACACGTGGACCAGCGAAGTCAAAGAAAATGAGTTGACTGCGCCTTGACCAAGCCCAAAACGCCGAGTTTGGAGCCTCTACTCATTGGGAAGGAAGGAAAGTCAGAATAAATGAGTTGACCAAGGGTTTTGGAGTCCCCTAGTATAAATACTCCTAAGTTTCATTATTTTAGATCTATCTTGAATCTTGTAATCTTCTTGAAGACAAAAGAACAAAATTGCCTCCTTTAGGGTTCTTCCCATTTGGGGAGAACCTAATTTCGTTTTTGAATAAAGATTTGCTCTTTTCTATCTTAATCTTCTCATCTCATCCTCCCAATCATGTTTAGGGCTCTTTCCCCCATGGGATTTGGTGCTCTAGACATGATTAGTGAGTAATTTCGTGGGTCTTTAGGGATGAGATAAATTAGGTGTTGTAGAGGCTCGAATTTGATGTTTAGATAGTTTAAATTCTTCCTATAATCCTTCTTTGCTGGGTTTGCTTAAGGCTAGGTCTCTATTGATCATTTAGGCCTAGATCCAAGGCTTTTCTCACCATGGAAGTGGGTGAAAAGTTGGACCGACCAGCAAAGAGATGAGCTCATTCCTACACACGGAAGTGGATGTCTGGAGAGCTCATTGGTCTAGGAGAGTTGTTTCTTAATGCTTGCTTGAATCGATTCCGCTAACGACGGTTAGGTCCTTGGATCGATTCTTGCAAAGGGATTTTCACCATGGAAGTGGGTTAATCTTGCTTATTGAACTCTCTTCCTAGGATTTAGCTTTTGTTGTGTTTGTTTGAACATCAATATCGATCTCTAGGATGCTTAGAGTGTAGTTCTTTCATTGATCCTTCTTTATTTGGTGGTCTTAATGCTAAATCTTCTTGACGAAGTTGATTTTAGACCTTAGGCATTTCATGCACCACAAGTGTTTGATGAAATGCTTGAACCAACCATCTAAAGGATTTACATGCCTAGCTCATGAGAGTGATTGTCTAGGGTGTTTATTGGCTTTATAGAATTGGTTCTTAATGCTTGTTGGTTATAAATTCACTAATGATGATTAGGTTTGAATTTGTAATTAGCAAAGGGGTTATTACCATGGGAGTGGATTAGTCTTGTGTTAATGAATTCTATGCCTAAGGATTAGCACTATTTGTGTAGGACTAATCATCTTGATCTATTTGTGGATTATCCTAATCAATTATCCCATCCTAGGCCCCTTCTATCCTTTTCTCTCTATCTTTAAAGTTCATTTTCGTTTTTGTTTTGTCTCTTGTTTTTACTTCTTTTATTTATTGTATTGCCTTTGTTTAATCTCATCAATAATCTTATTGCTCTTGACTTGAGAAACTTCTTGCATTCTTTCTTGTCCCAATCACTCTTCAAAGTGGATTGATAACCTTACTATGCTGCAATGATATGAGCAGGAATTAAGGGTTTGAAACACACAAAAAATCCTGTTTTCAAACTGGCGCCGTTGCCATTTGGAGAGATTTGATTGGGCATTTTCGATTTGGAAAGTTCTCAAGATCAAGTTTTATCCTTGTATATATTTTATGCTTTTGAATCTTGTTATTTCTATCTCTGCTTTTTAGTGTTCTGTTTTGGCAGCTCGGTTCAGTTTACTTGGTCAAGGAGTCAGCTCCCAAGGAAGCATGGCTAAAGTGGGAAGGTTGAGCAGATAGAGAGCCCAGCTCAAGACGAACTTCTGGAAAAGAAGTGTCTCCAACCATGAATCAGGCCACACCTCAAGATTGACCCTCCCTTCATGGCACTCTACGACCCTACTCCAGGAGCTGCGCAGCTAGCCACATGGGGTGAACCAGAGCATCTGGAAGAAGCCGCAGAAAGCCTCAAGATCTCCACGCTCCTCAAGCTCTCGGGATGATACCACATCATCCTCCTCAAGCGAATAAAGGTATCCACTCCAAAACTGTAAATAGCATGCATCTTTCTTTTTCCTTTCATTTCTCTTTTGCTTTGATTTTCTCCTCTTCCTTTTTATCACACAAGGGACTGTGTGAATTAAGTGTGGGGGAGAGGGTCAATGGTATTTGACGAAGTGTTTTGTGTTCTTATTTTATTTTAGCATACTTGAGTCTCATGCATTTGCATCATGTAGAAAATTAGAGTAAAATTTTCAAAATTTGCATTTAGTCTAAGTTCATTTCATTTAGTATTTGAGCAACCCTAGGTTAAGTTGAACAGTTGAATTGCGGGATTAGCTCACTGACCTAGTTTTAAGTTCTCTGGCGCATGTGTTTGAGGCTGAAGTTATGGTAGAACTGCATCACTTGAGCGCATCTTAGTCATTTTGGCAAAACCGAATGCATTGCTTTGATTTGAATCCACTCCTTGCTCAAGAGAACCTTAATCTGATTTTAAATTATCATGCTCATGCCTGTCTAGGTTGCTCGTGGATTATACATACTTGAATCATCTTTACATATTGTTTCTCCATCTCTGTTGATTCAAGTAGAACTCCCCTCCCTTAACCAACCCTTTCCTTCAAGCTGAATGTTATTCTTGTGTGTTGTGAGGCCTCTTGGTGA
This sequence comes from Erythrophleum ivorense, assembly GCA_026724425.1. Taxonomy (NCBI): domain Eukaryota; kingdom Viridiplantae; phylum Streptophyta; class Magnoliopsida; order Fabales; family Fabaceae; genus Erythrophleum; species Erythrophleum ivorense. The sequence goes on along the minus strand of JAIUCV010000077.1, from coordinate 2,507,817 downwards.
AAGCTTGGCATAAAGTGTTAGGTCTTGAACCGACAAGGATAGGTGATCATGTAGATTCTGGTCCACGCTTTTTGGGCCAGACTAGGCTAGGATTGGGGTTGGAATTTCATCTTGGGTTGGGGTCTTGAGAAGAAAAAGAAAGTCTTGAGTAGAAAAGGGCAGCGAGTGTAATAAGGCCGATAGAGCTTGGTCTATGTGAGTATAAGATTAGCCCCCATCAATAAAAAAAAAAAGAATAAAAAAAGAATAAAAAAAAAAAAAGATGGGTTAGAGCATAAATGAAAAAGTCTAGACCATGTCTCGTGTGTATTGTTGTAAGATGCCTTTGAAAAGTTTTTCTTAGCTGCCCAAGCAAAAAACTCTTGATATAAGCGAATTAAAGAAAGTCAAAATCAGAGAAAAAGGAGTAGAAATAGGAGGGCTTTGGGTTATTTTTCATTTGGGGCTTGGAATTCAGCTGTGATACAAAGGGTAGATGATCATTTGTCCTTGTACTCATCAGTTGGTTCTCGCCTTTAGCATTATGCCGAAGCTCGTTCACTTTATTTTGAGAGAACCCTTCCCTGTTTTGTTTGACTTGAGCGCATATTGTTCACATTTGCTCTTTCTTTTCTTAGCCAAACGTGTATGCTTGACTTGCATGAGTTTTGATTCACGGTTTTTATGCTCTTAATGAATGTTAAAAGGAGTGGAGGATTTGAACGCATGTTTAGGTTAAGCTAGATGTCATTGATTGCAATTGAAGGGTGCGAATAAGATTTTTGAAGAAGAGATCATCATTTGCGCTTTAGACCTTAGAACTAGGTTGTTGATTTGATCTCTCTTGTCGGCTTTCTCTTGATCGGTTTGCTCAAGTCGGCACTCTTGCGTTTGGTTTGTGTTTGCTTGAGGGCAAGCAAAGACCAAGTGTGGGGGTGTTGATATACTCAACATTTGTATGCATTTAGCATCATGTTATGCATGGTTTTGTATATCTTTGAGTCTCATTTCATGTGATTTAGTGTAGGTTTCATCTCCTTATGAGCATGTAGCTTTTAGAATAGCATTTTGCATTTTTGTTGCATTTGGAGTGTTTTCCTAGGTGTTTGAGGCGTTGAGCAAGATGGAGGCAAGATGGGGTAATGACTGGAGCAAGACAGTGAAGCTGGAAGCTGATAGAGGCTGATCGTAGTCCAGAGGCGTTCAGAGAAGGTTGTGGAACAGGGGACTTGAGCACGAAAAACAGAGGACTTGAGGAGTTTGCTCAAGACACGTGGACCAGCGAAGTCAAAGAAAATGAGTTGACTGCGCCTTGACCAAGCCCAAAACGCCGAGTTTGGAGCCTCTACTCATTGGGAAGGAAGGAAAGTCAGAATAAATGAGTTGACCAAGGGTTTTGGAGTCCCCTAGTATAAATACTCCTAAGTTTCATTATTTTAGATCTATCTTGAATCTTGTAATCTTCTTGAAGACAAAAGAACAAAATTGCCTCCTTTAGGGTTCTTCCCATTTGGGGAGAACCTAATTTCGTTTTTGAATAAAGATTTGCTCTTTTCTATCTTAATCTTCTCATCTCATCCTCCCAATCATGTTTAGGGCTCTTTCCCCCATGGGATTTGGTGCTCTAGACATGATTAGTGAGTAATTTCGTGGGTCTTTAGGGATGAGATAAATTAGGTGTTGTAGAGGCTCGAATTTGATGTTTAGATAGTTTAAATTCTTCCTATAATCCTTCTTTGCTGGGTTTGCTTAAGGCTAGGTCTCTATTGATCATTTAGGCCTAGATCCAAGGCTTTTCTCACCATGGAAGTGGGTGAAAAGTTGGACCGACCAGCAAAGAGATGAGCTCATTCCTACACACGGAAGTGGATGTCTGGAGAGCTCATTGGTCTAGGAGAGTTGTTTCTTAATGCTTGCTTGAATCGATTCCGCTAACGACGGTTAGGTCCTTGGATCGATTCTTGCAAAGGGATTTTCACCATGGAAGTGGGTTAATCTTGCTTATTGAACTCTCTTCCTAGGATTTAGCTTTTGTTGTGTTTGTTTGAACATCAATATCGATCTCTAGGATGCTTAGAGTGTAGTTCTTTCATTGATCCTTCTTTATTTGGTGGTCTTAATGCTAAATCTTCTTGACGAAGTTGATTTTAGACCTTAGGCATTTCATGCACCACAAGTGTTTGATGAAATGCTTGAACCAACCATCTAAAGGATTTACATGCCTAGCTCATGAGAGTGATTGTCTAGGGTGTTTATTGGCTTTATAGAATTGGTTCTTAATGCTTGTTGGTTATAAATTCACTAATGATGATTAGGTTTGAATTTGTAATTAGCAAAGGGGTTATTACCATGGGAGTGGATTAGTCTTGTGTTAATGAATTCTATGCCTAAGGATTAGCACTATTTGTGTAGGACTAATCATCTTGATCTATTTGTGGATTATCCTAATCAATTATCCCATCCTAGGCCCCTTCTATCCTTTTCTCTCTATCTTTAAAGTTCATTTTCGTTTTTGTTTTGTCTCTTGTTTTTACTTCTTTTATTTATTGTATTGCCTTTGTTTAATCTCATCAATAATCTTATTGCTCTTGACTTGAGAAACTTCTTGCATTCTTTCTTGTCCCAATCACTCTTCAAAGTGGATTGATAACCTTACTATGCTGCAATGATATGAGCAGGAATTAAGGGTTTGAAACACACAAAAAATCCTGTTTTCAACAGGCAGGTGCCGGGGCACAGGCGGGTGCCGGTTTTGTTCAGCAGCAGGGGGCTGCAGGTTTTGTTGGGCAGCATGGTGCTGCAGATGATCATTTTCCCTATCGCGAGATGATGAGGGAGATGCAGAGGATTGGCACGCCGACGTTTGAGGGCGGTGTCACTCCGGAGCAGGCTGACGAGTGGCGTCAGAGGTTAGAGCGGAACTTCGGTTCGGTCCGTTGTCCAGAGCAGTTCCAGGTTGAGCTTGCGGTGCATTATCTTGGAGGCGATGCACATTTGTGGTGGAGGTCTGTTAGGACCAGGAGGGCGGCTTGGACTTGGGTTGACTTCGTCGAGGAGTTCAACTACAAGTTCTTCCCGCAGGAGGCTCGTGACAGGTTGCGAGTGAGGTTTATGGGGCTGACTCAGGGCGAGAGGTCAGTACGGGAGTACGATGCAGAGTTCTGCAGGTTGGTGGTCCACACCAGGAGTGAGCTGGTGGGTGAGAGAGAGCTGATGTCGAGGTTTCTTCAGGGACTTCGGAGGAGCATCAGGACTCAGTGCAGGGGTGGGATGTACCACTCCAGAGTTGAGCTAGTGGAGTTGGCAGCTTCCATCGAGGAGGATCTGCGTGAGCCGGCGAGTACGGCAGTTGCTCCAGCGGCAGTTGTTCCTGCTACCCAGCCTAGGGGCCAGCAGCGGCAGCAGCAGCGTGGAGGTTACAGTTCTGGTTTTAGCAGGGGCGGCAGGCCTGCGCAGGGCCAGAAGAGGAGAGCAGATGAGATGTCTGCGAGTGGCCAGAGTACCGGCGGTTGTTTTGGCTGTGGGAGCTTGGATCACCGAGTTGCTTCTTGTCCCAAGAGGGCGGGGCCCAGGGAGCCCATTGTGTGCTACTACTGCAGAGAGGCGGGGCATGTCAAGACCATGTGTCCCAAGTTGCAGCAGAAGGCGTTGGCAGCGATGCAGCCATTGGCTATCCAGCCAGTAGCTCAGATTGCAGCGTTGCAGTCAGGCGGGGCGCCGCGTGTGTACACTTCGGCGGAGGTGGGCCAGACCAGCCAGTCAGGCCAGATCACAGGTAAAATTTTTGATTCAGACTTGTCAATTCTTAGTGTGGAATTTTTCGGTGTCGTTGTCTGTTTCTTTTATTTTACTGTGATAGAGTTAGAGGTTCTCAACACTTGTGGAATTGTGTAGGGACCTTGTTAGTTGGTGGATTTGAGTCTCACGTGTTGTTTGACTCGGGAGCATCTAATTGCTTCATTACTCCGGAGAGAGCTGAGAGTAGTGGTATTCGGAGTAGCGAGGGCGAGGCTTCAGGCTTTGTCAAGGTGGCCGGAGGTGGTTATTTGGCTACTTCGGGCAGAGCTAGAGCAGTTGATGTGCGTATTGCGGGGCAGTCTATGCCAGCTGATTTGGTCATCAGTCCAGTGGAACTGTATGACGTGATTTTGGGGATGGACTGGTTATCTCTATACCGAGTTCATCTGGATTGCTTCAGAGGTAGAGTGGTGTTTGAGCGGGATGCAGGGAAGTTGGTTTATCAGGGAGTGAGACCGACTTCGGGAAGTATAGTGATTTCAGCTATTCAGGCAGAGCAGTTGTTAGAGCGGGGCTGCGAAGCCTATTTGGCGACGATCACTATGACAGAGCTCAGTGGTGAGGTGAGTCTGCATGATATTCAGGTTGTCCAGGATTTTGAGGATGTATTTCGGTCGCTGAAGGGATTGCCACCATCTCGGTCAGATCCTTTCACGATTGAATTAGAGCCCGGGACAGCTCCGATATCGAAGACACCTTACAGGATGGCTCCAGCAGAGATGGCAGAGCTGAAGAAGCAGCTAGAGGACCTTTTGAGTAAAGGGTTCATCAGACCTAGTGTTTCGCCATGGGGAGCGCCAGTGTTGTTTGTGAAAAAGAAGGATGGCAGTTTTAGGCTGTGCATCGATTATCGGGGTCTTAACCGAGTCACTGTGAAGAACAGGTACCCACTTCCGAGGATTGATGAGTTGTTGGATCAGTTGAGAGGTGCTACCTGGTTCTCCAAGATTGACTTGGCATCGGGATATCATCAGATTCCGATAGATGAGGCAGATGTTCGGAAGACGGCTTTCCGGACGAGGTATGGGCATTTCGAGTTTGTGGTCATGCCTTTCGGTTTGACTAATGCGCCGGCAGCGTTTATGAGGTTGATGAACGACGTGTTCAGGGAGTTTCTGGATGTGTTTGTCATTATTTTCATTGATGATATTTTGGTGTATTCGAGGAGTCCAGAGGAGCATGCGACTCATTTGAGGCTTGTTTTGGAGAAGCTTCGAGAGCAGAAGCTGTATGCTAAGTTGAGCAAGTGTAGCTTTTGGCAGCGAGAGATGGGGTTTCTTGGCCATATTGTTTCTGCAGAGGGGGTTTCTGTAGATCCGGCTAAGATTGAGGCCATTAGAGATTGGCCTAGACCGAGTAGTGCTACCGAGATCAGGAGTTTTCTGGGTTTAGCAGGCTACTATAGGAGGTTCGTCAAGGGGTTTGCGAGTATGTCTCAGCCGATGACGAGGTTGACTGGCAAGGATGTGCCGTTTGTGTGGTCGCAGGAGTGCGAGGAGAGCTTTGGGAAGCTCAAGGAGATGTTGACTAGTACACCAGTTTTGGCATTACCCGACCCGGGGAAGCCATATGTAGTGTACACAGATGCTTCAGGTGTTGGACTGGATTGTGTTCTGATGCAGGAGGGCAGAGTGATTGCCTATGCTTCGAGGCAGTTGCAGGGCAGTGAGCGCAACCGTCCTACACATGATCTTGAGTTGGGAGCAGTGGTTTTTGCACTCAAGATTTGGAGGTCATATCTTTATGGTGGTAGAGTGCAGATCTTTACAGATCACAAGAGTCTACAGCATATTTTCACTCAGCCTTTGCTGAATGCGAGACAGACGCGTTGGGTGGAGTTTCTGGCAGACTATGACTTGGATATTGTTTATCATCCAGGCAAGGCCAATTTGGTGGCAGATGCCTTGAGTCGACGGAGGGTTGATTCAGATAGAGAGCAGGATGTTGAGGCTTTGGTTGGCGAGTTGAGTACATTGCGTCTATGTGCTATTTCTGAGGAGCCGTTGGGCTTGGAGGCGGCTGATCAGGCAGATTTACTCAGCAGGATCAGAGTGGCTCAGCAGGATGATCCGGTTTTGTTGGATGCATCGCGGGCAGCTGGTTCTGAGTATCAGGTCTCTTCGAATGGGACTATCTTAGTTCGTGGGCGAGTTTGTGTGCCCAAGGATGAGGAGTTGAGGCAGGAGGTCTTGAGAGAGGCTCATTCGAGCAAGTTTTCGATTCATCCAGGTGCGACCAAGATGTACCGTGACCTCAAACGGTATTATCATTGGGTTGGGATGAAGAGGGATGTGGCAGATTGGGTTGCGAGGTGCAACACTTGTTCTTTGGTCAAGGCAGAGCATCAGGTGCCTAGTGGTCTTTTGCAGAGTTTACCCATTCCAGAGTGGAAGTGGGATATGATCACTATGGATTTTGTTGTGGGGTTACCTATCTCACGGACTTTCGATGCTATTTGGGTCATTGTGGATCGCTTGACCAAGTCAGCACATTTCTTGGCCATCAAGAAGACAGATGGAGCGGCTGTCTTGGCTAGGAAGTTTGTGCGAGAGATTGTGAGGCTGCATGGAGTGCCAGCCAGTATTGTGTCGGATAGAGATCCGAAGTTTGCTTCAGAGTTTTGGAGGGCATTTCAGACTGAGATGGGCACTAAGGTGCATATGAGTACAGCGTATCATCCGCAGACAGATGGGCAGTCAGAGAGGACTATTCAGACTTTGGAGGATCTGCTTAGGATGTGTGTACTGGATTGGGGTGGTCATTGGGCTGATCATCTGTGTTTGGCAGAGTTTGCCTATAACAACAGTTTTCAGTCTAGCATTGGTATGGCTCCTTATGAGGCTTTGTATGGGAGGCCATGCAGGACACCCTTATGCTGGACCCAAGTGGGGGAGCGCAGCATGTTTGGAGCTAGTTTTGTTCAGGAGACGACGGAGAAGATTCGTGTCTTGAGGCTGAACATGAAGGAGGCTCAGGATAGACAGAGGAGTTATGCAGATAGGCGGCGACGTGAGCTTGAGTTTCAGGTGGGAGATAGAGTTTATCTCAAGATGGCTATGTTGAGAGGCCCTAACAGGTCTATAGCAGAGAACAAGCTCAGTCCGCGTTTTATGGGTCCGTTTCCAGTGGTGGAGCGAGTTGGGCCAGTGGCTTATTGGTTGGAGTTGCCATCGATTATGAGCGCCTTTCATAAGGTGTTTCATGTTTCGATGTTGAGGAGGTGTTTGCGTCCTTCAGAGGAGGTAGTGGTTGAGATTCCAGAGGATCTTCAGCCAGATATGACAGTTCCGGCAGTTCCTGTGAGGATTCTTGAGAGGAGAGTCAAGGTTTTGCGGAACAAGAGAGTGCCATTGTTGAGAGTCTTGTGGGACTGTAGCGGCACAGAGGAGCAGACTTGGGAGCCAGAGGCAAAGATGAAGCTGAAGTTCGGAAAGTGGTTCGACAAGCAGGCTGTGGAGTGACCTCCTTTCATCTTTGTGGTTCTAGTCTCATTTTTGGTTTTGGTGTTGTTGTTTCTGGATATATGTATTTTCGTTTCGTTGTACGATATACATTTTGGAGTTATATGAGATGGAGTTTTGCCTCATATTTTTGGTTTATGTTGGGATGTTACAAGCTCTTTGGCCAGTGGGGTCATTGGAAATTTTAGTCATTTGTTGGTACGCGTTTCGGATTTATTACTCGTTTGGTTTGGGTAGACTTTGGGTCTACATTTTGGGGGCGATTGGTGCCCGGCAGACTTATATTGGGGGTCGCTACCTCGGTATAAGTGGTTTTAGTGGCTTCGGTCACATTTTGGTTGTGACAGGGATCACATTTTGGTTGTGACAGGGATCACATTTTGGTTGTGACAGGGATCACATTTTGGTTGTGACTTCGGGTCACGTTTGGTTTTGTGACATTGGTCACATTTCAGTACTGGACTGCGGGTCGCAGTACGGATGTCATGACTGCGGTTATGGCATTGAGAGTAATAATATCTTGGAAACATGCGTATAACATAGGACTAAAATTTGAGTTTTGAGGTCTTGGAGAGACGTTTGTGTTGGGATTCGAGGACGAATCCATTTTAGTGGGGGAGAATTGTAACATCCGTGAACCTGGAAGTTGTTTTGGAAGTGGTGTTGGACGATGCTAGGGGTTCGGGAGTAGTTGGCACATGCTCTTAGAGGTGTGAATTGAGGGTTGGCTGTACATGTTCTTGTTTGATTGTTGTGCAGTCGGTCTAAGGTTCAAGCATCGCGAAGAAAGTGTGTTAAATTCTTCTGAACGACTAGTATCGATCGACACCCGAAGGGTGTCGATCGACACCGGTTATCGGGTTTGATTTCCGGTTTAAGTCGATCGATTTGCAATCGGAGTTGGTTTGGTCGATTGGTGTCGACCGACACCAAGGGAGGATGTCGATCGACACCGGTTATGGTGAAATCGACCGGTTTGATTTAAGTCGGCTGGTTTTGTCTGGTTTAAGGGTTTAGAAACCCTAGGTCGCGTTTTTAAGCCCTGTGGCCGCGAGAAAGGCACAGTTTTCGAGATATCAAGTGTTGAAGGCGATTTTTGGAGGATTGGAGGTGATTTCTGAGTTTCTGGGTTGAATCCGTGGCTGTTCTTCGTTGTTCCTTCTCCTTTCCCTCCTTTCAATCCCTTTTCAAGGTGAGTGCGTGACTGTAGGTCCGTTAATCAATAGAGATTGTTTGATTTCGAGTTTTGGTTGTGTTCTTGAGTTGTTTATAGTGGAAATCGTGTTTTGGATTGTATTAGGGCGTTGAAAACCCTTGATTAAGAGTTTGTGAATGTTGATTGCGATTTTCGTAGCTTCTGGTTTCTGGGCATCGAGCCGGTGTCGAGCGACACTCGATGAGTGTCGATCGACACTCGGGAGGCTGGCGTCGATCGACACCATTCAGGTGTCGGTCGACACCGACCTGGGTGTCAGGAAACGTGGGTGTTTCCTGACAGGGAGATCATGATGTTGTCGTTTATTGTTGAGCATTGTTATTCTGGTTGTTTATTGTGACGTATTGTCTATGATTTGACGTAATTGGCCTGTAGGCAGGATGATCCACTCACTAAGTATTTATGATAATACTTACGCAACTCTATTCCAATGTGTTGCAGGTAACAGTAATGTTCTTCCGCGGAAAGAGACCGAGAGAAGAGGCTGAAGAGGAATTTAGGATGTTGGTTTTAAGAATTATTTTATGGATGATTAGAAATGAACCTTTTCTAGGATGTTAGTCTTTATTTCATTAATGTAGCAAACCTGGTGTTTAGGTTGCTAGAGTTCATTCTTTATTGGTTATTGGTTATTTGTTGAACTCTTTTTATGATTTAATATTATTGATTTCTTTCGAGAGTTTCCGCATTGATAATTAAAAAAAAAAAAATGCTTGGTTGTTTCATTGACAAACATAAATTACTAATAATAAGAAACAAATTTTTCGAAAACTCATAAGAACGAGTTTCCGCGCATCGCGCGGACTTTCCCCTAGTTAATACATATTTTGTAGTGCACTTGCTATACTTTTTATAGGGTTAAAACTATATGTATCAAGTTTTTGGTGTCATTGGCGGATAATTAATTTTACTTCATTGTTATTTTGTTTTTGTTTCAAGACTCATGAAGTAATTTTAGAAAATACAGTAGAACCTCTATAAAGTAATACTCGATAAAGTAATAATCTCTATAAGATAATAAATTTCTCCGGTCCCAACTCGGGCCAGTGTAAAAATAAGCAATATGCGATAAGATGATAAGATAATAATATTTTTGAAACTCCTATGTAAAAGTATAAACCCAATAATAAGTTAAAGTAATAATTATATAAAACTATACATATATGCTAAAGAAAGTTTATTAAACTATAAATTTAAGTTTACCTCTAACTTTTTTTATATGCATATAAAATTGTGAAATATTTTATAAACACAATAATTATTCGTGCATCAAACTTTATATAAATATATTCAAATAAGCTAATAATAAATGTTTTATTACGATATCTAAAAATCTTAATCATAATTTCAAGTTTATGCATGTCATATTAACAAATAAGTTTTTTTTTTTCTAAATTCTTAATACATTATCATATTCTTAATACATTATTATATGGAGAATAATTTTCGAATATTATAAATAAGAAAATATGTATCTATAAGTTAACAAATTATAATTTCGATAAAGTAATACCTCTATAAGATAATAAATTTTCAAAGTCCCAACATTATTACTTTATAGAGGTTTTACTGTACAACTATTCAACTTTTTTCTAAGTATATGTAATAACCATAGTTATTATCAGAAAATCTTTTTTGGTTTTTTTCTTTCTCTAGTCGAATCTTTCTTTTATGGTTTTACCAAAGCAAAACAGTAAAAAACTGTAGTTAAACATGTACTTACTGAAGGAATAAAAGAAAAAAAGAAAAAAAACTATTCAACTTTTTTTCCTACGTATAAAGAATTGCCATAACTTTGTTTATTAGGATTTCTTTTTGGGGTTTTTTGTTTTCCTTCTCTAGTTGGATCTTTTTCTTACTAAAGCAAAAAAAGTAAAAATAAACACAAAAACTGTAGTCAAATGTACTTATTGATGGCCCAAAAAAAAAGAAAGTCAAAATCTATTTCAAATTGATATCAGTAACAAAGACAACAAACTAAAAGAAGGGTGAAATACAGACGTCCCAATATTATTTGATTTTATCCCTTTATCGATTCTTTTGTTTTTGGGTTTTTGCAGTTTTGCACAATAATACTGTATTTTGGTGTGTTGACAAGAAAATAAAACATATAAAAACTAATGGAATCCTCCCATGGTTGTCGGCCTTGGTGCGTCCGGTGGCGGTGAAGGTAAAACGGTTAACGCTAATACTCCACTTATCGCTGCTGCAATTGCTCCAAGCACAAAAGCCGGTAAGTTTCCTCCGCCGAAGAGAGCGTCGAAAGGTCCACCTCCGAGTGATACAATCATTTGTGGTATCACAATTGCCAAATTTAAAACTCCTAAAGAAAGACCTGTGAAACAAAAAAAAGATCACGTTTTTATTAATTTCAAATTTAAATATTTATGCTACAAGGGAAAACTGTTATTGATTCAAACATATATGAAAAATTGCATAATTAGGTGGATGAAATGAAATCTATGAATTATAATTATAAAATATACTATATGAACGGATTACATAAAATTTTCAAGTAATATAATTAAGCTAGTAAATCTCTCCCTAATAAATGCTATGGATAAACTTGTAGATACTTTGTTAATTTGTTTTTAAAAAAACTTGTAGATATTATCCACATAAGTTTTTGAATATAAAGTTACTACAAAGGAAAATTTACTTCCAATTAGATACGCATAAAATTGGAAACATATCTCTCATTTAAGTATTCAAATCAAACGTTTGGACCTATTAAATGCTAATTTAATTGGTCCCACATTGTCAAAAGATTAAGTTTTGTAAATTGGAAACAACAAAAATGAAGATTTATAAATTAGAAAACAAAATTTACCTTGGCCGGCGCCGGAGCTGCTTGAAAATATGGACGCTAGTGCAAACGGAGTACTGAAAGTGATCTGTTAAATGACATCAAATGTAAAAAATAAAAATTAGCAAAAACCAAAAAGTTAAAAAAGACAAAAAGACAACAAAAAAAGACTGAAAAAAACTTACAGCTAATGGGATACCAAGGACAGCAAAGAGACTTAATGCTCCAGCTCTAACACCAGACGACGGTCCGGCTTCTAGTCCGGCTGTTTTCCGGTGATCCTCAGCCAATTTTGTAACGAGAACCGTCATGGCCAAACCCGAGGCGAGGATGAAATTGACAACTCCCCAAAGCCTTTTAGCTCCTCCCAGTTTCCTCCCAAGCCATTCAACAGCAAGTGACATGAAACCAAGAACAATCGCATTCAGCATAAGACCAAAGGCTCCTTGGCTCACTCCAGTGCTGTAAAGTTTCTTCAATCTTTCACTTCCTTCTGATTTTCCACCGTACACTTCACGACCCATCCAATCGGTATCGAACAAAAGAAATGGGAACCATGCGATCCAATTCAAGGCCGTGACGATTAGAAGCATCCACATGGGACGTTCCATGACTTTGAAAGCTCCCAAGATTTCTCCCAAGAAAGGAACTTTCGAGGCCTTCTCGTCGTCGTCCGGGTTTACCGGCGGCGGAGACCATTGTTTGTCTTTGACGTACCAGAGAGACGTGACGGTGACGATGAGAAGGAGAGTGATGGATATGAAGAAACAGGTTTTGAGATTTGCGCAGTACTCGTTGCAAGCAAGCGACTTTGTGAAAGGGAACCAAGTGTAGAGGTTGGGGTAAGATCCAGCCGCGTACCCCAAAACGTTTCCAACCGCCATGAAGAAAGAGAAACACGCGTTTGCGACTCGCGTTCTTTTCGCGTCTCCGGCGGCTAGATCGGCTAGGAAAGCGCGGCAGGGTCCTTGGAGAGTGTTGTTCGCCACGTCGAGGATCCAGAAACCGGTTGCGAAGATGGCGATTGCTCGGTATCTTGGCTCCTTTTTGGAGATGTCGTCTCCCATTTTGTGGCCGATGTCCGCCGCGTATCCAATTAAGACGACGGCGACGGCGACCAAGGCGGCTCCGGCCGCGATGAAAGGACGACGGCGACCGAATCTGGAGGTGCATCTGTCACTGTGGAAACCGACGATTGGCTGGACAATCATGCCGGAGACGGGACCACAGAGCCAGATTAGAGATGACCATTTGTGAGGGATTCCGAGAAGCTGGACGTAAGGTGTGAGAAGAGAGAGCTGTAGGGCCCAGCCGAACTGGACTCCGGCGGCGATTGAAGCGACGGAGATGATTTTACGGAGGGGTGATGGTTGGTCGAAATCTTCCGGCGACGACTGTGTCTCTAGGGCCGCCGCATCTTTTGCGGGTTTTTCATTTTCGAAAGCTCCCATTATCGGAGAGATAAAAGAAAAACACGAACAGACAAAATGTGTAAATTGTAGAGAGGGGAAAAAAAAGATGAAAAGAAAATTTTGTTTGTTTTCTTTTTTCTCTTTTTTTTTTTTTGTTTTTCTGTCTTTCTCTGTTTTTTGGTTTTTTTTTTTTGGGAAGTGAAAGGATGTGTTTTTTGTGATGTAGAAGATTGAGAGAATGGTGTTATATTTATAGTGAAATCGGGGATGAAGAAGGGAGTGAAAGTTTGTTATTTTATTATTTATTTTTAACTTGGAGATGATTATTTTTCGGATAATAAGAAATATTAGTTAGCGTGAGTGTATGCCAAGGTGGGGCCACGTGTCACTTTGGACATTAATTCTTGTTTGGTTTTTGGTTTTCTGTTTTTACGGGATTTAATTGGTTTCCCCCTTCTTCTTGCATCAAGTGACTTGGACGTGTTCAATTTCTCTGACACTTTTATCTTTCTGTTTTTTTTTTTTTCTTTTTTTTTCAACTCAGAAAAAAGTTCCGACTTTTAATATATTAAATTATCAATACGGTTTATTTGGCTCAAAATATTTTTATGATATTACTATTGGGTAAAATATTTTAAACACTGCTTGTTTTAAACCATGTTAAAATAATTAAAAATGTAGTTAAGCTACTGTAAAGATTATATTAGAGGAATAAATATAGTTTGGTTCAAACTTTAAACCGGTAATTAATTAATTAATTTTGAATAACAAACTACTTAACAAATAAAAAAAATAAAAAAAATAGATTCAAATATTTAAACTTAATTATAGGTTATACTTGTTAAATCATTTTGGAAATATAATAAAAAATGTTATTGACTAAGAAAAAGGTTTCATTTTGTTAGGAAAATAAATAAAATGATTGTAAGAACTTCCCTACTTGTTCATATATATAGTTCATAAAACTGGTATTTATACAAGAGTGAAACTATCTAGAAAACGAGTTAAGAAAAAAAGGTATTTCGTTCAATAAAAAACGCCATACACATATGCCATCTCTAGACTTAAAAATCACGAGTTTTTTTTAACCAAGTTGAAAATCACGAGTTCGAGGCACATAATGTTATGTGGTTATAGTAACATACACTTGTCCTTTTTGGATCGTTAAGATATATTCAGATCATTTACCATCAAATACTTGTTCAATCTAACGTAATTCCAGTTTTTTTTTGTTATAAAATAACGTAAGTATAGTTGTAAAACAAGTGTTTAGCACACAACAAAAAAATAGTTGTAAAAGAAGTGCTAACATAGTTACATAGATCTGGGTCCAAATCACCGATTCCCGAAAAAATATTTGGTCATACCTTTGGATTAACGCCATTCTTATTCTGACATGTTCATACTTGGGATTATCTCACTAAGATTCAACCTCCCAAACACTTTCCATAATTAATACACTCAGTCTTATCCGAATAGTCCCAAAGATGGTATGTTATCCTTGCCGTCCAAGATATTAGACCCAACATTTAATTTCCATTTTCTCTAAACACTAACATATCTTGGTTTGATTATCTTTCCAAAATTTACTTGGGACTGTTCGTTTGATCATTTGGCTGATCCAGCTGGATAAAGCTGATAGATGATGTTTGTTTAGTGACAAAAATGCAAATCATCCAAATGGACCATCTGAATGAGTTTGAAATTTTAGGCAAAATTTTTAACATCTAGCTGGATCATTTGGCTGATCCAAATTGGATCATTTGGATGAAGATGATTCAGCCACAAATACAAATGACGATTATCCTCTTAATTTATACTTGAAAAATTTATACATTTATTTTTCTTTCTAAAATAAAAAAATCAAAATTATCCGAAAAAAATCAAAATTATCCGAAAAAATATTTATTCGCAAAACAAAAAAAATATTTATTCGCAAAACAAAAAAAATATTTATTCGCCAAAATCGCAAAATTATTCCCTTCAAATCCGTAAAATAATTTTTTTCCTTCAAAACCGCAAAATCACGTTTTCCCGCCAAAACCGCAAAATTGAATTTTCCCGTAAAAATCGTGAAATCACGTTTTCCCGCCAAAACTGTAAAATTATTTTTTTTGTCAAAAAATCGTGGTTTCCCACCAAAACCGCAAAATCACGATTTTCTGCCGAAACCGCAAAATCGTATTTTTCCGCCAAAACAACAAAATCATGTTTTCCCGCCAAAACTGCAAAATTGAATTTTCCCGCCAAAAGCGCAAAATCGCGTTTTCCCGCCAAAACTGTAAAATCGCGTTTTTCCTTCAAACCCACAAAATCATGTTTTTTCCACCAAAACTACAAAATCATGTTGTCCCACCAAAACCGCAAAATTGATTTTTTCCGCCAAAACCGTAAAATCGTGTTTTTCGCCAAAACCGCACAATTATATTTTTTTTGCTAAAAGCGCAAAATCGCGTTTTTCTGCCGAGAAATCATGTTTTTTTGTCAAAACCGATAATTGCGTTTTCTGTCAAAACCGTGAAATCGTGTTTTTCGCCGAAACCGTGAAATCGTGTTTTTTCTTCGAAACCGTAAAATCACGTTTTATTGCTTTGATATTATTTTATGTCATAAATTTATATTGTAAAAAAAAAATAGTTTAGATAAAAAAAATGATTTGATAAAAAATGGGTATTTTCTTCTCAAATCAAAACAAGGGTATTTTTGTCTTTTTATATTATAAGCATTTGAATGATCCATCTAACTGAACAAATGAACAAAACATTGCATATGGCTGAACTATTTGGCTGGACCATCTGAATGAGAGTAAAAAAAACAAATATCATCTAACTGATTCATCTGAATGGTCCATCCAACTAGATCATCTTGATGAATCAGCCAACTAAGCAAACAAACAGGGCCTTGTTCTTGTCATCAGAATAAAAACTCCATATAATTTTGTCCCCACTTTTCAACCCGACATGCGACTTATGAAAATATTAAATAACCAAAGCATTCACTTGTTGAACTCTTGGATTCTAGTTGTCGTCTGCGAACTAGTCTCACATAGACTCTCTTGGCACTTATGTTTGTAGACTGGTAGTACATGTTTGTCAAACTCCTTACGTTGTCCTTTTTTACCCCTTCAATCTCCACTACTAAGGAACTACATTACTTTTGTTGTTAACCTTAAACCGGAATTTCAACCATTTCTCCAACTACCTATTAACCATATGTATAGATTATAGTAACAACTTATTTTACCCGTCTATCTGATTAGTAATATCCATAACAATTTAGTTGTAAACCGAAAACGTAGAAAATGCTAATCCAGATATAAAAAAACAATAGATTTGCAGTTTTTTTTTTTTTTTTTTTTTAAGTTGTTAATTGTTGATTATATTTTTCAAATCGTATATCATTCTTCTGTACTTTTCTATGTATAGTGTTATAATTTAAATTAGATTAAACTATCAGAACTGAAATAGTTTGAACTAAAATGGTTAAGCTATTTGATAAATATATGTTCTTGGAAAATAAATTAACTGTATATGTTAATTAACAATAAAAGAGATATCGATAAATAGATTATCCAGTCAAAGTAAACAAATTTGTTTACAAGGCATTACCAAAAGGACCTATCGATGGAGGCGAGTGGCGATTCTAGGGTTTTGACGGCGCAAGACGCGATGATGACAGATTTCACCGAGAAAGGGAGACCACCGGGGGAGCCGCCGGACGGGAGGCAGACGTGGGCTTCGAAGGTGAGCGGCACGAGCGCAGGAGGAGGCTTGACCCCGAAAGCGATATTAGACGAGGAGTTTGTGGCATCCAGGATGAATGTTGAGTTCCCGGATGGAGAGGATGGTGAGCCGGTGATTACGATTGGGAGCGAGGTTTTGGCGGCTATGAATGGACTGTGGAAATAGTGTATGATTGTTAAGGTATTGGGGCGAAGTGTCCCAATAGCGGTCCTGAGTAAGAAGCTGAGAGAGATGTGGAGTCCGTCAGGAGCCATGTTTGTGTTGGATCTTCCGCGACAATTTTTCATGGTTCGATTCGGAGAGGAGGAGGATTATTTGAAAGCTTTAATAGGAGGCCCATGGAGGGTGTTTGGTAGTTGCCTGCTTGTACAAGCTTGGTCACCGGAGTTCGATCCAGCGAGGGACGAGATTACCACGACTCCGGTGTGGGTCCGATTGTCTAATTTGCCGGTTAATTTCTACCACAAGGCAATTCTGATGGGAATAGCAAAGGGGATAGGGAAACCGTTGAAAGTGGATTCGACTACACTTAATCTGGAGAGAGCTCGTTTTGCAAGGGTATGTGTTGAAGTGAACCTTAGTAAACCACTTAAGGGTTCCGTGCTGATTAATGGAGGAAGATACTTTGTTTCATATGAAGGCTTGACTAATATATGTACAAAGTGTGGGATCTACGGTCATTCGGTTCATAAATGCCCTCAAGGCGAGCCGGTGCAAGTTGTGGAGGCGAGGGAGCAAACCATGGCTACGAGTACTCAGGGGATGGAGACAAGTGACAATGGCTTCTTACCGGTACGACGGACGAACCGAAGGTCGTCAAAGTCAATTGTGTTTCAAGCAGGATGATCTGGTGAGGATCTTGGGCGAAATCTGCGGGAGAGGACAGATGTTGAAGGAAGGGAGAACATTACACTTTCGAACAGCTTTGGGAAGTTAGATGAGGGGATGGTCGAAGCCGAGATTGGCGAGGAGGGGATATTCGCTGAGGCTAACAAGGAAAATCAATTAATAATCCCCCTAACGAATGGCGGTATATCGTTGGGGTCCGATTTGAGTAAAGGATCACGTGTAAAGGAAGGAGTCAAAGATGTTGGACGAAGCAAAAAGGCTGGACAAGGTGTACAAAGTGGGCCTCATGGGCCGAAATCGAAACTTCCGAGAAATACACCAAAACTGGGTTTGGTGTTTGGCCCACCCCAGTCTAATGATCTATCGATATCGGGGAAGAGGTTAAGGGTGGATAGTGCCTATGCGGGTTGGCCAGGCGGTGTCTTCGGAAATGGTCATGGTGTTGATTTCCAATCGAAGAACAAAGATGCGGAGGGATTGTCGAGCTCGGGTTTACCTATGTTGGGGACGGAGAGGGATCCGGATCGACGGAATAGACACGAGGACGCGATGGCCTTGCACAGTGGGTCCGACAAGGTGGCTCCTTAATGGTTCGCCCCTGCAATTTGCTTCAGCTTATACCAGCTTCAGATGATGAATATTCTACTATGGAATTGCCGGGGGGCGAATAAACCCAATTTCCGTCGCTCTATTCGGTATCTTTTGAAGAAATTCAAGACTGATATCCTTGCTGTTTTCGAGACCCATGCCGGTGGTGATAGGGCTGGGAAGATCTGTCAGAGCTTGGGTTTTGATAATTCTTTTCGGATTGATGCGGCAGGCCAGAGTGGCGGCTTGTGGCTGTTGTGGAGAAGTGGTTGTGATGTAGTAACTGTTGTGGATTCGTCGGAGCAGTATATCTATGCGCAAGTGAGTAATGGTATAGAAACTACTCATTTAATAGTGGTGTATGCAGCTCCGACGGTGAGTCGGAGAGCTGGTTTGTGGGACAAGCTCGGTGATCTGATGCACGGGATCGAGGATCCGTTAATAGTGGGAGGTGATTTCAACACGATTCTTAGACTTGATGAGAGAACGGGTGGAAATGGTAGCTTATCCTTGGATTACGTGGCCTTTGGAGATTGGGTGAACGACAACTACCTGATAGACATGGGGTTTAAGGGTCACAGGTACACTTGGCGTAGAGGTCGCACGACGAATAACTATGTTGCTAAAAGGTTAGATAGAGTGTTTTGTAATGCTCCCGCGAGGTTGAAGTGGCAGGAAGCAACAGTGACTCATCTGTCTTTCCTAGCTTCAGATCATACCCCTCTGTTTGTCCAATTATCTCCGGTGCAGACAAGTGACCCGAGGAGGAGACCGTTTCGTTTTGAGGCGGCTTGGCTTCTACATGAGAGCTTTAACGATTTGCTAAGGCACTCTTGGAATGATTTAGTGTCCACGCCACAAGCTTTCCATGGTTTGAAGGAAAAACTGAGAAGATGGAACCGCGATGTATTTGGTGATGTTAATAAACGAAAAGAAGACCTCATGAAGGAAATTAACGAAATCCAGGATTTGTTAGAAGTGCAGCAGACGGATGATCTATTGAGCAGAGAAGAGGTATTGCTTAAACAACTCGATGTTGTTCTGGAGCAAGAGGAACTTATTTGGTTTCAAAAGTCGCGCGTCAAATATATAGTGTTCGGGGATCGAAATACTCGTTATTTTCATACTTCCACGGTTATAAGAAGAAGACGAAATCGGATTGAAGCATTGAAGGATGACGCAGGGCAGTGGGTGTCAAGTCAGCACGAGTTAGAGTCATTGGCAGTCGGATTTTATAAGAGGCTTTACTCAATGGAAGACGTGGATCTGGTGGTGGAGCAGTTACCTCCGGAAGGCTTTTCAGTATTAAACCGGGATGAGGTTACGCTTTTAGATCGACCTTTTGTTCCGGCAGATGTGGATGGGGCAATACAGAGCATGGGCAGATACAAGGCTCCGGGTTTAGACGGGTTTCAACCGGTTTTTTATCAAGTCTGCTGGGATGTTGTCGGACGATCAGTACTAGGCCTGGGCATTTTACCCGGACCCGACGACCCGAACCGAACCCGACCCGAAAAAACCGGTTCGGATCGGGTATGGGTAATGGACTTTTACCCTATTGGGTCAGTTTTATTTGGACCCGTGGGTATCGGGTCGGGTCGGGTTTTTACCCGAAACCCGATGGGTACCCGAATATTAGGCAACGGATAGTCGGATATACATTACATGCATATTACATAATTATACGACTTTGCAGTTTCTTTTTCACTTTACCTTCTCGAATAAGAACCAAAAGGAATACCTCACGCGAGATTACATCACTTCTCGGATCACCAGGCAATTCCCTAACAAAGGAGTGATCCCAGTTAAAGTCTTCAAGCCTGCGTTTGATCTTAGCACCTTCATCAACGGCTCCGAGAGTTTGATTCTGCAGTACTTTCGCTAAGGAATCGGCGGCTGAAGCGGTTACCGGCGTCGGAGACGAAGACGAAGACGAAGCCGGAGAAGACTCCATCCGACGGAAGGAAGAAGAAGATCGGGAAGGGCTTAATCGAAATTCACGGCGAAGAGAGGGACGAAATGGGAATTTTGCAGAGGAACTGAAGAGATGAAGCGGTCGGAGGTAGAAGAAAGACGACGGGCACACACGCACCAACATTTTCTCCTTATTTTCCCCTCTTCACATTTTTCTATTGCAAGTTTTGTTAATTTCCAATTTTGGAAAAACTACAAAAGTTTATACCCGAATGTGTCTAGAAAAATTAGCCCCGAACCGACCCGAAACCCGACAGGAACCGAACCGAACCCGACCCGAATGTGTCTAGAAAAATTAGCCCCGAAACCCGACAGGAACCGAACCGAACCCGACCCGAATTTTGTATAAACCCGAACGGGTCAAAAATTTACCAACCCGAATGAATCCGAACCCGAATGGACCCGACCCAAACCCGACCCGATACCCGAACGCCCAGGCCTAATCAGTACAGCGCTTGGCCTTGGATTTTTTTGCGACAAGTCAGCTACCTGTTGGACTTAATGATGCATTGGTGGTGTTGATCCCAAAGATGGAGAAACCAGAACGTATAACACAGTTTCGCCCCATTAGTCTATGTAATGTCTTATTTAAGACCATTACAAAGATCATGGTGATGAGGTTGAAGAGTCTAATGCCGAAACTGATTGGTCCCGCACAGTCAAGCTTTATACCAGGGAGATTGAGTGTGGAAAATATTGTTGTTGTCCAGGAGGCGGTTCATTCTATGAGGCGTAAGAAGAGGAAAAAGGGTTGGATGTTGTTAAAGCTGGATTTGGAGAAAGCTTATGATAGGATTCGATGGGATTTCTTGGAGGATACACTTAAGGCGGCGCAGTTCCCGGAGAAATGGGTTAGCTGGATAATGAAGTGTGTCACTGGTCCTTCGATGCACTTGTTATGGAATGGAGAGAAATCAGAACCGTTTGTACCGTCGAGAGGCTTGCGACAAGGTGATCCTTTATCACCATATTTATTTGTCCTCTGTCTTGAGAGATTATGCCACCTAATTGATGCTTCGATGACAAGAGGGGAGTGGAAACCGATCAGACTGTCACGTGGTGGCCCGCAGCTTTCACATATCTGTTTTGCAGATGACCTTATCCTCTTCGCTGAGGCCTCGGTAACTCAGATTAAGGTTATAAGACGTGTGCTGGAGAAGTTTTGTGTTGCTTCAGGACAAAAAGTGAGCTTGGAGAAGTCAAAGATTTTCTTCTCGGAAAATGTTAGTCGGGATTTAGAGAAGTTAATTACTGATGAAAGTGGTATCAAATCGACAAGAGAACTGGGCAAATATCTAGGTATGCCGATACTGCAGAAGAGGATTAATAAGGATACTTTTGGGGAGGTTCTCGAGCGGGTCTCGGCACGGTTAACAGGGTGGAAAGGGCGGTGTTTGAGCTTTGCAGGGAGATTGACACTTACGAAGTCAGTCCTTGTATCGATTCCTGTCCATACCATGAGCACTATTTCTTTGCCGAAATCCATACTCGGAAAACTGGATCGAGTTTCACGGTCATTTCTTTGGGGGAGCAGCACTGAACAAAGAAAACAACATTTGGTGAACTGGACAAAAGTGTGCCGACCAAAGTCTGAGGGAGGCCTAGGGATTCGTTCAGCGCCTGACATGAATAAGGCATTGCTAGCTAAAGTCGGTTTGAGGCTACTACATGATACAGAGAGTCTCTGGGCTAGGGTACTGCGGAACAAATACAAAGTACAAGGTGTTAATGACCAGAGCTGGTTGTGGAGTAAAGGCAGTTGGTCGTCAACATGGAGGAGTGTCCGTGCCGGGCTGCGGGAAGTGATTCTTCCAGGTATAAGCTGGGTTATTGGGGATGGGAGAGTGATCAAGTTCTGGAAAGATAAATGGTTGATAGACAAACCACTTAAGGAAGCTACTTTAATGGCTTTACCTGACGGTTTTGAGGAGCTTCGAGTGTGTGATTACTGGAGGAACGACACCGGTTGGTTGATGGAGCATATCGAGCCCTTTATTCCAGTTGAGTTAGTGTTGATATTGCGGGCAATGGCTATTGATAATGTCACTGGCGCTAGGGATCGACTAGCATGGAGAGAGAGTTCGGATGGGCAGTTCTCGGTGAGCTCGGCTTATGCTTTTATCTCGAAAGATAACTCACCTCGACAAGACTCGGCGGATCTGTTTAGGAGAGTTTAGCGGGCGGTAGTCCCGGAGCGGATCCGAGTCTTCCTTTGGTTAGGAGTTAACCAAGTCATAATGACGAACGTCGAGAGACAACGAAGACATTTATCTAGCTCAGGGATATGTCAAGTGTGCAAGGGAGGAGACGAAACTATTATGCATATCCTACGGGATTGCCTGGCGATGAAGGGTATTTGGCTTCGATTAGTCCCATTGGGGAAGAGACAAGAGTTCTTTACTAAAATGTTAATTGAATGGGTGTTTTCGAATCTTGGAGATAACCAGAGTGTTGGAGATACTACTTGGGCTACTTTATTTGCCGTTACTATCTGGTGGGGTTGGAAATGGAGGTGTATTAATGTGTTCAATGGTACCGAAAAATGTCGAGATAGAGTGAAATATGTCAAGGATCAAGCGAGAGAGGTGACTCTAGCACAAGCTAAGACGGGCATGACAACTGCACGGAATAGGGGCAGAGCGGAGAGAATGATAATGTGGACACGCCCAACACAAGGATGGATGAAGGTTAATACTGATGGTGCTTCACGGGGGAATCCTGGTGTGGCAACGGCCGGAGGAATGATCCGTGATGAGAGAGGCTCCTGGCGCCGAGGCTTCGCGCTTAATATCGGGATCTGTACGGCTCCGATGGCTGAGCTATGGGGCGTATATTATGGGTTGCTGATCGCATGGGAGAACCAGGTTCCTCGAGTAGCTATTGAAGTGGACTCGGAGATGGTAGTGGGGTTTCTTAAGACAGGGATTAGTGAGGTGCATCCGCTGTCGTTCCTGGTACGTCTGTGCCATGGCTTGATATCAAGGGACTGGATAGTCCGTATTTCTCATGTGTATAGGGAAGCTAATCGTCTTGCGGATGGATTAACTAACTATGCGTTTTCTTTGCCTCTGGGTTTTCATTCTTTTGATTATGTACCGGATGCTGTCCGTTTGTTGTTGTTAGAGGACTCGACTGGGCTCTCGAGCCCACGTCAAGTACATTCGTAATTCTTCTTTTAATAAAATGGGGATTTATCCCCCTCCTTCGACCAAAAAATTTGTTTACGCTGGATACTATTTTGATAGGTATATATATTTGGATAGAAAAGAAAACAGTCAGAAAATTAGGCAGATGAGAGGGGACATATAACTTCCGGTCCAAGAAGTGGCACTCGTTTACTATCAATATTCCCATTTTAGTGCAAACCATATGATGACATTTACATTAGACATTAAAAAAAAACTATTCGTCACATAAAAAGGAAAAAAAAATCAAAACAAAGGATTTTCTAAATGCGACTTTCTTTTTCATTTTAGTTTGGTTTATTTTAACTTCCTCTTGTCATGTGTATGTAGGACTGGCATATATATAATTTCTTAATACGTGACTTTTAACGAGTTAAACAATCTGAGATCCATGTGATTACAAAACACTGATCCAACTTTTAACGAGATCAACTATCTAAAAAAATTATTTAATCATAATTTTTCATGTAGATGATAATAGTTAGTATTCTTTGACTTTGAGTGTCAAATCCTTTTTAAAAAAGTATGTATATATGGTTCCTTAGATATGTACACATATCAGAGACGTTCAAACTTCATCGCAGATCTATGTGCCTAGCTTGGTGTCAACCCCTTTTCTCATGTATAAGGCGTTAACAGATTAATGTCTGGCTTGGTTTCTTAAGGTCATAAGGTGTATACTGTATAGTAATGCTTCCGAACATTATATCAGCATTGGTAAATCGTTAGTTACATTTAGTCAGATGGTGGTCGGAGATGGCAAGGAAAAACTAAAACATGTCTTGAAGATTTGGACGGAAGGTGGGTCACGCAAGTATATTGGACTCCGTGACTAACTTCAGAAGTTAAAGAACCAAATATTTTCTTTTGTACGTGATCGTTTACTGCAATACATAATAAATAACTCCCGAAGAAAGAGGGTAAAGAAGTGATGATTAATTCCGTTGTTCAAGCACTTTTGACATAAGCAAGCGATTTGTGTTTGTTTCTTCCCGAAAGACTATGTTTAAAAGCATGCTAGCATACAAAAACATGTTAATAATGTACCGAAATTATTCTAAAATGTGATATATGAGACATTGTTTAGCCAAATATATAGCATCTTAAACATCACCAATATTTATGTTGTATGGCTGTATTTGAACGTTTATATATCCAGAAAAAGAAACAACGTTCAAAACATGTAGGCATAACTAAATTGGTAGAAAGTGTTTTTAATCATTCATGACTAGTAACAAAAATCACATCCACTAGATGAAATAAAACTGGTAATGTCTCCCGCTAAACAAAGTGGACACTAGACCAATGCAATTCATTTGCATATAAGTTTATGGGCATGGCAATAATATAAGTATCATGAAATGTTAAATAACCACTTTTATATACTAACAGGTTTTCTCAAAATGAAGTTATATTTAAGAAAGAAAATTCCCTGAAATTTTAGGGTCGGGGATCGGGACCCCAAAAGAAGTTTATATAGTTTGTTAGCGTCAAAAAGTTTGTGGTTCGCCCCATCATTATGCACTCGTAGTTGAATATGACGAGGCAATGAGTGTTTTTCCTTAATTTTATTTTTAGATTCAATTGATCATTATATTATTCTATAAGCATAGTCAACATATTACTAATCACGGGGAGATCCTGTATTATAATTCAGAATATTAAAAAGTGTAAAAGGAAAAACAGAATGAAGAGAATGCTGGCTAACTCAACAGATAGATCAAAATATTATCATTGTCACAACTATTGAATACTTCACTCTCCACTACCGTATGATCTCGTTGAATAAGTCTAATCAACATTTGGAATCAAATATCTATGTTTTACTTCGCTTCACATAAAATGTTTAATTTTCAAAGAGACTAAAAAAGCTTCCTATATATTTACAGTGGAATCAATGAAAGGAAAAAAAAAGAAGAAGAACATATTTACTGTGGTAGAATATTTGCTTACTCATAAATGGAATTACAAAATCAATTTAGACTACCAAAACCAGCACCACAATTTGCGAGTCGAGAGTAAAATTTTATTGAGGTATATGAACACTACGACGAACCAAATAGAGTTATAAAATTATAATTAAACAAATGGCAGTATAGCGTGGCGTAATCAGGATCTCGGGATTGGACAATGGACATCATTGTTAGTTTAGAGAAAGAGAGAGAGCGCATAATTGTCAAAAAGGTAACGAGGGAAGTTGTTGACCCGTTGACCTCTGTATAACACTCCAAGTCTCCAAGTCTCCAACTACAATCTGCACTCCATCTTACAATTATTTTCTTATTGATTTTTATTTTATTTTATGTGTCTAATTTATCTACTCTCTCTTTTACGTAGTTCAAATTCTATTATACCCTAATTACATCTCACCCAAGACATCAACATGATCACATTTTTAAACAGAACAAGATCTTTTATAATGAGAAAAACTATAACCTGGAATTTGGTATATATAAGCCTTCTAACAACGAATTTTATCATTGTGGTTTTTTAACTAATCAAAAATAAATACACTCCAACTATATATAGAAACTAGATAATATCTTGCGTATACGCGGAATTTATTTTAATTTTTTTGAAATTAATTACAAAATAATTATCAAACAAAATATAATTATTCTTAAAAATAAGTAAAATAATATTGAGAATACGATAAGAAATATCTGAATAATATAAGATACATAAAAACTTAAATTGTGTATTCTTGTTTAAAACAAAAACAAAAATTTATTTTATATCTATATTATGAATATAACAATATAAATATAAATATAAATATAATATGTTACTAATTTTATCATCAAGTTATCCACTCCTATAAGAATATTATTTTCTTTAGGATTTCTAACTTTCTACTTTCAAATAACACATACTATACTATAATATGTCATAATTTCGATTTCGATCCAATTGATTTAGAGTCAAATAATATTCATTGCTTTCTTGAACTTTCGAATACATGATTTTTCTTATTGTAATTTATATAGAGAAGAAACAAAAGATGGAAGCACACAATTAAATTTTGAAGGTTATACCTTATTATATAGGGCTTGGTAAGACATATAAAATATTTTTTTTTTCCTTTTTCCGTTAGAATATGGAACTTTTATATCTTAGAATATGAGGCATGCAAAAATATTTTTTTTTCCGTTAGAATGGAACCTTTTTGAGTTAGAATATGGCAAATATACATTTTTCATTTTTTATCCTAGAATATGAGGCATGCAAAAATATTTTTTCCTTCTTCCGTTATAATATGAAACATTTTTTTGTTAGAATATTGCAAATATATATTTTCCTTTTTTGAACACCTTTTTATTTAAGTTTTTTTTTTTTCCCAAGATACATGTCAAGATCTCAATATGAGTAAAATTAAAGTTGACACATGTCGTGATCCTATGAATTATAAAAATCCTACGTGTCGCAACCATGTCGCGTGCATCCAACTTTATATAATAAGATCTTACCTACAAAAAATATATTTTTAACGATACAGACTGGTCGGACTAGGTGAAAGCTGTTTTCTTTTTAAAATTTTATTTATTTATTTATTTATTTATTATTTTTTTAAATTGCATTAAAGGAGAGAAGTAGAAATAACATGGGTTCAGATTCTTCTCTCAGATGAACAGAGTAGCAGAATAATCTCCCCAAAAGCTCTAGAACAAATCTCTCAAGTCTCAATGAAAATAAGATACAAATTAGAAAAAGCCTAAACAATGGCTTATAAATCTAAAAATCTCATAAAACACGATCTGGGCCTTTTTGTAAATAATGGAAACTTCTAGGCCAAAGTGCAATTCTCCAAAATCTTCATTAAACTCGCATGGCTCTTTCTGGCAAAGGACGGTGTCGACCGACACCAGGATTGGTGTCGATCGACACCAACGTCTAGTAACGGCAATGAACTCTGTTTTCAGCATAAGTCCCCAAAATATATCCATAATGCTCCATTATCTCCAATTCAGCTCCAAATGTGCCTAAGACCTGTAAATACTAGAAAAGACTCCAAAAACATTAAAAATACTCTATAAATAAGACTTATATCATGGCAAAAACCCATAAAAACCATGATATATCACTGACTTTATATTCAAAAGTTTTAGATCACAACAGTATGGAAAGAAAAGAAAAAAGAAATAACATATTTTGTGTAAAACATTGATATATTTTTATCCTTCGCTAATGTTACCATTCGAACGAATCCTTAAACTTCTAGGGCTCACATAAACTCTGGATAAACTACTAACAAGATAATGATAATAATAAAATTAATAAACAAAGGTAGGAAGGAAGACTTGTAGAAGCATATGATTAGTTCCAAACATACCTATCTGATTATTATATCTAGCCGTTTAAACTATCGCCAGAATAATTGGAGTTGAATTTGTATTGGTATGAGTTTAATATTTGATGTCCTTACTTCTATGTTGACAGTTTGACACATCTCGTGGACTTGAGTTGTATCTTCTGTTGTTTTCCTCTTGTTCTTTACTTCTATTTCAACTCTTGGTCTTAGATTCCCGTATCTTCTTTCGTTTGATAATATCATCAGAATAGTATTCCATGGATTTCCTATCATAATTCGCTGTATTTATATTTTTGGAAAACAATAATGATGGCGTAAGTGAAATTAAACGGCAAAGAACGTGAGACCATTCATGCATAGGGTTTATAGACGGCACAAAAAATATGTACCAGTAAAATTGCTAATTATTAGATGTAAATGACGATTAGTTTATTTATTTTTGGATGCAAAACAGATGCTCTGTTTTTCCGAAATTCACCATTCATAGCCTATGCGAATTTCGGACATTGAAATTCTCCCTCCACCAAAATAGTGATTCACAATTGTTAGTTGTATGTAACATTTAAATCGGATGGTTACTTATAAAAGGAAAAAAACTAATATTAAAACTTGATAATCATAACATTTTGGATAACAAACACAACTCTGGTCAATAATAACTTATATAAAAGAAATGGAATGGTCGGTAGACAAAAAAAAGTTAAAAGACAAAAAATGAAGAAGAAGGAAACAACGTGACAGTTCACAGTACATCATCATGGAGGCAACTTGCAACTGGAGGGAGATGAAAGATGATGAGTAGAAATGAAGGAAAGCGGTAGGTAATAGCCAAGTGAAAGACCTAGGTTGGTCTGTGTGTTATTGATATTGTTGCCTTCAATAGTTATTTTGAAAAACAACAAAAATTATCAAGTTACAGATATTTCCAAAATATTATCAACTGAAATATTTAATTTTACATAAAATCGTAATAAAATCCATGTATTCTAATTTAGATTGGTATGGTTATAATGAATTTGTCTTTATTTCTAAAACTAATTTTTATTTGCCAAGATGCCCAAAACAAAGAGATATATGGGACCAAGCAGGAGACTTGGTTGACTTTAAATAGTAAGAACAAACAAAACAGACAAAGCCTCTCTCCATCACTCTATCAATGTCTATGAGAAGTGTTGTGTGTGAATATGAAATAGCCAACTTGTTATATGGAATCGTCGTATTTATTCCGCCGGACTCTTTACCCATCTTCCCTTCCCATCTCTGACTTTTCTTCCCCAGACTCATTTTGCTTTTACAACATCACATAAATGTCATATGTGAGTTACAAGAGACAAAAAATCTACACATTTTTGTATGGAGTAGTCAAGATCATTGTTTCAACTCTTTTATTGCCCTTGGTTGTTCTAGCATGACGGATGCATGACCTACTAACCCTCAAATTCAATTTATGATCTTTGATTGTAATAGTCTTTTTTTTTCTTAGGACGAGGGGTGATTTTGATTGTAATAGTTATGTTTTGTTGTGTTGTTTAAGGGATTAGTGCATCAAGATAAGATCTCAATTCGATTTTCACATAATGCAAAGTTTTTTAATTAGAGGTTTGAAAATGATGCAGATTAAACTATTTGTTATATTTTCATGTGTTATGGGTTATATTTTTAAGAATATATGTTTTATTTGTTGTATTGTTATCTGTAAAATATAAAACCTTCTAATGAAAGATGATACGACAGCAAAAGCATAATAAATACAAGTTTACTTATAATTTCAAAATATGTGCACGACAGTAAAACATGTTAAAGTACATGAATTGTAGATAATCTTATATATGGTCTGCTATAACTACCAATAGAAACACTACCAGTGCTGTTATTTACAACTATTGTTGAAGTAATCTTATGATATGCTTTGACTACCGATAGAAACAACACTGATGCCGTTAATTATGGAGTAAACGTCTATTAAAATTGGTGCCAAATATAATAAGAATAATAATATTCATCTGTTTAGAAACTGTAAGCGAAATTAATTTCTTAAATTAGGATGAGAATGATGAGTACTCTTTTTTAGATTCATTGAACCATCACACACACACACACACACACACACACACACACACAAAACAAGTTGAAACAACCAATAATTGTTTAATTGGTGTGAGGCATGTTAGCTAGCCTCTTACATCCTCATCTCCAAATCCTTCACGGATTTTATATGGACGATCATATAGACGAGTTTGCATAAAATTACATATAATCGAATTAGACGATCATATAGACGATTTCAAAAAGAGGTTAAAACAATATTAGTAATTTAAATCAAATTATTGTTACTCGTAATTTATAGTTCGTTCTGTTGTCTTTCTTTTTGTCGCACTATCAACTTACCAAATCTGAGTAGTTCTTGTTCTAACAAAAAGTCTCAACTGAAATAGAGATCAAATGTTCAAAATATTTTTTTTTGTCACGATATAAGTATATAAATTGAACCGCTTCGTGAATTTTAAGAAGCAAGCTAGTGGATGAGAAAAGAAAAAACTCAAATTACCGATCTCATGTTTTTGGTTTAGATGAATCCTCTTGCCAAAAAAAAAAAAAAAAAAATCAAGGACTGTAATATTTATCAATATACTTAGGGTTTAGCGGACTATGACGTAACAAATTGACTGAATCGAGAATACGATGTTACGATAATTAGAAAGACAAAAATAATAAATTCACAAAAGAGACAAAAATATTTAATTTTTATCAGCAACAACAAAACAAAGAATATTAAGGCTGGGGTACCCTCGCAAGTTTCCAAACAAATTTTTACGATGGACCATGCTGGGGAATTTGGTCTTCACGAAAGAGAGATTATAAATCAAATAGATACTCGTGATCTTTAGTATCAATTGAGTAGTTGGGAAATAACTAAGACCTTTAAAATTAGGTATGAGGTTTAAACTCAAACTCTTACAACCTGTTGCGAACTATAAGTCAAGCATCCTAAGATTCTCAGCAAATTCAGTGTCACATATATACAAACTAGCTAGCATATGTTGTACAGGAAATAGAATGTGTGGATCCCTTAAATATAACCACGTTTTAAAGATTCAAAGGTGCATTTATATAAAGCAACGTACATGTCGGGAGATTAATAAAGATTCATTTCATCTCAGTGTCACGTTCTAACAGTAAGAAATAAATTGCAAAAAGTACAAATGGGTTCCACAGTACCGTGGATTTGCAAACCACACTTGACTAAATATAATTGCAATTGACCAACGATGAAGTTGGTCTAGTAGTTCTTGATTACCGAAAACGTATTAACTTTTGAAGTCATATGTACAATTTTATCCTAAACAACTAGCCTACCCTGTGATAGTTTATCCTATCTTTTATCTTTTTTTCATCAATATGTTTAACTTTTTTTTATTCGATTTCTCTAGTTCATTTTGTTAATTTATTCGGATCCAACTGTTTCTTCTAGTCGTCGGAGTCAAAGAAGGCATCAAGAAAAGTATAACGGAAAAGTCTCGGAGGAATTGCATTGGTCAGCGTGGCCATTAGTCGTTGACGTGCGACCAAAACCTTAACTTCTTCAGACTGTTTGACTGTTTGGCTATTTGCAATTAAATTATCTCTTGCCACACTCTCGCAATATCTAGTTATTATCGAATGAATATCGTTATCGTGTAATAATTACTCCAATCATTTCTGCTTATATTCATTCTGATATTTTATTTTATTTTTCTTTAATTTTCAGGTGAAAACGGAATTCGGAGACAGTTAACGGAAGTTTGGTCTCATAGTCTTTACAGAGTCAATATTTACAGAGAAGGGTGCTTTGCAGTTATATCCTTGTTATGAAATTAAATCAATACGACGGTCGACGGCTAAGCTAAATTTAAACAGTATCTATCAAATCCATGTACTTTTACATATATTCCTTTTTTAGTTTTTACCAGAAGGACTTGGGAATTGGTATACAGATATTACTAGAGGTTTTCCGTTATCAGTTTGCATGCGATTAGTAAAATATCGTCAACAATTATTGTGTCAAATTTCTTCTGCTTTTGGCCGAACAAAAAAAAGACAGATAATTTTAGGAGAGGATAGTCTAAAGATTCTCTTGGGTGATGAAGAACTCTTATATAATATAATATATATTATCATGTGTAGTAAAAGAGCAGTTATGAGAGAATGTTTATAATTAAAAACTAACTTGTATAATACCAACAAAATATTATGATACTAGAAACCAAAGCATTCTAACGTATGGCGACTATCATCAATAGACGTATAAAAATACAATTGGGGGGGGGGGGGGGGGGGGGATCACGTGGTTCTACAAAGAAAAAACCATTAATAGATTTTTAGATTTTGGTACTTGATGAAACAAATTTGGAGTTTTGTAGCCCCAGAGACAACATTACAGGTAGGCTAGAATTTGTTAAAGATAATATATATATAAAGACTCCTTCCCAGAGTTTCAAAATTGGAATAATAAATAATAGCAAAAATTGATGGAATCTCAATCCAATAATCCAACGGAACATTATTACAAGTGAATCTTTAACAAAAAAAAACATTATTACAAGTGAATGTTTGATATTTTGCACACTTATTTATTAAAATATTAGGCCATAGGGCTTGAATAATGCGGATCGCCTAAGTTCAAAAACACAAACATTCATAATCAGTAGACCATTATGAACCGGTATATTTTGCCAATTATGAAGTTTAAAATTTATGAGATGTGCACTTTAATTCATAATACTAAAAAACTGCATAGAAATCAGTATAACTTCACTTAATATAAAACAAAAATAAAAGTCTAACAAATATCTTTGAAGGGTGACCGAAAATTCTTTAATTAACAAGAAAATAAAAAGAAGGGTAACGGAAAATAAATTACTTTAAACCCTTTAACAAAAAAATAAAATAAATGACTTTATGAATCTCTATTTTAGTCTCGTGACATCGTCCTATTCCTACCCTCAAGTAATACATGCATTTATAATATTCATACATATCTAAAGAAGAATTCCTAGAAAAGTTTATCAAGTTATTATATTTATCAAAGAATAAGGAAAATAATTCCACATACTATGTTATTAAAAAAAAGTTATGTTACACTTTTTTGTTGTTAAAGGACTTATTATTACATTGTTATATTCTTACTTGATAATTTGTTTTTAACTAAAGATCAGACTAGTGATTGGGGAGGATCAGAGCCGTGCCTAATGAACCAAAAAAAAAAACTCTGGCCTACGATATCAATTA
Organism: Erythrophleum ivorense; assembly: GCA_026724425.1. Lineage (NCBI taxonomy): Eukaryota > Viridiplantae > Streptophyta > Magnoliopsida > Fabales > Fabaceae > Erythrophleum > Erythrophleum ivorense. The sequence continues at coordinate 2,475,229 of JAIUCV010000077.1, read as the reverse complement.
TAGAAATAGGATCAGAGACATATTTTATAGTTTCATTTATGTTCATGAGGCATATTTTATAGTTTCACATATGCGATATTGCTTCTTTACTTAAACTTTTATCCAAAGTTTAAACTAACCACAAAGTTTCAAAGGCTCTTTTCCAGATATTTAAATTATTTGTTTTTATTATAGTGTAATTTTTTTTTTTTTTGCTTATGACATCCGAAAAGTCCCTAAATATCAAATATATATACTGGAATTTTTTTTTTTTTTTTTGCTTATGGCATCCGAAATCCTTGGCACGACCCTGGGAAGGATAAATGCCCCAACCAAATGCATCTACGTATATATGGCTTCGAAGGTGATGTGATGGTATGAGACATGATCGAAAAAGTGTGGACGATTCAAATAGTAACCAAAGTTCATATTATTATTATTATTATTATATAATGATATATCTATTGAATATTTTGTATTGAAATTTTAAAGTATAAGAAAAATTAGATTAATAAGTATTTAATTTTTTAACACTAAATCAGTTTATAAATTATTTTAATGCTAATCAAAATGGCTGGAAACGGTTTCATTGAAACCCATGCATTTTTCTCTCGAAAAACATTTGTCTCTGAATCAAATTAGTCGGTTCGAAGACGTTCAATTTTTAGAAGGTTCGAAATATAAATATTTCAAAGCCTAAGTCAAGATTCACTTGGTTCTTTTAAAGTAGTATTATCAATAATTATATAAAAATATGTTGGAAGTCAAAATACTCTAGTTTACACCAATAACCATTTCATATCTATTCCGAAAGTTATGTTTTTACTGACGACAAGAGTCAAATAATTTTACATAAACACATGTACGTTTTTAAAAAGGCAAAATAATAGTAGATGAATTATCACCATGTGCCAATCATTCGTATAATAACTGTGTACGTGTAGATTTCACATGAAAAAAAAAAACATATTTGGTTCCAAAACTCTACAAGTTAACAGATTTGGCACGCAATAACTAAAATCGCAAATCAAGCCCAATTGTTCTGTTTTGTGATTGGAAGCTTTTCATTTGTGTGACGTTGACGCATACGGCATACTTTTTCGTAGCGTCATGGGGTCATCATCAGTTAGGGCAATATGGGTCTCATTTGTCAAAATCAAAACTATTTTATTCCCTCAATATTTTATTTTGCTCAAAAAGTAAAATTTTAGATTTGAGGATGATGTAAATCACCTACCAGCACTTTTTTCTTTTTTTTTTCCTGAAAAGAAATCCACTCACCTATTAATTATTTAAATGACTCAATTACACGTCAGAAACTTGTAAACACGGTTTTATCGTGGTCACAAATATTATTGAATAGTAAAAAAGTAGTACAAGCAAGATTGAATACTGTTCCATTATAAAAGCTGATGAGCAGCCTGAGCTAAAATAATTATTTTCCATGCTGTTTAGAAACATCATATGGTAGACAAAATAAAAGAACATGTTAATTATCCTAATTTAAAAAACAATTAGTTCTAACTTTTAACAAAAATGAACCCAAATTTTAGTTTTAACTTTATTAAAAAAAAAATCCTAATCAGAGAGAATAATACCACAATTTTAATTTTAACTTTTAACTGAAATGAACCCAAATTAAAACTATCATGAAATAACTAAAGAGAAACAGTATTTTTGTTTGTCAAAAAAGAGAAATAGTATTAATGTACTAATTGGTGTATGGTCTCCCAATAAAACAAAAATATATATAGATAAATACAATTCGATTGACCCCCTCGTTCATGGGCCAAGTGGGACTGCGAGTCTGCGATCTCCCACTCCTTGGTTAATATACGGTCGAGTCGTGTCGTTTAGTCAAGCTCCCAAGCTCACAATTGTTTTCCAGTTTACATTATTTATGCCTGAAACGAAATTAAATTAATTGTATATATACTGATGTGATGAAAGCATACTTACTGGATAAGATTAAATAATTACAGTCTTTCTTTGGGAATATATTTGCATTAAAGTTATAATTAACGTAATCCATTACAAAAAGGGATCACTTTAGCTACCCACCCACTATAATACTCAAATTTTTTCAAAACATTTCCTTTGCAACTTCTAGGAATTAGTCGAATCAGGTGTTTGGAATCTGGATTTTAACTATTATGACACTTGTTAGAGTGACTTATTTTTAATTAAGTAACGTGTGCGTGCGCTCTATCTGCACCTTTAAAAAAAAAGCACATCATTATATGTAATTCTGATGTGAATAATAAATCAATTCAAAATATATATGTATTCGCATCGTTTAAGTTCTAGACGACAACATAAGAATATGGCAATTCAATAAAAAAAATTAGAAGAAAGTTTGCTCTTAGGAACATGTAACCATAGACATGACCCAAAAAGATAATATTTTAGTATTATAGATGTTAGTACGTAAAATAGTTTTTTTTTATAACTCAAACTAAATATAGGGGTTATGGAGGGGTTCAAACTAATAAACAAGTGTCCATATCCATGTGGTCAAATATAATAAATTTAATAGTTTCATGCTTGAGGGGAATCGATCCATGGCGTAAACCAATAGGACAATTCCTTAATCAAGTGGAAACCACTAGACCACCACTACTTGGTTAAATTAATTCTTGCATTTTTTTATTTTTTTTTTTGTAAAAGGATATTATTAACTCTTGCTTTGATACTAATAGACTTCATAAATGATGTTTTGCACACCAGCCATGGTTTATATACTCCTTAAGAATCAGTAAAAAACATATTATTTTTTTTTAACAATCGAGATATTTTAGGATGAGACCCAAATATTTTTCTAAATTATACAACCGCTATGTGAATACTAAAAGTAGTTTAAAAAGATGTGTCTAGCAAAAATTGATCTTTTGGCGTATTGATGTTTGTGTGCCTGAAAAGGATGTACGTAGCCGACTTCACAACACAAGATGAATGCCGTGAAGAGTTTGGCCAATGGAGTTAGAGAGAATGACCAACATTATTTGGTATATAGTCTTATGCATGTGCATATATATATATACGAGTGAACTGAATATCAATTTCAAAGAAAATATATTCCCTCCGTTTCTAACTGCTAGATTTTAAAAAAAAAAAATCTTTTTTTTGTTACTTACAGATTATAGTTAGATATTTTCAGTTTTTGTGTATGAAGTTAAAGAATTTATCCTTGTAATAATTTTTACTTAAAAATAAAAATTTAAATAACATTGAATAAAATCAAGATTTAAATGGTCACTGATGAATACATGTGGAAAAATCTTAACACATTTAAAAATTAGAAACAAAAGAGTTGATTACAAAAAATAGTTAAGATTTTGAATTAGTTTTTTTTTTGGTAATTTTTTGTTTGTTTTGAATTAGTTTAAATTCTGTTTGTCCAAAAAATTTGATCAGAGAACAAAAACATATAGTCTAATCGTTTATGCTAAACTATTAATGGAGTACATGTTATGCATGAAACAGAAAAAAATCATCATATACAAATACAATTAGCGTAATTTTCCAATTTCTACTTACGATGTATATGGGTGGATGCGTATATAATTTTCGACGTAGATATACTTATAGTAGAGTAGGTGGTGATACTAGGGTAGGGCCAACGGAATGATCATACTCTCAAAGATCATGGAACAAAAATCTATAGGGTCGATATAGAGTTGGCCATGTGAAGATAACTAGGTGACGCTATGTTTTGATTCGAATCCACCCCCACAAGCACAATAAAATAAAATAAAAAATAGAAGGCAAGGATTGTAATATTTTCCTTTAATTCTAATTCCAACATTGTTATCAATTATTGGCCCCATAAAGGAATTTAAAAAGAAAAATGCAGATATCCAAAACCAGTTATTTTACTCATTTAAGGTTTGGACTACATTTTCGTGATTTGATTGTTATGGTAATTTCAAATTTTCAATAGCTTTTTTCTTGATAGTTCCTAGTTTCTGTTTTCAAAAGTTTAGTGTTAAAATATCTTCGAAAGAACTAAAGATTTGTATAAAAATGGATTGCTAACCGGTGGCAAATTATATTGACAATTTCCTGATGGAATATTTGAAATTGTAATTAGTATTTAGTGGTATACCAATTTATTTTGAAGATAACAGCTAAGAAAATCTCTTTACAAAAGAAAAAACCAATTAAAGAAATAGTTTCAAAGTATTAAGTTCATGTCATATGCTTTAAAATTATAGCTACATGAAAAACGAAAACGTTCATACGCCACTCAGTGATGACATTTTTGTGTTACTTCTATTTCAGTTTAAAAAAGAAAAGAAATTGGAGTTTCGATTATCGCCAAAATGTGACTTAGCCTTGTTTGGTTCTTTATCTATTTTTATCACGGCTATATTTTCCGGGCATCGGCAGATTTTTTTTCCAGCGAATTGGTGGAAGAAAAAAACTGTGAATTTCATTGGCATTTTATGCCACCCACACCATTCAAGCTTATTATTGATGTATTTAAAAACAAATGAGTGAGAGAAAAAGAAAAAGCCAAAATGTAAGCCTGCTGGGACTCTATTTATGATACGTATATACTATCTTGGATCTGGTATACCTGTCAAATTTGGTCTACAGTATTATTACATTTAAATCTATAAATTGATACTCTATTCGTTTTAAAGCAAATATCGTTTATGAGTTTGTTTTAACTCGCCAAAAAACATCGGTTTACATATAAATTTGATGCTAAACTCATTCTGATTCTTTTATAATATTATCAACAAAGTATATTAATTAGAGAAAAACTTGAAAAACCTTACTTAATAAACTAACAATAAAACAAGATATTACTTAAAACTAATAGAAGTGAAAAACTTGACGATCTTTTTGTGTAAAATATCACATAATATTCAGATAAAAAGTAGGACAAATGGGATAAAATCACTTAAAAGTTAAAACAATGATTAAAACAGTGTGGAAAAACATTGAGTTTTTTTTCTTTTTTTTTGCGTAAAAAAAACATTGAGTTATGTGGTTAATTAAGGCTATACAAATAGTCAAGAATAGTTGAAAAACTTATCCAAAACTTTATCAACATTAAGAAAAAAAGTTATTGACTTATTTATTGGAGAAAAAAAGTCGTCGACCTTTCTACGGAGAATCCCGAAACGATTCCCAAAACGAGGTGAAATAAATGTGAGAAATGCACTCGTTTCAAGTGGTATTAAAGTTGCAGTTTATTACAACGAATAGTACTTGGGAGTTATGAGTCATCTACCTGTGAATGGATAAGTAAAATTTATGATTCACTGTTTTCCCCATTTCTCTACTACGAAAATGAAAATCAGAAAAAAAAAAAAAAAATCAGTAAAAATAATGGGAAAGAACTTTCACATTTTCTTTATAAAAAAAGAAAAAAATAAATTTCACTTTTTATGACGTAAAAAAGTAAAAATTTAGTAAAAAGATACGAACTGAAATGTACAGTCTACAAAGTGAAGATCATTTGTGGGCCATTTTCTCTCAATCGTGTGTGTCGGACTAAAAGCAGTTGGTAAGATACCTCTGCTCGTCCCTTGTAAGTTGTAAAGAACGATAAATGCTCATAAATAACGTGTTGGTCATATGAAACCATACATACGGAAATAATGAATAGCCAAAAATCAATAAATTTTTTCGTTTGAAACAAAATATAATATGTATTCAGTGACTCCAAGGGTCCTGTGGCTGTTTTTAGCAGCCGCATGCGTGAATAAGACACCACTAAACTGAAACGGTATTAAACCTTTTGAAAATGAAATAAAACAACTTATAATTATAAAAGTCGCCGCACATGTTGAAGAACCATAATTATGAAATACATGTTTCGTCACAACCCAAAACCCTAGTTGACAACTTAATGTGTGTTTTTCTCTTCTTTTTCCTCTATGGTCTATTTCCATCGATTTTGTGTTTTTACAAGCAATCACATGTATCAAAATGAAACTTGTTGGATATCAATCCAAGTCCCACATCGAAAGATTATACAAAGAAGTGTTTAATATATAAGAAAGAGCCCAAAAATAAATCCGTGAGGGCTAAGATACATGAGCCCAAAATGGACAATATCATACTATTAGAGAGTTGGACACGGGCTTGAAAAGCCTTAGAATTGGTATCAGAGCCAATGTTCAAAGATGTGAACCTGGACAAATGGATGTGGGAACAAAAAGCCCTCAAGGTGACCATGCGATAAGGTAGTCCAGATTCTTGTGGAGAGTTCCGTAGAGTGAGTACGGCAGACACAAGATGAGATCCAAGTTTCGCTGAAGGTGGAGAAACCACGTGAAGGTGGAGAAGCCACAAGATTATGTGGTCTTTGACTTGAAAGGGAGAATGTTGGATATCAATCTAAGTCCCACATCGAAAGATTATACAAAGAAGTGTCTAATATATAAGTAGTGTCAACCCTAATTAGTATGAGGCTTTTTGGGAAAGAGTCCAAAGATAAATCCGTGAGGGCTAATATATATATTTTTGTCACAACTCAACCCAATTGATAACTTAATATGTGTGCTCTTCAATTGATTTTTTCTTTTTTAATTTCCCTCTATGTCTCTTTCCGTATATCTCAATTGAGATTTTATAGGAATCGCATGTTGATGTCAGAAGACGTTGAAAAAAGCAGAAACATTAGTAAGAAATGAATAAACAGAAAATATGTGTTAGTCTAAAGAATATTTTTATGAATTACGACCAATTTGTTTGTAGATAAGTGCGAATGCCTTTGCAACATATAAACTTAAGAGTTATGAATAGTGGTCATATATGATCATTGTAGCTGTAATACTCCAACCACAACGACCATAAACTACGGTTGAAAACCTGAAACTCTGTTAATGAAAAAAGTAGATAATATAATTTCACATTCCCAAATTAAAATTTATATAATACAAACTATTGTTTCCTCCAACCTAAAACTAACTGGAGAGTGCATTTTTCTTATGCGCCTATTCAAATGCAAGATATGTTATTGCCGGGAACGTCACAAATTTTAATCCAGTTTGGTAATGAAACATATCTAAATGAAATCACATATGGAAATTAACGATTAGTCAGCGCTCAAATGCTTTTCATTTTAAATTTAATTTTCTCTGTTAATATTTCCCAATTGTCAAAATGACTTAACCTTACCTTCTCTTTAGAATGTTTCTTTTATCTACAAGAATTTAAAAAACTGCAGTAAATGATAGTGGATCAGTGGAATTAGTGGGAATAATAATAAATTTTCATAATTACCGGTTAACTGATAAATCTTATAGAAAAGAATATTTGTACATCTTCCCTAAAACGTTTAAATGAAATGTATCATCAAACTGGTACAAATTGGAATGGTTGAGATCAAAAGTTTCTATACGTTATTTATATATCACATATTATGGGATGAATCGTTCAGATAAATAATCATAAGATGTAAGATCTTCTTTTTTTTACTTAAAACATGTCAAAAAAACTACTTTAATTGAGAAACTGATTTAATGAATTTTCATGCGGATTCGAAAAAAAATCCAACGAGACCAGGAAACACGATACGGTCACGGGATACAATTATTGGCTCTCATTTTAATTTTCATTTATACGCCCAAAAATTAAGAAAATGTCATAGTCGAAGTACCTAATTGCCCATCAGATTCTCCTAATAAGAGACCCAAAACCCAAACAAGACTATTTACATTAATGTGAACATATCTTGTGGTGGCTGTTCGCTTATGGCCATTCACCAAAAAATCCCTAAAATATTTGTCTCCACTATCTTGAAAATGAAAGCTCTCCATCACTTTTCAAAATTATCCCTACCAAAATTGATATTTTACGAGTGATTGCATTTTACAATAATACAGACTGTTCTGAGTGACTGAGTCTTTCGACCGTATATCTTTTCAGACTCAAAGACAAATTTAGCAGATAAATATTTTCAGTATTTATATATATCACCGTATGTAAACTCTAGGAGATACTACTTGACACTCTCTACGTTTCAAATATCTGTCAGGACCTATATATCGAACCATATGGCTCATTAATTTTCACCCTACAAATGGTATACATGTAAACCTGCATGAGTAGTGACTAGTGAGACTATATATGTCTAATCTTCAAATTAGGATAATACAACATTTTTTGTTAAGTTTATTAGAAAAGTCTGTTTAGACTATCTATAATATTTTCCTAACTAAGATACCCTTTGAAATACGTGCACGTTGCATGGATAGAAAGGTAACCACATGCACGTCTATCTATATGAAGACCCTAAAGATTAGTTATGTGCCGGATTGTGTGACTATGATTTAAGAAGAGAAAAAGTGAGAGACTATATAGTGAAGACTGGAGATGTATAGCCCAACAGCTTTAGAGGCCTGTATTAGTTTGTGGATACCATTAAGGCCCATTCTCATATTAAACGGGCTACGTAAAAGCATATACTACATCACACAACACATATTAGTGGGGCTGGCGACCTATTTCCCCACCACGAAGTTTCAGTCGTACTATATGCAGCCCAATCTATGACCTCGTATGATTTTTCCATCATTTGATACTTAAACATCTATTTCCCCACCAATATAACTTTACATACTTATTTCTCCACATATTCAATTGTGTTGGTTCAATGTCTGTACAAACGAACCAAAATCATGAAACCGCTTTGTAAACCGAACGAAAACCGGAGTCCTCGCAATACCGGACCCAGATAACCCGACCCGTGATTCAATGTTATAACCCGTAAATCGCGACACAACGGTCGATTTCCCCCAAATCCGAAGAACCCTAAAATCAAAAATCGGGAAACATTCTACAATCGATCTTGCTGCACCGAAATTTCTCAAATTGACGGTCAGTCTACACATGTTCAATTTCATTAGCTTCCTTATTGTCTTTATACTACAGTTTTGCTCGATTTCAGTACTCTTTTTCTCATTCTCTAACTGTCGAGTTCTTTTTCTTTTTGTTCTAAAAATCTTCTGTGTTTGTGTTGATAGAAAGCCATGAGTAACGTGTCTGGAGCTTCTACTGGATCTTCAAATGCTCGTTCAAGAGGGAGAGTGTTTGGCTTTCCAAAAAATTGCCATTGTGGAGAACAAGTCGTGGAATTGATTTCCAAATCAAACAACAATCCGGGTCGGCGCTACTTTCGTTGCGAATATGCTGTAGCTAGTAAGGTAATTCGATCTCAATCCCTCCTGTTTATTCGTTTTCTTAATGTAGTGAATGTTGATTTTGAGTTTGTTGATGAATGTAAGCTTTCCAATGACAACCACACATTCAAGTGGGTTGATGAAGCTCATTTAGATGAGATAGAAGCACTTAAATTCAAAACTTCAAGACTTGAGGAGAAGCTGGAAGCGGTTACAAGTGAGAGGAAGAAGGAGTTTGAGAAGGAGTTATTTGAGAGAGTGGAAGAGGCATTGGCCGAATCATCATCCATGACAAAGAAAATGGTGATTATTGTTGTCATTTCGTGTATGGTCATGGTTGGGTTTAGTAAGCTCATTTAGGTTGATCTTGGGACAAAGTTGGATTTAGTAAGAATTTTTTGTAATGATAAGAATGTTTAAAAGTAGTGATCTTGTATTTGTGTGATTGTAATGGTGTGATTGTGATGAATGCTTTGAATTTCATTATGATTGCACATGATTTTGTTATAAATCCAAACTCATTGAGATTACCAAAAGCTTAACATTAAGATTACCATTATCAAAGTGCATCATACCAAAATACCAAAGTACATCATAACAGGGCATAACACATCTACTTATCCGAGAATAAAACATCCGAGAATGCATCATCACAAAACATCCTAAAACCAAAACCAAAAGTCGAATGCCCATACTTCTACTTATCCGAGAATGTCAATACTACTCCAGTTCATTCAATCCAGTGCTTGGGAGGATTGACTTTGGCTTTGTGAACCCTCCAACAGCAACTACAAAAAAAACAGATACAATGTAGTAGCATTAAAACACAAACAAAACAAACAAAACAAGAGAAACTTAAGAGACTAGACTTAAAACAAGGAGAGATTACTAACCGTTGGAGCATCCTTCGCATGATGCCTTGAATTGTGATTAGCCTCACCACAAACTCCGCAAACTCCGCAATGCATAATCCTCTGTTTCTCTTTCCGCTGCTTCTTTGTTGGAGACTCATTGACACCCTTTTTCCTTGTCTTATCTGCTTTTGTGAGCTTCTTCTTCTTCTTCCTCTCTTCGTTTCCAGGTTCTTCACCTTCTTCAGGTGCTTCTTCCCCTTGTTTTTCTTTCTCAGGAGGAACATGCACATCCGGAGCATTTGTCTCTGGCCAGAATCTACAACCTCTGACTGGAACGAGTCCATCTGTGTAGTTTCTTCTCCACATAGCTGAGCGGAACCACTGACAGACGTAATCCCGAGCATCAAGACCATACTTCAACATCACACCATAAGCATGCTTGCATGGAATTCCCGTTATCTCCCACTTCCTGCAAGAACAAGTCCTATTCTCCAAGTTGACTGTATGGCATTGACCATTAAGCCGTGACTCATAGTAGCCTTTCACACTTTTAGTCGCCACACATTTTTTTGCTCCATGTTTATGCGGCTTATCTACAAGCATCTTAGCTAGTTTCTTCTCGACATATGGGGTACACTTACCTGAAAATTAAAGCCATATATGTTAAGCTTACATATTAGAAACAACATAACAAAAGTAGTGAAGATATTTCACATATTACCTTTGTGTTCATGAGAGATTCGGGATCTCACGGCTATCCGTGCCATAGCTTGTCTTGCTATGGTTTCTAGCATAGGGATAAAGGCCTTCTCTCTTGCCTTGTTGATGGAGCTGTTGAAAGACTCTGTCGAGTTATTTTCAACATCTTCACAGCAAGGTCCCAGCTTGTAGAAAGCTCTGCACCAACTCCTAGGATTTGTAGCCATAACATCATCATAGACACCAGTGTCGTAGCATCTAATTCTGTCTAAGTTGACTTGGAACTTTGCTTCATTGTAGCTCCATGCTAGTCTCCATATAAATGACTTCATCTGTTTTTTGCTCCCATGTTTCTTCTTCAAATTCCCGTAGATGTGTCTTACACACTTCCGATGCTCCATATTAGGTAACTCTATCTTGATAGCCCTGATTAATCCCTGAAACATAACCGCAAATCAAGTTACAAATACAAACAAAGTAAAATCAAGTGTAGAATACAACAAAAACCATAAACAACTTACATGATGCCGATCTGAAACAGCGATGTACCCGTCACCGTCTTGAAGATCTAAATCAACTTTGAGCTTCTTCACAAACCATTGCCAGTTATCATTATTCTCCACCTCTACAACACCCCATGCGATTGGATAGATAGCATTGTCTGCATCTCTACCTAAAGCAACCAACAACTGCCCCTTCACTCTCTCTTTCAAGAAGCAACCATCAAGCCCTATCAATGGACTACAAGTCTCTTTCCATGTCTTCCGAATGACGTCAAAGCAAACGTAGAACCGGTGGAACACTTTTTCACCTGCAGCATTCTGGATTGTCTCCACTTCCACAGATGAGCCAGGGTTGGTCTCTACTATCTCTGCTGCATAATCCCTAAGACGTGAAAACTGATACTCATATTCACTTTCAATCCACCTCAAAGCTGTCCTCCTAGCAGCTTGACATTGAGGCCTAGACACAAAGATTCCCCAATCATCCTTCATCAACTGTTCGATCTTCATTGGCATATAGTATTGCGGTTCTTCACGGATCTTATTCACAAACAACCTAGCTATCACAGGGACCTTCACCATATCACACACTCCATTCCTATCACATGTATGCTCTTCTATAAACTTCCTAACTGATATGAACATGGCCAAGGAGGTTAAGGACTTGTACCGGGGAACAGCTGGGAAGCTTGTAGCCGTGGAGCAGCTTGTACTAGAGCAGCTGGGAGGGATACTTGGACATGAGATCCGGCTTGTTCCGGAGGTTAAGCTAACCACTCTGGTCTGCTTAACGGCCGAATGACTTTGGTAATGGGACAAGTGAGTATGGTGTGCTCTTTTTCCCTGTCTTGGTTTTGTCCCAATGGGTTTTCCAAGATAGGTTTTTAACGAGGCCCATACTTCACTTCCGCATCATCCCATTATCTTTTGCTCGTTCGGTCCGGCCCGTTTGCATTTGAATATTTGGGCGCCTATCTTTATCGTGTTATTTATGCTTTGGTTTGACTGCATTTATGTTTCGCTTGTTTTCAAGGTGGGCTGGAGCGTGTTCCAGCCCCCCCTTGCCTTCCTTCCTTTATGTTTGGCGAGAAACACTTCTTTCATTTTTATCAAACTTTTTATTTATCAAAACCTTTCTTTTATGCTTGAGCATTCTCTCTTGGTGTGTAATATCCGAGAATTCCTTCTTCATTTGTTGTGCGTAACATCAACAAATCGGGAAGAGTCCTCTTCACTGGTTGTGTGTAATATCAACCCATTGAGAGGTGGTGTTAAGGATTCGTTCCGCGGAATCCTTGGTATAAACCACTCGATCCATCCATTCCATTCACCGACCGTTCGCTCACTCTTCCGCCGATCCATCCCCCTCTCCGAACCGATCATCCCATCCCTTCAGTCCGATCCACCTCCTAATCCTCATCTCCATCATCCCGCTGAAACAGATTCCATCGCCTCTTCACTTCCATTCGATCGATTCCTTCCACAATAGCTTCAAAGGGCCGGATCCTGACCAGGATCACGTTACTAACTCTCCAGATTTTATCTTTAGGAAGGATCGAAGCATAAATTTGCCAATGACAAGGTTCATCATTCTCACCTAAACCCAGACAATCGAAACCAATCTTGTCCTTATCATACTTGTATTGTCTGATATTGTACCTGGTTCGAAGAGCATAGTCGAGAACTCTATCCTTGAAAGCAACTCCATTGAAGAATGTCTGATTTTCGTATAAATGCCCATCACCCCGAGTTATATGCGTGTGCATTAACTCCCGGCCATCTTCCTCTACTTCGTCGTCGGTCTCTGGTACCTCGTCGTGGACAACCGACGGCTCGTGCTCGAACTCTCGCAAGAGTTGGTCGAGCTGATGCTCTTCTCGTTCTGCTTCTTCATCGTCAAAATCGAACCCCGGCGCACGATTTCCACGAGGTAAAGCCATGACAAACCCCGATTTCAATCTACAAGACAAAATCTCGTGTTGATTTCTCTGTCACTCTCTCGATTTCAACTTCTCAAAATCTCGAGTTGATTTCTCCGACAAAATCTACAAGGCAAAATCTCTAGTTTTGAAATTGGGATTTTCGGGATGAAATGGTTAACTAGTTCTAATCGGATCTAAAACGGGTTCAAATTAGTTTTGTTTGGTTAACAACAGATTCGGGAAAATTAAACCGTCTTCCCGGACCATTTAACCAGCTTAATTACAACTCGGTGTGGATCTGTGTATTTAACTTTGAATCTGTGGAGAAATAAGTATGTAAAATTATATTGGTGGGGAAATAGATGTTTAAGTATCAAATGATGGGAAAATGATACGAGGTCATAGATTGGGCCGCATATAGTACGACTGAAATTTCGTGGTGGGGAAATAGGTCGGCAGCCCCATATTAGTGCGACAAGCACATACGCTGTTTCATTTAATTTGTTTTTCGGTTTTCTGTTTTGTTTGGATTCGGACAAATTCCCTCTTCTCAATTGAAAGGTAAACCAATTTTTCAGAAAAAAAGTAATAGCAGTAAACTACTGATGGTCATTTATTTGCATAAAATTATGGATGGTAAAATCGTAATGATGACTGCTGTCTCTTCTTCCTCTTTTTTGTCAGTTTGCGTTTTTACTTCTTCCGTTTTTGTATCTAAACCACTGTACTGGTAATTAGTAGATTCGATTTCTTCTACACTGGTTAATTAATCAAGGTTGCCAATGCCCTTGTGAATACCTAAAATGGCTAGTATATAATGTTATAAAGCGACTAGTTTAAGCTTCTGCTCGGGGTCTCAGATTATTCCAAAAAACAAAAAATTTAATATTATACAGTCGGAATGATTTGAACAAATAAAAATAATAGTCAAATCAAATAATCAAATTGTATGCTTACAGTTTATAAATTAATTAACTACGGACATACCGGATTCCTGGAGTTTGCCTTATGACTAGTTTGATTATGAGTTCATAACTACAAGCGGGTTTTAAAAATAGGGAGGTGTCGACGAGTACAAAGTTTGTCTTTCTTGATGAAAAATATACAACTTTAGTCTATCGAATATATGTGCGTCGTCAATAGAAATAGGCTCTTTAGTGTGCCAATAATCGGATATATATTCTATTCCTAACCTAACTAGCTTAGCATTTACTTTTTTTTTTTTGTCATAATGGAGCTGAATACGATCGTCCGATTATAATATTTTAGGGTCCATTATTTTATAACGTATTATTTATTTGTTAATTTTAGTAACTCATATCATCGATTCTACTGGAACTTTAGGTATCGATAGTATACGACGAAGGATGAACTGCTTGATCTAATATCTTTTTAGTAACCTGTGTCCATGAAGTTGAATTTCCTTAACCATATTACTGTCTCAAATAATAACCATATTACACAATTTGTTCTGAATAGTGCAATTTGACTTGCCTTTAAACCAAGAGTCGACCAACAATATGTTTACATAAAACGGACAAAACTCATTTTTAAACAAATTGCTTTCTCTAATCATTTACAAAAAAAAAAACTGATATACAGTTTCCAGATTGTGTAGATCACACATGATAACTAGTGTTATTGAGCGAGGGTTAGTGGGATATATCCAACGAGAGTTAGTGGTGATAGAATTTGCCGAAAATACAGAAAGAAAAATGTCTTGTTTTTTATGTGATTCGACTTTAAATCATTGGAACACATATCCATGTCCTGGAACAACGTTCGTTCCAAGGCTTTGTGGTATATCCTTTAAATATATATATATATATATATAAACGAATGCACACGATAACCGTACTAGTCGTATTAATTTAGAAGTATATTACACAAAATGTAAAGATCAAGCCACAAAAAAAAAATGGGCGAGTTTACAAACCGAGCTTTCCTCTTTGATTTAGTAGGTAGATGGAATCCATTTAGCTACGACCATTTCTGTTCCCACAACTACGGTTTCTACGCCCAGCTGTTATGATATACCAATAAACCTCTTTAGTTTTTGCTGAGGGTCTCACCGATCTTTCTCTTGGGATTATTTTCCTTGTTGGTGTACTTGAAATCAATTTTAACACAGTTGTATTTGAAAGCATACGAATCTCTTTCTTTTTCTTTTTTTTGTACGTTCATATTTTGATATTATTTCAGTAGACTTATTATCTTATCTATGTGTCTAGCGAAGATATATGTCCATAGAATTTCAGACGGGATATGATTCATTAAGGTGATCCTATATGTCTACTTCACTAACTCTTCATTTTAGCAAAATAATTTTGCCACAAAAATTATTAAGTTTGTTTACCAGAATGAGGAATATTAGAGGTTAGAAGAATAAGGTTGTACCAAAATATAGGAATCTACTTTCATAAAACGCATAGCTTTATAACAAAAGGAATGTGTTGTCTGCCATTTAGTTATAAATTAGATATATGCCTCTATTATTTTATAACAAATACTCGTTTATTGCATACTAGCCACTCATAAACTATATAAAATAACCAATGTCAAAAAAAAAAAAATGAAAAACTATATCATATAACATTGTAGAAACTTTATGTGATTATGTAATACAATCTACATCACACTCACACGACCATTATCAATTACTCGTCTCCCTATCCAAGATTCTTTCCTACACGTAGTCAATTAATATTTTTTACATCTACCTTAATTTTTTAATTTAAATTAAGTTGTTGGTGAAAACATCTATAGATATTAGGAGGCCACGAACATTTTTCAAGTTTATTTGATCGATTAGAGGAATTTAATATCTTACATATATATTTCAGTGAAATTGTGGAACTTAGCCCCTTCGAATTGGCTACGAGGCATCAACCACTTTGGTTATGACGTACGAGACACTAACGATATAAATTATGTTGAATTGGGAAGACACATGCTTTGGTCGATTTATGTAATAACTCTATATACTTTTGTCGACAAGCCGAAATATAAACTTAGCCCCTTCGAACTGGCTACGAGGCATCAACCACTTTGGTTATGACGTACGAGACACTAACGATATAAATTATGTTGAATTGGTAAGACACATGCTTTGGTCGATTTATGTAATAACTCTATATACTTTTGTCGACAAGCCGAAATATAAACAAATGCCTATAAAGCCAAAAAAACATTATTTAAGTGTTAGTGATGTTTTAAGAAACATATTGATCGTGTCGTATTATTGGACCTGTCACTATCTTCTTCTGGGTTTATGGGTAGCCGTACGTGCATTATTTGCCTTTTAATCTTTATTAAATCCAAAGAAAATAGTATAAAATAAAGTCTTCGTGGATTTACTTCAAATTTAGTATGTGTTGATTATGAATTACCAGGCACGTATTTGAGCGTCTTATCGCATTATTTATTAAAATTTAATGTATATTAAAAAACAATTACTATCAAAATAATTTTAGAATAAACATTTTAATGCGAACATACTAGTTGAAAATTTCAAAATATCAAAAACCACAATCATTTTCTTTCTTAACATGATATTCTCAATTAAAATTTTTAAACTAGTCATGGAGTACGCAAAGTTGTCTTTTATATCTAAAAATATCGTTGCTTCCGAGTACAAAGTGATGGTCTCAATCATCTACATTTAGCCTTATCATTAAAGAAGACTTATTCTGGAGAATCGAGTTTCATAAGGCATAAGCTATTGTTTACACTCCATGTGATTTCTGCCACAGCCACAAACTGAGTTTTAGGCATAAGATTTTGAAGAATTCACTTTTAAAATTATTGATAAAGGAATCTTATTATCATTTCTTTGCTTTTTCATCATAATTTCATTTGAATAGATCAAAAATTTACTTACAAACAATAAAAAGGATCAAACGAAATTATCCTACAAATATCATAACAATCATTATACTAAGACAATACTACTTTTCAAACCGAAAACCCAATTTAAATCTCTCGAAACAACATTTGATTACCAACGATCTTACCTTAGTTCATTTCTTGCGATCAGAAATATCTTTATCATAAGCTAGTATGCATTGTCAAAATATCATATCTAAAATAGTAAATTTGTTTTTTTGAACTCCAACATCTCATAAAATGTTACAGAGAGAGCTTGTGTCAATCATTTTTTTGTTGGTACTCCAACTTGGAACATTTTACAAGATGTTGGTTAAAACAAAATTTTATTTTAGATATGATAGGTTGACTATGTATACTAACTAGCTTCTGGTAAATTTACAAAGAGAGCATGATCCATCCCTAATTACGCGTTGGTAAATTATTTGGGATATGTGATCTGATCTATTATTATCTGATCCGTCCCAAAAATTTGGATATTCAAGTGTCTGGATCAGGATATAGATATATTTAGTTGCCAAATATATTCTAAGACTTTTTTAATGATCAACTAAAAAATATTTTTTCATTAATTATTTTTAATATCATAGGTAAAAACTGTAAAATTGGTAAAAACTGTAAAATTGACATTTTATATTTAATTTCTGTGAAAATTAAAAATCTAAAACAAATTTATCATTTTATCCTTTTTCAAAAAAATATTATATGATAATTACGATTATAAATTTTAGTGACGAATTTCGAATTTCTTCATAGATACTCAGTAGAAACCGTATACCCAATCCCTAGTACATGATTTAATGTCAAAATTTAATAGAATCTCACTTAACTTATCAAGCGGCTGCTGCTCACGTGCAACCTCTCTCCCATCCCACACTTGTCAATTCTTGTGTTACACAGTGTCACAATCTATAAATTCTTACGATCTTAGCTTTGTGTTGGCTAAAAATTCAATTTCCAAAAACAATGAATATGTATTCTAATAAATTTTTGTTGCATACGAGAATATATTTGATTTGTTCAATTGATACAGAAGTTTTAAATTGCTATTATTTCAGGTGCGATCAATCAAGATTGTTCCGAAAATACAAACATTTGTTATGAACAAAAATTTATGAAGCATTTATTTTGAAGCAAAAAAGAACAAATAATATTAGAAAATGGAGAGAATATTTTTTTTAAGTACCCGAGTAAAAATCAGCAAACATTTGGATATGGAAATCAATAAGTCTCATCAGTCCACCATTAGGGCCGTTACACCGGCAACCAAAACGAACTCCACACGTTGAATATCTTCTTTACTTTACGTTTTGAAAACAAAAATTGGATAATGAGATGTCTACTCGAATGCAACAAAAAAAAAAAAAAAAAAATCAATTGAGCAAACCAAATATATACTCGAATGCAACAAAGTTTTATCAGAATAAACTTTCATTGTTTTTGGGAATTGAATTATTAGATCGCACGAAGCTAAGACAATAAGAGTTTATAGAAGAAAAAGAGTAAGTTATGATTAATTAATCTTGAAAGGATTGAATGACCGATTTATAAATATCGAATCAAATGGAACGGTGCTGAAACCATGTTTAACTCCAATTTGCTCGTTTAAAGTTCCGTTTGAAGAAAGAGTATTCAAAGAACAAGAATAACGAACGTGTCACGGTGCAAGTGAATGCAAATATCTCCAATTAAATGCCCACCAGTTACCCGACCTGTTTAATTCTACCAGACGTTATTATAGAGTAACACAGTTTTTTCCAGTAACATATTTCTGTAATGAAAACCAAGTCGCCTTGGCCTAGTGGTAATGGACTCACGGCTGTGAGTACCGCCACCCGGGTTTGAGTCGCCTTGGCCACCTAGCCGCGCCTTTAACGGGGATAACGCGTAACCGGATGCAAGGCCTCGTGGGATTAGTCTTTGGGCCTAGACAGCTTTGGGATCCCCACGGTTATCAAAAAAAAAAAAAAAAAAAAATATATATATATATTTCTGTAATGAAACTCATACATATTAAAGAAGAAAAAGAGAGCAATGTTTTTTATTAACAAAATAAAATAAAATAAAAATCTCAGAAAACAAAATGGTGGCTGATGTTACTTGTAAGTTGTACGGTTTTTTCTTGTTTTGAAAATTGTAAGTTGTACGTTGTAACATTGTATAGTTCGTTAATTAAAATAAGCTTCTATATATGAACTGACTGCAAGCTTTGTAGTCTGGATGGGAATATGTTTTATCATTTTCTTTTGTTGCGCTGGTTCATATTCAAGTTTATGTTTAGGATTACCACAACTTTCAAACCACAATCAAGACTCACTGCACCAACTAATATGAAATTACAATGTCTTTTTTTTTTGTCAAATAATTTATTTGAAAATTTGAAATACGTTAAATTCATTGATACTGATAACATTTCTCTATTATTTTCCTTTAATGTGTCAGCTTAAATGTTTTGGAGATAATGATAAATATCATTAAAGTACAGAGTATAAAATATACTAATATATTGTAATAAATTATTTTATCAAATAACATTTTGTCATTCCACCTTTCTATTTTTTATTTTGTTTGCAACTTTAGACTGTCACACATATGAAAGTTTGAACTGTGGTATAGCAGACAAACACCACTACCAAAAGACCTTTTTAAATTATTAAGTAAATTTTTAAAGAGGAAATTTGAATAATTATTACAAAAATTTAAATTATTTTGATAAGTAATCCCTGTTTAATTTTTTTTGAAAACTAACATTTTGTATCCACAGTGACCAAAATATTCTGAGTAAACAAACAAACTTACATAACTAGACTCATGATATATAAAATACGACCGTGTGATATGTGATTTCCTAATAGTAGATGGTTTTTTATTTTTAAATGATGGCAGGGCAAAAGATACCAACTAGAACTAACTTTGCTTAGTAACATTCCGATGGTCTGAATAATATTTGCAAAAAAAAATAATGACGGAAAATAAATAATTATAGTGATATAAAGGGTAATAAGCCGCCCAGCAATCTTTTGTGCCAACTTTTTTTACCGTTTTCTTACTGCTCGTTTTTAGGTTTTTACTTTCTACATCTTGTCGTCATAGTAATTGGTGGCACAAGAAACGGTAAGCCCTTTTATCTGCATATTTGCCACTAATCGAACGAGTCGAACCCATAAATATCACTTTTTTATGCTGACAACAAAACATATACAGTATCACTCTTTTCCTTTATACAAAAAGTGTTAATTTGAAATTTGGAAAACATACAAATATACGTCTATCTGATATAGTGATATATATGATTTGAATTTAGATTTTTGTGTTAGCGTTGTATAAGTAGGTAAAATAGAAACTGAGTGTGAAAAATAACATCGAAAACATCATAGATTTCTTTAAAAACAAAAAAATAACTCTTTTTTTTTTTTTTGCCATCTGGAATTTTATTAGAAAGGAAAAATTACATGGTGTTACACACCAGCCAGACTACAAACAGAGAAACCCATAAGCCGCGGCAAACGATTAAAGCCCGGAAACAAAGCCGAGGGAAAGATGGAAATCCCCGGAACCAAAGCCCATAAAAGAGAAAAACAAACTACAAAACAAACTCAAACGCACTGGAGCTAAAAGATTAGAAGAAGGAGTCACTTTGGTTGCTGTTGTAGTTTGAGTTGGGTGCTGTGTTTTGCATTTGTTTTTCACAAAAAAATAACTCTAAGACGACATTTTTGGTAAAACAAATTATATTTTGTTTTTGTGTTAAACATAACTCTTTCTTCTCTATTTATAATGCAGCTTACTTCCTTTCACTGTCACGAGACAAACGAACAGATCTTTTTTTTTATTTTCTGAGTTCTCAACTTTCTTTTTTTCTTTCGCTTTCCTTTTCTAGCTCCCCTGTTTCACGTCTTCCATATCTCTTCTCTGTTTCACCCGTAAAGCTCGCAGCTTTATTCCTGCCATGGCTTCCTCCTCTTTCCTCTTTGTTTAATATACCAGAGAGCTTCCTTTAGCTCTGTTTTACCAAACTCACTACCGTTCGATCGAATCTCAGAAAGAAAAAAAAAACTTCTTTTTAATGGAGGAAAAAAACCAATCAGATGATTTCTCTTCCCATAAACACCCAACTCTTCCACAAGTCATAGACGAGCTTAAAGAGCTCTGGGCTATGGTTTTACCAATCACAGCAATGAACTGTCTAGTCTACGTACGCGCCGTCGTCTCCGTCCTCTTCCTCGGCCGTCTCGGTAGCCTCGAGCTCGCCGGAGGAGCTCTCTCGATCGGATTCACAAACATCACAGGCTACTCTGTCCTCGTGGGACTCGCCTCGGGCCTCGAGCCAGTCTGTAGCCAAGCCTTTGGCAGCAAGAACTGGGATCTCCTCTCGCTGTCTCTCCACCGTATGGTCGTGATTCTCTTGATCGCCTCCGTGCCCATCAGCCTCCTCTGGATCAACCTCGGACCCATCATGCTGTTCATGGGTCAAGACCCGGAGATAACCGCCACAGCCGCCGAGTACTGTCTCTACGCGCTTCCTGATCTTCTGACTAATACTCTGCTTCAGCCGTTACGGGTTTATCTAAGGTCACAGCGGGTGACGAAACCGATGATGTGGTGCACGTTAGCGGCTGTGGCGTTCCACGTGCCGTTGAACTATTGGCTTGTGATGGTGAAGCGTTGGGGTGTTCCCGGTGTGGCGACTGCGTCTGTGGTGACGAATTTGATTATGGTTGGGCTTTTGGTAGGTTATGTTTGGGTAAGTGGGAGGTTGGGGAAGAGAGTTGGTGGGTCTATGGTGGTGGAGAGTGAGTCGTCGTCGTCGTCGTCGTCGTCAGTGGTGGAGTTGGTCGGAGGTTTGGGACCGTTGATGAGAGTGGCGGTTCCGAGTTGTTTGGGGATATGTTTGGAGTGGTGGTGGTATGAGATTGTGATTGTGATGGGTGGTTACTTGGAGAATCCTAAGCTTGCAGTGGCTGCGACTGGGATTTTGATTCAGACAACTAGTCTTATGTATACTGTTCCTATGGCTTTAGCTGGATGCGTCTCTGCTCGGGTACGTTGTCTTCTTGGTCTTGTCTTTATCTCTCTGTTTCTGTTTGATTAACTTAGTCAACGTTTGATGATTGAGTGGTCAATATTTGAGTCAAACAATTATTGACTAATGTTTGAAAAATGTAAATTAAAAATCTAAGTTGTAGATGAAACGTCTTTTAGGCTACAATAGTGTTTTGATTGGATGGGAGAGAGTATGAGTAATTAAATAATTAATTGAAAGGACATTAAAGTCTCGCAACTTAAAATATGTAAAGACAATTGACATGAGGCAATAACGTTACTAGTATTTAAGAAAAGATTTGATCTACTTTGTTCTTGTTATTGGCATAAGTTTGTTTTCTTCTTCTTTGTTCTTGTTTAGAAGTCTCTTTGTTTCCTAGTGTGTTTCTTGAAGGGGTAGAAAAAACGTGCATATGAAAACAAAAAACATTTTTCAAGAAAGATTGTTATTGTAATTTTGCTCCAAATTATGAATGTGTAAGTTCTTGTTATAGGCTTTAGTAAATCACTTATTTTTAGCTTTTTTCAAAAAAAGTAACAAGAAAAAGAGGGTTTTGACAAATATTTGCATCAATTTCCATTAATAGGTCACACCGTGCTATGTGATTGGACATTAACATACCTAAGAAAATAAATAAAAAATAAAGAAAAAAGTGGTTGAAAAGAAAGTAGTCAAGTGTGGTCTATTTTATTGTTGACAATCTCATGACGTTCTTGAAACCTCATCGAAACCCACTTGTCCTTTTCTGCTTCCTTTACATGTGACAAAAGTTTGGCTACAATAACTAACTTTTAAGATTTTTTTTGATTTTTGTTTGGTTTCATTAATATTCCTAGGTTGGTAACGAGCTCGGTGCAGGAAGACCGTACAAAGCAAGACTAGCCGCAAACGTGGCATTAGCTTGCGCATTTGTAATAGGAGCATTGAATGTGGTTTGGACCGTGGTGCTAAAAGAGCGTTGGGCTGGTCTTTTCACTAACTACGAGCCACTTAAAGTGTTGGTTGCTTCGGTAATGCCAATAGTCGGGCTATGCGAGCTAGGGAATTGCCCGCAAACCACGGGTTGCGGGATTCTAAGAGGGACAGGACGGCCTGCGGTTGGTGCACACGTGAATCTTGGGTCGTTTTATTTCGTGGGGACGCCTGTGGCTGTTGGACTAGCGTTTTGGTTGAAAATTGGGTTTAGTGGGTTGTGGTTCGGGTTGCTTTCGGCTCAAGCGGCTTGCGCGGTTTCGATATTGTATGCGGTTTTGGCTAAGACGGATTGGGAAGGAGAAGCGGTGAGGGCGATGAGGTTGACCAGTCTGGAGATGAGGAAAGTTGGGAAAGATGAAGAGTCGTCATTGTTATTGTTGGATGATCGTAATGGGAATGATGAGAAGTTGGGTGGTATTTTGTAAAATGGTTAAAAACTTGAGTGACTTTGGTTGGTTGATTTTGGTGGGTATTTGAACTAGTGATGAGTGTTGTTGACTTGTTTCGTGTCCATTTCGTTTTTTCTAGTGAGTTTGCTAATAATCTTGAAAGCTAAATCATTTTTAGACGTTGAAAGTTGAAAGATAATTTATTGAAAAAACCAAAAGGAATATCGAATATGGCTTTTTGCCAGAAATGGTGAAATAAGAGGAATATAATAAAAGCTTGCAAGAAACCATTTTTGGCCATATTAAGCTAAACACCATTGAATGCATGCCTATAGATAGTGTGGTTTTCCGTTTTCATGACAAAAAAAAAAAAAACATTTAAAGTTTTTGAAAATCTTATTTGTGTAATTATGATAAGTTGGGCCAACAAACGATGATGAGGAAACTGTAGGGGTGGGCACGGAGCGGATATCCGGAAAATATCCGTGATCCGTGATCCGCTCCGGTTCATCCGGATATTTGATTCTGTGAACCGCTCCGATCCGAAAGTTTTCGGATATCCGGATTTCCGGATATCCGTAAAAAAATTAAATATCTGCGGATATCCGATCCGATCCGTAAATTTTTTTTTTAAAAAACTAAAAACATATATTAATTATAAATAATTGAAAATTACATAGATACATCCCTATATATATTATTGTTTCATAAATTATAATATGTATTTAAAAATAAGTTCTAAAAACGTAAATTAATCGATCACAACGTTACCACGAAACACATCATCATTAACATTAAAACATAATGCAAAAATAATTTTAAAATTTTAAACATATTATTTGTTAATTTTGTTTATTTAGTCACAATATTTCTAATTTTAAAGTAATTAAATAAGCTACTGCTATGTTATTAAACTTTTTTACTGTATAAATGAGTGGATTATAATTGTGAAGACAATATTTTTGTTGTTTTGTATGTTTCGAAAGACAAAATAACAAATTTCTTACTATAATATGTATCTATATACGTAATTATTATAATATACGGATCGGATCGGATATTCGGTTTAAAAAAAATAATATTTGTTATTTGCTCCGTTTTTGACGGATATTGAATTTTAGTATTTGCTTTGCTTTATATAGTTACGGTTATCCGGATTTTTCGGATCGAATCGAAGCGGATAACGAATCGAAGCGGATATAGCGGATAATTTGCCCAGCCCTAGAGGAAAGGGACATCGCATTGACATTGAAAAACCACAATGATTCAAAGTCCGACACAGACAGAATTGTTCCCCAAAAACTTTGGGACATACCATTGCCATTTTCTCCCATACAAATTACAATTGACACCTCTTTTTGTCGGACACTTCAAGTCTCAACTATGGAATGATAAGAAACATGGCACACCAATCCGATTCATACATTATCAATAACGACCCTGTTTTACATTTCTAATTTTTGTAATCCAAATGTATGAGCTCCAACTTTAGATCAATCTTGGAACCAGCCAAGCACAATAGAATTTAAGATATTGGGATTGTAATAAGATGTTATGAAACTCTCCAAAAGAGAGACATCACATTAAGAATGGATAAACAATAAATGAATTGAAAAATAAAACATCAGTATTCAAAAAAATTGAAAACATATTGGTACTCTTCTTACCGCAGAAAACACTGGTGATCTTATCTCTCCATGTATCCCAAAAACTTCACCCAATGTGCTCTTGATAACAAACTCAATAGGCAAATAGTTAAAAACCCTTACCAAATCTTGTGATCTACGCAAGACCTAATCAACAAAAAATGATAATACTGTAATAGCACCAAAACTCTAGCAATAAGTTACAACCGCTGTTATGGAAACAGATCTCCATAGCATAAATCAAATTTACTTGGATGGGGATTGAGTCGACTGACAATGAGATAGCTTAACAACATCATCAGTCTTCAAAAATTCTCGATCTCTAAGAGAAAAGAAGAGAGATCATTTGAGTGACTCATCTTCTATTTCGTCTACATATATTTCTTTTATCTAGGAAAATGGAATTATAAACTCTTTAACAAAATACTTTTTCCCATTGATAACCTATAGAGCTACTACACAGGAGAAAGGAACGAACCGGCTGAAAATGCAGCCATGGATTCAGTCTTCAAGACATCTCACTCCTCTTCTCTGTCGTTAACTTGACCTTGTTGCGCCGCCCTGATCGTGGCTTCTCCTGTGAACCAGATTTGGCCAAACTCCTCCTACCTGCTCTTGACCTTGAATGTGGCTTCTCCTGTGAACCTGATCTTGGACTTGAATTTCTACGACCACGCTGGTTTTGATCCACCTCATCATCATCATCCTCCTCCTCCTCCTCCTCCTCGTCATCAACAATAACATCTTCTTCAACTTCAGAACCAGAAACTTCATCATTCTCAGCCTTCACATCACTCTCACAGACTTCTCCTTCTACCTTCTCCTTGTCTTCTCTCTTCCTGCTAGACACTGCACTGTTCACTTTCTTAACCTTACTCATGAGTTTCAAGTAACGGTTCCGGCTACTCACCAACTCATTGCTCTCCATCAACATTCCCCTCTTGTAACCATCTCTAAGAACCACAGTGTGAGTCCTAAGCTTACTCGACAAGTAAAAAACACCAGGATGGTTATGGAGAACTCTCTTAAACCTCGACCTCATCCCCATAAACTCACCAAGATGCAAAACCGCATCTTTCTCAACCTTCTTCGACACAAAAAGGTTCAAGATTTCGTGCAACACAGCAGCCGCCCACTTGTCAGACTCATCGCTAGTCGCCGCCAAATGAAGTGCGTTCTCATACGGTGAGATATACGGCAGTTTCTGCCAATCGTCGAACCATTTCTTCATCTTCTTGTCCACCACAAAACCGTTTGTGAACTTCATCGGAAAAGCAATCGGAGATCCTTTAGAAAACTCTCCTTTTCCTGCTGTTTTCGCCTTCTTCTCCAACGCAGATACAGAGTGCTCGTTGCTCCAGCAAACGAGCTCTAATTCGCCGCTACATCCGCGAAACTTGGATTTGATTACTCTGAAATAGTCGGGGAAGTCAGGAACCATGGTTTCGACGTAGTCCTGAGGCAAACCTAAATCCCATTTCAACAAATCGAGGATTTCTAAAGGGATTCTGTTGATCCTGTTTATCATCAGCAGTTTCAAGAGCCTATCAGCTAATCCCTGTTTGTAATTCTCGCTTCCGTAAACCAATTCCTCTTCGGCGTCGAGGTCGAGAACTTCCGGCGTGAGGCTGATGTGAGGGTTGATGCCGATTCCTCCGGGGAGAAACTCCTGGAAAACGGTGGGGTAGCTACGGATGAATTCGATCGGACGGAGAGGAACTCGAAGGGAGTCTTTCTGGGTTGTGATGACGGAGATCGGGACTGATTTGGCTGGCTCCGATCTGATTAGGTCTTTGATGCTGAGAAGCGGTCTGAGATTCTTCTCTCTCTCCACCGCGTGATCGAGGCCTCTGTCTCTGACGAATTTGTAGGCTTCCTCCGCCGTATCGGCGAAGGTTCGGCTGCCGGTTTGTCGGCGGCTAGAAATGGTCCGGAAAATGGATCTCATCTAAGAAGCGGCGAATTCGATTTAGGGTTTTGGGATAAGAAATGGAGAGGAGCTTGATGAAAGGTTTATGGAGGAGGGTTTTTGGCTCTGTAAATAAATCTTTTAAGAATTAAATCAGTAAGTTTTATATTATGGTCATCAGTATTAACTATAAACTATAAACTATAAACTATATTGATAATAATTATGTTATGTTAAAAAAATGGTCAAAGAGAGTGGACCACTCAGTTTTCTCCCGTCGCGCTAGATCCTTCCAGCAATCGGCAATGGCGACGGCAAACTCCGGCAAGACGCCTCTCGCCGCGAATATTTCTAACGGTTTCTTTAGAATGAGGTTATGTTTTGTAGACATCTTCGTCTGAGAGTATTTCTGAGTTCATAGCAACACAAGGTCCTCTACCACACACGATGGAGGACTTCTGGGAGATGGTACTTCAGCAGCATTGCCCAATCATAGTGATGCTCACTCCATTGATTGATAATCATAAGGTAAACTTGGTTACTTGAAGGTCTTCTTGCCGGCGACATGTCTTGTTTGGATCTTGCTAAAACCGTGGCATTATTCCGCAGCCAACGCATTGGCATGGTCGAAACCATGGTAAATCTTGCAATTTCTTGGCACAAATTCTTGCACATCTTTGGGCACTTGGACGGATGATTGCGTTATGTTCTGAAGTGTTCAAATCTTACTCTGTTCTTCAAGGATCAATACTTGTTTTGCTACAATGCCATTGTTGATGAGTTAGAAGATCTAACCGCGGGGACAAATGCTGGATCGAGTTCATAAAGGTACGGAAATCAAATCAGAATTGATTTGGCAGGCTCTGATCTACAGAGGTCCTTTGATGCTGAGAAGCGGTATGAGGCTCATCTCCCAGTGCACCGCTTGGTCAAGGCCTCTGTTTCCTACGACCTGTTGGCATCCTCGCCGCATTGGCAATGGTTTTCCGGCCGGCATGACGGTGGCTAGAAATGGTGTGGAGAATATATTTCATTTCAGAAGCCGTACTAGTCATGAGTGAAAGGGGACATTATCCATCGAGTTGTCCGGATTTTTGTAGAGATGAATCCAAAAATATTTAGAGCTGCTACAAGGGACCATGAAGTGAAACTAGAATTTATTAGATTCGTTTAAGCTAATGTACATTTAGTTGTTACATGATTATCCTAAGCTATGTTTCACATGTTACTAAGGGGGTGTTTTATTAGTGATTTTGCCAAAACTTTGATGGCAATTTTAAGTTTCTAACCCAAACTGTTATATTTGAAAAAAAAATCTAAATTAAAACATGTGATATTTCTTTTTCGATGACGAAGACAAATCTAGTAATAGTGAGCAAAATCGCCGGACTTTAAAGCTGTAAAGAAGATTGCTTTGCTTAAAAGCTTACCAAAATATTCACATCATTAATAAAGTAAGACAATTCTTAAAAATACCACAAAATAAGTTTATTTTCTTGTACTTATTTTTTCATCTATATTATAAAAATTAATATTTTTTTTTCATAAGCAATATATCCTAAAACTAATTTTAAACTTTCAAAAACCTTGAAAACTAAACTCTAAAATCTAAACCCTATCTCTAAACCTTCAAAATACTAAATTTTAACCCCAAAATTTAAATTATAAACTCTTAAAATTTATTTTTAAAACTAGTTTTTAGAAAAAATCAATCTTTATGGCACAAATTGAAAAATAAAACTAATAATAGGTACCGCCGTATCGGAAACAAAAATTTAGAGGTATATTAAACTTGGCATTTCGAATGATTTTAGGTGATCCATATTAAAATGGCAAATCTCATGTTATAATTCTAAAACCTCTTTTACAATTCAATGTTATTAAAACTGAAATTTTAAAATCTACTTTCACTATTATTAGAAATATTTTAAAAGTAAATTTTTGAAGATAAATTTGGTGAGATTTTCTTATTAAAAATATTTTTAAAATATGAGAATTCAAATTACATTACATTTTATAAGGAATCTACAATACTTTAAATAAAACTATAGGAACTTTTCTATAATTCACTCAAAATCATCTAAAAAAGTTTGCTACGAATCAAATCATCATAAATCATTCCAAATCCCAAGTTCACTCCTCTTTTTTTTTTTTTTTTTTTTTTGACAACACCAGGCTATTCTATTACTCAAACTTGAGATGGTATGGTAAGCCACACCAGAATAGAACAACCCACATAGTTGAAATCCGATCTAAATGTTTTAGCTAACTTAACCAAACAATCAGCTTTAGAATTTGAAGAGCGAAGAATATAGAATTTGAAGAGCGAGGAATATAAAATAGGTAGAAATTCGGAAGCCTTCTTCGAAGATGTGCAAATTCTTCTAGTTCCGTGGAGAAGCTCAGCCATGTGTCGGGTTCTGTGATCATTCGGCCAAGTTCACTCCTCTTAATTTTTGGTATTTAGATGTATTTATTTCTCAATAAGCCATCGATAAATTGGATGCTCAAATAAAAGCAACTTTTAGTGATTTCAAACCCTTTCCCTTTTATCTGCGCACAGAGGAAAGAGGACGCAATCAAAAACCTCAACTAACCAGAAAAGGTCGTTTCTCTCCGCCGCACACGACGGGCAATCTCACTTCCTGCCGTCGCTTTAGATCCCACCGGAAATCAGCCATGGCGACCGCAAACTCCGGGAAGACGAGTCTTTCCACCGTCTCACGCGACTCGAGGCGCTTTGATTTCTCATCCGCCGATGCGCCTCCTTCAAAGCTTTCTCTCTCCCCCGATCAGCTCAACTACTGCCACCAAGCTCTCGCGGTCTTCAGGGAAAGGATTCTAAATCCCGACTCGATCGCTCGTGAGTTTGCCAATTTGCAGGTTATAGATCCATCTTTCACTCACTTTTTCTTCTTCTTCTTCTTCTGGTAAACTGCTCTACTGCTGAAGAAATTGAGAATTTCCTCTTCCATATCGGTCTTCCGAGCAGCAGAACTAGTTTCGTATGGCATAATAAACTCTCATCGAACGCAGGCTAATAGGATGTGGCCATCGGAGATGTGGCTAATCTGTACAGTGGCTACGAACAGTGTCAATTCCGAGAAGAACAGATACACAGATGTTTTGCCATGTAAATTCCCTATTTCCTTTTGCAGATTTTCTAGGTAGTGTACAGTTTCTTCCTAATAGGATTTGCATATCAATCTTTTTTGCTCTGCTTTGGATTTTAGTTGACAAGAATAGGATTGTTCTGAATCCATGCAAAGACCATCGATCATCTGCAGAGGGATATGTGAACGCTAGCCTCATTAAGGTAACACTTTCTTATTAGTCTTGTTCCCTGTTTTTCTCTGAAGATTTCTGGTGATTGGTTTTTGAAAGGGTTGTTACAATTGCTTATGTTTTGCAGACTTCATCGTCTGAGAGTATTTCTCAGTTCATAGCTACACAAGGTCCTCTACTTAAGACGATGGAGGATTTCTGGGAGATGGTAATTCAGCAGCATTGCCCAATCATAGTGATGCTCACTCGATTGGTCGACAATAACATGGTACTTGTTTGCATTAACTACAAGCTTTTCAAAAAATCTTTGCCTTGCTTGTGTACACGAGTCTTGCTCTTTGGTGTTGTGTTGCTTGACATAATAGGGTTGTTGGCCTCATTCTTAAAAGTTTTAGTTTGTAAGGAGGTTTACAGTGACACATGATATCAACGTTGATGTTATCTTCTCCTTGATCATTGGTCGGTGTTGCTTTCCCTGGCTGTTGTAGTTTTAGGTTTGAGGCAATTTGGTATGAAACTATCTTAATGCTAGAGCCCTCACCAAACCTCACATAGTAATGGATAGAAGTCACCCTTAGAAATAAGGAAGGATGTTCACAGACATACGAGCTGATCATTGAGGCATCTATAGCTATGTTTGATTTAGATGATATCATATTAATATAGGGAAGGAATATTGGTGGAGTTATTGTGAGCAATTGGTTCTGTTCTACTCACCGGTCATTCCCTCTTACTCAATCATAACATTTCATTACCTGTTAGCAAGTTTTGAATGTTTCATAAACAGTGATGAAGATAGATAACTTTCTCGCTGATGTTGATTGATGAACTTACCTGCTTTCTCTTTTCATAATAACTAATCTGGATTCTTGTTACAGATGGTTAAATGCGGGGACTATATCCCAGCCGAAGATAGACCTCGAGAATTTGGCAACATAGCTGTTAACACAAAATGGGTAAAGACTACTGATACTTCCTTATTGTTGCGGAATCTTGAGGTTAACTACAAGAAGGTAAAAAAACCTTGCATCCGTTTGCTACTGTTTCTTTCTCTCTTATAAGTCTCGGACATGTTTCACCTAAAGCGAGAACTGTGTGGCGTTATGTTTCAGGCAGAGGATCAGCCACCAATGTCTGTGTTGCATATTCAGTATCCGGAATGGCCTGATCATGGAGTTCCAAATGATACTGTGGCTGTCCGTGAAATTCTGAAAAGACTGTATCAAGTACCTCCTAGTCTCGGCCCAATCATTGTCCACTGCAGGTAACGATGCGTGTCAATACGTGTGTCTATATGCAAGTATGTGTCTTTCATTGTCTCCTGAGAGAATTGGTGTTATCTTTTCAGTGCAGGAATAGGAAGAACCGGAACATACTGTGCGATACATAACACAATCCAGAGAATTCTTGCTGGCGATATGTCTGCGGTTGATCTCGCTAAAACCGTGGCAACATTCCGTAGCCAGCGCAGTGGCATGGTTCAAACCATGGTAATGTTCTAATTTCTTGTTACACATTTAGTTACCACATTCTTGTGTTGTTCATGGTCGTTGTATAACTTGTTCAAACTCTTGCTCTTTTTTTTACTTAAAGGACCAATACGTCTTTTGCTACAAAGCTATTGTTGATGAATTAGAAGATCTAACCGCGGGGACAAATGCTGGAACGAGTTCGTAAAGGTACTCAAAATTTTGAAAACAATGCATGAGCTGAGTGGGCTTAGATGTATAAATATGTTTACATATCTTCTTCTCTTATCTTTTGCCGCGTGTCTTCTCTTCTGCATTGGGAAAGAGAAAAAATGGTTATACGCAAATGTAACATCTATCATATTCGTAATCTGATTGTTTGTGGTGATATTTTTTTTTAAACGAGTCTTTTAAGGCTTTCGATTCCTGTATAGTTCCATACAAGATTTAAAAAAGTTTGGTTTTATCTTTTGCTGTGAAAATGCTCTGATCAAAGAAGCAAATTAATTTGGTGAGCGCTCTTCTGCTCATAAACCGGGTTGATTTGGTTGGAAATTGAATCCAGATTTCAAATGGTTAAGACTTAAACCGAGTTTCTCTCGCGGTTAAAATTTGTGTAAATAAAAAACTGTCGTTTCTTCGTAAAAAAATAACACATTTTGTCGAGTCATCGCGGGAAAATCTCGCTAATATCGGCGCGTGTCGTCACGCGCAGTAAACTTAAAGCTATAATAAAAGACCCAAATCGGCAGCAAGCGAGTCTTTCGCCTTTGGCTTGAGAAGAACTCGAATTCGAAATTAAAGTAGCTATCATCCATCGAACACGAAGCGTCTTCTTCTTCTTCTTCGAATACCATTTTCCAAATTCGCGAATCGCTCCAGGGTAAGTTTTGCTTTCTCCAGATCTCAACTCTCTCTCTCTCTCTCTCTCTCTCTCTCTCTCTCTCTCTTGTTTTCCGACTTGGATAATTTGCATCTGAGTGTGTAATTCTCACTTTGTTTTTATTTTTCAGAGATGGAATCAATTTTGAACCCTTTTATACTTCTTCTCTAGGCCGGCAAAAATATTATTTCCGTTAATTTTGATGTGATATTGATCTCCAATTTGATTGATGAAAGTTACCATCTAGTTCTAGGGTTTCTTGGACTGATAGACTCAAGTGTATTTCTACCAGTATTTGTGGTTTCTAAGTTGGGGAATTTTGATAATTTGCATAATTCTGAATTGTTGTCTTTGTGTTTTGATTATTGGAAAGATGGGATCAAAGTCGACCGCTATTGGTGTTCTGCGTCCATTGGGGGGATCGTTCGGATGTTATCCATACGCTTCAGGGTCAGTCATGTTACCCTGAGAGTTTGCTTAGCTTGCTCAGGTTACTAAAGTCCGAATATTGACTCTCTCTTTTTTTTTTTTCTTTCTTTCTTTCTTTCTAATAGGACGGTCTCTGGGAAGGAAGACGTGAAAGAGGAGGTTGTGCGACTTGGAGTCGAGCTCTCACTCTCTGTAGCTGAGTCGATGTTCTTGCTGTGTGATGACATTGGTACTATGTTGTCCTTCTGCGTTAAGCTGTGGAAATATACACTACCACCCTCTGATCTTGTGTCAGAAAGGTTGCTTCGTGTGATTCACTATGTCTACTCAAACGATATCAAACCGAAGAATGGAGTGTATCAGGCTGGTGGCAACTCGGCCCAGTGGGAACTGATCAGGACCACTTGGAAGGATTTCACTGACGGAATCATAATTTTGCATCGCCTTGTTTTGGTTCTCAGAAGAAAAGATTGCTCTTTTGATGATAGACTATTATCGTCTGCAATTACAAAATACAAGCAACAAGTCCTGAAGAAGCTAGAGGACAAGTTGAGGTCCGCAAAACATGTTTCAGAGGCGAATGGTTTTGCGAGGGACACAATGGAGTCTAACATTTCTGACTTGTGGAAGTCTTTGTTTGAGCAAAAAGCTGGCCAAGCAACACACCAAGTGACAAGGAGTAGGATTCTTAGCGACCTGTTTCAGCCTCTTTTGGACGAATCATGGCATAGCGAGATTCCCACGCTACCCGTATATTCTCCTTACATTCTAGGGTCGGTAACCTTTGATAGTTGTTCTTCTTCACTCACTCAGATTACAGGCAAAGTCCGTCTTGGTTTTTTATTTGTTGTTGCTGTTTTGGCAGGACGGATTTTGCAAAGCAGGAGCTGAGAGAGGAGGTTGTGGGACTAGGAGTTGAGCTCTCGCTACATGTGGCTGAATCAATGTTCTTGCTGTGTGATGACATTCGTAGTATGCTACAGTTCTGCTTGAAGTTATGGAGAGATGTAAAAAGGGACCTGAAACCTGATAGTCCCGTGGTGGAAAGGCTGCTTCGTGTAATGCATCATGTCTACTCAAAGAATATCAAACCGAAGAATGGAGTATATCAGATTGGTGGCAAATCGGCCCAATGGGAATTGGTCAGGACAAGTTTGGAGAATTTTGACACTGGAATCAGAGATGTGCACAACCTTGTCTTGATTCTCCAAGTACAAGGAAGCTGGGCAGATGGCCGAGAGTTCACGTCGCGCATTGAAGAAGCGCTGAAGAAGGTAGAGGAGAAATTGAGGTGTGCTAGGCATGTTTCAGAGTTGAATGGGTTTGTGAGGGATGCGATGGAGTCCAACATTGAGGACTTGTGGAAGTCTCTCTTTGACAAAGAAACCGAGGAAGCATGGCCGCTGAAAGTGACGAGGGAGGAGATTCTTAGCGACCTGTTTCAGCCTATTTTGAGCGAATCGTGGCATGGCGAGATACCGACAATAAATTCTTCTTACATTCTATGGTCAGTATTATTGCTCAGTCCATTTGATAGTTTTTCTTCATTCACTCTCAGTCTTCATATCTGAGTTTTTGTTGTTGTTTTGGCAGGAAGGATTTTGCAAAGCAGGATTTGGAAGAGGAGGCCGTGCGACTAGGAGTTGAGGTCTCGCTATATGTGGCTGAATCGATGTTCTTGTTGTGTGACGACATTCATAGTATGTTACGGTTCTGCTGGAATATATGGAGAGATGTAAAAAGGGATCTGAAGCCTGGTAGTCCCGTTGGAGACAGGCTGCTTGGTGTTATTCATTATGTCTACACAATGCATATCAAACCGAAGAATGGAGTATATCAGATTGGTGGCAAGTCTGTCCAGTGGGAGTTGATCAGGAATACTTGGGAGAATTCTGATGCTGGGATCAGAGATCTGCACACGCTTGTTTCGTTTGTCAGATTACAAGGAAGCTGCGCAAATGGCCGAGAGTTCACGTTGCGTATCCAAGAAACGCTGAAGAAGGTAGAGGAGAATTTGAGCTGTGCCAAGGATGTTTCAGAGGCAAATGGGTTTGTGAGGGATGTCATGGAGTCTAACATTTTGGGCTTGTGGGAGACTCTGTTTGACAAAGAGACCGAGGAAGCATGGACGCGGAGACTGATGAGGGATGAGATTCTTAACGACCTGTTTCAGCCTCTTTTGAGACCAGCAGCAGCAGCAGCAAAACATTAGGCTTTCTTTTCTATCTATCGGATTAGTAGAATCTGTTTGTTGCACAACAATTTTAATGTATTGAATCTTAATAATAATTAGCAAAAATAACCTAGCCGAACCAAAAACCACAACAGGTTACTTTTTCATCTCTTCTTCATTAAGGATAAAACTCATATTTTGTCTCAAGCAAAGAGTCACCCTAAAATTTTCTGTTAATAGAGTACATTGTAGATTGTAAATAAGCAATAGAGTATATATTTAAGTTAACACACATTAAAAAAAAAAAAAAAGCATATTCAATCTACAAGAATTACAAGCTGAATTTAATGACTACAAAAAAAGATTAGAGAAAAACAAAAAGATGATTAAAATTAAATTTACAAAACAATAAATAAAATTTTTGATGGTTTTTACTTTTAACAGTTTTCATGGTTTTGCTTCTCAGTGAAGAAGAAGCTGGTGAAAGAAACCGTACACGGTAGTCAAAATGCTAATGTACACCGTGCGGTTTGTTGATTGTCTCAGCCGAGGCCCATTTTGTAAAGAGAAATCTGTACGTACCCAGCGCAGTGACGACGAACACAAAAGCAAAAAGGAAACTTGAATAGAGAAAGGAGATGAATTTCAATCGAGAATTCACTGATTTCAGCAATGCATTCGAAACCGGCGATTACTTGGCATGTCATCAGACTCTAGACGATCTTCGGGTATGTTCTCTGTGAAATTTTGTGTGAAATTTGGGTTTATTGTTATCGGTGCAATTTGTGAGATTCGGGTATCAAGTGTGAATAAGTCGGATTTCTTAACACTAAGATTGAGGATGATTTAAAACTTGTTGGGATTGGGATTATATATATCCTTAGATTTAGGGATTACGTGAAGATTTAGGGTTTTAATCGATTTGATTTTGCTAGAATAGCGATTTATAATCTCGTCTCGTTTTTTCTTTCTTTCTCAGAACATTGTGGAACAAGCTGAGAAGCACAACAACGATCTTCAATATGACATTCCATATGATCCAGTTCAACTTCAGCCTCGACCACCAGGTCCAGTTCTTCTTCAACATCTATCATTAAGGCTTTCGATTCCTGTATAGTTCCATACAAGATTTAAAAAAGTTTGGTTTTATCTTTTGCTGTGAAAATGCTCTGATCAAAGAAGCAAATTAATTTGGTGAGCGCTCTTCTGCTCATAAACCGGGTTGATTTGGTTGGAAATTGAATCCAAATTTCAAATGGTTAAGACTTAAACCGAGTTTCTCTCGCGGTTAAAATTTGTGTAAATAAAAAACTGTCGTTTCTTCGTCAAAAAATAACACATTTTGTCGAGTCATCGCGGGAAAATCTCGCAAATGGCGGCGCGTGTCGTCACGCGCAGTAAACTTAAAGCTATAATAAAAGACCCAAATCGGGAGCAAGCGAGTCTTTCGCCTTTGGCTTGAGATTCTGGTGGTGAAGATATATGATGAAGAACTCGATTTCGAATTCGAAATTAAAGTAGCTATCATCCATCGAACACGAAGCTTCTTCTTCTTCTTCGAATACCATTTTCCAAATTCGCGAATCGCTCCAGGGTAAGTTTTGCTTTCTCCAGATCTCAACTCTCTCTCTCTCTCTCTCTCTCTCTCTCTCTCTCTCTCTCTCTCTCTCTCTCTCTCTCTCTCTCTCTCTCTCTCTCTCTCTCTTGTCTTCCGACTTGTTCCGTCCCACTCTAGCGAGCGCGCAATTCGTAATGAATTATCGTGGATCCTTGCATATATCTCACGAATTGATGGGGTTTAGCGGAAATTTGTGTGTTCTAGGTCGAATTTGTAGTTGAGGGTACAAATTCGATGGTTAAGAATCGTATTGTGCTTTTGGGGGAGAGACCTTGATTTAGGCTTCATAGTGTATTCGCTTGAATTCTTGAGTCAGTGATATATCCGAAAGAAGTTGTATGGACTGTGAAAATTGAAACGATTCTTCAAGTGTTGATACACATGTGTCTGGGTTCTGTAAATTTCTCATTGATGGTTTGAGAGCTGCCAGTTTCTGTATAAGTCACAAGTGCCCAGGGTGGATTGTAATGAGCTTTGTTATCAACTTTTAGTGATTTTGGTGAATGGGCTCTAGCTTAGTTCTTTCTTCTTCATTCCCCTTGTAGGTGGGTCATCTTTACACCGCATGCAAGTTGCTGAAAATCCTTTGGCTTTTGTTAAAATGCAGGAGTCTTAAAAGACCAAGTGTTGTACTTTTTCTTGAGACTCAAAAGTTGACCAAGGAAAAACAAAAAAAAATGAGCTTTGCGTGTCTCGTGTGCCACAGTGTAGAGAGCCCGTCACACTCTTTTAGAAGCTACTCTGTTTCTAGCTCAGAGAATGAAGGAAGATGCTCCGTGATCGCGAGCTGCCTCACAAGGAAATCACTCATTCAAGCTGCAAGATCCAACACTTTCCCTGCATCATCTTCCTCAAAGGTAACCCCTCAACCCAATTTCCAGGCAGAAGGAGCTTCGCCACGGTTAGTGCGAAGCCGTGCTGTGAGAAGAGACCTTGTCAGAGACTGGAACTTCAACGAAATTGAGACTGAGCTTTAAATCAAAATCAAAATCAAAATCTGACTCTCTCTCTTAGGAGTAGTGTATTAGTTTTGCTCATTGCCGCCTTTTTTTTTTCCATGTATGTTCTTATCTTCTGACTTCTCTGTTCAAACGATCTTAGTTTCAAGACTTGTCAAATTTTTGTATTAGGCTCCGTAATTTACAAAACCAATAATCTAACACTATCTTCTTCTTTGCTTTCATTTTTTTTCCCATTGTTTATTCAATTTTTACCGTTTTCGTTTCAATGGTAAATATTAACAGCAAAAATCTTTTTTTTTATCATTACAAATCAACCACACGCTAAAATTAAGACAATAACTTGGGAAAGCAAACAAACAACGAACAATATAGTTTCTCTTGAGTTTCATCTTGAAAATGTAAACGAAGAGGTCACGTGACGTGAGGAGGGGTTTGGTTAGGCGAGGGAAGGCACGTGGTAGAATTTGCCTTTGCACAAGCACTTGTAGACGAGAGGGCAAGCCTCGGAGCCAGAAGAGCACTTGGAAGTGACCACAACGAGCTTGCATGGCCTACATGGTCCACACGCGTGCGAACAGTCCGGTATGCTTGACCCGCTTGCCACATCTACAAGGTATTTAAAACAAATACATGAACCAAGATACATAATAAAGTTTTTATCCCTCTCTAATATAAGTCATGTAATTGCCAAAATAATACTCACAGTTGAAGAGATCCAATCGGAAACTATTACTACTAACAAAGAGAGGGAGAAGAAGAATGATAAACAAAGATATCGATTTCATTTGAACTATTTTAGTTTGACTATAGATTCTCATATAGTAAGCTCTTTTGAATGGAAGAAATTGTGGTGTAGAGATGAAGTAAAGTTTAGAGATGGACAATGAATTAAGATATATAGGAGAGTGAGAGTAACGTTTTTTTTTTTTTTTTTTTAATGAAACAGTGTTAGATTCACATGATCCATCCTTTTCTTTTCAAAGGCTTTCACATTCTTTGATCCTTTTCAATTAATTTTAATCTTCTTACTGTTTGGTTTTATTTACTCAACTCATATCCTGGCAATATATAGATTGGCATGCATATACACATATATCTGCAAATATAAAATTGTGACTCATTATCATCAAAATTTCATCAAGTCTATACATGCCATCAAGCGTGACTCTTAGAGACCTTGCTTTTAATGAAGTCCTCACTCTTTGTTACAACCACATGTTTCTTCACTCACATTTACTTCCAAGTTCCAACATAGCCCTTTTCGCATTTTCCACATAAATATTCTTTAAAAATTTATTTACATAAAAGTTGAGCGCATCTTACTAAAATTCGATGTGGCAAAATTATTAGTTCACTAGATCGATGCCACTTAACAAGACATGATATATCAAAAAAGTAAAAAGCTGATATTCTCCAATTGAAAAGGATTTTTGAGTCATAATATTATACCTAATCGTCCATCCAATTGTTTCAATTCACATTACATACAATACAGTTTTTCTCTAATGAAGAAATTTGCCAAAAATTTGGAGCAGCCTGTGAAAATACTACCGGCTAAAATAGCACGACAAGTGTCCATAGCATGATCGGGATATGTTAACAACAAATCACCGTTAGGAAAATCTATTCTGATTTGCGAAAGAATTCATCTGAATATTCTCTTTCTCTTTAATAGCTGATTATTGTTCAAAATTCAACAAGATACTACAGTTGAAGAAAAAGGGTTACTTTCATAGTAATTTTATGAATCTATAAGACTTCCACGTCTCTTTTATACTTTTTCTGATTTTATTATTTCGTAACAATATTTGCTATAGACAAATTTAGAATCCACTCAATCAGGCTAATCCGCATTAGCATATATAAGGCACATTTTAGTTAATTAGCTACCTTTTTCTCAAAATGAAAATAATTAAATAGACGTGTTTGTGCTTACTTCATGTTTAAAATAGAACTCACTAATAGCCTGGCCTCAAAGGCTCAAACCTTCTTCTTCTTCTTCTTTTTTTGTCACAGTTGTAAAAGTTAGATATGATCATATGAATGTCATTATATAGTGTAAAACTTATAACACTAAACCTATAATTATACATTGAACAAAAAAAAAAAACCCACTTATTTTGTTCTTTCAAAGGAGTTTTTAAGCCTATATTAGCATTACTTGTTGTCTTGTTATGCTCCTTTTTCTAAGGATATACGATTTGCGAAAGAATTCATGTGAATATGCTCTTTCTCTTTAATAGCTGATTATTGTTCAAAAGTCATCAAGTTACTAAAGTTAAAGTAATCAGATAGTTAAGCCTTAACAATTTCACTTGCAATATAATAAAAAGGGTTATTTTCATCAGTAATTTTATGAATCTAGAAGATGCACGTCTCTTTTATACTTTTTCTAATTTTACTATTACCTAACAACATATTTCTATAGACAAATTTAGAATTAATCCACTATCAGCATACCATTTACATAAGGCACATGTTATTTAATTAGTTACTTTTGTTCTCAAAATGAAAATAAACAGACGTGTTGTGTTTACTTCATGTTTAAAATAGAAACCACTGATTCACAGAATTCTTCTTTTCGTCACGATTGTACAATTAACATATGAATGTCACTATATATTGTAAAACTTAAAACACTAAACCAACAATTATACACTCAACCAAAAAAAAAAAAGAAAAAAAAAAGAGACACTTCTTTGGTTCTTTCAATGGAGCTTCTAACCCTGATTAATTCTATCTTAGCACTACTTGTTATGCTCCTTGTTCTCAGGATATACGATGCTTTTATGATCCTCGTTTGGCAGCCATTTGTGTTGACCAGAAGATTCAAGAAACAAGGAATCTCAGGCCCTAAATACAAAATCTTGTATGGAAACCTCGGCGAGATAAAGAAGATAAAGAGAGAATCTGAGCTCTCGATTCTTGATCGAAGCTCCAATGATATTTTCCCTCGCGTTTTTCCTCATTATCAACAATGGATGTCTCAATACGGTGCCGTTTTCTCCACCTTAAATCTCTTGTTCATCTTTATCATGTTCTTAAGTTTTAGTACGGATGCGTAACACACAAGTTATCTATCTATGGTATATATTATTAGGAGAGACATTTCTTTACTGGAACGGAACACAGCCGAGTATATGCATCTCAGATCCTGAACTTCTCAAACAGATCTTGACGAGCAAGTCAGGTTTCTTTGTTCAACCAAAGTTGAGACCCGAGCTCGTTAAACTTCTCGGCAGAAAAGGACTTGCCCGTATCGATGATGTTGATTGGGTTCGCCATAGAAAAATCTTGAACCCTGCTTTCTCCATCGACAGGATCAAGGTCTTTTTATCCTTCTCGAATTGAAAAAGTAACCCGTATAAACATTCCTAATTTATCTATCATTTAATTTGTTGTGATATTCTTCATTTTTATTAATCAGATCATGACGAAAGTGATGGTGGATTGCACATTGAGGATGTTAGATGAGTGGAGAAATGAGAAAACAGAGAAACTGGTGATGAAGAAGGAGATGAAGAGAGAGTTTCATAGATTAACGGCTGATATAATAGCGACCGCAGCGTTTGGAAGCAGTTACGCCCAAGGAATCGATGTGTTTAGATCACAAGAAGAGCTTATGAAGTGTTGTGTTCTCTCTCTCACCAGCGTCTACATCCCTGGAATCCAGTAAGTTAAATCTCACTCACTTTCTCTGTTCAGACAAGATTCTTATTTGGTCTTGTTTCTTGTATTCCAAGGTACCTTCCTACGCCTATGAATTTTCGGATATGGAAGCTGGATAGGAAAATAAAGAACTCGATCAAGAAAATTATAGATTCGAGACTCGAGTCAAAACCAGACTATGGAGATGATCTTCTTGGAATCATGTTGAGATCTTGCGAATCTGAAAAGAACGAACAGAAGCTGAGTATTGACGAGATCATAGATGAATGCAAGACTTTCTTCGTCGGAGGATACGAAAATACTTCGAATCTATTGACATGGACAACCATGTTGATGAGCTTGCACCAAGATTGTCAGGAGAAACTCAGA
The DNA here is from genome assembly GCA_026724425.1 of Erythrophleum ivorense. Lineage (NCBI taxonomy): Eukaryota > Viridiplantae > Streptophyta > Magnoliopsida > Fabales > Fabaceae > Erythrophleum > Erythrophleum ivorense. The sequence continues at coordinate 2,433,427 of JAIUCV010000077.1, read as the reverse complement.
GAAGAAATTTTCAAAGAATGTGGTAAAGACAAGATTCCAGATTCGGACACTTTCTCCAAACTCAAACTGGTAACTAACTTTGTTTCTCTTTTTGTTTCAGAGGGTTAGTTGTAGACTTGTAGTTGAAGAAAACGATTTCTTGTGGTTGAAGAAACATGTTTATGTCTTGCAGATGAACATGGTGTTCATGGAGACGCTTCGCCTATACGGACCAGTATCACATTTTTTCCGAGAAGCATCAAAAGATTCCAAGATAGGACACCTAGAGATTCCCAAGGGCACAACCGTAGTTTTCAACCTGCTGAAGATGCAGAGCGACAAGGCCATTTGGGGACCCGACGCCGACAAATTCAACCCGCTGCGATTCGAAAACGGCGTTTCCCGAGCAGCCAACCACCCAAACGCTCTCCTCGCCTTCTCAACGGGACAAAGAGCTTGCATTGGCCAAAACTTTGCAATGATCGAAGCCAAGACCGTCCTCACCATGATCCTACAACGGTTCCGGCTTAGCCTATCCGACGAGTATAAGCATGCGCCGGTGGATCATCTCCTTCTAATGCCTCAGTACGGTTTACCCCTAATGCTTCAGCCTCTTGAGGATTGAAGTAAAATGCCCCAAATTGATCCATATGTCTAAATGAAAACTACTTCTATGGTTCCTAATGTATCTATAGCTATAGCTTCTATCGCCTTTTTAGTTAAGTTCTTATAGCAAGCATCTATCAACTCTTTTGGAGAGAGTGGAAAAGATGAAATAAAGAGTATTGAGAAAGAAAAAAAAAAAAAAAAAACAACTACTTATCTACCTTACGTTTATGAGAAGTTTTCATATTTGTTAGCCCATTAATACATTGAAAACACTCAAGGACTTAGTGTCCTTTATAGGCCGGCTTTATCAGCGATGTGTGCTACTTCACTAAACTGCTAAGTGGTACCTGGAGAAACAAAACTATTGATACTAAAAATTTCGATTGAAAAAACTACGTCATGTACGTTTAATTGACAAACAATGGACAAGTAGAAGTTTCTCTCGAGAGTTTATCTTAAAAAATGTAACCCAAGTGGTCACGTGACGTGAGGATGGGTTAGGCGATGGAAGGCACGTGATAGTATTTACTTTTGCACAAACACTTGTAGAGGAGAGGGAAAGCCTTGGAGCCACAGCACTTGGAAGTGACCACATCGAGCTCGCACGTCCGGTATGCTTGACCCGCTTACCAAATAATAAAAGAACCAAATAATTTTATGAATCTAGAAGACTTCCACGTCTCTTCTATACTTTTTCTAATTTATATGCTATTGACAAATTTAGAATCCACTCTATCAGCATATACCATAGATAAGGCACATTTTATTTAATTAGTAATCTTTTTCTCAAAATGAAAAATAAAAACAGACGTGTTTGTGTTTACTTCATGTTTAAAATAGAAATCACTGATTCACTGGCCTCACACACAGTTCTTCTTTTTAGTCACGATTGTTAAATTAAGATATGAATGTCACTATATAGTGTATAACTTAAAACACCAGACCAACAAATTATACACTCAACCCAAAAAAAAAAAAAAAACACCTTTTGGTGTTAAAAACTTTGTGTGGGATGTTAAATTTTTCATCCTCCATTGCTAGTATCTTAATTTTGGTTCTTAAAAAATAAAATAAAATTTTCTAAAATTTATTATTTTGAACATAATACAAAAAAAAACATAAAATATATTGCATTTCATAAATTTTGAAACATTAAAAAACATACAAACATTTGAAATATAAATTTGCAAAATTTAAACTGAGAAGAACTAAATTTGCAAATTAAAACATTTGAGAATTAGATTTTTTCCTTTTCATTCTGAATTTCATTGTAAATTGTTTTCGAATGTTCTCTTTTAAGACGCTTTATCTGCTCTATATGTTTTTTATGGCTTTGTTTTCATTTCATAGTTTCAACAAAACGAATAACAACATATCATATCATTAAATGAGGAACTAATTTGTCTTCCTCTGTCAAGAAGTCAGCTCCAATGGTTGCTTTGTACTGGTTGCTGAACTTTTTATTAACATATCTGAAGTTATCGTGTTAAGCCAAAACAAAATCTCCAAAGTCGTTCAACTCTAAAAAGATCTGGCCAAATCTTAAAGCGAGACCAAAGAATCTAATTTTCCATATCTACAAAACTACTACAAAAACAGTATAGTTCTTACTCCATTCAAACAAAAATATGATACTGATTCATCAAAAATATGATACCGATGGACTTCCTCATTTTTAGTTATCTCAATAAATTTTTTACTGAGATAACTAAACATGGACTCTAAAGCTTGCACTATTTAGCTTTAATGTTGCTAAAATAGTGTGTTAAATGTTATTAATGTATCGTGCTTTAAGCCGGCTTGTGTGCTAGTTAACTAAACTTTTAAGTACTAATTGGTATCTGCATAGCAGCTAAAGGAGAACACAAAACTATTGATATTAAAAACACAACGAACACAGATAATCACACATGTCCGAACCAATACGAGAGCTAATAATAATAATAATAATACCATCAAAGAGCTGAACATGTGTTAAGAAGTGTTCTCACTTGCCTATGCGACTTTGTTTAGGTACTCAGATGTTTCATAGACACGAGCAGTGTTATCAACGGAGACAGAAACAATGAAGTCCGTGTTTGTGGAGACTGAGATGGCTTGGACCGCGTCTTGGTGGCCATGGAAGGTATGGACGCAGTTGCCTAACAAGCTGTCCCAAACACTCACTGTACCATCTGCACAGCCCGTGGCTAAGTACTTGGAGGTTCCTATCCAAGTCACGCATGTCACACCTTCCTGTAAAATAAAAAGTAGACAAGAAGAATTTTGTTGTTTTAATTTCATTCCCTGTTTTTGATTCTTCTATCTTAAAAGAGAAACTACAAGGTCAAGGTTTATACCGCGTGGTCGCAGATGAATCTCGGAGTTGAATGTTGCAGATCCCAGATTATAAGCTTCTTGTCCATTCCACCTGTTGCAGCCATAGGAATGGTCGCAGAGCTTGGTGAAAACTTGACACATTCAACTGAATCTGTATGAGAAGCCAGAGAGCTCACAACCTGTTGATATAGTTATGCACAAGTTACTTGATATGTCGAATAGGTTTAAGAACATGGCAGATCAAAGAAGATTTAAAATAGAAACTTTTCGACATGATAAAGGTCCATATCACTAGCCTAGAATTCATAAGGAGTTGATATAGAAAAATGTAGACCATCATGCAACAGAAGAAAAGTAAGTAAAGCAATAGGACAAACCTTTCCGGTGACTATATTAACAATGTGAACAGAACCGTCTTTAGAGCCACTGATAGCGAGACTTGAGTTTGAGTTAATGTCCAAGCATATCAACCCTTCCGTATGATACGGATGACCTACAAGAAATCAGAGGTTAGTCATAAAAGGCAAAATATTTAGTGTACTTGTGTACAGTAGTAACAAGTGAAACCGAAAGAGATTGTGAGTTTCGCTTACCTTTAACCACATGAATGCTTTCACAAGTTTTCGGGTTCCATACGATCAAACTTGCATCATCAGAGCCGGTACAAATCAGTTTACCTATAGTATCCACACACAAACAAACAATTGAATGACTTGTAGACAAACCATAAAGCATAATTAAGCAGAAGCTTATATATATAGATACCATCAGGGGTGAAGTCACCGCAAGTGACACTTTGATTGTGACCAGAAAACATATTAAGATAGGCCTCTTTATCAGCATTCCACATCCACATAGAACAATCTTCTGATCCAGCCAACACAATGTGTCCTCTCGGATGCCACTTCACCCACTGAAAAAAATTGACACAGAAAGTTACAAGGTTTCACAATTTGACATAAACCTTATCAAGGAGTGGTTTTTGTACCTCGATTCCACCACCAGGACCGTCCAAAACACATTTCAAAGCTCCTGATGATGCATCAAAGATCTGAACGACGCCATCTAATCCTCCAGATGCAAGTACCTGTCCATCGTAGCTAAAAGCTAAAGAAGAGACAGAGTCTTTGTGACCTGGAAGCTCAGCAGCCCAGTCTCCATTGCCGATTTTCCAGAGAAAGGCTTTATCATCTCCACCTCCAGTTGCAACTAGCGTAGGATCTGTTGGGCTACAAGCTAATGCATAAAGCTCACCTGTCAAAGAAAAACGTTCTTAGTTCATGAGAATTGCAAAACATTTGAGTTGATAAAACAGAAATGATAAAATTCAGAAATAAGCATTACCTTTGTGACCGGTGAATGTGTGAATTGAGTCATCGTTTTCATCTGCAACCAAAATCAAAGAACCAACCATGTAGCAGCTGAGATATTGGTAAAATTAAGAGCCATAAAACTCTCAAAAAGTCGAGAGATTTCGCGGAAACACAAGAGGAGATGAGTATATACCAAACTCTTCACCATCATTATCGTCATCATCATCAACATCATAATCTGCCTCAGGAAGATCTGAATCCACAATTGAAGAGTCACACACACATACATAAAATAAAAGGTCACGAATCGAAGAAGAAGAGAGAGAGAGAGAGGGATGAATATGAAAAGAATAAAACCTTCTCCGTCGACATCGATTTCATGGAGGACATCAGATTCACCAAGGAAAATCTCTCCCTCTTCTTCTTCTTCCTCCACTCCTGGATTATTCATCTCTCTATTACTCATCTTCTTCTTCTCGCTTACCCACAGACACGACGAAGAAGCAACGAGGAGAATCAAAACGCGACGACAGAGGCGGCGGAGAGAAAGTGTGACGTGTCACGACGATGGAACGACAAAAACCCTTTTAAAGTTTCTATAATACGCTGTCGTTTCATTTTGTTATAGCGCGAATCTGTATCGTTTTGTTACTACTTTTACACTAGACACAATAATCTTACACAAATGTTTAACAAAAAGATTATAAATCTTTTCTTTTATCGAACACAACTTACACAAAATCACAAATCTTTTAACGTTAACTTCATTCAATAATTTAAATTCAACAAGAGAAAACGAAAAACTTACTGGTAAGAAAATTACCTAACCTTGTACAAAACAAAACAAAACTATTTTTTTGCTTCTTTCAATTGGTTTTTAACCTTTTTGTTTGTTTTTTTACCTAGGACCAGATAATTCAACAGCGTGCAAATTGTAAGTAGAGTCAACAATCCAATCAGAGTTAAGATTAGGACTCAAATCAATCTCTTCCCTCAAAATCTCAACTTTCTGCCACTCGTCCCATTTCTCCGCAAGCCCATCTCCTTCAAGCATCCTCACCACTTCCGACATCTTTGGTCTTTCCATCGGAGATCCTTGCGTGCAAAGCAACGCCACTTGAATCACCTGTTCCAGTTCTCTCTCCTCATAGTTCGTCTGAAGATCTGGATCAACCAACATCTCTAGCTTCTTCTCCTTCAATAACCCTTTCACCTAAAAACGAAAACAAAAACACAAAACTTTCAGAAAGTTTACATTTTGAGAATCAAGCGCTGAACAAAAGTTATTATTTTTTTTTTATACCCAGTCAAGCAACATGACGTCGTCGTCGTTTGCAAGCCTAGCAAGATCGAAAGCTCTCTGTCCTGTGATAAGCTCTAAAAGCATAATTCCGTAACCGAAAACGTCTGTCTTCTCCGATGACTTTCCGGTGGAGAGATATTCAGGAGCGATGTGACCGATCGTGCCACGGACGGCTGTTGTCACGTGAGTGTCTTTGTAGTCCATCAGCTTCGCCAGCCCGAAATCACCAACCACCGCTTCGAACTCCTCGTCTAACAGAATGTTCGCTGCTTTTACATCGCGGTGAATGATCTTCGGATCGCAGTGGTCGTGTAAGTAAGACAAACCTCGAGCTGAGCCTAACGCGATTCTCTTCCGCGTTGGCCAATCCAGCGGAGGCTGTGACGGTGGCCTCTCTGCGTCATTTACGAAAAAATATTCTCTTTAGAGATAAAACGAATTGAGACAGAGCTCAAAGTTCTGTTTTTTCTTTACCTCTGAGGCATGAAGCGACGCTTCCATTGGCCATGTAAGGATACACGAGCAATCTCTCTGTAGGTGTCATACAGAAACCACGTAATCTCAAGAGGTTTCGATGAACGGCCATACTTATCATCTCTACTTCTGTTTGAAACTGGAGCTCTCCGCCTGGAGTTCGCTCTTCCTTGAGTCTCTTGACAGCAACTAGAGTGCCGTCTGCTAAACGTCCCTTGTAGACTTTCCCAAACCCTCCTCTGCCTAAAATGTTCTTGTTGCTAAACCCGTCGCTCGCTACTTGTAGCTCCCGTAAAGAAAACCTCTTGAGCTGTCCTAGATGAACCTCTGGATCTTCTTCAGCTGCATAGAGATTTGGCATTTGAAACTTTAGCTTAAACAATTGAATAATTGAACAGAAACTAGTGGGAATGATAAACTGACCAGGAACATCGAAGAAAATGTCGAGTGGCTTTCTACGACGCCACCAAGCAAAGGCTATTGCAGGAGCAGCAAACAGCAGAGCAGCACCTGCAGCAACTCCACCAGCTATTGCTCCAGTTATGCCGTAACCACCTGAAATCAAAGTAGACGCGTCGAAAAAAGCTTTAACACTATCGATTTGGTTATCTCGTCTTCTGTTTCCTATGATGTAAAGAGGCGGCTTACTCGGGGTGGAAACTGGTGGAGGTGGAATAAAAGGCGGTGGAGGAGAAAATGGGGGAGATCCAGGACATGGGTGACTTGTAACAGGTCCACAGAGGTCTAAGTTATTAGCGAAACTGCACAAAGAAACGAGAATTTTCAGTCGCCAGTAAGTTCAAAGACACTGACACAATAACTGATGTAGCTGAAAAAGATAGGAATATAACCTGATGGGTGTGAAGAGTGAGAAGGATCCATTGTCAGGAACCGAACCAGAGAGTTTGTTATTTGATAGATCTCTGTGTTGCATCAATCAAGGTTAAGTGGATTAAGCCATTAACTCAAACAAATCAATAAGAACAAAGCAGACATAAATGAAAGTTGATGAGAAAAAAACTCACAATACTTGAAGGGTAGTGATATTGGTCAATGACATGGGAATAGACCCAGTGAGACTGTTGTTGTTAAGCCGGCTATTCTTGCATGAAAAAAAAAAAAGATCAGCAAAGAGTTAGAATTTGGGACTAATTAAACACTAGTGTGACTGAACAGGTAAAAGCAATTGTACTCACAGAAATCTCAGCTTTGAAAGCTTTCCCAATGATTCCGGAATGGGACCGGAGAAGCTGTTTAAGTAAAGATCCAAGCTCACTAAGTTTGTCAGATTTCCAAGATTACTAGGAATTGGGCCAGTTATGTTGTTACTGTAAAGCTCCCTGTAAGTAAATAAGAAACTTAATAAAAAGATTTGAATTATCTAAACATTGGACTCGTTTTGTTAAACATGGTGTGCATAGGTGAGACTTACAAATACTGCAAATTCTTGAGCACACCAAGCTCTGGAACTAAATGGCCAGACAAATCAGCGTTTCCCAAATCACTGTAATCAACAAAAGAAATAAAAATGTCAGAAAGCAAATTGATAGATTCAAAGTTAAAAAGAGAGAGAGATTAGTAGAAAGCTTTTGTACACTCTTATGACGCTGTTCTCGTTGTTGCAAGTGACGTGAAACCATGTGCAAGGATTCACAAGCGTAGGATCCCAGCTCTGCAAGACATTGTTCGGATCAACTAGAGTGACCCTCAGAGTGTGCAATGCATCACCTGTAATCAGAACCACAAATCTACAAGATTATCATCAAGCGAAGATTGATACAACATCAAAACAAATAAAGTATGTCAGAGAATTTTTTTTTATCAACAACATGAGATAGTTACAAGACACACACCGCAAAAAAATAGAAAGCTTCAAGCTGTTATAGAGACGATCAAGGAATCACAAAGTGGGAACTTTTCCACAGCTTTTCAATTCCAAAGTTGACATGGAAAGAAGAGAACTTGGATTCAACAGTGGATTCACTGTAATGGCCACTAAATCTAAACATAGAGAGAACGCAATCTTCTCTGCAATAGAGCATACAAAGAACTTTCTATAACCCAAATCCAAAATTTCTACAATATACTCAGTACCATACTATAGTTAAGTCCATAACACACAAACTCAATCATCAAAATTCTTTACAATATAAAAAATGCAGACCTTTTTGATAGCAATTAACTTCAAATAACGAAGAATCGAGGAATGAATTGAGAAACGAGTAAGAAAGCAGAGCGTTGAGTAGCCACAAACCTTCCAGGTTAGCAGAGGCAAGCCACAGTGTTTGATTCCGCAGTAAGATGAGTGAGATTAAGATAAACGCAACATGAGTCGTCTCCATTTCTAGCAACAATGCTAATTTCTCTTCAGATCCAACATCACCTCCGAGAAACCCTAACCCACAAAAATCCCCAGCTCAACACAAATCCCTTCATTCATGAAACCAGCTTAAACCCCATTAGCAGTAAAAGAAATCAAAAATCAAAATCCTTATTCTCCGGCGTTCTCGTCGTCTTTTCTCAATCAGACTACACTCACTCTCTCTCTCTTCTCTATCTCTCTGCTAAACAAAAAGTTTTTTTTTTTTAAATAAAAATAAAAATTTAAAAAAAAGAATGGTGCTTTTGGGAAAATCTACGTGAAGTAATAATAACAAACAGCTTTTTAAGAAATTCTTATTAAGCCGCAAACAACAAGCCTGCCAGAGAAACTATGATTAGCGTTGTTCGTCCTCTCTTTTTCTTTCTCTATCTTTTTCTCTTTGTAAAATATTTGTTTTGAAATAAGTAATGATTATATTGCTATTTTCGTTTATTTTATTTAAATCTCTCACTCACAGGCTTTTTCATTTATTTATGGGGGGGGCATGCAGTGTGAGGAAGACGAGGAATATAGCTGCCCGGAACGGTGCTGCCCGTTCTGCCCCTGTTTGGCAAAAACGGAGTTCGCGCGAGATCGTTGAAAACGACGTCACTTGGATTTTGGTCTCTTTAGGCTCCGCACCCGTTTTCTCCTGGTCAAACATTTCTTCGGGTCCCATTTTGTTTTCCTTATTTTTAAAAAGTCCAATAACCTTTTTCTTTTCTTGTCCGTCGTCAAATTTAAGAACCTTATTAATGCAAGTAAGATTCGCAAAGAAAAGAAAAAGAAAAAAAGGTTTACAATGGTCAATGGAGAGAGTTTTTAATCATGTAGGGAATCTTATACCAAAAATGTGAAATACCCTTAACTTTGTTTTTCACAAGAAATTGAAAGATCCCTAAACTCTTGTTAGTATTTGAGTTTTGTCAAAATTCTGGTGGAAGAAACTGTACTGTAGAGACGGGAAAGACAAAATTTGGCCAAGTTCCACTGTGGAGTATTATGGCATGCGTTCCATGACTTTTAGTCTTTTACTACTATTTCACAATACAGTTTAACAAAAAATTGTCTTCTTTTCTTCCACTGTGGAGTAGCATGGCATGTTTTGATTTCTTCTAAAGTTTTTTTCCATTCACTGAACACATTGATTGCGTAGTGCAGAAATTAAAAAAGAAAAAAAAAAGGAATATTAATAGCAAATGTATATTTGTTACCCGATGAATATCACACATTATGCTTGGCCCCACGTGGTGGACGACTCTTTCATTTCATTATGATAGAAAGGTTTCTAGAACAATAAAATAAAGTAAAAGACACGAACAAAAGTAAAACATTTCAGGATAATGTTTAATTGATGAGATTTTGTGAGTGGTAAAGATCAGCTGTTATGCAATGAAACTCCCCTTTAACCCCATATCTGCTGACTGCTAATATGTTCATAAAAATAATATTGATAATCTAAAAGATAAGGAAGCCTTCCTATATTTGTTACTTAAAAAAAATAAAAGCACTAAAAAATAACTTTCAACCAAAATACAGTTGAAGAAGATGTAAGAAGAACACAATGAAATCTAAAACCAATTCCAATATAAACAAATTCAAATTGACAATAACATATGATATGGCCACAGAAAATTACTACGGAACAATAATCTATCTCAAGTGACAAACGTTCCAGGTCAGGAAGAGGTAAACAAAAAGAAAAAACTAAGAAAGAGAGAGTATCAAAGAACATGTAGAATTTACAAAGAAGAATTATATCAAGCAAAAAGGAAGACATGGACGCAAACGCCATATAATGGAAAACGCGAAACGCTGAACGTTGATCTAAGTGAGTTTTCGCCACATAGATCCTTTGGAAGCAGTTAAGCACTTGACTCTCGGGAATACAAAGCCTGTCTTTGGAGGGTTACCATCTACAAGTGTGTTCTCATATATTTCTTTGCACTCTTGTACCACCTGTTCTCATCACCATAACAAAACCATTTCGCAAATATGAATAACTCTTCGTTATCAAACGGATTCAAAATCTCATAACAAACAAACCTCTTTTGTGTCCTTTCTTGGTATGCCTTCACGCAGTGAAACAAGCTTCTCCACGACCTCGGCCTGCGATTTTGTATATATCAGAGATTCTGTGTGTAAAGAACAACAAATGATTTTGTAAAATCACGAGTAAGCTTTGTTTATTTGATAATTATGTACCGGGCAGTCAGGCTGGTGCTCAAGAATGTTCGAGTACACGAGTGTAAATGCATCAAGACTCTCTGCGGATGCAAGTTCTCTCAGATCACTCATTATTCTGATTCTGCTCTCCACTTTCTGTAACACAATCCCAAGTGGATACATAAAGCAATGAAATTAAAATAAAATAAAATCATTCAGGTTTAAATGAGTTAAGTACTAAAACAAACTTACAGATGCACTTATATACTCCCTAAAGAAGTCCATGAGAACCTCCTCGTCAAGCCTCATCCGTTCAATAGTTTCTTCCTTGATGTAGTTTTTCTGGAATTACACGCGTCAACCCCCAAGGCTCAGTGCTTATGTATAACGATGAAAGTTAAATACCAGAGAGTAAATGGGTAAACAAACCTGTGTTAGGAGATGATCAACATAAACAACGACTGTTTCTTCCAGACAAGCTTCGACAAATCGTCGAAATGATCTTTCTTCGACATACCTGAATCATCACCATTCACACCACCAAGACGTTAATCGAGTTGTAATGATACCAAGTTCTGTCACATGAAAGGGGACACGGAACACTTACATTTTCACATCTGTGAAATAATCACCAAAAGTTGCCACGAGGTACTCGGTAACCTGTCCCTCGCACCATTCTATAAAGTAAACAGCAAGGTTAAGAACAAAACCATACGAGGACCAAGCCAAGAACAAGTATCGAGTATATATATATATATATGTATATGTCATCTCGCTGAGAATTTAGATGTCGATGGTGCTGTTTTAGGAGGAAAGGAACAAAGAAGGATGAAAGAGCGTAACATGATTCTTAAATGATTGCGTTATAAGTAGCAGAACTATGACAGCAGACACATGTAGGAAATCAATGCGGATGAATATAGACCATTTCTATTAGAAATCAAATGGAAACCAGTAGTAGAAGTAACAAGGAGATGACAAAGGTAGATACCTTTCTGGTAAAGCTTGACAAGTAATTCCTGAACTCCTGGATCCTCAAAGATAACACGAACTGTTTGGTGAACTGCTTCCTGCGATCAAAAGACAAGATGCCACTTGTGTAAAATCCAACATAAATCTTTAAACTTTAAGGCTTGCAAAATCAGGTTAATTTTTCATATCAACAGCCAGACAATACAGAGGCAAGAACTACATCTGGATTGAAGACAGGTGAGATATAGGAATCTCTAACGTACCTTAGCCACCTCCAAGAAACCTTTGCAAGTGTCTTCAAAATTCACCTGACAGAAATACTACATTAGAATAGCATTTTCCTAGCATGCAAACGAGGGTGCAAGCGGATATAGATGTGGAGTATCAAGGGACTGAGGGTTGGCACGATGCAGTGGAATTTGAGACTTCCGATCAAAAGAATAAATTGCCAGAAGTTGAAATCAGAACATGGAAGCTGGATTACCTGCTCCGCATAGTTCTGTGGAAGAGCTTCTAAAGTGCTATTACTCAACTCCATTGCAAGGTCATAGCAGCGAAGGTTGTTGTTTATCTGTATGAAGTATTAACAAATATAAATCTTCATCGAAAACAGGAGAGTGGTAACAATACCATTTAAAGAGTCATATGTTTTGACATACCATAGCGCAGAGAGGTTCCAGACCAATATCAGAAGCGGGTTCTTCAACTCTCTTCTTTTCAGCTGCTTGAAAATCAATCATAACCTGAAGTAATCAGCAATGTCAATCACTATGCTACAAAGCCTACGAAATTAACAAGGTATAAAATTAAGATAAAAATGAAATCAGCTTACAGCACAACGAAGAGGAAAAAAGTAAAAAAGAGAGAGACAGTAAATGGAATTGGACGTTAGTGTGGGATATAACGATTTGAAATTGCTGAGCATATAAAGTCAATAGAAAGCCTGAGTAGGGAAATGAATTATCTCCAATTCTAACCCCTTTTAGTTTAAAGCCAAACAAAGAAATTTGGGAGAAACCAAAAAAATGTATATACAATCTCTCTGACTTGCCTGAATAATAGCCAAAGCAATCCTGTACAGCATAACATCGGTGCTATTATCTCTGACAATTTGCACTTGCTCACCAAGTATTCTGAATAAATCTACAGCAGCCGGCGTGTATAATTTTCCTTCCTCTGTTTTCTTAGGTGGTTGCACCTTATCCGCCTCAAGGATATTCATGTACCATTTCTGCAACCAAAGAGGATAGTCAACTAAAGTTTAAGCAAAAAGAAGTATTATAATTGAAAGCCTCAAAGCAAGCAGAGAAGATCAAACGTGCATGTCATTACCTTCGTTGTAGCTTGCATTCTTTCAACATATGCATTCATTAGAGGATCCATTGAACCACTCTCAGAACACACTTGAGCTAGTGAATCATCAACACCAAGTGCTATCAAGTTTTCTTGGTACTCTACCACCCAACCAGTAACCTAGCAAGATCCAAAAGAGAAAGAGAACATACATCACTCTCTATAGGATATCTGATGCACAGAGACAGAGTAAAACGAATGAGGCATATTGATGAGCACACAGTGTTAAGGCATGAATACAAAGGTGGACAATAACTTATGTGGCAGACACAAAATATAACCCCCTTTTAATTTTTTCAATGGTGTTCCCTGTCAGATAACTTGAACTAACTTGACATTTGCTTACATACCATGCATGGCTGATTAACAATGTCAATGATATTCGGCCAGAAAACACAAGCTAAAGCACCAAAAGACATAAGAAACAACATGGCAAGAACACTACTAAGAAATAAGCTTTACATACCTTTAATATCTCTATATTTGTCAGATCATTTGCCCTGTCACTGAGCAATCTGAGCATTTGTATGAATCTCTCGGTATACAGGTTCACCATAAGCTGAAATATCTCATATCTGCCAACAGATTAAGATTGCTAAGATTATCACTTTTCCTTCGGGAAATGGATTAAGATTTTAAGCTGCAATCTTTCATTGTTCTAGAGGAAAACAAAGGAAGTTGGTGTAGGAAAAAACCTCGGAGGAAAACAAGGCGCCACATAGTCATAAATATCTCCAAGTTCTTCTCCAATCTAGTTGTCAAACAAAGAAAGCATGAAAGAGTCCCAGTTAATTAAGGAAAATAGTTGTGAAAGATAACAGAAGAAAACAAGGTTGACATCAATCGTTGGATATTAACGTCTATGGAACAGGAACAGCTTTATAAGATGATCAGGTCTATTGCGAATGTTTGCGAAAAAATAATAACATACTGGATCATCAACCATATTCATTAAAAAACAAAAGACAAAGACTTTTAACTAATTTAGTTAACTAAAGGAGATCTACTGGACGCTTAATAGTAACACAAATCTATCAAATAGTTGAGTAACAAGATCATGAACTTCAGAAAAGAGACAATGAAGAAGAAGAGTTTGCAAGAAAGGGGATAAGTCGCACAAACCATTCTAGCTTCCTCCAAAGCTGCTTTTAGGTCTTCATATACAAGCTGGTCAATAATTCAGTGTTAGGATGACCTCTCAAAGAAACACATCCTTTTAGCTATGCCACCAAGTGAAAATTATCAAAAGTAAAGTGTTACCTTCAAAAGCCTGTTGAATCGATCTTCTACTGACTTTCTAATCTGCTCGTAGCATTTATCCTTGTAGCCTTTCCCTTGGAATTTGAACTTCTGTTGTGCAAGACCCTTTGACGAAGCTGACGTTGTAGTAGATTTCCTGGATTCAACACAACCAACATAGTCACAAGTGATTGTGTGGACTTCAATAAAATACCACTGCTTTTCAGGAGACTAGATCAGTGTATAACTTATCTTGTTTAAACCCACAGTGAAAAGGTGAAAAGTGAAAGAAATTCTGAGACAACAGATCAAGAAGAAAATAAACAAAAACTTGTTAGACTCACTTGCCAGGCCTTCGAGGATTTGCTACAGATGCCATCGCACCTTCTCCCTCAGCCTCTGCTGCTTCTTCAGCAAGTTGTTGATCAAGAATTTCTTGCATCTCAACAACCCTTTGACAGAAGAGAGCATTGTAAGTTAGCACATCCCGTGTGTAGGGAACTTTAAATGCCAGCATAAAATTTCCTTGATATTGCAATGTACGTTGCATGAAACTAGAAAGAGACATTTTGCTTGTTCATAAATGGTTGTCACGATAACACAATAACTTCACTATCCTACTTTACCAATTTGGACTGGTCTTGACACTAATCACCAAAAAATATTTAAACATAATCTTCCTTGCTTATTAAAATATATTTGCTAGCGACAAAATTACTGAAAAGTAGCTTTATTGGTAATATATGCAATAGACAAAGATGAAGAGTGTCGTTGGTGTGAAATTATACCTCAAAGCACGAACCAGTGTTTGGGGACTGCAGAACAAAGAGATACATCAGTAACAGAGTAAAAGTAGTTAATCAGTAATTTTGAGATAAACCAAAAAAAAATTGTATTTTGATATCTTAGCAGAATTATGAGCTTAACAACTATGACCTGCTTATTTCAACAAGGAGAAAAATCCAAATGTGTACTTAAGCCCCAAGGTCTGGCTGACAACATAAAACAGAGCATTACGTAAACTATGTAAAGCTCTGTTTTAAATGCTCATATCAAGCTACTAAATAAATGGTACAGGCCAACTACGTTCCTCTCATCCATTGTTTTCTTCCTTGATCTAATTAGTTTACTAGCCTCATTCGTATCAAATACCAGCAAGGATCATAATACTAATTTGATGCAGTAGAGATTAACAGAACTGGAATTAGACAGAGAGGTTTAGCATAACCATATATTTACTCAATTACCTTTCTTTAGAAAGTTTGTAAAAGTTGGCAACGTGACCCCATAGTGTCTTCTCAAATGTTTCCCATGTTCTATCAACGTCTTCAAAATACTCCCTGAACCCATCAAAACAACTCTTCAGAAATTGGCGTGATAATGTAAAATGAAAGATAGTCCAGAGAGGCGGGATCAAATCATCATAGACACTATCAAAAGAATAAAATTTCCGTGTACTGCTTATTTACTTAAGCATCGAGACCTAGTTTCCTTCATTTCTAGCTAGTAATCATTTACCAGCCCAGTAACCCTTGAATTAAGGCTTTCACTTCATGTAAGTACGAAAAGCAAAATAAAGAAAAGAGTGGAATAAATACAAACCTTAGCCTCCCAACCTCCTCTCCAGCAGCTGCTAAGGCAAATCTCCTTTTACCATCGAGTGCTGTTAGTCTCTATTGAAGAACAAAAAGAATGTTATGTCTTACACCTGTCATTCACTTTCTCAAAAAGTGATGCAGTCAGAAATGCCTGGAATCCATGGGAAGAGGACTCGTCCTACCTCGTAGGTGTTAACAATTTCTCTATCATCACTCAGAGACTCCCGAGCAGCAGCAGCTTCAACAGAAATCGACATCATACCTTCTACATCCTAGATAAAGACAGCGTTGTATTAAAATTAGTTGATTAAAGAACTGAGACGACAATGCAGAGCTATAAGTTTTCGAGTTCTAGATTAAGTTAGAAGGACAACTCTGGATCAGAAACTGTTTGAGCAATAGAATAAAAGCTCCTTGGCACATCTACCTTCAAAGTTTTGTTTAGATTATTCCTGGCATTACTCAGCAGCTTTATTTGGTCATGATTGTCAATCAAAGTTTGGCATTCCTGACAAAGCCTGTGGCACAATCAGTGAAGTTAGAGGAAAAAAACGGGAAAATTGTCAACTCAGCTTCACGAAAATCTAGCCAAATCTAAAACATACTTATCGATAGAAATGAAATTATCCCGCAGTTCATAAATGGTTTTCTCGGATGAGGAAAGCGACTCCAACCCATCTTCAGCTTGTTCAACCTGCAGTTTTTCAGCATTGATTATTTAACAAAAGATTGAAAAACAAAGAGCTATAACACCGGATTAAAGCTTTACCTGCTCAGCAACCATGGTACTAAGCTGCGCATCATTTGCCTAGACAAAGAAAGAGCAATATCACCAGTAAGTTCATACCAGTAACATTTCCAGAAGAACTCAGGATAAATTGATCAAAACTTAACGATTCAAACCCAGCCTCGGTCAGTAATAACTCTAATCTTAGTGCAAGCGATATTTCTAAGCCAATATAGTTCCGATTGCAATTGAAGAGCAAGACGGCGAACCTGTTGACGAGCGATGTAATCGGCCTTGATTGAAGAAATAGATTGCAAAAGCTCCGGTAAAGGCAAGAGCTTCGCCACCTCCCGGACAGCCGCCTCCTTGGCTTCCACACCGAGATCCTCGACCATCATCTTCGCTAGATCACCTTATTTAAGAGCTCCGATCCTAAATTGAAGACCGTCTCTGAGAAAACAAAAGAAAAATTATTAAAGCCTTCGAAACTATCACTATAACGCACAGGGAGAGATCTGACACAGAAATGTAAAGGCTAAACGGACGCAACCGAAGAAGTCATTGAGCAAATTCGAGAGCCAGAGTGAGATTCACGGCGTTTACTTCGTCGTTCTAGATTTCCTTAGCTGGTTTTGAAGATCCTTTTGAGAAGAATGGTGTTGAGATAGATCAGGTGGAAGAGCAACAACGATTTAAAACCTCCGGAACGAGTCTCGTCGACTCGCGGCTCTATTGGAAAGTTCGGAAACGCTGAAATCTTCACCTCGCTCGCTTTTGATTTTTTCCTTTTTGACAGCTGTTGTGGAATTTTTTTTTTTTTCAGTTGCTTTTAATGCGATCAATTGATGTTTCCCCGCAAACGCTAACGCTGACGCTGGTCCGGTGAACAAAACGCATTCACGAAGACCATAATCCGATTCGGGTCGTCATAGAAAATAAACGTGATGTATGTTGTTTATGGAATTGGTAAATGCAGAAAAACATTTCCTTTTCATATTTACGTTGCGATTGCATAACTTTGGTACTGATAAAAAAAGTCATTACATACAGTATTAAAATGCTCTAAATTGATTGATCATATATCAAATCCTCTAAATTGAGTTTCTACACTAGTATGAGGTTTGATTCCCACAAATGCAAATATTCCATACTAGTGGAGGTAGGCCAAGATACCTATAACGTTATACATGTAAAGATGTTTGTCGTAGTCTCGTGTGTTAAGAGTAGAAATGTTTACGGTGAAAACGTTTATCATGGATGTTATCGACGGATGGTAATGGAGTTATGTGAAAATCATATATGTACAGTATTTTGTTACATATATATTCGTTACACTAAAATAATTGTAAACTAACGTAAAAAGATTCAATAAACCAAACCAAATTTTAATCAGAATACGATTGGACAATTAATAATTTTATAATTAAGATAACACGGAAAGATTGGTGCTATTTGTGTGACGCAGAAAACCCGAAAAATACCAGTAAATGTCAAAAGAGAGAACAGACGAGAAAGTATAAAGAATGTGAGCGGAAAAAATGAGATAAAAGAGTGAAGAACCAAATAATCGTCGTTGTTCGCAGTCTCACCAATACAACGAATCCTGCATTATATTCAAAAACACACGAACGATCGGCGAAGAAAAATACAAATTCTGCAGTTTTTGGAAGAGATGATGCATCTCCTTCCTTCTCCGCCAATCGTCTCTTTTCCCGCCAATCCTAGTCTACTGCTGGTCTCACCACCGTCTTGTCCGCCGCGAAGAGTGAGCTCCGCCGTCGTTTCCGCTGCCTCTAGAGATGTAGATAGCTTCACTAGTAAATCCGGTTATCTGTTCAGTCTCAGCTCCGACGAGGCCGATTCCTTGTCGGAGTACAATTTTGCCAGGATTGATGGGATGTATAAGAAGAAGCCTCTGATTCTGCTCCGCCGATTAGCTCAGATCGGGACTACGTTTGGTTTCTGGTTTGGGCTTCGCTTAGCGGATGAGGCTCTAGATCGCTCTGAGCAAATGTTCAAGGTCTTTCTCTAATTTTGCTCCCCCGAATTCAATGACGCCTTAAAACAATTTGTTCTCATGTTTCATTTTCGTATGACGACTGGCTCTAATTAGGTACGAGCAGCGGAGCTTAGGAAATTACTGGTGGAGCTAGGTCCGGTATGGCTTCTCTCTTTCTTTTTTGGAGCTTAACTATGCAAATTCTGAGATCAGTTCATGAAATTGCTCAATGCAAGTGTTCTTCTCTCTTTCGGTGCTCAAATGTGTTTCAGGCGTACGTCAAAATCGCTCAGGCCGTTTCATCTCGTCCCGTAAGCTTACCATTCTGTATTCTTCAGGCTTTCTTAACATTGTTGACACTCGTTTCCTCGAGCATTGTGGTTGTTATTGATATTAAGATATGGTTTAATCATCAATAGGATTTGATACCTCCTTCATACTTGGATGAGCTCTCTCTGCTACAAGATCAAATCACTCCGTTTTCGACCGAAGTTGCTTTCAGTATGATAGAGGATGAACTAGGGCTTCCTATAGACGAGATTTTCTCTGAGATTTCTCCAGAGCCTGTAGCTGCAGCGTCTCTTGGGCAGGTACTCAGGAAGCATGTTCTTGATTGTCTAGAGCTTATCATAATGATAGTATCTTATTCCCGTTTTATATCTGGTCCACATTTCAGGTATATAAAGCTAGGCTCCGTAGAACTGGAGATGTTGTTGCAGTCAAAGTGCAGCGGCCTGGTGTGCGAGCTGCTATTGCTTTGGACACACTAATTCTGCGATATATAGCGGGTTTGGTTAAAAAGGCTGGGAGATTCAACTCAGATCTCCAGGTGACGTGAAACTTGTAAACTGGTGTCTTCCTTTGAATTGATAGACAAATATCGTATGTCAACTGTCAACATTACTTAACTCTTGAGATTTCCTTAATCATGCAGAAGAACAATGAAAATGTGTTGAAACTTGCTCTAGTAATCATTTCAAAGGGGTCATGTAGAAAAAATTTCGATAGTTTGTTTGATTCTGATTCTCACTCGTAATTTAGTTAGAGTGTATTGTTAAAACGTTCCAATGCTGAAGTGTGAATTCCATTTGCAGGCAGTTGTTGATGAATGGGCAACAAGTCTGTTTAAGGTAAAGGATCCACTCTTATCACAAGTCGTTTTCCATATTTTGCGTAGACATTTTTATTCTGATTGATCGAGTATATTTTGCTTAAAGTGGTAAGTTCTTGATGCTTCTCTTCTCTGTTCTCCGTCACTGAGGGAAAAGAGTGCCAGACTGGCTTCTGTAGAAAATGGTTAATGGTTTAAGTTGCTGAAAAAGATAAATTCCATCTTTGCTATTATGTGTAAATTGGATAGATGCTAACGATTTCGTTAATGTCTTCTAAAAAATCTTTTAGTTTTTGCATTTAAAAATTCGTGTTCGGAGAATATCTTAGAGCTTTATATTGAATACAGGTAAATCACCTTGAATGCAGGAGATGGATTACTTGAAAGAAGCTCAAAACGGAATACTATTTAGGTAAAGCCTGCTAATGTTCGAGTCTTGTCTAACCTTTTTGATCCCCTATATATGTTATAGCTATGATCAACTTCGCAGTACATTATATATTATCGGTCTGAGCTATAAATCATGTGGTATTTTGTCTAGCTGTGGTACTTGGACAAACATGATATTTATGTCTACAACATAATCAGCTCATATGGTTAAATCTTCGATAAGGGATTCCCTAAAGTAGCATTCTGTATTCCTGAATAGGAAGTTGTATGGTAGCATCAAAGATGTCTTGGTTCCAAAGATGTACACAGAGTATAGTACCAGCAAAGTTCTTGTAATGGAGTGGGTGGAGGTATGAAGCCAAACGTTTGCAATTAAAGAATCATTTTTCTGGTTTTCATCAAAGAATTGTATATGTTTCTTATGGCTTTAGGCCAATTTTATAGTTCTTAATTCCGTGTAGTCTACTTTCTGTATCACTGCAGGGTCAGAAGCTTGCTGAAGTTAATGATCTTTATTTAGTTGAGGTTGGCGTTTACTGTTCATTTAACCAACTTCTGGAGTATGGATTTTACCATGCCGATCCCCACCCTGGGAATTTTCTCCGCACATATGATGGGCAACTTGCATACTTAGGTATTTCTCGATCTCAATGCTAACTTTAAAGTCTTATGTCTACAAACTAAAGACATATTTTCTTGTCCTAAGAAGTATCTTTTGCTTTTAGCTTATTGAAATTTTAGTTTGTTTTGCTGCCAGATTTTGGTATGATGGGGGACTTTAGGCCAGAATTACGTGATGGATTCATGGAAGCATGTCTTCATCTCGTAAATCGTGACTTCAAAGCGCTGGCTAAGGACTTTGTAACTCTGGGGTACTCTGGTCATTTGTCCATCTGAATCTGAACTTTCAACTGGTGACATTTGCTAATCTTATCTGCACAACTTCTATAGGCTTCTACCACCAACCGCTGAAAAGGGCGCTGTGACAAAGGCTTTAACAGGTCCGTTCTTACTTTCGGTTTGGAAAAGAGTGTTAGCATTGAAACTTTTGGTTGTGTCCTGAAACAATTGCCTCCTTTCTCTACAGATGTTTTTCAAGGTGCAATTTCCAGAGGAGTTCGCAATATAAGTTTCGGTGACCTGCTTGGCGACTTAGGAATAACAATGTACTAACACTTTTACTTAAACTAATACATGCTAAACAATTTTATAAGTCTTACCAATATATCGCTGGGGGAGGGATATTTGAAGAGCTTTACTTGTATATTTTACGGCTACTTATTAGATGCTGGTATTCATTTGTCAAACTTTCAGGTACAAATTCAAATTCAGAATACCCCCTTATTTTTCTCTCGTTATCCGCAGGTACTTTATCTATCTTTTTCGCTCTATAGGCGTACTTTGCTTGTATGATGAACATTAGAACTGTCTGAGATTTTTCAGACTTTTGTACAAGATTGTAGGTCCAACTGGTATATGCGTTAAATGATTAATTCAGTTTATCCTACATTTATTCTCAACTACGGCTTATGTGTGATTAGTCTTTCTCTGTCTATTGAGAAAGCATTCGCATAATTTCTGGTTTCTCATCTTTGATTCCTCAGTCTTGCTGTTTTGGAAGGCATTGCCATTGGTATAAGCCCAAACTACAAGGTTTTGGGCAGTACCTACCCTTGGATTGCAAGAAAAATTCTAACTGACAGCTCTCCACAGCTGAAAAGCTCTCTTCAAAATCTTTTGTATGAGGTACTAAACAATCTTCAGATTGGACATCCTCATTTTGCATTCTGTTTCTTTCTGAACGTGCTTTTCTTGCTATATGTCTCTACCAGGATGGTGTTTTTCGAATTGACCGTCTCGAATCTTTGATTACCGAGGTGAGGCTGGTTCTAATCCCTTTCGTTTGACTATCTATGGGTTGCAGAATGTACAAAAGGTTATTGTGAACATTAGTACGCCAGTTTCCTTGTTGCTTGTTATCAAGTCTTTGGTTTGGAACTGGGTATTTAGGCTAACTTGATGAGGCTATGCGGTGTACAATGGTGAATTAGTCAGTAAACAACTGAATAATCATACAACTAGATGGCCTAAGAGCCAAGCAAAGACTGTGAAATCTGCATGATGATTTGAGTGAAAACTATACAGGATCATTACAAAAACGTCTACACTCAAGAAAGTTTACGACAGTGGGAAATGAATAACTTGGGTGCTATAGGGTTTTTAAGAATAGCATTTGGTTTCTTATCGACATCTACTTTCTTTAGTCTCTTAGGACAGAGACGGCATTAGTTCAGAAACCGGTGGAGGGAGGAACAGACTCTAAGATCGTCATTAAGCAAATATTTGCTTTTACTTTCACGGAACAGGTATTTTTAAGCAGTAACTTCCCTACTAATGAAATAAATGCTACAACTACTTAAATCTTGTAACATTGAACAGGGTTCTTTTGTAAGAGAAATCCTTGTTCAAGAACTTGCTAAGGTGAGGATATTAAATGTCTTTTCAGCTAAGTTATTCGATAAAAGAAAAACAGTTCAATCTTTATGTGCTAATAATCAAAATTGCGTGAAAATATCCTATTCTTGGTTAATCATAAGTATTTGTTATCTTTTGATGCTTACAATTAGTATTCAACAGGGTCTTGATGCATTGGGATTGGCAACTTTGGACTCTTTCACATCTATGCCATTTTCTGGTTCAAGACCATCCACTTCCTTGACAGAAGAAGACATAACAAACCTTAGAACCTTCTATCGACTCATCTCATTGTTCTCAGGGATGCAAAAGGAAGAAAGCGTAAGCACGGTAAGTTTTGGAAAGTAAATCAAATGTTGTTTTTAGCTGTTTTTTATCTTGAATGTGTTTTCGCATTAAACTTGTTGCAGCAAGTAAACGCGGTTACTAAGTATGGTGAGACAAACACGCCTCTAGCTGAGGCATCACTCGTCATGTATCAACTTCCATCGGCTCAAGAGATGCTTCCGATTCTCTCCATCTTACCCGAGGTAACAATTTAACGCTTTCAATTGTTGCAAACTCGATTTGAATAGTCTACATATATGTATTTATTTTATGATTCGAATAAATGTTGCAGCTTCCTCAAGAGTCGCAACAGAGGTTGCTTCAGTTGCCAGGTGACTTGGTTGGAAGATTAGTGTCTCGAGCTTTCGCTAGAACCATTCGTAGAATGTTTCTTTAATGATTGTCCGATTATATGAAACGCTTGCAGATTTATGACTGCTAATTTATTCATCAAACGCAATACTCTAATACCTTATAATCTCCATTGCTGTAAGAGTTGTATTGTTTTTTTACTTTTATTATGAGAATCAGTAAATTCGCCGTTTAACCCAAAACTTTGAACAAGATTGTTTGTTGACTTTTCCGAAACAGTATGTGTAAGCTTAATCGTAATTCTTGTATTGTGAAGAGATAAATTGTTTATTCATTTGAGTACCAAAAGCTTCACCAATGACCAAACGGTCCGAACCAGTGGTCACAGAATATAAACGAAGGAAGCAGTTTACTTTAAAAAAAAAAAAAGAAAGAGAGAGGAAGAGCAAGGACACAGTTGTTCTTAGACTTTGAACATGTAACTTTCTTTTTTCCCTTTATATTTTAATGGCTGGATAGTTCTTCTACAAGACAAACTGAGCACAAATAATAAATGCTACACTAATAGTACAATCACCTCACCAATTCAGGTGAGAGAGCCTTCTTCTTTCAATGACGCAGCCGACAAAAAACAATGCACATCTCAACCTCAATGCTATGAAGGTTGCTGCATCATGTGGTCTTGCTTGAGCGCTTGTTGCAGCTTTAAGACTTCTTGCTGTTGCTCTGGAGTCAGCATCCTTAGCTGTTCCGGTGTCAGGTTCATTACTTGCTGAAGCAATGTTGACTGAACATCGGCGGTGAGTTGTGTCTGCAGAAAAGAGAATCAATCAATCACGGATCATAAATTTGCAGCTAGAAAGAGAGCTCTTTCGCCTACTTGATGTGTACGATTTCTCATCCAATTGAAGCTTCATTGATAATAAATACCTGAGGCGCTTTCTCCTGTAACTGTACTTGATTTGGAAGCATTGAGTTCCTATCGTCCACCTTCATCATCTTCGATGGTCTGTTTAATGATTGATGAGGCCCCTCGTTTATCCTTTTGCTATAATTTAGTAATACAGTTTGCCCACTTTGCTGTAAAGTATATAAACACAGACGTGAAGTAATCTTTAGAGAAAATCCGAAAAGCAAATAAGAGAAACAAAGTGACTAAAGCAAGTAACTAGTCCACACTAAGCACCCTTCGATGGTATCTAGCTCTATATATTTGAAGTTTAATTAATAACTTAACGCAATCTTTTCTTTTGACCACTCACTAGCAACTTAATTGAACTATCAATAAGCCTCCCAGTGAATGACTAGTAAATGATGGTAACTAAACCAGAACATTCCTTTCGTATGTGTACTAATAACACCACATTTGAATACTATGGTGCTAAACTATGTAAAGATTGAAATCTGTATCACCATGGCTTCATTCTCTAAAAACAAAGGTATTGTAGAAACTCACCTGCATCACCGAGTTTGATAATGCTGGGCGAGGTACTTGAGATGGCTGGATAGCACTATTCGGAACTGAAGTCTGACTACTATAACTCATGCTGCTGGAACCTGGAACGATTTGTTTTTGGCGTTGGAATGGAGCGATTTCGCTTTTAACTTGGGATCTAGGAAGAGGATTCACAGCAGGACCTGGTTGTGCTACTAGTTGTTGTGGAATCTGACTAAAAGGTTGTTTAGAAGGCTGTTGAACGGGAAACTGACTATGGGGTGTTCGACTTAGCTGCTGCGGCCTTTGTGCCAGTGGCGGTAAAAGGTTTTGACTAGATTGTTGTGTGTCTTGAATTGAAGACCCTGTCATATGATTTGGGGCCTGAATAATATTTGGCGTTTGCAACTGCAGAATTCAAGAACAGAAATAGTCCTCTTAAGACATATATAGAGAAGGAAGAACCGAAGAACACACAAAACTGTTCATTAAGATGGAAAACTTACGACTTGTGGACTCACAATCCCAAGCATTATCTGTGCCTGCAAAAGTAGACAAAGTAATGGTTCGAAAGTTGGTGTAAGAATCATATAATGTAACAGGAACAATTTGTCAATAATGAAAAATGAGAGACCATAAAACAGTACAACACAGTGGAAGATACATTAATCAGCTCGTTGCGAAAAATTTAAGGTCAGGAAATAGCAAAAATTTGTCAGATTAGATAGGAATGTAAAAGAATAAAATGAAGTATTGTATAACATATACATATACATATTCAAAGAGCACACTTTCTACATAGAAGCTAATACAGATTGTTCCCTCCTAATTCCAATGAATCGCCAACATCTAACTTATAAGATCATCAGCAAGAGTAGACGAGAGTCGAATGATTTGCAGAGACAGGGGATGTGTAAGTAAGTACCAGGAAAACAGCTTTTAGCAACTGAGGTTTTGAAACCAACAACTGTCGAGATTGTTCCTTATTCTGTGTAGCCATTAACTGATAATTGAGAAAGCACAATCACATTACACCACTTGTTTTCCAATAGTTCAACAATGCATCAAAGAAAACAAGAGAGAATTTCACACCTTAACGGACGATATAATTTCAGTGAGCTGACTTTTAGTCATCTTGGCAAGATGAAGAGTCAGGGGATCACTAGGTGGAACCTGCAGCGTACCTTGAGTAAACTGCGAACCGACCTGAGGACCACCTAGCGCACCCGCCATAACTGATGCAGCGTTCATAGCTAGGTTGAGACCAACCGGTTGATGCATAGTCGAATCTACAGGCCCTCCTACTTGCTTCTGAGATTCTGTCATCGAACAATCAGAAAGAAAGAAACACAACGATAAGTTTAGCTTCTCTAAACACAATTGTGGTCGCTAAAGTTGAAAACAAAGCATACCGTTAGCAGCAGGTAAACCAGGTCCTCCTTGACCCTAAAATCCAAAATTACCATCTTTAGTCATAACTTATTGAGATGGAAGCTTTCTAAGTCGTTTGAAATCGGAGAATAAACAGTGGCAGAAGAAGTAAGAGAGGAGTAAGTAACCTGATCACGAGTTTTCTCAGTTCCTTTGTCATTCTCGGCAAAATCAACTCTTAATTGACGGCCATTGATTTCGTAACTCTGAAGATTACGACGAGCACTCAATGCTGTTTCTTCGTCTTTATACTCGCAAAATCCGTAGCCTTTTGGCTTACCGGTTTCTCTATCGGTAACTAATCTGAATTTAGGAAAACAAGCAGCAAAATCCACAATCTACTCAGAAAGGTGCTTTCTTTGACAAACCCTAAAACAATTGACTCCGAATTGAATAAGAACCCTCGAAGAGAACTGACCTAAAGGAGACAACAGGTCCAACCTCTCCGCAAATTTCTCTGAGTTGTTCCTCGGTAGCGTCGTAAGGAATGTTCCCAACTAAAACAGACAACGAAAATCGACAATTTTTGTAATCCAATTCGAAGAGAGTGATAAGGGGAAGAAGAAGAAGATGTGAAAGGAGAGTGAGGTTACCAAAAACGCAGCGTCGTTGGGATGAAGAAGCCATCTTAAATTCAACAGAAGATGACGAAGAAGAAGGTGAAGCGCCGCTTCATCTTCTTCCTCCAGCTAACGCTTACTCGAATTGAATGCGAATTCGAACGAGTTCAATGAGAGATTCGAAACCGCGAGTTTTGGGAAATTTCTCAGAGATCTTTCGTATTTCGTCAATGGGACTTGCAATTAAATTTTGTTTTGCTTATGATAAAGAATTAAGTCGAATGAAATTATTATTAGCTTAATAAGTACCAAAGCGGGATAAAGCAAAAATGGAAACTTTATTTTTCTTTGTGACGGAGAAAATTTAATTGCGATGATATTGTATATTGGGTGTTAGGATTTTTTAAGTTTACATGTCGAGTGGAGAATTTTTTTTTAAGTTTGTTTGTGGAAATGTAAATATATACCTTTATCCAAAAAAATAATGTAAATATACATTATGTTTATTCAATATTAACAAATATTATATGTTTATACTGATTTCACTAATTTTCGTTCTAGGTACTCCATTTCTAACGTAATATTAGTAACAAGTATTAGGTCCCGTACTACGTACGGGAAAGTATAATGCAAGTGATATCATTTTTTTCTTTTTTTTTTTTTGCAGCAAACTATAGTATAAAATATGTAACAATTAACAACAGAAAAATAAAAAAGTAGGTATTACTTATTGGTTAATCAAATACTTTTAGCGAAACATTACATCGTTGATAAA
This sequence comes from Erythrophleum ivorense, assembly GCA_026724425.1. Taxonomy (NCBI): domain Eukaryota; kingdom Viridiplantae; phylum Streptophyta; class Magnoliopsida; order Fabales; family Fabaceae; genus Erythrophleum; species Erythrophleum ivorense. The sequence continues at coordinate 2,406,198 of JAIUCV010000077.1, read as the reverse complement.
GAACAACATATCCAAGAACCCAATGCACTATGTGGGAAACTCTTTAAGCAAAGCTTCCCTATTTACTTTATTACAATTTACAGAGTTAGAAAGATCTAAAAATAAGACCAACAACAGCAACCGAACAGAGACCTGCAACATGCAGCAATTTGAAGGTAGGAGATGCTAGAAGTGATGCCACTTTTGTAGAAGGCAATCACCCTATTTCAGACCCAATTTGTGGATAGACAAAGCTCTGTTAACAAACAGCTTTTATTTTCGTGAGATGCAAACCTGAGGAAGAGTTGTTCCTTGATGGAGTCTCCGGTTACGTTCCTTCCAAAGCTCGGAATTGGTGATTAGCCAAATTAGTAGGAGAGCCATCTTTTATGATTTGTCAGTTGAAGCAGATGGCAGCAACATGATAAAATACAATACTCGTGGCTTCACACGAACAGATCCAGGAGATGAATCTAAATTCACACAAAAATATGAAAAGATATAAATTTGACGATTCTAATCAGTGATAATACTAAAAGAGTTAACTGAGCAATAAGTCGCTTCAGCAAGTATGTATAATGTTATCAAAACATCCTCCACAGAAAATCAAGTCTAAGATGAGATCTTTACTTTGTAATTTTTTATAATGCTACACATAATGTTGGATACAATAGGCGAATCATATTTTCATGCAATTGAAAAGAATTCACAAAATACTGGAGCAATCATTTAAGAAATCAAACTACAACATATTAACCTTATTGGTCCAGAAGAAGTAACTTGAAGACCGATTCGTCTTTCAATCAGGAAATACAAAGACGACATTAACCTTGATTATCAAAATTGTTTCTCAATTTGTGCTTCGTCAATTTGGGACTGGAAAAAAGGTCAACTTTTTAAAAAAATATCAACAATGGTGAAGAAATTTTATACTTAAATGGATCGATGAATACAATAAGGCAGTAAGAACTACTGACAAAGGATAGAACAAACTAAAACAATTTTGTATAAACAGAATTGGAGGAGAACTCATATGAAGTTGGAAGATTATTACCTTGAACTCAAAATACAGTAACTATCTTCAGGGTGTACGCCTCTTTCACTCCATTTCCTTCAATTGGTTTCTGAATTTCTTTACCAATTTCGTTTTGACAGAAGCTTGAATCCTGTCTCCCTGTAAGCAAAAAACAATTGAGTGAAACACATATTTCTAACAAAAGCAAAAGAGACAAAAAAAAAAACATTAAAAGCAAAATATAGTAAAATCAACAATGGCGTCTTCAAAGATTGATTACCTTTTCATCCACCAGTTCCATCCCAAACTCGTGAAATCAATGCTCTTATTTTTCATTCTTGTTTCGAAGAATTGAGCTCTGAAACATGAGTATAATCCAATGGCATGATGCAAACGATAACACTGCAAACGACTTGATTTAGTTGAAGCGAACTTGAATATGGTTAGAATTCGAAGCATACACTTTGAACGAAACATGACGGAAAACAGAAAGGGAAAAAAAAGATGAAAAATATGAAACTTAAAACAGACCGAGGAAGACTTACTTTTATAAGAGCTGATTGAGATTCATGGAGGATCATGATTTACAGTTTATTTTTCTCCATGATCGTGAAGGTGGTGGGTTGAGATACGTAAAATTAGGGATTTTTGGGGGAAAAGAGGTTATAGAGATCGTGTTCTTTTGCAATGGCCCATTTACAATTAGAAATCCAGTGTTTGGTGTTCTTTCGTGAGCTAACTTGTTAATTATGATGACCCATTTACAATTGTCTTGCTCTTTGATTTTTATAAGCCTATTTGTTTTATAAATATAGAATGTGACACGTAATTAACTTAAACTGATTAGCGTTTTTTCCCTTAAACTTGCCACAAGTCGCTTCACCATTGGTAGAGTGACTTGTGATTTAGTATATAAGGGATTAGTAATTATAGCTAGGTGATAACCCAACCATGATATATATTTGATTAGGATTAATTTAAAGAAATGGTGGGGAAGTTATCAAATAATTATTTATAAACAATCTCTCATTACCATATGCATTTTTTTTTTTTTTAAATAATGATAATCTCGATGACTACAAAATAGTAATATGTTGGTAATCATCGTATCATCTACGTTTTATGAAAACGTGTGTAGCATTTTTAAAGCATAAACAAGCACACACATAATATAATTTACATATGTTAACTTTGATTCTATACATACCTCTATCGATAGATGTCATAACACACTGTATTTAATTATTATTTTTCTCGCAAAATCGTATTTATTTTAATTTAAATTAAACTGAGGGGATATTTGGTGTGGTGGATGTAGAGACTTTACTATATTTTTAAGTTTTTAATGCCAAATTTACCAAAGATATAGACTTAACATATGTTATTTATTATTATTCTACCCACATTTCAATCCATTGATGTCATAACAAAGTGGTTATTATGTTTATCGCACATTTCTATTTAGTTGAAATTGAAATGACTGAGCTCCTACTAAAATAACTCAAAAGACTGATTCAATTATATTTTCAAAATTTTGACAGAAATTCATGCATTCGAACAAATTTTATAAAATAAAAACCCACGATTCCATAGTTATGACTAATGGGATTCTTGAAGGAATCGTGTTGAAAAAGTTGCACAAGCAAAATGTGTAATCGTTAGTAGAAGCTCTAAAAAATCTAATTCTCGGTTTGGTAGTTTTTATATAACTGATACAGAGATTAACAGGATAAAACCAAACAAACAAAAGTGAAATAAAGTCAAAATGTAACAAAACCTACAAGATACAATTATTTGATTAGTCCTGGTTTGGATCGTATCCGACCTCGATTGCGTTAATGTTATAAGCATTATTAATTTAACTACGTGATGAATTTTTGTTCTTTGTAGAAGAGACCTTGAAGCCATCCAACCTTCAGTACCAATCCAAATCCTTCAGTAGCAATGTTTGTATTCGACAGGTGTGAGTACTTCGTCCACCGATACATGCAACACCACCACCTCGTCGTCCCTTACGCCGAGAACGAGCGTTTGGTTCTTCTGCCTCGTCACCGTTAAGACCGTAGACGATCACTGTGGTCTGCGGCTTCCGAGGAACGTGTTCCACGTCTTGTTCAAGAATAACGAAGCTTATCACATCTGAAGGAGGGTTGGAGGTTAGAATGATGAAGAAAGATTCGTCATTAGTTAATTACATATTTTTTTTTTACTTTGGGAGAATTTCAAACCGCAATAGTCAGAGAAACACGTGACCAAGTAAGAGGCATCCACACAAGACACTCGGAGAAACGTTTGAAATCAGACAGATAGAAACAAAACAAAACAAAAAGAAGCAGAGGAGATATGAAATGGGACCATGGGAGCATCAGGTGTCGGGTAATCTCATCTGTACAATCTCAGCTGGTGGACGTAAAGTGCAAACCATTTCTCTCGTCTTCCCAAAGTAGACCTGCGTTGTTCCACAAACACTAAAACTCTCAAATTTTGAAGCGACAGACTAAATTACTAAATTGGTGTTGACAACCACTTTAGTGAGAGACTGTGGAATTGGTACAGGGATTTGGAGGTGGAACCTGATCAAGTGAGTTCCTAAGTTTGCCTTCCAGTTCTTCAATCATTCTCCCCATATTGCACAGATGTCCCTCCGCTACTGCGAGCTCCATTTTCATCTAATCTCAACAGTTGCAGGATAATGTGAAATTGATTATCCCTCCATTGAATCAAATATTGAACGTACAAAAAAACCAGGACAAGTGTTAGAAGCTAAAACTTACTTGTCTTCTAATTGATCCAGATAACCCGAATTTGCCTGAGGACTCATCATCAGTTGTTAGAGAGAGCATGATGGTACTTGTTAAGCAATACTGTGCCATTTCCTCTTCCTCTGGACCAACCTAGGTTGAGAACGAAGCAAAATATGAAGTTGTGGACACACGCGTAAGACAGTTGCATGGTGATGGGTATGTACGACTATGTTAAGAGAGTCACCTGAATAACATGTATGGCATCCCAAGCTCCTTCTTCCAGGCATCCCCTCCGACCATGACCTGACTTTGACCCATCTTCGAGAAACAAATACCAAAACAGCTGAGGTTAAGAGCTTTGATTGGCTAACCTTCGGTGTGGTTGAACATTACAGAGAGAAAATACCTTTCTTGATGAGGAAACATGCCACAAAGCCTTCATTATCATCCTCCCACATGTAGACTGAAGATATACCACCTTCATAATACCTAGAATAAAAACTCATTAAAACACTATGTTGTTCTACAACTTTGCAAGGCTTTTTTCAGTCTCTGATCTCATGGATTCTTTCTCTGAGTGGATAGCTTAAGCAGCCATCACCAAAATTAAGAGGAGCCATGTGGACATTAAAAGCGTGTAATACCACAAATCTTCAGGAACGAGTAGGCAAGATTTTGGCAGATCAAATGCTAACTATGTCTTATAACTCAATCGCTTATCAAATGAGATTAACTACAAGATTCTAAAGTTAAACGAGGTAGGCAAAGAACCTCACTGGTCACGATAGATTGCAAAGATTTCATTGGCTTCAACTTCAAGTTTTCTTAACTCTGACGATGGGTAAAGAGCATCCTCTAGCGAAGGATGGTATTTATTTGACCAGGGAGACCTGCAAAAAGGTAAATATTACAAGTACAACAAACAGAAATTAAGCTATAATCAACAAGTAGAATAGGGCACCTTAATTACCATAATCGCTTTCATCCAGTAACTTACATAACTTCTACAGTCTACACAATGAAATAGAGCCAAAACGTACCTGTATGAATCTGCATCTCTATTGTACTCGCACAAGATGAAATCTTTCTTGCTCTCAGCATCACGTAACACCTGTTGCAATACTATTCTCCGTCATCAAAGATTACAGAGAACTTGCATTTTCCTTTCACGCATCACACAGACTAACTAGGAAGCAATTGAATTAGAACCAGAAGGAGGCAAACCGATAAATGATGCTCTCTCAGACTATAATCAACCTAGCTAAATCAATCAAATCACATAACCAAACGGGTAACAGTATAATCGAGAGATAAACACGACTCAGGCCAAAAAAAAAAAATCACATTTTCAAATCTCGATAAAGATAGAGAAGTAAGTACCTGGAGTGGGAGATCGACTTGAGAGAGGAGATCGGAAGAATGTTGAGGCAGGAGGCTGAGAAGTGCGGAGAGAGCCGTTTCCGATTGCTTCGGCGGCATTCTCCTGAGAAGTCCTAAAGCTGCTTCCATTTTTTTCAATCTCTGTCGCCGGAGAAATCTTATCTCTCCGATAAAATGTGAAAAGACGCGACCGGAGAGACCTCTGGTAACCGTATTACTGTAACCAAATGTCTAATGAACCCACCCTTAAGGCCCATAAATAGGCCCAAACTAGACCAAGCCATTTTACTTACTCCAAACGTCGTCGTCGCAGGCAGAATATTTTTGTTTTTGCTTTCTTTTTTTATCGTACCGGCGAATCGTTTAGTCATGCACTGCAAAAAAAAAAAAAAAAAACTGATTATTCTCACGATTATTTTGGTCACAATGCTTTAAGTGTTGTATCACAAAATTTTTATTGTGACAAAATTTTTACTAATTTTAAAAGTTTAACTTATGTTACAAAAATCATCACAAAGTTTTTTAGTTACAAATCGTCACCAATTGGTGATACCATTAAAACAGTCACGGAAACAACACAATTTTGTGAAAATTTTATTGTCACATATCCAAACGATTATGTCACAATATTATAACGATTATGCTTTTATAACCAAGTAATTTTGTCGTATGTAAATTGTCACAATATTACGACAAAACAAATCGTCACAATTTTGTTTTTTCACAATATTCTATTTTTCTTGTAGTGATGTCAACGGAAGCGATGCCGGAGAACGAGAAGGAGAGAGATCCGCAGCAAGAGATTGAAGAAGAGACTACACCGTTGCTCGATGATTCTCAACCCGACGGTGAATTGAGGTCGAGAACAGCGACGGCGAAGGTGCCGGAGGTGGAGATCCATCTGTATAAGTGTGGAAAAGGTCCGATCGATGTGTTCAAGTCGAATCTCGGAGGTTGGGAGCAGGATCAGCTCGAGGTTCGAACAATTCTCGATAAATACGGATTAAAATCCATCTTCGCTTTCAACGCCCAGAAAGGTCGCGCCGCCCCGATCCGATTTAACCCTAGGAATGGCCGGTCGATGCTTCCTTACCGGGACGGTGCCGTCATTTACATCGACGGTGAACCTCAGGTTAATCTCTCTACTCTACATCCTTCGGAGTCTTCTGATTGTTTCGAATTTAAATTCTGACTTAGCAGCTTGTGTGTTGTTAAACCTTACTTCAATTCTAGTTCCCAAATCCCAACTGATGATGATTGATTGAATTATCTGAAATTTCTGGTGAATTTTGTTCTATAAGTAAAGAGTGTTGCAACTTGCAAGTGCGAAGCTTCGTAGTGTTGTATGATAAGCTCTGCTTCTGCTGTACCTTTACCTGTTCTTCATCGTCTTGAATAGTAGAATTACGCAAGATTTAGCTTTCGAAACTAGGAAGGATGACACTAGTCTCTGTTTCCGTTATGGTTATAAGAAGAGTAAAACGTTAAAGCATGCAGCGTTTTTTAATTCTAATAAGCTACAGTTAACAGGGGGATTTCATCTAATGACATAATTTCTTTGTTTATTTTTATTTTCAGGATTCATTGCTTAAACCCATCACAAGAATCGTGCTCGGAATTGTGATTATTATGCTGCTAATAACGTTTCTAATGAAAGACCCTCCAGCGTGGGTCAAGAACAACATCACCATTGGGAACTTTCCTCCGTGGGTGCTCGCGTGCGTAGTAATAGTATTCACCCGAGCTAGGAAGAGAACCAGAGACTTCTTCAGGAAGTATGGCTGGTAATATCACCAGACTCGTCTCGCTTGAAATGTGGTCGAGAAATTTGTAGTAGAGAGGTTCTCTTGACTCTTGTCTTAACTCAACAAGTTCCCTTCCTTGGTAAACAATCTTTGTCTTTGCTTGCTTTCAGAACCAAGAGACAGCAATCATTTTCTCCATTTGCATCTTGTTGAAGTTTATAGTTTTATTCATTTTCATGTGTATGCGATGTGGTTTTGCCATTTTTATGGAAACCGATACGTGTCTTCTGAAACCCAAAAGTTTGGTACTACAACTACAGGCCTGCTCGTATTTAATTTTCTCGTTAATGGAGCATTATAATTTCCTGATAATAAAGTTACAACCCTGAGAATAGTTTGTTTTCTCAAACTTAAATATGTTGGACCTTGGAAAATATGAAAACTTATTGTCATATCATCTCATGCACAATTTTGTTAACACACTAAATATAAATAATGATTGGGAAACAATATATACATGGGTCAAGAACCTCAAGGTCAATAGTATTTTAATTTTTAACCAACTATATTTGAATTCACCCACAAAATAGGTATGTACTATTACTAATACAGAAAGAAACAAAAATGTCAATTGTATTATTTGATTTGAATTGACCGAAATTGAAAGTAAATAATGCCTTCTGTGAATTAATTTACATATTTGAAATGATATCCCCATTGGATGTTAGGAGAAAGTTATTAACTTATTATAACTCAGGTTTGAAGATGGCGTCATCAATAGATATTTTTCTATACAAATCATCGATCCTACATTAAGTGCGTAAAAAAGACTTTGAACAAGATTTTCGTAAATGCTAGGAAGACTTTGTCCGAATCCAAAGCGTTCAAATCATAAAATAACGCAAAAACAGGATTTAATTTGATTTGGTTAAATTCATAAACTCTCGTGTTATTACCAGTTCTTAAAAGATGCAGAAGGGCACAAAAAACGGCGACAAAAAGTGAGTAAAAAAACATGAATCTCCTCCATCGCAAAAGACCAAACTCTAAACACGTGTCATTCACACACACATTAATATCCCCAGTTTAACATCGGGCAAGTACGAAAAAGCCCATGGGCCCACAATAACTTGGTCAAAATATCTGAAGAGCCACGTCAACATCGAACTTCCGATCCGTAGGGACCGATTCGTTAAGCGAATGTATAAATACCCACTCACATTCTCCAACTCTCTTTACTCCTCTCGTTTCTCCGGAGCTTAACCAAAAAAGGAAAAAAAAATCAAATATTCCCAAAATAAAAAAAGATCTCCACAAAAAATTTCTCAGAAACAAGATTATATTTTTTGGAAAACACACACAAACAGAATCTCTCTTACACAAACACACACACACGCAGAAAAAAACCTAGAAACCAGCGCTATGGCGGCGGCGGTTGCATCTGGAATTGCCCCGACTGCGATGGTTGATCAAGTCCCTAATCAACCGGCTGTTCCGGCTCCGGTTGCGGTTGCTCCTCCTCCTCATTCAACCCCGTTCCCTGCTGTTTCTCAAGTAGCAGCGGTGGCTGCAGCCGCTGCTGCGGCGGAGGCCTTACAAGCCCACCCAAACTCGTCTCTCTACGTCGGAGATTTAGACCCGAGTGTCAATGAGGCTCATCTCTTGGATCTCTTCAACCAAGTCGCTCCTGTCCAGACTATTAGGGTTTGTCGCGATCTCACTCGCCGATCTCTTGGTTACGCATACGTCAATTTCGCTAATCCTGATGATGGTCTGTAAATTTAAATACCATTATTTTTAATGGATGATTAAAAAATTATTTCATGAAATTCGTCTTTTTGTGTTCTAATTATAAAAAAAAAAAATGTGGTTTTTTTTGTTTGATTAGCGATGCGAGCGATGGATAGTCTCAACTACACACCGATCAGAGACAGACCGATAAGGATCATGCTCTCGAACCGTGATCCGAGCACGAGACTGAGCGGAAAAGGCAACGTGTTCATCAAAAACCTCGACCCAGCGATCGACAACAAAGCACTGTACGAGACATTCTCGACTTTCGGTGCCATTCTCTCTTGCAAGGTCGCGTCCGACGTGGCGGGTCGGTCCAAAGGTTACGGCTTTGTCCAGTTTGAGAAGGAGGAAACCGCTCAAGCCGCTATCGACAAGCTTAACGGGATGCTGATCAACGACAAGCAAGTCTTTGTCGGACACTTTGTCCGTCGTCAGGAGAGGGCTCGGTCTGAGAGCGGTGCGGTGCCACGTTTCACAAACGTTTACGTGAAGAATCTGCCTAAAGAGATCAGCGATGATGAGCTCAAGAAGACGTTTGGGAAGTATGGTGAGATTTCGAGTGCGGTTGTGATGAAGGATCAGAGTGGGGACTCGAGGTGTTTCGGGTTTGTGAATTTCGAGAGCCCTGAAGCGGCTGCGGTCGCGGTTGAGAAGATGAATGGGATTAGCCTCGGGGAGGATGTGTTGTTCGTCGGGAGGGCGCAGAAGAAGTCTGAGAGGGAAGAAGAGTTGAGGAGGAAGTTTGAGCAGGAGAGGATAAGTAGGTTTGAGAAGTTGCAAGGATCGAATCTGTATTTGAAGAACCTTGATGATAGTGTGAATGATGAGAAGCTTAAGGAGATGTTCTCTGAGTATGGGAATGTGACCTCGTGCAAGGTTTGTTTGTTCTTCATTTTTTTAAAAACATTATCAAACGAATCATTAGCATAATGCTACGTAGATTGATTTAAAATGTTTTGTTTATGGTTTTATATTTAGGTTATGATTAACTCTCAAGGTTTGAGCAGAGGGTTTGGTTTTGTTGCGTATTCCAACCCTGAAGAAGCGTTAAGAGCTGTAAGTTTCAATATTTTCTATAGTTATCCTACATTTATACACATATTTTAATCATACTGAAATGTTCATTTGAGATGATGATTATGTAGTTGAATGAAATGAATGGGAAGATGATTGGAAGGAAGCCTCTTTACATCGCTTTGGCTCAGCGCAAGGAAGAGAGAAGGAATCATCTTCAGGTATTATAAATTTCAACCAAAGATGACTTGTGTTGTGCCACTGAGTCTCAAACTCTCTTTATATTTTAACTTGTTGTAGGCTCTGTTTTCTCATATGAGACCAGCTGGTGGGGTAATGCCGCCAATACCATCACCAATGAATGGGTACCATCATCACCCACCAGGAGGGCCAATGGGAGGACCACACCATCCAATGTACGTAGGCCAGAACGGTCAAGGCCTGGTGCCGTCACAGCCTATGGGGTATGGATACCAACTTCAGTTCATGCCCGGTGTGCGTCCAGGTGCAGGACCGGCTAACTTCATGATGCCTTACCCTCTTCATCAAAGGCAAAACCAACCTGGTCCCCGTGTCGGATTCAGGCGTGGTGCTACTAACATGCAGCCGCACTTCCCACAACAACAAGTATGTGATTTTTTTATCTTGATCATCTCTTTGGCGATTAGCAAGTTTGTTTATCATCAACTTTGGTTGGTGCTTGTTGTTATCTGGAAATTGTAGATGATGCAGCAGAATGCAAACTCGGGGATGAGATACATGGGAGGCGCTGGTAACAGGAGGAATGGGATTGAAGCATCTCCTCCACAAGGCATCATGTCGTTGCCGTTGGATGCTTCTGCAATTTCTCACAATGCTTCTCAAAACCCACAGAAGCCTCCTCTCCTTCCCATTTCTAAGCTCACATCTGCCTTAGCTCTCGCTAACCCCGATACTCACCCACAGGTTCGTCTCTTGAGTTCCTTCTTCTCTTATCTCTAGTGAGACTTGCTTTAAATTAAGATTGTTTGACGGTCTTTGCGAATTGAATTGATGATGACAGATGCTTGGGGAGCAGCTGTACCCACTTGTGCACCAGCATGAGCCAGTTCAAGCAGCCAAAGTTACGGGAATGTTGCTGGAGATGGACCAGGCCGAGATCTTGCACCTTCTTGAGTCACCTGAAGCTCTCAAGGCCAAAGTGTCCGAGGCTTTGGATGTTCTTAGACTTTCCTCTAATCCTCCAGCTGTGTCTTCTGTTGATGACCAGTTTGCTCCTTCCCCAGCCGAGTGAACCCACATTTCACTCAAGACAATGTTACTTCTGGCTTGTCTTTAAAAAAATCTTTTAGGAATTCGACAACTAGTTTTTATTTTCTCTTTTTTAAACTTAAGTTTGTTTTGAGTCAGACACTAGTTTTCTTTTGAGACTTTTACTCTTAGCACTAGTTTTGTTTTGAGTCTTGACTATTTGGTTAAATCGTTTGAAACTTCTTTAATAGTTTTGCAAGTCTCTTTACTCTTCTACAATTTATCTAATTAATCTGCAGTCTGATCAAACATAATACTATCCTTTATCACATAAAATCTGGATGTACCTCGTCGTCTACTATCTGGTATTCCGAATTTATCTCCATTATTGCTCTGTCCCATTCACCGACATCATCATCATCCTTCAAGACTTCTTTTCCACCAAATCGTGATGTTGCTTGGTGTTCTCCTTCGTCATCAATCAAGTAAGCGTCCCATTTTGAACTCGGTTTAGTAACTCTTCCTGACTCTAGGTTTCTCTGTTCTGTATCTTTCTTCATAGACACAACTCCATCTGCACATTCGAAAGATAGTTGTTACTGCATTGAGGAACATATCATCTTAGCAATAAACCATTTAGGCCTTTAACCAGATATGTGTAAATCAACGAACGACATTCGCAGTGGGCTTTACTCTAACTAGATTGTACATATTTCTAGTCTAGAGATGCAGTTCCAAGAACATGAAATCATACCCAGAAATTCTGATAAATTCCGAGTAGATGTAGCAAAATTCCTCATACCTGAATGAAAATCTGGCTTTTTGATGCTGCGTCTGGAGAAGGAAGGCTTGAATAGCTCATCATCATCTCTCTTCCCCACTCCTGTAGCTGATGAAGATCCACCACCATTAGAATGTTTGTTCAGCTTGGGCCTTTTGAACTTGTCGTTGGGCATCTCAGTCACAATCTTCAGATCTGTAACGAAAATTTCATCGTCTCTCAAAAATGCACACATACTAATCTTAATCTGTCATTTTCTATTAACGCAATTGATTCTTTTCGATTTAAAATCACCGATACCTTCTTCGCCGTCTTCCGCTACGGTTAATCTCCGGCCATCACTAGGTAAATCGGAATCGAGGTACTCACTCCAATCAGATCGTTTCTTCCCGCGAACGACGGAAACCTCCTCATCAATTTCTCCGTCGGCGTCAACCTCCGAATACGTAACTGCGACGGCCTGTTGCTCCTCATCGGCAGCTTTTCGGGACATGTTAAAGGACTGAACGAAGAAACGAAGCTCCTTAGCCATGTAACCCTGAGCAAACACCTTCCTCACCGATTGCTTCTGATTGCAAATCACACAAACCCATTTGTTGCTGCTTTTCTTCTTCTGCTTCACCTACGATCCATCAAAGATATAAAAAAAAAAAAAAAACTTATCGAGAGAGAGGAAGAAGAAAGAGGTAGAGAGTTTTGACCTGCATAGTAGAGCATTCGAAACATTGGAGAGCGACGAAGAGAATATTCGGCATCTTCCGTCTTCTTCGCCTTCTTCTGCTCCTCTAGGGATTTCGATTTTACTTTTTAAACGAATTTTCAATTTCGCTCTTTCACTGGTTTTAAGCGCCAATTTGAATGATACGCAAAATATTTGAAATTTCGGGTATGACCCGAAAATCCAGACCCGTTATTATTATGTAACCGGGTTTGGTTAATTGCAAGTTGCAGACAGTAAAATACGGGTACACGATCTATTTCCCATCATAACTATCATATTGCATTTGCACAACAAAAAAAAAAAAAAAAACTATCATATTGCATAAATTCTACATCAAACCAAGGTCTCGATCTAAATTCCCATCAAGTAATAGTTCTAAACCTATTTTACCACAAAAACATAATTTCAAATCTAATTACACATGAAAACATAGTTCGAAACCTATTTATCCACAAATTTTGGTTTTAACGGTTTAGTATATACCAACCAACATTAAACCGGTTAAAGTCAGTCAGTCATAAACCAAATTAAAACCCAATTACAATCTGACTATAGTGAAATTAACTATTATATATTACTAGGTTTTTCATCCGCGCTACGCGCGGGTTTGTATGAATAATTTGATCAAATATTTTTATTCATAAGTTTTTTCCATCCGTAGCATGATTGATTGTAGTGAATCAATGTTCTTATTTCTCTTCCTTTGTTTCATGTTTTTTTGTTTTTTTGTTTTTTTCCTTTATTTTCGCTCTTTATTCGATTTTTTTCTTCATCTTTACTCTTCCTCGTCTTCATTCCTCTTCAGTTTTTTGTCATTACAATTTCTTATTCGGTCTTATTCTTCATCTTTGTTATTTTTCTGTTTATCTTTTGTCCTCGTTCTTTAATATCATTGTCTTCGCTTTTTTCTATTGTTTCTTCTTATTTTTGTCCTCGTCTTGGTTCTTGTTCTTCCTTTTTATCTATAATTAGTTCATGCGGTCGAAGTTGATAGGAGTTTGCTATATTTATTTTGTTTAGCTTTTTCTTTTTATTTTTCTTGATTATTCTCCAAGACTTGATACCTTTTATAAATAGTTTTATTGTAGTTCTCTTTGATTTAATATTATGTAGAGTAAAAATTTAATTATCTGATACACCCAACCAAACTTAAAAATGAAAAAGATTCACGGAAACAAAATTAAGTTAGAGATGGTACAATTACATATTCACACATGTAATGAGCAATGTCTAATAATAATATAAATAATTTAATTTATGCAATCATAGAGATATAGTTACGCATAGCTATCAGTTTCTTATTTTTCGGTTTTATTTTTTTATTTGGTTTCCTTCTCTAGCCTTATCTTTTTTGTTTTTTTTTATGGCTTTGTTCTTTGCTATCTTCGTCCTCCATTTTCTTCATTTACTTCATTTTCTATTTGTTCTTCTTGGTTCTTATTCTTATGTTTCTTCTATGATAAATTATTTCCATCGAAAATGCTAATGTTTAGCTAGATTTGTTTTCTTCTTCTTTGTATTGGTTATTCTCCTTTCTAATTTTTTCCTCACTCTATTGCTTTTGTACATATTTTAGTATAAGTCTTTTTAATCCTATGTAGAACATATTTTCATTATCTGATACACCAAACCAAACTTAAAAATGAAAATGTACGCATAAACAAATTTAACCTAGAAGATAAGCTAATATTTTGGTAGGTTTTCTAGTGTTATAAAACCAAAATGAAGAGAAGCTAATCGACATATATTATTGTTTTTCATTTTCTTCTTCGTTCTTGTTTTTATGTTTTTTAATTTTCTTTGATTCATTCTTATTCAGTCTCTTCCGTTTTGATTTCTTCTTCGTCTATTCTCTTATATGGTTTCTTCTTCATTTTCACTCATATTTGCGTTTGCTTTTCTTCGTCTTCGCACTTCTTTTTTATTATTTTGTTTTTGTTTTTGTTTGGTTTCGTCTCCTTCGTTCTTATTCGCTTTCCTCTTTAGATAGGTCTTTGCAAGTTTTTTTTGTTTTTGTTTGGTTTCTTCTTCTTCGTTCTTATTCAATTTCCTCTTCAAATTTTTCTTCGCAAGTTTTTTATCTGTTTTTTTTTCTTATTCATCTTTGCCTTCTTTGGTTTTTATTTTGTCTTCGCAATTCAATATATTCGTTTTCGCTCTTCTTCAGTTTTATCTTCTTACTCTTCTTCTTTGTGTCTGTTTTTTTCTTCAACTTTTTTTCTTTCTTATTTGTCTAGATTATTCTCCACCATTAAAATTCTACATGGCTCCATTTCTCTTGTAAAATATTAATTTTATGTTGAAATTTGTAAATTAATTTTAACATAAGCTTTTTTTTATTTTGATATCGATCCATAAGTTATTTAGAGTGTCCACATATAATATATATATGTTTTATAAATTTGTTCTTTCTTATTTGTTAAATTTTTTTAGTGTATTTATATAATTAAAACCATTATCTTAAATTAAGAAATTTTTCTAATATAAATCTAAGTAGATTTTTGGTGTTACTAAAAATTTATACATATTTTCCTTATATCTATCGATATTCCAAATCTAAAATTTGGAAAATTTCTTAATCTTAGATGATGATATAGAAAAATATTATTGATTGTTTAAAATTTGGAAAATTTCTAAATTTTAAAAATGCTGATTTGGCATAATTTAATTGCTTAAAAGAAAATTAAAAGCTGATGTGGACATCTAAACGTATTTAGCCTCAATTTTTATATAGTATAGATTGTTGCCAAGGAACTCCTGCGTTATACCATTCGCGTGTTGTTCTTTCTTTAGTTAACTTTCTTCTTTGCTTCCAATTCGAGTGAGAAGGAGAGTTGTTCTTGAGAGCAGATCTAAGAATTAGATCGCACATCGTAGTGGAGAGGTAGGGCCGTAGGGGACGATGTCGCTAGAGAAGCACATAGAGAAGGTGCTTTTCAGCGCTGAAGTAATCGCTAATCGGGTGGGTCAGATTGGATCCGAGATTACTTGTGATTTCTCCGGCGACTCAGAGTCGTCGCCTGTCTTCGTCGGCGTAGCCACTGGTGCTTGCCTCTTCTTGGCTGATCTCGTCAGGCGAATCGACTTGCCCATCTCTATCGATTTCATCAGAGCTGATTCTTACGGCTCTGGTACAGTCTCTAGTGGAACTCCCAAAATTTCATTTGACTTAAAGCTGGATATCGCCAACAAGCACGTCGTCCTGGTAATCTAAATGTATGCGTGATGAATCTGGGTTTGGGTAATATTTGTTCTGATTCCAGTTTGTGTTGCACTTTAGTTTCAGATTCATATGGATTTCATGTAAAGTTTTGAGTATTTACAGCTTGAAGTTGCCTTGTGGTGGTGGTTACTCAAAACTCAAAACTTAGTCTTTCTATGGAAGTTTAACTTTTGATTCGAAAAATGTAATGTGAAAAACATATTAGACAGGAGATGACATTTGGTGATGTCTTTTGCTAATCATTTTACATAAGCTTTGGAAAATTTCAGTGGCTAATTTGTTAACTAAGCTGTGTGTTTTTGTTTAAGGTCGAGGACATTGTTGATACTGGAAATACACTCAACTGCCTAATTGAGCACTTGAAATTGAAAAAGGTGTCGTCTGTTTCAGTCTGCACTCTGCTCGACAAGCCATCGAGAAGAAAGGTTCATTTTAAGTTGGTTGGTAACGGGAAGTTCTACAGTGGTTTTGAAGTAAGCTGCTTCTTCTCTCTCCGTTTATCTCTGTGACTTGTCTAAGGGCTTTGGAATTTCAGTATATGGTTCAGCAAATGTTTAAACTAATTGGGACTCACTTAAACCACTATCGCTAAAGCCACCGTAACCAGCATATCCAGCTATTTAGAGTCTCGATATTCGATCTTGTTTAGGGAATAGGTGAGACTTAAGAATATATATATGTTCATGGCATTGTGTTGTACCTTGTGAATATGTGCAGTGTCCAGATGGCTTTGTCGTGGGCTATGGCATGGACTTTGCAGAGAAATACCGCAACCTATCTTACATTGGCGTATTGAAGCCTGAATATTACATGTGACAATCTTACATGTGTTGTCGTTCAAAGCAGTAAAAACAATTGTCTGCTACACTTTAACAATGTAAGTGTGTGATATGTTATTATGAATGTCTTTCAGCATGAGCTTCATACAATACATATTCCCATAAATCAAAGCTTACATTATATTCAAAGAAATAGATACAAACAAACAAATGGCTTCAAAACCTCTTCCAAACGAAACAGAAGCTGGATAGTAACTATGTATTGGCCTTTCTTAGGGATATCTATCTTCTTTCTTTCTTTTTTACTTCCATGTGAGCAGAGGAAGGGAGTTTTTGGCCGCAGGAACAACAAGACCATCGGCATCATACAAAATAACACCTGAGAAATCTGGAAGTTGGCATTTGCCTCCCATGAGAATGTTCTTCTGCCACAACGGACCTCGTCTCTGATCTCCACTTAGCAGCATGCTCGGTTCGCCATTGTACGGCTCATAAGCACCACCGTTGTTCATCATCATCATCGTCATGTCATTTTGGAGATGTATAACAGGTTCATGGTCTCGAGAGCCATAACAGGCAGCCAAACGGTGAAGCTTCCTCTTCGAATGAGAAGCGAACCCTGAAAGTCCAACAAAAAGGAGGCTTGCTGCGGCTAAACCCATTTGAAAAACTGCATGCGGCTGCTTTTTAGTGCGAGCCATTAATGTAGTCGTAAAGGCAAGATTTGTTGTTGTGGCTCAGAGGGTTTGTGGATTGATCCTGTATTTGAGCTCAGGGGTTTATGTAGGAGTCTTGGTTTGCGTATAGCCAATACAAATGGAGTGGTTCGCCATTGGAGGGGTGAGTGAAAAGCTTTTGACTCTGGTTGGTTCAAGTCCTTTTATGGTTTGGTTGATAGTTTGACATTCGCTTGTCTTCTCTTGACTTTTCTGCAACCAATGACGTAGCGTGATTTTCGTGGACCTCGTGATCGGCCTAATAATGAGGCCCATCAGGCCCAAAACATATCTTCCTTTTTCTTCTCTTGTAGGCAATTGAAAGTTTTGAACAATGCTCATTTGCTCACTTATCTGCGCCGCCGACTTACAGAATATCGGCGAAACCTAACCGGCGGATTCTTTTCACAAGAAACCATGCGAATTCATTCAGCAATTGCTCTCCGGAAGCTATTCACCAGAAATTCTCTCCGAGTCCCTCAGAATCTAAGCGTTATCTCTTCTCCGGTCTCTTTAAAGTCGCCTGGCGATGTCTCCGGTAAAATCGGAGCTCAATCACCGTCTCCCTATTCGAAATCCAGTCTCTCAGAAGCATCATTCAGCTCACTAATATCCCGGATCCCAAATGGTTCATCCAAGCTCTTCAACGAGAATCAGAGGAGATTCAGCACCGACTCTAGCGACGGCGGTAGTTCACCGCCAGATGTGAACAAGGTGGTTGACGAGATCAATCTCAAGTTCGCTGAGGCGCGTGAGGAGATTGAAATGGCGATGGATGCGAAAGAGACGGTTTACTTCAACGAGGAGGCGGAGTCCGCGAGAACCGCCGTGGCGGAGGTTCTGGAGATGTTCTCTGGTTTGCTCGAGAAGGTAACAGAGAAAGAGAAAGCCTCCCTGCAGCGATCCATGGGACTCAAGATCGAACAGCTAAAAGCTGAGCTAGAGCAGCTTAACGAATGATCGATTGGTAATGTTGATTCTGTTGAAGAACAAAGAGGTTAGCAGAAAACTTCCTCTTCGATTTGGTTACAGAGCCATTTGTTCAATAAATTTGCATTGCCTTAGTCTCTATGTACTCTGGATTACAGAAAATGACATGAAACAATTTATTCTAAGGTTCTATTTCAGTGAGCTTCGTCGTGTATTTTGATTCTTTAACTTGAAACATCTGAGGAAAGAACATTTACTCATAAATAACATATAATCCCGAAAATTTAGATACAGAAAGTCATTATTGTACAAACAGAATATGTGATTTGATCATCGACTCTCAAACTTGAACCAGTCCCAGTTAGCATAGATTTCTTCATCTTTGCCCTGAGGGAAACTACTTGTTATCGGAGGACGATCAGAAATCTCGCTTGTAGTCACCGGAGGCATCTTCTCTCTATACTTCTTTGCCATCTCTTCAGCCTCCATAAACACTCTCTGCATCGACAAAATCACAATATAACTTGTAGAGTAGGGCACATGAAACAAGTTTAGGTCCTTATGAGTGAACACTGTCAATAGAAAATGTACCTCTTTGTTTGAGATGAACAAACCAGGTTCGCTTTCAAGATCTGCAATGCTGTAGAACAAAAAAATAACAGAAGAAGAAAGAGGTTTTTAGTTATGAGTCTTGTGACTTATGAGCTTTGCGTTTCTATTCAAGGTTTTTTTACCTGAGAGAGATCTTGTCTGGGAATAGAGATTTCACAACCAGAACCTTTAAGCTTTCGTCCACCTGAAGCACATCGCTCACCGATCCAATTCTTCTACGAGTTATGTTTGAAATGTGTAGCAGTCCACTGTGGAAAAACATGCATTGACAAGCGAAATGAGTTCACTAAGAAGAAGAAACGAACTTATGGAAGCAATGGACTTGAAAACTAACCTTCTACTACTATCCCCAAGTTTGACTTGAGCTCCATATGGTAAGATTTTGGCAACTGTTCCTTCTAAGAGTGTTCCTTCTCGAAGGTATACCTTCTCCTGAAGCATTATGCGATATATCATTAGCCCCATACGTTGATTTTTCTGACAAGACGAAGACACAAAAGTAAAAAACCAACCCAGGCTGTTTTTTCGCTCAGAATCAAGTCGTTTTTTTCTTCGTTCAATCTCGTAATCTGCACAACAAGTCTACGACCCACCTGTATCACGAAAAAACGCCTGAGCAAACACAGAAGGGTGAAGCCAAAACCTTACTGTGATTCAGCGAAAACAACTCTTGCTTTACGTTTTCCTTCAACTCAGTGAAACTATTCACTTTCTTCACCAGTTCCTGCTTTGGAATAAAAGCTCTCAAACCCTGAAACCAAACCAACACAAAAGCTATGGATTATCTAATCTAAGCAACATGTGAATCCCCAAAATCAAGACGACAAATTCGAGTACCTCAATTCTGGTGAGAAGCCCTCCTGTATTCCACTCTGTAATCTTAACTTCAATAGGCTCATTAAGTTGCTTAATCTGCCAACAGAACAATTCATCAGATGATACAAAATCACTTCAAACCAAGAGAAACAGTTTTTGAATCCAAGGCAAGAACAAGAACAAGAACCTGCCTCACTCGGTGCCAAGCGATTCTCCGGAAGTAACGTCTGGAAGAAAGCAGAGGTCTTCCACTCAACGTCCTCCCTAAAACCTCCGCGAAAACCACCGTCCCGATCTCAACCACCGGCCTGCCTTGCCGCGCGAATTCCGCAATTCCAACACCGTCTTCTTCACCATCCTTAACAATCCCCATTTTCCCATTAACCAAAAACTCTTCAGCATCGTACTTCAAATCACACAGCAGATAGTCCAATTCCTTATCATACAGAGGAAGAATCTCCTTCGTCAACATCGTTCCCAACATATCCGCGCCGATACTCACATCGAGCTTGTTCTCGTTACCCGAAACCACAACACCAACCACGAAATCACCTGGTTTGGGGTCGTAATACTCCACGCTGACTCTATTTCTCTCCTCGGAAACTTCAGATTCAGCTCCTTCTTCTTCTGGCTTGAAGAATTTCAGAAACGGCTCCAGTATCTCGTCGTCGTCTGCTTTCCCACGCTCTTTCTCGAAATCGTCTGATTTCGGTACAGGACTGGGCTTGTTCAATAGCTCAAGCTCCTCCTCCTCTTCCTTCTCAACCAAAATTCTTCCGTTGTGAGCATCGGAAACCCCGTCTGGCGAGCAGAATCTGATTCCATTAGCTCCACGAACAGCAAAATCGCGACAAAGAGCGAAACTACGAAGCGGAAAGGGGCTTAGGGTTCTATGAAATTGATACTGCGAGTGCGAGACTTTCTCCGATGCTCTTAAATAGATGAAGTCTCTCGCGTCACCGGAGCTACGAATCGACGACGAAGCGGAAGAAGCAGTGAATAGAGATTTACATGGGTGACTGAGAAGCGTTTGCATTTTTTCTCTTATCCGCCGCGAAGATAAAAAAAATCTTCAAACGGTTCTTTTTATCCATTTCCTTTTCGCCGGTGTTTTAAAAAACGTCCTCTTTTTAAGAACAATTACCAAATCGGACAGAAAGTTTTCAAATGCTACAATGGAACCCATTCTTCTCAAATTAACAACCAGCTATTAACGACAGCGAACAGTAGGCCCAATATTGATAGTTGATAATGGACCAAATAAATAATTAGGTTATGTGTCAAATAAGAATGGACCCATTTTCTAAATGGACCGTCGCATTTATTACACCGATGATGTTAATAACCTCTAAATATAATGTGGTCGGCGATTCAGTCTAATGCATAAACGTCTTCGACTCTGACAAACATGCATGGTTTGATTTTTAAAATTCGGTTTAGGCGGCCGTAGGGTGTTAGGCGAACCATAGAAAGATTATTTTTTAGGTATTAGAATTGTGTGTTTTGGTTATTAAATAGAGGTGGACACAGTTTTATTAATTTTATTCCTTAAGAATTATGGCATTTCATATGACATATCTTATACAATGTATCTTCTAAACGTCTATATTTTTAAAAACCATGTACGATTTGATTACATATATTAGACGTTAAGTATCAGATTGTCACTTAATGATTAGCATTTTGAACACTGCTTTCAATGGAAATACACCTTGTGGTAAATCATGTACGTAAATAAAGTTATACTGAACCAGAACGAACAAATAGATCTATGGCTTAAAATATTTTACGTCGGCCAATTAACAAACAAAATTCACATTACATTTCAATAAAAAGAATCTGGAACTGTTTTTTAATAAATGAAAGAGAAGTTTTGTTCATATATATAAACTGGATTGTATAGTTATATAGTGACACTAATAGACACTAGACAGCGATTAGACAAGTACTGCATAATTACAAATCGTAAATTATTACAAAGATTGGCGATGAGATGATGATATTGCTTGTTTATGATGATCAAGTTCTAGCCTGACAACAAACCCAACAGCACGCAAAATAATAATTCCATTTGATTAACATAATTCTGATTATCATAAAAACAATAAAATTCAAACTCACCGATCGATTATGATTAATCATCAGTTTGCCACCTCTTCGAAATTAAATAATTAATTATTCATTGAATGTTTAATTTATCAAAGAGGCAATGACTCATTGTCAATCATGAAAAGATACCTTATTCAAATTGTCAGGAATTCGTCGAAGACTACTTAAATCAATATTTTAGTGCTCGATCGCTGATTAGCATCAGAACTCAAAATTGCTCCATCATAGTACAATAATTTATTAGTTTCCTAGATTGAGACTAGTGGTCATATGGAACCTGAATAGTAGTATTTTGAGTGTATTCAGGTACCAAGCTTTCATAACATTTTACGGTAAGCTTACGAAATGTCATATTTATTTTCAAACCTAAAACAATATCACATTCAAATTCGAGTTATAGTAGTTGCAGTTTCATTTATTTTGACCGATCGAACATTTAAAAAAAAAAACATAATCTAGAATCAATGTAAGAAAATGTTTACACGCGTATCTTATATGGTTGCATGGTACTTTAATATTAATAATGAGGGCGTAATTATCGCTGTACAGATAACTTAGACAATGGAGTCTGATGTAAGTAAGACAAGTCCCAGCTTTTCCGATCCTTCTCTTCTACCAGTGATAAAAATACACATTGTGTATAATAATAAATGAAGTAATCAATTAAGGTTTTCAGTTTATACTAATTACAGATCTTGCGGATTAGCGACACGTACGGTAAGACGACAAGATTTTTAACAACGAATCAAAGTTTGCTCTTTATGAAATCAAATGACATGTGCTAAGATGTACTATCAAGCTGTGGTTACAGAAACCGGAGGTCCAGTCGGCCGAAATAACTTCGATGTGCAACCGGTTGACGTTGGTTTTATCGTTTCCTCGCCGGTTAACAAGACATGTGAGGACTTGTGTGATATTTTTTAGAGAGATCAAAATCAGATAGAACACTATTATCACTCAGTTTTTTGTTTTTCTTACCAAGTTGACACTCACAAGGGAAAGTTACAAAAGTGTTTCCAGCTTTTTGTGGCTACAAACAAAGATCATGAAATTTGGAGAAATGTTTGTTTCCATGTAAACATAAGAAAAAAAGCTAGAAGTTTGGATTTTTTCTTAATAATTCTAAAGAGAGTAACTAAAATTATTTAACTTGTAGGTAATGGAAAGTAATTCAAAAACTAACTGTCTTTTTAAAAAAAAAAAACTAACTATTGTCTTTAGTTCATTTTACTTAGTTGTTTACTTCTTACTAGTTGGACCTCTATATATCTTGTTCGTTGGATCTAGATGAAATGTGGGAAATCAACTTTTGACTTCCTGTCCAACTTTTTTACTACTATATATGCACCTGTTTTAGAAAAAGAAAAGTAGTTTCGGTGATGTTCTGATAATACAAAAATAGAAGATGATATTCCTAAATCTTTCCTTGATATATCGTTTTCGATAATTTGTAAATTTTGTCTTTTGCTCAAACGATACAATAAAGATATGTCCCCCAAGAAAATAATTAGAGCCAAATATTAGGCAATAAGGCTAATATTATCATCTTGTGTAGAATGGTAGGACTATAAGAGACTACGAATTACAATAATTCCTAAATTTCGAGATCAAGAAAATCTTTATTTTTGCCAATCACATATAAAGCGTTACAGAACGAAAAACTTTATGAGGAGCACAGGATGATGTAGACTGAAAGAAATGTCTAATATTATAATATATAAAAATGATATTAATATGAGAATATAACCACAAATATAAATGGAGAAGCAAATGGTCGGAGCAAGAAAGAGTTTGTTTCGACCTTCCCAAAAAGAAAGCTCACATTCACACTTGAAGAGTTCAAGTCTTGGAGACGTCCCAAAGAAGCATTAATTGCTTTCGCCATTTCATTTCTATTGTTTTCGTCTTCTTCTTCTTCGATTCGTCATCTCCTCACAGTCAAGGTACTTGATGATCTGATCTCATTTTATATTTCTGATTTTTCTTATTTTATTTAATCTTCAGACAGTGTTCTCGTTTGGACATATGAGTCTGACCCTAAAATCCAAATTTAAGCAAACGACTGTAAACTGAATATACCAAAAGTGAAAAATAGTTAACAAGAATGATATCTTATGAGAAGAAAAGCTATCTCTTTTCTGTTTACACCAAGATCAACCAATTTCGTGGCTGACTCTTTGGCTAAGCAAGCCCTTTCCTCGTTTGTATCAGAAGACGTTTAAGTTTAATCCATGAAAAGATGTCCAAAAAAGAAAATGAGAAGAAAAGCTCTAATTTATGAACACTTTCTCCTCCGTATCCAATAAACATTACAAATCTGGTCATTGCTTCATTTACTTCTATTGCAACCAAAAAAACATTCGCCCTCTTTTTTTTTTTTTGTCAACAATGGATATGGAATATTTGTGTGAACCTTATACAGTCTAAAAACAAGGAATAAAACAAGTAAAACAGAAGAACAGTGAGTTGCTGTGTTATTTGGGACCAATAAAGGTAGATTTGGTCACTTGTATTGTACTTTGCTAGTATCTACACAATCTCGAATACTATAATATAATTTGGTAGATAAGATTTATGTATCATAAACTAGCTATGATGTGATTTAATTCCCAAATGTGTTTTTTTTTTGTCTTCCTCCGCTATTATAAATAACAAAATCTTAAGGCATTTCTATTGTTCATGAATCATGAGTTCATGACATTACGTGTTTAGACGAATTTATAGATTTCAAGTAATTTTTCTAAAGAAAATATGGACTTAAAACTTTGGAAAACTTATACTCAAGTTAAAATTTAGAAGTCAATATGAAGACAGTAGTTGTTGATAGGACCAGTATTTTGATCTTTCATGTCATTTTCAACATGACTGAGTTCCAATTCACATAAAGCTAAGTTTAAAGTGGTATATACGTTCCCACTAGGCTAAAACGACAAAAAATGTCGTGGTATAAAAAAACAAAGTAAAAATATTCGGTTTAACTAGACTAGAAAGATACTTTGGTTCCTTTGAACTTTAAAGATAGATATTTTAATTAAAACGTTATAATGAAATATTATTTTTTTAATTAAAATTAGAGACAGAACAATCATTTAACACAACAAGTCTGACTTTTAAGTTTTGGTTTATTTGGTTGACTTCAGTTTCATTTGTTCGTTTGAAAAAATATGGAGCTAATTAATTTACAAAAATTAGTTCGAGTACGGATAAGTTAACCTATAAGTTGAAACCACCTTATCTTTAAATGTTTATATATGATTGGTGTAGTAGACATGTGTAACAAAGTATTGGCAAAAAAATTTGGGCGTCGACTATTGCCTGTATTGTGGGTTGATGTGATCCCGAAAGGGACCAACCATGTTTTTTCTTTTCTTGTGATCTATTTATCTCCTCCATTCTCTATTATTTTTGTTTTTGTTTTTTTTCTTGCTCTGTTAATTCCTTCGTCGTTTCTTTCGCCACTGACCCATACTCGTCGCTATATTTTTGGCATTAATGCATCTAATTAAGATATTTTCTCTTTACGTATCTTTTTATTAAGCGGGATAGAAGAAGCAATTGACACTTGTTGAGATATTTTTGCCATTTTCATGCTGATGGACTGAATGACTGATAGTGATTTCCAATCAAAAATAGAAAATCTGTTTCGGTAGCAAACATTTTGTGGTTTTCAATTTCAGTTGTTTGGGATTGTAAGGGAATTAATATAATGGCAATATTTTGATAAGAAAAATATGAATAATAAATCCATTTTGTTAAACATCACCAATGATGAATTGAATGAGGCATGGAGAGCTTCATGTGACTACCCTTATTGCTCCAACAATTAGGCGTGTGATGTTTTCCTAACGTCCATGATATTCACTGCCCACTGGTTTCAACAGATTAAATATATATTATCTAAACCCCTTTCAGGATATTCATGCAATTTTATGCACCCAATTATTAATTATTATAACTATCTTCTTCATTTTTATTTCAGGTGATAGGTTATACAATTAGAATACTACTAGATGCTAAAAGGTAACTTCCCTTCCTTCCTTTGATTTTACTCAATTAAAGACAGTTTATGTTGATTCGCATAATGTAAAGTCATTACACGAACATAATTTACAAAAATAAACACGAATAAAAGCGAATTGTAATTTTCTTAAAAATATGGTTTTTTACAAATAATCAAATACCAAATACAATGACAAATGATTTGAATATGTAACTTTATACATGTTATCAAATAGTACAAGTTAATGAATTATTTCTGGATTGAGAGTGAATAATAAAATTCTACTAGGGTTAAACTCGCGCTCTGCACGGGGTGATGGTTTTTAAATTTGTATTTTATTAAAAAATGTATATTTATCTATTTCAAAATTTTATGCGACGGATTTTTATCTTAGTTTGGTTCTTGTGTTCATTTATAGTGTGAAAATTAAGTATCTTAAACCATTTTTTTAAAAAAGTAAACAAATTAAAGATTTAACCGTATACATAGATTTAATACGATAAATTTAATCAAGATACATAAAACTCAAATGACTACAATATAATAAGATAAGAAGTTTTATGTTCGGATTAAAACTATTTTTTTTTTGAAAACTTAAACACGTTTTATTAGAATTCCAAAACAACTAATTAATAAGAAAACAATATGCGAAATCCAAATTGTCAAAATAACAAAAATATAATTAATTTTATATTGAAAGTTGAAACAGATATAGTAATATTCAAAAATTTGATTAAAATAAAATATTTATAAAAAATTGTTTTATTCGATTTAATTGTATAGTTTAATTAAAAATCATATTAAATCGAATAAAAAAAACAATTTACATTTGGATACCTACTAAATGAGGTTTCCTACTCATATGGTTGCATATCATCTATTTTTTATAATATATTTCTACACCTCCATACAATAAGTCAATAACATATCCAATATGAGAATTTTAACAGTTTTAGTGATTATTATTGTTTTTAAAAATTCAAATCATAGCATATACAGAAAAAGTTTAAGATTTTCTTCATTAGATTTTTTATATTGTGATTCAAATTATTTTATAAAATAAAGTTAAACAAAGATGATAGGAGATATATAATGATTTTTAAAAACAATTATTATGATAGAATTAAATTGAATCTCATATATTCCTTATTTAATTATTTTCGTAATTGCCAATTAAGGAAGAAAAATGATAATTTTTTATTAATAGTTATATATATGATTAGTGGAATATTATATATTTGATTCTTTAGACATAATATACAATGGCATTCATTGTAAATTCTCTAGTAATCTTTGGTTTAATTAAAAAATCTCTTGAGAATGAACCTAGTGATGACACATCAGCAATGACAAAGTTGTTAATAACACATGAGAGAAATGTTATTTTGATAATGCATTATCTTTTAATATATTAGGGATAATTGTAAGATTTTTATTTCGAAAACACAAAAATACATAGGAAAAAAAAATGATGTAGGTGTATTGAAATTTGGATGGACCGACCTACTGGCTTTAAAATCTAACTAGCAAACCAAAAAAAAATTAAGATTTTAATGATGTATAACGATGTTATCACCATTCATATTCTATTTTGTCTATCACAAACTAGTTTAAAAGATTATCTTCCACTTTTTACAAAAAAAAAAAAAAAAAAGATTATCTTCCACTAACAGTTAAAATAATACTCATGATACTTAGCTTTCTTAGCTTATAGAATTTTAATTATTGTATAATGAGTTATTGAACGTTAGCGAATAGAATGAAAAAGGAAATTTAAGTAATTTAATTGGTTGATCTAACTCTGATTTGGATTCTAGGTGAAAATTCCAAAGCTATGAAACAAATAGGTTGGGTACAACACAATCGTTGTATCGTTCGTAGACCAACCCTAGTTAAAAGCTGGTGGGCCCAATAGAGTCCAACTCTTCGTTAGGCTTCTTTTGTGGTCCGTGTATTTCATGGGTCCCACACCGCATCGCACCGACCCGAAACACACACGGACCTTATCCGTAAACCGGAATGTAACCGGAAATCCGGACCGGATCTCTTATAGATTGCTTTTTAGTTTTTACACCTTATCAACCCAATTTGGCGGCGCCATGTACTATGCGTTTTTTTCCTCTTCTTTTGGTATTCCGAATATAAACTTTTGCTTTTTAACATCTCCCTCGCATTCGTACAAAAAAAGATAATAATTAATATTCCTGGCACGGTAAAAATTCCATGATTTACTGGGTGGTTGATTAACATGATTATGTTTTACAATTAAAGTAAAGTAATGTTTCACAATAGTTTTGCTGGTATAGTGGTATACGCATTATGCATAAGAGTGAGTCACGTTACCACTCACCTTGTCACTACTTCGACCTTTGTCGACCAACTTTTCTATTTTATTTATCAAAAACATGATTTGAAACTTACCACGTTAATAATGTGAGATTATGTATAGTTATTAACGAATATATAATACGTAAACTCATATAAATATATACTTATCGAAGCAGTTGAGTTGCGGTCCAAAAGTTAAAGTACAAATGGCTGACACCAGAAGTTTAATGTGAATTTATACAACCGTGGGAGTTGTTATACCAAGTCCAATATGTACCTAGTGTTCTTAATTAATCATATTAAAAAAATATCTAACTTTGTTTGGTTAGTTAAAATATATATATTTAGTCATACAAAAGCCATCAAAGACGATTGCTAATATTTTGTGGTCCAAACTGGGAAAAGTTCAGGTAATACGTTTATAGATCATAATTAGTGTTATTTATTCTAATTTTAATCATAATTAATCATTATAAATACGATGAAGTATGAACAGTAAAGAATAACCGTTTTTTTCCATAAAGTCTCGACGCTAATATGGATTTTACCTTTTTATTTTTTTTAAAAAAGTAACCATGACGTGAGGGGAATGTATTATTGTAATGCCATTATTAAAAAAAAAACTATTTAATTTTGAAAAGTTTTCCTACATAAAATGATGAAAAGAAAGACGAGGACTACCTCACGCGTTTCCTAACTCTCTCAAGTAATTTTGGATATATGGTCTGGCAAAAAAAAAATATCCAGATTTTATAAAGTTTCATCACTTTCCTTTTTTTATATTAAAAAATATCTCTATCGTGAAATTACGATTTGATGTCTTCAGTTATTGAACCCGCCGGGATGATGAAGAAAAGCTACCGTCGTCAGAAATCTCAGGTAAGCTATTTTGTCCTTACGACTTTGATGTCTGAAAAAGCTGAAGATTTGGTCTGAACAAAAAAGGTAACGAGTGTTGTTTGGATTGCAGAGATTATGGGCGAAGCTGGTGATGAGAAAGTGGTTGAACATAAGTGCTAGAGATCCTGAGTATGGTGCCGATGATACTGAAGACGAATCCGAAAACGACGACGTTGGTGAGGAGAACGACGACGATTCTAGCTCCGATGAAGGTTTCTCTCTCCTCCCTCTCTTCGAAAACACCACCGGTTCTTAATTATTTCCCGGTTAACTAAAGCTGTTAAAACCGGTTTAACAGACGGTGGAGAATCGAACACGCGAGGAAGAGAATCATCCAAGGTTTGTGAGAATGCGGAGGACGCAATCGCCGCCGCTTCCGCCGCTGTATCTGCCGCCGCAGCTGCCGCGGAGTTTATTAGCAATGGTAATGCGGAATTGCATAGGTAGTTATGAGATTCACTGTGGGGTGTTTCTGGGTTTCTATAATCTATTTTTGGAAATCCCTTTGCTGAATTTCAAAATCTTGTCAAGAACAAGATGCAAGTTTATGTATCTTTTTAATTTTTAATTTTTATTTTTTGATGAAATCAGATGCTCCATTGAAGTTAAGGAGAAGGAATTCAGAAACACTAAGAGCACAGTACATTAACAACAAAGAAATAAGGTACAATTCTTGATGTCTTCTTTCGATTTAATTTAACTATTTTCTATATTTAATATTGTATTTTTTTTTCTCTATAGTAGACTAGTACAATATACATTCGGATGTAATCCTCTTTCTTATTTTTTCAAATTTTGTTGGGTGAAAAGGAGACCTAACATGTCGGAATAATTGAAAAAAACGAAATCTGTGTGTGCAGAGTATGTGTTGGTACGTGGAACGTTGGAGGAATATCACCACCTTCTGATCTTGACATCGATGACTGGATCGAAATTAATCATCCAGCTGATATCTACGTTCTCGGGTAACAAATCTTGACTTTTCCTCAAAACGACATAGACAAAACTAACTCTGTTCAACATGTTCTTGTTCTGTAAGATCATTTTATTCATGTTATTTATGTTATGTTTTTTTTTTGTTGATTCTTTTGTTTTTTTTTTTTTTTTTGGTGATGAAGTTTACAAGAGATTGTACCGTTAAATGCCGGAAACATTCTTGGAGCGGAAGATAATAGACCGGTAGCGAAATGGGAAGAAGTGATCAGAGAAGCATTGAACAGAGTCAGACCAAAAAACTCGGCGGTGAAAAGTTACAGTGATCCACCGTCTCCGGGGAGATTCAAACCTTTTGAGGAAACACATGACGTTATAGAGGAAGAAGTAGCTTACGAGAGTGACAGCGATACGGGCGTTGAGATTCACCCGATTGACGAGGAGGATGAAGAAGAAAGCGAAAGACTCGGGGAGCTAAAGCATGACGGAAGCCTTGGAGAGCTAAAGCATGACGGTGGAGTTATCGGCGAAGTCAACACTCTCATTGACCCGAATACCGGTTCACCGGTTGTTGAGATAAAAAGACAGTTCTCTTCTCCAAAGACGTTAGACAGACAAGTATGTTTACGTGTTGACAGCTTTGAGAAGAACAAGAACAACAACGAGGATTCAACTGAAACCGGTGTGAAGACGCTAAACCGGGTGCTAAGTGGGAAAGAAAGGATCGGTTTGAGCTCTGAGAAGGATAACAACAACGAGGATCCCTCTGAAACCGCTATGAAAAAGCTATACCGGATGGTTAGTGGGAAAGAAAGGATCGGTTTGAGCTTTGAGAGGAGTAACAACAACGAGGACCCCTCTGAAACCGGTATGAGAACGCTAAACCGGATGCTTAGTGGGAAAGAACGGATCGGTTTGAGCTGGCCCGAGCCGCCTTTGAACATGTTAGGACCTTCTTGCGTTCTTGAAAGACAACCGTCTATAAAGACGGCAAGATCTTTAAGAACAGAAAAATCATTCAAGGCTTACAGTTCGTTTAAGTCTGTGGCCGGAGGCAACCCTGGGATTCCGCCGGAAGTCTTGGCTCTAGCGGAAATGGATCTGAAGTTGCTGATGGAGAGGAAACGAAGACCGGCTTATGTGAGGCTGGTGAGCAAACAAATGGTTGGGATTCTTTTAACCATTTGGGTTAAACGAAGCTTGAGAAAACATATTCAGAACGTAAGAGTCTCTACGGTTGGAGTTGGCATCATGGGTTATATTGGTAACAAGGTAATATATATCAAATATGAGATATTTTCATCAAATTTGTGTTACTATAATGTTTCAAAATTGTTGAAGTGGTTTTTGGTTCTCTAGGGAGCTGTGTCTGTGAGCATGTCGATAAACCAGACGTTCTTTTGTTTCATATGCACACATTTGACGGCAGGAGAAAGAGAGGTTGACCAAATCAAGAGAAATGCAGATGTTCATGAGATACACAAGAGAACAGTCTTTCACTCTGTCTCAGCTCTTGGACTTCCTAAGCTAATCTATGATCACGAGTATGTCTTTTCTTTTCTCTACATTTTTCACTTAATTTTTTTTTTGATTTCTGTTTGTCTAACTTAACTCTGTTTTCACATCTATTCAGAAGAATAATCTGGTTAGGTGATCTCAACTATCGGCTTAATCTATCGTATGAGAAAACCAGAGATTTAATCTCAAAGAAAGAATGGTCCCATTTGCTTGAATATGACCAGGTAATAATAATAATATCTGTTGTTACTATATTAGGATTTGGATCTCAAATATGATATTTAGCAAACAGTAAACACACACACACACACATACCAAATGTCGTTAGCTCGACTAGAAAAGTAAAAGTACCGTAGGCAAAACTTAGTGGTTACAGACGTTTGGACGAAATTAATATTACATTTCAACAGGTCACCAACCATAGCTACAACTTATACATTTTCGACTATATATATATATATTTTACATATTGCAGCTTGTAAAGGAATACAAGAAAGGTCGAGCATTTGACGGATGGTCAGAAGGAACTTTACAATTCCCGCCGACCTATAAGTACCAAGCGCATTCCGATGAATACACTGGAGGCGATGGAAAAGCCGTGCGGACACCAGCTTGGTGTGATAGAATACTATCTTACGGGAAAGGATTGAGGCTGGTCCATTACAGAAGGACAGAACAGAGATTCTCAGATCATCGTCCGGTTACAGCGATATACCTGGCTGAGGTCGAGGTGTTTTCTGCCAAGAAGCTTCAGCGAGCATTGACGTTTACGGACGCAGAGATTGAAAGCGAGGAACTTGTGGCCGTCGTCATTTAAAAAATATGAGAGAGATTGAGATTGAGATTATTTGGTGCGTGTTGATGTTTGAATCTTGCATATGAAGTATTGGCGAAAGAGACATTCCTCTTTCTACGGATTAGTTTTAATCTCATGTCGTTACTGATGCATCACACTTGGGAGACGTTCACATTCTTGTAGTTTTTTCTTCTTCTTTTCTTCATTCTGGTTTGCGGTTGTAAATTTACTTGAAATATAACGAAATCAAGAACATTTTCATGTCAAGAAAAGAGAAACGTTAATCATCTTTTTTTTCCACAAGAAAAGAGAGAATCATTTTTTTTCTTTCTGAGAAGGCAAAATAATTGAGAATAAAAAAAGAGATGCACCAGCCGGGAATCGAACCCGGGTCTGTACCGTGGCAGGGTACTATTCTACCACTAGACCACTGGTGCTTTATGTTAATATGGTTTATCCTCACTTTGTAATAGAATAACTGTGTACAAACCTCTATACACAAAGGAAAGAGCAAACATGAACTGATGAAAGTAAACTATAGAAACGCAATCACCTAAAATATTCATTCTTTTCCCTTTAATATTGTTGCAAAACATTTAGATATCCAGTTTGTATATATCGGCTTCAATGTATATCTTCTTCTTCCTTTAAGGTAAATCAAGAAGCAAGGGCTTTCTAAGCCAATACTGTGCAAATCTCTGCCTTGCATATTCCATGTAATCGAACTCAATCTTGTTCACATGCCCCTGTTTTTGCATAAACGACACTAGAGATTACTAAGAATTTTTCAACATCAGAGCTAAACGTATGTTAGGGAAAGAGAGAGAGAATGAACCGAGATGATTCCCCATAAGCCCCAGAAGATATGGTTCGCTAAAGTGTAGCTCTCTGTATCACTCATTAACCTCGTTACTTCTTCCTCACTTATTGCATTCCCTGAAACAACAAAAAATAAGAATAGGTTTCATCAAGAGAAGAAGCTTCTTTGATGTGCGAAGAATGCTTTAGAGAGGACAAAAACCTGTAGAGCCAAGGTATGTGCTAATGAACCTTCTCCGTTCTTCTTCTCCTGTTTGTTTACCATTCCACACACACACACACACACACACACACACAATCAGACTCTAAACTGAATAACGTAAGAAACAGCTGCTTATAGTTACAGATCAAGACCTGGATATAGAGTGTAGTCCAAAACATGGGGAGTGTCTGAATGGTAATTAGCAGCCATTTCACAGAAATGGTTTGCTATGTCATAAGCAACTGGGTTGAAACTCGAATACTCATAGTCCTGCAATCCAAAACTGATCAAAACAGAGCACTTTCTTGATGGAGAGGGAAAAGTTTTCGGTTTCACAAGCTTACTATGATGGTAATAGCGTTGGTTTCTTCGTCAATCATGATGTTACCATACTGAAGATCATTGTGACAGAAACCAATCTCTTGATCATCCCTAGTCAGTCTCTCCTCCAACAAGTTGATCTCATCTTCCAAAACTTCCAAACGACACTCATCAATCTCAATCGGTGAACACAAGTTCTTGGCTTCCTTAAGCCAAGTCCTGAAAAAAAAGAGATTATTAGCAAGAAACGTTGATGCTATTTTAAACGAAATGAAAAATTCTGTGTTTCTTCTCTGTTTATTCACCTGAGTCTTTCCCAGAGGATAACATTCTTTGGACCAGGCATGTCAAGCTTGTGAAACTCTCTTAGCTTCGCAGCGATGAAATCAGATGTTTCTTCTACACGGAGATCATCTGCAGAAAGAGTCTGGTAAACGAACCAAACAAACAGATTTTTGTCATATACACAATCTCTCTCTCTCTCTAAACTTTTTCCGATCGTTGATTCTGAGATTTCTTGAAACGCAAACAATATATATAGCCTAAAACTCCGATTCCACTAAACTAAACTATTTTCTCTTCTTCTTAAGAGCCGATAATACACGAAAATGGAAGAAGAAGAAGGAGAAAACGTACTCTCGCGTGGATGAATTCTTCAAGACGACCATCGGAGAAGCGGCCAAGGAGCTTAGGTCCATAACCATGGTGAGACATACACTCGAATGTTTTGATTTCGTCGTCTCTGTTGAAGAAGAGGTCAACGCCGTCACCGTAGATCCGAACGAGGACTCTCCGGTGAACGTCTTCGCCGTTTAAGGTAGGCCAATTAATCTGATAAACCTCGTTCGTCATAGCTCCTTTCAACGGAACAACCTCGAGACGCTCCAGATCTTCGACTACGTCTCCCCAGCTCAAACCCAGCGTTTGCAGAACGCGTTTCAGATCTTCCGGCGACGAACAGCTCGGAATTAGACTGCTCTTCGTATTGATCGCCATTTTCTGGGAGGAGATTGGATTCCGAAATTCGAGTATTAGAGAGGAAGAGAGAGAGAGGTTGAAGATTTAAAACGCAGAAAAAGGTTGATGAAGATTCGACGGGTATGAGATTCTTTAAAGAGACAAGATTATCCACAGAAATCTTGGAATCTTTTATGGAAATAAATAATCTGGGGAAATTGAAATTTGAAACGCGACGAAATTACGCTTCTGAGTATTTTAATTATATAGAATAAATTGAAAAATTGAATTAAAAACCCAGAAAAGATGATCGAACGCCGTTCGTCGTCGTTTGTTCTCGTGCGTGATAAGAATTGGCTTTTCGGGTGACGGTGTCTTTTTAAAACGGTTATCGTCACCGACGGTTTTATCGGAGCCACTCAGAAATGAACACGAGGATGTTTGTGCGCGGTAAGTCAACAGCGTAACGAAGCGTTCATTGTTAAAGTCAAAGTCAACGAAAGCAAATAGTCTTTTTTATTTTTTATTGCTGAGAGACAGACAGCAGTGACACCCTGAGGATTAGATTTTAATGACAGGTCAGCCGTTTTCTCGCGGTGAATGTCCCGAAATTATTGGAGATGTTAAAGAGTAAAGAGTTAAACAAAGGCAGTAAAAGTATTTATAATAAAAACAGAATACTACTTTCTAAAGTACGTTCGCAAAATGAGAGAAAAAGAAATCCATGTCCATAAAAGTATCAAGAAAATCTAAACGAAAGCTATGTGTAACAGCTAAAATAGATTATCTACTTTAAGAGGATTTTTTTTCTTAATTTATTTACGTTTGACTTTGAAGTTTTAGATGTGAACGTATTTTAGTTGCCTTTTAAAGAAAAACAAATTTCTTCAGCTTTGAATTTTCTTCCGTTTACAGTTTTTAATGTCCCTTGTGACATAATTTTGGCGACAATGTCGCACTCGTTACGTAACACAAGACATTTAATATCCACAACACGAGACAGGGACAGGGTTACCAACCAAACTTTGAATTAAGTTTAGATTTGGTACACACTGAGATAAGATCAAACACCAAAACACGTAACTACATATCTATATTTTCCAAGAATGAGTCAAATAAAATGCGAAAATGGTATACAAACTGAAAAATGGTGTTCAGATTTTGGTTTTGCTTATTCGAAGTAAAAGTTGTGTTATTAAACCTATAAATCAAACTGTTATTGATGACCTTCTAGAGGATTGTCTTTGCTTCCAGAGGTTAAATCTCATCCTTCTTTGTAACAAAAAACATAGGAACGCGACAACCACGACAAGGGCAAACGTGATTCCATTATTTGTCTCTGCGAAAAATCGCGTTAGAAGCGGCTGACCGCAGCTACTACAGTCACAGATGCTTCTTCGTACTTTGCCTCCGGAACTTGCTTCTGGAATGAGAATGAAATCAGCGATAACAGCGTTTTCACCTAACCAAACAGTAGTTGTTTTCGGTTTGTATCCAGGGGACGATGCTGTGGCTACGAATCAGTAAAGAAAACTCAAAATGAGGCAACGTATAATCACTTAATCAACCATAACAAGAATTTGAGATGAAAACAAGAATCTTATTATTGAGCTCGCAACAACTACTTATCATCAGCCTATAACAGTGGACAACTCTAATATCATACTGATAACAACTCAAACGATTCCCAAGTAAAATAATTGCAAGTTAGTAACTTCCATACTTTCGTCCATGCGTTAATTGTAACATAATCACAAGCATTATAAGCTGAATGTGAGGAAAAGAACATCAGACCTTCATATTTGTGTCCAGGTGCAAGCAAGCGGTGATAGTCTGCGTACGCTTGATGAGCTTTTACCTGGAGAGTAAAGGAGTTACGATGAGTACCAAAGAACTAACTAACAAGATTTCTCAGACTTTGGAATAAGGAAATTTTAGAAAACATGGTTATTATGTGTATACCGTATAGTTAATTCCCTTGATCACAACAAGCCCAGGTAGTGGCTTTCCCTCGTCTAATGAAAAGATCCGCCCATGAACTCCTGTCTAAGGTAAAGAGATGTAAACACGGTCACACCAAACGCAATCTTACCATCAATGTAACTAATGTCTAGCGGATCATTGTAAACTATACAACAAGATTAAAATGTTGGGTTCTTAAAACAAAGATTAAAATGGTATTACCTTCACTAAGCTTGCAACAAGATTCAGCATGCTCATTCTGTTGTACTCCCAGATGGTGGGAAGCTGAACAATAAATGGGAACTCTATCAGCTAACTGCTAACAACCTATGTAAAGGAGAAACAGTTAATACACAAGAATATAAGATTTGACCTCTGAGGCAGGAGGCCACTTGTTGTCACTTATCTCCAGAGTCAATTCAAAGCACCCTCCATGTATGTAATTCCAGTCCTGCATACCACCATATATTGGGTACCTGTAGACCGATTTGCTTAAAGTATTAACCAAGAAACTCATTTGTTGGAGAAGACAGAGTAAATAGATCGGATGTGATACCAGGATGCTCCATTTGTGATTCCTTCCTCAAATTCTTTGCTCAGAGACATATTACGGTGAGATTTGCTATAAATTTGTGCCAAGAACCGGAATGTCTCATCATCAGGACATGGATAATAGTATTTTCTGCAAGAAAAATGTATAAAAGCTATGTAATTTTTGCATTGCATAAGGGACCACGCAAAGAGCTTTGCATTATGTACACAACTTTATTTTGAATAGAAGCAAACACCTCCTATCCTCCGTACCATCCCATGGAAAATTTGCAACCAGGGCACCCTGTAACAAACCACGGTTTCGAATTATTTATATCCACATCCAATCATGATGTTCTACTCGACGTTAATTTAAAACATAGAAAAAACCAGGCGTATATGAGACGATAGAAGTATGTAAAAGTCTCACAGAATATCCTCAAGAAAATTACCCCATGCAAAGTGGCTGATGCTGTGAATCGCATCTCGCTCAGCCAAGTCATAATTGCCCTAGTTTCAGGTTGCCTCAAACCCAAGTTCTCATTTATTGGAAAGAACTGCAACATAAGGTATGGGTTAAGCAGGCCAAACGTGCCTATGAATAACCAAAACCAACCAGGCTTAACGACCATTAAGAAAATCAGGCATTAATGAATTCTCAGAGCATAGATGAACATACTACTTATGAAGTTATGAGTGTGAAAAGCACCATTAAGTATGTGTTAAGCAAGCCAAACGTAAATAGTGACTATGAATAACCAAAACCAACCGTCATGCAAATCACAGCATTCATGATTACTCCGAGCATGGAGGGAAATACTACTTATGATGTGAAAAGCACGATCAGACAAGTCACCTGGTCAGGGAAGTCGCGATTAAGATCCACATTGTTTGCGTTATTACGTTTCCTGGCTGTAAAGCCATCTGGATTCAATGATGGCAATATATGAAGGTGCACATTTTCTACAATCATCTGAGCCTGCATATCAAATTTGATAATATCAGTATGTGCTGAGAACCTTTTTTTATCAAAGATGAGTGTTCAAATTTCATGGGCAATGCATGGTGGAATACAGAAGCAAAAATCACTTACCAATGGATTCTTCCCATAGTTATCACAAATCCAGTTTGCAAGACGTAATAAGAGCTCACGCCCAACAGGTTCATCTCCATGTACATTCCCAATGTACTGCGAGACCAGTTATTCAACCATTTAGATTTACCAGCGCAAATCATAACTGATAATCAAATATCACAACGATTGCATTTTATAGGCATAGATAAAGTGAGCAGATCTTTAACCTTGAATGCAGGTTCAGCTTCTAACTCTCCAGGCTTGTCTGAAATCTCTATGACCCACTAAGAAAAGGCAAAGCAAGAAACAAACGAAACAAGGCACTATCAATATTGATCTTAAGACATACTTTGCATAACAAAATGATTCACTCTTGATAGCTAAGACTGCATTACCAAAGGAAATCCATTGACACTCTTGCCGATGCTGAAATCACGTTCCATAAAACCCTCAAAGAGAGAAATAAAGAACAAAATCAACAACACCATATAAAACTCGAATCAAATCAAGACTCTTTATCTAGTGATTTTTCCAACTATTGTTCCGCAATGGGTACACCATTATTTATTCTTCATAAGAGTGTCAGCCAAGTAATTACCTGTATAATCTCGAAATCTTGCTGCATCTCTTGGTGAAATCTTTCATTGCTTTCTCAAGATCACCATTCGTCATGTACCCTCGAGTTAATTCCAAACTTGGAACATTGAAAACACAGTTATCATGAAACTGACAGTAGGAACATTCCGGTAAAATCTAGAAATCCCAAACGACATTACCTCGGTCGAGGCTCTTCTTGAGCAAATAAGTGCCTCGCAGTACCAGAAAGACTAGAATTTCCATCACCTAATACTGAATACACAAATTCCAGATTAACCAAATCACTGAATATGCAGAAGCAAGAATAATGCAGTTACAATAAACCTCAACTAGTATCTGAACAGCAAATGTGATCTTCGAAATAGTTCAATTTATATAAATTCCGTCTCAAATAGTTTTATCTTCTTCTTAACATCTGAAATTCGTGCATTTGCCAATTCAGATCAAGCGCAATTAATGACCGAAGTAATCAATTTGCGTGATAGAAACTAAAGATTTGTGCGGCGGACCTGGCTGGATATAGTCGGATTGGCCGCCTCTAGCAGCGATCGGAGGAAGAAAAAAGCAGATCGCCGTCGAAATTAGGAGACTGAGAACGAATCTGAGCTTCATCATAGCATCAAATACAACACGACTATCTCTCTCTCTCTCTCTCCCTTTCCCTCTCACTTCCTTGCCGATTGATCCGTTAAAGCAGAGCCGGGTTTTCGGGGCTCCACCATTGCTGGGGTGTGAAAAAACAAACAATTGGAGCGAAGAAAATGACATTAAACCGTTGACCCTGAAGTTTAAAGCAAAGACTACAAAAAATGGGCTTTACACGGTTACAAATGTTGGTTTGTGAGTCACTATTATCTTAATGGGCCCAATTTAGATCAATTCTTTTTCAGCCCGTTCAAAATAATAAATCTTGCCAACTGTTCTTTGTGGCCTTGCTCAATTGGCACATAAAGATAATGTCTTGTAGTACTGGTATTCAATATTCAGTTTCGATATGATAAAATGGAGCAACAGTCTTTTATTCATTAGATAATATCAAGCCATTCGACAAACCCCAAGTGCATGGACTAAAAAGCAAAGTTAAGATCAAGCAATGCTCTTATTTATCAGATAGTCTTAGGCTTTTGACAAACCACAAGTGCATGCATTAAAAACCAAAGTTAAAGAAAATAAAAAGTCGATATTTATGGATTTATTTAGATCATGGAAAGAGCTTCCTCGATAATGCCTTCTTCCAAAACAGACATGAAACTTCCGGTGTTTCTCGCTGAACAGTTAGAACGAATCTCTCCTTGTGTACCCGTCAAGACACTCATCTGACCCATCTTGATCATCGCCACCGTGAAATGATCGAAAAACAGCTTCTGGTCGATCGCAAAGCTTTCCACAATGCCACGTGTCCTCTTGTCCACGAACAGATCCTGGTCGGAAGTGAACAGTCCTTGTCGGTTCATGAGATCAACATAGTACTTGTTGTCGAAAACGTCCGGGCTCCTTATGTCATTCACTTGCGTGTTGCTCGAGTTCGCGGTGGGACACGTGCGTTTGAGGTTGTTGGCGAAGGACTTGTTCATGGTAGGGTCCTGGTTAGGGTAGAGCCGGTCCGTGAATGACGGGCAATGCGCGATTCCGATAGTGTGACCACCGGAAAGTGCAACTAAGTCTGTTATGTTGAGGTTTCTACTGGCGAAGTCGGCGATGAGCGCGCTAGCGTTAGCGAACGGTGGTGGTAAGTTAGTTAATGTAGTATTTTGGCTCGCGAACGCCAGTGAATCGCGTCGGCCAAGTGGCACATCATACTCTGGCCCTCCTGACTACATGGACGCACAAAACATAAATTATTAAATAAGATATAGAGAGATAATAAGCCAGGAATTTGTAGACTGAATGTTTATATTTAACGGCATAATCCGAGTTTAAACATATTAGTGTGTGATTATTGATAGAGAGAGTAGTTTGTTACGAGGACGACGGAGTCGCGGGCGGCTAGAGCGAGGATGTCAGAGCAAGAGACGACTTGACCGCATTGCTTCTGGACGAGGGCACGGAGGTTATTGATGACGACAAAGGCTGCTTGACGCAGTGTCAGATTTGGGATCGATGATTGTTCTCCTGGTCCACTTGCAGATCCATCTAGTAGCACTGATGCTTCACATCCCTGTTTTTAAAATAGAAAATTTCGTATTTATTTTATGAATTTCTCTCATAATAAAAGCGATAAACGAGTATACATATACATATTCAGAAGTTTCCTCCGAATTTATTTATCTGATCAAATTAGGCAACACTTCAATAAAAGATGTTGCTAATTATATATAGTTTGGGACGAAAAGTCACATAGATACATATATTTTATATTTTATCCAAAGAATTGATACTGGTGTCAAAGGATTGTTCGTTGAATTTAGTCTTAAACTGTACATATGTGATTTTATTTGTAGTTTTGTACCATTGGTTCGATATTCATTTTTTGATATATACGGTCCATAATAATAAATGAAGACTCAACAAACCCACGAAAAGCGGGTGAATAGTATTAATGCGACTGGTCCTATTCAACTCTATCCTACTGCATGAATAAAAAATTACAATAATATTTCTAATAATTTACACTTTACACTAAGAAAACCTTTGACAAAAAAGAGTTCTACTATTCGTAATATCTTGGCCATTTAATTAGTCTTTATAACTTTAGAGTTTACACTTTACACTAAAAAAACCTTTGACAAAAAAGAACACTGAGAAAACATTTATTTTGAAAAGAAGTTAGGGACAATTTCGAGGCGATTTTGTCTTTATCTAGGTTACATTGGTCGGATTTATTTCAGCACGTGACAACATTTTTAAAAATAAAAATGAAAGTCAAAATTTATTGGTATACGAATTTCATTTTCATTTTATTTTCGGAGATACCACGATTTCTTTCGTGTGTGTGAGGGTACGAGTGCGTCTGGTTTCTTATCTTAAAGGCAAAACAATGGTTTCTTATCTTCAAGAATATCAAGTTTGGTTGTCTAGTGATTTGAGGAGTATAAAGGATTGTTAGTTTATTTACGTCTTAAGCATGTTATTATTATTCAGAAAAGGTGAAATAAAGTATGCTATTCAGAAAAAAGTGAAATAACGTATTGTTCAGAAGAAAAAAAGCATGTTATTATCAAGAATCCCAAATTAAAGAGAATATTATGGAGCAAATGCCCAAAATTTCAAGGGTTTACAAAAGATTTTTTTTTGTTTTTTTTGTTAATTAAACACATCCGTATAGAACCGTTCAGAGTAGGTTTAGAAAACATCGAATTTATGTTTCTCCCTAGGTTTCAATGTATATCAAAAAAAAAAAAAAAAAGAAAGAAAGATAGACCTGAACGAAGCAGTCGTGGAAATGTATACGAAGGATTGCTGCGGCTAAACCGATATCCCTCTTGAAGACTTTCTTGAGCTCTTTTCTGATGATTGTTTCCACTTTCGGACATGCGTTCTGGTAAAAGTTCCAAGAGAGACCTTTCACTAGAGGCACATCTCTCCTCGGCTTCTTCTTATTGATCTCTGCCTCTGCCGTAGACAGAAGGTTCAGTGTCACCGCCATTAGCGAGATCAACATCAAAAACGTGAGAACACGAGTCGAATAACTCTTTGCCATTTTTCTCTCTTGCTCGTGTTTCAAATAAAAAGTTTCTCTCTCTTTTTGCTTCTTCTTGTTCTAATTGGGAAGAAGCACTTCGTTTTTATAAGCAAATGTGGTCCATGTGTTGGTTTTTAAAATATAGTCTTTTTTTTTTGACATAATATATAGTCTTTAATATTCACTTTTTAAACATCAGAAACGCGAGGCTATAGTATATTTTAGTTAGGAAAAAGTAAATATTACAGTCTTTTATTATTATTACTTTTCTTTGAAGGAATTTTTTATTTATTTCAAAAAGAAAAACAAAATATTCAAGTGAAATTTAGCATTTTGTACGTAAAGACGGGATGTCGTTCACCGTGTAACAAATGTAGCACTTGTTAAGTTAATTAACAGAATCATTCTTTTCATATGACCAACAATTATAGATTATTTTCCAAAGAATTAAACAGATAATATTTTCGTCGAATCGTATTTATTTTCTTCCGCTGGCATTCAAATCTGTGACATTTTTTTACATTTGTTTGTTAAAACACACCATGTATTCTTATCATGAAAATGTCTACTTCAAATATGTAACATTGGTCCACCTATTATTCAAGAGTTTTAATATATCAACTTAACTATTGAAAATGTATATAAATCTTTAAAAAGATATTGTTTCAGTGCTATTTTGTGTTAAAATTATTGTTTCAGTGCTATTGAATACGAATTTGAATCCTATGTGCTATGTTAAGAGAAAGATCTTTTAGGTCTTCTGGTCTTTTCACAAATATTATCAATGACTAGTATACGTATACACCTAGCACCTAATTTGTCAAAGATTTCAAAATTTCCTAATTATGAACAAAACCAAATATCTATAAAAACATATAAGGTTTTTTAAAAAACGAATACGCATATATCGTGTTATAGTAGCTTGAAACGGAAAAATGTACTTAGTGTTGAAGTATACGAGTTAGTGGCATGCGATTTAGTTTGTTATGAATGAGACCACATAGAAAATAATGACCGATAAACTACGAGGGTTATTGATTTGATGATTTGAGATGATTTTTTTTTGGGTTTCAAATCACCACTTAATGGATCTACTATTTATAAAAATCATTCAAAATCCAAAATTATTGGATTTGTTTCTAGTGATTTGTGAGATTTTTTTAGTTAAAAATAAATAGATTTAAATATCACGAGATGAGATTTGAGTAAATAAAAAATTGAATTACCATTTTCCTTCTTTCTTATCATTCACGACACATTATATAAAAAATATTTTTTTTGTTTGTTTTCTAGTTCTCTTGAAATTATATCTACTCATTTTAGAATTTATATTAGTGGATTTACAAAATCTGATCAAATTTAAAAATATTTTAAAATTTTCTTTTTTTTTTTTGTTAAAGGGTTTTCGTAAATCCTTTAAAAGTTCTACAAATCATTTTATATCTAAATCCCCTTAAATCATCAATGCTGCAGCGTAACAAAAGTCTTAGGTAGAATCCAAAAGCGTAACAAAAGTCTTAGGTAGAATCCAAAGGCAAGATATGATATCACCGACAAATAACATCACTCATCTTATTTTGTTAATGCGTCATAAACATTAGTCTAATAGTAAAAACTAAAATATTTAGTTTTCTAGCATTGTTTTCTTAGTTAAGATAAATATAGAGATTGACTGGTACTTTTTTTTTTGTCGTAACTAATCTAAATTTCAATAAAAACACATATTTGATCCAAATTAGAAGACGAAAGAAAAAAGTAAAGCGTACGTCGATTGGATTTTTGAAGACAGTGGAAGAACCTCAAGACAGTCACGTGTGCTTGTGTTGGCATATTCGTTAAGTCAGTGGGATCGTAATTGTTTTGTTGAAGATTGTGACTTCGCAGAAATTGTGGGACAATATGAAATAACCAAAAAGGATTAAAGACTTTGAAACATCTAAGGCAAAGTGAGCACATGATTGTAGACAGTAGACACCACCAAACAAGTATGTTTCTCAGAAGCTTACATCTGTTTTTGCTAGAGCCTCTTTTAGTTTATGTTCGCCACGTTCCTTTTCTCTCTCTCTTTCCTATTATTAATTAGATAGACGTTACACCCATAAAATTCGACTTAAATTTTGCATATAATTGACAAAACTAACGTCTCCATAAATGCGCCTGAACTGTTGTAAAATTTAGGACGAAAATAAGTTTTTTTTTCCTGTAACATACAGTTTTAAGAAGAAAAACTCATTTCAACCAAAATAAAAACATTTGCCTGACTGCTTAATTTCTGCTAAACAAAGGAGAGAGTAGTTGGGTCTGAACATTAAATGACTTCGATATTCTTAATTCTTTTGACCTAATCACCTTAAAGGGGATGGTGTAAGTGTGAACACTCATGCAACTTTTTAGAACATAACTTTTGATAAATTATGTCAAGTTATTTAGATCATTTTTCTCTTTTATTTGGACTAGAAATTGTTTCTTAGTTACTAGGGTTAAATCATACCTCCACATGAAATGTTCCTAAGTTTAAATCATGACCTTAGGAACAGATGGCTAAACTTTATAAGATTAGTGGTGGTCAGATTGGAGTTGAGAGATAGTAAACTGATATCCTGTCCTTTAATTTGTTTATATATATCAAACTACTCTTTACA
The DNA here is from genome assembly GCA_026724425.1 of Erythrophleum ivorense. NCBI lineage: Eukaryota > Viridiplantae > Streptophyta > Magnoliopsida > Fabales > Fabaceae > Erythrophleum > Erythrophleum ivorense. The sequence goes on along the minus strand of JAIUCV010000077.1, from coordinate 2,361,407 downwards.
AATATATATTTTACGAAAAACGTAACTCCTAACAACAGCATCAAAAAAATCAAAAAGTAAGGGGTAAGCACATATCATACAAAATCTAATATTCATGTTTCATTGTTTTGTAAACTAATAAATAAATGCACTTTACAATTTGTATTCGATTTAATTATTTTTGAATTTAGATATTTATTTTTGATAGATACTAAGCATTAATATGTCAAATTGTCAGTCATACAGTCCTTTTCATATGAATTTTATTCCAACCGATTAAAAAAATAAAATAGTAAGGGTTTCGTGGAATGCAAAAAAGTGAAAACGAAATTTCAACTATTGAATCCTTCTAATTTTGTGTGGGATGTCTCCAAAGGTTTTGGTGCAAAGTAAGGATCAAAGAATGATGGCTCCATCGCATGCTAAATATTAAAGACTTCCTTTAAGTTGCAAAAAAGAAAAACATCATCATGGTCTTTAGTTACATTTTATGACAAGCACATAAAGCTGCGTCATTTTATCTTATACTGTAAACATTAGACATTGATTCCTATTCTATTCTCCAACGAAAAAGAGCCGAAAGCAACTGTTTCAATTATGCAAAAGAAGAACCCTCATCAAAAGTATTTCTAAATAATTGCAAACTGTACAAATCAGCAGCCCAAAAAAAAAAAAGGTCTTCTTAGTCTTTTAAATTGTGTAAAATTATTTATTTATTACCTTTTGCAATTTGGCTCGTGGGCTGCTGATTTGTACAGTTTGCAATTATTTAGAAATACTTTTGATGAGGGTTCTTCTAGACCAATACCAAAAGACTTGATAAAAGGTGAAGAAAGATTAAAAACCCAAGGATAGAGAGAAAGACGAAGTCTAACTTTTTAATAAAAAAAAAAAAAAAAAAGACGAAGTCTAACTTACGAGTTGGTCGAAAACCAAATTTAAAAGAAAACAACAAAAATTTAAAAGGTCCGGGCCAGGCCACGACCAATTGGGCCCAGTCAATGTGTTTCGGCTTTTTATTAATAGATAGTCATTTAATTTATGGCCTTATATCCCTTGAATCAAAAGTTCAAAACATCAAATCTTGAATCGAAGATGGAGAAGACTAGCAGGAGAATCGATTGTTGGTATTGCAGAAAAATTCGTCTTGATCTCCAAACGAGCTCTAATCAGTGTTGCCCTTTGATTTTCCGTTAAGTTTTTGTTTTTGTTTTTCAACTTTGAACTGTAAAATGACGATACTAAAAGTCTTTCAATTATATCACAAACCAACTCCAAACTTTTAGTTAAATGACACTAACCCTTTTGATATGTAATGTCAAGTTACTCTTTTGCAAATGCTTTAATTTGTGTGTGTGTGTTTTTTTTTTTTTTTTGCATGAACGGCAGTGCATATTGCATAATAAATAGTAATCGATTTAAGTTGATAACGACTTTGTTTACAAATGAGTTACATATTCCGTTTTATATTCCGCAATCAACATTCATATTATTACGGTTGATCAAAAGACAAGACGCATCTCAACAAATCTTTGGTAAGCTTATTTTTGGGATACGAATCAATTTTCTTAAGTATCTTCTTATTATATTATAACTATAATTTCTCTCATGTCCGCCACTAATTAAATTCATCTGGTTTCTGCACCAAATAACTTTTACTTTCTATCATAGCTGTCACACGACGAATTGAGAAAACCATCCGCAATTAAGTTATCGATTCGACTCATATATGACGATCAATAATCCAACTTGTTCTGTGTTTTAGGTTATCTTGCACTAACTATATCACTCTGGGTACTGAAAAAGAAGAGAAGAAAAAAAGTACTCAAAGCTTCTACAATACTCCAATCAACTTTATAAGCTCTTCTAATTAAATTTTCGTAGACCATGTAAGAAGTGTTCTTTTTGTTGTTCCGATTGATGTTACGTTACAAAACAATTACTAGACTGTGTTAATTTTTTTTACTACGAATCGATGTAAGAGACAGTAGCCGGGGGTAATCAAATGATAAATATTATTAACTGCTCCCTTTTGTGTTTCTTGTTTCTGATAAATGAATTTTAAAAAATTTCCACACACAAGAATTTCCAATAAAAAATTAAGGTTATAATTCATCATCATTAACTAATAAAAAATGCATTGAAAACAAAAAACATGCATTTTTTCTGAACAACTTTCTTACTTTCTTCCGAAGTTTCTCAGAAATAGAGGGAGTACTATGTGAACTGATTCAGGCGGAAGATAACACAAGTGTGATTCTTACTTAATTTGGGCATCTCTTTGTAAGATTCCGAAATTGACCTTTTAATTAAATTAAACAGAAACAGAGTGTGCGTTTGAGGAAAAATGCTCATTTAATTACCCAACTATTTACAATTTGCACTTTTATTTTTTAACTATCACTTCATCATTTTAATTTTTTTAAGTATGAGTTGACTGCGCAAAATTGTGATTAAAAAGTTAATCTTTCAACAATAAACATACAACATTACATAAAATATTATATGTATCACAGTTTTTATCGTTATATCCAAAAGAAAATCAAAATATAAAATCCATGACAATCTCCATTGATTTCTAGTAAAACTCAAATTCAAATATGATGAATTCATATGATTCGATTTCACATAAATCTTAAAATTAGAATCGAATTTCGAGTTTAATATCACTAAAAACGATTTTGGATTTTTGTTTTTATAATATAAGGATGATAGATGTATTTATTATTTTATTTCTTATTTTATGTTTATTGTTGAAAAAATGATTTTATTGTTGAAAGTTTGACTTTTTAATTACAATATTATGCGGTCAACTCATATTTGAGGAATTAAGGTGAGCAAATAAAAATGCGAATTTCAAATAGTTGGAGGAATTAAATGAGCATTTTTTCCAATACGCTGGGGATATTTTTTGGTCGGACCATTCCTGAAAAACAAATCACTCATCAAGATTAATCTCTTTTGAGTAATAATTAAAGGGAAATTTAGCAAAACACACCAAAAAATGAAAGCTCTTGTCCCTATACTCCTTTTTTTTCAAATGTTGTCCATATACACTTTATTAAAATTTAATCTCATTTTTAACCTTCAAATCATATTTAAGTAAATTTAATAATTAATAAATAATTAAATTATTAAATAATTAATAAATAATTTGTTATAAAAAAAAGAGAAGAAAAGAAAAAAAAGTCGACATAAAGTCGACACAAAGGAAAAAAAAAAAATTAAAGTCGACGGTCTTTCGGCGCATCTAAGAGAAAACTAGAGTAAAAGATAAGAAAAAGTAAAAAAGAAGAAGAAGAAGATGAGATAATCGTGGAAGGAGGAGGTGTAGGTTTTTTTTATTTTTTTACTGAGAAAATAAATAAAAGGAAATATATTTTTTCAAAAGATTTTTAAATATTCAGTTACTATTTTTGCTATATTTTCTCAGATTTTCGTAGAAGATGAATTCTACCTTCCGCAGAAATAAGTGTCAACGGAAGAATGGTGTTTCTACTTACGGTAGAAGACGTTGTTTTGAGTAGAACACATAATCTACGAGTAGTGGAAGACAATATTTTCGGCAGAACATGCAATCTAAAAAATGTAGAAGAGAGTGTTTACGGTAGAATACAAATTCTACAATTAGTAGGAAACAGTGTCTATGGTAGAATATAGATTCTACCGGTGGTAGAAAACAGTGTAACACGTAGAACAATTGACGAACCATTCTACCAACTCGTAGAACGTATGATATTTAGCAGAAGGCAAATTCTACGACGGTAGATGACTGAACAGACGGTAGAATTCATGTTCTACTACGGATAGATGTTAGAGCATTTAGTAGAAGACATATTCTACTTTGAAAACCAAACTTGGTAGAACCAAACTTTATTTAATTTTCTGAACTTCAAATTTCAAAAAACAATTGTGAAAAAATTCTCTAAAATCTTCATATAATATTATTGAATTTAATAAAAAAAATTTGTAAAAATTTTAAATTGTAAAACTATTTATTTCATATTGTTAGTATATGCAAGGGTATTATAGTCCAAATTTGTGAAATTTCAAAAAAGGTGTAAGAGGACAAGAGGTCTCATTTTTTGGGGTATATTCACAATTCTCCCATAATTAAAACAATAAGAACGATTTTGGCTTTAAAAAGGAAAATAAAAAACACTAATACAATCGAGCTAAAAACCACTCCTAGTTTTTAAGTCTTCGTTTTGGTTACTTTTGTGCGTCCAAAAGCTTTTGTTAAGTAGGATTACCTGGAATTATTAAATTCACGAATCATTTCTTTTTTTGCTGAAATCAAACACTCATGTTTTCTTGACAACTCCCCAACATGTGATAATATAATTACGTCGTTACGCTATATTATGGAGGTAATCATTTTGATTGATCCATTAACAAAAAAGAAGCAGATTGATCTCCAAATTTAGTTGCATAAAGTAAATGTCGTGACTTTCGTGGGAAAATAAAAATAATAGTATTATTTATTTGAATTATAGTTTTTCCCAAATACGGCATATGTCCCATAATATGTAGTGTTGGAATCATAAAACATCATTAAATAAAATACTACAACTTAATTTGTTTTTAAAGCGTGCATTACATCTCATTTAAGTAAATCAACTTGGAGTTTGTTAAATATCAACTTGGTGTACGGATTATTCTATAAACTGTGAATCCATATTGTGGATGGCTAGATGCTCCACTGCATTGCATTTCGCATCATTACCCAAAATTATATTAACATTAAGAAAATTATCTATCAAATACTTTAGAGTTATTCTTTACTTTTAATATCGCTGATCGGATCACCTTATAATTTGTTTAGAGAGAAATTTTCTTTCAGAGAAAAATTATATTTCATATTTGATCATATCATGATATTTAACTTCGTTTTTAGAGATTTTTTTATATTTATATTGATAATATTTTCTCTGAATAGAGATTGCATATGAATTATAGTCGTTTCAAGTACCGTCTGGGCTTTATTTTCAAAACCATTCCCACTTCTCTGTAAATTTTTTAAACGCAATGGACAAATTTCTTAATGTACAAGCTAAGACGACGTAACTAGCTATTGAAGGATGGTGATTTACAAGCTTTGTTTTCGAAACATCCATTCTTCAAAGATATCATAAAAAAAATATAAAGACAATTTAGTTCTTAATCTTTTTATTCTTAAATGAAAACATCAGTAGCATTATATATGAAACTCCAATGGCTGACCAAGATCGCTTATGGTCAAAATTCTCTTATCAAGAATCAAACTTTAGGCATTGTCTTTAATCTTTGTGCATACTTTTGACCCCGGCATGTTTATTGGAGACATATAAAAGTTTGTTTACAACGTAGTCGGTTTCTTAATTAATTAGACGTAGACATTGGGGCCAAAATCGAATTAAATTTTAGTACTGATAAACGGTAATACTTACCGAACTGAAAAGAAAAAAAAAAAAACTGTAGCAATCCAAAATGTGGATTCAATCCGAAATGGAAAGTGTACCAAACTGATCCATGCTATATTAGTTTTAGTTTATGAAAAGTCAAGTGGTGATGATTTAGTGGTTTTTACTTCATGGATGAGTTGTCCTGTTGATCTAGATCAAATATCGATTTTCCTCGCGTGAAATTACTCGATTTATCTCATTTGGCTACATACATATGGAGCCTTGCTTTCGGTCCATTTGAATACCCGTAAATAGAGTATATTCGTGGGCTACACCTTTCCCAATGATTAGTCTGGACCCATTCATAGATTTGAGATTTATCATTTTTTATCAAAAAAAAAAAACTTTTTTTATGAAAAAAACAAAAACAAATAATCCAAACTACAAACAAACCAAACCCAAGACTGAACACCCCTATATGACCATTTATTTTCAGTTTATGTTTAACAATTTTTGTTAATTGTGATGTGATTAGAATCTTTCGTCACTCCAATATATAAATATCATATATTGGTATAACTCTTAAATTGCAACAATAGCATTGTGCTAATCTACAAAATAATTACTACAAATGATTCCACCAAAATAAATTTATTTTAAGAAATAGTGCATAATTAATTTAGGATTGATAATAGTATAAAGGGCAACCTTAATTATCCTAAGGCATCTACTCCTTTATTTTAAAGATTCAATGTTGCTGGGAACATAAGTTTAGTGCTTCTTGTAGATTTAGATATTTATAATATCTAAGCTGTGTTTTTTATTCATTTCTTTTCGTTTATGGTTTTAATTATTATCCCTCACACACACCAATAACAAATATAATGATATCATTGACTCAGGTGTATATTGATTCCGTTCGAGCGTCTAAAAAACATTCGTGCATTACCTTCGCATCGTAAAACACATTTTTTAAAAAATGTAAGAGAGTCACTGATTTATGCTGGTCTAAACCTGATATAGTTTATACTAGGTTTCGTATGCTGGTAGTTGCAGGTTTCAGAATTAGTTTAGATTTTCATCTGAAAAATTAATTGGTTTCTTATTCTAAGATCCATATATTCGAAGAAATAATTGGTTCGAATGTCTAATAAACAACTTAGATTATCCCATCATATATTAGTTAATTCATATATTAAAGTTATCTCAAGAAACCCACTTTCTCTGATCGCATTGTACATAAGTTCATATTTAAGTTAAAAGCATGCTACATGCCTAGGAAATATAAAATACAAATAGATAAAAGAAAATGTTTGGGAGTGGAGAATCAAAAGAAGCTTTATGCCCCAAGAAGACAAGAAAAATAAACCATGTGTCAATCATAGATACGATCTTGAGAGCCAATGAGCGCAAAGATGCGAGGCAAAAGAAGCAACAGATCGATCACACACTTTCTGGGTTTTCATGTTTGATATATTTTGATTTGACAAAGATTCTTTAATTTACTTTCTTCTTGCTTAAACCGGATCCATCCATCGATCACCTCTTCATAAATAGGCACGTCCGCTCTCTTCCTCTTTCTTAGAATTATTAAGGCTCTGACCAGTGCTGTGCGAAGGTTTATGGGAGCTCACGTCAAATTTTTAAAATGGGGCCTTTTAATATAGTTATTATTTGTTAGATAATTAAAAAAAAAATATATAGAACTTAATTCAAACTGGGGTTAGGCTCCTGAACTACTAAAACCATTATAATACAATAAATTTTAGTTAATTGGAGATCTCTATCAAAATATATATTTTGGGGGGTCTAGTGCATATGCACTTTTCAATACACATTAAGCATGGTTCTGATTTCGATTGGTGACCATCAAAAGAATAAAAGGAATGAAAAGAATAAAATAAATGGAACTTTTGTTCCTTCTCATATTTGAATTGATGAGGAATATGTTAACACTATAATTCTCTAATCAATAAAGAATGAGAATGAATGAGATGGAATAAACATTACTTATGAATGATCTAATTTTAGGGAATGATGAGAAATTTTTTTTATTCCCCATCATTCATTGGTCACCAGTTAAAGCCTAAAATGATCAACTATACATATAGGGAGTAATGAAACAATTATGTATAGTTTCCTAGTATATATATTTTGACAATGAAATATTTTAACTAGATATCAATCTATTTAGAAATTTTCTTGCACACCATTTAATGTTGTAATGGCAGATGAAACACCATTTCTATAGGAGCCCTATTCTAATAATATTATGGATATTAACCTTGACTGAAAAAAAAATTGTGTTAACGCATCACCACTAAATTATCATATTCTTAGTTATGGATTCTATATAGATGAGTTAAATTAATCAAAGGGGAATACACTCCTAGTCTTAGCTAAATATAAATAAACGATTTAAGTTGCTTAGGGCATTTAGCTCTGCATTCCATATTATTAAACCCTACTTTCTTCTTGGTGGATATAAATTTGATGGTATAATCCACGCTGCAAAAAAACAAAACATGCGTGAAAACAAATTGGTGAAAAGTGTGCGAGACATTTGTTGATCCTGAGTCCAAGGCGGGGGGTTGATACTTGATACTAGAGTACAAATGTATTATCATCTATAACAAAATATATATCACGAGTAAGGTAGGTGCACACAGCACATCTTGACTATAAAACAGAGGCGGGGAGTTCAAAAAAGATTCTTAAATTTATTTTGAAATTTCATTAGTTAATGGACCGCAAATTTTCTTCTGCATGGAGCTACAAAGTAACAAACTTCTCAAGACAAATTTTCTTTATGGAGCAATCTTACGAATATGAATTGTACGTGTATGCTGCTTCACTGTGTTTATTTTTGTATCTCCGCTCTTATATATATAGAAGAGTAATGTTTATGAATCGGTTTGGAACGTTAATTGCAAGCTTTTGTGTATAAGTTCTTGCATTTGCTATTCATATATACGAAAAACAATTTCATATTCCAAGAAGAAAGTGAGTTCAAAACCGCGTACTGTTGAAGAAGAATAAGATTCAGGAGTTTGTCACGTAGACCAAGGGAAAAGCAAGATGGCCATACAACATTTAGAAAGGTAATGACAATTAAAGATTTTTTTTTTTTGAAAAATACTATTAAATCAAGAAAATAAATACACATAACATAAAAAAGCTACATTGGAACATAACATGGACAGGTCATTGGTTCTCCACCACGAGGAGATGCACATGATCCCCTCTTTAAATATTGGCTAATTATGCTTAATGACCATCACTTAATTGTTTTTAGTGGTTAAACTGGGTTAAGAATTCCACGTCTACAAATGAGAGAAATCTATAACTGAATACTGAAAGAAACAAAAAAGTATGGGTCAATCTATTCATTACTTGTATTATCAATTAATTTTGATAGAGAAATACACTAAAATGGATCAGAAAAATGTTTGTTCTAAATCTAGCAAAATAAATTTAAAATTTTTAAAATATTTTGGATCCAAATGTGATCTCACATTCTCACCTAATAAATTGTTCATAAATTCGGAATTTATAATACCTAGCTAGCTAGTGCATGTCAGGTCACATGTCACATCGGATGTAAGATCAGTCAATCAAACATAACCTACGAAGGGAGGGCTGTAGACTGTAGTACAATACAAACCCATAAAATAACAAACAATGCTTTAAACAGAGCTTTCTCATGTAAAGCTATATACTTTGTATGAATGCATACTTAAACATATCACATATATGAGCAACATACATAATATATATAAGAGAAAATGAGGCTTATGTGGAAGAAAAAGGTGCTTTAAGAACCATAGAAGTGAGTGGGAGAATCTGATAATGGAGATTATATATAAAGAGAAGAAGGTGGCAAGAGTTTGGTCATAACTTCGCAGTTTTCTCCCAAGAAAAAGAGAAACCAAAGAGTAAGTGGGAAACCTCGAAGCTAGTTCAAACTAGTGGGAGGTTGATCCACGTTCTAAGTTCAAATCCAAATCCGATTAAAAACACAAATCCAAACGTTAAATCATCAGATAGAGATGGCTCGTGGTAAGATTCAGCTGAAGAGGATCGAGAACCCGGTTCACAGACAGGTGACGTTTTGCAAGAGGAGAACCGGTCTTCTCAAGAAGGCTAAGGAGCTCTCTGTGCTATGCGACGCCGAGATCGGTGTTGTGATTTTCTCTCCTCAGGGCAAGCTCTTTGAGCTCGCTACTAAAGGGTATTTAATTATTATATATCTCACTGTCTACATATTTGTATTTTTCTTTATATGTAATTAAATAGTAACTTATATAAATGTGGGAATTTGATAAAAAAAAAAAAAAAAAAAAAACCAGAACAATGGAGGGAGTGATTGATAAGTACATGAAGTGTACTGGTGGTGGTCGTGGTTCTTCTTCTGCTACTTTTACTGCTCAAGAACAACTTCAACCCCCTAATCTTGTACGTCTACTTTTTCTTCGTTTTCATTAATTATTGTTTTCTGTTATCGGTTTTTGTTCTTCGTTTTTGGGATTGATCTGGTTGAATGTGTGGGTTTTAATGATATTTTAACATCGCTTAAGTTTAGTTGATGCTCAATGGCTAGGATATGTTTTGACATGTTAATCAACTCTTTCTATTTCGCCTTTTTGGGAATAGTTTAGTATGCAAAATGGTAACACGTGTTGACATGCAGAGAGAAACTCTGCTGGACGTTGTTAATTGATTTGAAATTAAATTAGTCAGTAAGTTAGGTAGGGCACCTGATTCCGATTCTACATGAAATTAATAGTTAATGAAGTACACATTCAGTGAACCTAGCTCTCCCATCTCTGAAATTAGAAGTCGACTATATATTGTGGAACGTTGTACTGTAAGAACTTTGTCGACTTTATAAAGTAAAAAGTTGAAAACAAAATAAGTCAAATTACTTACTGTTAAAGTAAAAGATGCTTTAAAGACAACTAATATTACACTTTTAAATATTTTTATCTTTCGGAACGAAGTTTGTATTATTGGTTTATAGTCATTCAGCACAACCATTTGATAAAAGTTTCCCTGAACACTTTAAAAAGGTTGCCCTAAAATATTGTTATTGACACGCTCTGAACTATTATCTAGCTTATTGATGCATACATGTATTTCATTTTCTTGAGTACATGTACGTATATACGTACGGACATTATCAGTTTATCACTAATTGGATCTCAACATCCTTCAAATTTTTCACATGTCCACTTTAAAATATTAATTACAAATGATATAAACATACTGAAACGCAAGTTGATTTTGTAGGATCCGAAAGATGAGATCAACGTGCTTAAGCAAGAAATTGAGATGCTTCAGAAAGGAATAAGGTATTTATATATAACAATTATTATTTACATGCTATCTCCTTACTAAGTTGTCTATATGGGGTTGTAAATTCATACATAAATCTGTAAATATAATAAAATGGATTCAGGTATATGTTTGGAGGAGGAGATGGGGCGATGAATCTTGAAGAACTTCTCTTGCTTGAGAAGCATCTTGAGTATTGGATTTCTCAGATTCGCTCAGCTAAGGTATATATATATATATGTACACATGCATTACTGTACATGTATGTAAACAATGAATATGTTATTGAGAGTGAATATAAAATATTGATTACAAAATTTTATGTAAACTTGCAGATGGAGATTATGCTTCAAGAAATTCAGTCCTTGAGGAACAAGGTAAGCAGATAAACATCATTGTGATATTCAGCTCCTTATAACAACAGATGTGAGTCAGGATTTTGGTTTATAAAAACCGAATACAAGAAGTCAAATTTAACATTGTGTGACGTTGTTTTTTTGTATGAAGGAAGGAGTCCTCAAAAATGCCAATAAGTACCTCCTCGAAAAGGTAACAAACACAAAATCACTATAACATTTTCATCATAGCACACATTTTATGAAATTGGAGATCTATCAGCAGATTATATCCAGATTGCATCTGTTGACTAGTACTCAGTCATATTATTCCGATGTATTGGACTACTTTTCCCTTAATGATTTGTTTTTTTTTTTTTTTTTTGTGTTGTGAATTAATGCAGATAGAGGAGAACAATAGCATATTAGATGGTAACTTTGCAACTGTGGATACTAACTATTCTTATCCGCTAACCATGCCAAGTGAAATATTTGAGTTCTAGACCATAGGGTATTTGAAGACTATGTCTTACGAATTCAAATAATCTTGGTTAAGTATAATTAGTGTTGTGGAATCACACATAATTATAATAAAGCCTGTGGACCTTTTCTGGGCAGTTGAAAATCTATCTGTATTATTTTCTTCATCTTGTTTTTTAATTTGCTGGTGTGAGCAATGAAGTGACTACGAGTGTGGTGTGTATTTACACTTTTTCTATTTTCTATATATGTTTTCAATTTATGGATTATATGGCTTGTGTATAACTCGTTTTTTTTTTATATAAGTGTATTTACGTTGTTATATCCATAGACCATGATGAAAAGTCTAACGTTGACAGACGACAAATGCTAGTCTAGGGAAAATCAAAATTCAACACAAAATGTCATTTTCTTTGATTTGATTCTAAATCTGATAACGTCATAAAATTTGAAGCAAATCTACATATGCGGAAACTTTTTAAGTGTCTAACATACGATTGGACCATTTATGGCAAAAAAATAGACTGCCATTTACTGCGTGCCAAGTTTATACTGTAGTAGTATCTTTTTATCACACAATCTGAGAAGTCAAAACATTAAAAGTCAACCCTAAAATTAATAGATCAAGATGCCAAAACCTACAACCATCATTTTGAACTAGAAGAGACTTATTTGTTGCTTTATCTGCTCTCTTCTTCGACATAATTGGTCTTCGCGATTGTCTGACTTTGAAAGCTTAAATGCCATTGAGAATATCGAAGATTTAAATGCAATGTTTCTCTTTTTATTTCATTGTTTATGTTTTTATTTGTGACTAAAATGCGTCTATGGTTACTTGCCTCTTTAATTTCAGTTAACTGGTAATTATCAAAGTTACGTGTATAATGAGCTTAACAAAATTATCATTTGAAAATGAGTTTTTGTTAGGTTGAACTGACTAAGCACTTGCAAACCTTTCACTAATTACATATTAATTCTGATCATAGCTTCAACACTTCCATTGATCTAAAATTAATTGGTAAAATATAATATATATGTGTAGATCTTTTTACGTAAATCTCGAAACATGTGTATAGTATATATATATCTTCAAAAATACTTTTTATAATGATATTATAGACATGCATGAAAAAGAAACAATACATATGTATATACCATAACTCACATATTGTGATTATCGTGAGTGGCTGTTATTACTGTGTGGTAGAAGACGGATACACACATTTACTACTCTTCACCAAACATCTCTCTCCCTTTCTATAAATCTGTCAAATTTTATTTGTTCTTCATCCTACAAAATTATCTTACACCTCACAAACTCCAACAGCTTCACAATGACTTTCCACTTCCGGCGACTATGCTGCTTCCCAGCTCTTCTCACGGTGGTTCTCCAACTTCTGCATGGCATCGCCGGCCAACTAGTTGTGGTTGATAACCCAATTTCTGCTCCTCCGCCTCCATTAGTCGACCTAGACGACGGTGATGGCGGCATTGTCCCGGCGATGTTTGTCTTTGGTGACTCTCTCATAGACAATGGAAATAACAATAACATCCCTTCCTTCGCTAAAGCCAACTATTTCCCTTATGGCATCGATTTCAATGGCGGCCCGACCGGTCGGTTCTGCAATGGCTTAACCATGGTCGATGGGATTGGTATGTTTTTAGTGCATGTCTACATATATAACAAGTATTTGTTGTTTTTAATCTTGTTTTTTTTTTTGTTCTCTATCAAAGCTTGTATTCTTTCTCATAAAATTGGAAAAACAATTGATTCAAAAAGTTAAAAAAAAAAAAAAGATATTGGATGAGGCTGACATGACATGTCGTATATGTTGCTTGCATGCACTGATCATATAGCTCAACTATTGGGGCTGCCATTGACTCCGGCGTACTCGGAAGCTACCGGAGATCAAGTGCTTCGTGGTGTCAACTACGCTTCCGCAGCCGCGGGAATTCTTCCTGACACCGGAGGAAATTTCGTAAGTTGAATATAATCAACCTAAACGTATACTCTTTCTTTTTCACTTTTTATTTTGAACATGTTTTTACATTTTAGAATAAGTACATACTACACGATTTTCAAATAGATTTAGTTTTCTGATATCGTAATTAGGTAACTATTAGCAGGGTGCGATTTCGATACCTGTCTGTCTCTTTAGCAAAAAAAAAAAAAAAAAAAAAAAAAATCGTTAGGTAACCATTATAGTATAGCTTAAATTTATTCCTTTGTGTTTCTAATACTTTATAGTACTCATTATTAACCCCAAATTTAGTTTATATTTCACCTTGCATTTAACAATATTTATCTATGTTGGTACCAAGAAAAATAGTCATGCATGCCCCGGCTATATTATGCGTGGATTAATTAACTATTATGTGACGTTGAATTTATTTATTCCGGTGGTCAGGTGGGGCGCATACCGTTCGACACACAGATTCATAACTTCGAGACAACGTTAGATCAGGTGGCGACCAAGTCCGGTGGTGCAGTGACCATTGCAGACTCGGTGGCTCGAAGCTTGTTCTTCATCGGAATGGGAAGCAACGACTATCTCAACAACTACTTGATGCCCAATTTCCCTACTCGTAACCAATTCAACGCCCAACAATACGGCGATCATTTGGTTCAACAATACACCAATCAACTCACCGTAATATAAATAAAACAAAAACAATCTCTCTCTCTAATCTTAACTAATTAGTACTACCAATTAAGCAAGAAGTTTAAATCTAATCAAGAAGTGTTGTATTTTTTTGGCAATATGCATGCAGAGGCTGTATAATCTTGGTGGTAGGAAATTTGTAGTGGCTGGACTTGGAAGAATGGGATGCATTCCGAGCATTCTAGCTCAAGGACCCGACGGTAAATGCTCCGAGGAAGTGAACCAACTTGTTCTTCCTTTCAACACAAATGTCAAGACAATGATCTCTAATCTCAACCAGAACCTCCCGGATGCTAAATTCATTTACCTCGATATCGCTCATATGTATGAAGACATCACCGCCAACGCAGCGAGTTACGGTAATCAATTAACAAACGTTAAGCTTAATTAGCTAAAACCAACTCATAATCTCGATGGATAATCATAATTATGGTGTGTTGGTTTTTGTAGGATTTACTACTTTGGACAAGGGGTGTTGTGGGATAGGAAGGAACAGAGGACAGATCACTTGTCTTCCGTTTGAGACGCCTTGTCCTAATAGAGATCAGTATCTGTTTTGGGACGCTTTTCATCCTACGGAGAAAGTTAATCTCATAATGGCCAAAAAAGCGTTTGCTGGCGACCGCGCTGTCGCGTTTCCTATCAACATTCAAGAACTGGCTAGTCTCAATTAGAGACTTACTATTATATGAAGCAAAAGCAATCAAGAAGAAATTAAAACTTCGTGTTGTCTTTGTTTGTTCTTGTAACGTTTTTGAGTTTCGTTAAAGCATAAAACTACACATTTGGGTCATTTTGTTTTTTATGGATACGTTTTGAAAACACCAAACGGTCCAAACGAACCTACCCGTCGTTGCGTAATCAACTCTTTGATATTAACGATGAAATAAATTTAATAAATCACAATACTGTTTTTTTAATCCCCGGCGCATTAATTAGGGACACATTTTACCGCCGGAGAGATCCTGGTTCCGGCGACTTGGCACCGTGAAGTGGCGGAGCCTTCCCTGCTGCTCAGTCAAGTAATCTCTGCACAGAAAAGCCATTGAGAATCCATCCTCCACCTTCCTATCCACATCGTGCACAAAAACAGCAGTCGTCTCTCCTTTCCTCCGTCTCCTCGCAATCATCCCCGCCGTATAGATCGCCGACATCCGTCCCGGAGCTTCGTCGTTGAACCCCGTAGGAGCATCCACCATGATTAAATCCCACTCCGTCACGTAAACCGTCTCCGGTAAGCCCTTCAGCGCCAGCACGCACTTAGAAACCCTAAGATCCGTCGTCACGCGACTGCACTCATCTCTGTCTCTCGTCGCCGCCATCAGATCCGCCGCGTCTCTTACCTTGGTCTCGTACCGGACGTGGTACGACTCCAGAGACGGAAATTTCTCGGCGATTTGGTTGATCCATGACTCGTCCTCGTCTAAGAAGATTGTTCTTCCTCCGTGGTTTAGCGACGCCCACATCAAGCTGTCGTGGCCAAGACCAAATACCAGAAAATTGCACGGCGATTTCTTCTCTAACACCTGATAAAATTTGATTTGATCATACTAACGTGTCACACACGTATACTATGGCCTACATAATCACAAACTTACGAAACTAATACAAATCATTAGATTACATGTTCTTATCATTTATTTTGCTTATAATATTGATTTTTTTCCAGATTCTTATCGACCAATTAAGTTCTTGATTTTTTTTTTTTTGGTAAACAATTGAATTCTTGATTTTTTTTTTGGGTAAACAATTGAGTGCTTGATTTAGGTCAATTAACAAACCTTTATGTGCATAATTTCTATAAGCTGTAGATAGTGATTGTTTTGTTACCTTCTTGGTGACGGAGATTTCGGAGAGTGTTTGCTGGGGAGTGACATTGGAGGCGGCGTAGTGGACGAGAGCGTCGGCGAGGGAAGGAGGGATCTTACCGCAGTTGACGGATTCTGGTCTCCGTGATTTACTTCCGGTGGAGGAACTGGAGATCCGGAGAGTGTTGTCCGGCGCCGGCTGAAATGAAGACGGTGAGAAGTCGGTTCTGGTGATGAAGAAGAGAGTGATTACGACGAGAGAGGCGAAGCTAGAGAGAATGAGTTTCAGGTTAATCGGAAACGGGAGACGATTAGTCGTCGTCATTGTGGTGGAGAGAAAGGAGACTGTGTTAATTCTCGTTTTGCCCAAAGTGAGAGGCGTTACAATTTACTGCTGAGGAAGGTTTTTTTTCGTGTTCTTAAGGGGACAAAGAGACAACGATTTTAATTTTCTTTCCTTCTTTTTGAGCTTTGTCCATGTGGCGTGGTTTGATTATCGGTGTGTCTCAACATGATTTGATTGGTCGATATTACCGATAACAATTCCATATTTAATCTATTTCCTGCTGTGTCATTACCTTATTGGACCAAGTTTCAAAGTTGAAGAGTAATCTAATATTTTTTTCCTCCGTTACATTGTCAATTATTTTAACAGTAAAAGGAGACTTGAGCATGATAGTCTTTCGAATACAAAATTGAGACACTGTTATATTAACTTAAAGTTACAAAGGTAAATAGGAAGTGTTAAATACTTTAACTACACCTTTTTCGCAACCTGGAATAATTTTAAATGAAAAGTAAATATGAGTTTAAAAGATTGTGTTACTTTACTACGAAGTTTCAATTTCAAGAAAGCTACTGTTCTATAGAATTTAATCTAATTTGCCTCTGTTTTACATCTTTCAAAGGACTATTGCCTGATACAAACTCCACAGCGAGAAACAGTAAGTCAATCTCATTATTTAGATGTTTATTACAATCCAAAACCAAACGCTTTGAATTCTAGGCTTTTACCTGATTTTAAAAATCTATAAGACTTAGAAATTAAGAAGAAAAAAAAAACTGCAAGATCAGATCCCACGGTTGACACATATCATATTGTATTTTCCTCTGTAGGTGATTTTACATGAAATGTAGGCCAAAGTGCGTAGAGCCTTCACCGATATCCATAAGCAATTCGGAAGGCAGTTCTTGATCGATGAAAGGTTATAACAAAAAGAAGACACAAAAAAAAATCAAATATCTAACTGTATATTCTCAACTAGACAGCTAAGTTAAAAAAGGGTAAAAACTTTTGTAAGTTGCTGTGATGGTTGTTGCTGCCTTTAGCTTTTAAAGTCTATGAGAAGAGCTTGTAGCTTTTTGCTGAAAGGATAATGTGTCTCATTCCTCCAATGGGTGCAAAAATTGCTATCAAGACTCCAATGACTATTGCTACCTGTGGTTTAAACAAGGGATTAGAGAGCTAATTAAGTTAAATTAGGTAGTGACTAAGCCTTGTGGAATCATCAAGAAAGAAAGACTAACCCAAGAGGCACACCAATGGAAGCTCCATCGTTTTGGTCGTTTCATGATCAACCATATAATGCAAGGCAACTGCAAATATACAGAGGTTACAATGTATCATATTCATCCTTTGTATGCCTAAAGAAACATAGATTTATTAATTGTTTTTCTATAAAAAGTGACTTACGAAGTAAGAGGTTGATGAGAAGACGAGGCCACCGAAGAACCCTAAAAGACCTCCGAAAAAGGGGATACAAACTGCTATAAGACATACCAATGCTGCACAAACCCCCCAAATCTCAGTTTTTTTTTTTTTTTTTTTTTTTTTTTTTTTTTTTTCATTTTCTCAAGAAATTAGTGAAAAAAGAAGCTAAAATGAGAACTCACCAACGTATGTGCTACGTGCAGCCAAACGCAGAGTTGTCGAAGGAGTGAATTTCAAGTTTTTCACCAGATACGACTCGATCGTGTCAAACACCGACATTGCGAAAACCTGTCAAGAGATGCTCGATCATCAGTAACATTTTAATAAAAAAAGAAACAGAACAAGAAGAAATAAACAAGACCTGATAACTTCCAATGACATGAATAAAAACCATGAGATTAGCAGCAGCTATAAGCCAAACAGGTCTCTCAAGGGAAATGAGAACGTCATCTTCAACAAGATCACCAAAAGCCCAGAAACCTGAGATAGCCACACAAAGGTAACAAACGATGACGATTAAGTAAGCCACCACAACTCCTTTCCACATTGGTTTCTTGGAAGGCACTTCAGGTGTTGAAGGAATAGTAGCTTGGATCTCAAGGACCACACTGTGCCCTGCAAACGCAAACGCTATTGTTCCAATGCCATTAAATGCATCGAAGACCATTGCAGCCACCGTGTCTCCTCTAACTCCGTAATCCGATGGACGGTGTTGCGTTCCTTTCACTATTGACGCCACGGAAGCTATCATTGAATAACTACAACAAAATTTCAAAAGTTTTTTTTCACTTAGAAAAAAATGATCAGAAAAAAACAGAGGATTTTTGTTTTTGTTTTTGTTTTTTAGGGTTAGGGTTTGGTGACAATACAAGAAAGACATGAGAGCAGCGAGGAGGGAGACGACTTTGATAGAGTTGAAATCAGGAGATTGAGAGAGGACGATCTGGATCGCGGCGAAACCGAGGATGTAATAAGTCTGACGGATATGGTGGAGATTAGGCCAAAGAAGCTCGATGAATTTCTTGAAAGATTTGCCTCCGGTCACGTTGTAGACTATGTCGGAAGCGATCTGGACAAGAAGCTGTTGCGGCAAGATAATCCAGTAACCTAGTCTTGGTCCGAACGCTTCTTGACCTAGCTCAGGGTAACGGTCTAACCGTTTCCCGGGAACGGCTTCGTGTAACTCAACCATTTGCCACAACGAGTAGAACGTTATAGCCCATGATAACATTATTGCAACTAGTCCAGGTCCCCTGTTTAATCATAATCATAATTAATTAATCGTTGATTAGTGTGAAGCAGACCAAGCATTTTTTTCGTTAAAACTTACCAGCCAAGTTGTGACATAGCGAAAGGGAGGCCGAGAACTCCGGCGCCGACCATGGCCGTGACATTGTGGAAAGCGGAGTAATACCACTTGGCCTCTCTAGACGCTGTAACTGGTAACCAATCGTTGTAATCCATTTGTCGGTGAGTATTGTTATCCGTTGATCTTCCTTTGTTCTCCTCATCATCCTGATCGAGATTTGGTAATGGTTAATTTATAGATGATAGAAAATGTCAAAAGAAAAACTGTTGGAGTTACCATGTCTTGTCGTTACAAGAAATTTTAATCATAGTGTGACTGATTTATCGTTCATCGCTAAAATCTTAAATGACAATTTAAATCTATTTAAAGAGCACCAACAATTTTGGTAGAAAAATGAAACAAAGTGAGACAGACTAGGCTAAAATGTTGGAGTCTCGCTTGACGAATGAAACTATATTATTTGTGTGATATATACTTGGAGAAAAACCTATTATTACCGGTGAAGGATTTGTTTGGTATGTCATTCTTGTCTAGTGTTTTCTTTAATATTCCAGAAAAAAATGTAAAATACAGGGTAATGTATTTTTGTTTTTGATACAAAATATGTATAAAGAAGAAAACAAAAAAAAAGAAAAGAGTAATTACTGATTAATGAGCATTAAGAAAGTGAAGAGTTGTTTAAATAGAGAGGTAATTAGGGTGGAAAGACATTTGATTAATTACTTGGATCTTAGGAAAGTGAGGATTGTCTTTTGAATGAGTCTGCGGTTAATATCATAACTTTTAAAAAGTCACTCGCTAATCCAACGACTCTGGTCTCTTCCTATTTCTTTACTTTCAGATCTCTTCTTCTTCTGTTTTTTACCACATTTCTTGCCTTACTTGTCCCGATGATTCAGCTTCCCCACAATTCAATAACCATTTTTTCTTTATGAAAGTCTACAAATTGTATAACAACTCTTTTTCTTTTTGTTAAAGAATTGTATAACAACTTAAAAAAAAAAAAAAAAAAAAAAAGAAGAAGCAAGTATAGTATACTAATTTCAAATAAGAACATTTCACCAAAATTAACAGTTTTTTTTTTTTTTTTTTTTTACCAAATTCAATAAATTACACAAACTTTCAACATTTCAAATATATACACATATATTTATTTTTGTCTTGTAAGAATTCATCAGTTAATTTGTTTGTTTTTGAGATTTGACCTTCTGATGTTATTTATGAATTGAATTTTCAATTTTTTTTATAATTATAAGACAAATTTATACTTGTAAAATAAACAAATAAATAAAAGAAATTTAATGGACCCGAATTTTTCATATTTAACCCGAATACCCTGAGTCCCTGACTATCCAACCCGTATATTTCGGATAGTAGTTATAGAATGATCCATACCCGCGAGTTATCACCAGTAATTACCCGAAATGGGGCCCAGATTTAGGGTTCGTCTTTCGATTGAGACATATGATCTGGTTTTGGGGATAAACGTGAAGTTTTCTGGATTTTTATTTATGTGGGAACAAAGCTGGAAGATGGCGATACGATTGAAGTATTCATGATCTTTTCAATTGGCTCCGGATTAGCAGAATACAGATGTTATTCGCAAAATTTGAGCTTGAATCTGGAGTTTCTGCTTCTCACAAGCGGTACCGTGGTGTGAATACAGATTAGAGGGAGGTTAGAGCGAGCTTGTTCATGCAAAAAGTGTCATACTTTCTCAAGAAATTCAGCTTCTTTTATTTAGATTTAGAGGAAACGGAGTGAAGCTACTAAAATCAGAGCTGCGTGATGCTTTGGAATTGTTGCAGAGAGTATGTGGGAGGAGATTTTGCAGAGAGAGACTTCGAATTATTTCTCTGTTTTTCGCACTTGATTCACAACAACTTGCAAATACATGTTTGATTGACGCCTTTGTGTATGTACAAAAGGGAAGTTTTGACATTATAGTGTGGGTCGGGTCATTCTCGTTGGCTCTAAGAGAACAAATTTGACTATACATTTCATCAATCCCTTTGGCTTCACGCACTGAAGAGAGCAGAAACAAAAACGCTTATAAGTTTTTTTCTATGGCTTGATGAAACCTCAAAACAAGTGCTATGGTGTTTTAAACTTTCTCTTTTTTTTTCTTGTTCCTTTCCCTCTTTTAGCTACCGAGCATTTTTCTTCCTGTGTAACGCTGCTGCTGTCCTGTTAAAGCTTGGTTCTTCTTGGAAGCAGACTTTTCCACACGGGCTTTGCGGACAGCTTGTTGGATCTGCTTCTCGTGCTCTTTTAGCAAATCTTCAAGATTTCCACCAGGTGGCATCAATGGTCCTGAGTAATGGATTCTGTTTTTCCTTGGTGCGTTTCCCTGAAACACACAGCTCAACAATTACATACCAAAAAGGTTAAGGTAGACAAGAAGTGATAAAAAAAGAGGCTTACGGTTGAGTAGTCTCTGTTGGAATCTCTCCTATAAGAACCACCAGACAAGTCGTCTCCTGTTTGTGATATCCTAGGCTTTAGCTCTGCGTTAGTTTGCCTTTTGATGCTTCCACCTCTGTTCCATTCTGTATCAGCAACACTTGGGTGAACCATTGAAGAAGCATGACCGTGACCATTCTGCTGGATCCCTCTTCTCGGTGGTTCGATCCTAAACCCGGTCCCACCTTCCTCGTCTGTTTTGAACTTATGGCTGATGCACGTCACTTTCGACTGCCCTGCTGCCATAAACTCAGGCGTCTGTGCAGTTTTGAGATCTTTTGGCCGTCCTCTTGTCACCGTTTCTCCCCCTCTTCTCTTGTTGTTATCCTCTACTCTTAGTCTGCAACCAAAAATTTCATGAGAAAAGACCCTCAAGAGAGGAGGAACAATGAATTGAAGATTCTTACTTTCTTGCTTCTTCGTTGCGTAGCTTAGCGTCAAGTTCTTTGCTTGGTGGGTATCTTGGTAAGTTTGATGGATTAGCAGGGAGTGGCTCCGTGGTGAAGAACTGGAGAGAAGAAAGTTTTTAAACTGATCATGAGAATGCATTTAATAAAGAAACATGGATTTTCTGGTTTAGTATGACAAGATTACTTCGCTTCTCAAGGAGGAAGCAGCTGATCCACGCTTCTCAGGCTCTATCGCAAGTAGCTTATTGATGAGTATCAGAGCTGATGCAGGGAAATGACTGAAGGTTTCAGCAAGAACAGGTTTGTAAGGATGACTCGGTTTAAAGCTTGTTGCTAGTGGCAGTGTTGCTCTTCTCCAGTAATCTTCTGTAGGCGAACCACAGAGCTTAAAGATCTTGTGCATTTGCTCCACCTGAGAACCAAAAAATGATAATTAATTAATTAGAAAACTGCTGCTAAGGTATTAGAGAGTTTTTATTACTTCTGTGCGTCCTGGCATGATAGGCTTTCCAGCGAAGAGCTCAGTGAGAATGCAACCGGCGCTCCACAGGTCTATGGCTGGTCCATACTCAGTGGCACCGAGTAACAGCTCAGGCGCTCTGTACCACAAGGTTACAACTCGGCTTGTCAGCTGAAGATCTCGGTCACCCCGGTAGAAATTGGCCAATCCGAAATCACCAATCTTCAAAACACCTTCGTTGTTAATCAAGAGATTTGATCCTTTAATATCACGGTGGAGGATTCCTCTTCTGTGGCAATGTTCAAGCCCACGGAACAGTTGCTGCATATAGCACTTGATCTGAAAACCAAGTAAGACTCTTGAAAGTTCCCAACTTTTTAAGTCTATCTAGAGAAGACATAAAAGTGTGTAAATACCTGAGTTTCAGAGAATTTGATTCCAGGAGTTGCGGCTAGACCTGCAAGATCGTGTTCCATGTACTCAAAGACAAGGTAGAGACTACCTGAGAGTCTAGAGGTGACTAGACCTTCAAGCTTCATAACATTAGGATGGTCAAGTTTACGGAGAATAAGAATCTCTCTTGCCATAAACCGGACACTCTCTGGATCCATATTCACAAACCGAACCTTCTTCATCGCCACGATCTTCCCCGTTTCCAAGTCTCTTGCTTTGTACACGCTGCTGTAAGTCCCCTGTCCAATCTATAACAACAATACAGACAACATAAATTGCTATTTCATATTAAATTCCAAGAAAGATGATGTCTTTGATTGAAAGATCAGACTAACTTTGTCTAACTTCTCATACGAGTCTGCGCAGCGAGGAACCCATCCTTTGATGGCTTCTCCGGCAACAGAAGCCAACCAAGAAGGCCATTCTGCAGTAGCGAGTTCTGTTTTATTGCTTATCAAACGCGGCGGCGGCTGCGTTGGCTGCACCACTGGTATTGCCGTAACTCTTCTGCTGGGGTTCCTGGTCGGAGCTCCCACAATAACCACTTGCTTGGTGCTGTTACGATCGGTTGATGATGACGTGGAGGGACGGCGAACCACTGGATAGCCATTGGCCACGACGGTGATGGAAGCTGCAGAAGTGGGACGGGTGAAAGATCCTTCCTTTTTGGATGAAGACTGTGATGACGACGGAGCATTAGGGATGAGGTGAAGGATGGATTTGCTGGAGTCTAATAGCTCGTTGTTGGCAACGGCGGCGTTTGGAGAACGAGCGGTGGCGCAAATGCAACCCATTACAGACAAACAAGCATTAAGCTTTGCCGATTTGCTTTATCTATTTCTCTACTCTGGAGATATGGTCGGCGACCAAAGTCTCTTGTTTTTTGTCGTCTCTCTCACGTTTTTGTGTGTTTGTTGTGATAGAAAAGTGGAACGTGCGTGCCACTCTTTGTCTTTTTTTTTTTTTTTTTTCAAATGATTGGTTTTTTTATGTTTCCTTCTAGATTCAAATTGATGAGGAGGTGATTAAAAAGTCAACTCAACAGCCTGATTTTTGTTTCTTCCGGTCGTAACTGGGTCTCGTTGCTTTCGTTCAATGGGCCCGTTTCATTTTTAAAGCCCGACTACTTTTTCTCTGGTGTCAACATAAAATGACCAAGTCCAATGAAATATAGCCTTCGGATTTGTGAACGATTGTGTATGATTTAATGGATGGAGTTCGTTGCAAAAAAAAAAAAAAAAAAAAAAAAATTGAAGTATATCACTTTATCTATATACCTGCCTTATCTGTTACTTTGACAAACAAAGCATTATAATGTCATAATGTTGTCATGATTTGTTAAAATGTGTATGAGTAATTTGGTTTTCAGCTTTCAGGTATTATGATGACACCGTAATATCATTACTTTGAAAGGATGATATACGTCCCAATATGGTACTATCAAAGACTAGTAATTAAGAAGACTATGGACCAAAAATCCAGAATTTTATTGTTATCAAAGAATCCGTGTAGTGTAAAACTGTCTAAGTTGCTAAGTCGTTTTAATTTGTCGAACTCTCGATAAGTCTAGCTAGTCTACCATAATAAAGAAAAATAGATAAATACTCTTTTCAAAAGTCTAAAACTAAACAAATATTATATACTAATCACATTGGTACGATGCATGATATATCTTATATCTAGGTCGATCCGGCCCAGAGAATAAGCGAGGGAAACGACTGAGTAGAGCATCCAACTTAACAAGAGCAAATTTTTGGTAAAAAAATTCTTAAAAGGGGTTATATATCATGTACACATAATCTTAAGACCTTTTCAATAAAATTAATATTTATAGGGCATTTGTTAATAAATACATTTATTATGTGTATTATTAAATAATTATTACATTTTTAAAGTACTAGTGTTAAGGAAAATATTAAAACTTTCGTCTATTACAAATCCAATTTTAAAACTTTCGTCTATAGAAGTTTTAATATTTAATACTTAAAATAGTGCATTTGTGTCTTCTTCCTTGTATTCTCTCATGCCCTGAAATAAACATCAAATTGCATCATAAGCTCCAATTCGTATACATCAAATTGCTATTCTTAAGCTCTTTTTATAAGAAACCTATTTGCCATTCGTATACAATTCGTATACATCAACCCCAATTAGCAACACAACACAACATCCTATTTTTAAAGTTGAACCGTATGCACAACACAATACTATTTGCTACAAACCTATCCTATTTGTATATCCCAATATCTAAGACTACTCGCAAAGTTGATTCCCAATATCTCAGAACAAGAACTAAGACTAGTCTCAAGTTGATTCCCAATATCTCAGAAAAGAGTTAATTACCTTCAATGTATACAATCCTGTCTTATCCTGTCTCCTTCACGTATTATGCCCTGAAAAAATTAAAACAGAACAAGAGCTAATTAAGGCTATTAGCAACACAAAACAAGAATATTTGCAACACAAAACAAGAATATTTGCAACACAAAACAAGAATATTTGCAACTTACCTTCTACAATTGCAATCCGAGCTAAGAAGACTATTAATCACATCATTCATCTTCTCATATTTGTCTTCTAAATCATTCATTTTCTTCAATTGGTTTTGTAGATCACGAACTGTATTTCTCAAGCCTATCACTTCTGTTTCAAAGGAGGTGCGATTCTTGAAGAAAATGGAAGGAGTAGGACCAAGCCCAACTAAAGTTGCAGGTTTTAATGTTAACTAAAATGTCGCAGGTTTTAAAATTAAACAAAGTGCCGCAGGTTTTCTAAGTTTTTAAAAAAACATTAAGCAATTCCAAGAGCAGAGTCGCTAATACATATGTAGACATGTTTCTTCACTCACAGTTACATTAACCTATCTCTATTTATTCTCTTCAAACTGCAGCACAACAGAAATCTATTTATACAACTCGATTTCAGAATCTATACGTTTCATATTTTCCTTCTGAACCTTTATCAACAAAAAATAAAATAAAACAAAAGATCTAAAAGTTTCCGAGATGCACAAAACCCGCTTTAGACATAGTATTTGTGAAAAATTGAAGGTAGAGATGAGTTAAGTTACCTGATCAGTTGTGCGAGATGTGAATTCCAATTTTTGAGCTTGTTCTCCGACGGTTTCCAGAGAAAATTGTCTAGAGACCTAATTAATCCAATAATTCAACTGTAATCCATTTATTAAAAGTGAAAATAACTGTTTCTTAACACAAGATTTAGCACGATCCGAAAAATATTAAAAATGATTTATTTTATTTGCCAACTATATAAAGAGGCAAACCAATTGAATCATCGAGCAATAACGAAAACTATCGGAGGCAACAAGCTATTCAAGTATTTCTAAAGTTGCAGGTTTTCTAAGTTTTTTTTTTAAAACAGTATGCAATTCCAAGAACATAGTCATATGATAGACAAAATAAATAAAATAAACCAGCAACCACATGAAACAATTCCAAACCAGCTACACGATCAAATTTGTTTAAACAAATAAAGATAAGGAGAGTAGAGATGGAAGACTTATCTGTTTGCTTCCGAATACACATAAGTATTGGTGCGAAATTAAGTGAATCGCATCATACTTTGATAAGAAGAACACTTAATCTAATTTTGAAAACAATTACAGAGCTCCGAAAATTTTAATCGAGAAGATGAAGAAGATAAAGGTAAGTTTCTTTACTGTCCATCCATTTTTTTATTTCTTTCGCTTTTAAAAAATCATAGACCACATGCCATATCAGATTTAATAGTCCAAACTAATTCACATAACGTGTCAATACAAATTTAATAGTCCAAACTAATTCACATAATAATTTACATTTATCTAGAATAATTTTAATTAGCATAATTTGTAATTGATTTAAAATTAAAATCATTTTTATAAGTGATGTTAACAAAGAATACTAAATACATTGATTATCTAATTGATGTAAATTTACATTTTAATATTAGTTTTGTTAAATTGATACAAAGTAATAAAAATTGAATCAGTTAGATTGAATTGATGCCAAACTAATTAATTACAACATCAGTTATTATAATTGATGTTTAACTATATATATATTTGTTTCATTTATAAATAAATGATTTAAAACAGTATCACTCAATTTTGTGATACAAATTAAGTGATACAACTCACACTTTTTTCTGTAGTGAATTACAATAGAGAAGTTTTTTTTTTTTGTTAAAGGGTTTAATTACAATAGAGAAGTTTATGGTTTCTTTTCTTATTTGTAATTATCTCCACCTCATACTTGATTCTCCGGTTTTCTGTTGCTTCCTTTGCATTAGGTTTTTTTATTCATTGATTATTTTCACAGGTTCTAAATTTTGATATGTATTGTTGCTCTAATGTCAGTTTTCTTTGTTTCTTTTATCAAGTGATATAATGTAGTGATTAAACTTGTTAAATTGATGTTTGTTTCATAGGTTTTTATTAGAACACATAATCAAATGTAGCAAAGTACCTTATCAATTTGTTATTTTTTATTTTATTTTGCAGAATATAAGTTATAGAAGGTGACGAATGTAATTGTGTGCATAACCTACAATTTTGGAGTTAGGAAAAAGATTTAAAGGTCATTCAGTTGCGATCCCTACTTTTCTCTTTCTTTATCTTGTCATGAGAATGGTGATTGAATAATATGAATTCAATAATTATTGTAATTTATTTTTGTATATTAAGATTTTCTTACTATATATCGTGGTGGATTAATGAATAAAAACATTCTCAATAACTTTTTATATTTTAATTGTCTTGTTAAGATTTTAATAGATACTGGAATGATTTTTATTAGAATGAAAATATAAATTAAAATTATGATGAAACAAGAGGATAATGATGAAAATTATTTTCAAAAATAAATTTGTTATTAATCAAATAATTCTTTTGTACAATTACGCTATATATGAAAATAACTATATATCTGATATAAATATTTAAACATCAATTATAGTAAATGATACAAATGTTAACATCAGTTTTAGCAATTGACACATATTTACATTAATTACTATAGTTGATGCAAATATTTTGCATATTTACATCAGTTCTTAATAAACTGATGCAAATTATTTGCATCACCACTTTTACAGACCAAAATTATTTTTTCATCATTTATAACTAATGTAAATAGTTAAAGTTCAAAAAAAAAAATTATTCTTTATTCTCAATGAAACAAGAGGATAATGATGAAAATTATTTTCAAAAATAAATTTGTTATTAATCAAATAATTCTTTTGTACAATTACGCTATATATGAAAATAACTATATATCTGATATAAATATTTAAACATCAATTATAGTAAATGATACAAATGGTAACATCAGTTTTAGCAATTGACACATATTTACATTAATTACTATAGTTGATGCAAATATTTTGCATATTTACATCAGTTCTTAATAAACTGATGCAAATTATTTGCATCACCACTTTTACAGACCAAAATTATTTTTTCATCATTTATAACTAATGTAAATAGTTAAAGTTCAAAAAAAAAAAAAAACTAATGTAAATAGTTAAAATAAATGATGTTAAACAACCTTTTTTTTGGTAGTGATAGATCATACGAGATCGTCTTCCAAATAGTCGTAAACGGAGATGCTCAACGCTTCCCGTTCGCTGTCTTCCTCCCTGTACGCCGTTGAAGATCTATCTTCGCCGCCACCACTCCCTCCGTCGTTGTTAACGTTGTATCCGGCATCGACGGCCATGCCGGCGTCGGAGGCAGCTTTTTGGATGGACTTAGGAGAAGTGTTGGAGGCGAGGGAAGGTGGGAGCAAGTGAGGGAAGTTAAAAGCTTCGTCGTCGCGGGAAGAAGGGCGATGCAAGCAGTAAAAAGCGACGTCGTGTGCTACGGCGGCGCCTTCGGGAGTGGAAAAAGAACCTAACCAGAGGCGTTGGCGGGTTCCCGGAACCCTAATCTCTGATACCCATTTTCCCCATTTCCGACGTCGGATACCTTTGTACTTGCTCTGATAAGATTCTCCGGCGTCTCTAGAGCCCATCTTGAGTTGATGATCTTTTTTGTTTTTTTCGTTTTGAGTTGATGATCTTGAGAGAAATTAAGTGTTGAATAAAAATACGTTGCAGGAGAAGAAAGTCATAGATCGGATGGCGTTAAAATAGTATGATTCGATAAATAATACTTTAAATTGAGTTAGAGGAAAAAAGTAATACTGGTCAAAGTATGACCAGGAGAATATGTGATATGGACATGTGGCTAGCAATAGTTGATGTTTTCTTTTTCTAGGATGTTCCGATTGAGGATTCAACTTGGTAACGTTTACATCAACTTGATACCAATTTGGATAAACAAAAGAAATTTTCAACATGATACAAACATGTGGTGGTTAAAGATGGATCATTTGACATATATGATCCGTGGTTGATTGAATCTTGTTGACGGGTTAGCTAGTTTTCTCTAACTTTTCGCATAACCGAAATAATGGTGCGTGCATCATGCATGGGTATATAATGTGGAGGAATTATATCACTAGATGTACATAATAATTAAGTAGTAAATAAAACTAGATGTAACCTGCAATGAGAGTCACAGCTGATGACATACATCAATATGACTAGATGCAAAGTATAATTATTTTTTATTTTAAAAATAGTTCATCACGACATCACGTGGTGAAACTTGAAAGAAACACATGAGACTTGCCTGTTGCCTCTTATCTTTTTTTTTTTTTTTTTGGGTTTGTGTTACATTTGATCAGGCATGACGTCATCAAACAGTCTTTAAACGTGGGTTCGTCCTTTTTATGTTTGACTAAAGACAAAAAGTCGTTTTTTGTCTTGTCTCTATTTGCACAGTGAAAATGAAAAAGGGATATGGGATTTGTGGTCTCTTTAGTTACTGGTACACAAATTAAACACAAACTAGGATTCCTCACACGGAACCTCACTCACTTTCGAGCAACCCAATTTGAATGCAATCAACTCTCCACCTTCACCGGTCCTACAAAGACATTCCCTTTCTTCTTTCAATATTCGAGTTGGCTTCACGCCATAGTTGATCACAATTCCCACATTTATTACTTGAGAAAAAACATATATTATCGCGTAATCTAGTTGGTTTTTCAAATTTATTGAAGTTAATTTATATTAATGATTAAACCGTGAAAACGAAATATGAAATAAAATCATTATATTAAAACAAAAACTACATTTGCTAAATGAACACCTATCATAAACCCAAGTGTGAGATATGAAGTCTATAGTTCAATAATCTGGCATTGGTACTGATAACACCAATCAAATCTTGAAGTGTTGTCAGGTAAAATTAAAAAACAGCAAGAAAGCTTGAAGATTATAAAATTTCTTATCTCGTATAAGAGGTAAAAACACAAACAAAGACAGAGTAGCGATCTCTATATTACTAAGGACATGGTGTGAGTCGTTACTGAAAAGTATTTTTTTTTCTTCCACAAAGAGGCAAACAAAACCAGACCAAATATATCTCTCTCTACTTGAAAGCATCTGAGGCAGAGTAAAGGAAGTCCAAGAACCCTGTTCCTTTCAATAGACCTTTACCTGTCAACAGCTCAAAATCTAACAGCAGCAAGAACCCTATCACTGCTGCTTTCCCGTTTATCACTTCGTTCTTCTTCGAAAAACCGAATCCTTGAGAGCCCTCGTCCACAATCATTCTCACCTGATTTTTCACAAATGTATCATCATCACTCTTGGTATTATTAGTAAACAGATGTACATTTTGAGGCCTATCTTTTTTTTTGTGTTACCTCGTCTACGTTGACATTCGTTGCTGTGAGTCCAGGCTGAGCTTTTCCACTGAAGACGATCTCGGCAGCTGCCTCGGACTTCCCGGTGTTCCTAATGCTGATGTAGATGTTTTCTTCATCAAACTTGACAGGGTATACAAATAGTTTCCTCAGTGCAGGTGTCAAGACTCTGAGAACCGGGTTTTTCGGGTACCATTCCTTAATCTCTCCAGTTCTAAGATCAAATGTACTATCCGTTGATGGGCACACAATGCAACCATCCTGTTGCAAATGCCAAAAAAATGGGATCACTCATTGTTAGAGAAACCAAGAGAGTCATGAGTAAAAGGTAGTATTAAACCAAGATCCCTTCAGCAAAGAAGATAACATATCCAAACAGTCTTACAAAGCATTTATCATTCAATGTAGATAGCTACATTTCGCAGTGAGGTTAACCTAAACTTCTCCTTGAAGAATCAAATAACACAAAGCTAACGCAGATATGATTCAAAGCCTATTTCATAATCTATTGATTAGTGAATCTCTTATATACGTCGTTTCCTAAAACTGTCACTCTACTCGGTCAAGCATTTTCACAAACACCTTATCTACTCAGAAAAATTCTCATCAATTAGGCAATGCGCAGCCGTATAAATTCCAACAACGAAGAAAGCTTAAATGGCGGAGAAACCTGAGTGAGCTTAGCATTGAGAAGTCCCTCGCTGTAAGCTCCTTCGGCCGGAGAGCGATTCTCAATCGCAAACACATCGTTCTTATACCAAAGCAGCAATATCGTCTCATCGTCTTGAATAATCACTCGACGTTCACCTTTCGGAAGCGCCGATAACGGCACAACCGGCACCCAGTTCCTTCCAGGGGAACTAACAGAAGAAGAAGAAGATACCTCCGTCGCCTCGCATCTGACGTTTCCGCCGCTCCTCTGCTTCGAATTCTGGTCCAGTCGGTAAGTGAGAGCCAACCGACGGTCGCGGCGGAGATAGCGCGGAAGCGTTGTAGCTACCGGCGATCCGCGGACGGAAGATGGAGGAGGACGAGGAGGAGTGAAGGAGTAGTTACGTGGGAGAGACGAAGATGCGGTGGTCGCCATGGACGAGAGTGAGAGAGAGCGATAGAGAATAGAGGAAATGCATTTTTGTCCACCCAAAGGAAGAGAGTAGTAGATAACGACGAGGGAGAAGAAGGATCATGGTAGCCACAATTTCCACATATGGGCCTCTATTTACTTTGCCAACATACTCGTTTTCCTCAGATATTTTCATTTTATAAAATTTGAAATGTCAAAGAAAATAAAATTGTAGCATTGTGGGCTAATATGGGCCCTTAAGTAAAAAACGCCCATAACTTTCAGTTTGAAAATTTTGACCCATTAATGATTATGAGTAGCCAACAAGCAAATTTGCCATGGAGTCTTCTTCTTCGGAGTCTCGAAACGTTACTTTCTGCGATTCTCGCTCGCCTTCTGTTTCAACCCCTCTCTCTTATCTTTGTTTCCATAATTCTCAATCATACCTTCGATTCTTCTTTGGATATACGCTCAAGTTCAATTGTCTACATGGTATGTATGTTCAGCGCACCAACTGTTCGATGCTATGCCTCACTGAAAAATTTCTCACCTTGTAGTCTTATTCTTCCTCTGTGATATCAGGAGTAGTATACAATTACTTGAATATACTAGTTCTTTGATCCAAATTTCTGCTCATAAGCCGCGTATGAGGTTGGTGCACACAGTATATGCCGTATATTTCTTCACGTCATATACTCATATTACTGGAGGTCTCACCATATCCGACATTGTCAAGTTTATTCCCAAATCGTGGAAACAGCAAGCCAGTGCCGTCCCAATAACTCTCAAAACCCACGATGAAACAATGCTGATTGAGAGTCTTTTCAAATCTCTCGGACATTTCGCTAGCCACGGTCATTTGCATGACGCTTTCAAAACTTTCTCACTTCTTCGTCTTCAATCTTCTTCTACCATTTCCGGTGACAACGTTTTGATATCCGTAGCTTCTCTTTTATCAGCCTGCGTCGATGTTCGTGCATTTCTTCCAGGGCTGCAAATTCACGCTCACTGTATTTCGTCTGGTGTGGAGTATCACTCCGCTTTAGTCCCAAAGCTGGTTACTTTTTACTCTGCCGTCAATCTCCACAGCGAAGCTCTATCGATTAATGAGAACTCAAACATTCTGCATCCCTTGCCTTGGAATGTGCTCATCGGTTCGTATGCCAAGAACGAGCTTTTTGAGGAGGCTGTTGCTGCTTACAAGCGAATGGTAAGTAAGGGAATTAAACCTGATGCCTTCACTTATCCGTCTGTTCTTAAGGCCTGTGGTGAAACACTTGACTTTGCCTCTGGAAGGATGGTTCATGGATCCATTGAGGTTAGCTCTTACAAGAGCAGCTTGTATGTCTGTAACGCACTGATCTCTATGTACAAACGGTTTGGAGATGTGGGTGTAGCTCGGAGGTTGTTCGATAGGATGTCCGAAAAGGATTCTGTCTCATGGAATGCAATGATAAGCTGTTATGCCTCTGAAGGCATGTGGAGTGAAGCGTTTGAGCTTTTTGATAAAATGTGGTTTTCAGGCGTAGAAGCCAATGTCAGAACTTGGAACATTGTTTCTGGAGGTTGTTTGCATACAGGAAACTATGTAGGAGCTTTGGGTTTGGTCTCTAGGATGAGAAATTTCCCCACGAGTTTAGATCCTGTGGCTGTGATTATTGGTTTGAAGGCCTGCTCGCTCTTAGGAGCAAGACGGTTGGGAAAAGAGATTCACGGTCTTGCGATTCGCAGTTTTTACGATGGGATTGACAATGTTCGAAATACGTTGATCACTATGTACTCAAAATGTGATGACCTTAGGCACGCCTTTTTAGTGTTTCAACAGATTGAAGAAAATAGTTTGAGTACTTGGAACTCTATCATCTCCGGTTATGCGCAAGTGAACAGATCAGAAGAAGCCTCTTACCTGCTGAGGGAGATGTTGGTTGCTGGCTTTCAGCCAAATTCCATTACGCTTGCAAGCATTCTCCCTCTTTGTGCTCGGGTTGCAAATCT
This sequence comes from Erythrophleum ivorense, assembly GCA_026724425.1. NCBI lineage: Eukaryota > Viridiplantae > Streptophyta > Magnoliopsida > Fabales > Fabaceae > Erythrophleum > Erythrophleum ivorense. The sequence goes on along the minus strand of JAIUCV010000077.1, from coordinate 2,327,806 downwards.
GCAACATGGGAAAGAGTTTCATTGCTACATCCTGAGGCGCAAGTGCTTCAAGGACAATACAATGCTGTGGAACTCCCTTGTCGATGTTTATGCAAAATCAGGAGAAATTGTAGCTGCAAAGAGAGTATCTGAAATGATGAGCGAAACAGACGAAGTAACATACACTTCCTTGATAGATGGATATGGAAGTCAAGGTGAAGGACGAGTTGCCTTGGCCCTGTTCGAGGAGATGATCAGATCCGGTATTAAACCTGACCATATAACCATGGTTGCAGTTCTGTCAGCCTGCAGTCATTCGAAATTAGTCCATGAAGGCCAAAGGCTGTTCATGAAGATGGAGCGTGAGCATGGTATACGTCCTTGTCTTCAACACTTTTCTTGTATGGTTGATCTCTATGGCAGAGCAGGTTTCCTGGGGAAAGCCCGAGATGTAATTCAAAGGATGCCTTATGAGCAGTCCAGTGCCATATGGGCTACTCTACTGAACGCTTGTCACATACACGGGAACACAAAGATTGGTGAATGGGCAGCAGAAAAGCTCATGGAGATGAAGCCAGAGAATTCGGGACACTATGTGTTGATCGCAAATATGTACGCAGCTGCTGGTTCTTGGGGCAAGCTTGCTGAAGTGAGAACTTTCATGAGGAATTTGGGTGTGAAAAAGGCTCCTGGGAGTGCTTGGATTGATACAGGTTCTGGGTTTTCACTGTTCTCGGTGGGGGACACATCTCAAGCATGTGAAACCTATCCTCTGTTAGATGGACTGAATCAGCTGATGAAAGACACTGCTGGTTATGCCATCAATGAGGAACAAAGTTCAGATGAAGAACAGCTTCTTCAAGAAGTAGGATGAAGGTGACCCTATTGGATCTTATTATTTTCATCTAAAATCAACTGGAGCTTTATTTAGTTAAAAGCACATATTCTATATACGGCTGCATATAATCAGAGCGAAAACTAGTTTTCTATACACATGTCAACTTCTAGTTGGAGTGGATACATATGGTAGTAGCATATCTTTGCTGCCATTCACATAAATTGGACTATGGTGGAGCTTGCTGCGGAAGTAAGCTGAAACACTTCAATCAAGGAAGAGCTTTTATAATTCCATCAGAATTGGTCAGCCAGTTGAGGAAATTTCTGCAGCAGCCAGGTAACTCCCTTAATAGCAGCCTGAACACAAATGCAAAATATGTTAAATCTGCATCACCTTGCAATTTCAAATGCATCCACACAATCGAAACTAATAGTAGCTAACATTACCAGAACTGTTTCTCCAGGTTTGATTGCAGGCTCAACGCAGTCCCTTCCATACCTGCAGACAGGACCAAGAAGAAATGTTTCGCCGGCAAGACAAATTGGCATTATTCAGCCCACTGTTGTGTAGAGAAGAGTTTGCTTACACAATCTGTCTCTTGCCATCGATTACTTCTAGCCGGTAAAAGCTGCAACCTTTGCTAAATGGGAAATTCTTGCCCTTCCATTCTGTAGAAATCTCCATTAGAACAGCATAGGCGTTTACATTACAAAGAGTCTGTTGAAGTATAAAATGCCTTATTGGGTTTTGGAAGCTCACCTAAATGCCATGAAACTCCAACAGCTGAGGAGTCCTCTTTCGAAATGTCATCGATCACGAATTGCAGATCAGTACTTGTTGAACCAATGAACTTTCCGAAGAAATCTAGAATTGCCTGTCATGGATTTATCAAGATTAAGGAAAGAAAGCTCTGAGCAACAAGAAAAGGGCGAAAAGAAGAGAGATTGGTTCCATCGGAATTGGTTCACCGTTCGGCCAACGAAGGGGGATGAGAAGACAAGATCCTCGTAAACGCAGTCCTGAGCTATGAGGTCTGTGACGGAGGATAAATCATGGCAGTTAATGGCGGCGTAGAAGCTAGATACGACCTCAGACGCCGATGTCGGAGCTGTTTCGAGGACAACGTCGTTGGCTGCTTTTGCAGCCGGACTACAGGATACGGACAATTGCCGCCGTGAAGTAGTGACGGTTGTTAGCTTGACGACTTTGTTTCTGAGGAAGAAGGAATTAGGAAGATCGTGGAGAGGGACGAGAGACGGAGACGCCAAAGAAGAGATGAGAGAAGCAGTGAAGCTCATCGTCATTTCTTGATGTCTTCGTTTTTGTGGCTCATTTGCGTTTGATTCGAAATTCTCAGATTGAAATATACGTCTTAAACTAGCATCGAGCTAAAACTGTAGGGACTAAGACGCAATTCTCTTAGATTTTGTTTTTTCTTCTTTTTTGGACAAATTAATTAATAGCGCGAATGCTATAAATACTAACGACCTTAGCTTAATCAAGTGGTGAGTGTCACCATGGAAGTAGTGTCGTCTCTCGGAGTCCGAGACCTACCGTCACTTCCGGCGACGTCGAGCCTCGACCAGCGTCCTCATCGTTCTTTTAAAAAAAGAGGGCCGGCGAAATTTCCGGCCAGACCCAGCAGAAGTAGACGGCCTTCTTCTACTTCTCCCGCCAAAAATCCCAAACCTTTTAGGGAGAGAGATGCTTTCCCTTCTTCTCTTCCGCTCCACTCCAAAAACCCCTACAGTATCCACAGAGACATCCAAAACTTCGCGAGGCAGAACAAACTGGAAGACGCTCTCACGATTCTTGACTATCTCGAACAGAGGGGAATTCCAGTAAATGCGACAACTTTCTCCGCCCTTTTAGCCGCCTGCGTTCGCCGGAAATCATTAATTCACGGTAAGCAAGTCCACGTTCATATCCGCATCAATGGATTAGAGAACAACGAGTTCCTTGGGACCAAGCTTGTTCATATGTACACTGCGTGTGGTTCGATCAAAGACGCACAGAAGGTGTTCGACGAAAGTACTAGCTCAAATGTTTATTCTTGGAATGCGTTGCTTAGAGGGACTGTGATATCAGGGAAGAGGAAGTATCAAGATGTTCTTTCTACGTTTACGGAAATGAGAGAGCTTGGTGTTGATCTGAATGTGTATAGTTTCTCTAACGTGTTCAAGAGCTTTGCTGGGGCTTCTGCTTTGAGACAGGGATTGAAGACGCATGCCCTTGCGATCAAGAACGGTTTGTTTAACAGTGTGTTTCTCAAGACTTCTCTTGTTGATATGTATTTCAAATGTGGCAAAATTGGGCTTGCACGTCGAGTCTTTGATGAAATCGAAGAGAGAGATATAGTCGTGTGGGGGGCAATGATTGCTGGATTGGCTCATAACAAAAGGCAGTGGGAAGCATTGGGTTTGTTTAGGACAATGATAAGTCAAGAAGGAATATATCCAAACTCAGTTGTACTCACAACGATTCTTCCTGTACTTGGGGATGTTAAGGCACTGAAACTGGGAAAGGAGGTCCATGCGCATGTTCTGAAGTCGAAGAATTACTTGGAACAGCCGTTTGTTCACTCTGGTTTGATTGATTTTTACTGTAAGTGTGGGGATATGGTTTCGGGAAGACGAGTGTTCTATGGCTCAAAACAGAGGAATGCTGTTTCTTGGACTGCATTGATGTCTGGATATGCAGCTAACGGAAGACTTGATCAAGCTTTGAGGTCTATTGTCTGGATGCAGCAGGAAGGCTTTAAGCCAGACGTCGTTACAATTGCGACTGTTCTTCCTGTTTGTGCAGAGATGAGGGCTATAAAGCAAGGAAAGGAGATTCATTGTTATGCTTTAAAGAATCTCTTCTTGCCAAATGTATCATTAGTCACTTCCTTGATGGTGATGTACTCAAAGTGCGGCGTTCCAGAGTATCCTGTCAGACTGTTTGAGAGGTTGGAGCAAAGGAATGTGAAAGCATGGACCGCCATGATTGACTGCTATGTCGAAACCGGTGAGTTAAGAGCAGGGATCGAAGTGTTTAGATCGATGCTGTTATCAAAACACAGGCCGGATTCTGTTACGATGGGAAGGGTTTTGACTGTTTGCAGTGAGCTCAAAGCATTAAAGCTGGGGAAGGAGATTCATGGGCACATTCTGAAGAAGGAATTTGAGTCGATCCCTTTTGTTTCTTCAAAAATCATCAAGATGTATGGACAATGTGGAGATCTCAAAAGTGCTAATTTCTCTTTTGACACTGTTTCTGTCAAGGGCTCTCTGACATGGACCGCCATTATAGAGGCCTATGGATGCAATGGACGCTTAAAGGATGCAATAAACTGTTTTGAGGAAATGATATCAAAAGGGTTTACTCCCAACACCTTCACTTTTACAGCAGTTTTATCAATTTGCAGTCAAGCCGGATTTGTCGATAAAGCTTGTCGCTTCTTCAACTTGATGCACCGGATTTACAAATTGCAGCCATCAGAAGATCACTATTCAATGGTCATTGAGCTTCTCAATCGGTTTGGTCGTGTCGAAGAGGCACAGAGACTTGAAATCATGAGTTCCTCGTCATCCACACAAACCTGACTGCAGTTTCAGATATCTTCTTTGCTTCTCTCAAAGGCATCAAGTAAGTCGCTAGAAGATGTCTTAAAAAGTATATACTATTCTCTTGTTTGCAATAGCTTGCATTGATAGTATATACTGAATCTGTTTCCAGAAAATGGAAGAAGTAAATTGAACTTTATCAACTTGTAAAAAATCTTACAGTGTAAATTGTAGATTTTTTCTTAAGATTAGTCAATGTTTCTTTAAGGTGAGAAAGTCAAGAGAAAACACAAGTCTAGTAAGAATAAAAAATATCTTATAAATATGAAGAATCCATACAACATAATACCAAATACATAAGCATATGGAGTAACAAACAATTGAAAAAATAAATAAAAAATAAGTCACATCTCACAACCTCTAACATAGCTTATAAAATAAAAAGCTATGTGTCTATCTATAAGCTAACAAACAAATTTAAAATATTTGTGAAGAGGACCATTTTGGGACCCATCAAGCTCATCTGTTCTTTTAGAAGAATACAAGTGTGCCCTTCCCTCCAAAACTCAGATGAGCTTTATTCTTACCTATAACGTCAGAATCAACAACCCTTGTGGTAGACTCTGGAAGCTAAACCCTAATATAATAAAATTGAGCTGTAGAAACTCTCCATGAGTTTGGATTTTTGGGGTTATGGGTCCCAAAGAGAGTCAGTCTGGTATGAATCCCAGTCATTCATCCCAACATCATTTGCAAACGCCATTGAGTCATATGTTGAGTGCATCAACATGGTTGGAGATCCCAAAGTCGACTCGTTGATGGCTTGAATTTCTCTGGGAGAGAGCCTGACCATCGGTGGACCTACGTTGGAGGGGCTTGTGCTTGAGGTGTCGACTTGCATCATGGCTGACTCTACTGGTTCGGTTCTAAGGCAGAGTGCTGCCTGATGAGCTGCCATGCGAACGCTGTCTGAGCTAGAGTCTACAGGACGTGGCAGGCTGCTGACGAGCTCAGGGAAGTTGAGACGAGCCTCTCGTCCCCTGAAATGGAATGCTGCAACGTCGTATGCGGTTGCAGCCATTTCAGGAGTCTCGAAACTTCCTAGCCAGATACGGTTCTTGGTCCCCGGTTCGCGGATTTCAGACACCCATTTTCCCCATTTCCTCTTCCTGACTCCTCTGTAAGCAGAAGGTATACCAGATTGACCATCATTTCGCCCATTGTTACTGGAATTGCTAAGACCAGCCATGAACACACACACTTCCACACTCACACGAAATCAAGGTGTTTCTTAAAATGTTTGCTCTGTTTGTAATTTTGTCTGGTTGAATTATGATGTTGGAATGTTAGCAATTCCTAGGATTTATTTATAGGTGTGGATTACTAACTTAAACAGCAGATAAAATCCTGTACACGTTTTTATAATATCCGAAAACTGCAAAACACAGCTTCCAGGAAACTTCACAGGTTGTTTGTGGGCTTTACAAGTGTTACATCTTTATAAGGAACAGTAGATTCACTTAAATAGTATTATTTTGATTATAATAATGAGAATCTAAAGGAAGGAGGCAGAATCTGGATTTTGTTTTGAAAATTGAAAAGGAAGTGTAGTGAAGCAATGGAAGTGGTAGAGAGAAGCAGATAGAGTGGGATGAATTTGGATTTTGTGCTATTGAAGACGCGGTTTTCTTGCATCATCTGTGGACCCTTTTGATGATCCGTTCCATAACTTTGTGATGCTTAGGGTTGGTGGAAAAGTGGATTTATCCTCGAACAAATGTCAAAGATCATTGGATCATGCTCTTCCAAAGTCAATTTCAAAAAAAAAAGTCAATGGTAATTTTTTAAGGTAAAAAATAAATTTACAAACCGAGACTCGGACTAATCCAGAGTCTTTAGAAATCCATGTTTTATGTTACTTGAAGACTTTACCGACACAAACGTTGTGGAAATCACTGGCTTTGATCTACATGGTGAGATTTCAACCACTATCATATAGTTGGTTCTCAGCAGTGATTATTGTGAACTATAAAAACCGATCAGAACATAAAGTTATAAATTTTTTACTAGGCAAAATTTTATGTTTTCAAATCAGATTTTAAGATTGTAGATGTCTCCAGAGATTTAGAAACTTATCCTTTGTTAACCAGGTGATGGCCAAATACCACCGAGCATTTCAAAACATTAATTGATACAATAAAACATAGAGTCACTGTTGAATCATTTTTAAATATAATCAAAATTTCGGCGTTTTAAATCGATAGCTATATTATCAACTAATTGGACACTTTTTTATTTTGTGACGAATTGTCGTTTGTTACATACCCTATGCTCTGAAAATAAAGGTTATTTTTTGTTTGTTTTCTTCTGCCTTTTTATTTTATTTAAAGTTTTAAGGTTTAATGACAAAAATATGATAAAGCCACATATCTATCTATTTGCTTTTACAAGAGCGTAGGAGGGAATGGTCTTGGTTTGAAAAGAAGAACCGTTTTTTGTTTTTCTTGTCGGGAAAGACAGCTGATAAAAAGATAAGGTGTAAGGAGACAGAAACAGGAGAGTTTGAATAACAGACAAAACAAAAGAACTAATGTTATTTAGACATGTGTGTTTAACTTTATCAAACGTGTGTGACTGTGAGATTAGAAAGTTATAACCATGAGAAAACAAAAGTTTCTTTAGACCACCGACTTCATTTGTTCTATAGTTCTCATATGATAACGATGTAATCACAATGTAATTCGTACTTGTAAAAATAACTCAACCTATAAGAGAATGAGACGAAAAATAATACAAATTTGATGGATTCTTGTTCTTTCCCTTTTGTTGTTTGTTTTTACGTAATTTGGGTTTTCCTCAGTGTAAGCTCTTAAAATGGGTCTAACGCGTAGAGGAAAACAATGAATCGAACCCAAAAACTCTCCTCAAAGTAAAAGATACAATGCATAAAACAGTGAGGTATGCTTGATTGCTTTCATTAAATATAAAGCATTTACCTTAGTGTTTAGAGATTTTATTTAGGTGCTAAATTAATTTAAAGAAAAAAAGTGTGGTTATCAACAAAGGAACGTGTTCATTGGCTCTCTAATAGTATAGACTATAGATGATGAACATCAAGAGAAAGAGAGATGAGTGACTGTGAAAGAAGTAGTGGTGAATTGTGAATTGCAGCTGGATTCCTATTTTTGGGACTTAAAATACAAATGGTGAGTTGCAGCTGGATTCCTATTTTTGGGTGTGTATAAGTCTTTAATTATTAGTTTAATAATCCAAAACTTTAGTACACTCCTTTCGGACAAAAAAAAAAAAGTACACTCCTTTCGTCCGAAGAAGGCCAAAAGCTACGACTTTGATATCCTTTGGCCACTCGTAATGTCGGCGTGAGAATCGTTTGACTTCTTTGTCATTGTAGGCCTAAACTTTGAAGAACTGGCCCATCTATGCATTATTTTGCTTTTATTATGGATTTATAAAAGCCCGTTAAATTTCAGGCCCATATTGTCGGAATCCAGCCGTCACTAACGGAAAATCGAGAAGCCGACGTCTGAGAACACTCCGTTGATCGCTCAGTGCGTCTCCGAGAGGTTTCAGAGGTTAGAATCACTCACACATTGTACCATATCCGAGCTCAGGTGGATTTTTCCGGCGGATTACCGGATTTCACTCTATCGGAAAATCTGTTGCATTGGTAGTTTCAGACGAATTTGCGAAATGAATGGCGAGTCAAGCAACGAGTCTTTTAAAATCGGGAAGCGAGTCCACTCGCTCAACGATCCGCGTCGAGTGGGCACCGTTAAGTACGTCGGAGGTGTGGAAGGGTATTCCGGAACCTGGATCGGCGTTGATTGGGATCAAGACGGCGATGGGAAGCATGACGGTTCCGTCAATGGCGTTTTCTACTTTAACGGCCGTTCCCAGAGCTCCGCATCATTTGTTCGCTCACAGAAGCTTAGCCATGGTATCACACTGCTTCAAGCCTTGGAGCTCAGATATCGAACGATTTCCACGAAGGACGAAGAAGGTCTGCATTGGTTTCTTCTCTCCTCGACTGTTCAAGTTTTTGTTCAGTGCACATTTATTTTGCTAGATAGTGTTATAGTTAGTTTCAGCTATGTGATTATGGATTTCGTAGAGAAGTTGTGCGTTTCTTGGAGTCGGTTTTGGTTTTTGAAATAATGTATCTCCTTCTTCTTTTTTTGTTAGACGAAATGTATGTTCTCTCTACGAAGAACAAACGTGTTTCTATTCAACTTTTGGGAGGAGACAAGATCCAGGATAAGCTAAGTAGGTTTGAGGAGCTCACGAGTGCTTCTCTTTCTTATCTTGGTGTAAGCACTCTTGGAGTTTCATCTGACTTGGGCTCTATTCTACCAAGTAAGATTCAATCTACTCTCAGCCCTGCCATTGTCAAAACACTTGTGTGACTGAACATTTTTTAACGTTACTTGCTTCCTCTGTTCCAGATTTGAAGCTGCTGGATTTAACTGGAAACTTGATTTCTGACTGGGAGGTATCAGTCATTGCTGTTTGGCTGTTCTGTGACATTGCTATTAACTTATACGGTCTAGATTTTATCCAACGTCACGTAAAAATATATATATATACTTTATAGCTAGTGATTGTTCATTTGTTTCTGGCTTTCAGGAAATTGGTGCTCTCTGTGAACAGTTACCAGCCCTTACAACACTTAATTTGTCTTGCAATTCTTTGTCAAGTGATGTTACCTCTCTGCCGCAGTTAAAAAATATCCGTGTTTTGGTTCTGAATAATAGTGGTCTGAGCTGGACTCAGGTGATCTATGATTCTTTATCTGTTTTTTTATTTTTGAGCAAAAGATTCTTCATCTGCTATGTTTTACTTTTTCTCTGGAACCAATTGAACACCACCAAACAGTTTTTAAAAAAACTTTTATGGTTTTTACCATTCTGGAGCAGGTTGAACATCTTAGGCGTTTGTTACCTGGACTTGAGGAGTTGCATCTGATGGGGAACATGATATCTGCCATAACGGTAATGTTTTATTTTGTAGTTCCAATGCCTGCTCAGTTGCTCCAAGTATGATGTAGTCGAGACATGCTTGGAAAGCGGTTTGATTTTTTTGAAGACGATGATCTGCAATAAAAACTTGGTTGATTAGTTTGTAAGTTGTGAACTCGTTTTTTCACTGCCCCATTTCTAACCTCCCGTGGTTGCTTCTTGCAGTCAACGTCATCCTCAGATGATCAAGCATTTAGTGCTCTGCGACTTCTGAACTTGGATGATAACTGTATCTCCGAATGGAGTGAAGTACTAAAGCTATCTCAACTTCCATGGTCAGTAATAAGTATTTTCCCTTCTACTTGTAGTTACAATGCACTGTTGATACTTGTGAGAAGTTGATCGTATAAATGTTATTTGACAGCCTGGAGCAGCTCTACCTGAACAAGAATAAGCTGTCGCGCATCTTCCACTCTGCAAATGGCAATGAATCATCAAAGAAAAGCAGTGACGCATTTCCAAGTCTGCGTTGTCTTCTTCTAGGTAATCTCTTCAAGTGTAATGTCTCCTTTCTTATAATTTGGCCATTTATCGCACCCATTGCATTTTTCAGGAGCTAACAACATTGGTGATCTGGCCTCAGTAGACGCACTGAACGCATTTCCTAAGTTGGTGGTATTGATCTTTTGTTCTGTGATTCTTCAATAGATCAGTAGTGATCCTTGTTATAGAGGCATAAGCATTAATTTCCCACTGACATTCTCAGTCTTCCCTGCAATTTTCAGATGTTCATTATGAAAGTTAGGTAGACCTTTATAAATCGTTTACTTAAATGGACTTCCGTGTTCAAATAATAGGACATCAGGCTTTCGGATAACCCAATAGCTGATCTTGTAAGAGGCGGTGTCCCAAGATTTGTTCTCCTTGCACGGTTGACAAAAGTTGAAGTGCTGAATGGGAGTGAGGTATTACAAGTGCCTGCAAAAAAAATCAACATATTGTAACCTTTCATTGCTCTGTAATATCTGAATCTATTGAGCCTTTTTTCAGGTCAGAGCTCGTGAGAAGAAGGAGTCTGAGATCCGGTAAACCGTCAACTCTTCCTTTTTGGCCAGGGGAAAGTTCTCCCATTTTTCTTGGTCAATCTTGTTGTTTGATTTCAGCACCAGTTAGTGTGCTTAGTTTTATTTTGGATGATCGCAGGTATGTACGAATGGTGATGTCAAACAAGTCTGAGGATATTGAGCGGCTCCACCCTAGGTACATTTGCAAACTATATATATCTTCTTCGATCTAATCTTTGCAAACTATTTTGGTTTCCGAATCCTGTTTTCTACTTTCCAAGCAAGTTTCTGCCACTAGAAGTTGATGTAAGAAAATGTGCCGTGCTTGTGATATTGCAGGTTTTATGAACTCAAGAAGTTTCACGGAATTGAGGATGAAAGAGCATCGTCTGAGAACACCGGCCCTAAGAATATTGCATCTGGACTTATCTGTATGTTTCTTAAAGCGTCTCTTATGTACGGTTGGTTCATTGATATTTCTGCTTTTATAATATCGCTATGACATGTGCAGCCATTACCCTCAAATGTGTTGGTCCATCAATGGGTGAAAAGCCTCCGTTGACAAAGAAGTTACCAGGCAGTATCACGGTTGTTACTTCTTCTGTGTTGAGAATTCTAATGCCCTACACTGTGAAAATGTGTAGTTTTTTTAATTGAAGCTTTCGGTTCGTGTTTGTGACAGGTGGGGAAGCTAAAGATTTTATGTGATAACTTTTTCAAGCTAAAGCCCATCAAGACCAAATTATTTCTGCAGGAAGAGGTATCTTTACAATGTTAACTTGAAAGGAACCACGTTTTGGTATCTCTCTATTATGTTCATATATCAGTTCTATATTTCCATGGCAGGGCTCGCCTTTTCCTACAGCGTTCGATGACGAGACTGCAACATTACTGGACGTTGGAATCTGTGACGGCTCCACAGTTCTTGTTGACGAAGAGAGTTAAGACCCAATCACATATACACTCTTGATAATTTGAACCTCTTTTCTTTATGGATTTGTGACTACGAACGTAAATTATAATTTCTAAGTTTTGTGCTTTTGTTTTTGCCTAATCACAACTGATGGATCATATTCTCAACGATAACATTAGGCAAATATTCCAAACAAAGTTAAAAAAAATTGAAATTGAGAAAAGAAAAAAAAAGAAACATCTTTTAGGAGAGCTCGATGATCTTGGTCCGTTTTCTGCTACCTTTTTCACCCAAAGAGCTCTTCTCCTCCTCCTCGTCGCTATCACTCTCATCGCTGCTTGAGTCTCCACTCTCAGCAGCAAGAACATTGCCGGCGATAGCTGCTTCAGCCGCTTTGACAGCTTCAGGTGTGTTGAGATCAGCGATACCGAGCTCCAAATTCATCTCGATAACTTGAGATTCGTTTCCCGTAAGAGCTTCGATATCAAAAGCTTCCGAGTTTCCCTCTGCTGCTTCTTGCTCCAATTTTTTGTTCGCTTCCGCCATTACCCCAAGGAAGCCTTTTACTTTGTCGAGAAATTGGCTTTTGGGAGCCGGAGCAATCGTTGGCTTCGATGGAGCCTCCTCCTCCTTCTTCTCCTTCTTCTTCTTCTTCTCCTTCGTGAGCAAAAGCACCGAATCGATAGCAGATGAAGAAGAAGAAGATGGAATTTTGTCTTCTAATTCCAGAAGATCTTTGCAAGTTTCCTTCCCTTTCATGATTTTCCAAAGCTCCAAAGAAGCAGAGAACTGTGAGATTGACCTAAAAAGAATGAAAGCTTGCGTCGGTAGAGAGCTTGAGGTCGCCTGTGAAATCGCCGCTATCGCTTTAGGGTTTTGGTAGGAACTCCAAATTATGTATTTATATTTAAAGTTTTATACAAATTTAAAAATGGAATGTTTTATTCCGGTAAAATATATTTGTACTTATTATCATATACTGGAAATTTCAAGTAAAAATGGGAACTTTCGACGGGTCTGAATATTAAGCGTTACCGGAAGGTGCGACTGATCGCCGGAGCTCCGATCATCTTCCTCTTTATGCTTTCATATACAATCTCGGTAAATGAATTTGCAGCGTGGATGATGGCAAGCGTATCTCATATCTCTTTCGGGAGCTTGAGGCGCTTAAGCTCTGCTTCACCGTGTGCACTGAAACACGAACTTGTTCAAGGATTGCGTAATTTAGTGAGGTCCGGTGATCTCCGACGAGCTTTTTCCTTGTTCTATAATGCGCCGGTCGAGTTTAAGTCCCAGCAAGCCTACGCTGCTCTGTTCCAAGCATGTGCAGAGCAACGAAATCTCCGCCGTGGCATCGATTTACATCACCACATGCTCTCACATCCTCATTCTTATTCTCAGAACCTTTTCCTCGCGAACCATCTCATCACTATGTACGCGAAATGTGGGAATATCGAAAACGCACGCCAAGTGTTCGATAAAATGCCTGAGAGGAATGTAGTTTCGTGGACTTCACTGATCACTGGCTATGCACAGGCAGGGAACGAGCAAGAAGGATTCTGTCTCTTCTCAGCTATGTTAGCTCACTGTTTACCTAACGAGTTTGCATTGTCGAGCGTGTTGACTTCATGCCGGTATGAGCCTGGCAAGCAGGTACACGGACTTGCTTTGAAATTGGGTTTGCATTGTTCGATTTATGTGGCGAATGCGCTTATCTCTATGTACGGTAGGTGTCGTGATGGTGCAGCTGCGTATGAGGCTTGGACTGTGTTTGAAGCCATGGAGTTTAAGAATTTGGTTACATGGAACTCAATGATTGCAGCTTTTCAATGCTGCAATCTCGGGAAACAGGCCGTCTGTGTTTTTATGCGGATGCATAGTGATGGAGTGGGATTTGATCGAGCCACGTTGCTTAATATATGTTCTGCTTTGTACAAAAGCTCTGACTTGGTTCCTGATGAGGTTTCGAAGTGTTGTCTTCAGCTGCATTCTCTGACTGTTAAATCCGGGTTGGTCACTCAGACTGAAGTGGCTACTGCATTGGTTAAAGTTTATTCAGAAGTTTTGGGAGAGTTTAATGAATGCTACAAGCTTTTCATGGAAATGAGTCACGGAAGGGACATTGTTGCTTGGACTGGGATTATAACAGCGTTTGCAGTGTATGATCCAGAGAGGGCTATTCTTCTCTTTGGTCAGTTACGTCACGAGAATCTAAGCCCCGATTGGTATACTTTCTCGAGTGTACTAAAAGCTTGTGCTGGACTTGTCACCGCTCGCCACGCTTTGACCATACACGCTCAAGTGATCAAGGGTGGTTTTGGTGCGGACACGGTGCTGAACAACTCGTTGATCCATGCGTATGCTAAGTGTGGCTCTCTTGACTTGTGTAAGCGTGTGTTTGATGAAATGGATTCGCGGGATGTTGTGTCTTGGAACTCAATGCTCAAGGCTTACTCGTTGCATGGCCAAGTAGACTCCATTCTACCGGTTTTTGAGCGAATGGACATCAAGCCCGATTCGGCTACTTTCATCGCCATTCTCTCTGCTTGCAGCCACGCTGGACGAGTAGAAGAAGGAATGAAAATATTCAGATCCATGTTTGAGAGACCTGAAACTCTTCCTCAGCTAAATCACTACGCTTGTGTGATCGACATGCTAGGCAGAGCTGAGCGTTTCGCTGAGGCAGAAGAGGTTATCAAGCAGATGCCGATGAATCCAGATGCTGTAGTTTGGAGTGCGTTACTGGGATCGTGTAGGAAGCATGGTAACACCAAATTGGGCAAAGTGGCGGCGGATAAACTGAAAGAGCTAGAACCTACAAGCTCATTGAGTTATATACAGATGTCGAACATTTATAGTGCAGAAGGTAGCTTTAGCGAAGCCGATAAGAGTAGGAAGGAGATGGAGAGATGGAGAGTGAGGAAAGAGCCAGGCTTGAGCTGGACTGAGATAGGTAACAAGGTTCATGAATTTGCCTCCGGAGGACGACGTCGTGCAGACAGGGAAGCTATATACAGGGAATTGGAGAGGCTGATTGGTCGGTTAAAGGAGATGGGTTATGTTCCAGAGATGAGATCAGCTTTGCAAGATATTGAAGAGGAAGAGCAGAAGGAAGAGCATTTGTTGCATCACAGCGAGAAACTTGCATTAGCTTTTGCAGTGATGGAAGGACGAAGACGATCATATGATGGTGGTGGTGGTGGTGGTGATGTGAATTTGATACAGATAATGAAGAATATAAGGATCTGTATTGATTGCCATAACTTCATGAAATTGGCTTCTAAGCTTTTGGGGAAAGAGATTCTTGTGAGAGATTCGAATCGGTTTCACCATTTTAAAGATTCTTCTTGCTCCTGTAATGACTACTGGTAATCGCCGACGATGAAGCAAGCCAAGGAGCTATTTCTTGAGATTCGAAAGTCAGATTTTTTATGTTACTTTCATCTCAAGACAAGGACAAGGACTGGTTTGGCAAATAAATAAAATTATTAAAGGAATGAAATGTAAAAAGACTGTTGGAAATTGCAATTAAGGGAAAAAAAGAAAAATCAATCAAACAGACAAGTCGCCGGAGAGAGAGAGGTGGGGAGGAAGAAGACGATCTGATCTTCGATCTAGACTTCTGCTTCTATCCGCCATCGTCTTCCTCCTTGATTCCGGTTACATACGTACTCTCCTCTCTGCTTCGCTCGTAGATCTCTCGTCGGATCACCGGTTGTCTCGTCGTCGCCGACAACACTTGGGGACCAACGGTCAAATTCCGGGAGAAATCAGAAATGTCGATTAACATGAAAACGTTTACTCAAGCTCTGGCTAGAACAGCCGCTGTGATCGAGAAGACGGTTCACACCACAGTACAGGAAGTCACGGGGCCTAAGCCTCTTCAGGACTACGAGCTCCTCGATCAGATCGGCTCCGCTGGCCCTGGCCTCGCTTGGAAGCTATACGCCGCCAAGGCGCGTGACGCCACTCGCTCCCAGCAGTACCCGACCGTCTGCGTCTGGATGCTTGATAAGCGTGCTCTGTCGGAGGCTCGTGTCCGGGCTGGGCTGTCTAAAGCCGCCGAAGACGCGTTCCTTGATCTGATTCGAGCTGATGCAGGGAAGCTGGTGCGGTTGAGGCATCCCGGTGTGGTCCACGTGGTGCAGGCACTCGATGAGAATAAGAATGCTATGGCTTTAGTTACGGAACCGCTCTTTGCCTCCGTGGCTAATGCGCTTGGGAATGTGGAGAATGTGGCTAATGTGCCGAAAGATCTGAAGTCAATGGTGAGCTTTGTTCTCTGTTAGCGTCATATATCCGTTGTTCCTTGTTGTTTGCTGTGATTCAAACTCAATTTGAGTTCGACATTGGCTTCGATTCAACTGCTTTTAGTGATCTTTGAAGCTCTGAAAGGATTCCTTTTTAATTTGACTTTGAAAATGTCTGATTATTTATCATCTGCTATGATTGTTCAGGATATGAGTTTGTTAGAGGTGAAGCATGGTCTGCTCCAGATTTCCGAGACACTGAACTTTCTACACAATAACGCCAATCTCATCCATCGAGCCATATCTCCAGAGGTTACTTTCTCAAAATACTTATTCATACTTGCTTCTCTTCTTGGAAGTTTTATGTATAAGTTTTCTTAACATTGCAACTGCCTTGCAGAATGTTCTCATTACTTCATCTGGTTCTTGGAAGCTTGCCGGGTTTGGTTTTGCTATTTCAACAGCACAGGCTGGGAACTTGGATTATATGCAATCTTTCCACTATTCTGTGAGTTGAAACCTGAATTATTACTAGAGTAATGTATATCTATTTTGTTGTATTCAACTGTACAAGCGAGATAACTTCCTATATATGATGGTTTCGACATTTAATTTGGACCGTGCAGGAATATGACGTTGAGGACTCAATACTGCCAGTCCAGCCGTCCCTAAATTACACTGCCCCGGAACTGATGCGAAGCAAAAATCCTTCAGCTGGAGCTTCGTCGGACATATTTAGTTTTGGATGTCTTGCATATCACTTAGTTGCTAGGAAACCATTGCTAGACTGCAATAATAATGTCAAGATGGTAATTCCACAACCCAAGCTCCCTCGTTTTCCTCTTCTTATATATGCCATTTTATAGGTTTTGATCTGTCTCATGCTTTATGTTTTATCCAGTAGTAATATCTTCTTGGATTTCCCACGGCTGATGATGGTTATCTTGAAATTTCTTGCAGTACACGAACACATTAAACTATATAACAAATGAATCTTTCTCATCTATACCCTCGGACTTGGTATCTGATTTGCAAAGGATGCTATCAACGAACGAGTCCTTTAGACCAACAGCATTAGATTTCACAGGTAAGTGGACCTAATGTTAATGAAGTTTCCGTTTTTCTTGTAACAGTTTTTTTCTCCTTGCTTGTACTTACATCTTTGCCTTGAACTCACTCTCACTTTCCAGGATCTAGTTTTTTCCGAAGTGATGCTAGGTTACGTGCTCTCCGCTTCCTTGATCATATGCTCGTACGTGTTTACACTTCCAATTATTTTTGGAGACAGACTATACTTAAAGGCATATTTAGATATCAGATGAATGTATCTCCACTTATGGTAACCTTTGGGAACATGTTTCTCTTTGTTGCAGGAAAGAGACAACATGCAGAAGTCTGAGTTCTTAAAAGCATTATCAGATATGTGGAAAGACTTTGATTCCCGTGTATTACGATATAAGGTAGTCATTTTTGCTGACTTTTCTTGTACCTTGATAGGAAAATATTTCTCAAGTGATTTGTCTTGCAACTACTAAGCGAAATATGTTTTACCATGCAGGTGCTTCCGCCTCTCTGTGCTGAACTTAGGAATTTGGTTTTGCAACCAATGATCTTGCCAATGGTTCTAACTATAGCACAGTCTCAGGTAACTAGAGTCCCATGTTTTTCCTCACTGTATTGTTGTTGATTTGTAAATTATAGGTGTAAGTGAGTTCCAGATAAAACTACTTTTCCTTGTCACCTACTTGTATTTGATAACAGGTCCTCCCTAAATTGTTATTACTTGTAAATTGTAATACATGATGTTTGTTGTTAGATTTCACTAAGTTATTTCTCAACATGTCACTTTGTACAAAAAAACGGGAGTTTTCTTTAGCAGTGGTCTTTGATCATTAGAGTGCCAGAACTACTTTTTGACTAAATGCTTGGAAGTTGAAATCTTAAAACTCCAATTGCAGGATAGGAATGATTTTGAGTTGATAACACTGCCTGCTCTTGTTCCTGTTTTGAGTACTGCTTCTGGAGATACATTACTGCTGCTTGTAAAGCATGCGGATCTTATTACTAACAAGGTAAAATTGATTAATGTGTATGCATTACTGAATTATGTTTTTCTTACCCTGTGCATGTTTGTCTCTGCTTAAGTTCTTCTGACTGGACACATAGGATAAAGGATTTCGGCGTAAAGTAGTGTTTCCTGTGACAGATGTACTGGCACTAGTGGATAGCAGCACATCAGCTCTATATAATAGTCTTTTGTGCCATTAACTTATATGATCTAGGGACTCTTCATTTCTATAGTCCTATCACATATCTGTTTTGGATATCTATTTCTGATTTTTCTTGTATTTATGAATCTGATTGAAAGCTTCCATATTGAAGTTAGACCGACTGCTGATCCGAGAGCCTTGACTTATGTTTTTGAGTAACTTTTCAGACTAATAGCGAGCATCTTGCATCGCATGTCCTCCCTTTGCTTCTTCGAGCCTACAATGATAATGATGTCCGCATTCAGGAGGAAGTTCTTAAAAAATCAACATCTATCGCTAAGCAACTCGATGGTCAGGTAATGCTCAATCTTTGTTCTTAATGTTTTATTTTTTTCCAGAAAGATGAATATAATTTCGATATGCGGCTTGGACAACAATGGTTTGATGTGCATTTAGGCTCTGTGGTTGTGAGTTCCGTTTAGATAATTTTTCTATTTTCCATTTTGATTTCATAGGTTGTAAAGGAAGCAATTTTGCCTCGGGTTCATGGCTTAGCTCTCAAAACTACAGTTGCTGCGGTAGGTTATACCTTGCCCGATATCTCAGCCTTCTTTGTCTAAACCACTGTCCTTTAATAGCTTGAAAAATATAGAGAAGAATTAAATAGAGACTCCATCTTCCAAAGAATTTAATTTGAATGGACTTGTTGTTCAGGTCAGAGTAAATGCTTTGCTCTGTTTAGCAGAGCTGGTTCAAACGCTTGATAAACCTGCTGTTATCGAAATTCTGCAAACAATTCAGCGTTGTACTGCTGTTGATCGTTCTGCACCTACCCTTATGTGTACCCTTGCTGTTGCAAACGCGATTCTCAAACAGGTAAGAAGATGCGTCAAATTTCTCCCTAATGTTTATAGTTTGAAAGTCTTGACTTTCCCACTTTTCTATCTGTGGAAGCATCACATATCATAATCTGCATTCTCTGTTATTGTTCTCTTTAGTATGGAGTCGAATTCACTGCAGAACATGTTCTTACCCTGATGATGCCGCTTCTCACCGCCCAACAGCTTAACGTCCAGCAATTTGCCAAATACATGCTATTTGTCAAGGATATTCTCAGGTGCGTCTGCTGTTTTCACGCCCTTACCACTGCATAGTGTTTTGCTGTCTTTCTTATGATCTGCTTGTGTGTCTCGTGGAACAGAAAAATAGAGGAAAAAAGAGGAGTTACAGTGAATGATTCTGGAATCCCAGAGGTGAAACCGAATTCTGTTGCCAATGGAGTCCAGTTTCAGTCATCAACCCAAGCACCTGAGAAGGTTGCTTCTGCAGCCAAGAGCAGTCCAGCTTGGGATGAAGATTGGGGTGCTCCGAGCAAAGGTTCTGCTTTGGGAAATCCCGCGTCTTCTCATCACGGCACAAACAATCACTTTAACAAATCCACAAATCAGTCACAGCCGTCGATCATGTCTACTCCGCCCAACAAGACAACAGCACCTACTACCACATGCCCTCCAGTGGACATTGAGTGGCCTCCAAAACAGCCTTCAAGCCTCACTTTTCCGGAAACTAATGAGAAGACAGAGTTAAACACAGGAACATCATCTACTCCAGGTTTTGATGAATTAGATCCGTTTGCTAATTGGCCTCCACGTCCCAACAACGGCGCTTCTGTTGCTTCTACTGGTTTCAACAATGGCACTTCATCTGGTTTTAGCAACAATTTACCTGCTAGCTCGCCCTTTCAGACAGCTAACAGTGACAACTGGGCATTCAGCAGTGCCTCATTGTCTTCCCTGAAACAACCCCAGCAAAGTAATCAGGATCCCATAACCTCTTTCGGGTTACCAAAACAGAGTCAAGGAATGCCATCTTTCACCAGTGGTTCATACAATAATAACCAAAAGCCAGCAGACATCAGTTCCATATTCGGTTCAAGCAAAACCGAGCAGCCTGCAATGAGACTCGCGCCACCACCTTCAACAGCAATGGGAAGAGGAAGGGGAAGAGGTAGAGGTGGCACTGGCTCATCTACCTCAAAGCCCAATGCTTCACAACCATCTCTACTGGATCTTTTATGACCAAAGGCTCATCAGTTTGGAGTTTTGTCATGCAGTGAAGAGAGGCATATATATATACATGTGGAGATTGCGGTGTGTGCTTTGTGATGCAGAGATAAAAACTTTCCAGGAAATTGGAGATGTTATGTAAACATCTCATGGGACTAGCTTCTTCCACCAATATAAACCTTTACTAAAGGTTCAGGATCAGGTTTTCAGGTTGTTTCTGTCTTCCTCTCAAATTATGTAAATTTTGTTCTGTTTTCTTTCTTGCTCTCAACATTTGCTTGATTGCTCATATTATTTTATTTTTACGGCTGCCACGCTATTTTTTTTCATGTGTACGTTTTTTGGTTTTTGGGTAGTTGCTGGATCCTTCATAAATATAAAGTCATCTTTTACACTTCGGAATCTCCCCATCTGTCTTTGAGAAATCGCACGAGTAACTTCTGTGACCCTCGTGAATATGTCATGACTCATGATCGCAAGCTCCTCTAAGAATCAAAGGATCTATATTTTATAGCACTCTTGTGAGAATTGCAAAACACGAGTGTTCGGGAAGTGTGTAAAGAGTAATAGAAAACAGTTTGTAATACCAGTGAAACAACACACAAGTTGGAGATTTGAGTAAGAGAGAAAATACTACATCGAGTATACATTTGCAGGCCAATATACTACATCGAGTATACATTTTCAAGCCAATATACTACATCGAGTACCACCAAATACAGTACGTTTATTACAAAACCATTAAATACGAAATTACAAACAAACCCAAACGAGTGTTTTGGAGATATATTGGCAAATTCAATACAAAGTTACAAACACAAACAAGACGATGGACAAACATATGCTTCACATATGCTTATAAGAGAGACTACAAGAGACAAGCTTAGCGAGCACTTGAGGTGACTTTGAGTTTTTTTCCGACCAACTTTCATGTGAACCACTTATGATAGCGTGAAGTGAAGAAGATATGTCCGATCACCAATCCACAAAACACACCAGGTCCATAGGCTATTGCAGCTGCTAGCCAGTTGAACAATTGTTCCTCCGACTCTGCCAATTCCTCAGGTTGTTGCTGTGATGTAGGATCTGGGACATGGGTTTCTCCACAGATTTCTTCGAGACCGTAGAGTCCAGGGTTGTCCGAGAATGAAGAACATTTCTGGCTTTGAAACTGTGTGCTTCGTGGCACCTGACCTTGGAGAAGGTTATGGGAGAAGTTCATGTATGACAGAAAGGAGAGTTCACCAAGTTCTTGAGGGATTTGACCTGACAAGTTATTACTGGAGAGGTCTAACGTCTCGAGCTTTGCCAGATTTGCCAAGGATCGTGGGATATCGCCAGTGAAGGAGTTACCAGACAAGTTGAGAAGACGCAACTCCTTCAACAAGCACAAAGATTCAGGGATCTTGCCATAAATCCTGTTTCCGGAAAGATCAACGGCTCTGAAGTCTTGTTGGATCCGCTCAAAGCTCGTCTCTACTCCTTTGATCACCATTACCATCGAATTACGGTAGAAGGTAGAATAATTGATGATATCTACCATGTACGGATCATCTTCTTCCCTCACTGTGGTCATTCCACGCCAGCTGGAAAAAGAATGGGGTGGGAGAGTTCCGGTGAAGTCATTATGTGAAATATCCATGACTCTTAAACTCTCAAACCCAACGGACACATGGGGATTATGATCCAACGGCCCATAGAAGTCGTTTGATCTGAGGATGAGAACATGTAATGACGGCAGAGATCCCAACCAAGATGGAAACTGTCCCTTGATTCTGTTGCTTTCCACACTCACAAGCCGCAGAGAGATGCAACTGATCAAAGACTTTGGAAGATTTCCCTCAAGCTGGTTCCGACTAACGTCGAGTGATCGTAACTCGGTAGCATTGGCGAATATATCTGGAAGAAACCCACTGAAACTGTTGTTACGCAGAATCAGACATGTAAAAGAAACAATGGAGTTCCTTAAACATGGAGGAATAGAGCCGTTGAAGAGATTGTTTGACAAATCTAAGAAGCTTAACCATTTAGTCTTGCAGAACCAGTGGGGAAGTGGTCCTCGGAATGAGTTTGAGTTCAGATCCAACGCTTGGATCAGTGTTTCCTCTGAAGGGTTAGGGTTCTCAAAGCTGCTGAAATAATTGCGAGAAAGCGTCAACGTCGTTAACCTCCACAAGAAACCTGGTACTTGACCTTGTAACTTGTTGTTGGAGAGATCAAGAACATCTAGGTTGGCTAACTTTGACATAGATCTAGGGATTAAGCCAGTGAAATTGTTGAGGCTAAGATCTATCTCTCGGAGGTTGATAAATTTAGATATAGATTCCGGGATTGGGCCATGGAATCTGTTACTACCAAGGTTTAGATAATCTAGGTTAGGCGATGAGGAAGATGTATTCCCAAACTCTATAGTTCCTATGAAATGGTTATCTTCCAAGTTAACCACTTGTAAGGAAGGAATAGAAAACAAAGATTTAGGGAAAGACCCGAGAAATGAGTTTTCACCAACATCAAAATGCTCCAAGTTGTGGAATCCACTCATGTCAGAAGGAAGCGTGGATGTCAAGTAATTAGAGCGGAGGCTAATATGATAAAGCTTGGTTGAATTGGCGAATGATATAGGAATACTGCCGTTTAACTTGTTTTGGCCAAGTGACACGACTTGTAGCTCGGTTAGGTTTCCGATGAAAGCCGGAACTTGACCTACCAAATTATTAATCGAAAGTCTAAGATCCAAGAGGCGAGAAAGGTTTCCTAGTGAAGAAGGAATCTCTCCGGTGAGATTGTTGGCTGCAAGGATAAGGTATCTTAGCTGGTTTAGATTGCCGATTGAATCCGGAATCTCTCCTGTGAGCTCGTTAGCTCCGAGGTTAAGATATCTTAGCTGGCTTAGACTGCCTAGAGAAGAAGGAATCTCTCCTATGAGCTCGTTAGCACCGAGGTTAAGATATCTTAGCCGCTTTAGATTGCCTAGAGAAGAAGGAATCTCACGTACCAAAATATTAAGAGAAAGGTCAACAAGTGTGAGATGAGATAAGTTTCCTAATGAAGAAGGAATCTCTTCTTGGAGACTACAGCCAGTAAGATTTAAGTGACGAAGATATTGGAGTCTGAAAAGGCTACTGTTAGTTTTCAGAGAGCCGTTGAGAATGGTGTCATGAAGGTTGAGTGATATCACCTGGCCAGATTTATCATCGCACGTGACACCCTTCCAAGAACAGCAATCAGTACTTGTGCTCTTGTTCCACGGAATTGGGTCAAGCTCATCAATCGGAAACTCGTCTTTGAATTCCAAAAGAGCATCCCTCTGGTCGTGGAGACAAAAGTGGAGTGGAGGAGAAGCAAGAGTGTGGATCAGGAGAGAGAAAATAATATAACCAGAAAGGCAATAACAATGGCTTCGAGTCATCCTATCTTGTCTTGTTTGAGTTTGTCTTGTTCTGTTGTTTGCTTTACTAGCTCTCTTTAAGAAGAAGGATGAACACTAAAGGTGGGGCTCTGAGTTACCAAGTCTTGCGTCAACTCATTGAATTCGGTTGGTTTTGCATTAATGAATTGTTCCCACTTGTCCCCGAAGCTTTCCATTGGACTCATTCAATTCTCACCAAAATCTCTCCATTCAAGTTTTAATTTTGTAACCATATGTTTTTGAAATGGAACTACTAAATCGGTCGCATAGATAACCATACCAGCAAACTAAAAATTCATGGTTAACTACATTACTAAAAGGGTAAATTGGATACGATCAAAAGATAATTAGAATTTATTGTCTTATGATTAGTCTAATTTTCAGCACAAGAGACAGATAATGGCAATTAGGGCGGCGCTTTATCGTTTGCTATCTGATATCAAACAAACAAAAAATGGAAAAAGAAATATGACTGAAATAAAAACATTTACCAAAATGATCACCCAAGAGGCCAAGAGGAATAGAATCTGACCAACTTCAGTTTTTTTTTTTTTTTTTGTGTGTGTGTGTGTGTGTGTGCAGATTTAACCAAACGGTTTGTATTCATGTAAACCAAAGAAACTCAACAAATGCAACATCAAGAGTCAAATAAACAAAAAAATCACAAACTATTTTACTTTGCATTATTCATCAAACCATAAATTTTTACAAAAAGAGCTTAGCCAATTTCTATTCCGAAACGAAATATATCAGCGTTTTTCACAGATCGCTAGTCTGTGTGTCCATCTGAAAAATTGGTTTGACAAATAAAAAATATTTAGACAGTTAGCTCTACCTGTTAATTACCCAGAAGCTAGATAGGAACAACTCCATCAACAGACACTGGTTTCCCAACAGTACATTTTTTCTCCATAAAAAAGTTGACTTTGTTTTTCTTGAAAGAATTGCGAGTGAGCAAAAATTCTAAAAATTGAGAGCCACATCAATGATCTTGTCAATAGTTGTAAGTTGTAACTATATCACAGTCTTATGTAATTTCGGAAATCAGATTAATCAGAGTCCCAGGTATTTCTTTACTAGGCTGTTGTTGATTTATAGGTGAAAAAAGTAGTTTCCAGATAAAACTAATTCTCTTTATCACTTGTATTTTATCTCAGGTTCTTCCTAACTTGTTTTTTAGTTGTAACACATAGTATTTCTCGCTAGATATATCATTTAGTTATCTCTCAACTTGTCACTTTGCACAGAAGTTAGCAATGGTCTTTGATCATATGACAAAACGCTATAATTTTTTATCAAAAAACCAGGTGTGGATCCTTCATCAATATATGGATTGAGTTGCCTTTTAAATGTCTGAATCTCTTCATTTGTCTTTTAGAATTCGGAATCGTTATGGACAAGGATAGTATGATTGACGTGTGGGACAAGCAAGAGTGTAGGTGTACGTCTTTACGCCAATATCTCAAATACCACAAACGGCGTTTATTACAAACAAACACAAACCAGTCTTTTGGAGAAGACACCTGGCAAATTCAGTACAAACACAAACAAGAAAATGGACAACATATGCTTCCCAAATGCTTATTAGAGAATCTGCAAGAGACGAGATTAGCGAGCACTTGAGGTGACTTTGAGTTTTGACCCGACCAACTTCCATGTGAAGTACTTATGATAGCGTGAAGTGAAGATATGTCCGATCACCAATCCGCAGAATACACCAGGTACATAGGCTATCGCAGCTGCTATCCAGTTGAACATAGGTTCCTCCGACTCTGACAGTTCCTCAGGTTGTTGCTGTGGTGTAGGATCTGGGACGTGGCGTTTCCCACATATATCTTCGAGACCGTAAAGCCTAGGGTTGTCCGAGAACGAAGAGCAATTTTGCCTTTGAAACTGTGTGCCTCGTGGCACTGGACCCTGAAGAAGGTTATGGGAGAAGTTCATGTATGAAAGAAAGGAGAGTTGACCAAGTTCTTGAGGTATTTGACCTGACAAGTTATTACTCGAGAGG
Organism: Erythrophleum ivorense; assembly: GCA_026724425.1. Classification (NCBI taxonomy): domain Eukaryota; kingdom Viridiplantae; phylum Streptophyta; class Magnoliopsida; order Fabales; family Fabaceae; genus Erythrophleum; species Erythrophleum ivorense. The sequence goes on along the minus strand of JAIUCV010000077.1, from coordinate 2,302,542 downwards.
TCTAATGTCTCGAGCTTTGTCAGATTTGCCAAGATCCGTGGGATATCGCCGGTGAATGCGTTATCCGCCAAGTTGAGAAGACGTAATTCCTTCAGGAAGCCAATGGATTCAGGGATTTGGCCAGAAATTCTATTTCCAGAAAAATCAATGGCTCTGAAGTCTTGACGAATCCTCTCAAACCACAAATCAACTCCTTTATTCACCATTTCCATGGAGCGATAAGAGATGGTACCATTCGCAAACTCTTTCATGTACTCGCTTCTGTCTCCAATGAGCGTGGTCATTTCACGCCAGCTGGAAAAATAGTGAGGTGGGAGAGTTCCACTGAAGTCATTGTGTGAGATATCAATGACTTTTAAACTCTGAAACCCAATGGACACGTGGTGATGATACAACGGCCCATAGAACTCGTTTGATCTGAGGATGAGAACATTTAATGATGGCAGAGATCCCAACCAATACGGAAACTTGTCTTTGATTCTGTTGCTTTCCACATTCACAAGCTGCAAAGATTTACAGTTGATCAATGACCTTGGAAGATTTCCCTCAAGCTGGTTGCCACTAACGTCGAGAGAACGTAAGGCGGTAGCATCCGTAAATATATCTGGAAGAGTTCCAGTGAAACTGTTGTTCCCCAGAATAAGCTCGAGGATGGAAACATTGAGATTCCTTAAACATGGAGGAATCGAGCCGCTGAAGATGTTGTTGGACAAACCTAAGATGCGTAACCTTTTAAGCTTGCAGAACCAATGAGGAAATGGTCCTCGAAAGGAATTCGAATTCAGATGCAACTCTCGGATCGATGTTTCTTGTGAAGGGTTTTCAAAACTGCTGAAAGAATTGTGAGAAAGCCACACCATCGCGAATCTCCATAAGAAACCTGGCACTTCACCTTCAAACTTGTTGTTGGAAAGATTAAGATAATCAAGGCTGACTAACTTTGACATAGATCTTGGGATTGTCCCAGTGAAATTGTTGTTGTCAAGACGTAACGTTCTGAGGTTGAGAAATTTAGATATGGATTCCGGGATTGGGCCATCGAATTTGTTACGACCAAGGTATATATCTTGGAGGTTAGATGATGGAGAAGATGCATTCGCAAACTCTATCGGTCCGGTGAATTGGTTTTCTCCCATATCAACATGCGTTAACGAAGGAATCGAGAACAAGGATTTAGGGAAAGACCCGAGAAATGAATTTGCACCAACATCAAAATCCTTCAAATTGTGGAATCCAAGCTTGGTTGAATTAGCAAATAAATTAGAAATATCGCCACTTAAGCGGTTGCTGTGAAGATGCAAGAGAATTAGTTCGTTTAGGTTTCTCATGGAAGTTGGGACTTGACCTACCAAATGATTATACTCAAGGTTAAGATATGTGAGACGAGAAAGGTTTCCTAGGGAAGAAGGAATCTCTCCAGTGAGATTGTTATCCCCAAGATGTAGGTATTCTAGATGGCTTAGACTGCCTATGAAAGCCGGGATTTCACCTACCAATTTCTTAGAACAAAGTTCAAGAGATGTGAGACGAGAAAGGTTTCCTAGCCAAGAAGGAATATCTCCAGTGAGATTGGTATGCCCAAGAAAAAGGTATCTTAGGTGGCTTAGACTGCCTATCCAAGCCGGGATTTCTCCTATAAGAGCGTTACCCCTAAAGCTAAGGCCTCTAAGATGGCTTAGACTGCCTATTGAGGCCGGGATTTCTCCTATAAGAGCGTTACCCCCAAATTTAAGGTATCTTAGCTGCTTTAGATTGCCTATTGAAGCAGGAATTTCACCTACCAAATGATTATAACCGAGGTCAACGTGTGTGAGACGAGAAAGGTTTCCTAGTGAAGAAGGAATCTCTCCTTGGAGATTACAAAAGCTAAGGTCTAAGTGCCGAAGATATTGGAGTCTAAAAAGGCTACTGTTAGCTTTTAAAGAGCTGTTGAGAACGGTGTTATTAAGGTCGAGTGATATCACCTGGCCATGTTCATCATCGCACCTCACACCCTCCCAAGAACAACAGTCACTGCTCTTATTCCACAACCTTGGATAAAAGGAATAAGATGCAATTGGAAACTCGTCTCTGAATTCCAAAAGAGCATCCCTCTGGTCCTGGCGACAAAAGTGAAGCGTAGGAGAAGCAAGAGTGAGGATTAGGAGGGAGAAATAGATGGTAACAATACCAGAAAAGCAATAACAATGGCTTCGTGCCATCATATCTCTCTGTTTTGTTTTTTTTAGTTTGTGTTGTAACTTGTAAGTATGGTTACGTACTTACACGTATATATGCTTCACTAGTGGGGCTGTCACTTGACTTAGCAAGTCTTGCGTCAAATTGTCGGGACTCGGTTGATTTGTCCAAGTCTTCTCGTCATCAATTGTTCTCGCAGAAATTTCCACATATCATTCAATCCTACCAAAAGATCTCTTAACGTTAATTTTATATATTTTTCAAAAAAAAAAAAAAAAAAAAAAAAAACACTCTCACCTGCTCACCGTTCGCTATCTAATACCAAAACAAAAAATGAAAGAAACTAGGTGATTTCCCCAAGCATTGCGTAGGAATAAATTTATTTTTAGAACAGTTATAAATCATTAGATTTTTATGTTTAAATTCAAAAATTGTATTGATTTATATTATTAATATTTATTGTCATAAAAGATGAAACATAATTAGTGAAGAACTCCTAATCTCATCATCAAAATAAATGCATGTTTAGAACTAATTTAACCTAAAAAACAAGTTAGAACTAACTACAACATAGATGGTATAAAGTTCATTGAAACCTATTAACTAAAATTTTCTTTTAGATTTAGTTTTTCTAGAATTTGTTATGTATGACCGCAATTAAGAGATTAAATAAAAAAAATGTAAATGTACTAATTTTAAATATTGAATTATATCATGTAGCCGAATTTTCTGAGTTTCTAATTTTAATTTTAATATTTATCTTGTAGGTTATTTATAAGAAAATCAGTTAAATGATTATTATCAAAAAAAAAAAATAGTATAGATTTTATTAAAATTATTTATGTCATTAATGAATGAGAGAGTTTCGTTCTCCAAAATCACTTCCAAATAATAGTAATAGTATAGGTATGATTGATATAAAACATTTACCAAAATGATCACCTAAGAGAAATAGAATATAAAACCATTTAAACAAACAGTTTGTATTCATGTATGTATACCATTTAAAACAAAGAAACTCAACAAATGCAACATCAAGAGTCAAATAAACAAAGAATCACAAACTTTTCGACTTTGCAATCTTCATATTAAACCATCATTTTTTTTACAAAAAAAGTGCTTAGCCAATATCTATTCCGAAACGAGGTATAAGAAATCGCTAGACTATGTCAATCTAAGAAATTGGTTTGACAAATCAAAATATTTACAAAGCAAGCTCTACCTGTTAATCACCCAGAAGCTATAAAGGAACAATTCCGTCAAGAGACACTGGTTTCCGAATCGTAGACCTGTCGGACATGATGATCGTCGTCGGATCGTAAATTGTCTCACGAGACGAAACCTCGCGTGCTTAGTTTCCAAATTGATAGCCTGTAAAGGCCCACTATTACTAACGGTCCATATAGAAGCTCATTTGTTAATCCTCCTAAATTTACATGCTTTTATATGAAAACAAACACTCATTCTAAAGATTTATGCACCGTATATTTTTGTTTACTTTAGGTGTAGAACAAAAATATTGATGGACTGATCAAATGATTAAGTTGTATGATTCTTCCCATTGATTGGAATATTGGATCACACAGATTTAATTAGTTGTATTGCATTTTTTTATTCTCTCTTAAACTTAAGTGTATTTTGAAAAATTAAAAAATTATTACCACACCGGATCTGTCTAATGATTGAGCCAGTCCTGATAGTAAACAATGATAAATCGAAATATTTTTGGTTTAATTTTGAAAAAGAAAAACTAGACATTTTCAAATTAGGGTTTAATTAGTCACTTTTACTGACTTATCCTACAGCATGATAGTAAAAGATTTGATGCTCAAGTGATGTTGTAACTACTAAGCAAACATGTTTTATCTTGCAGGTGCTTCCGCCTCTTTGTGCTGAGCTTATGAATTTGGCATCGCAACCAAAGATATTGTCAATAGTTGTAAGTTCTAACTATAGCACAGTCTTATGTAATTTCAAAATTCAGATTAACCAGAGTCCCATGTGTTTCTTCACTAGATTGTTGTTGATTAATAGGTGTAAAAAGTAGTTTTCAGATAAAACTAGTTCTCTTTATCACTTACTTGTATTTGATCTCAGGTTCTTCCTAACTTGTTTTTTGGTTGTAAGAAATTGTGTTTGTCGCTAGATATTATATTTAGTTATTTCTCAACTTGTCAATTTGTACAAAAATTAGCAATGGTCTTTGATCATTTGACTAAATGCTATAATTGTTTTTAAAAAAACCATGTGTGGATCATTCATCAATAGAAGGGTTTAGTTGCCTTTTAAATGTCGGAATCTCTCTATATGTCTTTTAGAATTCGGAATCGTTATGGACAAGGATAGTATGGTTGACGTGTGGGACAAGCAAGAGTGTAGGTGAACGAACGTATTTAAGCCAATATCTCAAATACCACAGCGGCGTTTATTACAAAACCATTAAATAGAAAATTACAAACAAACACAAACCAAAACCAGTCTTTTGGAGAAGACACCTGGCAAATTCAGTACAAACACAAACAAGAAAATGGACAACATATGCTTCCCAAATGCTTATTAGAGAATCTGCAAGAGACGCGAGATTAACGAGCACTTGAGGTGGTGACTCCGAGTTTTTTTCCGACCAAACTTTTCAGCGAAACCACTCATAATAGCGTGAAGTGAAGATATGTCCGATCACCAATCCGCAAAATACACCAGGTACATAGGCTATTGCAGCTGCTATCCAGTTGAACATAGGTTCCTCCGACTCTGACACATCCTCGGTTTGATGTGGTGTAGGATCCGGGACATGTCGTTTACCACAGATATCTTCGAGACCGTAAAGCCTAGGGTTGTCCGAGAATGAAGAACAGTTCTGTCTTTGAAACTGTGTGCCTCGAGGCACTGGACCTTGGAGAAGGTTATGAGAGAAGTTCATGTATGACAGAAACGAGAGTTTACCAAGATCTTGAGGGAGTTGACCTGACAAGTTATTACTCGAGAGGTCTAATGTATCGAGCTTTGTCAAATCTGCCAAGATTCGTGGGATATCGCCTGTGAATGCGTTACCTGACAAGTTGAGAAGACGTAATTCCTTCAGGTAGCCAATAGATTCAGGGATTTTGCCAGAAAATCTGTTTCCAGAAAAATCAATGGCTGTGAAGTCTACTCGGATCCTCTCAAAGGTCGTCTCTACTCCTTTATTCACCATTTCCATGAAGCGATAAGAGGGAGCAGAATCATTTGCGAACTCTAACATGTACTCGCCAATATCTTCAGTGAGTGTGGTCATTTCACGCCAGCTGGAGAAATAGTGAGGTGGGAGAGTTCCAGTGAAGTCATTATCTGAAATATCGATGACTCTTAAACTCTCAAACCCAATGGACACGCGGGGATGATACAAGGACCCATAGAAACGGTTTGACCTGAGGATAAGAACATTTAATGATGGCAGAGATCCCAACCAAGATGGAAACTTGTCCTTGATTCTGTTGCTTTCCACATGTACAAGTCGCAGATATTTGCAGTTCATCAATGACTTTGGAAGATTTCCCTCAAGCTGGTTGCGGCTAATTAATGTCAAATGATGATAAACCGGTAGCATTGGCAAATATATCTGGAATAGTTCCACTAAATCTGTTGTTCCCCAAAATTAGCTACTGAGAGATTCCTTAAACATGGAGGAATCGAGCCGCTGAAGAGGTTGTTGGACAAATCTAAGATGCGTAACCCTTTAAGCTTGCAGATACAAAGGGGAAATGGTACTCGAAAGGAATTCGAATTCAGATGCAACTCTTGGATCAATATTTATTGAGATATAAAGTCCCACATCGGAAGTTTGGATGGGACTTAAGTGATATATAAGGGACTGAGGCCTCTCCACCTATTGCCAATTGGTTTTAGGTTGGATGCCAAGGAAACTTAACATGGTATCAGAGCCTGATCCGGCCCAGAAAAAGGGCCCGGCCTCTCGACCCTAGGATTGATGGTCTGCGAGATTAATGGCTAGAAGGGCCATTATCTCGAGGGGAGGTATTGAGATATAAAGTCCCACATCGGAAGTTTGGATGGGACTTAAGTGATATATAAGGGACTGAGGCCTCTCCACCTATTGCCAATTGGTTTTAGGTTGGATGCCAAGGAAACTTAACAATATTGTTTCTTGTGAAGATGGCTTTTCAAAACTGCTGAAGGAATTGTGAGAAAGCAACACCATGCTGCATCTCCATAAGAAACCTGGTACTTGACCTTCAAACTTGTTGTTGGAAAGGTCAAGATAAAATAGACTGAATAACTTTGACATAGATCTAGGGATCTACTTAGATGTATATGCAAACTCTATAGGTCCCGTGAACTGGTTTCCTCCCAAATCAACAAGATATAACGAAGGAATAGAGAACAATAATTTAGGGAGAGGCCCGAGAAATGAGTTTCCACTAACATCAAAATACTCTAAGTAGTGGAATCCACTCATGACTGATGGAAGCGTGGCTGTGAAGTTATTAGAGTAGAGGCTAATCTTGGAAAGCTTGGTTAAATTGGCAAATAAATTAGTAATATCGCCAGTTAGGCTGTTGTTTTGGGTTTTAGGTTTTCAGGTTTTGAGATATAGAAACCGTTCGGAAAGTTTCGGTTCGGGTTCGGTTCAAGTTTTTTTCGGATTTTTCGGATTTTTTCAGGATTTTTTCAGGTTTTTTAAAGTTTTTTTTTGGTTTTTCGGATTTCGGATTTTTCGGGTTTGAAATATAAAACCATTCGAGTTTTTAAAAATTTTGGTTCGGATTCGGTTCGGGTTTTACGGACGAGTTCGGGTTCAGATTTAAGGTAAAAGTCCAGGCCTAGTGAAAACCATTAAGAAGTAACAACATGAAATCAAATAATAATAATAAAATCTTGCGAAGAAGGTAAAGACCAAAGAGACACCTTTTTAGTAACGATAGGAAAAAAACAAAAATCATGTGTTTCGAAAACCAATGAAAATTCGTCGAGTAGCATCACTGGGTAGGGGCCATAGGGTTAAAGACTGAGCATGTGTGAGAGAAAGAAAAAGAAAGCTGTTGCTTAATTTTGAAATCTCATCTTCTATTAATCTCATGCAAATCCTGTATCTTTACGGGGAAAAAATAATAATATGATATTTGAGTCCTAATAGTGACATCGAATGATTACAATTATGCTAATAATTTTATAACCACCTTATGCTTTCATCACGCGTATGCTTAACCCGTGGTAAAATATACTAATCATTGCATTAAATCATGTAATGTCATAAGATGAATGACATCGAGCAGACACGATGTCCCCTTTTTATTCGCTTTTGTTTTCACAAACTAAAGAATGTCCCAGGAAAAAAGAAATAAAGAGGGAGGTAGAAGAATAATTTAACTAAGTACATGCATAAAAAGAGGGAGAAATAGTAAAGTGGTTTTTTTTTGTTCTTATGAAGTAGATTAAGAAATAGTATAGTAAAGTGGATTAAGGCATCAATTTCGTCTCCATCACACTAAACACTTTTGATTAAGTCCCAAGACTCGGCGCCGTTATCTTGGCGCCATTCACGCATCCATCTTATCTTTTGTCTTCTCTTTTTTAATTCACAATCCCTTAAACCCTAACCTAATTTAACTATATACTACCTAACTCTACCCGAAACCAACATATGAACACATTATCCCTATATCCAATTATCCTCGTGCATAACGGAAACTCAAACAAACCATATCATAAATTTAACTAAGCACTACGTGAACATTGAAATATATATATGAAATACGTGATGAAAATCAATGTCAAAATGTTGGCAAAAAAAAATCAATATCCAAATATAATGGAGAAGGTCACGGATTCACGGTGTATCATTTTTATACTATAAGACATTAACTCTTACAACAAGATTTGATTCCAGCAAAACGCAAATACATATATCAAGCAGCTTATGAATGCGTTGCATTGAAAATCTCCCTAAAAGTCATATAATCTTATAAAATAATCCCACTTTTGCATTTGGCAGTGTATTTTTAGGCAGACGCAAAGTCGTTACGTGCGTTTATATTTCGTTCATTCATGTGCCCGGTTTTGGACAAATAGTGCTACTTGCTTTTTACGAAATAGGAGACCATTGAGACTTTCTTGCTTCCCAATGCCCCCACTATTGGCAAACCTAGTTTATTTCCATTTACAAACCGTTCTATTTGTAAAAAAAAAAGATATTTCTATAAAAAAAACTTTAACACAAAAAATACTACTAGTATACAATATTTCTTCAAGACCTCATGAAAAGATATAACAATTGACATAAAGAAAAAGAAAACTTTGATTGGATAAACAAAGGTAAAATTAAAGATTGTCAATGGACAGATAAAGAAAAAGGGATTTGGTCGGATAAATTAAGGTAAAGAAAAATCAGAAAACAGAATAATATTTATAAAAAAAAAGATATAGATTGGAGAATTTAAGGTTAATTAAGGTTACTTTGTCCCAAAAAGCCATATTTATCGCTTCCATCAGCGCCGGATCAATCTCTCTCTAATCTCCTTTTCTGTGTATAAATACATGTGGACCTTCGTATCATAGATTCGTACCTCAAAACTCATAAAGTAAATTAATCTTCTCTGTCTTTGGAAAATGACTTCTCCTTTCTTCTTAGTTTTCCTTTTCTCATCTCTTCTTACAAACAATGTTGATGCAACACCAAATTACAGAGAAGCTCTCTCCAAGTCGTTGCTCTTCTTCCAAGGTCAGCGATCAGGTCGCCTCCCAAGAGACCAACAAGTCTCTTGGAGGTCTAGCTCCGGCCTCTCCGATGGCTCCTCCGCTCATGTACACCTTTAACCATCTAACATGTAATAGACAATATCTTCCTTTCGCTAACATTTACATGAATTGCAGGTGGATTTAACCGGTGGGTACTACGACGCAGGAGACAATGTCAAGTTCAATTTCCCAATGGCATTTACAACCACAATGCTCTCGTGGAGCGCTCTCGAGTACGGTAAACGGATGGGTCCCGAGCTGCAAAACGCGCGTGTGAACATCCGTTGGGCCACCGATTATCTTCTGAAATGCGCTAGAGCCACTCCGGGGAAGCTATACGTCGGGGTAGGAGATCCTAACGTTGATCACAAATGCTGGGAACGGCCTGAAGACATGGACACACCTCGTACAGTCTACTCTGTATCCTCTTCTAACCCTGGCTCTGACGTCGCAGCTGAAACCGCGGCTGCTCTGGCTGCAGCTTCCATGGTTTTCAGAAAAGTCGATCCAAAGTACTCGCGTTTGCTTCTGGCAACAGCTAAGAATGTGATGCAGTTTGCCATTCAGTACAGAGGAGCTTATAGTGATTCCCTTTCTTCATCCGTCTGTCCTTTCTACTGCTCCTACTCTGGTTACAAGGTGACAAACTCTCAATGAATCATTGCAAGTTTGCAACTATATAAAACACTTCGAATCCTCATTTCAAAAATGTGTATATATGATGATGACAGGACGAGCTCATGTGGGGTGCGGCGTGGCTGCTGAGAGCAACAAGTAACCCGTATTACGCAAATTTCATAAAATCTTTAGGAGTTGGAGACCAGCCTGACATTTTCAGCTGGGATAATAAGTATGCTGGTGCTTATGTTCTTCTCTCACGGGTGTGTCTCGCTGAATGTCATAAAGCTAAGCGTAGAATCTCACTATTTGACTCACTATCTCTATTACTCTTGGCAGCGAGCATTACTTAACAAAGACAGCAACTTTGAACAATACAAGCAAGCGGCTGAGAATTTCATGTGCAAAATCCTTCCTTATTCTCCTTCATCCTCTACACAATACACTCAAGGTGACCTAAACTCACGATCCTGATTGCCTAATTCCATGTAAATTTCACTCTTTCATGATTACTACCAATTGACAGGAGGGTTAATGTACAAGTTACCTCAGAGCAATCTGCAATACGTGACCTCCATAACGTTCTTGCTCACGACTTACGCCAAGTACATGAAAGCCACGAGTCACAGTTTCAGCTGCGGAAACTCAGTGATCGTCCCCAACGCCTTGATAAGCGTATCGAAGCGGCAAGTCGATTACATACTCGGAGATAACCCGATCAGAATGTCGTACATGGTTGGATTCGGATCCAATTTCCCCAAGAGAATCCATCACAGAGCGTCGTCTCTTCCTTCTCACGCGCTTCTTTCACACTCCTTAGGCTGCAACGGTGGATTCCAGTCTTTCTACACTCAGAATCCTAACCCGAACATTCTCACAGGAGCAATCGTAGGAGGCCCGAATCAAAACGATGGGTATCCAGATCAGAGAGACGATTACAGCCACTCCGAACCGGCCACTTACATCAACGCCGCCTTCGTCGGACCTCTGGCGTACTTCGCCTCCGGCAAATCGGCTTGAAATTGAATCGGCCACGCACTTTCTCCGATAAGTAGTTCCTTTTGTTCGTTAGATCCGTTGGCCCAAGCCGAACGTGAAAAAATATTTAAATGTAAAACTCTTAATGGGCTAAGACCCAATATTAATGGACCCGAAAAGAAACATTCGTGGGATCCATCTTTACTGGTTTAAATTATTTTTTTATCCATAGCTAAGATGCTCCATGAAATTAGTTAACGACTTAAACGGTTGGTTAGTTTTTTAAATAAAAAAGTGCTTGATTTAAAAAAAAATTAAAAAAGAGCAGGTCGGCCAAATCGAGGTCGACGCAGAGTCGCCAGGTGTCGGAGGAGAGGGAGCAATCCAAGCTGGCTCTGTTAACGCCACGTAGTTTCAAGTCATTAGTCAAGCAAATGGGGGCCCATCTCAATAATTCCGACCTTCATTCTTCTTCTCTAGTCTCTACCGTTCACAAGTTTCCTGTTTTTATATTTTGAATACGGTTATTTTTTTTTTTTTTTGGTCAAACGATTACGATTATTTAACTCTAGCGTTTTGTAGTACGAAACATTTTGTATGTACATGAAGTAAGAACTACTCTTTGGGATTTGAGAAGACAAAGAGTATCAACTAGTTGAATTTCTATTTAGATTATACTACGTGTTAGTTATTTTATATAGCGTAGGGATATATATGGAACATTCTAATACATAACGATAGTAACTTATGTAACTTTTTACTGTAATAGTAAAGGGTGTCTGGTTGATTTTGTTACAAATCATTAGAAGATTTTGTGTAAGTAGTATAACAAAGTACGATCGTGTAATAATTTTTCAAGTGATCAACATTCGATGTTGTCAATGACATATATTCTAATATTATGAACATCGAGCTAGGTAAACTAATTTTGTTGAAAACATCTGCATCATTTTCATATGATTGAATTTACTCTTAAGTATCCTTATTGCCTAAGGAAGGATGGAGCTGTCGAGTGAGGATTTATTTCAAAATTTTGGAGCCCACCAACTCTCACGTCGGCTCGCGAACGCATGGATCAAGCAATTCTATAACCACTTTTTCCTATTTTCGTGAGGGAGGGAATCCCAAAATGGGGAAATACAATTTGAGAACATTATTACGCAAACTTTCCAAGCCTTAAAACGATGTTTACCTGAATCATTGTCCATCATTTTAGATAATAAAGACAAATTAACATAGACACAATTTAACCTACATAAGGGTGATAAAAGTTCCAAGTTTTTTCCAAAAACAACCAGGGATATTTGAGATCAATGGTTTTGTTTTTGCTTTCGACAGGTGTTATATAGATTGATAAAATATATCAAGAAATGTACAAGACACAAGTCAAGAGCATTAAGCTACTAATTAAGGACATGTACAAATGCCACGTTTACAGAACCATCTACACGATAGTGAATGAGAAGGACAAGAAGAGGACATCACATATAGAGATTATAATAACTCTCCCATCCACAAAATACTGTATTCATGTAATCAAGACGGATGACTATAATAGCCACATAAAATTGGCGACGACAATAACACTTTGAATAATGAAAATTGGTTTATACTTTGAAAGAGTTTTCGCAATGAGAGTACTTTTCTTCTTCTAGTGCATTTAATAAAAGTTCAAATCCAAATCAAATTTACAGAGTGGGGTAACTCTTTAAAACCTTACCTATCTCTGTAGGTAATTTTCAGCACAAAAAGTTGGAGTCCCAGGATTGAGAGACAAATGATCTAATTTGAAAGAGTTTTTGCAAGGCAATGATTTGTTATTTTTTGGTGGAGGAAAGTAAATTGAACGGTGAATCTCGAGGTACAGTAAAACCTCTATAAAGTAATAATGTTGGGACTTTGAAAATTTATTATCTTATAGAGGTATTACTTTATCGAAATTATAATTTGTTAACTTATAGATACATATTTTCTTATTTATAATATTCGAAAATTATTCTCCATATAATAATGTATTAAGAATATGATAATGTATTAAGAATTAGAAAAAAAAACTTTTTTGTTAATATGACATGCATAAACTTGAAATTATGATTAAGATTTTTAGATATCGTAATAAAACATTTATTATTAGCTTATTTGAATATATTTATATAAAGTTTGATGCACGAATAATTATTGTGTTTATAAAATATTTCACAATTTTATATGCATATAAAAAAAGTTAGAGGTAAACTTAAATTTATAGTTTAATAAACTTTCTTTAGCATATATGTATAGTTTTATATAATTATTACTTTAACTTATTATTGGGTTTATACTTTTACATAGGAGTTTCAAAAATATTATTATCTTATCATCTTATCGCATATTGCTTATTTTTACACTGGCCCGAGTTGGGACCGGAGAAATTTATTATCTTATAGAGATTATTACTTTATCGAGTATTACTTTATAGAGGTTCTACTGTAATAGTATCATAATACTCGATATTTTATAAAATAAGCTAGGGGTGAACCGCGCGAATATTGTTGTGTTAGTTTTATTGTTTTTCGCAAATTTAATTTATTTGATGGTTTATTATTGTTTCAAAAATATTATACACATATTAATTAAATATAATTAGGTTATGCAAAATTCTCGTATTGTCCTGTTCCATTTCATACCATTTTGTTCATTTTCCTCATATCTGTTCTTTCACGTCCTGTCCATCCTATATGTCCCGTCCCGTCCGGTCTCATCCTATTCAATTATGATTTTTTTCTATTTTCTTATGTCACATTCCGTTCCTTCCAATTCTTCTTGTCACGTTCCCTAAATATAATTAGGGATAGGCAAAATTCTCGTCTGATCCCATTTTGTCTCATTTTGTTTCTTTCATCTTGTCACGTCCGTCCTGTCTGCTCTGTTCAGTCTCATCATATCCTATTATGATCCTTTCCATTTTGTCATATCTATTTCCTGTCTTTAAATATAATTAAGGCTTAGGCGAAATTTTCATCATGTCCCTTCACATCCTATTATATTCCTTTTCATCCCGTCCCATCCAGTCCCATCATATTCCATTCCGTTCTTTTTCGTCTTGTCCTGTCTCATTATGTTCATTTTGTTTTTTTCTGTTCTGCCCCTAAATATAATTAGAGGTAGGCAAAATTTCCATCGTGTCTTATCCCGTTCATTTTCGTTCCTTTAGATCCCGGCTTGTCAGTTAATATAATAATAAGTAGGCAAAATTTCCTTCTTCTCTCGTTATATTTTTTTCGTCTCGTCCTGTTCGATCTCGTCTCATTTCATCCTAAAATACTTTTAAAAAATTAATATTCTTTCTATAATATCTTAACATCAATGTAAATTATATAATATGATAAAAATAAAATTACTAAATAATAGTTTTTTTGTAGATTTATATATAAACTTTTTCTTTTTCTTTTTAAAATGACTTTTCATATTTTTATTAAACTTATTATAATAATAAATCATAATTATTATGAAAATTTTAAAAAAAAAATATAATAGATTAAATTGGCTTGATGACGTGTTAGTTTTCTAGAACTTCTCTCCGTGCTGTGGCAGCACCAGAAGATAGTATGTTTTATTATATATACTAGGGATCGTACCCCCCGCGCAAGCGCGGGGCCTTTATGTTTATTTGAATTATGTTCCGTGTATTTTTTTCCCAGCCGCAAAATGTGTTTTCTACTGGACCTTTGAAAGTAATGATATAGGCCCATTTGGTGTCAAAAAGTGATGACTCGACCGGAACATCCATCGATTTTTGGAAAAAAAACCCAGATAAAATAAGTTCAGAATTGGCAAGAAATTTTTCCTCCGGCTTACAAAATTTCGTTATTGCTCCTATACAATAGGACCAGCTTTTTAGTCTTCAGTGGTTCCACAACCTTTCGGGTCCCCCATAACCTGCAGATAGGTGATTGCAAGAGTTTATTAGTATCCAGATTTCTGTTTTGAGTGAATTTATATATTTTTAGTTGAGTTTTCATTCGGAGTCTCCTTGTCGGGAACTTCTGGTTTCAGTCAACTACTTGCCAAAAATCCCTTGGTAAGTCCTATCTCATGTACAATTGTCAGATCTACTTTTTGGTTGTTTGGTCTTGTTTGTGAGGGGCAGAAACATTCTCCAATTACTCTGTTGATAGTAATGGAGTATAATATATAATTTTCTGAGGTACCTGGTTATGCGTTATTGTATTCCCCTCCTTTTGTTTATAGGCCTCTCATAGTTGGTTACATCCCCGGAATAAGAGTAGCTATATATTTTCAATTTCATCAGATTCACCTGCATTACATAGAATTGGGAAGATGTAATGATGTGTTGTTGTAAATGTGGTAGATTGTTGATAAAGTGGTTGAATGCGTTAGTTACCTGTAATTGATGGTAGCCCACGGAAAGCTTCTTTGTACACAATGTTTGAAATAAAGTTCTTTCCCGCTCTGTTTTTGGTTGTGTCCAGGATCCGCAAACCTTTTTCTGATGTGACACGCGACAAAGCAACGTAGAGCTGGCCATGGGTGAATACCGGGTTTGGCAAATATAACGCAACTCTATTTAAGGTTTGTCCCTGGCTCTTATTTATAGTCATAGCGTAGCAGAGTCGAATTGGGAACTGTCGCCTTCTTAGTGTGAAAGGATGCTTTGAATCTAGGGGTGAGAGTATAATTCTCGGGATTAAAACTTTTCGCCGTCTTTTTCCATCTGATAGCATCTCGGCTTCAATAACCTTATCTCCCAAGCGAGTTACAATCAGCCTTGTACCATTGCATAAGCCTTCCATCTGGTTTAGATTTCTTAGAAGCATGATTGGGACCCCAATCTTTAGGCATATGCGGTGTGCTGGTAATCCAGGGAACTCTAATCCATTCAAATACTCCAATGGATAAGACATCTCAAATTTTCCATCATCTGCTTCGCCTTCTGATTCGCCTTCTGCTTCTCCTTGCCCAATGCTGTCTGCGCTTAAATACTCCCTCTCTAATCCAGGGACTTTTGACAGAAGGAAAGCGTTGATCTCATCCACCGTTTCATTTCGTGGAGTTAAAATAGCAGCCTCTCTTAGAGTCTCGAGGGCGTCAAATGTTTCCGAGAAATGAGGATATATAGACTCACAGATCACCTCCAGTGGGTTATCTGAGTTTGGTAGCATTATCTGCTCCGGGATTTCGATACTATCCGCTTCTTCATATTCATCTGCTTCACTGTTTTTTTTTGGAGCTACACCATCTCCGACCTGAAGAATCCATTTAGCAAAAAGTTTTTCCTGTTGATCGAGTCTCATGTTTTGTTTCAGCAAGTATTTGTGGCAGCAATCCCAAAGATAAGATCGATTGATTGTCGCCCTAACAGTCTCCTGTCTTGTTCCTTGTTGTATGACGGGTAATATTTGTCTGAAATCACCACCCAGAAGAACCGTTTTGCCACCAAAAGGTTTGTCCGCTGCTGTTTTATCCCCGTCAGATAGGATATCGCGCATTGTTCTGTCTAACGCTTCAAAGGTATGGCGATGTGCCATAGGTGCTTCATCCCATATAATGAGATCAACTTTCCTGAGTAGACTGGCTAGCCGTGAACCTGTTTTAATATCACAAAATGAATCCTCATGCAAGGTGAGTGGTATTTTGAACCTTGAATGAGCCGTTCTACCACCTGGTAGTAGTAAAGCCGCGATCGCAGATGATGCGACGGGCATTACGGCTTTTTCCTGGGATCTTAAGGCCGAGATTATAGTCCTATAGAGAAAAGTTTTCCCAGTCCCTCCTGCTCCATAAAGAAAGAATAATTTCCCTTCTTTATCAGCCACAGATTGTAGGACATCATCGTATATTCTTCTTTGGTCCTGGTTGAGGTTACTGAATAGACTCTGATGGATTGCTTTTTGTTCACCTATGTTGAACTCCAACTCTTGTGTAAGGCTGCTGTTGTTGAGTTCATCCAAAACAGTTTTGTTTGGTAGGGGCATTCCTGAGAAATCTGTTAATGACTTGTCCAGGTGTCTCAACTGGGTTTCGACCTCAATCAGGGTGTATTCTTTAAGCTGGGGGGGGGTCCAGATGAAGATTTGGCAAATTAAGCACTTTTTTCTGCTTGCGCAGTTGATCCTCAGCCATGTATTCCCAACAATGCTCCCAAAGCTTTTGGGGTTCAGACACTTCGCAGTAGATCAAGAGCAACACAAATAGTTTTCGTAGTAGGGAAGGTAAGGCCCATTGCGATGCTTCATCCATGACACCATGCCATTCCTTGTCCTCGTCTAGCAACCCTCTTGCATAGCATGCTTCTTTGTAACTTTCATATCTAACACTTCCCACCATCTTGAAATCATCAAAACTTGTTGGGCCCCTCCAGATGTGTACCAATATTCGAAGATAATACAGGGCTCCGGCAGACGGGGGAATGTTGACGAGCCTTCCTATGTTCCCTCTTTGTTTTCTTCTTGAATACATTTTTTTTGTAGTATCCCAGAGAAACAGAAGTGGTAGCTCAACGTACCTCAGTTTCCTAGCTTCCTCAGAGATCTTACACAGTTCAAACCATTCAGTAAACATTGTCCTCCCATGTCCGTAACGATATTCGACGTTCTCTAGTTTTTCGTCCTCGGGAAATATAGCGGTCTGCTGTCCTGGAAGGTGTACCGGTAATCGTTGTACTGCTGGATTGTGGTGATGTATAGGGAATTTGAATATTCTCCACATCGCCTCACATGGTGATAAGAATCGGCAATCTAAATATTCGTTTATCTCGTTCCTTGGTTTATCTCCTTGCTCTGCATTCCCTTGGATGTTTCTGTTTTTGCCCCTTTCGATGACAAACGTAGCTCTGTCTACTCCTTTTGTTATGTATTTGAAGAGATATTTGATTGCGGTAGACTTATTACACCACTCGACGTTTATGTGGGCCTTGTACTTCCTCAAAATAGCGACATTGTGAGGGACAACATATCTATTATCCAACTTTGTTTGTCCCTTCATCACAAACCTCGCATCATCTCGCCGCTGATATAATATATACCCCTTCTCATCTATTGTTGTGTGTGGAACAAAAGGTTTTGGGAATTTTTTCAAGCACTCTCCTTTCTCCATGCACGGTGATTTTGGCCGATCTTTTCCACAAGGTCCATGCATCATGTGTTGCTGTACCAGTTGGTAAGCTTCTGGATCTTTATCTTTATCTGGTATTTCTGCGGAGATAAGATTGTTGATATCTTGTGGTGTGGGGTTCGATGTGTGACCTTTAAGCCATAAGAGAATATGTGCATGCGGTAGCCCTCTTTTCTGGAATTCTATAGTGTAGACCTCTGTTTTGGAGATGTAAATGGTTAATATCAGTGGGAATCAATATATATAAACTGATTTATTTAGAGCGTTATGAGGTCGTACCTGCTTCTGGTTTTGGGAAAAATGTCCCTTTCTTGAAGTCTTTCATCAAATCATCCAATTTTGTTTTGAAAAGTCGTACTTCCAAGTCAGGCCTATCGTTTGCTGTGTCATTCCCATAGGTCCTTAAGTGCTCCGAAAATTCTTCCCACTTTGGGTTTGCTGTCACTGTGATAAACAAATCTGGATTTCCAAACCACCGACAGATTGCCATCGCATCGTGATATTTTTCAGCCATGTATCGTGGACTTCCAGTATAGCTTGCAGGTAGTATCACTCTTCTTCCTATTGACTTAGCATCTGTGTCTCCCCTCGCGACAGCATCTTTGACATTGTTGTAGAGATCAGCTCGTAGTTTTTTCTGGTTGTTGCGATACCAGCGTAGTCGCTCTTGCTCTATTGAAGTGTAAGCGTCAACCATGTATTGATGCAGCAAACGTTTTGAGCGAATGATCGTCATACCCTCAGTGAGGCGTGTTTGAATTTGGTATGCATAGAATTCTCGCTTTGTGATGAATGTTCTTTTACGGGTATTCCCTTCTACTTCAGCCACCGGGATTCCTTCATGATATCCTATTTCACCATATGGGAATAAGAGGGGGTATTGCAAAGCCATGAAGAGAGGGTTTAAATCACTAAGTTGTTGTAGGCCAGATGATTTGTGATGTACTATCACATCTCTTCCTTCGGTATTATTCTCGAAATCACCGACAATTAAACCTGCGATTTCATCTGATGTTGGCAAATCATATTGCCTACCCCTTTGCTTTTGGCCAATCAACCTTATACTGAATTCTCGACAATCTCCTTCTTCATATTTGTCCCTTGCTTTTCTGAATACCTTCGCCAAAGTGTTGTGTGTATCAACTGTGTTGATGAGGTCCTTCAAAAGATGCTCATCGACATCACCTCCATCAGCGGTTCCAGTAACCGCAGAGATTCTGTTACGTACCTCGTTTGCTGTATCGTAAATGTAAAGCTGGAGATACTTCGGGGTTTGTCCTTCTTCTGGTATTAGGGAACCAATCCTGTGGTAATTTTGTCCCTGTATTCTGTAGGTGAATGGGCCACCACCTTTGTTCATGACTGCGTGATCAAGCTTAGCTCCCATCGAGGTGAATGCTAATAGGGAGTTGTATATCCTTATCTTTTGCTGGAAGTGAGTTGACTGTGTTATCAGTCTCTTTAGGATCATTGGTGGGTGAGGCTCCGGCGGTAACCTGACTCTCCCTTGCTGGCAACAAATGGAAAAGAGCGGTACTTTGTTAGGGCCTTTGGTGCCCACTTTTTCTTGTTTCCACACCAACGCATCACAAAATGGGCACTGAAGCAAGCCCTTACTTCCTACTGTATAACTTGGTGATGCTTTTTCTTTACCTACATCGTTAATCAGATTTGTTAAACACGACTCATGTATCAATTGTGCGGTAAATATTGGTAAGAATATATTTTTGCAGTAGTTTATGTTAACCTTTATGGTTTCCTCTTGCTCGTGTTGCTTTCATAATCTCTCGGCGCTTCAGTCTAGCCTGTCTTTGGTTCTCTGTATTTAGAGGATTGCATAGTTGTTAGTTAGTAGAAAGTGTTTATATATTACGTGTAATTGCTGTGACCTTGATATTCACTCCCTCTTGTTGTTTATGTGTACCTTTACGTTGTAGAATGTCTCCTGCACCAGGAATGCCACATACTATTAAACCTGAAATGGTAGTGGTTGGTAAGAACCCGTATTGAATCATGAATGCAACATTCGATATTTATACAATGTAACAGAAGACATATGGTGTGCCGTTGCGATAAGGCCCCAATTGCGTAAGAGATAGAGGCAGAAATTACTTGAGTCAGACCAAATAGTCTGGGAATGATCTGTAGGTTGTGACTTCCTCCTTTTAGGATCTGTTTTAGCACACGCGGCGTCACGTTGTCTTTTGTTTGATTTATCTCCTTTCATATCGATGCAGTATGATATGCTGTTCTTCTATCTTTTGGTCGTGCGGACCTTTGGAAAACTCTAAGGGGTGGGGAATATTTCTGGTTGTGTTACTATGTCCAGTGAAACGTAACGGTGTTTGTATCCGTGTTGTTTGAGGCAGTTATAGAAGCTGAATGGTCAGAGTGGTTGTGGTTAAATTGTAAGTGGGTATTTTAATTTGGGTTCTAATGCATGTGTTTTATGTTTCAACATTGAAAACCATGTGTAGGCGAGGGCCTTTGTATTAGATAATGATACCTGACCTCTGCTTCTGTAATATATGATTGATTGTTTTGGCCTTCAGCCCATTGGCAGAAGTGTAAGGACCAATTTCACGTAAAAGGTATTGTATGATTGATTGTTTCACGTAAAACTACTTCTTCTTCATGATAAAGTTTTATGGTCTTTTGCATCTCTCTTTCTCGCATTAATTATGGTAGCGGGAAAGCCAGATGCAAGGAACTAACGCAGAAGTTTGTTTGGCAGTAAGTCACCGATCTAATTTATTTGGAGTTGGAAATATTTTATAAATATTAAGGAAACCTCACATGATTGAGGGATGTCATACATGGGAATTTGCAAATGCTGAAACAAATGTGAGTAGATGGTGTGTAGCAGTACACAGCCCTACATTATTGGAACTGAAAAGCAAACAGATTTTCCAACTCCTACTTTATGTAACCCCATTTAGTTACGTCATGTAGACAAACTTAGTCATTCGTTTGTAGTAGAAACATTTGGGGCATGTGTTGTCTGTGTCTTTGAGATGACAGGTGTTGGGTGGTTTCATCTTCCGAATCGATCTTAAGTAGCGGGGTTTGACGACCACTTCAATTCCATGAAGCGAACTCTTTATGTTTTTCCAGCAAGCTTCAAGGGTCGTGGTGTCTTCTGCCCATTTGAGGAGGCTGAGGTAGTTTTGGCCCGGTTCAGTCAGCCCATTACACAAAAGGAGAACCGCGCTGAGGTACATTGCTTCTTTGTGCCCGTCATCCGCTGCCAAGGACAAATGACAGAGGCCAGTGAGCATTTGGTCCTCATGGAAGTACGTAAGTATACCTCTAATATAGTTAGCGTCCGGATTGTCGTTTAGAAGACATTTCTCCATGATTTTGGTGTAGCCAGCTGCTGCTAAGGGTTTCTTCACCAATGGTGCGAGGCTGAGGTTTTTGTAGACCTGTCTGTTGTTTGAACTTGCGTGGATTTCTTTGCAGGTTCTGATGGCGTTGTGGAAATCGACAGCAGAGGATGCACCAACCTTGGTAAGGACTATTCCAATGAGTTCGCGAGGGAGGGATTCAAAGCGCCTGATTACTTCTGCGTTTGGATCCATTGATGTGTATTTGGGTATTTTGGAAGAGTTTTGTGTGGGAGGTTTTGGTAGTGGCCGATACTGGGTGCTTAAATAGAAGAATGAAGGTAGTCGAGAAGGAAAATAAAAGGATGCAGAATTTGGAAGGTTTTTTGAGTCATTAAATCCCGGCTTCATGTACCGGAAATTAATGTAATTTTATTAGGTAAAGAAGTAATTATATGTAATTCAATTCGTAATTGTAATATGGTAATGAATTCTTCAAAGTAACTGCCGATAATTGAATTACAGATGAGAATGGCAACAATTGTGTACGTGCAACGGAAGAAGCTGAGGGGTGAAGCTAAACAAAAGGCTTGTTATGAAAACAAACCTGTAACGGGTGTAACCAGTGATTTATCAGGTTGGTATAAAATATGTTTTCAGGTCCGGCCAGCAAGGCTTGTAATTGCGTTTCGGATATATTTGCGTGTTGGTTTTTGGGCTACAGAGTTTAATCTGTTATAGTTGTCACTATGAGTACTGATTTAAGTTTATGAGCCTAAGATTACCGATTTAAATCCATGGGCCAGGGATATAATTACGCACGTTTTTTGGGTTACTTACAAATTAGTCGTGAAAGGAATGCTATACGTAAATGTGGTGGTCGGCCCCGGCTGTATGCATGAGGTGTTTTCCATAAGGCCCTATTTTTTTTTTGGGTTTTTAGGTTTTTTTAATTTGAAGTCTTTTGATTTGTTTTTTAGCTCTGGGGGTTATTAGCTGTGGGTCGGGCTTTTGTGACGTTTTTAGGTGGTTTAATGCTATTTAGGCCGATTTTTTTTTGTAGGGGAGTATATCGTCATGATTTTTTGGATCGACTATATTACATTCCCGTCAAGTTATAGTTGTATTTTTAATGATGGTGTTCCCGACGCACGGGGAGAATTTAGCCAAGACCAAGAATGGCCGAGTCCTGCAATTTAGGGGAATGAGATGATACGAAGTGGAGAACCAAGGGGAGAAACTTTGTTAAGGTATCGAATCTCGAATTCTCTCTATTGATTATGATAAAGCGAACTACAAAGATAAACTTCGATTGGTTGGATCAATCTACACCGGCGAATGTAGAGGACTCATCGATTCATAGCGATCGAGCATAGACTCATAGCGTCTAACACCATACAACAATGAAAGCATAAAGCCTAAAATATACCCCCGCGCGCGTTTTGTTCCGAATAATCATCATTTATATATATTTATAAATATGTTTTTATTGTTTTCTTTGGTGTTCTGTACAATACTAAAAATTTCCTACCGTTGGCTTTTTTTTTAATGAACTACATGATAAAGATTTTGTAAAATTTTCTGTATAATACGTATAATATTAAAAATTTCCTTCCAATGACCCGATAATTTGAATTGTGTTCGGTTATCTCCGGTTAATTCGGGTAATTTGAATTTAGATAATTTGAATTATGTTCGGTTAATTCGGGTAATTTGACTTATGTTCGGTTATTTGGATACATTTCGGGTAATTTCGGGTAATTTCCGGTTTATTGGACCCGATAGTACAAAAATATTTGACAACTATTTTTATGATTTGTTAGTAGTTGCATGAATATTTATTATATTTTTAGAACCCAAAAACGGTTGATGAGTGAACTTATAACTTCGTCTATTCACTATCGACCTTTTCTATTATTAACATCGTCTCTACTCGTGTCCGCCTCTTAACCACACTTCGTTATTTATAAAACATATGTATGCCCTGTTTTTCAGTTTTTGTTAGGGGAAGGCGGGTTTAAGCGCCGTTAAATAATTTGTGCGAAACTAAATGCAGAAGAAGCCGTCTTTATTCCCGCAAAATGAAAACTGAAATTGAAGTACAGGTCTGATGTAGCTCATGCTGAGTGGAATGAAACGTGAATGAAAGATGAAACAAAAGTGCCATTAACCAATATTATGAAAAACTAAAAGAAAAGCGCATTGGGAAGACGGCTGTGGAACTGTTTGTGGTACTACTCACGGCAACGTTTGCGGGAGGACGCATCTGCCGTTGTGCCAGAGGTTGATGGCTTGTCCTTCACGGCAGGCTCCGTTATCCACAATTTCCTCGCTGCTGGTGAGTCCGGTGGAGGTGGGTTCCCGTCGTTGTTGATTTCACCCTGTGGCCAATTTGGGGAAGTCAAATGCTTGCATTCGGTAACTCAAATTAATAAACTAAATACCTCTTGTTCATCAGCCTGACTGGGGATTGCCGTCATTTTCGACACGGTGAAAGTGCGGTGGTTGGGTGTGAAGTTGAAGGGTGTGACTTTAACCTGGAAAAGGAATTGCTTCCCACTGAGGGCCTTCAAACATTCTGGTAGGTCAGTACCATCACCTCCGTGACCCTACATTCAATTTCGAAACTCTCAGATATGGTGTTGTTCATATTGGCTAGCAGATGTATGCGTGAAAAGCATGGGGCCAGGTGGTAGGTAATACCTCGAGTGTCAGAGAGGATGCAGGCTTGGATGTCAGTTTTGTCATCGCCGAGTCGAACACCACAAATGTGGCCCCATGAGCACCATCATGTACAGCAACCTCAACCCTATACCTGTTAAGCCGGACAGTTAGGTGTGGTCGGACTCTGAATTCATTGTATGGTGGAAGCGAGTTGGTATACTAAAGTACCTGAGTACGCCGGTGACGTTACGGCCTACACACTTGTTGCACCGCAGTGAATTGCCGAATGTGTCCAGCTTTCTGCTGCAGCCAGCGCAAGAGACATAGCTCCAGCCGTTCCTTTGGAGGACCTCAACAATCGATGCTTTGATGAGGAAATCAGCTTCTTGAGTCTGTGATCAGTATATGTTCATAACGTCAGAGGGAGAAGATAATTGTGGTGTTGTGTAAAGTACACCTGCAACTCTTAAAACTTACCGTTTCACTGGTCTGTGATATGTAGCGGTACAGATCGTTGATGGTTAGTGTTTCTTTCTTTTGAATTCCCTCAGCGGTGTCTGCCCGAGCAAATGGAGTTGCTGTTTCAATGTTGCAGCTGTAAGAAGGAAAGAGAGCGATAGATAGTGTAAGGTAGTATCCGTTGGGGAAATGTAATAGATATGGGGGTTTTCAATATCAATGTTTGCATAGTGCGAGTTGTTTGTTTCCTAGCGACTGATCTACCTCACCTTCTCATGAAATCCTTTATAGCGTCAATGTTGGTGTCAAAAAAGAACCGCGTTGCAGCCGTGGAGTTGAGGTAAAGATTTCCTGAAATTTAAGATATGACATATATGAGTATCGCACGCAGGTGGTGTCTAGAGAGATGCATAACTGTCTTGTAAAATTGGGAGCGGCACTATATACGCTTTTAGTCAGACCGAGAGATCATTTTCAAGTGAGGTTAGAACCTAATAATACGACTTTGAACGTTTCAGGCTTAATTCAGGCTTACCAATTTAAATCGAACGATTTTAGGTCGGTGTTGAGTAAAAGCAAAGGTTTTTTTCTCTTATTTTCCTGGAAGAGGAGGAGACCAACGGAGAGTAAATCTTACCCCCAAAAACCTTTGGGTTGACAGTTGTGACCAGCATGACAGAATCCTTTGTGTTTCCTGAGGCAAGATGCCCCCGAAATGTGGCTGCTGCGTCATTCCAAAGTGAGAGGTTGACGGTGGCAGAGCTGTGGGTAAGGGAAGACAGATATGAGCCAGGGAGTTTGATGAAGCGGTGTGGAAGGGGAGAAACAGAATTTCGAGCTTACGAATCCATTAGAAAGCGGAGCACCAGCCTTTGTGTGGATGTGGGATCCATTAAGTTGGAGCCTTGGACATAGCGGATTTGGCCTACCACATCTGCGAATGTGTAAGACGGGAGGGTTTAGTAGTTAGAATTGTGTGGGAGTAGGGGGTAATATCCTGAGTTGGCAAAAAGGAGTGTTTACCTGGTAGTTCGAGGTTACTGTTTGCTAACGCTTGGAGGTGGTCGAGCTTTCGGAGCATGAATTTCTCGGGTGCAATGGTCGTAGCGACGTTGTCAATTCTGACAATGTTTGTCGCAGGGAGGAAACGAATGACAAACGGGTGGTCTGTGATTTTGTAGAGCTTCGTGCAGCGAGCAATTTCGAACCCGGTGAGGTGGAATATGACACCTTCCTGTAACAGGGGACGGTAATCGTTGGCCCGGTTTGATGGGATGAATCCATGGATGACCGAATTCTGCGTGGGAATAAAATTTGATTTTTAGTGTTTTGGCAGAGCATAAGCAAAGGAAGGACGGAGACGTTTGAATAAGTGAAGGAAGAGTGACGGAAACAATCGGAGGGGCTATCAGACATTGACGGTAAAGAGAAAGGCGTTGCAGTAATAGTACCTTCTCATCGAGTAGGAGGAGGACGATCCCCAAGAATTCACCATCTTTTTTTACATTCTTAGCATCCCAGAAACGCAAGAGACGGCCGACAACCTGTTGGGAGGAGCGACCAAGGTTAAGTGAGTCGAAGGTGACGTAGTGGACGGCGGATGGGATTGCGACGACGTCAATTGCAGACATGTTTTCGCAGGGAAGGAAGAGTGTGGTGTTTGTAAGCTGATGTTGTTGGAGATGATATGTGGTGGTGCGGTGTGGAGGGCATTATTTGTAGACGGAATGAGAGAAAGGGGAACGTTGTTGGGGAGGCGTTTCGGATTTGGGGAATTGAAGATGTGTTTAAATGGTGTAATTAGTGGAAGAGAGTGGGATATGGTAGGGAGAGTTGAGGTTAGGAAACGGAGCTTGACTGCTGTAATGGGAAAGTGGAAGCGACGGTGGCTGGCGGTGGGGAAAGGTTAGGGGAGCGTGGAAGGAAAGAGTGTTTGGGCCGTTGATTGGGATCTGTAAGTGGGCTGTGAAATTAAAGAAGTGGGCTAAAAATTGTATACATGGACAGAGTAAAAGAAAAGGAGGTGGGGGCCACTAAGGGGGATGTTGCTTACGTGGGCAGCCTAGATGGAAAGAGCACTCTCTTATTATATATAAGATATATAGATCGTATAGTGCCTATATGTACGACTATATCCGTGTCCATTAACCCATAGTCGCCTATACTATAAATTGGAAATTCCATAATATTTATGCTTTCACATGTACATAAGGAAAACAAAATTTTACCACTAAAATTATACAGCCTGTTCTTCAAATGAACAACTCACACACACTCCCTTACCAAAAACTATTCGAGCAGTCAAATCAAAATTTCAGGAAATAATAAAACGATTCATGCATGATGCAATGATGCATGGGTGAATGAATCTACACAAAGATTTGAATAAATGGGAAATCCAAAAATATCTGGAGGCAAAAACGTAAAGATAAAGACGTTTATTTTTATTTTATTTTTAAAATTTCAAAATTCTGTTTACAGCTAAGCACATAATTTGATTAGAAGGTAAGGTAACTAATTAGGGGATTTTTTTTATTCAACTGCCAAATTCAAAAAATCTGGACCGGTACCATCTTTATATACATTGTTCCCAAAGTCTTTTCTATAATACCTCTCTCTCTCTCTCTCTCTCTCTCTCTCTGTCCATTGTCTTCGTGGATCAGTGGCTTGTCGACTCCACAGATTCCGCGGGTTTTCGTTTTGAAAGTCCATTTTTTGACTCTTCTCTTTTCCTTTTTACACCCCAACGGTTATAAAAAAATTCAGGTGTAATTGTGTTCTATAAATTCTGTGAGAAGAGTGGCAGAGATTGAGGTCCGCTTCGTCGATTGTGATGCAGAGACGGGGCAGATCGCCGGAATTTCATCGACCGGGAATTAAACGATCGGAAATCCATCGGGGACGGCGGCGTTGAAAAGGGTTTGTTTCGAAGAAGCTTTCCGAGTCTTCCTTTCGGTTTGTCTTCTTCAATCTGCGAGCGAATCGAATCGCTCTTCTTTCTCCGATTCTCTCTTTAGGTAAACTCCGACTACTTCTCGGTCAATTTTGTGTTGTCGTCTTTGTCTCTTCTTCCATTTCGTATCCGCAATTGGATCTGAAAATCGATAACTCTTGTCACATTCGCCTTCTCCTTCAAGCTCGGGTTTTTATTTTCTGGGTCGTTCTGTTTCTTCGATTCTTTTATCTTCTTCTCTGTCAATTTAGCTTGTGGAATCATTTTGGGTATTGTCGTTGCTCTTGAATCTACTTGGCTGGTTTAGTTATAGAACTAGCTTTACTTGTGCATCTGATTTGCTCATATGCATCGCTGAATTTGCAGGTGTATCCTTTTAGATTGTTTGGTGATCTGATTCTTGACTGGATGTGAAATGCAAAGATCACGGAGAGCTCTTCTGGTTAGAAGAAGAGTTTGTGAGAATACTTCTAATGGAAGGAATCGCCTCTACAAACTTTCATTGTCTCTGGTTTTTCTCATTTGGGGGCTTTTCTTCTTATCTACACTGTTGTTCAGTCATGGAGATGGTGACAAAGGTAACCATTAAATACCTTATTTTGATTGAATTTCGAAACATATATATGAACGACGCTTAAAAAAAAACTGAGCTTTGATGGTATCATGGTAACAGTTTTGCTTTCAGAGCAAATGACAATCATAAATGATTATATGCGTACTATTGCTTTTGTTTCCCTTATCATATCTTTGTTAAAAGCTTACTCTTGTAATGCAGGGAGGTCTTTAGATGATTCGGTAGAAAGAGGTGATCCAGATGATGTTAGGGCAGATGAGACAGCTGAGTCTGTTGATGCACCATCACTAGAGTCTGCTTCTGCTAATCATACTCCTGATCTTGATGTAGCCGCAGCCAAAGAAAATAAAGACTCAGTTTTGAAGCAAATAGGCGTTGATAACACAATTGCAGGAAATGTTACAGAAAGCAAAGACAATGAGTTTGTGAAACAAAGTGAGATGAACAACAACAACAACAACAACAACAACACTGGTGCAGAGAATGATACAGAGACCAGTGTTGCTTCAAAGCTTGATCAGCTATCTCGTGCTGTTCCGCTTGGCCTTGATGAGTTCAAGAGCAGAGCGTCTAATTCGAGAGACAAATCTTTGTCAGGCCAAGTCAGTGGCGTGACTCATAGGATGGAGCCTGGTGGGAAAGAGTACAATTACGCAGCTGCTTCGAAAGGCGCTAAGGTCTTGTCTTCTAACAAGGAAGCGAAAGGAGCTACAAGCATCATAAGCCGGGACAAAGACAAGTACCTCCGAAACCCGTGTTCTACTGAAGCGAAGTTCGTTGTTATCGAGCTTTCAGAAGAAACGTTGGTGAACACAATCAAGATTGCAAATTTCGAGCATTACTCTTCCAATCTGAAGGAATTCGAGCTTCTGGGGACCTTGGTTTATCCGACTGATACATGGGTTCATTTGGGGAACTTCACGGCTTTAAACATGAAGAACGAGCAGAACTTTACGCTTGCAGATCCCCAATGGGTGAGATATCTAAAACTAAATTTCCTAAGCCATTACGGTTCGGAGTTTTACTGCACGTTGAGTTTACTAGAAGTATATGGAGTGGACGCTGTGGAACGTATGCTGGAGGATTTGATATCTGTCCAAGACAAAAACGTATTGAGACCTCAAGAAGGAGACACTGAGCAGAAAGAGAAGAAGCCAGTGAAAGAGATAGAGTCCTCTGAAAGCGATGAAGGCGGGAGTAAGCAGAAGGAGAAGGAACAAGAGACCTCACCGGAGACTGTGGTTGTGAAAGCTGAAGCATCGGCTGAGAGGAAAAAGCTGTTAGATCCGGTGGAAGAGATAAAACATCATCAACCAGGAAGTAGAATGCCAGGTGACACAGTGCTGAAGATACTGATGCAGAAGATACGGTCGTTGGACTTGAGCTTATCAGTGCTGGAGAGTTACTTGGAGGAACTGAGTTCGAGATACGGGAAGATATTCAAAGAGATGGATTTGGAGGCGAGCAAGAGAGAGAAGGAGGCGGTGGAAATGAGACTGGAGGTAGAGGGAATGAAGGAGAGGGAAGAGAAGATGAAGGAGGAGGCAATGGAGATGAGAGAGTGGAGAAGGAAAGTGGAGAGAGAGCTTGAGAAAGGTGAGAATGAGAAGGAGAAAGTGAAGGAGAGGTTAGAGCAAGTGTTGGAAAGAATGGAGTGGATGGAGAAGAAAGGTGTGGTTGTGTTCACCATCTGTGTTGGGTTTGGGGCTGTCGCGGTTGTAGCCGTGGCTCTTGGGAAGGGGATAGGTCGAGCAGAGAAGCCAGGTGGCTTGGTTTGGCTTCTTTTATTGATAAGCTCAACATTCGTTATGTTCGTTTTGTCTCTTTGATGAGAAGAGCCTCTCAGTTTTGGTCTCTCTTTTTCTTTTTCTTTGTTTCTAGTTTTTTACTGTAGAGTTAGTTTGAGTCTTCTTTATACAGAATAAACGTTCTGGTTTATATAAAGATCAGTTTTGTTGTGCCCGAAGTTCCGGTTCAGTTGAATTTTGCAGATTTTGTATGGTTCTCTTGTACCAATTTGCATAATAGATCTTGGTGAAAATCAAAAGGCCATGCGGTTGACAGAAGATCAGTTTGTTGACTCATGTTTCATTATAGGTTTCTTAATTACATAGCTCTAAAAAATTATCTTAGTTTCCTAGTTCTTTTCGGTATTTTCTATACTTTGTTTTGTTCTTTTGGGAGAAAATCTCATCCTCTTTGTCTTCATTAGAAACGTTTTTTGAACCATATTCTATTTATTTCATGCATAAGATGTTTTGCACTGTTTTTGATGTAATTTCTCTTATCATGTCCGAGTGGTCTCATTTTTAGGAATATGAGTTTCTAAAGAAGATCATTCATGGTTTGGTAGATCAATTTTATTATCTACACTGGCATTTTTGATAAGTGGAAGTAATCCTTTATCTAATTCTTGTTTAATTTATTGCATATCATTGAATTGAACATTTAACTAAGATCATTACTTTCAAAACTCGATTGTCGGAAATTGTTTTATGATATATTGTCTGCGGGAGTTGATCCATACTAGCTTGTAGTTAATTTCTCAAACCTGATCTATGAATGCTTGTTTATCTTTGTTATTGACTGCGAGAGTTGATTAATAAGATTGATAGATAAAGTTAATTATTGTGAGTGTGTTAACAATAAATAATAATGATAAATAGACTACATCAACAAAATCCAAAATACAAAAGAACCTTAGAATTTAATCCCTAAAATGTTCAAACTAATGTTCTTCAAGACATTCACCACCATAGCATCGACAACTGCTATCTAGGCTCGGTAAAATGCGATGAGAGGCTATGCTTATCAAATGATGTTTTTATCAAACAATTTTTTTTTTTTTTTTTTGGCTTATGAATGTTAGCTATGATGATGTTGCTATTGTAAACAGTCCACTTTTCTATTTTCTATTATAAACAAAAACTTTTTTCTTCTTCAATCTTTCTCGTTTTCCACTATTTCTTATTCAATCTTTCTCGTATCCCAATGGAAAATTTACAACTACAAGTGGTAAATAAGGAAGATATCGTTCATATCTTGGATCGTTCAGTTGGAAATTGGTTCAACAAGGCAGAGGTCTTAGCTATCTATGATCGCACTTTAATAGAATATTGCAAAGTATGAAAAATATCTTCATTTTATTAATAAAAGACTACACATACATTATATTTATACTACTATGAGAAGCTAAATAAAGGACTATACAATTGAGGTTATTTACAGATGTAACCTATACTCTAATAGTCCCCCTCAAGATGGCGTCAGTAGATTGTGAAGACCCATCTTGGACATAAAGCGATGGAAAAGAGAGGGATAGAGAGGCTTCGTGAAAGAGTCAGCCAACTGATTTTCTGAGGAAACATGGAGAGTTTTCAGAAGGCCGGCTTCAAACTTCTCACGGATAGAATGACAGTTTTTCTCTATGTGTTTGGTCCGCTCGTGAAAGACCGGATTCTTGGCAATGTGTAGAGCAGCTGTACTATCACAATACAGAACCGGAGGGAAAGGAGAAGGAATACCCAAGTCAGTGAGCATTCGAGAAATCCACACGATTTCATCAGCTGTGAAGGACAGTGCTCGGTATTCCGCCTCAGCAGAGGACTTAGAAACAACCTGTTGTTTCTTCGATTTCCATGAGATAAGGGACTGACCGATGAACACGCAGAAACCACTGACGGAACGACGAGTATCAGGACACTGTGCATAGTCGGAATCGCAGAAAGCTTTGACCTGAAAGTCATCATCAGCCGGATAGAAGAGACTTTGGCCAATAGTCCCTTTTAAGTATTGTAAAACCCTGTGTGCAGCTTTAAGATGAGTAGTCAGTGGAGCAGATGAGAATTGACAGAGTTTGTTTACTGCAAAGGAGATGTCAGGGCGAGTGATGGTGAGGTACATCAGTTTCCCCACCAAACGACGATAGACCCCGGCATCAGGTAAAAGGACACCAGATTCTGATGAGAGTTTATTGCTTGGGTCCATCGGGACGGAAGATGGTTTACAGCCAGTGAGACCACTATCACGAAGGAGTTCGAGAACGTATTTGTGCTGTCCAACGGAGATACCAGAAGCAGCTCTTGCAATCTCAAGACCGAGAAAATATTTCATCGCACCCAAGTCACGAAGCTTGAAATGATCTCGAAGAGACACCAAAAAATCTGAGACAGCACTCTCTCGACTACTGGCGATGAGAATACCATCAACGTATACCAGAATAGCCATATATGTCGTATCAGTAATACTCAGAAACAACGTGTGATCACCATGGATTTTCTGGAAACCAAGACCAAGAAGAACAGAAGAAAACTTGAGAAACCACTGACGGGATGCCTGTTTTAAACCATATAGGGACTTTTTTAACCGTAGAACTGCATTGGCAGGAATAGAGTCCCCCTTTCTTTCTGCGTAACCAGGAGGTAAATCCATGTATATTTCTTCACTTAAGTCACCATTTAAGAAGGCATTGGAAATATCAAGCTGATGGAGAAACCAACCTTTCTTGGCCGCAAGAGCAAGAATCATCTTAACAGTAACCATCTTTGCAACAGGGGAAAAAGTGTCTACAAAATCAATACCTTCTTGCTGAGTGTAGCCCTTTGCTACCAAACGAGCTTTGTGACGTTCGAGAGTGCCATCAGAGTGAAGCTTCAGTTTGAAAACCCATTTGCAACCCACCGTTTCTTTACCTTCAGGTAATAAGCAAATGTCCCACGTATCAAGGCTTTCCAAAGAACTAAACTCCTCATCCACAGCATTACACCACTCCTTAGACTTCTTAGCCTCGCGAAAAGTTAGGGGTTCAGAACAAAGGAGAACGGAGTTGATAAAAGCAAAGTGAAGAGAAGAGAGTTTATGATAAGAGAGATATCTGGAAAGAGGATACAAGGAAGATAAATTGCAGTGATAGTCCTGTAAGTAAGTGGGTGGTTTACGGGTACGGGAAGATGAAATCTCCAAAAGGGAACTCTCATCGGAAGATGATTGCACAAGGTGCGGAGGATCATCAGAAGATGTGTTCACAGAAGGTAAACGATCATCAGGAATAACAGGACAAGGAAAGAAAGCTTTTTCTATATCGGAAACAGAGGAAACAGCAAAAGGAAAAATGTTTTCATGAAAAATGACATGTCGAGAAATGGAGATGCTATTGGTTTCGAGATCGAGTAATTTATAACCCTTGAATCCTGCAGGATAGCCTAGGAACACACAAGCTTTGGCACGGGGATCGAATTTAGTGCGACCCTTTGGAGAGGTGCTTTTATAACAGAGGCAACCAAAAGTTTTGAGTTGGTCATAGGCAGGGGGTTTAGAGGTAAGGATTTCAAAAGGGGATTTGTGTTTGATAACGGGAGAAGGGATTCTGTTGATGAGGAACACTGCATTGAGCACACAGTATAGGGAAGAGGGATATGGGATTGAAACAACAAGGCGCGAGCAACGTTAAGAATATGTTGGTGTTTACGCTCAACGACAGAATTTTGTTCCGGGGTTTCAGGGCATGAATGGAAAGGGATGATACCTTTGTCTTTATAAAGGGTTGTAAAAGAGAGTTCAGGAGCATTGTCGGACCTAACAGATTTGACTCTCTTGTTAAATTGATTCTCAATCATAGTTAAGAAAGATGGGAAAACATGCAAGACATCAGATTTCAATTTCAGCAAAAAAACCCAAGTAGCCCGACTATGATCATCAACAATAGTGAGAAAGTATCTGAAACCTTCAGGTGTGGCAACAGAAAAAGGCCCCCAAACATCAATATGCAACAAATCAAAAGGTGCAGCACTCATTGTATTAGAATCCGGAAAAGAAAAACGTTTTTGCTTAGCTAGGTGACAAACTTCGCAATGAGAGCTAGCTGGTTTGGATGAAGAGATACGTAAATGCGATGAAAGTAAATCTAACTTAGAAAGAGCAGGATGACCAAGGCGAACATGCCAAGTATCAGCATCCACAATACTAGAACAAACTAGCTGATTACCTGAAAAAGGAGCCGGAACTAAAGAACCAGACTCCAAAATGTAAAGATTTGAAATGCGTTTACCCTTGCCAATCATCAATGCCCGAGTAAGATCCTGTATGAAGCAAGACTTGGATGTAAAACTAACCAGAGAATCAATGTCGCTAGTGAAAGAACTAACACTCAACAGGTTAAAGCGAAAAGAAGGAACAAGCAACACATTTTTCAACACTATTTCATCACTAAGTGCAATTGAACCTATTCCAACAATGCTCTCTGAGATTCCAGAAGGAAGGGTGACAAAAGTATCCGTAAGAGGGGAAATGGTGGAAAAAAGGGATGAACAGTGGGAAACATGGTGAGTTGCGCCTGAGTCAATTATCCAAGAGTCTGCAGAAATCATAGCATCGCCAGAGGGAAGCACAGAGGACATGCCAAGAACAGAGAAAGTGTAAAGAGGAAGGAACGTACCAGACACTTTAGAAGTGGATGGTACAGCTAAAGTGGAGGTAGGAAGTCCTTCTTGAGCAGGAGTAGGCGGAGTAATGCTGTTGTTGTGGAGTTGAGTGCTAAAGTAAGCGATGAACTGCTGCATCTGATCAGGAGTAAGAGCAGCAGGAGGAACATTTGCAGAATTATCAGAAGGAGCAGAGACAGAATGAGTCACAGATGATTCAGGAGTAATGATCATGTTCGTGGAGACAGGTTGCCTCTGGAATCTCCCTCTGTTCTTCAAACCAGGGGGATAGCCATGCTTCTTGTAGCATCTGTCCACTATATGGCCGAGACCACCACAATGAGAGCAAACTGGGCGAGATTTCTGATATGCATGAGGAGTAGATGAAGTAGAAGCAACCTGAAATGCAGAAGGCTCTATGCCACTGCCTGGAACAGTCCGAGCAGAGCGTTGAGAATCATCATTGTCCAAAATATTGAAAACTTCAGAGAGACTGGGAAGAGTTTTCTTCATCAAGATTTGGCTTCTGATGTTATCATAGAAATCATTGAGCCCCATGAGAAAATCAATGACCCGATTGGTCTCTCTTTCAGCGAGAAGAGCCTCAACAGTTCGGGATGTCGCTTGAAGACTAGATAGCTCCTCCCAATAGGTCTGAGTCTGAGTATGATAGGAAGAGAGATCCATAGTGCCCTGTCGGAGAGAATGAAGCTGATGACGAAGCTTGTACAAGCGTGGGAGGTTAGATTTATGGAACCTTGTGTGCAGATCCTTCCATATATCAGCAGCAACACGGAAATACAGGATACTAGCATAGATCTTCTTCGTAACACTGTTAAGCAACCACGATTTGACCATAGAATTGCAACGACACCAGATTTTATAGTAGGGATCATTCTCAGCAGGAATCGGGATAGATCCATCAATAAATCCAATCTTATTCTTTGCTTCAAGGCTAGTGGTCATAGCAACAAGCCAAAGACCATAGTTCGTTCCATCGAGAAATTCCGAAGCTAAAACTAGGCCAGGATGATCTGAACTATGAAGATGATAAGGACTATGGAGATTATCAGGAGAATCGGATACCTCAAAACTCTGAGAAGCTCGAATGACAGACGGAGGATGAGGAGAGAAATTTGCACGACGATCGGAGGAACCAGAGGCTTCACGGCGTGAAGAGTTCCCTTGAAGAAGATCTGGATGCATAACAGAATCATCCACCGCTGGATCCGGAGTGCCAGAGCGATATTTGGAATTACACTTTCGTTTCCCCATGGATGATAGATCGGAGTGGAGAAAGACGTGAAAGCGGAGAAAATCCCAAAGGGAGCGGAAACGAGAAAAATCCTGAGAATCAGAGAAAAAGAGCGATTGATTATCAGGACCGAGAAGAAAAACGAAGAAGAAAAATCAATCGGAAGAAAGATCCGATCAATCTAGGTCAAAGATCGAAAGGAATGAAGATGGCGGAAAAGAGGAATGATGAGCTAATGCTCACCTCTCTGATACCATAATAGAATATTGCAAAGTATGGAAAATATCTTCATTTTATTAATAAAAGACTACACATACACTATATTTATACTACTATGAGAAGCTAAATAAAGGACTATACAATTGAGGTTATTTACAGATGTAACCTATACTCTAATACACTTCATATGTAATTTTCATTTGCTCAAAAAAACCACATTTTTTAAGTTTCAAAAAAAAAATACTCAGATTAAATTAGAACGTTATTTTAATACTCATACATCAAAATGTGTAAGTTTTACAAAGCTGAAACACTAAAAATACCAATAATAACCTAAAATCAATAAATATTCGAAAATTAGAAAACATGGATTACATTAATCATCATATAGACCAATATGCCTAGAAAAAACACGCATTCGACTCAATTATAACCACAACATCAAATAGATACTTGAAATCGATTTTCAGTTAGGATCATGAGAACAATAGTTAGAGATGTAGATTTACAAAACCAAGCAAACAAACATATTTCAATTCAAATACATTATCCACATGAACAACCGAAAGTTGAAAACAGTCAAATGGATCGAATGAAAATGTTTGATGAACAAACGAAACAATCTCCAAATCGTGGATAAATTATATGTTGTTGCCTCATATGATTGATTTATATAAATAACATATAATATATATTTTTTAAAAGATTTATACTTAAATATCACATGTGATTAATTGTTTTAATTGTTTACGATTTCGCATTTTATCTTTTTGAATTAATAAATGATTGACTTATGGTTCTGTAGGAAATTACGGTAGCCATCTGTTGTGCCCGAACTTCCGGTTCAGTTGAATTTTGCAGATTTCGTATGATTCTCTTGTACCAATTTGCATTATAGATCTTGGTGAAAATCGAAAGGCCATGAATGGAGGTTTGATTTCTATCAGCTACCACATCACCATCACAATCTTGGACCGGTTTGATAATGCCGAACATTTGATTGCGGTTCAATAGCAAATCATTTTTGCTTTGTACCTGAAATTCCGGTTTGAGGTTTTGTTAACCAATTTGAATTATAGGAAATAGGAAATAGGAAGCAAAGTGAAAACCAAGGCCGTGATTTATTTTATTTAAACCTGGTTATAGTGCAAGGGACACGTGACAGTAGAAAAGAAAACCGAGGGAAAATAAAGGGTCTGATTTGTGGTTTGGGAAAGCGACACGCAGGCGAACAGAATGTTCAAGAAGGCGGTGGAGGCCAAGTCTCACCAGCGTCTCTCCGGCGCCGACCGGAAGAAACTCCGGCGCACCGTCCAAAATAGGTTTATCCTCCTTACCGATGATCTCCTCGACTCCATCCTTCCTCCCAAGGTTTGATTTTTCTCCTCTGTCTGTCTGGAGATAACGCGGATAGATTACTGGGCCTATGTTCTTCTTTCATCTGATTGAACATCGATTTGGCATTATTGTCTTTGTCTAGGTCGAGATTACTGTTTCCAAGTTTCAGAATCGGGTACTTGTGTATAGTATTGAAGGTGGGTGTCCCATGTTCTTCGATATCGATGGAAGAGGGAATGAGATATTCCCCACAGGTTTGTAGAATTTTGTATGGATTCAAATGCTTCAAGAACAGTGCCATATGAGTGTGGGATAGTTAATTTTCTCTTGTTTTTACAGTTTTTGCTCTCTGGGAGGCTCCTGAAATGTTACCATCCTTTATGTTGAAAGGAGGCGAGGTTTCACGGTATGTCATAGGCGGTGCAGATTTGATGTTCCCAGGTATTTGGATCCCTGCAGAAGGCTTTCCTTCTTTCTCAGCTGGAGAAATATGGGCTGTTAAAGTTCCTGGAAATCTTGCACCTATAGCAGTAAGTTTCTTTATATTTGCTTAACCATGGTCATAAAGCTTGCGTCTCCAGTTTGATGAAGGTTATGCATTTTTTTTGAAGGTTGGGTTTACCACAATGAGTAGTGCAGAAGCCCTTAAAGCAGGGTTGCGAGGGAAGGCATTACGGATAACTCATTACTACCGTGACTTCCTCTGGTACATGAGATGCTGTCAACAGTTTGATTTTTGTTATCTGTGGGGGTAGATATCAGCCTCTTACATGTTAAAGGTGTTTGTTTACAGGGAATCAGCTGAGGGGCACTATGTTCCAAATGCTGGTTTTATGGAGGATGTTGTCATGGAGGACCCATCGTACCTTGTAGAAATTTCAGACGCTTCAGCTGGTCCTCAGACAAGCACAGGAAATGAAGAAGATGAATCTGCTGATGTGAATGATACCGGGCCTTCAGCTTCACATACAGATGCTAAGAACGATACTGAAGAACATGTGGTTGGGAGCATGAATGAGCTGAACTTAGGAGATGATGTTTCCGCGAATGAAGCGAATAACGATAAACAGAATACTCTCTCCCCTGAGGAGGTAGATGCCCTTCTTGATCAATGCCTTTTGCAAGCATTGCATACAACACTAAAGGAGAAGGACCTTCCCATCCCAGGAAGCACTCTATGGTAAGAACGCCATTCAGATACTTGACTTACTTTGAGAGCCAACTATATTCTGGTATTTGGTTGGCGTTTTACTTCCTAACGTATGCAACCCCGCTCTACTTTGTTGGCTTTGACTCTGATTGGGTTGTTTTATTACGTTCTGAAGCTCAGTTGTTGTTTTTGTCGTACTCTTGACTCTGTAGATGACAAGCAAGACACCTTTACGCATTAAGTTTGGCTTACATTTGTTTTATGTGAGTGGTGCAGGGCAAATCATGTGTTACCTTGCAGGCCTCCTGGGCTCACACTTGACATTAAGAAGTCCTCCCATAAAAAGCTTTCAAAGTGGCTGCAATCTAAAGCGTCTACAGGAATGGTTAGTTATCTTACTGCTTCCCCTTGTTTTACGGTAGGAGTGTGCGTAGACGTTTAACTGCGAATCCTGATTGGTTAATCAAGTTAAGCAACTATAATCGTCAAGTGTTGTAAGCTATATCTCATCAAGAGTTAGTAAAACACTTATTGGTACACTTACATTTACCTTTATATACTCATAACTGTAAGCAGCTTTACTTTGGTGTATAGATTGGTATATACACTCATTCTGATCGTTTCAATCATATGCACAGATTGCTGTGAAAGAAGACAAGCATAAGAAGGAGATTGTGTTGATTTCGGTGAACCGCAAGCACCCAAATTACTCATCCTTCAAGCCAGAGAAAAAGAAAGCAGAAATCTCCGAGTCTTCTGGAGAACGTTCCACAGCACAAGCTCAGTCAGATAAAATGCTTGAAATCGTGGAGGTCTATAAACCAAGCATACACAACAGTGCAATATTTGCATCGGTTGGGGAAGACAAAGGAAGGCTGTACACAGCTTCAGAAGCCTCTGATGTCGTGTTCAAGTACATTGAGAAGGAAAATCTGGTAAAGCCAACAAACAGGTCAATGGTGGTGTTGGATCCGATATTATGCGATGCATTGTTCAAAGGAGCTATCAAAAAGGGATCAGCATATCCGTCAGAGATTCACAAAAAGGATGTCGGACCGACGTTTGTAGGCAGAATGCAGCCTAATCACGTAGTGATGAGAGGCGGTGGTGAGCCCGTGGTTCGTAAAGGAGCTGTAAAGCCGGTTCAGATAATGACGGAACGAAGACAAGGTAACAAGAAAGTGACCAAGGTCTCAGGGATAGAGACATTTTTGATTGATCCGGACTCGTTTGGATCAGAACTGCAGAAGAAGTTTGCTTGTAGTACTTCTGTTGGAGAACTTCCAGGTACCGATTAGAAATCTTCTTTTGTTTGTTTCTTTGTGTAAGTGAATAAACTAACTATTGAGCGATTGTTTGTGTTTTGTGTTTGTTTACAGGTAAGAAAGGGTACGAGGTTCTGATTCAGGGAGGTGTGATTGATGATGTTGCGAGATATATGGTGGAACACTATGGAGTTCCAAAGAGATACATAGAAGTTCTTGACAAGACTAGGAAATGATTTCATTTGCTACTCTTTGTTTTTTCATTTTGTGTTCTAAACTTCTAAAATTATTCTCTGAGTTTACTTATTCTAGATATATGGAAACGAGTGAGAATACAAAGGTGTTTTTTTAGTTTATTAATGCAAACAATTCCTTTGTGAAAATAAAAGGGAACGTGAATTTATAGATTCATGAGTAAACATATTTGAGAAAAATAACTATCAAAATCAAATTTACCTTTCCTGTACCATCAAAAGTGTTTATAGTATGATATAAAACCTGTTCAGTGTCAGTTGTTCACCAAATTAGTTTCCAGATGATGCTAAAAATTAAAAAAAAATCAGTTGATGGTGATTGGTCAGCTTCTTTTCTCTTCAGCTCCTGAAGATATGGGCTTTGTTTTTCCGCCTAAACCGTTTAATCTCGAGGCCCAATTTAGCCCAACGAGATTGTGCTCTGAACTCTATCATTTTCCTTCACCGCATGAGATCAGTGATCACACGCACTGAGTGTCAGGCAGGTATCTGCAGCGTATATCGCTCGTCGTAACTCAATAGAAGTTGGGAGATCTGAGGATGAAACAGGTCAATTCG
Organism: Erythrophleum ivorense; assembly: GCA_026724425.1. Lineage (NCBI taxonomy): Eukaryota > Viridiplantae > Streptophyta > Magnoliopsida > Fabales > Fabaceae > Erythrophleum > Erythrophleum ivorense. The sequence continues at coordinate 2,262,486 of JAIUCV010000077.1, read as the reverse complement.
CAAGTGGGGACTTAGTGACGTTGCATTGCACCGAATAATATATATAGAAACAAAATAAGCTTTTTATATTATCGAAGCCACCTTTTGCTCTCACCAACCACGAAGCTCATCATCATTTACAGAAATCGGAGCCGCTTTCTTCAACTGCTGCGCAGATACACACACACAAACATACACAGAGATAAAGGAGAGAAAACATGGCGTTGGTTCTTCGCAGACTCTCATCTTCCGTTAAGAAGCCGATCTCGTTTGTTTCCTCTAATGGCGGCGGTTCCCTCCGTTTTATGGTGATTCTGATTCACGCTTATCTCTTCTCAATCCACCTTCTGTTTTCCGTCTCGTTTGATTCTGATCCCTTCTCATGGTTTTTATGCTCAAGGCGTCTTTGCCAACCTCAGCTATGGCGGACTCGGAGAGATCTCGTTCCAGTGTAAATACCATTGTTTGTTGCTTTATATATTACAATTACATTGATGGCAATTGGATCAGATGCATCATTAGAATAATCTGAGATTTACGTTTTCCTTTATCAGTGGATAAAGCAACTCAATGCGCCTCTGGAAGAAATCGATCCCGAAATCGCAGATATTATCGAACTCGAGAAGGCTAGGCAATGGAAGGTATTCTGATTTACTCATGTATATTAAGAAACAAATTAGTGTATCAAATTCACATGAAGCCTGTTAATTTTGGTTTCTTATGGGAGGAATCAAAAGTATATCTGTTGTGTGTTTTCAGGGATTTGAGCTTATACCGTCAGAGAATTTCACCTCTGCCTCGGTAATGGAAGCTGTTGGATCGGTTATGACTAACAAGTATAGTGAAGGGTACCCTGGAGCTAGATACTATGGAGGAAATGAGTATGGAAATCTCCTAAACCACTCTACTTTTAGTGTACTCTTAAACATTTTGTGGAATTGATCAAGTGTTTGAGAAACATTTGTTTTTGCTTTATGCTTTACAACGTCATTCTTTCTCAACTAGGTACATTGACATGGCCGAGTCATTATGTCAAAAACGCGCACTAGAAGCTTTTCAGTTAGATCCTTCGAAATGGGGAGGTACGAGCTTTAAGAAATAGCGAATCTTTGACATTTAACTTAGAAACCAACTTTACTAATGGCAACACTCGTTGACATGAGCTACTCCTTTTTGTAGTCAATGTGCAGTCTTTATCAGGATCACCGGCTAATTTCCAAGTTTACACCGCACTACTGAAACCTCATGAAAGAATCATGGCACTTGACTTACCTCATGGTGGTCATCTTTCTCATGGTTATCAGGTATCTGGAATATAATCTCTATAGCATTGGTCATTTCCTGCTTCCTTTCTCATCTCCTTGTAGAATTGATAATGTGTCCTTTTCCCTTTTCTTTTCTTATTGCTCATGTGCAGACTGACACGAAGAAAATATCTGCTGTATCCATCTTTTTCGAGACAATGCCATACAGATTGGATGAGAACACCGGTTACATTGATTATGATCAGGTTGGGTAGTTAATAGCTAGCTTAGCTTAATGCTAAAACATGTTTTCTTTACCAAATACACCATTGAGACGCATACAAGGTCTTTGACTCTTTTCATTTACGTTTCTCATTTATTCTCAGCTAGAGAAAAGTGCCGTGCTTTTCAGACCCAAACTTATTGTTGCGGGTGCAAGTGCTTATGCTCGTCTATATGACTATGCACGTATTCGTAAGGTAAAATATCGTCTCAACTCTTGAGTATGAAGTGTTATTACCAAAGTTGCATGGTAATCGGTAAATAAATATGAATTTCACTTTCTTAAGATTATGCATTACAATTTTGCAGGTCTGTGACAAGCAAAAGGCGGTTATGTTGGCTGATATGGCTCACATTAGTGGGTTGGTTGCTGCTGGCGTTATTCCTTCTCCTTTTGAGTATGCAGATGTTGTTACGACTACAACTCACAAATCGCTTCGCGGTCCCAGAGGGGCTATGATATTCTTCAGGAAGGGGCTGAAAGAGATAAACAAACAAGGGAAAGAGGTGAACTTAAAGTCATGTTGCATAAAATGAGTTAGTAAGTAACAACCTGCAAGTGCTGACTAATTTTCGTAGTATTTGATCATTTGTCGTTTTGTATCTCTACATGGCAGGTCATGTATGACTATGAGGACAGAATTAACGCAGCTGTTTTTCCTGGACTTCAAGGTGGTCCACACAATCACACTATAACAGGTTTAGCAGTTGCTCTGAAGCAGGTTCGGTCATCAAAATTTTTTCTTATGTTCTATTGTCTAAGGTCTAATCTAGGATTTTCTTGGTCTCCTTCACAGTTTTTTTTTACTTGAAGATTTACTCTGTTACAGGTGAAAACACCAGAGTATAAAGCATACCAAGATCAAGTTCTCCGTAATTGCTCAAAGTTTGCAGAGGTGAGATGTGTTTGCTGATTTTCATATTCTTTGTTGATATGCCTCAAATATCCTGCCATGTTCGGCAAACCTGAGTATAAGCGGTAATCATCTCACTTTTTGTTTGTAAAATGGCTTGTAATTGCAGACTTTGCTAGCGAGAGGATATGACTTAGTGTCTGGAGGCACTGATAATCATTTAGTTTTGGTGAACCTGAAAAATAAGGTACTTGTCATTCTATATTTCATTACACGAACCCTTTGATGTCTAGATGGAAATGATTGTTTTTGACTTCCGAGTTGGCATAATGAAGTGGTGATTCTTATCGGTTTTGGAGGATATGTCTATTGTGTGATTTCATAATGTGTGATGTTAAGTTTAAATGCATTTGTTTTTTGTACTGTTAACCTCATTAAGCAGTGCATAGTGTCGCTAAGTTTCTCTGGTAATGTATGATACTGGAAATTGGAGTCTCGCAGGGGATAGATGGATCAAGAGTGGAAAAAGTATTAGAATCAGTACATATTGCAGCAAACAAGAATACTGTTCCTGGTGATGTTTCGGCCATGGTTCCAGGTGGCATCCGTATGGGTAAGGCTCTTAAAGAAACACTTAAACAAGTAATGTCGAAGAAGTAGTAAAATGTTGTTGCTTCTTTGTATTTACTACTTTAGCTTGTGGTCACTGAAAAAATCCGTATATACGTTCCGATCTGTTCTTCTTACAGGAACACCAGCTCTCACATCAAGAGGATTCATTGAGGAAGATTTTGCAAAAGTGGCTGATTATTTTGATTTAGCAGTCAAGTTAGCCTTGAAGATCAAGGCAGAGTCTCAAGGTATAGAACAAGTCGTCGTTTCAGTTTATTTATTTTTGTGTTTTGTTGATGTTCTCTGAAAAATGATTGGGGGGGATCTATAATGTTGTAAATTGCAGGAACAAAGTTGAAGGACTTTGTAGCAACAATGCAATCAAATGAAAAATTACAGTCAGAGATGGCAAAGCTGCGTGAGATGGTTGAAGAATATGCTAAGCAATTCCCAACGATTGGGTTCGAGAAAGAGACGATGCGTTACAAAGAGTAGTTTTCATCGAAGCGAATCTACCACGTTTCCACATTCTCTGAGGCTTTAGGTAGCAAATTGTTTCCAAAGAGAATATCAAAGGATTTCATTTGCTACCTAGTTTTTTTTTTCTCTATTTATTTTGTGTTCTAAAGCTTTCAAAATTATTTCGTGTGTTTACTTTACTCTTATAGATATGGAACAGAGAATAAAAGGGGGTGTTTTACTTTATTAATGCAAAGTTGTAAACTCTTCCTTCGTATCATACGTTCATGAGTAAACATATTCGAGAAGATAGCGAGAGAGTGTGATCATATAATTAAGAAATATTTGGGCTTGATTTGGGCCAAGCATCCGGCCCATATTTCCTAATTAAAAGTAGGGCGTTTGTGCGTATAAATAAATTATGACGGGGAAGGGAAGAATTCAAATTTTGTTGGCTAACGGAACCGCGAGAAAGATGCCCAAAATCAGGTAATCTCCGAGAAATATTATGTAAAAACAGGATTGATGGATGATTCACTAGCGTAGGGGTTTCGCTGATCAGAGCAATTTTTATCCTAGAATCTAAACTAGTTCTCTGTTAAAAGCTATTGTTAGGAGCATCACCCTGACCCTAAAGTTCTGGTGCGTATGTGTATGTTTTCATATTCAACTCCTCTCATGTTCCTGTCTATGTTTTGCGTTTGTTTGTTCCTTGTAGGAGTCACTCATTGAGGCTTTTACGGTCGAGAAGGAGAGAGTACGGATCTGGAACCAGTATGTGATCTACCTGAATTCACATTTCCCTTTCTGTCTTTTCATATCATTGTGACTCAAGGGTTTCTTTTATAGGAGAAGGATTGGTAAAGAGCTCGACGGTATGAGTTTCCACGAACTGATGCTATTTAAGATAGAGATACAGAATGGTTTGTTCAAAGTGATGGAGGAGAAGTTGAGAACAACACAAGGGACAAGGCAGAGCAACGAGGTGGAATCTGTTTAACAAGGGAGTCTTGTTGTGATACTTGAATGATTTTATGGTTGAATCTTGACTAAATTATGTTATGCTCCTTTATTACTATGTTTCACTCTGTGGCTCTCTTTTTCAAAAAACTTTCTTAGTTTTTATTCTGTTTTGCGTGGATCACTCCCAAAGTTTGATAAACTGTCATTACTTTTCAGAATATGTGTCATTCAATGCTTGTTGACCAGATTCCACTGGGATATTTTATACAAAAAGAAAAGGATCATGCGAATGTTTATGTTGTGAAGAAATGATAAAATGAATTGGCATTTTTATTACACAAACCATTGGGAAAAAAACGCAACTGTATGCTACTACTATTGCGTATCTTTGTTGTTGTGTAAAGTTAAAACTAGCAACATGATCACAATTTCAAAAAGGAAAACTTGGAATTCACAGTAAAAGCTTCCTGCCACCATTTCTTCTCCATGGACTTGTTGACTCTGATGATGAGGCAGTGAAACCCTTTTGCCGTTTGGAGGAGATACGGCATTGATGGTAGTTATTGGATTAGATTCTCAATATCCAATGTGATTGTCAAAAATGAAGATGATGAGATTGTTGAAAATGGATTAGTTGTTCATTAAATTATTTCCAAATATTTTATTTAGTTGATGCAACAGATGTAGATTATCATCAAAAGACGGGAGTTTGATGATGGTGATTGGTGAGCTTCTTAATTCAATCGCATTAATTAAAATGTCTTCATTAGCCGCTCCTTAACCTCTTTTTGTCTTCAGCTTAATGGCGATCTTCGAATGGCGGCAGAGAAGACGGCCACTCGACGGCGGAGGAACTCGACGACGTCTTCTCTTCAGGCCATTGTATTCGAGAAAATTCAAGAGAATGATTCTCTTCGCTGTGGTCTTCTTAGCCATCTTCCCTCCTCTCTTCTTCCATTTCAAGCTACGACGATTCCGCCAGATTGTCGCAAGGAAGTGCGATTGGCTTCACCATCCTCCACTTGTCTGCGCTCACGGCGGCGATTCCACCCTCGCTTTCCCCAACACTGTAATTTACACTCGAATCTCGATCCCTTTCCTTCTTCTTCTTCTTCACACTCTTACTACTCTGTCTCTCCCTCTCAATCGCAGATTGATGCTTACAATTACGCTATTCATTCTCGAGTTGATTGTATCGAAGTCGATGTTTCTCGTTCCTCCGATGGTGTTTTATTCGCTCTTCACAACAGGTTACAGCCTCTTTTTCCTTCTCTTCTTCTTCCGTGTTCGCTTTTTTTTGTGTGTTTGTTTGGATTCTCATCGGATATGTTCTTCTTCATCGCCTGATCACACGCACAGTCAGGGATCTGCAGCGTATTGCTCGTAACTCTTCTGTTCAAGTTGGAGATCTGAGTATGAAACAGGTCTCTTCATCTCTTTTTACCAGATTTTTGTGATTTGCTTTGCATCCATTTGTTCTTAAACCTTTTGATGATCTTGTTGTAGATCAAGGAACTCGATGTCTCACAAATTGTTAGAGGGACCTTGAGCAATCGCAGGATTCCTACTCTTGAAGATGCTTTAGCGGTAATGCCCTCCTCAACGTTGCACACTCTTGTTATTGCTGCTCAGTAAACCTAACCTTTCATCTTCAATCATTCATCTAGTTGATATCAAATTCAGTCCGGAAAGTGATTCTTGATGCTAAAGTTGGACCGCCAATGCATGAAAAGGGACTCGCACAGGACATTCTTTCTGCTGTGAGTACTAAGTTATCACTTGTTACCTCTTTGTACCTATGGATCATTGTTGTTGCATTTCCTTGCTTAAATGGTGGTCTTTCTGGGTTTTGCCTACCTGAATCATCAGTCCTCTGTTGTTAGATTGAGAGAGCGCAATGCAAGAACTGCATCGTATGGGCCAAAAGCGACAGTTTGGCTAGGGATATGATCAAACGAGCACCAGATGTTACAGTAAGTAGAAATGTAATTGTTTATAGTGAGGATCGGATAGACAAGTTTGGGCCAGTTTCTTGCTCATTCCTTGATTTTTTTTTGGCAGGTGGGATACATTGTGATGGTGGATCCTTCGACTGGAGTGCGAAACAACCTGCTGAGAATGAAGGGAGCTAAGGTTGTGGGCGTTTATCATCCTTTGATGGATGAAAGTTTGGTTAGAATTGTGCGTCGGTAAGTAAATAAATAGATACCAATGCCCTACCCATTTCCATGTGTTTAAGAACTTTGATCGATCCAAATGAACAGGAGAAACAGAGAGGTTTATGCATGGACTGTTGATGATGCTGATCCAATGAAAAGGATGCTTCACTTAGGTGTAGATGCTGTTGTTACGAGCAATCCAGCTATGTTTCAGGGTCTCATGGAAGATCTTAGAACTGAGTGTCTTGAAGAAGGCTTTTCAGTACGGGCATGACAACATTTCTGGTTCGAGCAACAGAGAACTGATATATTGGAATCAAAAGTTTTGGGGACACCTTAGCAGTTGTAACACGATTCACCAAACTCGAACATGTAAGAAAAGTCTAATTCGATAGGATTCTAGATATTTGGAAAGAATAAAGAACAAAGAATCAGCTTCCATAATCAGTACTACTGGTAATATAATTATGACTCGGCTGTTAGTTGTTTTAGATTTAGACTCTGGTCAAGTGCATTATGGTCATATCCAGGTAGCAAAACTCTGAACACTGCATAATGGTGGTTTAAACTCTTTTCTCCTTGAAGTCTATGAACACTCCCGAGACCGCCTGCAGTGGGGTTTGGAAAAGCATAGAAAATCCGTTTGACTCTTTGATGCACAAGCGCCATAGCACACCTTATATACACAGGAACATAATCAAACAACACTTTACCAGATTCCCAAACTTGATCGTGTTAGACGAAGGGTAATGAATATGTTAGAAACTCACATTGGACAAGGCTCCCATAGGAGGAAAATGTCATAACCAGTGCAGAGGTAGGGCCTCTCCATTGAATGAGCTTCTTCTTTGCTGTCATTTTGGACCTGTATGATGGAGTCAAGAGTGTAAGAGAGAATGCTTTACTAGTCAAAGCACTTGGTTTAATGAACTTACGTCTGGAGTCTCTGGACTGTGATTGCTTGTTTTCTGCTTTTTAGCTGGAGAATCAGCAGCATTTGAGGGCTGATCACGATCCGGACAAAAACTCTCGGATGAATTGGGAAACAGAAATCGATCTCTTGCAGAAGAAGATTCGATGGCAACTATGGAAGCATGCCTTAGAGGGTGCCATTGGCTACACTTTTCACTGTCATGCGGCTGCAAACTCCATTGCCAGGGATTCAGACAAGCAACGGCAGACAGTGAACCACTCAGTTTTTCAAGGACGCCACTTAAGCATATCTCCGAGCGAGCACTAGTCACTCTGTCAATACTCTGACAGTGATTAGACTCCCCTGTTTCCTTGAAGAGCATGGTCTCCTCACTAGATGGATATACTTGATCAGTTTCACTAGCTATTATCCGCCTAACTGAAGGATCAACTATCACTGCAGCATTTACAAGCTGGACAAGTACATCAAATGTTTAGCAATTTTATCGATGAAACCATCGTAATTTTTACTACTAAGAGAAAACGGATTGAGGTATGTGAAAAAGCGAAAACAGATGATTAGGAGAGCATGTATACAGAGAGCCTGGTCGATTGTCTAAAAAATTTCATATCGAAGTTACGGTAGATAAAAGGAAGGAGCAAAGTTTAGTCGATGAAACCATGGTAAATCTTTCTACTAAAGGGAATGGTATGTGAAAAGTGAAAACAGATGATTAGGAGAGCATGTATGCAGAGAGCATAGTCTGTTGTCAAAAATTCATATCAAAGTTATGGTAGATAAAAGGTAAGGAGCAAAACACTTACTGGTTTATGACCAGATGCTGCCAGATCAATAGCAAGTCTCATGAACTTGCAGATTGATTGTGTCTCCTCCTCACTGAATCCACCAATGCCATCTATATTGCTGTCATTGCCAAATGCAAAAGAAAAACAGTCAGTGAGCGTAGCATTTTAAGAAGAAGAGAAGGAGATAAAAAGATAATGTAGAGACCCTTTTGGTGACAAAACTAATTCAGAAAATCAGAATATAACAAAAGACATGGAGCTTACTAGGTTGGAGGATGAAATGAAGTTGGCCATATCTTAGATTGTTCTTCCCACTCTTCTTTCGATACCGCAGCATATTTGCATACCTATCATAATTATAGCAGAGACATAAGATTCAACTGAAAAATATACATCAATGAGCAAAAATCTTCGACATAGATTCTAAATGTACAAAAGCCTTTGACGAAAAATTGTTGTGAGTTAAAAGAAAAAGCAACCCACTTCTGTAATAAAAGGACTCAACTCATAGGGATCAACGAGTTTCTGTACATCATGTGGCAAATCGTTCAAATGATCGTCGTAGCGCTCAGGTGCTACGCATAATATGACAGTCAACTGTGGTTCACCTGTTAAAAATAAGCTGTAATCAAGATTCAAGCCTTCATAATCTGATGTTTTGATTTTTTTTCAATACGCCAACAAAACTAAGGAATGGAGATACCATGATCTGGTAGGATCTTCTTCCGCACCCTTTTAACATGACGAAGATCTTCTAGAGGAGCAATCTTACAAAGATGTCTGTTATAGCAAAGTCAAATCCTCTCGTGGTTAGTTCAGAGTTGGAGAGCTGCTTCAAATTTTGATCAGAGAGTGGAAATCCAACATGACAAACCTCACTATCGTATTGGCAAATTTGGGTTTGATTACACTTGCATAGACCTTCACTGTGAAGAATAATAACACACAAGCACAAGTTTGTAAAAGAGAAACTAATCCAAAAATGAGAAGCACTCTAAGATTGAAGCATATACCAGTGGGCTGATGCTCAGGTGAGAATGAAGGCTTATCAGGTATATGGATGATTTTCCATGCATCTGAATCCATAATTTTTTCCTTACTTCTGCAGATAGTTCATAGCACATACTGTATTTATGTAATGAACAAATACTAATTTAAATATTTAAGAACACATTCACCAAATCTCAGTATGCAATAGAGAATGATACATATCTTCCAACATTAAAACTCAAAACCATGTTAAAACTAGCAGATTCAAACTCTTAATGCCTAATCAGAGAATTTTGAGTTTTGAGTTGATCTCCTCAACTAACCAAAGGGAATTCAATAGTCATCAATATAAGTTAATTAAAACTGAATTTTCGACAAAAGGATTGATTTTTATTTCGTTCAGGCATTTCATCGAACAACATAGACGCAATGGTCATCCTGTGATCTGATCACCATTATGCAAAACTCTAGGATACTTTGCAAAAACGTATTCAAACTTTCAATAAAACGCATACAGAATATAAATTTCTTCCATCAAACAAAAACCCAGAAAAAAGAAGAAGAAGCAAACTGAATGTAAATCTTTTGTCTCACATATCACGAGTGTGGGATCTTATGGAAGAAGAGAAATCGATAATCAGTTTCTTCCATGTTTTCTAGCAAAACCAAAATCAGAATGAACAAACACGCAGAAGCTTCTAATTCAAAGGACTTTGAAGAGAAATCAAACCTGAACGCTTGTTCGCTGCTTCTTCCGTATTACTTCCACTACTCCAACCAGAATTGCAGAGTAAGACCCGCTAATTCCAGGCCCTACTTAGAGCTTGAAGGAATTGGTTTCAATAAGTAGGACGCAAAGACGCCGATGAGAGCGAGAGAGTTGAGCAAAAGGTTGAAGACGAGAGAACACTCTCAACGACGACGTTTCGATCTCTCAGGTTAATTAAAAAGTCTCAATAAAAAGGGGCGGGACAAAGACAACTAAACCCTACACACTTCACACACTTGTGTTGAGCTCCCTCAAAAATCGCGCCTTTTTCTCCGGCGAAAGAAATGGCGAGTCTAGGGTTACGGCTAAAGACGGCGACGTGGACGTTGAGGAGCGGAGCAGCAGCTACTGTTTCGAGGGGTTGTTCGTGGGAAATGGGGAAGATATTTCGTGGATTCTCTTCTGAACCAGAAAGCGACGTTCCAACTGCAGGAATCAGCAGACCTCTCGCTGAGATTCTCAAGGAGCTTAACAAGAAGGTTCCAGATACCGTCATCAAAACCCGACTCGAAGATGGATGCTCCATCAAATACATCCCCTGGTATTATTTCTCTCTCAGTGTTATAGGGTTTTTCTGTTCTTGATGGGTTTTTGAGAGGCTAAAATTGTGTTGATTCTGATTCTCAGGCACATTGTTAACCGGATCATGAATCTGCATGCTCCAGGTCTGCTAATTAAATCCTTGGATTTCTTATTCTGGGTTTTCGTGTTAGGTTTTGATTTTGACATTTTTGTCTATGAATCTCTGTTTCAGAATGGTCAGGAGAAGTTCGAAGTGTCAATTACTCTCCTAATGGTGAAACCGTCACTGTTGTTTATCGTGTGACTCTCTACGGCACTGATGCTGAGGTATTTTAGTCTTCTTTAGTAGCAATATGCTCTGATTTGATTAGTGCTTTAGCTCTCTGGTTGAGTTTTTGGCCTTCTTGTCCGTGAAGCTGCAAAGATTTAGGAATGTAGTTGTTTTCCTTTCTGGTTGTTGTATACATTTGACGTCTCAGAAGTATGAGATCAAACCTGTTAAGCCAATACAAGCTTAGAGTGTGTATGTTCACCAACAAATACTTGGAATTTGCTTACTTTATGTGTTCATTGTTTTTGCTTGTTAGCTGAAATAGTTATTCTAATTGGTGCTTTGTTTGTAATTATGAAGATATTTAGGGAATCAACAGGCACCACTTCGGTAGATGACAAAGGCTATGGTGACGCTGTGCAAAAGGCTGAAGCAATGGCATTTCGTCGCGCCTGTGCAAGACTTGGATTAGGGCTTCATCTTTATCACGAGGATGCTCTGTGAAGCCTCGTTTTTTCTTTACCATGGGGAAATATATCTTTTGTTGGTGTTCCAACTGCCTTGTAGTAGTTGTTGACGGGTAAACTCATGGAAGTTTTTGGTGTCTAAGATTTGTAGTGATCGCGTTTGTATTTGAAATCGGTTAATGCAATGAGCTTCAGAACGACTCTTTTTGATGTAAGGAAGCTCTTGTTGCTTACTACTTTCTAACTTTAACAAGTACAAGTTTCAGTTTGCAGCAATGGCTACTGCGCTTTATGTTTTGCCCTCTTCTTCAAATCTCTCTCAAATAATACAAGGCTGAGAAGACAAAAAAATACAAGAGTAGAATGGGATAACAGTAGCAAAAGACATTTGAGTAACTCTTAAACTGTTTCAAGGATACGTCACAAAACGCATATGTAAACTTTTTAGAAAGTCTTGGAGTATTTCCTGATCTCAAACATGATAGACTGAATGGAGACGAGATCCTTGTTCAGACCAGATCCACCAGGTATCTTCTTGATGCAGTCCGTAAGTCTTGTGTAATAGAGCAACAGTTGTGTCAGTGCAGCTCTCAAGATCTCCATACCACACAAGAAGTTGCTGAAAGAAGTTATGATATCTTTGTGCATCAACTCTATCGCCGTCTTCCATCTGCTTCCAAAGTCTTTCACCAGCGGATCTACTTCGGCGACTGTGATGGATCTCTCTGGATTTGAACTTGAATCCTCAGCTGCTACATGTATAACACTATTCAGTGTTTATTTGACTTAGCAAATGATGAGTATGAGGACAAGAAGGAAAGAAGTTGCTTACAAGCACGAGATTTCACAAATTTGATTAAATCACTGAAATGCTCCACCAGCAATTCTTCCTACGAGAGACAAAGAAGTGAACAAAGTAAACTAAAGGACACATAATAACCCCTCAAGTTATTATTTTGACATTGTCTCCTTACCACAAATAACGAAGTGTTGCTCTTTAGTAATTCCTCAAAATGCATTTGAATTTTTCCACCATCTGGTCCAGCTTCCTGGAATTAAGATGATCAATATAGTCTCCTTGATGAATGCAAATTAAGATATGCTGAATGACTCGGAAAGGCATTTCACTACATGAGAGGGCAAATGATTCAACTCACCTTCAGTACTGCAATTGTCATATCATAGTTGTTTATGAGGAACACAATTTGCTGCTTTGGCTTTGGGAACAAACTTGCAAGCTTGAGAATCAAGCCATCTACAGCCATTCTTAAACGTTCCAAATTTATATCAAGCTGCAAAATAACCATAGACAATTAATGTCAAGCGCTTTAAGTGACAAGAGCGCAACACATATCAGTAGAGAAGGAGGGAATGATTGTAACGAACCTGCCCATCTCCATATTCAACATTCAGGTGAATAAACGAAGCCGTGAATTCAGCATAACGCCTCATGACATAGTGAGGATGAACGTCATCTTCCCATAATGTCTTTATGTTTGCATCTCGCAGACTGCTGAGGTGTGAATCAAACACCATTTTGAAACGAGGCCATAAAGACATATTAACCTGCTCAAATCGCAAAATGCAACAGAATCTGTGAGAGAGGAATATGGAACCTAAGGAAATCAGACATAGACGCATCTATGAGCTTAAATCAAAAATCTATACAAAACCTTCAAATTTATACCAGAAAACATAGAGTGACCTAGTGAAAACAGCTGCAGATAGGCACATTAATAATGAACATTTTTTTTTCAGTTGCAAACAACTTTTGTATTTAAGAGTAGATCAAACAGAATAAAAGAGATAAGGAGTTATGAACCTTGTCCAGATATGAATCCAGGCATGGAATCCTCCGGCGAGACATGATAAGCTGTCAAACGGATAGAAAACTGAGAGTTAGTTTATTACTTTATTTCAAATGGATGCAAAAAGAAAGCTAACTATATTACTTTATTCCAAATAGATTCACCAAAAGAAACATATACTAGTAACTGGATCATAGTTAGTACCTGGTGGTGGTGTACAATGCGAATCATAAGCATCAGGCCGATAGCATCAAAACAGTTTGAAAGAACGAGATTGAAGTGCTCATCGATGACAGAAAATGGACCTGTATCAGGGAGAATCCAGAATTTACCAAAAACACACAATGCTACTATCATAAAATCATCTGTAAAGTAGAAAGGGTTCAACTCTCTGTACTATCAAATCTGTAACTACTATTCAAACTATGTGTGAAGGAGTTCTGCAAGATATACTGATGCTTTTAATAAGCTAACAAAATCCAAAAGGTTTGGTAGAGCAATTCCAGGAGAAAAGGGAGATAGATAAGAAATTACCCGCAAAAATTTCGTAAAATATGGACTCTTCGCCAAAGAAATCATCACAAAATATATACCTGTAGATAAAAAAATATATGACATTAACCAGGGTGTTGAGCGATGAGCAAAAAATAAGACAAAATGAAAAAGGGCAAATCAACAGAACTCAGAAGTAGCTGTATCCATAAGTAGCTTGTGCAAGCTCCTGAAAAGCACTTCATAAGGATATTTGAGAGAGCTGGCTTCGGCTATGTGCGGGATTAATGCAGGTTGATCAATTTCCTACAGTGAACCAGAAAGCAAAATATATGAACCAAAAACCAAAAGTGAGCAGTCCTAAATTAAAACCAATGATGAACATTAAGTTAATGCAACATATCTAATTTTTCATAAAGACCACACCTAATAGCAAACTTTTGAATGAAGAATCAGACAAGTAACTCATTCTCTGTAACGAATTCACCAGAGCATGTACAATGGTTGAAGAAAATCAATCAGCAATGCTAATCACCAAATGATGAATACCTTTATAATTTTTATCCTCTCACCCAAAGCAAAGACGGCTGAACGGTTTTTTAATGGCTCCCTAGCTCTTGAGAAGAGGCCGGTGCTGCTTCTAGTCTCCACCCCAATCAAGTCATATGCTGTTGCTATATCTAATTGTAGTTTCTCAAGTGCTTGAATATAAGCACGAAAATGTGCACTTAACACCTGAAACCAGATCTCACAATTCAATAGGTGACATAAGCACTGAAAGCCTATGCTACAGCTACTTTTATCTAACCTGCATACATCATTTAAACACCATAGCACAATCAACAAAGAAAATCTAATTTTTCCTAGCTCTAGCGAGACAAAAGGCTTGAATAAAGATGAATACAAGAACAGAGAAGCTACTTGCATGTAACGTGCAATTGGATGTTCTATTCACCACCTAAGATAAATGAATCTTCGACTACACAAAGGAGTTGCAGCATGGTGCCAACTAATCAAACAAGATAAAAGAATATTACCTTGTTCATCGTATCAATGTATGCAGCACGAACATCCATAAACACTTGTTTTCCGTGTTCTTTGAGGAAGGAGATAATATACCTATCATTAAATTGTAATTGATGAATTAAGGAAGGATTCCAAATTTCCAATAATCGAATGTAGAAGCAAAATAATATCAAGTTGGATATCAGCAACATGTAAACATCACACAGGCAGTATAACTAACAAAATCGTTTGTAAGGTGAACAGGAAATCTTTTCCAATAGCAGTTCCATTACGTACAACTAAACCAAGGAAATGGGCCTGGAGAACCCTACTCACTTGTATTTTAACAACACACTCTGTTGAAGAATCTGGATGTTTGTTTTGGGTTTCCTCAGGGCTATGAGCTTCTGGACAATAAAATCATACACCTGCACACGGATATAAACATATTCCATGAGAACAGATTTTGAATGCTGCGATCTACTGAAAGAGAACAAGCACAAAGGACTTGGAGTTAATACAGTATTAAGAATTCACTGAACTTATTCCAGATGGCAACTTTTCCCTGGCCATAAACTCTTTTAGAGGGAAGGAACAAATGATTTAGATAGCTAATCTCATCTCAATGAGTAAGTATGAATTAGGTCATGTCAGGAACTTAACTTTTTCTGTGCTTATTTATCCAACAACTAACTTGAAGAAACATGCATATAGTCTGTTTTGAATTAGTAAATACATCTGTTTGGACCTATCACACTCCCTTCAGAGACAGCACAGAAATATATGATTGTTCGGTAGCAAGTCACACAGAAAGTAGATCAGTTACCTTGGAAATAGCTTTTTGCCGAAGCTTTTCGAGCTCAGGTTCTACATCTTTTAAGGCTTTGGAACTTTTTACCGCAGGATCTGCTTCTACAAATTTCAGCTTCTTACCCAAGATTTCAAGCGTTCTCATATACTCTTCATTCACCTGAACAACGATAATAGCACAACTATCAGATTAGAGATCAAAATATCCCTCGGCAATCGATCCTTACAGCTTTACAAAATCACGTACTCAGGGGTCATAGTGAAAATTAGTCCAAATGAGTTAAGATTCTAAATTCCAGTTCTACTATTGCACCAAGTGACAGCATATACTCAGCTTAACCAGGAATTATTGTTAGTCGGAGTACAGCATATGCACCTATTAAGAAGTTCTTACAGCAGGATTTGAAAAATACCTCTCCATCAACAATGACATCTATCATCTTTGGTGGCACTATAATGTCTTCGACAAACTTTGCTAGCTTTGATTCAGCCACCTGTTCAAATAGACAAGCTCCTTTGGATGAGTCACGGGTGGAAGCAGCAAGAGATAAATGGAACTAATAACAATTTCTGATTGGACATACCCTGCGATTCTTCAATCTCAAACCCATGTCCATTGACTTTTCTTGAAGAATCTTTATGTCTGAACTTATAGAACCAATCTCTTCCTGAAAGAAAAGAAGAAACAAAGAGCGCATTTAAAATTACATGGAAAAAATATAGATAGCTATTTCAAAGTGAAAGCAACAGTGAGAATATGGATAAAGAAGCACATAAACACAAATTAAATAAACGTAAAATACCTGAAATCCACTGAGTAGAGTTTCCATCTGCGACAAGATGCTGTCACAGTCATGAATCTGATCGTGAAGTGAGACTAGGTTATCACTTTCTTTGATATAATCCTGCGTATCCATTGAGTGTAAAGCATTTAAGTAAGCTACTTACAAGACCCGAAGAAACTTGTAAATGGAACAAATATATATGACAGGAAAAAGTGGAAAATAACAAGTCACAGTCAAGTATAAGCAACCTCAGTCGAATCTACTTCAGCGACTGTGATGGATCTCTCTGGATTTGAACTTGAATCCTCAGCTGCTACATGTATAACTCTATTCAGTGTTTATTTGACTTAGCAAATGATGAGTATGAGGACAAGAAGGAAAGAAGTTGCTTACAAGCACGAGATTTCACAAATTTGATTAAATCACTGAAATGCTCCACCAGCAATTCTTCCTACGAGAGACAAAGAAGTGAACAAAGTAAACTAAAGGACACATAATAACCCCTCAAGTTATTATTTTGACATTGTCTCCTTACCACAAATAACGAAGTGTTGCTCTTTAGTAATTCCTCAAAATGCATTTGAATTTTTCCACCATCTGGTCCAGCTTCCTGGAATTAAGATGATCAATATAGTCTCCTTGATGAATGCAAATTAAGATATGCTGAATGACTCGGAAAGGCATTTCACTACATGAGAGGGCAAATGATTCAACTCACCTTCAGTACTGCAATTGTCATATCATAGTTGTTTATGAGGAACACAATTTGCTGCTTTGGCTTTGGGAACAAACTTGCAAGCTTGAGAATCAAGCCATCTACAGCCATTCTTAAACGTTCCAAATTTATATCAAGCTGCAAAATAACCATAGACAATTAATGTCAAGCGCTTTAAGTGACAAGAGCGCAACACATATCAGTAGAGAAGGAGGGAATGATTGTAACGAACCTGCCCATCTCCATATTCAACATTCAGGTGAATAAACGAAGCCGTGAATTCAGCATAACG
The DNA here is from genome assembly GCA_026724425.1 of Erythrophleum ivorense. Taxonomy (NCBI): domain Eukaryota; kingdom Viridiplantae; phylum Streptophyta; class Magnoliopsida; order Fabales; family Fabaceae; genus Erythrophleum; species Erythrophleum ivorense. The sequence continues at coordinate 2,245,289 of JAIUCV010000077.1, read as the reverse complement.
CCTCATGACATAGTGAGGATGAACGTCATCTTCCCATAATGTCTTTATGTTTGCATCTCGCAGACTGCTGAGGTGTGAATCAAACACCATTTTGAAACGAGGCCATAAAGACATATTAACCTGCTCAAATCGCAAAATGCAACAGAATCTGTGAGAGAGGAATATGGAACCTAAGGAAATCAGACATAGACGCATCTATGAGCTTAAATCAAAAATCTATACAAAACCTTCAAATTTATACCAGAAAACATAGAGTGACCTAGTGAAAACAGCTGCAGATAGGCACATTAATAATGAACATTTTTTTTTCAGTTGCAAACAACTTTTGTATTTAAGAGTAGATCAAACAGAATAAAAGAGATAAGGAGTTATGAACCTTGTCCAGATATGAATCCAGGCATGGAATCCTCCGGCGAGACATGATAAGCTGTCAAACGGATAGAAAACTGAGAGTTAGTTTATTACTTTATTTCAAATGGATGCAAAAAGAAAGCTAACTATATTACTTTATTCCAAATAGATTCACCAAAAGAAACATATACTAGTAACTGGATCATAGTTAGTACCTGGTGGTGGTGTACAATGCGAATCATAAGCATCAGGCCGATAGCATCAAAACAGTTTGAAAGAACGAGATTGAAGTGCTCATCGATGACAGAAAATGGACCTGTATCAGGGAGAATCCAGAATTTACCAAAAACACACAATGCTACTATCATAAAATCATCTGTAAAGTAGAAAGGGTTCAACTCTCTGTACTATCAAATCTGTAACTACTATTCAAACTATGTGTGAAGGAGTTCTGCAAGATATACTGATGCTTTTAATAAGCTAACAAAATCCAAAAGGTTTGGTAGAGCAATTCCAGGAGAAAAGGGAGATAGATAAGAAATTACCCGCAAAAATTTCGTAAAATATGGACTCTTCGCCAAAGAAATCATCACAAAATATATACCTGTAGATAAAAAAATATATGACATTAACCAGGGTGTTGAGCGATGAGCAAAAAATAAGACAAAATGAAAAAGGGCAAATCAACAGAACTCAGAAGTAGCTGTATCCATAAGTAGCTTGTGCAAGCTCCTGAAAAGCACTTCATAAGGATATTTGAGAGAGCTGGCTTCGGCTATGTGCGGGATTAATGCAGGTTGATCAATTTCCTACAGTGAACCAGAAAGCAAAATATATGAACCAAAAACCAAAAGTGAGCAGTCCTAAATTAAAACCAATGATGAACATTAAGTTAATGCAACATATCTAATTTTTCATAAAGACCACACCTAATAGCAAACTTTTGAATGAAGAATCAGACAAGTAACTCATTCTCTGTAACGAATTCACCAGAGCATGTACAATGGTTGAAGAAAATCAATCAGCAATGCTAATCACCAAATGATGAATACCTTTATAATTTTTATCCTCTCACCCAAAGCAAAGACGGCTGAACGGTTTTTTAATGGCTCCCTAGCTCTTGAGAAGAGGCCGGTGCTGCTTCTAGTCTCCACCCCAATCAAGTCATATGCTGTTGCTATATCTAATTGTAGTTTCTCAAGTGCTTGAATATAAGCACGAAAATGTGCACTTAACACCTGAAACCAGATCTCACAATTCAATAGGTGACATAAGCACTGAAAGCCTATGCTACAGCTACTTTTATCTAACCTGCATACATCATTTAAACACCATAGCACAATCAACAAAGAAAATCTAATTTTTCCTAGCTCTAGCGAGACAAAAGGCTTGAATAAAGATGAATACAAGAACAGAGAAGCTACTTGCATGTAACGTGCAATTGGATGTTCTATTCACCACCTAAGATAAATGAATCTTCGACTACACAAAGGAGTTGCAGCATGGTGCCAACTAATCAAACAAGATAAAAGAATATTACCTTGTTCATCGTATCAATGTATGCAGCACGAACATCCATAAACACTTGTTTTCCGTGTTCTTTGAGGAAGGAGATAATATACCTATCATTAAATTGTAATTGATGAATTAAGGAAGGATTCCAAATTTCCAATAATCGAATGTAGAAGCAAAATAATATCAAGTTGGATATCAGCAACATGTAAACATCACACAGGCAGTATAACTAACAAAATCGTTTGTAAGGTGAACAGGAAATCTTTTCCAATAGCAGTTCCATTACGTACAACTAAACCAAGGAAATGGGCCTGGAGAACCCTACTCACTTGTATTTTAACAACACACTCTGTTGAAGAATCTGGATGTTTGTTTTGGGTTTCCTCAGGGCTATGAGCTTCTGGACAATAAAATCATACACCTGCACACGGATATAAACATATTCCATGAGAACAGATTTTGAATGCTGCGATCTACTGAAAGAGAACAAGCACAAAGGACTTGGAGTTAATACAGTATTAAGAATTCACTGAACTTATTCCAGATGGCAACTTTTCCCTGGCCATAAACTCTTTTAGAGGGAAGGAACAAATGATTTAGATAGCTAATCTCATCTCAATGAGTAAGTATGAATTAGGTCATGTCAGGAACTTAACTTTTTCTGTGCTTATTTATCCAACAACTAACTTGAAGAAACATGCATATAGTCTGTTTTGAATTAGTAAATACATCTGTTTGGACCTATCACACTCCCTTCAGAGACAGCACAGAAATATATGATTGTTCGGTAGCAAGTCACACAGAAAGTAGATCAGTTACCTTGGAAATAGCTTTTTGCCGAAGCTTTTCGAGCTCAGGTTCTACATCTTTTAAGGCTTTGGAACTTTTTACCGCAGGATCTGCTTCTACAAATTTCAGCTTCTTACCCAAGATTTCAAGCGTTCTCATATACTCTTCATTCACCTGAACAACGATAATAGCACAACTATCAGATTAGAGATCAAAATATCCCTCGGCAATCGATCCTTACAGCTTTACAAAATCACGTACTCAGGGGTCATAGTGAAAATTAGTCCAAATGAGTTAAGATTCTAAATTCCAGTTCTACTATTGCACCAAGTGACAGCATATACTCAGCTTAACCAGGAATTATTGTTAGTCGGAGTACAGCATATGCACCTATTAAGAAGTTCTTACAGCAGGATTTGAAAAATACCTCTCCATCAACAATGACATCTATCATCTTTGGTGGCACTATAATGTCTTCGACAAACTTTGCTAGCTTTGATTCAGCCACCTGTTCAAATAGACAAGCTCCTTTGGATGAGTCACGGGTGGAAGCAGCAAGAGATAAATGGAACTAATAACAATTTCTGATTGGACATACCCTGCGATTCTTCAATCTCAAACCCATGTCCATTGACTTTTCTTGAAGAATCTTTATGTCTGAACTTATAGAACCAATCTCTTCCTGAAAGAAAAGAAGAAACAAAGAGCGCATTTAAAATTACATGGAAAAAATATAGATAGCTATTTCAAAGTGAAAGCAACAGTGAGAATATGGATAAAGAAGCACATAAACACAAATTAAATAAACGTAAAATACCTGAAATCCACTGAGTAGAGTTTCCATCTGCGACAAGATGCTGTCACAGTCATGAATCTGATCGTGAAGTGAGACTAGGTTATCACTTTCTTTGATATAATCCTGCGTATCCATTGAGTGTAAAGCATTTAAGTAAGCTACTTACAAGACCCGAAGAAACTTGTAAATGGAACAAATATATATGACAGGAAAAAGTGGAAAATAACAAGTCACAGTCAAGTATAAGCAACCTCAGTCGAATCTACTTCAGCGACTGTGATGGATCTCTCTGGATTTGAACTTGAATCCTCAGCTGCTACATGTATAACTCTATTCAGTGTTTATTTGACTTAGCAAATGATGAGTATGAGGACAAGAAGGAAAGAAGTTGCTTACAAGCACGAGATTTCACAAATTTGATTAAATCACTGAAATGCTCCACCAGCAATTCTTCCTACGAGAGACAAAGAAGTGAACAAAGTAAACTAAAGGACACATAATAACCCCTCAAGTTATTATTTTGACATTGTCTCCTTACCACAAATAACGAAGTGTTGCTCTTTAGTAATTCCTCAAAATGCATTTGAATTTTTCCACCATCTGGTCCAGCTTCCTGGAATTAAGATGATCAATATAGTCTCCTTGATGAATGCAAATTAAGATATGCTGAATGACTCGGAAAGGCATTTCACTACATGAGAGGGCAAATGATTCAACTCACCTTCAGTACTGCAATTGTCATATCATAGTTGTTTATGAGGAACACAATTTGCTGCTTTGGCTTTGGGAACAAACTTGCAAGCTTGAGAATCAAGCCATCTACAGCCATTCTTAAACGTTCCAAATTTATATCAAGCTGCAAAATAACCATAGACAATTAATGTCAAGCGCTTTAAGTGACAAGAGCGCAACACATATCAGTAGAGAAGGAGGGAATGATTGTAACGAACCTGCCCATCTCCATATTCAACATTCAGGTGAATAAACGAAGCCGTGAATTCAGCATAACGCCTCATGACATAGTGAGGATGAACGTCATCTTCCCATAATGTCTTTATGTTTGCATCTCGCAGACTGCTGAGGTGTGAATCAAACACCATTTTGAAACGAGGCCATAAAGACATATTAACCTGCTCAAATCGCAAAATGCAACAGAATCTGTGAGAGAGGAATATGGAACCTAAGGAAATCAGACATAGACGCATCTATGAGCTTAAATCAAAAATCTATACAAAACCTTCAAATTTATACCAGAAAACATAGAGTGACCTAGTGAAAACAGCTGCAGATAGGCACATTAATAATGAACATTTTTTTTTCAGTTGCAAACAACTTTTGTATTTAAGAGTAGATCAAACAGAATAAAAGAGATAAGGAGTTATGAACCTTGTCCAGATATGAATCCAGGCATGGAATCCTCCGGCGAGACATGATAAGCTGTCAAACGGATAGAAAACTGAGAGTTAGTTTATTACTTTATTTCAAATGGATGCAAAAAGAAAGCTAACTATATTACTTTATTCCAAATAGATTCACCAAAAGAAACATATACTAGTAACTGGATCATAGTTAGTACCTGGTGGTGGTGTACAATGCGAATCATAAGCATCAGGCCGATAGCATCAAAACAGTTTGAAAGAACGAGATTGAAGTGCTCATCGATGACAGAAAATGGACCTGTATCAGGGAGAATCCAGAATTTACCAAAAACACACAATGCTACTATCATAAAATCATCTGTAAAGTAGAAAGGGTTCAACTCTCTGTACTATCAAATCTGTAACTACTATTCAAACTATGTGTGAAGGAGTTCTGCAAGATATACTGATGCTTTTAATAAGCTAACAAAATCCAAAAGGTTTGGTAGAGCAATTCCAGGAGAAAAGGGAGACAGATAAGAAATTACCCGCAAAAATTTCGTAAAATATGGACTCTTCGCCAAAGAAATCATCACAAAATATATACCTGTAGATAAAAATATATGACATTAACCAGGGTGTTGAGCGATGACCAAAAATAAGACAAAATGAAAAAGGGCAAATCAACAGAACTCAGAAGTAGCTGTATCCATAAGTAGCTTGTGCAAGCTCCTGAAAAGCACTTCATAAGGATATTTGAGAGAGCTGGCTTCGGCTATGTGCGGGATTAATGCAGGTTGATCAATTTCCTACAGTGAACCAGAAAACAAAATATATGAACCAAAAACCAAAAGTGAGCAGTCCTAAATTAAAACCAATGATAAACATTAAGTTAATGCAACATATCTAATTTTTCATAAAGACCACACCTCATAGCAAACTTTTGAATGAAGAATCAGACAAGTAACTCATTCTCTATAACGAATTCACCAGAGCATGTACAATGGTTGAAGAAAATCAATCAGCAATGCTAATCACCAAATGATGAATACCTTTATAATTTTTATCCTCTCACCCAAAGCAAAGACGGCTGAACGGTTTTTTAATGGCTCCCTAGCTCTTGAGAAGAGGCCGGTGCTGCTTCTAGTCTCCACCCCAATCAAGTCATATGCTGTTGCTATATCTAATTGTAGTTTCTCCAGTGCTTGAATATAAGCACGAAAATGTGCACTTAACACCTGAAACCAGATCTCACAATTCAATAGGTGACATAAGCATTGAAAGCCTATGCTACAGCTACTTTTATCTAACCTGCATACATCATTTAAGCACCATAACAATCAACAAAGAAAATCTAACTTTTCCTAGCTCTCGCGAGACAAAAGGCTTGAATAAAGATGAATACAAGAACAGAGAAGCTACTTGCATGTAACGTGCAATTGGATGTTCTATTCACCACCTAAGATAAATGAATCTTCGACTACACAAAGGAGTTGCAGCATGGTGCCAACTAATCAAACCAGATAAAAGAATATTACCTTGTTCATGGTATCAATGTATGCAGCACGAACATCCATAAACACTTGTTTTCCGTGTTCTTTGAGGAAGGAGATAATATACCTATCATTAAATTGTGATTGATGAATTAAGGATGGATTCCAATAATCGAATGTAGAAGCAAAATCATATCAAGTTGGATATTAGCAGCAAGTAAACATCACACAGGCAATATAACTAACAAAATCGTTTGTAAGGTGAACAGGAAATCTTTTCCAATAGCAGTTCCATTACGTACAACTAAACCAAGGAAATGGGCCTGGAGAACCCTACTCACTTGTATTTTAACAACACACTCTGTTGAAGAATCTGGATGTTTGTTTTGGGTTTCCTCAGGGCTATGAGCTTCTGGACAATAAAATCATACACCTGCACACGGATATAAACATATTCCATGAGAACAGATTTTGAATGCTGCGATCTACTGAAAGAGAACAAGCACAAAGGACTTGGAGTTAATACAGTATTAAGAATTCACTGAAATTATTCCAGATGGCAACTTTTCCCTGGCCATAAACTCTTTTAGAGGGAAGGAACAAATGATTTAGATAGCTAATCTCATCTCAATGAGTAAGTATGAATTAGGTCATGTCAGGAACTTAACTTTTTCTGAGCTTATTTATCCAACAACTAACTTGAAGAAACATGCATATAGTCTGTTTTGAATTAGTAAATACATCTGTTTGGACCTATCACACTCCCTTCAGAGACAGCACAGAAATATATGATTGTTCGGTAGCAAGTCACACAGAAAGTAGATCAGTTACCTTGGAAATAGCTTTTTGCCGAAGCTTTTCGAGCTCAGGTTCTACATCTTTTAAGGCTTTGGAACTTTTTACCGCAGGATCTGCTTCTACAAATTTCAGCTTCTTACCCAAGATTTCAAGCGTTCTCATATACTCTTCATTCACCTGAACAAGGATAATAGCACAACTATCAGATTAGAGATCAAAATATCCCTCGGCAATCCATCCTTACAGCTTTACAAAATCACGTACTCAGGGGTCATAGTGAAAATTAGTCCAAATGAGTTAAGATTCTAAATTCCAGTTCTACTATTGCACCAAGTGACAGCATATACTCAGCTTAACCAGGAATTATTGTTAGTCGGAGTACAGCATATGCACCTATTAAGAAGTTCTTACAGCAGGATTTGAAAAATACCTCTCCATCAACAATGACATCTATCATCTTTGGTGGCACTATAATGTCTTCGACAAACTTTGCTAGCTTTGATTCAGCCACCTGTTCAAATAGACAAGCTCCTTTGGATGAGTCACGGGTGGAAGCAGCAAGAGATAAATGGAACTAATAACAATTTCTGATTGGACATACCCTGCGATTCTTCAATCTCAAACCCATGTCCATTGACTTTTCTTGAAGAATCTTTATGTCTGAACTTATAGAACCAATCTCTTCCTGAAAGAAAAGAAGAAACAAAGAGCGCATTTAAAATTACATGGAAAAAATATAGATAGCTATTTCAAAGTGAAAGCAACAGTGAGAATATGGATAAAGAAGCACATAAACACAAATTAAATAAACGTAAAATACCTGAAATCCACTGAGTAGAGTTTCCATCTGCGACAAGATGCTGTCACAGTCATGAATCTGATCGTGAAGTGAGACTAGTCTATCACTTTCTTTGATATAATCCTGCGTATCCATTGAGTGTAAAGCATTTAAGTAAGCTACTTACAAGACCCGAAGAAACTTGTAAATGGAACAAATATATATGACAGGAAAAAGTGGAAAATAACAAGTCACAGTCAAGTATAAGCAACCTCAATCGAATCCAATTCGACCTTCCTTAGATTGTTTTCAACACCTTTAGCATATTCTCTAAGTTTGGCGCCACTGGATAGTATATTGGCAACAACCTGAGCTAACACACAAAGAAGACAGAGAGGACATCATACCTATGTACAAAGTAACTCAAAAGAGACTATATAAATGCTTCATTTTCAGCTTTAAAAGTTGGATCTCAGATATGTAAATAGCCTTACCTCATCACTTTCACATTCTTCAAGCTCTTGCTGAAGCCCTTCCAATGATATATCCTCACTGTCAATCAAACAAAAATTGAAAAAAATTATAATGTCGATTTGATCAAGTGAAAGGAGATCAATTCCAACCAGAAGTTGAATTAAGGTAAAGAGAGAAACAGATGAGAAAGTTACCTGCCTGAATCCTCTTCAAAAGCCAAGTCTCCGACGAATGCTCCTAAATCAAATCCAAGTTTCTCATGATTACTCAAGTCGCCCATGGCTTGTCCCTATGATTTTAGAGAAAAAAAAAAACGAAGTGAAGCAATCAAGCAGGATCCAGGATCGGCAGAAGATCGCGAATGGCTAAGAACTCAACAAATCAAATTTAGAGAGAAGCAAAAGGCAAAAAAGCGAAAGCTTACCAATGCGTCAATGGAGATGTCGGACATGTTGCTGATGAAATAAGATTTTCTCGATCCCTCACCTCAAATCTATCCAAACAATTTGCAGTGCAAACATTGAGATTCGAAAGATCCTTCAGCTCTGACTCTGAGTGAAATGAAATCAGAAAGATCTACAGCTGTGAGTCTGCCATACATTTAGCTTTTCCAGATTCGTCGTCATTGATCGATGCGCTCACAACAGAAAAGCCCATTGGGCCGTTAAAAATACTAATGTTTTGGAGAAGAACAAAAAAATCGGATAAAACCTCAAAACAAAAGACAACAATATATAAATAATCAAAGATGGAACGTTGTTAGTAGGTTATTAGTGACTTACTACATATGAAATGATCGGACATTACTATTATTATTACCCGGTGGGTTTGGTAGTTAAATATGAACAGAAAAAAAAAAGAAAAAAGAGAGAACAATATTTTAAGAAGTGGTAAATAAATGATCTCCCTAGCAATTAAATTAATTGGGTGGATTACAGGTGTCAATAATCGACCACTATGGCTTGATTGATTTGTTTGTTTAGCTGATAGTTATTTAGCCAAAACACATACTGTATGTGAGTTAAAGGTTTATGCTTTTTTTCTTTTTTCTTTTTTCTTTTTTCTTTTTTCTAGAAATGCATAACTTCAATTAAGTTGGTTAACAAAGTCATTATATCGTTAGTCAAATTTGGTCTTAATGGCAATTGGAAGAAATTCACTTTCACACGTAACAATATTTAATGTTATTTATTTACAAGAGAAGTATTTACATGATCTAGTTATTAAAATAGAAAGGACTTAGTTATTAAAATTTAAAATAGCAGTTCGGTGGTGCCCGCATAATCCAAGAATGTGGTCATAAAATGAGTCTCTTCTTCATCATCAGTTCGAGCCACTCCGTTAATGAGAACTTTGTTGAGTACTTCCGTGAGTGGATCGTAGGACACGACATAGAATGGTTTTTTACTCACGAAGTCTTCTGAGAAAACAAGATGTCCAGTTCTTGTGCTTCCTCGGAAATAAAGAAACATTTCTTCATTAACCACGTCTATCCACCCTGGAATTTCAACGCTGTTTTTCTCCCACATTGTTTCTATGACGTTCCAAAGCCACATATCAATAACTGCGTTGCCATTGCCATTTGCTCCGATACCCTTTTCACCTTTCGTCACCAGTGCCGGTTGTCCTTGGTAATACACAAAGTGGTGACGTATACCAATGGTGAGTCCTGCCTCAGGGAGTTCAATAGCATTAAACTCTTCAGACTTCACACTGAAGCTCATTACCAGAGATTCGGGACCACCATTACAATCCTTTTCAGCTCCATAGTAAATAATTCCTCCTACACAAATTCCATTTGTAATTGGAGTGTGAGCATGTTTACACCTGATCGGTCTCCAAGCTTCTGATCCGTCTCTTATAGTTTCCCTTCTCACCGTAAAAACACGACCTGGTTCTTGTTTCTCATTCCCAGCCACTGGCTTTGGCATATTTAGAACCTTGAATACGTCTCCATCGTCGTCGTACCCGAGATAGCTTGTTCTTGCTCTGCGCTTGTGTACAAGTCCCTGGATCTCCGGTAACGCCACAAGCAGTTTCGCACCCGGGTTGCAAATGGCAACCTTGCTCTCCCACTCAAGGCAGACCAACCCGCGGATGGGAAGACCAAACTGCCCACTCCTTCCGACAGCAAACTCCTCCACCCAGAACTTGTCTTGACCAGAGGCAGAGCCAGCGCCAGACGCCAGCTGTTGTTGATTCACACTGTGCAACGTCACACCAGGACCGCCATCGCCAATTGGAGAGTCCCCGACCAAGACTCCACTCCCCTTTTCCACCCATCGATCCTTGTAAGTGTCTCGGAAACCTTTTGACCGGATCACCCTGTTCCACTCCTTGGAGACAGCCACCAATCTCGCAATCGAATCTTGTGGCAACCTGGATAAAATGTCCATTAGCATATCGTCATTAACAATCACAATTTTCTCCATTGTTTTGGTGTAAGTTTTTCAAGGAAAAAGAGTCTGATGAAAGGAAATGAAATGTAATGATGGTTCATCGACACAATCCTCTCTATTTATAGCTGAAAAAAAACATGTCTTTGTTTTAACCATTTTTAAAAACTCTTAAGGTTTTTCATTCCAAGTGTTATTTGCGTATGGTTCAAGTAAAGAGAGGTTTCCAAAACAAATTAGCTTTGGACAATTTAGGTATTCGCTTTATTTTCACATACTCACTTTTACAATGGGTTTGAGTCATCAACGCGCATCACAATTTACACGCTTAAGCATTGCCATTTCAGTTTAAAGAGATTGATGAGATTGCCATCACCAATTTCCACTCTTAGGCATTGCCATTTTAGTTAAAGAGATTTGATGAAATGACAACATGAGTTACACCAAGCCAACTATCACCTTGGTTCTCTCTTACCCAAAAAATTTCAATAAACAAGACTCAGTTACGTAACCTATTTACAAAGTTTCTACAAGCAATGTTATGGCAATCACTCTGCAATTTCCTCTTACACTTGTAGCTATAAGATCCAAATTACATTTTCCTTTATTACTTGGAGAATTTAATTATATGATCATCCTTTTTGTTTATAACTTCATTTTATATGTGGTTTTAAGAGCTTCGGTTACTACCACGTTATTAAACCGTGGTGTGGTGTGCATGGAATAATTCTCATCTTATATACCACTACAGTATTTTTGTCTCATGGGTCAGTTGATTGAAAATGTTCTCTGTGTGGGTGAATTTTAATTTTCTTACTTGTATCACACATAATTCTACAACTTTGCATCATTACAAATAGACTATTTTTATTTTGTTTTTTTATCTCTCTTAAATTTATTTGCAACCTTACCTATATTTGTAATTATTATTATAAACCTTACCTATATTTTACATAACAAAAAATTAACTTATTGAACCTTATAACATATGATTAACTAGGTGACTTACCTATATTTTATTTATAATAGGTGTTTGTTACATGATTCTAGTTGTAAAAGAAGACATTGAGGCTTCTCCTTCCAATGCTGAAAGATATATATATCTAACCTTACTTCAGCATTCTCACATACAAAAATTGCAACTAAAAGGATGCAAAAAGAAAGCTAACTATACTAGTTTATTCCAAATGGATTCACCAAAAGAAACATATACTAGTAACTGGATCATATTTAGTACCTGGTAGTGGTGTACAATGCGAATCATAAGCATCAAAACAGTTTGAAAGAAGGAGATTGAAGTGCTCATCGATGACAGAAAATGGACCTGTATTAGGGAGAATCCAGAATTTACCAAAAACACACAATGCTACTACCATAAAATCATCTGTAAAGTAGAAAGGGTTTCAACTCTCAGTAGTATCAAATCTGTAACTACTGTGAAGTCAGTAATTGACAGCTAATAGGTGAGATGATCTTTGGCACAGAGTAACCTAAAAGCATGTCAACTTCAATCGATATCTAAACCAATGAAGATAAACTAATCACAAGTGTGTGAAATTCTCTAAATATGGTTTCAAAAAAAGACAGAACAACCGTAATCCCATCCTATATGATTGGAATTTCGCTTCATCTCCATTTTCCATTTAACACACTAACTTGACAACAAAGCCAGAAAACCTAAGTACGAACCAGACAAGTATAAAGCAAAAAAAAAAGCAGAGATAACGTAGATAGTGAACTATTGCTTTCTCTAACAAGTCTAAAACAACAACACATACATTTGTTTCTTTAACAAGTAAGAAATCACGACAACATATTGCTTACTTCTTCTTCTTCTTAGTAACAACAACGCACTTAGATCATCCTTTCTCTTATTTCTTTTCCTCTAGCTAAGGTTTCAGACATTCTTTTCCAAGACATAACCATCAACCAAGAAGAAGACAAAGTCAAGTCTAAGACATTATCTAAGTAAAAGTAATATTTTTTAGAATACAGACCTTCAAACAATACTCGATACAACATTTTTTGTTTCGTATCAAAAAAACAAAATGAAAACAATAGAGTACAAGAATCACCTTGAATTCGATTCACTCTGAATTAACAATCATGAGTTGTACACCTCGATTCACTCTGAATTAACCTTGATTTTTCAGAGAAATTGTGATTAGGGTGTTTTGTTTTGGAACCCAAAATCCCCAAATTAACTTTGTCGGGGCAAAGAGACGATGCAAAAACTTGAAATGTTGAGAATTTAAGAATAATGGGCCCAAAATTTTAATCATATGGGCCGACTTTTTGGTCAAAATTCATACTGGGCCAAGCAATTTTTGAATTTTTTTATTTAACCGGATTAGGCGGTCAAAAAACGGTGCAAATTGTCCCATTCTAATTACATATGTGACTAAATACAATGGTGAGCTAAAAACACAGGCGTCGAGTTCACTCACTAGCTGATCAAGTTATATCTGTTGGAACCAAATTTTTAAACCAAATGGGTTGAATAAAATTGTGGACAAATGTGAAAAGAAATGGGCTTTGGCTCATGAATGAGAAAGTGAGTTAAATGAAGGAGCACTTCATTTTGTCCCACATTGGAAAGAAGGAACTTTTTCCTCTTGTTTAAATATAGACATTTCCAAACAAGGTTTAATAGCCTTTAGTGGGAGACTATGGAGGTTGAGAGAAAGGGGGCCATTATGCAAAAACACACACGCGCGTGCGCGCCGCCGGGCCGGGCCTGGGCCTGGGCGTGGGCTTGGGGCTTGGGTCTTGGTGTATGTGGCCAAATTCCTATCAACGCTTTTTGTTAAAGCCCAAAACGAAATCGCATAATGTCAAGAATAAATCTTCCAGAAGATTGAGTTCGGATTTTCGGTTTGATAAACACGAAAATAAATATGGAATATATTATATATCCATATCCCTTCGCTTCCACGCCAAGTAAAAAAGGATATTCTCCGAATATTTTTTCTAAGCATTCGCATGTCGAGTTCACTCACTAGCTGATCAAGTTATACCCGAGTAATCAAATGAAGTTCCACGATCATTCTTGTTTTTTTCCCTAATATTACTTCCATTTATCATTATGATAGCATCTTTTATATCAAACATAAAATATAGTATTTTTATAACAAGAAATGTTATCGGATTTGGTAGAATTGGAGAAGCCAGTTACTTCTGTGTAACGGGATCTTTATGTTTTTCAAGGGTTTTGTGGCTTTTGTTTTATGCCATGTTTTGTCTAGATGATGCTCTGTTTGTCAAGAGCTACAAACTTATGTCTTTTTGGTTTTAACTCTCAATAAAGCAATATTCAGTGAAAAAAAAAAAAAAAAAAAAAAACGTATCAAAAATCATTCCGGCGACAACAACTCTTGAGGAGAACTCGACTCCACATGTAGCTCCTCCGTCCATGCTACGGAGAACGAAAAGCTTCGATTTCCTTGGGCTGCGAAGATGGACCCAAAATTGTGAAATCTTCACCGTGCCACATCTTCGTCTTACTTGGAAGATGGTACGCCTATGATTGAGATCCCAAACCTTGTTCTGTTACTGGGTCTCGAAAACCAAAAGGGGTACGTGATTGGTCCATTCTCCTATTGGAGATATTCAGTGAAACAAAAAAACAAAAAAGATGTTTTGGAAGTGTAAAATATATTATTTTCTTCTTTTTTTGTGTAAAAAAAACTCTTTTAAAAACAAAACTCGTTTTTACTTTTCAATATAGTACCAGATTACTTATATAATGAACTCCTCAAATATTTTACATAAAAATTCTGATTAAATATATATTGGGAAAAATGAACTTGATAACATATAATTAGTGCATATGCACTTACTAAAATAAATTTATTAGTTGTAAACTTGTAATCTGTCATGCAAACTATATATATATATATATATATATATATATATTTTTTTTTTCTTAAACAGGAATAAGATTTACGCACAAAGACTCTTATCTTTCATCATCCACATAAATATATATTGAAAAAAGAAAGGACTCGACAAAGAAATATTAATTTATGCAAACAACCATGCGCTAGTCATTAGCCGTATTAGGCGGTCAAAAAACGGTGCAAATTGTCCCATTCTGGGGTTATTGGATTGATGATTTAAGAGGATTTGTTTTTTTTTTCAAATCACCTCTTATTGGATCTAATATTTATAAAAATCACTAACAATCCAAGGTTATTGAACTAATCATTTGTACAAATTCCTTAAAATCTCCTCTTATTGGAAAATTAGGATTTCACTAATAAAAACTGTTTTGAGGGATTTGTGAGAGATTTTCTAGTTAAAAACAAAAGAATCCAAATACCACCTTATGAGGTGAGATTTTCCAAATCCTCTTAAAACTTCATAAATTTGAATTTATCCAAATAACTCCAAATCATTGATACAATAAGCCCCCTATGGTGAGCTAAAAACACAGGCGTCGAGTTCACTCACTAGCTGATCAAGTTATATCTGTTGGAACCAAATTTTAAAACCAAATGGGTTGAATAAAATTATGGACAAATGTGAAAAGAAATGGGCTTTGGCTCATGAATGAGAAAGTGAGTTAAATGAAGGAGCACTTCATTTTATCCCACATTGGAAAGAAGGAACTTTTTCCTCTTGTTTAAATATAGACATTTCCAAACAAGGTTTAATAGCCTTTAGTGGGAGACTATGGAGGTTGAGAGAAAGGGGGCCATTATGCAAAAACACACACGCGCGTGCGCGCCGCCGGGCCGGGCCTGGGCCTGGGCGTGGGCTTGGGTCTTGGTGAATGTGGCCAAATTCCTATCAACGCTTTTTGTTAAAGCCCAAAACGAAATTGCATAATGTCAAGAATAAATCTTCCAGAAACTTCTAGAAGATTGAGTTCGGATTTTCGGTTTGATAAACACGAAAATAAATATGGAATATATCCATATCCCTTCGCTTCCACGCCAAGTAAAAAAGGATATTCTCCGAATATTTTTTCTAAGCATTCGCATGTCGAGTTCACTCACTAGCTGATCAAGTTATACCCGAGTAATCAAATGAAGTTCCACGATCATTCTTGTTTTTTTCCCTAATATTACTTCCATTTATCATTATGATAGCATCTTTTATATCAAACATAAAATATAGTATTTTTATAACAAGAAATGTTATCGGATTTGGTAGAATTGGAGAAGCCAGTTACTTCTGTGTAACGGGATCTTTATGTTTTTCAAGGGTTTTGTGGCTTTTGTTTTATGCCATGTTTTGTCTAGATGATGCTCTGTTTGTCAAGAGCTACAAACTTATGTCTTTTTGGTTTTAACTCTCAATAAAGCAATATTCAGTGAAAAAAAAAAAAAAAAAAAACGTATCAAAAATCATTCCGGCGACAACAACTCTTGAGGAGAACTCGACTCCACATGTAGCTCCTCCGTCCATGCTACGGAGAACGAAAAGCTTCGATTTCCTTGGGCTGCGAAGATGGACCCAAAATTGTGAAATCTTCACCGTGCCACATCTTCGTCTTACTTGGAAGATGGTACGCCTATGATTGAGATCCCAAACCTTGTTCTGTTACTGGGTCTCGAAAACCAAAAGGGGTACGTGATTGGTCCATTCTCCTATTGGAGATATTCAGTGAAACAAAAAAACAAAAAAGATGTTTTGGAAGTGTAAAATATATTATTTTCTTCTTTTTTTGTGTAAAAAAAACTCTTTTAAAAACAAAACTCGTTTTTACTTTTCAATATAGTACCAGATTACTTATATAATGAACTCCTCAAATATTTTACATAAAAATTCTGATTAAATATATATTGGGAAAAATGAACTTGATAACATATAATTAGTGCATATGCACTTACTAAAATAAATTTATTAGTTGTAAACTTGTAATCTGTCATGCAAACTATATATATATATATATATATATATATATATATTTTTTTTTTTTTTTTTTTTTCTTAAACAGGAATAAGATTTACGCACAAAGACTCTTATCTTTCATCATCCACATAAATATATATTGAAAAAAGAAAGGACTCGACAAAGAAATATTAATTTATGCAAACAACCATGCGCTAGTCATTAGCCGTATTAGGCGGTCAAAAAACGGTGCAAATTGTCCCATTATGGGGTTATTGGATTGATGATTTAAGAGGATTTGTTTTTTTTTTCAAATCACCTCTTATTGGATCTAATATTTATAAAAATCACTAACAATCCAAGGTTATTGAACTAATCATTTGTACAAATTCCTTAAAATCTCCTCTTATTGGAAAATTAGGATTTCACTAATAAAAACTGTTTTGAGGGATTTGTGAGAGATTTTCTAGTTAAAAACAAAAGAATCCAAATACCACCTTATGAGGTGAGATTTTCCAAATCCTCTTAAAACTTCATAAATTTGGATTTATCCAAATAACTCCAAATCATTGATACAATAAGCCCCCAATACAATGGTGAGCTAAAAACACAGGCGTCGAGTTCACTCACTAGCTGATCAAGTTATATCTGTTGGAACCAAATTTTAAAACCAAATGGGTTGAATAAAATTGTGGACAAATGTGAAAAGAAATGGGCTTTGGCTCATGAATGAGAAAGTGAGTTAAATGAAGGAGCACTTCATTTTATCCCACATTGGAAAGAAGGAACTTTTTCCTCTTGTTTAAATATAGACATTTCCAAACAAGGTTTAATAGCCTTTAGTGGGAGACTATGGAGGTTGAGAGAAAGGGGGCCATTATGCAAAAACACACACGCGCGTGCGCGCCGCCGGGCCGGGCCTGGGCCTGGGCGTGGGCTTGGGTCTTGGTGAATGTGGCCAAATTCCTATCAACGCTTTTTGTTAAAGCCCAAAACGAAATTGCATAATGTCAAGAATAAATCTTCCAGAAACTTCTAGAAGATTGAGTTCGGATTTTCGGTTTGATAAACACGAAAATAAATATGGAATATATCCATATCCCTTCGCTTCCACGCCAAGTAAAAAAGGATATTCTCCGAATATTTTTTCTAAGCATTCGCATGTCGAGTTCACTCACTAGCTGATCAAGTTATACCCGAGTAATCAAATGAAGTTCCACGATCATTCTTGTTTTTTTCCCTAATATTACTTCCATTTATCATTATGATAGCATCTTTTATATCAAACATAAAATATAGTATTTTTATAACAAGAAATGTTATCGGATTTGGTAGAATTGGAGAAGCCAGTTACTTCTGTGTAACGGGATCTTTATGTTTTTCAAGGGTTTTGTGGCTTTTGTTTTATGCCATGTTTTGTCTAGATGATGCTCTGTTTGTCAAGAGCTACAAACTTATGTCTTTTTGGTTTTAACTCTCAATAAAGCAATATTCAGTGAAAAAAAAAAAAAAAAAAAAAAACGTATCAAAAATCATTCCGGCGACAACAACTCTTGAGGAGAACTCGACTCCACATGTAGCTCCTCCGTCCATGCTACGGAGAACGAAAAGCTTCGATTTCCTTGGGCTGCGAAGATGGACCCAAAATTGTGAAATCTTCACCGTGCCACATCTTCGTCTTACTTGGAAGATGGTACGCCTATGATTGAGATCCCAAACCTTGTTCTGTTACTGGGTCTCGAAAACCAAAAGGGGTACGTGATTGGTCCATTCTCCTATTGGAGATATTCAGTGAAACAAAAAAACAAAAAAGATGTTTTGGAAGTGTAAAATATATTATTTTCTTCTTTTTTTGTGTAAAAAAAACTCTTTTAAAAACAAAACTCGTTTTTACTTTTCAATATAGTACCAGATTACTTATATAATGAACTCCTCAAATATTTTACATAAAAATTCTGATTAAATATATATTGGGAAAAATGAACTTGATAACATATAATTAGTGCATATGCACTTACTAAAATAAATTTATTAGTTGTAAACTTGTAATCTGTCATGCAAACTATATATATATATATATATATATTTTTTTTTTTTTTTTCTTAAACAGGAATAAGATTTACGCACAAAGACTCTTATCTTTCATCATCCACATAAATATATATTGAAAAAAGAAAGGACTCGACAAAGAAATATTAATTTATGCAAACAACCATGCGCTAGTCATTAGCCGTATTAGGCGGTCAAAAAACGGTGCAAATTGTCCCATTCTGGGGTTATTGGATTGATGATTTAAGAGGATTTGTTTTTTTTTTCAAATCACCTCTTATTGGATCTAATATTTATAAAAATCACTAACAATCCAAGGTTATTGAACTAATCATTTGTACAAATTCCTTAAAATCTCCTCTTATTGGAAAATTAGGATTTCACTAATAAAAACTGTTTTGAGGGATTTGTGAGAGATTTTCTAGTTAAAAACAAAAGAATCCAAATACCACCTTATGAGGTGAGATTTTCCAAATCCTCTTAAAACTTCATAAATTTGGATTTATCCAAATAACTCCAAATCATTGATACAATAAGCCCCCTATGGTGAGCTAAAAACACAGGCGTCGAGTTCACTCACTAGCTGATCAAGTTATATCTGTTGGAACCAAATTTTAAAACCAAATGGGTTGAATAAAATTATGGACAAATGTGAAAAGAAATGGGCTTTGGCTCATGAATGAGAAAGTGAGTTAAATGAAGGAGCACTTCATTTTATCCCACATTGGAAAGAAGGAACTTTTTCCTCTTGTTTAAATATAGACATTTCCAAACAAGGTTTAATAGCCTTTAGTGGGAGACTATGGAGGTTGAGAGAAAGGGGGCCATTATGCAAAAACACACACGCGCGTGCGCGCCGCCGGGCCGGGCCTGGGCCTGGGCGTGGGCTTGGGTCTTGGTGAATGTGGCCAAATTCCTATCAACGCTTTTTGTTAAAGCCCAAAACGAAATTGCATAATGTCAAGAATAAATCTTCCAGAAACTTCTAGAAGATTGAGTTCGGATTTTCGGTTTGATAAACACGAAAATAAATATGGAATATATCCATATCCCTTCGCTTCCACGCCAAGTAAAAAAGGATATTCTCCGAATATTTTTTCTAAGCATTCGCATGTCGAGTTCACTCACTAGCTGATCAAGTTATACCCGAGTAATCAAATGAAGTTCCACGATCATTCTTGTTTTTTTCCCTAATATTACTTCCATTTATCATTATGATAGCATCTTTTATATCAAACATAAAATATAGTATTTTTATAACAAGAAATGTTATCGGATTTGGTAGAATTGGAGAAGCCAGTTACTTCTGTGTAACGGGATCTTTATGTTTTTCAAGGGTTTTGTGGCTTTTGTTTTATGCCATGTTTTGTCTAGATGATGCTCTGTTTGTCAAGAGCTACAAACTTATGTCTTTTTGGTTTTAACTCTCAATAAAGCAATATTCAGTGAAAAAAAAAAAAAAAAAAAACGTATCAAAAATCATTCCGGCGACAACAACTCTTGAGGAGAACTCGACTCCACATGTAGCTCCTCCGTCCATGCTACGGAGAACGAAAAGCTTCGATTTCCTTGGGCTGCGAAGATGGACCCAAAATTGTGAAATCTTCACCGTGCCACATCTTCGTCTTACTTGGAAGATGGTACGCCTATGATTGAGATCCCAAACCTTGTTCTGTTACTGGGTCTCGAAAACCAAAAGGGGTACGTGATTGGTCCATTCTCCTATTGGAGATATTCAGTGAAACAAAAAAACAAAAAAGATGTTTTGGAAGTGTAAAATATATTATTTTCTTCTTTTTTTGTGTAAAAAAAACTCTTTTAAAAACAAAACTCGTTTTTACTTTTCAATATAGTACCAGATTACTTATATAATGAACTCCTCAAATATTTTACATAAAAATTCTGATTAAATATATATTGGGAAAAATGAACTTGATAACATATAATTAGTGCATATGCACTTACTAAAATAAATTTATTAGTTGTAAACTTGTAATCTGTCATGCAAACTATATATATATATATATATATATATATATATATTTTTTTTTTTTTTTTTTTTTCTTAAACAGGAATAAGATTTACGCACAAAGACTCTTATCTTTCATCATCCACATAAATATATATTGAAAAAAGAAAGGACTCGACAAAGAAATATTAATTTATGCAAACAACCATGCGCTAGTCATTAGCCGTATTAGGCGGTCAAAAAACGGTGCAAATTGTCCCATTATGGGGTTATTGGATTGATGATTTAAGAGGATTTGTTTTTTTTTTCAAATCACCTCTTATTGGATCTAATATTTATAAAAATCACTAACAATCCAAGGTTATTGAACTAATCATTTGTACAAATTCCTTAAAATCTCCTCTTATTGGAAAATTAGGATTTCACTAATAAAAACTGTTTTGAGGGATTTGTGAGAGATTTTCTAGTTAAAAACAAAAGAATCCAAATACCACCTTATGAGGTGAGATTTTCCAAATCCTCTTAAAACTTCATAAATTTGGATTTATCCAAATAACTCCAAATCATTGATACAATAAGCCCCCAATACAATGGTGAGCTAAAAACACAGGCGTCGAGTTCACTCACTAGCTGATCAAGTTATATCTGTTGGAACCAAATTTTAAAACCAAATGGGTTGAATAAAATTGTGGACAAATGTGAAAAGAAATGGGCTTTGGCTCATGAATGAGAAAGTGAGTTAAATGAAGGAGCACTTCATTTTATCCCACATTGGAAAGAAGGAACTTTTTCCTCTTGTTTAAATATAGACATTTCCAAACAAGGTTTAATAGCCTTTAGTGGGAGACTATGGAGGTTGAGAGAAAGGGGGCCATTATGCAAAAACACACACGCGCGTGCGCGCCGCCGGGCCGGGCCTGGGCCTGGGCGTGGGCTTGGGTCTTGGTGAATGTGGCCAAATTCCTATCAACGCTTTTTGTTAAAGCCCAAAACGAAATTGCATAATGTCAAGAATAAATCTTCCAGAAACTTCTAGAAGATTGAGTTCGGATTTTCGGTTTGATAAACACGAAAATAAATATGGAATATATCCATATCCCTTCGCTTCCACGCCAAGTAAAAAAGGATATTCTCCGAATATTTTTTCTAAGCATTCGCATGTCGAGTTCACTCACTAGCTGATCAAGTTATACCCGAGTAATCAAATGAAGTTCCACGATCATTCTTGTTTTTTTCCCTAATATTACTTCCATTTATCATTATGATAGCATCTTTTATATCAAACATAAAATATAGTATTTTTATAACAAGAAATGTTATCGGATTTGGTAGAATTGGAGAAGCCAGTTACTTCTGTGTAACGGGATCTTTATGTTTTTCAAGGGTTTTGTGGCTTTTGTTTTATGCCATGTTTTGTCTAGATGATGCTCTGTTTGTCAAGAGCTACAAACTTATGTCTTTTTGGTTTTAACTCTCAATAAAGCAATATTCAGTGAAAAAAAAAAAAAAAAAAAAAAAACGTATCAAAAATCATTCCGGCGACAACAACTCTTGAGGAGAACTCGACTCCACATGTAGCTCCTCCGTCCATGCTACGGAGAACGAAAAGCTTCGATTTCCTTGGGCTGCGAAGATGGACCCAAAATTGTGAAATCTTCACCGTGCCACATCTTCGTCTTACTTGGAAGATGGTACGCCTATGATTGAGATCCCAAACCTTGTTCTGTTACTGGGTCTCGAAAACCAAAAGGGGTACGTGATTGGTCCATTCTCCTATTGGAGATATTCAGTGAAACAAAAAAACAAAAAAGATGTTTTGGAAGTGTAAAATATATTATTTTCTTCTTTTTTTGTGTAAAAAAAACTCTTTTAAAAACAAAACTCGTTTTTACTTTTCAATATAGTACCAGATTACTTATATAATGAACTCCTCAAATATTTTACATAAAAATTCTGATTAAATATATATTGGGAAAAATGAACTTGATAACATATAATTAGTGCATATGCACTTACTAAAATAAATTTATTAGTTGTAAACTTGTAATCTGTCATGCAAACTATATATATATATATATATATATTTTTTTTTTTTTTTTCTTAAACAGGAATAAGATTTACGCACAAAGACTCTTATCTTTCATCATCCACATAAATATATATTGAAAAAAGAAAGGACTCGACAAAGAAATATTAATTTATGCAAACAACCATGCGCTAGTCATTAGCCGTATTAGGCGGTCAAAAAACGGTGCAAATTGTCCCATTCTGGGGTTATTGGATTGATGATTTAAGAGGATTTGTTTTTTTTTTCAAATCACCTCTTATTGGATCTAATATTTATAAAAATCACTAACAATCCAAGGTTATTGAACTAATCATTTGTACAAATTCCTTAAAATCTCCTCTTATTGGAAAATTAGGATTTCACTAATAAAAACTGTTTTGAGGGATTTGTGAGAGATTTTCTAGTTAAAAACAAAAGAATCCAAATACCACCTTATGAGGTGAGATTTTCCAAATCCTCTTAAAACTTCATAAATTTGGATTTATCCAAATAACTCCAAATCATTGATACAATAAGCCCCCTATGGTGAGCTAAAAACACAGGCGTCGAGTTCACTCACTAGCTGATCAAGTTATATCTGTTGGAACCAAATTTTAAAACCAAATGGGTTGAATAAAATTATGGACAAATGTGAAAAGAAATGGGCTTTGGCTCATGAATGAGAAAGTGAGTTAAATGAAGGAGCACTTCATTTTATCCCACATTGGAAAGAAGGAACTTTTTCCTCTTGTTTAAATATAGACATTTCCAAACAAGGTTTAATAGCCTTTAGTGGGAGACTATGGAGGTTGAGAGAAAGGGGGCCATTATGCAAAAACACACACGCGCGTGCGCGCCGCCGGGCCGGGCCTGGGCCTGGGCGTGGGCTTGGGTCTTGGTGAATGTGGCCAAATTCCTATCAACGCTTTTTGTTAAAGCCCAAAACGAAATTGCATAATGTCAAGAATAAATCTTCCAGAAACTTCTAGAAGATTGAGTTCGGATTTTCGGTTTGATAAACACGAAAATAAATATGGAATATATCCATATCCCTTTGCTTCCACGCCAAGTAAAAAAGGATATTCTCCGAATATTTTTTCTAAGCATTCGCATGTCGAGTTCACTCACTAGCTGATCAAGTTATACCCGAGTAATCAAATGAAGTTCCACGATCATTCTTGTTTTTTTCCCTAATATTACTTCCACGGTAAATTCCTTGGAAGAAACATAGGACTCTCTACGTGACCCACGAAGCTTTTAGAACGAAAAAAGATATCTGCACTACTTTTTCCAAACTCATCAACTCTTCTAGCCTTGTCTTCTTTGGGATTGTAATATATAAGAAAATAATGTTGGGAATGTCCTGAAATCATTTGTATTTCTCTAGTTATAGTTGTAACGTCAAGGTTGCATAATCGTTTAATATTAGGTGATTATAATGTCTTGCTAGAGACCGCTTATAATCTATGAGTTATGAACTCATTGCTAGTATTATACGATCCTATAGGGTCACACACCTAAGCAAATTGGATCAAAGTATATTTGGGTTTTAGAGAATGTTTTATTTATATGATAAATTAAATAAAGTAAAATATATATACAAATGTGATTATGTATATGTTTGCAAACGTATAATGAATAAGTGTATTCATTATGGACTCCACGTAAATGGGCATATGATATTAAGCCCATAAACTAATACTTAATTAGGTTTATGAGTTCAATATATATAAGAGTGTGTAGACGTCTTCGTTAACACAAGTTACACGTGAGCCGCAATACTAAAACCCTAGAGTTTAGACAAAGTAGTTTGTCAAAGCTTCTTGAGATTTGATCTCGACGGCACTAGCATCCCGTTCCGATCCAATTTGTGTGCGTGTGGATACCGATAGAGGCACTACACTTGGAGTGCTCAGACAACCTTGAACTAATTCCGATTATCTTCCGCTGCTAAGTATCAAGGTATATCCAAGTCTCTTAGATCTAGATTTATCTCAATATTTGCATGTGATCCTGGAATTGATTCATAAGTATTTATAAAGGGTTATAAACCTATATGAATTCCAACAGTGGTATCAGAGCGTACTTGCTTAATTTTGTTTTGAATCTAGTTCACTGCTTGTTAGTTGTTTCACGTGTTCATGTAGAACTTAACTTGACATAAGGTTGAATCAGTTTAATTTTCATGACAATTATAACATGCGTATGTGAATATTGACTTGTTCGCTGTTTTGGAATAAGAATATTGGTTTCTAGAAAAGTCAATT
The DNA here is from genome assembly GCA_026724425.1 of Erythrophleum ivorense. NCBI lineage: Eukaryota > Viridiplantae > Streptophyta > Magnoliopsida > Fabales > Fabaceae > Erythrophleum > Erythrophleum ivorense. Next base: position 2,220,371 of record JAIUCV010000077.1, on the reverse strand, counting down.
CCTTTTAATAATCGTATATGGAGATATAAAGATTTGCTTATGGAAACTTGATAATTTTGCTTGATGTGATCATTCCATTATTATAATCGTATCAAAGCTGTTCACGTAAGACATATGCCTCATCTCTGTTTCTGCATGTCACGTACATTTGGTTCATGCACATATGAATTAAAGTCAACACGTTTTACTGCAATAACTGATTGCTTGATTTTAGTTAAATATATTGCTTGAATTATATGATTTGTTATATCGGATATATAATCATTCGTTCTCTTGATTTAGTCTTTGAAACTGAATTCCAGAGGAATAATAATGATTAAAATTTCTTATATTTTTAACTCAAGTTTTAATATGATTAAGACACATGAATTAAATCAAAAATTAATTAATTAATTAATTTTAGATTTTAATAAGATTAAAATTATTCCAATTATTTATAATCCAATTTAGATACATATAAGATATGTATTAGTTACATTTAAAACTATATTAGATATAAAATTTAATATTAACTAAAATTGGATTAAAATCTAATTCCTCATTTAATATCAAGTATTTTGATGCCTCTCCAATTTTGTCAACTGTCAAGGCTTGTTTCGTTGTGTGATGGGCTTGCTAAGCAAGGTGTCTACAATTACATAAGTAAGACAGATGGTAATGGTTACCATACGAAACAAAATTGGTTTACTTGACTAAGCTATCAAAACGGTTTTGGGCTTAGAGGCATAGGTTGGATTAGACATAAGATGTCATCTAACAACCAAGAATTATATTTGATATAATTAGCAATGTTGTTGCTTACCTAAATAACTAGGCATTCGGGCGATGAGCCAAAGCTCACTTGAATTCTAGTAAAATAAGGATCTTGGATCATTATGTTCAATTTGAGGACATTATTGTTTTGAATATAATGTGAGTTTTCTTAATTGTTGAGATTTCTCTAATTTATAAACATCATATTAACATCTTCTACTTTTCTTTGATTCAGCTATGACAAACCCTCACAGTTCATTTTCACTTCGATCTGTCCTTGAGAAGGACAAGCTGAATGGATCGAATTTCCTTGAATGGTACCGAAACCTGAGAATTGTTCTCAAACAGGAGAAAAAGGACTATGTCTTGGAAAAGAAACTTCCTGAAAAACCTAAGACAAATGCCCAACATGCAGAGAGGAATGCTTGGGATAAGCATGCCAGTGATATGGTTGATGTGTGTTGTCTTATGTTGGCTACCATGAACTCGGACTTGCAGAAGCAATATGAGAACGTGGATTCGCCAATCGACATGATCACTAGCCTGAAGGGTATGTTTCAGGAGCAAGCACGAACTGAGAGATACCAAACGGTTAAAAATCTCATTGAGTGCAAGCTCCCTAAAAACAGTCCAGTTAGTCCTCATGTCATTAAGATGATGGGTTATATCGATAACCTGGCAAAACTGGACTGCCCAATCAGCCAAGAGTTGGCCACTGACCTCATCCTGCAGTCATTGCCGTCAAGTTTTGATCAGTTTGTTATGAACTATAACATGAACAACATGACAAAGACTTTGACTGAGCTGCATGGAATGCTTAAATCTGCTGAACCCAACATCATGAAGGACACCCCTCACGTCCTAATGGTACAAGGGGGTAATAAGTTTAAGAAACATGGTAAGGACAAGGGAAAGGGTAAGGTAAGCTGGGTTAAGAATCCAAGCAGTTCTACTCCCTCTCCTAAGACCAAGCCTGGTCCTTCTGGTGAAGACAAGTGCCATTATTGTAATGGTTCTGGTCATTGGAAGAGAAACTGCAAGAAATACTTGGAAGATCTGAAAAAGAAGAAGAAGACTTTTGAGACTTCATCTTCAGGTATTTATGTTATAGAAGTAAATGTTGCTACTTCCAATTCTACTTCTTGGGTATTAGATACCGGCTGTGGTGCTCATATCTGTGTTAATATGCAGGGCCTAAGCAAAAGTAGAACTTTGGAGAAAGGACAAGTGGACCTGCGCGTGGGAAATGGAGCAAGAGTTGCTGCATTAGCTGTAGGAACATTTCATTTGTCTTTGCCCTCAGGCATGGTTTTAGAACTTAAAAATTGCTACTATGTACCTGCTATAAGCAGAAATATTATTTCAATTTCATGTTTGGATTTGGAAGGATTTCATTTTTCGATTAAAGACAAGTGTTGTTTATTTGATCGTGATAATATGTTTTATGGTAGTGGTCCATTAGAGAATGGGCTTTATGTTCTAAACCAAAGTGTGCCTATCTATAACATTAGAACCAAAAGATTTAAGTCAAATGACTCGAATCAGACTTTCCTTTGGCATTGTCGTTTGGGCCACATAAATGAGAAGCGCATTCAAAAACTTCATAGTGATGGACTTTTGAGCTCATTTGATTATGAATCATTTGAAAAATGTGAGTCTTGTTTACTTGGAAAAATGACTAAGGCTCCTTTTACTGGACACAGTGAAAGGGTCAGCGACTTATTGGGCCTTATACATACCGATGTGTGTGGACCAATGAGTATAAATGCTAGAGGAAACTATCAGTACTTCATCACATTTACTGATGACTTTAGTAGATATGGTTATGTTTATCTAATGAAACATAAGTCTGAGTCTTTTGAAAAGTTCAAAGAATTTCAGAATGAAGTACAAAACCAGCTTGGTAAAACAATCAAAGCCCTTCGATCAGATCGAGGAGGAGAATATTTAAGCCAAGCTTTTAATGATCATCTTAGAGAGTGTGGAATTGTTTCACAACTCACTCCTCCAGGAACACCACAATGGAATGGTGTATCTGAAAGGAGAAATCGGACTTTATTAGATATGGTTCGATCAATGATGAGTCATACAGATCTTCCATTATCCTTTTGGGGATATGCTATAGAAACGTCTGCGTTTACGCTAAACAGATGTCCATCAAAATCAGTTCAAAAGACACCATATGAGATATGGACTGGAAAAGTTCCTAATCTGTCTTTCATGAGAATTTGGGGTTGTGAAGCTTTTGTAAAACGTTTACTACCTGATAAGCTTGGACCTAAATCTGATAAATGCTACTTTGTTGGTTATCCAAAAGAAACCAAAGGTTATTACTTTTACAACCCTGCCGAGACCAAAGTGTTTGTTGCTCGAAATGGTGTCTTTTTGGAGAGAGAATTTCTTTCTAAGAAGAACAGTGGGAGTAAAGTACAACTCGAAGAAGTTCGAGAAACACAGGAGGCTCCGACTTCCCAGGAAGAGCATCAGTTAGATTTACGAAGAGTCGTAGTATCTACACCTGTGGAACCTGAGGTACGTAGGTCCGAGAGGACTCGTCACGAACCTACTAGATATGGGGTTTGGGTGACAGATGATCACGATCTATTTCTTATAGAAAATGATGAACCTACGTCTTTCGAAGAAGCAATGATGGGCCCTGATTCCGAAAAGTGGCTAAAGGCCGCAGATTCCGAAATGGAATCCATGTCAGAAAACAAAGTATGGACTTTGGTTGATTTACCTGATGGTGTTAAAGCCATTGAGTGTAAATGGGTTTTCAAGAAGAAAATCGACATGGATGGTAATATTCAGATATACAAAGCTAGATTGGTGGCAAAAGGTGATAAACAAATTCATGGTATAGACTATGATGAGACCTATTCCCCAGTCGCAATGCTTAAATCCATTCGGATTCTCCTAGCAACTGCCGCTTATTATGATTATGAGATATGGCAGATGGATGTGAAAACAGCTTTCCTTAATGGAAATCTCGAAGAGGATGTGTACATGACACAACCTGAAGGTTTCACTAGTCCTGAAAATGCTGGGAAAGTGTGCAAGCTTCAACGTGCCATCTATGGGTTGAAGCAAGCATCTCGGAGTTGGAATCTTCGTTTTGATGAAGCAATCAAAGAGTTTGATTTCATTAGAAATGAAGAAGAACCGTGCGTTTACAAGAAGACTAGTGGGAGCGCAGTTGCATTTTTGGTATTGTATGTAGATGACATACTTCTCATTGGGAATGATATTCCTTTGCTCAAGTCTGTAAAGGCTTGGCTGGGAAGTTGTTTCTCAATGAAAGACATGGGAGAAGCCGCTTACATTCTTGGAATAAGAATCTATAGAGATAGATTAAATAAGCTTATCGGACTTTGTCAAGATACTTATATAGATAAGGTCTTGCACAGGTTTAGTATGCATGATTCCAAGAAAGGTTTTCTACCAATGTCTCATGGCATTACTCTTAGCAAGACGCAGTGTCCTTCGACACATGATGAGCGAGAGCGCATGAGTAGAATCCCATATGCTTCTGCTATAGGATCTATTATGTATGCCATGCTTTGTACTCGCCCAGATATTGCATGTGCTTTAAGCATGACGAGTAGATACCAATCGGATCCAGGTGAGAGTCACTGGACAGCAGTCAAAAACATTCTTAAATATTTAAGAAATACTAAGGATAAGTTTTTGGTTTATGGAGGAAGTGATGAGCTTGTTTTGAGTGGTTACACTGATGCTAGTTTTCAGACAGACAAAGATGATTTCCGATCACAATCTGGATTTATCTTTTGTCTTAATGGAGGCGCAGTGAGCTGGAAGAGCTCCAAGCAAAGCACCGTGGCAGACTCAACAACTGAAGCTGAATACATCGCTGCTTCTGAAGCGGCAAAGGAGGCTGTTTGGATTAGGAAGTTTGTTACTGAACTAGGTGTGATTCCTAGTATTTCTGGCCCGGTGGATCTATATTGTGACAATAATGGAGCCATTGCTCAGGCAAGAGAACCTAGATCACACCAGAAATCCAAACACATAGAAAGGCGATATCATCTCATTCGTGATATTGTTGATAGAGGAGATGTGAAGATTAGCAGAGTCTCAACGGATGCAAATGTTGCTGATCCTTTGACGAAGCCTCTTCCACGGCCTAAGCATGAGAGTCATACTACTGCTATAGGCATTAGATTTCTTAAACAGTGATCTTGTTTCTAGTGGGAGCTTTTCTTTTATTTTATGATATGATGTTCATGTTAACATACATTTGATTATGTTTTCGAGTTTAATGAAATTTGTTTCAGAATTATTTAATTATTGATTAAATATAAGTCCCAAAATAATTTAAGTTATTTTTTTATAGGTCATCAAGTATGTGACTTGGTCATGAAACCCTATAAATGATAAATGATATGAATTATTGAAAGTCCCTAGTCAAGGTTATTAACATGGGACATTAATAACTAAAATGACTAGTATGTGAGGTGACTGATGACTAAGTTTCGTGGAGTCATTAATATGTTGTATTAAAGTCAATCACATAGATATGTGTTGGTGAACACGATATTGGACTGACCCGTCATGAGAACTTTACAAGATTGTTATATGAGTGTCATAAAAGTTTCTCATTATAACTATAGAGTATAGTCCTTTGACCTGAGTTCATCATGATATTTTATGCATGGATTAGTGTGCTTTGACTCTATCAAACATCAACCGTAAAAGGTGACCATAAAGATAGTGATTGGGTACATTATGAATTGTGTGAGATACATGGATAGAACAAGATGGAATTTGTCCCTCCTAAGTAACGGGAGAATATGTCTTTGGGCCTATCGAAGATTTGATACTGAGAAATGCATGGCCGTGCTCAAACGAGGTGAATGTCAATCGTTTGTTTGATCAGTATAAATCATAGTTCGATAAACGTGATCTAGCTCAATGAGGATGACACCATTTCTTGCCTTATGCTGAGATCGAGATATAGAGACAAAGGGATTGTAGGAATAGCTGATTCCAGTACAAGTGGGAGATTGTTGGGAATGTCCTGAAATCATTTGTATTTCTCTAGTTATAGTTGTAACGTCAAGGTTGCATAATCGTTTAATATTAGGTGATTATAATGTCTTGCTAGAGACCGCTTATAATCTATGAGTTATGAACTCATTGCTAGTATTATACGATCCTATAGGGTCACACACCTAAGCAAATTGGATCAAAGTATATTTGGGTTTTAGAGAATGTTTTATTTATATGATAAATTAAATAAAGTAAAATATATATACAAATGTGATTATGTATATGTTTGCAAACGTATAATGAATAAGTGTATTCATTATGGACTCCACGTAAATGGGCATATGATATTAAGCCCATAAACTAATACTTAATTAGGTTTATGAGTTCAATATATATAAGAGTGTGTAGACGTCTTCGTTAACACAAGTTACACGTGAGCCGCAATACTAAAACCCTAGAGTTTAGACAAAGTAGTTTGTCAAAGCTTCTTGAGATTTGATCTCGACGGCACTAGCATCCCGTTCCGATCCAATTTGTGTGCGTGTGGATACCGGTAGAGGCACTACACTTGGAGTGCTCAGACAACCTTGAACTAATTCCGATTATCTTCCGCTGCTAAGTATCAAGGTATATCCAAGTCTCTTAGATCTAGATTTATCTCAATATTTGCATGTGATCCTGGAATTGATTCATAAGTATTTATAAAGGGTTATAAACCTATATGAATTCCAACAGTGGTATCAGAGCGTACTTGCTTAATTTTGTTTTGAATCTAGTTCACTGCTTGTTAGTTGTTTCACGTGTTCATGTAGAACTTAACTTGACATAAGGTTGAATCAGTTTAATTTTCATGACAACTATAACATGCGTATGTGAATATTGACTTGTTCGCTGTTTTGGAATAAGAATATTGGTTTCTAGAAAAGTCAATTCCTTTTAATAATCGTATATGGAGATATAAAGATTTGCTTATGGAAACTTGATAATTTTGCTTGATGTGATCATTCCATTATTATAATCGTATCAAAGCTGTTCACGTAAGACATATGCCTCATCTCTGTTTCTGCATGTCACGTACATTTGGTTCATGCACATATGAATTAAAGTCAACACGTTTTACTGCAATAACTGATTGCTTGATTTTAGTTAAATATATTGCTTGAATTATATGATTTGTTATATCGGATATATAATCATTCGTTCTCTTGATTTAGTCTTTGAAACTGAATTCCAGAGGAATAATAATGATTAAAATTTCTTATATTTTTAACTCAAGTTTTAATATGATTAAGACACATGAATTAAATCAAAAATTAATTAATTAATTAATTTTAGATTTTAATAAGATTAAAATTATTCCAATTATTTATAATCCAATTTAGATACATATAAGATATGTATTAGTTACATTTAAAACTATATTAGATATAAAATTTAATATTAACTAAAATTGGATTAAAATCTAAAATTGGATTAATATTAAAAAGGGATTGCCACCATCTCGGTCAGATCCTTTCACGATTGATTTAGAGCCCGGGACAGCTCCGATATCGAAGACACCTTACAGGATGGCTCCAGCAGAGATGGCAGAGCTGAAGAAGCAGCTAGAGGACCTTTTGAGTAAAGGGTTCATCAGACCTAGTGTTTCGCCGTGGGGAGCGCCAGTGTTGTTTGTTAAGAAGAAGGATGGCAGTTTTCGGTTGTGCATCGATTACCGGGGACTTAACCGAGTCACAGTGAAGAACAGGTACCCACTTCCGAGGATTGATGAGTTGTTGGATCAGTTGAGAGGTGCTACCTGGTTCTCTAAGATCGACTTGGCATCGGGTTATCATCAGATCCCGATAGATGAGGCGGATGTCCGGAAGACAGCTTTTCGGACGAGGTATGGGCATTTTGAGTTTGTGGTCATGCCTTTTGGTTTGACTAATGCGCCGGCAGCATTTATGAGGTTGATGAACGACGTGTTCAGAGAGTTTCTGGATGTGTTTGTCATTATTTTCATTGATGACATTTTGGTGTATTCGAGGAGTCCAGAGGAGCATGCGACTCATTTGAGGCTTGTGTTGGAGAAGCTTCGAGAGCAGAAGCTGTTTGCCAAGTTGAGCAAGTGCAGCTTTTGGCAGAGGGAGATGGGTTTTCTTGGCCACATTGTTTCTGCAGAGGGAGTATCTGTGGATCCGGCTAAGATTGAGGCCATCAGGGATTGGCCTAGACCGAGTAGTGCTACCGAGATCAGGAGTTTTCTGGGTTTAGCAGGCTACTACAGGAGGTTCGTCAAGGGGTTTGCGAGTATGTCTCAGCCGATGACGAGGTTGACTGGCAAGGATGTGCCGTTTGTGTGGTCGCAGGAGTGCGAGGAGAGCTTTGGGAAGCTCAAGGAGATGTTGACTAGTACACCAGTTTTGGCACTACCCGACCCGGGGAAGCCATATGTAGTGTACACAGATGCTTCAGGTGTTGGACTTGGTTGTGTTTTGATGCAGGAGGGCAGAGTGATTGCCTATGCTTCGAGGCAGTTGCAGGGCAGTGAGCGCAACCGTCCTACACATGATCTTGAGTTGGGAGCAGTGGTTTTTGCACTCAAGATTTGGAGGTCGTATCTTTATGGTGGTAGGGTGCAGATCTTTACAGATCACAAGAGTCTACAGCACATTTTCACTCAGCCTTTGCTGAATGCGAGACAGACGCGTTGGGTGGAGTTTCTGGCAGACTATGACCTGGATATTGTTTACCATCCAGGCAAGGCCAATTTGGTGGCAGATGCTTTGAGTCGACGGAGGGTTGATTCAGATAGAGAGCGTGGTGTTGAGGCTTTGGTCAGTGAGTTGAGTACATTGCGTCTATGTGCTATTTCTGAGGAGCCGTTGGGCTTGGAGGCGGCTGACCAGGCAGATTTACTTAGCAGGATCAGAGTGGCTCAGCAGGATGATCCGGTTTTGTTGGATGCATCGCGGGCAGCTGGTTCTGAGTATCAGGTCTCTTCGAATGGGACTATCTTAGTTCGTGGGCGAGTTTGTGTGCCCAAGGATGAGGAGTTGAGGCAGGAGGTTTTGAGAGAGGCTCATTCGAGCAAGTTTTCGATTCATCCGGGTGCGACCAAGATGTACCGTGACCTCAAACGGTATTATCATTGGGTTGGGATGAAGAGGGATGTGGCGGATTGGGTTGCGAGGTGCAACACTTGTTCTTTGGTCAAGGCAGAGCATCAGGTGCCTAGTGGTCTTTTGCAGAGTTTACCCATTCCAGAGTGGAAGTGGGATATGATCACTATGGATTTTGTTGTGGGATTGCCGATCTCACGGACTTTCGATGCTATTTGGGTCATTGTGGATCGCTTGACCAAGTCAGCACATTTCTTGGCTATCAAGAAGACAGATGGAGCGGCTGTCTTAGCTAGGAAGTTTGTGCGAGAGATTGTGAGGCTGCATGGAGTGCCAGCCAGTATCGTGTCGGATAGAGATCCGAGGTTTGCTTCAGAGTTTTGGAGGGCATTTCAGACTGAGATGGGCACTAAGGTGCATATGAGTACAGCGTATCATCCGCAGACAGATGGGCAGTCAGAGAGGACTATTCAGACTTTGGAGGATCTGCTTAGGATGTGTGTACTGGATTGGGGTGGTCATTGGGCTGATCATCTGTGTTTGGCAGAGTTTGCCTATAACAACAGTTTTCAGTCTAGTATTGGTATGGCTCCTTATGAGGCTTTGTATGGGAGGCCATGCAGGACACCCTTATGCTGGACCCAAGTGGGGGAGCGCAGCATGTTTGGAGCTAGTTTTGTTCAGGAGACGACGGAGAAGATTCGTGTCTTGAGGCTGAACATGAAGGAGGCTCAGGATAGACAGAGGAGTTATGCAGATAGGCGGCGACGTGAGCTTGAGTTTCAGGTGGGAGATAGAGTTTATCTCAAGATGGCTATGTTGAGGGGCCCTAACAGGTCCATAGCAGAGAACAAGCTCAGTCCGCGATTTATGGGTCCGTTTCCAGTGGTGGAGCGAGTTGGGCCAGTGGCTTATCGGTTGGAGTTGCCACCGATTATGAGCGCCTTTCATAAGGTGTTTCATGTTTCGATGTTGAGGAGGTGTTTGCGTCCTTCAGAGGAGGTAGTGGTTGAGATTCCAGAGGATCTTCAGCCAGATATGACAGTTCCGGCAGTTCCTGTGAGGATTCTTGAGAGGAGAGTCAAGGTTCTGCGGAACAAGAGGGTGCCATTGTTGAGAGTCTTGTGGGACTGTAGTGGCACAGAGGAGCAGACTTGGGAGCCAGAGGCAAAGATGAAGCTGAAGTTCGGAAAGTGGTTCGACAAGCAGGCTGTGGAGTGATTCATCTTTGTGGTTCTAGTCTTGTTTTTGGTTTTGTTGTTGTTGGTTTTGGACTTATGTATTTTCGTTTTGTGTACGATATACATTTTTGGAGTTATATGAGATGGAGTTTTGCCTCATATTTTTGGTTATGGTTTGGATGTTACAAGTTTCTTTGGCCGGTGGGGTCATTGGAAGTTTTTAGTCATATGTTGGTACGCGTTTCAGATTTTATTACTCGTTTTGTCTAGAGGCGGTGGGCCTTGTAGACGGTGGTTCTATTTGTGTTGGGACGTTAGGTGCCCAACGGACTTATATTGGGGGTCGCTACCTCGATATGGGTTGTTTTAGTGACAGTGGGTCACGTTTTGGTTGTGACAGGGATCACATTTTGGTTGTGACTTCAGGTCACGTTTGGTTTTGTGACATTGGTCACATTTTGGTACTGGACCGTGAGTTGCAGTACGGATGTCATGACTGCGGTTATGGCATTGAGAGTAATAATATCTTGGAAACATGCGTATAACATAGGACTAAAATTTGAGTTTTGAGGTCTTGGAGAGACGTTTGTGTTGGGATTCGAGGACGAATCCATTTTAGTGGGGGAGAATTGTAACATCCGTGAACCAGAAAGTTGTGTTGGAAGTGGTGTTGGACGATGCTAGGGGTTCGGGAGTAGTTGGCACATGCTCTTAGAGGTGTGAATTGAGGATTGGCTGTGCATGTTCTTGTTTGATTGTTGTGCAGTCGGTCTAAGGTTCAAGCATCGCGAAGAAAGTGTGTTAAATTCTTCTGAACGACTAGTATCGATCGACACCCGAAGGGTGTCGATCGACACCGGTTATCGGGTTTGATTTCCGGTTTAAGTCGATCGATTTGCATTTGGGTTGGTTTTGGTCGATGGGTGTCGACCGACACCAAGGGAGGGTGTCGATCGACACCGGTTATGGTGAAATCGACCGGTTTGATTCAAGTCGGCTGGTTTTGGGCTGGTTTGGGCGAGAAAAGCCCTAGACTCGCGTTTTTAAGCCCTGTGGCCGCGAGAAAGGCACAGTTTTCGAGATATCAAGGTTCTTAGGCGATTTTTGGAGGATTGGAGGTGATTTCTGAGTTTCTGGGTTGAATCCGTGGCTGTTCTTCGTTGTTCCTTCTCCTTTCCTTCCTTCTAATCCGTTTCTAAGGTGAGTGCGTGACTGTAGGTCCGTTATTCATTAGAGATTGTTTGATTTTGAGTTTATGTTGTTGTTTATGAGTTGTTCTTCGTTTTTGTGTGGTTTGATGCGTTTATGGGGGTTGAATCCCATTGATTGGTGTTAGTTTTTACTATTTTCGCACTGTTTCTTCGCGTTTGGTTTCTGGGCGTCGAGCCGGTGTCGAGCGACACTCGATGAGTGTCGATCGACACTCGGGAGGCTGGCGTCGATCGACACCATAGAGGTGTCGGTCGACACCAACCTGGGTGTCAGGAAACGTGGGTGTTTCCTGACAGGGAGTTCATGTTGTTGTGGTTTAATGTTGAGCATTGTTATGGTGGTTGTTTATTGTGATGTTTGTCTAGTGTTTGACGTAATTGGCCTGTAGGCAGGATGATCCACTCACTAAGTATTTATGATAATACTTACGCATCTCTATTCCAATGTGATGCAGGTAACAGCAATGTTCTTCCGCGGAAAGAGACCGAGAGAAGAGGATGATGAGATTAGGAATTTGATTCTGGCTTTGTTGTTATGGTTGACCAGAAATTCATGAGTTAGGGTGTTAGGATTTATTTTAATAATGTAGCAAACCGGCTTAGGTTGCTTATTGGTTATTGGTTTTATTGGTTTTATTCTTTATTGGTTATTGTTGAATAATTATTTATGATTTAATAATATATTGATTTGCTTCCGCATTCGTGTTGAATTAGCTGTTGAGGACTAATATTTATGGGAATATTAATCTGGGCTAATTATTTATTAAAAAAAAAAAGTTTGGTTGTTTCAACACTGATGCTAGTTTTCAGACAGACAAAGATGATTTCCGATCACAATCTGGATTTATCTTTTGTCTTAATGGAGGCGCAGTGAGCTGGAAGAGCTCCAAGCAAAGCACCGTGGCAGACTCAACAACTGAAGCTGAATACATCGCTGCTTCTGAAGCGGCAAAGGAGGCTGTTTGGATTAGGAAGTTTGTTACTGAACTAGGTGTGATTCCTAGTATTTCTGGCCCGGTGGATCTATATTGTGACAATAATGGAGCCATTGCTCAGGCAAGAGAACCTAGATCACACCAGAAATCCAAACACATAGAAAGGCGATATCATCTCATTCGTGATATTGTTGATAGAGGAGATGTGAAGATTAGCAGAGTCTCAACGGATGCAAATGTTGCTGATCCTTTGACGAAGCCTCTTCCACGGCCTAAGCATGAGAGTCATACTACTGCTATAGGCATTAGATTTCTTAAACAGTGATCTTGTTTCTAGTGGGAGCTTTTCTTTTATTTTATGATATGATGTTCATGTTAACATACATTTGATTATGTTTTCGAGTTTAATGAAATTTGTTTCAGAATTATTTAATTATTGATTAAATATAAGTCCCAAAATAATTTAAGTTATTTTTTTATAGGTCATCAAGTATGTGACTTGGTCATGAAACCCTATAAATGATAAATGATATGAATTATTGAAAGTCCCTAGTCAAGGTTATTAACATGGGACATTAATAACTAAAATGACTAGTATGTGAGGTGACTGATGACTAAGTTTCGTGGAGTCATTAATATGTTGTATTAAAGTCAATCACATAGATATGTGTTGGTGAACACGATATTGGACTGACCCGTCATGAGAACTTTACAAGATTGTTATATGAGTGTCATAAAAGTTTCTCATTATAACTATAGAGTATAGTCCTTTGACCTGAGTTCATCATGATATTTTATGCATGGATTAGTGTGCTTTGACTCTATCAAACATCAACCGTAAAAGGTGACCATAAAGATAGTGATTGGGTACATTATGAATTGTGTGAGATACATGGATAGAACAAGATGGAATTTGTCCCTCCTAAGTAACGGGAGAATATGTCTTTGGGCCTATCGAAGATTTGATACTGAGAAATGCATGGCCGTGCTCAAACGAGGTGAATGTCAATCGTTTGTTTGATCAGTATAAATCATAGTTCGATAAACGTGATCTAGCTCAATGAGGATGACACCATTTCTTGCCTTATGCTGAGATCGAGATATAGAGACAAAGGGATTGTAGGAATAGCTGATTCCAGTACAAGTGGGAGATTGTTGGGAATGTCCTGAAATCATTTGTATTTCTCTAGTTATAGTTGTAACGTCAAGGTTGCATAATCGTTTAATATTAGGTGATTATAATGTCTTGCTAGAGACCGCTTATAATCTATGAGTTATGAACTCATTGCTAGTATTATACGATCCTATAGGGTCACACACCTAAGCAAATTGGATCAAAGTATATTTGGGTTTTAGAGAATGTTTTATTTATATGATAAATTAAATAAAGTAAAATATATATACAAATGTGATTATGTATATGTTTGCAAACGTATAATGAATAAGTGTATTCATTATGGACTCCACGTAAATGGGCATATGATATTAAGCCCATAAACTAATACTTAATTAGGTTTATGAGTTCAATATATATAAGAGTGTGTAGACGTCTTCGTTAACACAAGTTACACGTGAGCCGCAATACTAAAACCCTAGAGTTTAGACAAAGTAGTTTGTCAAAGCTTCTTGAGATTTGATCTCGACGGCACTAGCATCCCGTTCCGATCCAATTTGTGTGCGTGTGGATACCGGTAGAGGCACTACACTTGGAGTGCTCAGACAACCTTGAACTAATTCCGATTATCTTCCGCTGCTAAGTATCAAGGTATATCCAAGTCTCTTAGATCTAGATTTATCTCAATATTTGCATGTGATCCTGGAATTGATTCATAAGTATTTATAAAGGGTTATAAACCTATATGAATTCCAACAAATAAAACCTGTGAACGGAACGGTATGGTTGAAATATTAATTCGCCGGTGCTAATAGTACCCTTGCAACAGAATAAGTGATCTCCAGTTAAATCTTTCCAACAAGGAACCACGACAGAAACTTTTGCCCATTCTTGTAAGTTGTCATCCATCAGAACCCACAAAGTGAATCTACCCTGAGATGATGGACCTACTACTAAGGCTATCTTTCCGTTGTAGCTCACCAATTCAGACCTACACCAATTTAAGATTTGGATTCGGACACCCTCCGGTAGTGTAATAAGACTGAACTCCTCAAATCTCAAATCAAAGCACACTAATACGTCGTCAAGGTTTTTGTTGGTAGATTTTTTGTTGCTAGTCCAAGCTCCATAATAAATAACCCCATTCTTGCATATACCTCGAGTTACAGGTTGATAGCTATACTTACATTCGATCATTCTCCATGCTTTTTGAGCTCCTAAAGTGAAAATATGATGCTCCATACCAACACCTTTAACTCTTCTCAAGGAAAAGACTTTGTATAGATCACTAACCGGATCATATCCAAAAAAGAATGATGAGTAACCCGTGGTAGGTGGTAAAGTGAACAACTGACCCGTGCTAGGATTGCCAACAGTCACCACATGAGAATAAACTTCCAGACAGCAGATCAAGCCACGAACAGGTGGGGAAATTGGAATCCCTTGAATCTTTTTCCGAGTAATACTATGATCAGAAGACGGATTCTCCTGACAAGAGTAAAAATTACCTTCTCCTGATGAAAGAAGAAGCCGCCGAGTAGAAGAAGATAGAGTAAGGTACAAGTCGGTAAAATACTTCCCTTGGATGATAGATGACCAAAGTTTTGAGACGCATATGAGTTTGGACACCGATCTTGCAGGCAGTTTGGTAAGAATCTTTATTATCATATCCACAGGAAGATAAACAGTGTCTTTATCATCTTGTTCCTTTGAATTGATACTGTGACTTGTTCTCCTTTCTTCTAACCTTTTCATGCTGATTTCGGCTCCTCCTCTTCTTCTTCTTCCCCTTCTTTTTTTTCCTCTTAAACCCATACGCAAACAAAAAGAGTTTAAATAATAATTACATAATTTAGATTCAGTAAATAATAAAATCCATTGATATTTATTAGCTTTGTATATCGACACTTTCATGTGTATAGTTCATTTAGATTGTAATCCGGTTTTAGTCTCCGGTTATAGTGGTCATTTACGGTTTAGTTTCCTTAGAGAGTATACATAATCTGTAATTATCTTTCAGCTCATTAATAAGAAATATCTGAAATCTTATCTGTTTCTCTCTCAAGATCAAAACGCTAATATGGTATCAGAGACTTTTCCGCCTAATTTTCTTTGATCTTCATACAGATTCTTCAGATTTCTTCATTCAATCTTCGTTTTTTGTTGTTCCGATCTCTTTTCCTCTTCAATTTGAACTCGAAATCTCTCCAATCACCTTTGTGAGCTCCTTTTTCGGTTCAGATTTCAATTTGAGCTTCGATCTACAACAATGGCGAAACAAGGACGCAAGACTCGTCGCAATCTAGCTTCTCCGGAGGAAACACCGATGTCCTCGCCTCCGATAGCCGCTGACATCGCGATTACTCCTCACACCGGATTCCGAGTCCCTCGCGGTCTTCCCGATCCACTCTCTGCTTCCGTGGATTCATACGATAATGTTCATAGCCCTTTCTTTCTCCACTCAGGTGATCATCCAGGTCTTTCCATAGTCAGTCATACTCTTGATGGTTCGAATTACAATAACTGGTCAATCGCGCTGAAGATGAGTTTAGATGCGAAAAATAAACTCAGTTTTGTTGATGGATCGCTTCCTCGACCTGATATTGCTGATAGTTCGTTCAAAATCTGGAGCAGATGTAATAGTATGGTCAAGTCTTGGTTGCTTAATGTGGTGAATCAGGAGATCTATGATAGCATATTATACTATGAAGATGCAGCAGAGATGTGGAATGATTTATTCTTACGGTTTCGTGTTAGTAATCTTCCGCGGAAGTATCAGCTTGAGCAGTCTATCATCAACCTCAAGCAGGGAAACCTTGACTTGTCCACATATTACACGAAGAACAAGACACTGTGGGAGCAATTGGCTAACACCAAATCAACCACAGTGAAGAGGTGTAACTGTGATCATGTCAAGGAGTTGTTGGATGATGCTGAAACGAGCCGTATTATTCAGTTCCTTATGGGACTCAATGACAGTTTTGCGAACATTCGAGGTCAAATTCTGAACATCAAGCCACGACCAGGATTGACAGAGATCTACAATATGCTTGATCAGGATGAGAGTCAGCGTCTCGTTGGAGGAAACAATCATTCTTCATTCTCCAATCCTGCTGCCTTTCAAGTTCAAGCTACTCCGGTTGAAGATACCTCTGCCATTCTCTTGTCTCAGAGCACTTATCAGAAGCCTAAATGTTCTCACTGTCATCGGATTGGTCACACTGCTGACAAATGTTACAAGTTGCACGGATATCCACCAGGGTCTACTCCTCGTTGGAAGAAGCCTCAAACCATTGGGACTGCAAATCTGGCAACGACTCAGATGCATTCTACTGCGGAACAGAAGGTTGGGAGTTCTGCTACACCTTCTCCTATCATGTCCAATGATCAGATTCAGACTATGATTTCATACCTTAGCTCCAAGCTTCATGTTTCTTCTGCTGATCCCACACCCGATAAACCTTGTGCATCGACTTCAACTTCTGTGCCTGTAATTTCACAAATTTCAGGTACTTTCCTTGATCTATATTCCAACTCTTACTACGACATGCTCGTTTCTTCTATATCTAAGGAACCGGCTGTGTCTCCTAGGGCTTGGGTAATAGATTCAGGGGCCACTCACCATGTTACTCATAATAAGAACCTTTATGTAGATTATAGAGCATTAGAGAAAACCTTTGTCAAACTTCCCAATGGTTATACTGTTAGGATAGAGGGCATAGGCTTCATTCAGTTAACCGATGCTATCTCTCTACATAATGTGCTTTTTATTCCTGAGTTTAAATTCAATCTTATCAGTGTCAGTGTCTTGACTAAAACTTTGCATTCTATGGTTAGTTTTACATCTGATGATTGGTTTATTCAGGATCTTACACGGGAGTTGATGATTGGTCAAGGTAGTCAAGTCGGGAATTTATACATCTTGGATTCAAATAATTCTGATCATAATGTTTGTTTGAAAGGTATTCCTGATTCTGTTTGTTTTCCTTCGCCATCTTGTTCTAGTGTCATTGTTGATACACATACTTGGCATAACAGATTAGGTCATCCTTCTCAATCTAAAGTTGATTTACTTTCTGATGTATTGCTTTTAAAATCTTCAAAGAACAATAAGACTTCTCATGTTTGTCATATTTGTCATTTATCTAAGCAAAAACGTCTTCCTTTCAAATCTCGCCAAAATATATGCATGTCTTCCTTCGAATTGGTTCACATTGACACTTGGGGTCCTTTCTCTGTTCCCACAATTGATGGTTATAAATATTTCTTGACAATTGTGGATGATTATAGTAGGGCTACTTGGATATACTTGATGAACGCTAAATCTGATGTTTTGCGTATATTTCCTGCTTTCCTTTCAATGGTTGAGACTCAATATGACAAGAAAGTTAAGTCTGTTCGATCCGACAATGCTCATGAATTGAAATTTGCTGCATTATTTTCTGAAAAAGGCATTGTTTCTTATCACTCTTGCCCTGAAACTCCTGAACAAAACTCTGTTGTAGAGAGAAAGCATCAGCATATCTTGAATGTCGCTAGGGCTCTCTTGTTCCAGTCTAATGTTCCCTTAGAGTTTTGGGGTGATTGTGTTTTAACCGCTGTTTTTTTAATCAATCGTCTCCCTAGTCCTGTTCTAGAGAATAAATCCCCCTTTGAGAAGTTAACCAGCAAAATCCCTGAATATCATTCATTAAAAAGTTTTGGTTGTTTATGCTATAGTTCTACTTCTCCTAAGAATAGACATAAGTTTGACCCAAGAGCTAGAGCCTGTATTTTTTTAGGATATCCTGCTGGTTACAAAGGGTATAAGCTACTAGATATGGAGACACACGCCGTTTCTGTTTCTCGTCATGTCGTTTTTCATGAGGATATTTTCCCTTTGGTTTCTTCTACTATCTCGGATGTTACCAAAGATTTCTTTCCTCATCTTCATAATCCTGCGCTCCTTGATGATCTCTTGCCTCCTGTGCAATCATCTTCTGATACACATCATCCTTGTGATGTGTCATCTTCCGAGGTTTTGGTTCCTTCTGAATCTAAATCTCATCGCCAAAAGAAACCACCTAAACATTTGCAGGACTTTCATTGCTATAATACTACTAGTACTATCCTATATCCCATGATTAATTATGTTTCTTATTCATTATTATCTGAGCCTTATTTTGCCTTCATTCATACTATCACTACAACTTTTGTACCCAAAAAGTATTTAGATGCCAAGGCTTATGAGGTTTGGTGTGATGCAATGAAACTTGAGATTGGTGCTATGGTAAGGACTCGTACCTGGAGTATTCTGAGTTTGCCTCCAAATAAAAAGGCAATTGGTTCTAAGTGGGTGTTTACTATTAAGTTTCATTCTGATGGGAGTTTGGAAAGACATAAATCTCGTTTGGTTGCAAAAGGGTATACGCAGCAAGAAGGTTTGGATTATGAAGAAACTTTTTCTCCTGTTGCAAAGTTTACTTCTGTGCGCATGCTTTTGTTACTTGCAGCTAAATTGAATTGGTTCATTGGTCAAGTGGACATCTCAAATGCTTTCCTCAATGGAGACTTGGATGAGGAGATTTATATGAAGCTTCCACCTGGTTATGCTGAGCTTACGGGTGAAGAATTACCTCCAAACGCTGTGTGTCGCCTTCACAAATCCATCTATGGCCTCAAACAAGCTTCCCGTCAATGGTATCTTAAGCTTTCTTCTACGCTTATTGGTTTGGGATTTGAGAAGTCTTTGGCTGACCACACTCTTTTCATAAGTTACATCCAAGGACGCATTATTGGTGTTCTCATATACGTCGACGATATCATGATCATTAGTAACAATGAGTCATCTGTGCATGATTTTATTGCTACACTTTCGTCTTGCTTCAAGCTCAGAGATCTCGGAGCAGCTAAGTATTTTCTTGGCTTGGAAATTGCTCGTTCTTCTCAAGGCATTTCTGTTTGCCAGCGTAAATACGTTTTGGAGTTACTTGAGGTTACTGGCTTTCTTGGCAGTAAACCCTCTTCCACGCCCCTGGATCCCAGTTTAAAGTTGACTAAGGATGGTGGAATTCCTTTGGCTGATCCTACATCCTACCGCAAGATTGTTGGGAAGTTGATGTATCTTCATACTACACGGCCTGACATTTCCTTTGCTGTGAATACTTTGTGTCAGTTTTCTCATGATCCGAGGGATATACATCTTAAGGCTGTTCACAAGGTTTTACGTTATTTGAAGGGCACGGTGGGTCAAGGTCTGTTTTATGCTGCTAATTCCTCCTTTGATCTACGCGGCTACACTGATTCTGATTGGGGAACCAACACTGATGATAGACGTTCCATCTCTGGCTATTGTATGTTCATTGGTGATTCTCTGGTTTCTTGGAAGTCGAAGAAACAGGATACTGTTTCCTGCAGCTCTGCTGAGGCAGAATTCAGAGCAATGTCATTGGCTACTAAGGAGATGATTTGGTTGTCTCGGTTGCTTGTTGGACTCAAGATCCCTTTCCAGGAACCTGCTCACCTTTATTGTGACAACACAGCAGCTATTCATATTGCTAACAACTCAGTCTATCATGAGCGCACTAAGCATGTTGAGATCGACTGTTATAAGATTCGTGAATCCATTGATTCCGGTTTTCTGAAGACCATGTTTGTGAAGTCTGAGGATCAATTGGCTGATTGTCTTACTAAACCGTTGCACCCTACGCTCTTCCATGGTTTGATACGCAAGATGGGAGTTTGCAACATTTTTCAACCTCCATCTTGAGGGGGGGGTATTAGCTTTGTATATCGACACTTTCATGTGTATAGTTCATTTAGATTGTAATCCGGTTTTAGTCTCCGGTTATAGTGGTCATTTACGGTTTAGTTTCCTTAGAGAGTATACATAATCTGTAATTATCTTTCAGCTCATTAATAAGAAATATCTGAAATCTTATCTGTTTCTCTCTCAAGATCAAAACGCTAATTTCGGCTCCTCCTCTTCTTCTTCTTCCCCTTCTTGTTTTTCCTCTTAAACCCATACGCAAACAAAAAGAGTTTAAATAATAATTACATAATTTAGATTCAGTAAATAATAAAATCCATTGATATTCACCATATTACTTTTAAATGTTAGCAAAACTTAAATTCAATTGAGATTTGTTAAAAAACATACTATAAAGTGAAAGTTGATATGTTTTGTGATTTTATAATTAAAACCTATATATATATATTTGAAACAATTTAATGCATTTTTTTATTCTTTGTACATGTCGACCACTATGGCTGGGTTTGAAGTTATATATATTTGAATAAATTTAATGTTATATGTGGATATGGAGTATATTTTGAATATTTTCCCATTATATAAAAACTGTAAAATCCATAGCAGGATATATATAGCATGTGCTGTTGACTAAAAATGAGAACTTTAATAAAGTACTAGAAATTTTTAATTAATATTTTGAAAACTGGTAAAGAAATGATCTCCCTAACAATTAATTGGGTGGACTATAAAGAGATCACATACAGGTGTCAATAATCGACCCAGTTTATATGTGTTTGCACTTTGCAGAAGCTTGAGTGGGAGGAGCTCAAGTTGTAATTTCGGAAGTTGAAGATTTTTCTTCTAAGGTCTTTGGGTTTCCGATAACTTGGATTTACAAATACCAAAATCAGACTCGTCGAGTGGTCTTGGTCGATCACATACGGATTACAAGCCATGGATAAATCGAGTGGTTTAGAGTTTAGAGTTTCTCAACCAGATGTCCCCAGCAGGTGATTCTTTGTACATATCGACCACTATGGCTGGATTTGTTCATAATAAACTCAAAATTATGGGATTTGTTGATTTAACTGATAGTTTGCGTTTTGTTCTTACAGAAGCGTACCTACGTGGCGTTGAACCACTTATGCAAAAGTTTCATAGTGAGATTCGGCGGTTTGATGATACCATAGTTGCTGCTATTCGTCGACAGGTGAAGAATCTTTGTTTTGATTTTTCTTGCTGGTTGCTTTCTTTCATTTATGTGGGAATTTCAGAGGTTTTAGATTTTTTCTTCTCTCGTTACATGCTCTGGGTTTTCTTCTGGCTGTTTACGTGCCCTAAGTCAAGAATTATAGCCAATGCACTATGAAAAAAAGAATAGTTTTGCTTCTATGTATCTTGAAAGAATAATATATCATTCTTGGTCTAGCAATCTTTCTTGCTACAATATATGTTGAAATAATAATATATTATTAATTAAACGTTACCTCAGAGTGACTTGGAAACTGAAGCTAAAGACGATATTGCTGATGCTACATGTGGAGGAGGTTAGTTTCTCCCACGTCAACATGTATTGTATTTGTATCCGTACTTATAATCTGTCTCTTGTTTCATTTGTAGAGGATCCAATTTTACACCCTTTTTTTTTTTTAACGCAGGAGCTCTCTCATAAGCTTCATAGTGAGATTCGCCGGGTTGTGATACGATAAGTGATTTTGGGTCTTTTCATGGTTTTCTTTTTATAATTGGATTAAGGTTTTGATAGTTTTACTTATTTAATTTTGGTTTAGTCGGTTGTAAGAGAGTCTATAAAAAGATTCTCAAAGCATCAATAATAATGAACTTCTAAGAATTAACCTTAAAGCTCCAAAGAGAGTTTAGGGTTAAGCGGAAGCTTAGCTAAATATCTCTTAGATCTCTTTCAATCTCTTGTTCATCATAGATTATCAACGTCCAATAACAAGAGCTAAGGCTAAGGCTTTGGTTCATATCAATTTGGTATCAGAGCCGTCCGATTCGATGGGAGACCGTGATTCCGTTTTTGCGCAAAATTGACGGAGTTGGTGTTAGAGATGAACGCAACAGTAAATTCAATGAACGCAACGTTGGATTCGAATCCAAAGTTGGAGATGAAAACACGTGAGGAGACCGAGACGGTGCTAGAAGGACAACAAGCAGCGATAGATATATAAACACAAAGTTTAAAACATTAGTGTATCGTCAAAATCAATATAGCAAAGAAAATAAATCCCTCTCATCTCTAATTTACCCCAAAAAAGTACTAACTTTCTTTTGTTGTGATTATTGATCATGGCCAAGTTATCTATATCATGTTCTTATTTTCTCATACTCATAACTGTGTTCTCAGGTGAATTGATATTCTCTTTTATCAATTGTGATATTTTCTACTATCTATTTCTGATTTATATTACACAAAAATATAAGGGCATCTACGCATATACACACATATATATTCACATCATAACAAAATGTTCTTTTTTAATTTGTAGTAATTTCAGTGGTTCAGAATACTAAAGAAGACATGCGTACAAAAATAATTCTCCCTCAAGTTGCTTGTTACCTATATATTGATTATTGTCGTCAGTTCTAATTTGAGGATTACAAAGGAGTTGGAGAATGCAAGTTTTTTTGTTTAAATTGTGTTTGTACTTATAGATGTCCGAAAGGCAATTTAAAATAATAATGTTGTATTGTTAAGAAAATAATTTCCTTAATATCTCTGATTAATAAAAATTTGGAAGTTATTGGGATATTGTAAAGGTTAATGGGTCATGATGTCTTAATCTCTAGAGAGTGTGTGTAAGATAAGTCCTACATCGAAAGTTGGGAGGAACCTTGAACAATATATAAGGGACCGAAGCCTCTCCACCTATTGCCAATTGGTTTTAGGTTGGATGCCAAGGAAACTTAACATGGTATCAGAGCCTGATCCACAAACTCTCGTTGACCCGGCCCAGAAAGGGCCCGACCCCCCGACCCTAGGATTGATGGTCTGCGAGATTAATGGCTAGAAGAGCCATTATCTCGAAGGGGGGGGGGGGGGGGGGGGGGGGGATTGGGATATTGTAGAGGTTAATGGGCCATGAGACATTAATCTCTAGAGAGTGTGTGTACGATAAGTCCCACATCGAAAGTTGGGAGGAACCTTGAACAATATATAAGGGACCGAGGCCTCTCCACCTATTGCCAATTGGTTTTAGGTTGGATGCTAAAGTAACTTAACAGAAGTTCTTCATCCCTGATTAGAATAAACATAACTTAATAATGTCGATATATATCCAAATGAATTTTTATATCTGCACATTTTTTTATTTACAGATGTTTTGTTAATGTTATATTTATTTATTATTTGTATATATATTCTCCTAATCCCATGTGTAACATTGATTAACCGAGTGGGTGAAGTAAAATGTAGATGCTAAAGCTTTATGGTTATACTTGCAAGACAAGACATAAATTTAACATTTCCTAAAGGATATACATCATTAATCCATATACTGGCTTTGCATTCACTTTGAAAGATTTTGATTTATCTTACATACTCTTTATAAGCAGCCATATATGTTATCTTTCAGAAAGTCTGATGATATTTCTTCATCTCTATCTGGATGGATCCATCGGAGACAATATGCCTGTTCAGAGCAGATCCACCATCTATCTTCTTGATGCATCCGGCGAGTAATTTGTTATAGAGCAACAGTTGTGTCAATGCAGCTCTCAAGATCTCCATACCACACAAGAAGTTACTGAAGGAAGTCATGATATCTTTGTGCATCAACTCTATCGCTGCCTTCCATCTGCTTCCAAAGTCTTTAACCAGCGGCTCTACTTCAGCAACTGTGATGGACCTCTCTTGATTTGAGCTTGAATCCTCAGCTGCTACATATATTACAATTCAGTGTTTATTTGACTTAGCAAATGATGAGTGTCATGACAATAAAGATAGAAGTTCCTTACAGGCTTGACTATTTACAAATTTGATTAAATCACTGAAATGCTCCACCAGCAATTCTTCCTGCAAGATAGAAAAACATGAAGAAAACATAATAACCCCAAATGTTACTGTTTCTTTGTATGGTCTTTGTTTATCTTGATCAAACACAAATTACTATCATATGAGACTTAACATCGAGTTTAAGGTGTAGGCTACTACAATGCCATGCTTGTGTTAAAACCATGCAGCAAATTATAATGGCAACGTGAGTTCAGAAATATAAGGAAATCAAAGAGTGCAACATTGTCCCTTACCACAAATAACGAAGTGTTGCTCTTTAGCAATGACTCAAAATGCATTTGAATTTTCCCACCTTCTGCTCCAGCTTCCTACAATTGTGAAAGATGATCAAAATAGATTTTTGCACTTAACATGAGATGACGCTAAGGATTGAACTCACCTTCAGCACTGCAATTGTCATATCGTAGTTGTTTATGAGAAACACAATTTGCTGCTTTGGTTTTGGGAACAAACTTGCAAGCTTGAGAATCAAGCCATCTACAGCCATTCTTAAACGTTCCAAATTTATATCAAGCTGCAAAGTAACCATAGACAATGTCAAGCGCTTTAATTAAGTGAAAAAGGTAGCAAATATCAGTAGAGAGAAGGAGGGAATGATTGCAACGAACCTGACCATTTCCATATTCAACATTCAGGTGAATAAACGAAGCTGTGAATTCAACACAACGCCTCGTGACATAGTGAGGATGAACATCATCTTCCCATAATGAAATTACGTTTGCATCCCTCAGACTGCTGAGGTGTGAGTCAAACACCATCTTGAAACGTGGCCATAAAGAAATATTAACCTGCTCAATATGCAAAATGCCTAAGAACCTTTGTGAGAAGGATATGGACCATAAAGAAATCACCACAAGACCTTGAGAGTTACGAACCTTGTCCAAATATGAATCCAGGCATGGAATCTTCCAGCTAGACATGATAAGCTGTGAAAAAGGTAGCAAAATGAGAACTGTTAAGGCATATATAGAGACCATTGTATCTGAATCATAAGTTTGCAAGACATTGAGGCATTTCTAATGCTAACTGATAAATATGTATTTTAATTTCTAACCATCTTCCCTAGACTACTAACTTCTGAAGCATTGTCACATACAAATTGGAACTATACGAAGATGCAAAAAGGTAGCTAACTATATTAATTGATTCCAAATGTCATCACCAAAAGTACCTGGTGGTGGTGTATAATGCGAATCATAAGCATCAGGCCGATAGCATCAAAACAGTTTGAAAGAAAAAAATTGAAGTGCTCATCAATGACAGAGAATGGACCTGTATCATGGAGATTTCTGACTTCAGCAAAAAAAAAAACACAATGCTATATTGGTAAGGCATTTCCAGGAAAAAAAATGAGACATATAAGACAATTACCTGCAAAAATTTCATAAAATATGGACACTCCACCAAAGAAATCACCACAAAATATATACCTGTTTAATATATAAATATATGACATTAAACAGGGGGTTGAGCAATGAGAAACAATAAGACACAATGAAAAAAAAGGGAAAAATGAACAGAACTCAGAAGTAGCTGTATCCATAAGTAGCTTGTGCAAGCTCCTGAACAGCACTTCATAAGGATATTTGAGAGAGCTTGCTTCGGCTATGTGCGGGATCATTGCAGGTTGATCAATTTCCTATAGTTGACATAGTACTAAAACTTTTAAGTCTTTTAACAAACTTTAAGAATGATTGAAAAAAGAAAAATCACTGTATCATGAATACCTTTATAATTTTTAT
Organism: Erythrophleum ivorense; assembly: GCA_026724425.1. Taxonomy (NCBI): domain Eukaryota; kingdom Viridiplantae; phylum Streptophyta; class Magnoliopsida; order Fabales; family Fabaceae; genus Erythrophleum; species Erythrophleum ivorense. The sequence continues at coordinate 2,194,555 of JAIUCV010000077.1, read as the reverse complement.
CCTCTCACCCAAAGCAAAGAGGGAAGAACGGTTTTTAAGTGGCTCACTAGCTCTTATGAAGAGGCTACTGCTTCTAGTCTCCACCCCAATCAAGTCATACGTTGTTGCTATATCTAATTGTAGTTTCTCAAGTTCTTGAATATAAGCACGAAAATGTGCACTTAACACCTAAAACGACAAAGAAAAAAACTAACATTATCAGCATGGTGACACTAATCAAAGAAGATAATAAAGAATATTACCTCGTTCATGGTATCAATGTATGCAGCACGAACATCCATAAACACTTCTTCTCCATGTTCTTTGAGGAAGGAGATAATATACCTATCATGCATTAAATTGTATCTAATTGGTGAATGAAGCATAATATCAAGGAAATGGTCTAGGAGAACAAACATTACTCACTTGTACTTTAATAACACACTCTGCTGAAGAATCTTGATGTTTGTTTTGGGTTTCCTCAGGGCTATTAGCTTCTGGACAAAAAAGTCATACACCTGGAGGAGAGAAAAAATAAATCTAATGCATAAGAACATATTTAAATCACAGAAAGTAGATTAATAACCTTGGAAATAGCTTTTTGTCGGAGCTTTTGGAGCTCAGGCTCTACATCTTCTAATGCTTTGGAACTTTTAGCTAAAGGATCTTCTTCTACAAATTTCAGCTTCTTACTCAGAATTTCAAGCCATCTCATATACTCTTCATTCACCTCTCCATCGACAATTACATCTATCATCTTTGGTGGCACTATAATTTCCTCAACAAATTTTGCTAGCTTTGATTCAGCCACCTGTCCAAATAGAAGAGTTCATTTGAAATACTAACCACCACATAAACAAGAAGCAGCTAGAGATAATAATAATACTAATAGTAGTTTCTGATTTGATATATACCCTGCGATTTTTCACTCTCAAACCCATATCCATTGATGTTTCTTGTAGAATTTTTATTCCTGAACTTATAGCACCAAAATCTTCCTGGCAAAAAAAAGATGAAGCAAAGAGGGCAAATAGATTACAAGCAAATTATAGACATGTCTTACAAAGTAAACGAATTCCTCTCTTTAAGCCTATGCACACAAATTATATATGTGGCTAACTGTTATATACCTGAAATCCACTGATGAGAGTTTCCATTTGTGATAAGATGTTGTCACAGTCATGAATCTGACCTTGAAGTGAGACTAGGTTATTACTTTCTTTTATGTAATCCTGTGTATTATGGAGTGTATGGCATTAAAATTTAAGCTACTTATACAGTCTTACATGACCAAATAAATTCCTAAACTTGCAGATGGAAAAAAATGTATAGTATTATTAGTTAATATGAAGTATCAAAATGTATCATAGGTAAGAAAAGGCAACCTGAATTGAATCCAATTCGACCTTATGTATGTTGTTTTCAATTTCTTTAGCATATTCTCTAAGTTTGGCACCACTGGATAGTACATTGCATACATCATCACTTTCACATTCTTCTAGTTCTTGCTGAAGCCCTTCTAATGATATATCCTCACTGTCCAACAACAATTTTATTTTGAAAAGAGTAATATCAACTTGATCAAGTGTGTACAAAATGAAAAGAGATTAATTGTAATCAGAACTTGAATGAAGGCAAAACAGAAACACACATGAGAAAGTTACCTGTCTGAATTATCTTCAAAAGACAAGTCTCCGAGAAATGCTCCTAAATCAAATCCATGTTTCTGATGATTACTCAAGTCTCCCATGGCTATAACATAATAAACACAAACTGGATAAGTTTATTTAGTGGTTCAGTAAAATGTATTTAGTGATGCTTATTCAACAATTAGTTTTTGTATTTAGTTATTTACCATTCTATAAAAAGGTTTAAAATCCATTATTATTTAATTAAATTTTTGAAATGACTAATTAAGGTTTTGTTTATTCATGTTTTATAGATTTTCATCACCATTACTTATAGCAATAAAAAACTTTAACATTATTTCCATTCAACGAGTTGGGCCTCCCATTAAATCAACAAACAAAAAGCTTATTGGGCTGCTAAAAGACTAATATATGGGTCGGGTACTCGGGTTATTTGCGAGACGAGTACGGTTAAAACCCGTTTTATATGGATACAACCCGTTTCGATAAATCATAAAACCTCCCCCAAAATCATGAAACCAGTGAAGAGACGCTTAGCTAAGCTTATACAGTGAAACTCGTTTCTCTAGGCGAAAGTGTGGAAGATGATGAATCAAGCTCGCAGCTTGCTGTCTAGGTTAACCCTAATCCCTTGTTTCTTTCGAGTAATTTCCAGATTTTCAATCTCGTTTCTCTCAAAATGACCTCTCTGTTTTTGTTTCATTTCTGTGTTTGAAAGCAGGAGTCTTTGCGACCAAAGAAAATCGATTTTCCAAGGAAATTTCAAAGCTGGTTTTGCAACAGTGGTAGATTCTTCTAAAGGTATGTACTTTGGATTGCTCCGTTTTTGAGTGTTACAAGTGTTAGCCCTAATTTGTTCCCTTTTAATCCAATAGATGTCGCAAAGCCTAGTGGTAGAGTGTTCGCACCTTATGCTATCTTCAAAGGCAAAGCTGCTCTCTCTGTTGAACCTGTTCTTCCTACTTTTACCAAAGTCGAGGTATGCCAAAAAAAAAAAAAAAACAATTTCTTTTGAATTTTGTGTGGTTTCTTTGAAAGATTCTCATCACTTTCTGTTTTGTGTGTAATCTTTAAGCATGGGAATCTCCGGATAGATCGTCGTGGATCCGTGATGATGACTTTTATGCCTGCTTCTGGTGAGCGCAAGTATGATTGGCAAAAGAAACAGGTCCCTTTCTCTCTCTTTCTGTACCTTTTTCAGTCATATCTTTGAAATAAAAAATTGATTTTGATTTGCTACATTGTTGCAGTTGTTTGCTTTGTCACCTACTGAAGTTGGATCCTTGATCAGCATGGGTTCCCATGACAGCTCTGAGTTTTTCCATGACCCTTCCATGAAATCAAGGTCTTGTTTGCTTCAATACAGGATGTTTTATTTGCTTAAATCAGTAATTCCATGTTCTGATATACAATACACATGTCGTTGATTCCTCAGTAATGCTGGTCAAGTGAGGAAGTCTTTGTCGATTAAGCCACTCGCAGATGGGACCGGCTACTTCATCTCCTTGAGTAAGGCTTCTTCTATACTTGTATAACTAGTGGTAGATTAGTCGGTATACTAGTGAAAATGTAGCATTTTGTTAAGTTTATCTTGAAAAGCTTAAACATGTATTGGGTATTATAATAGTGTTTTCGCTTGGTTTAGCTTTCTTTATAGTAATAGGAATGATGTTAGAGAGACTTAACATGTGTGGTTTTTATTGCAGCCGTTGTCAATAGCATCCTCAATACCAATGACCGGTTTGTGGTTCCTGTCACAACTGCTGAATTTACAGTACTGAAGACAGCTTTTAGTGTAAGATATATGATCTTCATTCTTCTTCTTCTCTATGTTCTGTTGCCATTATATATCAATTCGAGAACCAAAAACATTGACTGGATAATCAAAGAGCATTGCATGTAATGTGGATCAAGTATATATTTTTACTAGATTTTGTGTGTTTTTTGCAGTTTGCTCTTCCACACATCATGGGATGGGATAAGATAACAGGTCAAGCAGGTACTGCAGCACATGGGATTACTTCATTACCAAAGACTGATCAAGCGCAGTTAAGCCTGGAGTGGGTTTAATGAACTTATGGGGAGTGGGAATGGAGTAAATTGACAAACGGATGTGTTCCTTTTTCTGTAATTTTATGGTAGCACAAGAAACTTAGCATGGCTCTGTTCTTGAAACTAACATGTCCTCTTTAAAGACTTGAAATTTTGGGGGCTTCTGCCCATTGTCATGTTATCTTTGCGGTAAAAGCATTTTGGTTTCAGAACATGTTTAAAACCAATCTAACATACAACTTCAAGACCAGAAACACGAGAGAAAGTAAAAGAAACTAGCGAAGGAAAGTCATCTGTTGGACATTGACAGGATATGCGTCTGTAGGTGGACCATAGAAAGCTCGTCTAACCAGAAAAGAGCAGTCTGAGTAGGATGAAATGCATCCCAAAAGACATACTGAGACCTGTTGAGACAAGGAGGCTCCATCGGCAAACATGTGATTTGTCCTTGGTTCCTCCCAATCCCGCAACAAGCCCTGTCCACTACGCTGAATCCTGTAATAAAACCACGTTTCATCGGAGTTGAAAGCATAGAAATAAACTCGGTTTTAAGCAGGCATTGAATCTAGGAGGAGGTTTTAGTTACCGTAAGCAGCCGGGTTGTTTAAGATGTCACCGACTGCACCATATGTGTTGCCATACACAAAGATGGCTCCAGGTGATCTCTGGTTTAGCTGGTCAACAAGTGATCTTAGCCCTTGGTTAAACGTGCCTAGAATCTGGTTCACACTGTCAACGCATCTATCAGCTGGTGTGACGCCGCTGGCTCTTTGGCTTGGTATGCAGCATAGTGGTGCTACTCCTGGTATAAACACTTTCCTTAGACCTAAGCTGTACAGAGTCTACATCACAGATGATTTATCTGAAAGATTCATTGAAGGATACATAATACAACTATATCAAGATTTTGATGTTGTTATCATACAAGAAGTCGTCGAGCATATTGACTTAGAATATGGTTGGCGAAGTCAGGAGGTCTGAATCTGAAGCTGGAGGCGTATAGATTAGGCATAAGGTAGTTGTTTATATAGTCATTGCTTCCAAAAACAAGAACTACTAGCGATTTCGCAAAGTAGTCAGTAAAGTTTTGTGGACTCATCATCGTTCTCAACTGGCTCAGCATCGTCTCTAGGTTCACCATTTGCTGGCTCAGGCTGTATCTATCTCCCTGCAAATTAAAGGCATATCATCACTCTCTCTACCTATTAACACTATAAAACACATACCATCACATCTTTTCAGTTTCAATTTTTAAAGGCTCTCTTTCATTTCGGCTGCTTGCTTGCATGTAATCTAGCGAGTTAATAAGCTTGAAATGTCATAAGAGACTCAAAATGCATACGCAAGAAAAGACCATGACACATTTTTCACCCTCTTTGGATAAAGATCAAGAAAATAGCGAGCACAAGATTATCTGAGACTATAATCGATAATGTTGTCATGAATCAAAGTGAATTTTTTAAAAGGTCAAAATCAAAGATATGTGACACTTTTATTCATGAGATATAAAAGAACTTTGACTAACTAATATATATGGCTTTGTACTTATCATTTACATTTAAATAACCAGTGTTATAATACATTTTGATATTTGTTGTTCCTAGGATTTTACATCTTCAACAACTCATTAATCTAATACATAGTAAAATGCAACTATATTATACAGATTTTCCATTTTTTATCAATCACCTATTTGTTGTTTGTTTTTGGCTACTTTGTCTGAAGAAATCCATTGAAAAGTTCATGGGTTACTAGCCTAAGATTTCTCTTGAGCTTGCCATCGCTCAAGATCACCGCTTGAAGACTAGAAGATATTGAAAGCGAGAAGAGCAGGGAGGATAACACAGCCAATTACTGTGATGATCTTGGCCGATGATTATATAAATATTGTCCAAAAGTTGATAGTTGTTGACGTTATTGTTCTCCTAGTTAGTCACAAGTTTGCACAACTCTGTTTATAGAGTTGGATTTGTTTTACTAAGTTGTGATTTTTTCTTATATTATTACAATTTGTGATTTTGTGATTTTGAATTATGCACGAAAAATACACTTTGCGCAAGATAATCCAAGATGGTGGATTATCTTTCCTTATATCTAGTATTTGTTCAACAAGCACAAGATAAAAGAATAGCACAATATGCTGAGTGTAGTGGAAGAAGCCTAACTATGGTCAAAGGGGAAATGGGAGATGTACTAGAAGTTACCAAGTGGGGAATGCCTATTAGACTGAAAAAAATGTTGTGTGTCTCTAGTCCTAGTAGGATTTCCGCACTTGAGGAGTATTATAACACCATGAAGGTGTCCTTCGACTCTAAGAACGTTATCAATGTCTACGACTACCACCAGGAGGACGCTCATGACGACGCTCATGATTCTAGGTTCGGTTTTATGTCCCTAGAGATTGGAGGATTTAACCTCAGTGATGTTATCAACTTCCTTCTTTGTAAGCAGAAGTATGTATGTGAAGGGAACCATACGATTAACGATCTTATTACAAATCAATGGGGAGTATTAGATGGTCTTTCAAGTATAAAAATAGACCTCATCCGGTGAGTACTCCAATCATATTAATCATATTATTTGTAATTGGTAGTTACTCTTTAATCTTTGTTTGAACTTGTTTTAGGGGTCTTGCTGAAGGAGTGAAGGACATGCACATGAAGGGGTGGTTCATAGGAGTTTAAAACCGAAATCAGTGGAGATCGTGGTAGGAGACGACTCCAACTCTCTGATTCCAAAATTCACCAATTTTGGAGTGAGTATGGCTCTTGGAAATAACCAAACCTTCAAAAAACCCAACTGCTATACAGGTTAGCCAACTAACCTTGGCTTAATGGGTTTTGAAACTTCCGTCTTTGAAAGGCAATAGTTGCTTATTGTGTTTTTCAATTGACAACTGTCAGGAGGTTTCCCGTGGCAAGCTCCGGAACAAATTCTTAAGGAGAAGGAGAGTTATCATGTGGATTGTTATTACCTTGTATGTTTAATCCATTTGGTGGCATTTGGATCACATCCGTTCAAGATTGAGAAAAAAAGGAAAAGATGATGCGGGGTAATCTCCGGTACCCTTCAACAATAAGAGCATAGGCAAGTTTGGGATCTAATCTCATGATTGGTGAAACGAAAGCCTCTTGATAGGTAATATGATCACAATGGAATTCAACATTTGATATCTAGTTCATATGGTAAGTACAACTTTTGTAGTCTTAAAACTATTGAATTTGGATTCTTGGATGAGATTTTAGAGTATAATAATGAAATAATAACAACTTCCCAATTTACCCAAAATCACCTAGAAACTCATTAAAGGTAAAATCACAAAACCCAAGTTGTATACAAATTATCTAGGGATGCATAGTTTGCATTTTTGTTTTTATAAATGGAAGATTATTATTATGTAAAACTTGATTAGTATGTGGGTTGTTTTGCAAAAGTTTCTTAATATTAGGGTCCTTGTTACAGAAGGAAAATCGACAAAAAAACAAAAAAAAAATGGAAGAAATTAGAGATATGGCGACGGAGGTACAAGAGCTTGTCGATCTTGTTATCGTCTCCTTATCCGCCTGTAAGCTTTGATTGCATTGGTTTTCTTTGTTTCTGATCTATGGGATGCACCGACAGTTTAGGATTGGAGGGATTCTCTTAAAACTACGAGTCTTAAATCCAACAATAAGAGTCTTTTAAAATTTTGTCATTATCAACATGTTATCTTTGCGGTAAAAGCATTTTTGGTTTCAGAACATGTTTGCAACCATCATAACATACAAACTTCAAGATCGAGAAACACGAGAAAAAGTAAAAGAAACTTAGCGAAGGTAAGTCATCTGTTGGACATTGACAGGATATGCGTCTGTAGGTGGACCATAGAAAGCTCGTCTAACCAGAATGGAAAGAGCAGTCTGAGTAGGATGGAACGCATCCCAAAAGACATACTGAGCCCTGTTAGGACAAGGAGTCTGCAAGGGCATACATGTGATTTGTCCTTGGTTCCTCCCGATCCCGCAACAAGCCCTGTCCACTACGCTGAATCCTGTAATAAAACCACGTTTCATCAGAGTTGAAAGCATATGCATTGAATCTAGGAGGAGGTTTTAGTTACCGTAAGCAGCAGGATTGTTTAAGATGTCACCTACGGCACCATATGTGTTGCCGTATACATAGATAGCTCCAGGTGATCTCTGGTTTAGCTGGTCAACAAGTGATCTTAGCCCTTGGTTAAACGTGCCTAGAATCTGGTTCACACTGTCAACGCATCTATCAGCTGGTGAAACGCCTCTGGCTCTTTGGTTTGGTATGCAGCCTAGTGGTGCTACTCCAGGTATAAACACTTTCCTTAGACCTAAGCTGTACAGAGTCTACATCACAGATGATGATTATCAGAAAGATTCATTCAAGGATAATAATACAACTATATCAAGATTTTGATGTTGTTATCCTTACAAGAAGTTGTCGAGCGTATTGAGTTAGAATATGGATGGCGAAGTCAGCAGGTCTGAATCTGAAGCTGGAGGCGTAGAGATTAGGCATAAGGTAGTTGTTTATATAGTCATTGCTTCCGAAAACGACAACCACAAGCGATTTCGCTAAGTAATCAGTAAAGTTTTGTGGACTCATCATCGTTCGCAATTGGCTCAGCGTCGTCTCTAGGTTCACCATTTGCTGGCTCAGGCTGTATCTATCTCCCTGCAACATTAAAGCCATATCATCACTCTCTTATCTATTAACACTACAAAACACCTCTTTTGACTCAGAACTTACATAGTGTTGGCCTGATTCGTCGAGGATGCCAGCAGCTGCAGACGCATAGTTAACGCCTCCAAGGATTCTAAGGCCTGATGTGGTTGGATCCGCAAACGGAGGAGGCGACGAGATTCCTAGCAACTGAGCTGTTTTTGCAGAACAGTTTTTGTCAGCAAGAAAAGTGATTTTTGACTGAGATTTTTGTTTAAAGTATGTAAGATCTTACCAAGCAGATCAACGAAGTTCAAGCCGTTGCTAAATCTGCCAGTAGGACGGAAGTTTAAGTCGATGCCATAAGGTAAGTAATTGGCTCGAGCTATGGATTGTAGAAAATTGTTGTTTCCAACATCGACCAATGAGTCTCCGAGCACAAACATCGCCGGAACTCTAGCTTGTCCGGTCACCAACTCAGGCTGCTGTAATATAACAGACGCCGTCACGACAACTATCATCAACACCCATCCTTCAGTGTGGATTCTCATGTTGTTTTCGTTTTGTCTGTTGTTTTGTGTTGGACTGAGAATGTGGAAGATTGTTATTATATAAAGGCTCTCAAGTAAAAACAAGATGCATGTGACAACAAAGGAGTTATCTTCCGGATTTTCGGTTACAGTTTGTAACGTCTCTCTTTCATTTCGGCTGCTTGCTTGCATGTAATCTAGCGAGTAAATAAGCTTGCATGCATCATGTTTGAAATGTCATAAAAGAGACTCAAAATGCATACGCAAGACAAGACCGTGTCGCATTTTTCACCCTCTTTGGATAAAGATCAAGAAAATAGTGAGCACGAGATTATCTGCGACCATAACAGATAATGTTGTCAAGAATCCAAGTAAATCTTTGAAAGGGATATAGAAGAACCTTGATTTCACTAATCTATAGGGCTCTGTACTTATCTTATACATTTAATATTTAACGTACCAGCCAATCATTATCAACTACATTTTGATATTTGTTGCTCCTACTAGGACTGTTCATCTTCAGCAACTCGTGAATCTAATAGATACATGTAAAATGCCACTACATTATACAGATTTACCATTTTTATCATTCACCTCTCTGTTGTTTTACAGATTTGCCATTTTTATCAATCATCTCTCTGTTGTTTGTTTTCTGAGCTGCCTGTTTTCCTTGAGTTGTTGCTGGTGTAGACTCTTCATTTACATAGGGTAAAACAAGTACAGGAGCTGCTGGTACCATTTCCCAACGTTCTCTTAAGAGAGCTTTAAATTTCTTCACCATATCTTTCCGGAACTCGAGCTCCCGAGTAAATTGATCGAAGAGGACACAAGCCAGAACGTACTTGAAAGGGACAATGACTAGAACCATTGCACTAGAGAGCAAAATCAGCGCTACTTCAGTAGTTACCTGACAAGAGATCTCAAATCTGGTTATACAACAACAAAAAATACTTACTTGTCACAAAGAGCTTTGAAACCTCTGATCAAGTGAATAGAAGATACCTGAGGATGACCAGAGAGTACAATTGTCCGTAATTTTAGGAGCACAACGTTCAGGTTCTGGAGATAGCTCTCCAAATCTTGCATAGCCTCTTTGAGAGCAATAATTTTTTGAATAGTATTTGAAGATGGCTGATCTCGAATGGTAACCATTCCAAATGATCTTCCAAGACGCCCTTGTCGTCTGAGTCCCTTCAACGTAAGCATCCCAGTTGCCAAAAACACTAAAGTCACGGGAAGAACGTACTGCAAAAGGTTCCTGAGGCACAGAATAGTATTCTCAGTAGTATCAGATCATGACTAATATATCAACAATATATCCAACTTATCGGTCTACCAGTTGGATAATATGACTTATTTGCATAAGTTTGCACTGCTTAAATCTAAGGATCATTCTGAATGCAACGTACATGATATCACATGTCAGGGTGTAAACCAACCTGAAAATTATCGTTGCTGCAAATGCTAGAAAAGAGACCGTCATATAAGGCTCCTCCCATCGCCGGAGTTTCTCAAACTTTGTGGCAGTTATTGTCAATGGTAGAATGAGTTCCTGGGAGATAGAGTAAAACGACAACATTAAGTTACTACTGTCTCTACTAATTTTACTTTTTCAAAATAGCGAGGCAGTCAAGAAATACCACAAATACTTAGTACATTGCACACAGGAGTCTAATATTGCCTGAACATGTGCTCTGCAATAATGTTTGAACCAAAAACTATTAATGGAGAATAAGTTTACCTTGAAGAGATCAATGTTACTGGGTATCCCTTTGATGGTCGCAGCATCAATAGTGGCTTGAGTTTTTTCTACCACCTTATATTTTTGCCTGCATGTTTCTGCTGCTCTCTCTACGAGTGTGAGATCAGCCACAGCAAGGTTTTTGCTGAGAACTAAGCCTTGTCTTAGAGAAGAGTTTTTCCAGAAGTTAATAGATGCAGTTGAACCCCAGGATGAAGATCTCATCCACCTTTTCAAGTAGACACTTCCATCTAAATCAGAGGCGTTATCGAAACTTTCGTAGGATTCTCTGGAAGTCCTGGCCATTTTACCTCGGTTGTTTTCAACTTTGGTCACTAATGGTCCACCCCAAAAATTTACAGCTAAAGTTTGACACACGATGTCACCATAGGCTACTTGTCGAAGAAAAGAGAACTGAACTAGCTTGATGGGATCATCTGGCAAATTCCGCATATACTGAAGAGCTTGAAGTCTTGCAATACAGTTAGATGCACTTGCAGTCGCCTTTCCCTTACCCATCTTTGCACCGAACACATGCGACAGAGATTTATCATTCTCTTCTGGCCCAAATTCTCGTAGAAATGCGTGCAACGCTATAACTTCACTAATAATCGCATGCCAAACATCTCGTCTCAGTTCACCTCCTAGGTCAACAAACTCTAGAACCCAAGAGGCCAACCTAAATGAACATATTACCGGTTAGCGTGTCTCTTAGTAAAATGACCACCCAGACATATGGCACACTAAGAGAGGCATCAAAACCACATCAGTTACATGAACAGATGAACTCACCCGGGGCCGGATGAAACAGTTACTGCAGAATCAAAGAGGGAAAACCCCAGAGGCCCCACTTTTGCTTTCTCTACGGATGACTTGTCCCCTGCGAGATCAAGTCTTAAGATCCCTTTGCTGCCCTTTATGTCAACTGGCTGAAAATGAAAACAATTAATACAATTCCACACCAAAAGAAAGGTTCATTGACATAGGGGTTCAAAGAGTTTAAATTTAAAGTTGCATGTATATGCACGGAATATGTAAATCCTGAAGGGAAAAGGTATACAATACACTTGCACAACAAGGAACTATAAATACCTGAAAATAGAGAGCTTTATCAGTTAAAGTCAGTTTTCCAGGCCAGGCAACGTTATTCTCCCACTTCAAAACAGGTCCTTTCCTGTTAGCGGCCATGCATAGAAGTCTCTCGGATGACATCTGTGGAAATTCTGTAGTCTGGTATGACTTCCGTCCTTCGTGTATTCTGTTCTGACAATGGAAATATACTCAGCTAGGAAAACAACGTTGGGTCCATGTTTATTTATGCAACAAGCTAAGTTAATGGGGTTCCTCTAAACTCAACTAGCACAAAAAGATAGATCTTCAGCTTGGAAAGCAATATTGAGTCCATAGATATTAAAACAGACAGCTAAGTAAAAAGAAATGTCATACATTTAAACTCTTTAAGTGCTTACAAGCTAATGATATCATCGAGTGCACAAAGATGTAAGATGCACGTTACTCAATAGGTCTACAAATCACCATCTGAAATTGCAGTGACTAGTGGAAAACAACCCAAATGTTATACTCACTTGACAAGTTCCTGGATGTAAGCTAGCCAAATCTCCAAAGAAATGCCTTTTTTATCACTGGCAACGGCTAGAGCCTCGAAAAGGTTATATACTGTAGCCCTATCAGCCAAGCCCGAAACTGCTGGAGCAATACGAACAAATGCTTCTTCCCCAACAAACCGTCCCTTCAACACGGATAACCTTTCATCAGTATTGATCTGCTACTCCAGCATTTCAATCATAATTTGTAGAAGAATCATAATACTATTATTACTAACAATCTTCAGAGAAACTATGAGATTCCGATGCCAGAGAACTTTTGTCAACGCATAAGCTAAACGTTGTAAGAAATACCTGAAAAGAAGGTTTATCATTGCGTGCACTTCTTTCTTTACAGTATGGATTCGCCCACGCAAGCATCGTGATGAAAATTAGCCTCTGGAATGCAGGTTCCTAGGACGAAACAAGTGTCATGGTGATGAAAACGTCTTTACTGACTTGTCGCTCTTCACTTAATCATTTCCGAAAATAGAAACTTGGGAGAGTAAGCGTTAAGGATCCTAAATTCCAGATACCTTGAGAGACGGATGAAATTCCGTGCTATCCCTCGATAAAAACCTGAAACAGCAATATTCAACCAGGTAGCGAGCATTGGTGGATGAGGTTGGAGGAACAAGCGTTTCAAAAATATCCTGCATCTTCTTCCCAGTTAATCCATTCATCCTGCACATGGAAGGTTAAAGAAGAATGAAAAAAGGTTTACTAGAAACACTTAATTTACAGCAATCACAAGTGAGGATGATTCAATGGTTCACCTGCTAAACTGTTCGATGGAGATGATAGCATCAAAAGAAAGAAATCCTTTGGGTGTATCGCTTTTAACTGTTTGCTCGACTGTAAGAAGCTCCTCCAAGTCTTCGAAATCTTGTTGATCTTCTATATCGACCTTGAGAATCTGACTCTTTTTTTTCAGCGGAGAGGTTACTTCGCTCAGATACTTTTGGGATTTAGACACCCACTGACTGAATCGTTCTTGCACCGCATCTGCCGGAGAAGAAAAACAAAAATCAAATCAAAGCCTCAAGTCAAAATCGAAGTCGAAGAAGAAGAAGAAGAAGGGCTTACTTGGATCGATGTCGTTCAATTTCCATTTCTGTGCCATAATCCGGAGTCTTGGCTTTCGATTAGAAGAACAATTTCGCGAGAAAGAGCAACAACGTCGATGAACACGCACTCCATCGCGACGGAAAACAATCGGAAGATCTGGAGAAACTTTCACTCTCTTCACTCCCCCGACTCTCTGCGCCATTTCTGTAGCTGAGAAAAAAAAAAAAGAGCTCGGAGAGGCGTACGGTAGCAAAACACTACTAAAATAATTGATTTCTGGTAATTTGCCTACCTTTCTGGTTTCATCCATTATGTCTTTTTCTCGTTTTTATACAATAATATCAAACCTTGTGGTCGACGGAAAAAAAAACAAAAATTTAAACCGTGTGGTCAATTCCTCGTGTTAAGCATTCATTCTCATTTGATTTAATTCTTATACAACAAACAAAAACGGATGAAACGATGGGTCAAAACCCAAAAAGCTACGAACGAAGCTAGAAACCAAAAAGAACAACAGCTTCAAGATGTCACCATAGGCTCTGGATCCGACGAGTCAGTGGGAGATTTGTTGGGTTGGCTAACTGAGTTGAACAATACGTCTTTGATAACCTACAAGATTGATGCTTTTTAGACCATGATGATGAGGGAAGGTATAACAACCATTACGCTTTCAGATTTATTACTACTTCTCACCTGTGACATTAGTCCGTGGACCTGTTCAACAGTTATCTTTGAGCTATCCCGAGTTATCTTAGCTAATTGAGACTCGTCCTGAAAGTTGATACAGAACACACATCAAGGTGAAATTTTGAAAATCCCCTCCAAACAGATCTCTAAGAAAGCAGCAAAAGATGCGTGAATTTGTGAAAGGGCAGAACAATTAGAATTTGATGAATCACTCACGCATACCTCTTTTTTTCGATGAAGCGACGATGCCACACTTCCTCCAAAGCGAGAATGAGCCAGATGACTCTCGGCTTGCTCAAGCTTCTCAGCTTCATTGGTAAAAAAATTATGAAACGTTAGGACATTTTACCTTTTATGCAGACTATGGCTAGAAAACAAGAGTTTACCCAAGTCTGATATTTGTCCGGCAACATAGTCTCCATTGCCCAGCAGTGGGGAAGAAGAAAGTGTATTCGCCCAGTACTTGTTCCATAAGAGATCCAGAAGGTGACTATCAAGAGATGACTTGAAATAAGAGATATCCAACGAATAGTACTGCCAGAAGCACAAGCCAAACATAAGAATCGTGTTGGGAGATTCCAGTGAGTTTAAAATTCAAGTAAACGATGGTACAAGTACATACCTGTTTACAGTGAACTCCAAAGTCCTCGATCTTATTCAGAGGAATAGTTTGATACTCAGAGACAGGTTCATCTGGAGGCTTATATCCTTCTGAATATGTTCTGAAAGCTCCAATCTCAACTTTACCAGCTGAAACAGTCCTTGTGGGATCAATAACAACAGCTAAAAAGGGCTCCTGATACTGTTGGTTAAGCCTCTGCGTGGATACGTCAATACCCGAGAGCCAGCATCCATATCCAGGGTGTGAGTGATACCATCCAACAACATTCTCCAACCTCCCAGCCTTATAGCATAGTTACAAACTTACAATCAATCAAACTGTTCTGCCTTGTAGAAACTTAAACGGTAACAGAGAAAAATCGAGACTTTCAAGCTTGTAAGAAGAATTTTGCAATAAAAGTATGCTAATTCGAAATTGCCTAGAGTAGTTAAATGATACACTCCACCAAAGTGCACAATTCAATCTTTCCAGCCATCAGAACAATGAAGCAACAACAGTCAAAACACCAAAAGAACAAGCCTCTCTAAAACTAAGGAATATTAGAAATCCATACGAAGAAATTGAATCCCTAGACCATTCAACTACAGCGAATTCTGAATTTCCGAAATCCACAGATTGAATCTTTTAGCTACAAGTAAAGCATTGACAACAATCAACGATCTGGTATCAAATTGGACTTACGAGCTTGTTCGTCTGTGAATACTCAACCATGTACTCATACGCATCGGCCTGAGCATTAACCCTCGTCTCGGTTCCTTCCACTGGCAAAGCGAAAGCGTCCATAACAATGATTGCATCACCATCTGTCTTACCTTGCATAAGACCCATGATTTCGATTGTACCACCGGATCGCGCGTGGACCACCATCTTAAGGAGAGCGAGCGCTGAGATCTTGACTCGCTTGAAGTAGTGAGGATCGTTCGCCCATGGTTTCTCCTGCTGGAACTTGCTCTGTGCAGTGTCGTCGTAGTAGAAGATTCCGTCGGAGGTTGAATCAGGTGGGTCTACGGTTAGGATGTTGTTTTCAAGCTCCCATGTCTTCCTTGCGATCGTCGACGACGAACCTTCCATTTTTTCACTCTCTGAACGAGCTTACGGAATTTTTTCAAAAGGAACCAATTGCAGAAATCGATGGAAATGTTCGTGTGGATGATTCAATTTCAGATATACATACAGAAGTGAATTTGAAGAGTGATGTATGTACAAGGAGATTTATCGATTCGACTGCTGAGAATTGTGAACTGTGCAATCGCTCCGTGAACACGTGGTGCTTTTTATACACACACTGACACACCGTGGATTCGAAATTCGGTTCGGTTTCCTTGTGTGTTTTGGTTTGATTTAATGCGAACCAATTTGGGATTTTGGACAGTTTATCCAGTTTATATAACTCCAATAAACGAAAAGGGTCCGGTTTACATTTCTCGTCCAAGTGATATCAATCAAATACTTAATGAATCGAAGGTAAACGTATGTTTATAAATGGAATGTATTTATTGATCATATAGTAGTGTCGAGTTTTGTTATTGATTAAAAACATAATCGTATAATTCTTGATATTATTCTCCTTTATATGGTTGGTCTACTTCACACAATGTTGAACCTATGAAGTTTAGAACAATGCAAACTGTATAGTTGTTTTGTTCACTCTCCTAAAGCTCAACTTCTCAAACGTTAAAGGTCGTTTTGGCAAAGACCTTATCTTGATCTTCTGTCTAGTTTTGCTGAGAGATGTCTACGAAACTGCAACTACAAAACTAGAAGAAACCTTGTCTAGCAATAACGACGATTCATGTTTTCTTCTCTTCTGAAATTTCAGGAACCTTGCATTTACAGCTCTGCCTTAGATTCCAAATCTTGTTCTGAATCTTCAGAGATGTCACTTGATGGAGGAGAATTAGGCTCGTCTATAGCAGCAGCAGCAGCAGCAGCTACTGGCTCGTTGAGTTCAAGATCTTCACCCAAGATTTTTGATGTGAATCTACGTGCCTCGAGATCGAGATCGGGCCATTCAGCTACAATTCTTCTGGCACCCTGCATAAGAACGATACATTTAACAAATGCTTTATCATTGTTGGTGATGTAGAAAGTAGTTTTTATAAGGCGATCACTTACCTGAAGCTTTGGTTCCTTTGTCATGGGATTATTGCAGAGATCGATTGTTCTGGCTTTGGATTTTGTGGCGTTTCCACACCAGGACTCACACCACAACCACTCTTGGGGAAGTGAAAATATAGGAACAGTGTGCTGAGCATAATTAGGAAGGTCCTGAAGCAAGATAATGCCATGCCAATTAACAAGTTTGAAACTAGAACTCAAGATAGCCAAACCAGTAGTATAATGTTATGACGATTCAGAGCATAGTGTGATGATAAGGTAACTAATAAGGGTTTCAAATAAAGGAAAACGATAGTGTGACCAACAAGAAAGGATATAGTCTTAGATAATGAATAGGTAGAGAGCCATATTGAACAATTTACCTGATCTAGGTTGGACAAACTGTTTGGATCCTTGCTAAGCGTCTCATAGAACACTCTAAGATTATCTCCTGCCGCAGTCTCTCGGAATTTAACCAAGTCAACAACGTACAGAGCACTGCAGATAGAGCAAGGCACGTCAAGAATGGGAAAAGCAATAACTTATTGAGGTTAAAGTGGAGTTAGTTCGTCTACCTGATATGGTATGGCCTACCACGTAAATGTTCTCTCCAGAAACCCTGTTCCAAGTTATTGAGAATGTAAGAGCAAGGAAACCAGTCACCTCTACAAGAAATAACAGATTAATGTTTACCTGTCTCCAAAATCGATAGCCATCCATTTCCCTGTTGTTGTCACAAAAAGGAGTATACGCGAGAGGTCTTCCTTTTATATCCATATCGTATAGTTCTCCCATGTCTGTCCTTATAATTTGATCTGCGTCGACAAATATAACCTACAAAATACGTGTACAATGTCATATAGTGGCATCTTCCAAGCAACAAAAAAAATTCAAGTAAAAAATGAGGATGTGATATGATCAGCCCTACCTTTTCCAATGAGAGTGGAAATATAACATCAAGGAAAAGGATTTTGTAGGCCCAAATAATTCGTTGCTTTTCTTTCTGTTTATGCAACCAGGATGGCCATTTGTACGTGATCAGCTCATACTCAAAATTGTATTCTCGTGCCATATGTGGAATCACATCCTGCGAGAGTAGAACCCGATACACATTCAGTTAAAGTGGTTAAAAATAACTACTGATGCATTTCACATTTAGAGATTAAAAAAAGATAAGTACACACAAAACTTATGTGTGTAAAAAGAAAAAGGAACTAACCTTAAATTGAGGAGAAAGATAATTCTTTATAAACCAGAATTTTACAGGACGATTGGTGTTCTTCAAGACACTGAGAATCATGATCTTGGTGAAACGCTCATATCTGTCACAAGCAGTGCCTCAGCATCAGAAAGGAAGTGATATCAGAAAAGCATATATTAAACTTTTCTGTTCACATGATATACTTACAACTCCTTTACACAATATAAAACTATATAGACGTAGAAGTACAATACATGATTTTTTTTTTCAGAAGTGTGAGGCACTTAGAGTTTATTCAAGATTGTTTAAAATGTAATGGCCCAAATAGCTGCGAATTGTTTTACCTTGCAAGCATAAGGGTTCAACAAACTTGATTATATTAAGTCAATGCATGTGGTCAGACAGTTAAGAAAATATCTGCACTTACAAATGCCCTGAAGCAATGGAGAATATATTGATCGTTTTCCCATGTCGCCCACCCTTCTCATGCTCCTGAAAGGATAAAAATTAGAAATAACAAGATTAAAACTGTTGCAAAGGTAATCAACGTGTTAGAAATCATGCACAGTTGAGATGCAACAAGTTTACAACAAGAGTTGCTCACCTTTTCGGAACCTGCCTTCATCGATTGTTGACGACCACCAACAATATTAGACGCCCATTTCAAGAAATTTGAGTTCCAGCTTCCCCGCTAAAACAAAAGAGTGTCATCGGTAAATAAATAACCAGCATTTTCCTAGGACCAATAAAGTTTCTGCAAATATTCTATTTGAGAAAGCACTTACTTCGTTGTTTTTCTGAACATCATCATCACCGTCTGTAGGAAGTAACAACTTTTCATGCTCCTTACCCTTTTTCTTAGCTACTTCTAAATGAACAACTTTTCCACGCAGATCATCGATGGTAATACGTTTCAGCGAGGATTGATCTTGACTCCCATCATTACCTCCTTTCAAAACATATAGCTCAGAACTTCTACCCGGAGCAAGTTGCAAATACCAAACCCCAGGGGATACTTTCATCTGCCAATAACCCAAATTGGCCATTACAAGAGTATCAACCAAGTGCGGTTTATTTTTGGTTCCCAGAATCAGCTGAAGACCACGGGGAGCCTCATGATCCTTTTCTGCGCAATGGCCTGTGCAAGAAATATGTTAATAAAAATATAAAATATGAACAAAATCCTGCCCACATAGAAGAAAAAGCTTAGAAAACCTAACCTGTAAGAACAAGAGATTCAACCTCAAAAACTGCCTGCAGTGTAGTGGTATCTCCCAGGTTCTCAAGCAAAATATTATCAAGATCATGGCTGGACAAGGACAAATAAGAAATAGAGAAAAGAAAGTAGAACGTCAGGACCAAGCAAAAATAAGTAAACTAAACAAGCAAATGTCTTAAACGCAGTGTAACATTTCGAGCCAAAAAGAGCAGCATAATCCCACTTTCTTTTTTTCAGGGTAAAATACCATACATGGCAATTACTGGTTCAACAAGCCATGGCTCTGGAACATCAAGATTCATGGTAAGTGTCTTGGACAATGGCATATTTGCGAAAAATGCCTTAGGCCCATCCACTTCAAAGCCTGTACTGCTGTAATCGTCCTGAAAATAGAAGCCAATAGTTTGATCAGGGAATGTGAACAATACCAGACCATCATATAATTTTGAGATCTTTTCCATTAACATACCGTATTGGGTAAGACATATCTGTAGTAATTCTTCAAAGGAATATCCACAAGGGAACTCTGCCAATGACAATTAAGAACTCTAGGTCAGACACGTGAACAATAAACTGACCTCGAAACAGAATATAAATGAAAAATATCCATAATTGACAACATCAGTGAGGCAGCTATAACATCATATAAATATTGATGTCAACAAGAGTAACAGTAACCACGTTAAAGGGCAGAAGAATAAGCCCTTTGAACGTCTAGGTAGCTTAAAACATAAAGCTTCACATTCGCATGATTTCGAAATAATAAGGTGAGCAGTATATGTTTTACTCACCATGGGATTCAGAACAATCCTCATGCTCGTCTGAACATGTTTCTGTAGAACTTGAAGAAGTGATGCTAGTTTTTGACCAGTGGGGCTTAAAGGATCGATAACCGCATCAATATGTATAGTTGCATTTTCATTTCCCAGCATAACGGCACTACACAACGTTTGGACATCTTAGTTGCAGTCTTAAGTTCCCAACAACATCGGAAACAAAAAAAACAACTACCAACATACCCAATATACATACCTGTTTTCCGAACTCAACACCTCAAATCGTGCACTTTCAGAGCTCCGGTCCCGTGTTGCCATTGCAGATGACACAAACATGAAGACATCGCTAAAATATTTACTGCAAGTGTGACAAAAGAAACAATAATATTCTATCAGCCATGTTTCACTAGAACAAACATATCCTGTCAGCTATTCTCAAAACATACATGGGATCAAGAAAAAATTATGAGGAATTATCAGCCTAGAGAAGGCAGATAGCCAATATTTTTTATCTATCAAAAGATAAGCAGCAAGAGCCACATCTACAAGGAAAAGAAAAAGGATATGAACCCAGAGATAGATCAGAGGCTTAGGGCGAGGATCTCATCAAGACAGTTTTCAGATGTGCAACTAAAGATGCTTTGCTCGCCAAGAACTAGAAGGAGCAAAATATAGAGAACAAGGATAACGACTACGAAATGCTATTTAAAGTTTTGGTTTGGCAGACGAGACTAAGCGCGCAAAAGAAAGGAGAAACCGTTAAAGTATGAATGATAGACCTTGTCAGCAAATCAGGATCCAGACCCTGCCATTCAATGCCTTCAATAATTTCTTGAACAGGCTTTACTTTTTGATTGAACTCCATTGACTCAAGAAGGTGTAAATCCTGGCCCAAAAATGTCTTCTCATCCACAGGAAATATCACCTACCAAATATATAACTAAATATGATAAAGGTTCATAAATATACAATTGCTACTAACACTATGAGTACGTAAACAGTAAAGAATTTTCTGCACAATAAACAGAAAAAGATAAAATTGGTTTACACACCCTTCCATTTGAAATAATTGCATTTGCATCAGATTCAAGCCCAAGTTCCCAAGACAAAAACTGGGCGACCTGCATGACAATTTTAAGTAAAACCATCGTTAACATCATTGTTGTTTTAGAGTAAAACTGAAGATTTGGGGATACCTTTGTCAAACGAATAAGTAATTTCTCATCAACAAGACAAGATCGGTATGCCTTAGAAGATAACCCATACTCCTCAGCAAGCTCGACGGCTTTATCAGTAAGCATATGAGAGCTAGCTGAATCCACTGATGTTTTTTTAAATAGATATTCACGCTCGTAAAACAAGCATAGTTTATCCAAGAAGTATAGCACCTTTTCCTTATGACTGCAAACAATTAGACAGTAAACATAACAAAAAGAGATCAATGGGAGGAAATGACAAAAACAAAAGCATCTGCAAGAACACATTACCTATCACATGTAAAACAAAAAATCACGTACCTAAATGATGATGTGGTAACTTCAAAAAACTTTATAAACAGAAGGCTATATGGGTCAGCATTCTGGCTGGTACTAAATAAAACTCCAAGACGAGCACTTTTGGAACCTCCAATCTGAATAAAAATGCACGAACACCCATGTGTGGATTCAACAGAGGGTTGAGACTTGAGAAAAAAGTGTAAAGAACTGACAGAAAGCTATTAATATATCAACTAACCAGGTAACGGACTCCTTCGTGTAATAATTTCATTCCTTTCTTCGTTGTGACATCAACAGCAAGGAGATGAGTCACATACTTCACATCAT
This sequence comes from Erythrophleum ivorense, assembly GCA_026724425.1. Taxonomy (NCBI): domain Eukaryota; kingdom Viridiplantae; phylum Streptophyta; class Magnoliopsida; order Fabales; family Fabaceae; genus Erythrophleum; species Erythrophleum ivorense. The sequence goes on along the minus strand of JAIUCV010000077.1, from coordinate 2,172,836 downwards.
CTGAAGCTGGAATCGTCAGATAAGAAATAACATATCAAGTGAGTTTGCATGAGAAGATCACACATTTGGGATATCGACAAGAAGCTGTTCACGATATAAATGCACGGTTACTTACTCTCAGGAGAATGCAAATAGTTCACATCATCCAGCAGAGATTCCCCACTCTTGGCAGATGAAGCCAGCGACACATACCTTGGTTTGTTCTTTCCTCCACCAATAATCTACAAACGATGCAATTACGAGAAGGCAGGCTCTTCTTGGAATTAGTATGAACAAACACGTAAACGAATTACAAAAGATGCTGCCTGTGAAACTCCCTACCTGAGGATTATACCGGCTAAGACCACTTTCCGAAAGCAGTTTGTCCAACACATTAGTACGGGATCCTATTTGGCCGTAATAAACTTGTTCTTGTATCTTGGGAAGCTCATCATTCATGGCAGTTAAAAGAGTTTCTTCCTGGAGAGACAAGAGCTAGCATCATGAACCAATTTTCAATAATCTTCAGAAAATCACAGCAACAGATAATCAAAAGCTGATGCAGACGTGAAGTTGATGCAGATTAAAGTAGCAAAATGGTTTGCATGTACAATTATTATGAAGACAAATGCTTGCAATAAGCTACCAATATATGAGAACCACGACATATTTTAAAAATGCACAAAAGTACCTCAACAGAATCAAAGACAAGGCCATTCATCAAAAAGGAACACTTCAATTTCGCCAGACCCAGCTTAAATACAAACATGGAGCTTGCTTCAGATGCCTCCTTCAAAGTGTGCTCTTGTTGCAGTTTTAGCAATAGCTCCTGAGGGGGTGACTTAACCTTTGGTCTGGAATAGAAAAGGCCCAACTTTAGGGAATACAATCCGAACTTTCGGTGAAGATAAAAAATAAAATAGATCTGCGATTGTATGATGATGATTTTAAGTATCCATGGTGCTTACAAAATTGTCTCAACAAATGCTCCATCGACATGCTGCTGTTCAATGTCCTCTTCGGAAGAATCAGTAGATTCAGTCCTTAATCTGTTTACCTGTTAACCAACCTGAAGATATTCAGCAAGTAATGTTTCGGATTTTTTAAATTACAACAGAAAATGACAAATAATCAACAAGAAACACTCAAAACGCTTAAAGCTATGAGTCAAGTGTTAATTCCATTACATTTGCCAAAAACTGAAAAGCTGTTTGAATCCCATGGTGCTCCTTGACGTACAGAAAAAGACGTATGATCTGAAAAAGAGTTTTTTATCAGAAAAAAAAAAAAAAAAATCATTCATAGTTTCATCCCCAAGCAAATAACTAAAAAAGAACAAAGTAAGAACAAGCGACAATGAATACCATAGTGGATATGTCCTCTTTGACTTGGGAATCAGAAGATGGGATTTGACCACCATTGTCCTCGATTGTCTTAATTAATTTAGTGGAATATAACATCACCCCAAATCTTACAGGGAGTTGATTTTCATACAAGGTTCTGAGAATGTCAATGGACTGTATAGATACAACAATAGTCAGTTCAAAAGCTCTGTAGTTATAAATAAGGAAAGAAGGGCTGGCAGTGCCGGGAAAGGACAGATATAAGACTTGCCTCAAGACCGCAGACAGTGGCTGGATCAATGACGTAAACTGCATGGAATAGGTTCTTTCGGATGTAACGTAGTTGCCCAGGGAAGGCAGGCATCAAAATCTTATTACAAGGTGAGAGAAACACAGGCAATTAGAGATATAATTTCCCAAATGGCACAAAAAATAATCATTATGTATCCTCAATTATCAAGAAGATGTCAGTTGCACTAGTTACCTCGTTAAGATTACTTCGCCAGCGCTTGTACATATCATCCTCTTCCAGATTGTTGATATAGTTCACATGTACGGAACGGAAATCAACCCGATATGAATCCGGCTCAGGGAGAGGGGTAGTTAGTAGAAGCTTCCGTATGGCTCCATCAGGTATCTGGTAGTTGCACAAAAACGATAGCTCAGGGTCGTGAGTAGACGAAAAATATTCATCAGTTTGAATAATTCCAGTTTTTCCACCATGATGTATAAACCACAACTTTATTTTTTCTTTCTGCGTTATTACAGAATGTTTGTTACGGCACTAGCCTAAATGGTTAGGCGTACACAGTCAGTAAAAGAGTACCTTAAGCTTGGTAAATTGGTTGGCCAGGGACAACTCCTGATGAGCCAAATCCATCAACCTACAGACAGAAGGATCAGACGATCATGGGAAACAGACTATAACCAACAATGTAGACATGTTAGCTCTTAAAAGGAGTAAATGGAAATCCACATGAAAAGCGATGCAATGCAAACTGATACAAAATGTTAGTGAACTGAAAGACGGGAAACAAGGTCTGGCCTTACTAAAGCAAGAGTGGGCTCAAGGAAGAATCAGTGATGGGCTCAAAAGTGGCCTTACTAAATATCAGAATTTCAGCTCCCCAAACCATAATAACATCCCCACATCAAGAAAATGACCACGGATACTAAATTACTAATGCACTAAAATATGCCACGGTCATGGCAAAACAATGTGTAAAAAGGTATTACATGTATAGGTCTATATCTTCGATGTTCAACAAGGCACCATTCAGAGCTAACAAAGCCTTGCCAGGGGGAAGCATTCTCTGGTTTGAAAGTATCTCATCTTTGATTGATTCATTAACCTGCAAGATTGAACCAGACAGATCTAAAATCAGAAGGACCACAAGAAAACAATTCAATTAGCAGTGTAAGGAACAAAAAACGATGCCATACCTTCATGCGGGATAATGAAGAAACTACACTTGGAAAGTTTTGGTTAATTTCTTGCATAGATTGCAAAGGATCAGAGGCATGGACTATTCTCTGGGCTGTTTGGTGTCCTAAATCTGCGGAATAAAGGGTAAATTAGGATTTATAAACTTCTGTTATTACCAAGCCACACATGCAGGATAACTACCCGTGAGCTCCCAGACATCCAGTGTGTCTGATACAGTTGATGATAGGAGATAATCCCTAAAAGCCATGACTTCTGATCTTAACTCGGGTTTCCTGTCCTGCAAAAAAGAAGAGCTGGCTCTAATGATCATCCTCCATAAAATGAAAAATTACAACAAAACTTTTCTTCATCATTCCTCTTTTATTTTTGTCCATCTCGCATCCATTAACAAATACAAATTCATTTGTGCGAGCATCTATGCATCCGTGCAAATCAAACGAACTAATTTTTTGAAAGAAATGGTTCCATATATTATTCTGGTTATATGGCAGATTAAACATACCAGGATTTTTGAGAATATAAACCCCCTAACATCTTGACTAAGATCTTCAGTCCTTGGATCTTCAAGAGTGATACCTGTAACTCATAACAAAAACACTTGAGACGGTAGCAAAATCACAGATAAGAAAGAAGATAAGGAATAAGTAACTGACAGAAATAAGCCTTTGCTTTCAAAATTCAGGTAGCGAAAAATGAACAAACGAGCTAACTCTAACCTTTCTTTATGGCACTATCATCCATTGCCTTGTACTCCATGTTCTTCAAAGCAAGCTCCACACCATAACCAGCTAAGCTAACACTATCCCTTGCCCCAATGGCACCACAGGGTCTAGTTTTGCCTTCACAACCCGAAGGTAATACTGGTCTAACAACATATGTAACTTTCCCCTGTAGGAAACCAAGGCTTCATTAGAATGCACACAACTATACCACAAAAACGCTAAAGAAAAGGACTTCCTGGACAACGGAGCCTGAAGTTGTTCTATCAAAACAGTAAAAGAAAAAGAAACTATTGAACACCCCCATACGACAGTACTTCTCAAAATCAAGCCTCATGGTTAAGGGTCAAGCCTTACTTTTCTACCCCAATAACAGTATACGTTTTTCAACAATGAAGAGGAGAAAAGAGAGACCTCTTTGGCTGCTTTAGCAAGCGAGAGGTGAAATTTCCTAAAGCAACCAGTCCCAACAGCTCCATAGAGAACGGCAACAGGGCTTCCAGCTTTTGAATCAAAATGAACGTGATCAAAGTCGAAGAGCTCAGGCCCCTGAACCGCGTCTCCACCACTAGCATCCAATGAAATGCAGCTTAGAAAGAGCGAATTGTAGTCTTAACCAAAATGAAACTAAAAAAGAGAGATCGTCAGTGCATACGCAGGAGGGGATGCGAGCCAGGAAAGGAGATCCGCAACGTCGTAAAAGAGGGAAGAGCCAGTGTCGACCCAACAACAGTGAGTTGCAGAGGAATCATCGCCGTGAGGGAAAGAAGAAATAGACTCATCAGCCAATTGGCGGTAGAGCACAAGCCTGGGCGAGGCAGATCTCAGAGTAAGTGAGAAATGGAAGAGAGAAGCCACGGGTTTAGCCAATAAGGTTGATGCCTCTTTAGTTATCTTGAGGAGGCAATCTCTGGCGGATTTACAATCGGAATCACCAGTTTCTCCATCGGAACCAAGCCAAGCATCGGTGAACTCCCAAAACAGCTGCTTCGATTCTTTGGAAATCAACTCTCTGTCACAACAAAAATAAAACTCACTGATTCACTGTCGAAGCGCAAGAGCAGTAACAATGGTGGAAGAAATGTGTAAACAAGCATTACCCAGCCTCGAGGAGAAGAGGAGTGCCCTGCCACTTAGCCTTAACCGCCACCTGAACATTTTTCGGTCTCCGATTCTGAGCGTTGACGCCGAAGACGACGAAGAGGAGAAGGATGAAACAGAGCCCGGATCTCAGATTGGACCCCATCATTTCCGCGACGGAGAAGGAACAAGACGAGCCGGGAAATACACGTAGTAACTAAAAGGGACATTTCCGTAAAAACGAGCGAAAGCCACGACATTAAGTGTGACGTGGAGGTCTCTGATTGGTTGTAAACAGTTAGGGTTTTTCAATCCGATCGAACAAAGAGTTTTTGGGCTTAGGTGGCGTCTCCGCCGAGATCATGCGATTAGAAAGGGATGCTCCTCAGGCGGAGGATACTATCGCTCTCGGCGTCTCTCAGAATCTGCAATTCCGGAACCGGCGATGCTTTCTCTTCTCCATCTCATTTCTCTTCCTACGCGAAGGCTCCAATCGCCGCCGGAGATGTCCTCGTCCGCGAGTTAAAAGACTGGTTTAAGCGCGATGGGCAGCTGCAGAGCCACCAGTTAATCGAGCAGATCTCTCATATTCTCCGAGCTCCCTCAAACGAAGGAGATGATCGAGCTTTTTATCTCCACCTCTCCGGTCTCCGCCTCCGGCTCACGGAGAGATTCGTCCTCGACGTGCTTAATCACATCCGCAGCGATATCTTCTCATGTCTCAAGTTCTTCGATTGGGCCGCTCGTCAGCGTGGATTCCATCACACGCGCGCCACTTTCCATGCCATCTTCAAAATCCTTCGCAGCGCCAAGCATGTGAGTATTATGACCGATTTCTTAGACCGGAGCGACGGTTTCGAAGGTTACCGCCATACTCTCCGTCTCTGCGACGCTCTCGTCATTGGGTACGCTGTTGCTGGTCGCACTGACATCGCTCTCCAGCACTTTGGTCATATGAGATTTCGAGGCTTGGATTTGGATTCGTTTGGGTATCATGTCCTCCTCAATGCACTTGTGGAAGAGAAATGCTTTGATACCGTTGACGTTATCTACGACCAGATCTCCGCTCGTGGCTTCCTCTGCGCTGTAACGCATTCGATTATGGTGAAGAAGTTGTGCAAGCAAGGCCAGCTTGGTAAGGCTGAGGCTTATCTCCGCTCCTTGCTTCCCGATGATCCTGCTGGATGCGGCTCTGGGTTAGGCATTTTGGTCGATGCTCTATGTTCCAAAGAAAAGTTTCAGGAAGCTACTAAATTGTTAGACGAGATCAAAGTGGTGGGAACAGTTTCTATGGACCGTGCTTATAACATGTGGATTAAGGCTCTCATTGAAGCTGGATTGTTGAACAACACTGCTGATTTTTTGGAGAAGATTAGTCCTTTAAAAGGTTGTGAAGTCGAAGTTTTCAGGTACAACTCTTTGATCTCTAAGCTTTTGAGGGAGAACAATGTTGGGAGTGTATATGATATCCTCACGGAGATGATGGTACGTGGAGTTTCGCCTAATAAGAAAACGATGAATGCAGCCTTATGCTTCCTTTGCAAAGCCGGATACGTAGATGAAGCCCTCGAGATATACCGGTCGAGATCAGAAATTGGCTTTACTCCTACCGCCATGTCTTTCCACTATCTGATTCATACGCTTTGCACCGATGGAAATGTCCAACAAGCTTTTGATGTCCTGAAGGGGGCGATGGACCGAAGGCATTTTCTTGGTGCAAAGACTTTTTCTAAACTTACCAATGCTTTATGCTGGAAGGGGAAGGCTGACATGGCAAAGGAGCTGGTTATTGTTGCCGTGGAACAGGGCTTATTGCCTAAACGTCTAGGCAGTTGCAAGATTATATCAGCTCTTTGCAATGTTGGGAAGGTGGAGGACGCTCTTTTGATTAATGAGCTATTCGATAAAAGTGGAGTAGCCACCACCTTCACAGCGTTTGTCAGCTTGATATACGGCTCAATCAGAATAAAGAGGGGAGACAAAGCTGCTAAACTTATCATGAGAATGCAGGAAAAAGGCTACACCCCGGTCCATAATCACTACCGAGACGTTATTCGATCTGTGTGTGCGATGGAAAGCAGCAACGAAAACTATTTCATTACTCTGCTAAAGTTTCAGTTGTCTCTTTGGGAACACAAAGATGGAGCCTACAACTTATTCATCGAAGGAGCTGGGTTTGCAGGAAGACCAAAACTTGCAAGAGTAGTGTATGACATGATAGATAGAGATGGGATCAAGCCAACACTAAATTCAAACGTTCTTATGCTACAGAGTTATGTCAAAAACGGGAGAATCGCCGATGCTCTACACTTTTTCAATGACCTGCGTGAAAAAGGTGAGACCAAAAGAGTACTTTACCAAGCCATGATTGTTGGCCTCTGTAGAGCAAACAGAGTAGATGACGCTATGCAATTCTTGGAAGAAATGAAAGGCACTGGAAGACAGCCTAGCATCGAATGTTACGAGCTACTGATACAAAAGCTGTGCAACGAAGAAAGGTACGAGGAGGCAGTTGGATTAGTGAATGAATTTAGGAAAAGCGGGCGACGGATTACATCTTTCATCGGTAACGTCCTTTTGTATAACGCGATAAAGAGCAAAGGTGTGTATGAAGCATGGACAAGGATGAGAGATGTTGAAGAGAAGATATCTGAGATGAAGTCTCTTGGTGAGTTGATAGGAGTGTTCTCAGGACGAATCGATATGGAAGGAGAACTGAAGCGGTTAGATGAAGTTATAGAGAAATGCTATCCTCTGGATATGTACACTTACAATATGCTGTTGAAAAGGGTTGTGATGAATCAGGCGGAAGATGCATTTGAGTTGGCTGAAAGAATAGCTCGAAGAGGGTATAAGCCTAATGAGTGGACTCACATGATACTTGATCGAGCTCGACGCATACTAGAAAGACCGAATTATCGGTCGAATGGTTGGAATAGCAGACGGAGGCAGCTTGAATATTGAAAAAGTATGTCACGGAGAGGTTAGAATTGTTGAATAGGGGAATAAGGGAAGAATCTCTCCCTTCGTTTGGATTTAATTTTTTTCTTTTGGGTAACGAAAAAGCCACATTTTTCTTTTGCTCTCCGGAGTTTGAGATCTTCTCGAGGCTTTATAAGTGCTTGTAGAAGCTCTGTTGTCCCTGGATTGCAAATGATGGATCGTCTTTTGGGAGAAGCTTTTGTTAGTGTCGTTGAAGGACACACCAACGGAATTGGGTTGGTATTAGCTTAAAACCTCCGTTACATACGATTGTTGTAATCTTTCCTTAGAAACACAGCTCAGATAGAGATTTCAACAGTTTTGTCATAATCTTTATTGTTTATCAAGGAAATTTAATGGTGTTCACCTTTTTTCCACCCTTTGTCAACTTGGTTTCGAATATTTGTGTTTTGTATATCTTGTTTACATTTTAAAATGACAAATACTTCGTTTTCTTATAAACATACAGTATCTTTATATAATTTGTAAACGCAATGGAGTATTTCTCTTAATCTGTGTTTATAATTTTAAAACACCAAATATAACGAGGATTAACTCTACTCCAGACAGTTATCTGTTTATAAAAGTAAAGGACTAATCCCATTATGCATTTCTTTTTTTTTTAAAGAAATGTGTCTGTGTGTACTGTGTACTACAGTTTAACGACATTTGTACTGCATAAAAAGACCGTACATACATGCACCAGATCAAAGATTAAACTAGCTAGAAAAAAAACTGCGACTTTTGTCTATGAGACAACCTCCGAGTTCTTGCATAGAAGAAGAACATCGAAGAAGCTGAATCAGGTAAGAATCTTAATCCTGTCTCACGGTTCTTCTTCTTATTCTCTCTCTTTCTCTCTCTCTCGCTCGCTGAGTTTATCATCTTCTAAATCCGTCTGTACTACAGAGTCCTAATATAATACTAATTTTTCTCTTCTATCAACTTTCTGTGACCTGTGTGATTCCCTTATCCTACATTTTCTTATTTAATTTTTTTTTTTTTTTTTTTTTTGAATCATTGTAATATTTTAAACTAAAGTTTGTGCGGCTTCATTGCATTGTTTTTTATTTTCACAAATACTGCGTTTGGGGTTGACTTTAGACTCTTTCCTCTATATATATATATATATATATATATACGCCTACAGAGAGATACATAGCATCGTCATGATCATCTTGTTAACTTAATTAGGGTTTAGAAATTAATTGCAATTTCCGAGTTTAAATAGGACCTCTATATATATACTGTATCGGTGCAAGAAAACAGCGAAGCCTCATTAGTCATTGTTATTGTCGTATTGTGTTTCTTGTCTTGTCGTCGTATATGTCTTCTTCCCAACCGAACCATCAGATTTCAACATCAAGTTTACTCCATGATCGCTTGCATATCCCTGCAGAAACAATCATCACTGTGAAGGAGTCCGGACACGAGGAAACGTGTCAAACACAGAGAAAAGGGAAGAAAGCAGTATTGCATGAGCATGACCTTAAGGATGACCAGGATCATGGCTCAAGTGTTGCAAAGAAACAAGACCATAACGCCAAGGAGCGTCTAAGAAGGATGAGACTTCATGCCTCTTATCTCACTCTCGGCACTCTTCTTCCTGATCATTCTTCTTCTTCCAAGGTTTAATTTGATGATTGTGGTTGGAACTTGTCACTTATTAGCTTCTATGGTTGTTGAGCTAAGTTTGTTTTGTTTTAATGGATTAACAGAAGAAATGGTGTGCACCATCTATAATCGATAGAGCGGTCACTTACATTCCCAAGCTACAAAATGAAGTTGAAGAGCTAACTCTCAAAAAGCAGGAGCTTGCGGAGGCGATCGAGAGCAAGAGGTCCCGGGAATTAGAGCAACGAAGTCCTTCGATTCAAACAATCTCGGTTCATGAGTTGGAGGGATCAGGTAATGAGGCTGTTGTACAAATATGCACCAAGAACGAAAAGGCAGAGGAGTTCTCGAACTTGCTTCATGTACTGGAGGTGCAAGGTTTTAGCATCTTAAGTGCTTCTACAACTCAAGTTTGTCGAGGTCAAAAGGTGGTTTGCTACCACTTCCATGTCAAGGTGTGTCTCCGATTATCTATACCCTTCTTCCTTTTCTATTTGATCTTAAAATGATGGATTTAAAAGAAAATCACAATGTAATTTTTGTCTTGTTGGGTGCAAAGCAAATGTAGATATATTGACAAAAAGAATACATTTTCAACCGAGAAAACATAAATAACTAGTTAGTCTCTCTTCCTTTCTTGGGTAACCAAGAAGTAAGGTTCATATTCTCATTAGAGTCAGAGCAGTTAGTTCCTTTAATGTCTTGTTGATGGTCAACTAGTACATAAGTTGAGTTAAACGACGCCACGTTCAGTTAGTTTCTTTGGCATATTCGACGTGGGATAAACTACAAGATGATGATGATGATGATGATACCATATGAAGGGATCGTGAGATTAAGTTAATTTAGCACACTGATATATGGTTCCCTATACATTAGCTTAAGTCATTTAATATATCGTTCGACATGAGATTCCTAACACGATTTTAAGATGTTGAGTGTGCTTAGTTCTTAACATTTTGACCCCACATTTCTAAAAGGAAACAAGGAAACTCATTTTGCAAGAGATCCAGTTTTTAAGCCATTACTCAATGTGGCGTTAGCTAGTTTATTTATACTTTCTAACATTTTTTCGGAGTAGGGTTAACAAGTGAGAGGTGTGTGGAAATGTGTAGATGGATGAAAAGCCAAGTGGAGGTGATGACTACATCACAATGTTGAAGAAAAACATCATTTCTTCGCTCTCATGACGACAAACACCGAGAACAAAAGAATTTAAGTGAGATGAAGAATGATTGAATAGCTTTTGATGGCGCATACGGCAATTTTGGCATTCCTCTCTTTTAGCTTATTATGCATGTTTTGTTAATTTTTCAACATTTGTAGCCACACACGGTCCTTCTTCATAGACGTTAACATGTAACATTTACATATTCCTTTATCTTACAATATGTTGATATGTTACATACGTCAATGAATCAAACTTTGTTGATCTTTGGAGTCAGTTAGTTATTCATTAATGGACAGGAATTGTAATTTTCCTACACTATTTATACAGTATTGTGTTGTATAACAGTTACGGTGACCAGTTGGCTTAGCTCACTAACATGGACCTATGTATAAATGGGATAGGAATAAAATTGTTAATGTGAAATTTTGGTATATGGATTGTTCTAAAAGTTTTAAAAAGTCCATCTATATAAGATATGTTTTATATGAGATTCAAACTTGAAATTTACACAGGATATCAATTATCAAATTTTGTATTAACAACAAGAGCTTTAAGAGCAAACGCCTTGAGAGCTTTAGATTTACAATTTTGCCCTTGGCGCTGGATTCTGCAGTCGCAATCGCAGTTTCAACGCTTTTTTAAGTTCTTTTATGAATTGGCCCAAAAAAAGAAAAACGAAAAAGGAAGAAGAGTCAACAAACATCTGAATCTCTCTCAGAAGCAGAAGAAGACGATGAAGAAGCGGACGGTTTTCTCATGGGGAGCGGCGATTGTAATCTTCCTTGTTCTGATGATCGTCACTCCCACGATCCCTCAATCTCAGGCTTACCACGATTTCGCCGATCAACGCACCTTCTTCGGTAATCTCGTCCTCTTTCTCACACTTCTCTCATCTTCTTAATCCCTTTGGTTTTAGGTATAATAACCACGAGATCTTCTATCTCAGGGATTCCAAATGCTTTGAACGTCATCTCCAACTTTCCTTTCCTCATCATCGGGCTTATCGGTCTCGTCCTCTGCTATTACCCAGACGATTACTTCAGTTTCAGGCGCGTTAACATCTACTTCTACATATCTCCATCTCTATATCTTCGTCTACTTCTTTTGTCAATTCTAGTGATAATTCAAAAATTCAAATTAGTTAAAATCTCTGTGTATGGAAACAGTTTGCGAGGTGAGAAATTGGGATGGACTTGCTTTTACGTCGGTGTGACGGCTGTTGCTTTCGGATCTTCTTACTATCATCTCCAGCCAGACGACGCAACTCTCGTCTGGGATCGCCTTCCCGTACGCTCTCTTTCTCTCTTTCTCTCTCGGCTTTGTGATCTCGCTTTGGCTTCTTTTTGAACACTGGTTTTGAATGGTTTTTCGATTAGATGACTATTGCCTTCACATCAATCATGGCTATATTTGTAATCGAGAGGATTGATGAGCACAAGGGCACTTACTCCATTGTCCCTTTGCTTCTCGCTGGCCTTGTTAGCATTCTGTATTGGAGGCAAGTCAATCTAAAACTTTAAGACTTGGTTTCAGTTCAATAACACAATCTTGTGATGATAACTTGTCTAATGAGGATGTCAATTGCAGGTTTTTCGATGATCTTCGTCCATATGCTCTAGTACAGTTTGTTCCTTGCATTGTCATTCCACTGATGGCTATTCTATTACCTCCACAGTATACACATTCCTCATATTGGCTATGGGCTGCAGGTTAGTTCTCAGTGTTGAGTTGTTTGCTTTTGAAGCTCTTCTTATTCTAAATTCAATTGCTTCAATTTGTAGGATTCTATCTCTTAGCTAAAGTGGAAGAAGCTGCAGATAAGCCCATATACAGCTGGACGCATCATATCCTCAGTGGACATTCGATAAAGCATTTGTGCGCCGCTCTGGTCCCTGTCTTCCTTACCCTCATGCTCGCTAAAAGAACCGTTCAAACCGAGAGGTGTATATACATAGTGGAAATGACCCGATATCGACATGACAGACCCATATTCTTGATTCATTCTTTACCCTTTTTTTTTTTATTTTCCCTTAACACAGGATTAGCTTGTATAAGACATGGAAGATATCATGGAAAAGGTATCGAGGGAAAGGATCCGATGAAGAGAACTTCGAGTGTACCTACTCCAACGTAGCAGTCGAAGAGACTCGATAGGGTTTATGTTGGTGAAATGGTGACTCTCGTTTAATGTAAGATCCATCTTCAACTTTTGATACTTGTGTTTAAGATAAATCGGTTTTAGTTACATAGGAGGTATAGGTTGATAACACAATTGGAAAGTCATGAGCTTTGTAATTTTTATCAAATGCAAACCTTTCATAGTGCTTAAGTTGTATATCTCTTACTCAGCTACTATCTTCAACTTCAAAACCAAAAACTACACACCAAATCGAAGACAAGTTTTGCCTAATTTGACAACGAAACCATTAACACTGTTATCAGGAAGTACCGTTAAGTCTCCGAATAACAGAGACGACGCCTTGAATCCCTAACTTCCCATCACCATTCGCCACCATTCCTGAAAACAACTGCTTGCTCAAAGCAGCTCCAGGCATCGCCGGCACCGCCACATCACCTCCTCCCTCCTCCGCCATTCCCAAATCTTTCACAATATACTCAGCAAACCCCGTCGCCTTATAATCCCTCTTCACCATCATCTCCCCAAACAGCCGCATAACCGCCGATCCAGCCGCGCCGTCTTTCACAGCCTCAAGCCATTTCACTGGATCTAAACCAGCTTTCTCGGCGAACACCATCCCTTCAGCTAGTCCAACCAAATTGCCTCCTACGCAGATCTGATTCCCGATCTTGCAGCTCTGCCCACTCCCCGCCGCTCCCATATACCTCACGATTCCCATGTTACTCATCATCGGAGTTAACAACTCCACGATCTCGGAATCTCCGCCGGCGAAAATCGCTAGCCTCGCCTCGCGTGCTCCTGCGTCACCACCAGATACCGGCGCGTCCACCGCCCAGCAATCTCTCCGTCTAGCCTCCGCGTATATTTCTCGCGCCAATGCTGGCTTGCTGCTAGTCATGTCGACGGTTACTCCGCCGGGTTTGAGTCCCGAGAGTACACCGTCGGGGCCGAGAAGCAGCGATCGGACGTCGTTAGCGTTTCCAACCATCGTGAACACAACGTCGCTCATCTCCGCTAGCTCTTTCGGGGAATTGGCGGTGCGAGCTCCTTTGGTTTGCAGATCCTTTGACTTCCGGTGATCGCGAGCGTAGACGGTGACCGAATAGCCTGCGGTGAGGATATGAGAGACCATGGCTGATCCCATTATTCCGATGCCAATCCATCCGATTCGAGTCTTCGAGGGACTGATGCGTTTCGGGTATGGAGTTTCCATTTGAGAACAAATGAAGAATTTTGTCAGAGAAAGAGCAAAAAAAGTAAGCTTCACTGAATTTCATTTATTGAGCTTAATTAAGTTTTTTTTTTTGTCTTTTCTGCATTTTAAATTATTTATTAATTTGGTCTTCAGCTACTGATTACAAATTCAATGCTCTCACTTCGTCTTATGCACTGCTCTGAGAAGGAGAGAAACGTTGAAAGTATAAAAAATCTTCCCAAATGTTTGAAGAATTTTGATATGAATTTACAAACACCCATTGTTTTTGGTGAGAGAGAGAAATAGACATTAAAAGGAGCTTTAGCAACAAAGACAGAGTCTTCTCAACAGACACGTAATGTTCATTTCTCCTGAAAGCATGCGAACTCATATGTGTCACGAGACCTGAATTTCATCCTTGTTTTTGATCCCTTTCACATGCTTACCCTGTGAATGCAACAAACTTAGGTTCCAAGTTCCTTTATGGTAAACACTATAATCCACATTTCCCACAAAACAGAAGTCTCTGTTTTCACCATCTTGCTTTATCCTCTTTCACATTTTGAACATGGAATCAAATTCTCCTTGCATCACTCAATCTTTCCTCATGTCCCAGACCTTTATGAGCTTTCCCTACTTGGTAGCAGCATCAGCCTGCATCGTCATAGCCGTCTTTGGTTACTATTTCTTCAAACCAAGATGTATATACCTCATTGACTTCTCATGTTACCAACCTCCAGACTTCCTGCGAGCTCCAGTCTCCAATTTCATCGAGCATCTAACCATCTCCGGTGTTTTCGATCAAGAAAGCCTCCATCTCCAGCAAAAGATCTTAGAGCGGTCAGGGATCGGAGATGACGCGAGCGTGCCTGTGACAGTCCACGAGATACCACCAAACGCTTCTCTCTCTGCAGGTAGAGAAGAAACGCAAGATATCCTCTTCACTATTGTGGAAGACCTTTTCTCAAAGCACAAGATTGATCCAACGAGTATCGACATCCTCGTGTCTAACTGCAGCTTGTTCTGTCCTTCTCCGTCCATAACTTCCACCATCATAAACAGGTTTGGCATGAGGAGCGACATAAAGAGCTTCAGCTTGAGCGGAATGGGATGCAGCGCGGGGCTTCTTTCGATAAACCTCGTTAAAGATCTTATGAAGATTCACGGTGACTCTGTGGCCTTGGTGTTGAGCATGGAAGCTGTGAGTCCGAATGGTTACAGAGGCAAGTGTAAGTCAATGCTCATTGCTAACACCATCTTCAGAATGGGCGGAGCAGCGATTCTTCTCTCCAACAAGAAGCAAGATAAGTACAAGGCTAAATACAAGCTCCAGCATCTTATCAGAACTCATGTTGGATCAGACAATGAGTCGTACGAGAGTGTGATGCAGCAGATTGACGAGGAAGGACTAGTGGGAGTAGCTTTGTCTAAGCAGCTTGTGAAGGTAGCATCAAAGGCCTTGAAGATCAACGTTGTGCAGTTAGGCCCTAAGGTATTACCTTATTCAGAGCAGCTCAAATACATAATCTCATTCATCCAAAGTAAATGGGGAATGCACAAGGAAGTATACACACCCAACTTCAAGAAAGCTTTTGAGCATTTCTGTATACATGCTGGAGGAAGAGCGATCATCGAAGGAGTGGAGAAGCATCTGAAGCTGGACAAAGAAGACGGAGAAGCTTCGAGGACAACACTGTACCGGTATGGAAACACATCTTCGTCTTCACTGTGGTATGAGCTTCAGTATCTGGAGGCCAAAGCTAGAATGAAAAGGGGAGATACAGTATGGCAGATTGGGTTTGGAAGTGGGTTTAAGGCTAATAGTGCTGTATGGAAATGCATTTCCGAGATCGATTCGAAAGAACGGAATGCATGGTCTGATCGAATCCATTTGTATCCGGTCTGTGGAGATGATTCAAGTGCGTTGAAGACGAAGCTCCTTTCTTGACATCGACTCCATAGAATAGTTTTATCCATTCCTTTGTGTTCACTCTTGTTGGAAAAACTTTCCACATTCTCAGATACTGCAAGAGCTCTTTTCTTTTGGATCTCTCCTCTCAGAAATTTATTGTTATTGCAATATTCAGCAGGATTTATTTTAGTATTTATATAATTCACTATATGCAACTGTTTCAATTTTCTACTGCTGCCACTAAAAACACACACAAAAGAAGTCAGGCATTGATACAAGATTGTAGTTTTCATCACCTTAAAGCAAGTCAAAACATTGATCGAGCTCAACATTCAAAACAGACATGGACTAAAACTAGACTAAAAGTTACTTGTGACAACAAAGATTCAGCTCCTAATATATATATATTCTTCATTTGAAGCCCTGACCACACTTCCCAACTCCATAACCACACTTAAAACTCTCTTGTCCCCAAAAGACTCTCCCCCTTTCATATAAGTTTTCATTCAAATACAAGCTCGCATGAATCTGAAGCCCTGACCACACTTTCCAATTCCACCACCATTTCTTGAGAATTTCTCTCTTGCAAGGGCATTTCGGAGAAACTCGCCCTCTTTAAATGAGCTGCGTTACTCAGGATGTATTTCGCCACCACTTTCTCCTCTTCTAGACGCTGTCTGTAGCTTCTCCACACAAATGTCTCGAGATGAGATAACAAACACTCAGGAACCTTGTTTGGTTGACTCCATTTCTTACATGCCACACTAGGATCCCAATACTCATTACAAGAATTCTGAGACACCAGCGAGGGCGAAACACAATGTACATTAAAAGATCTTTCAAACTGGAAAAATAAAATTGCAGACAGATGAAGTTGTTGAAAATGCTTACATCACGGAGCTTGAGGACTTGTAATCTAGGAGAAGCATCAAGCATGAGCAGAAGCAGATTCCACCACTCAGCTTTATATGTATGTAGCTCCAAATTCACTAACTGATAGAAGATACCACCAGTAGGAAATGTAATCTATACATGCATGAGGCAATATTAGTACAGAATTGTTACTGACAACAAGAAGTAACTCAAACTTTTTTACCTCCAATGGTGACAAAGCCAAGGAAAGAGTTTTGACTGAAGTGAGAGATACCAGAAGCTTCTCGTCGACAATCTTAGAGACATTAACAATCCTTGCCTCAACCAACTCTGGTGCATTCTCAATTACACAACACTGACGAGACTCAACGCCATGAATCTCCAAGTATTTCAAAGAAGGCACATTTATCACATATCCACCAGCCATTTTCCCATCGTTTGAATCGAAAATCGTTAGTCTCTGTAAAGAAGGAACCTCAACAGTGAAGATCTCCACACCATCCTCATCTCGATTCACCACCAAGTTTTCAAGATTGGGACAACCAGACAAAAGGTTAACAAGGGACATTTCGTCTTTGTAGTCAACACTCTGCAGACGCAGAGTTTTGAGAGACTTGAGACAAGCCTGAGAAGGGACATAAACAAGGACCCAAGCGCCGAGTTCCAGTGTCTCTAGCGTTTCGCTGTGAAACATCCCTATAGGGAATTTGAAGTTCGTCACTCCTCTCTCAGATGAGAAATAGAGTGAGAGCTCACGGACATGGCGTGCGTATGCGATTCCAATCCACATTCCGATATCCGCAGCGCGGGACTTGTCTACTCTGAAATGGATACGCAAGCTCTCTAGAACGGGAGATTTATGGGAAAGCAAAACCTTGGAAACACTTTCTGAAAACGCATGGCGCTCACTTGGATTGTATTCGTAAACGAAATCATTAAAATCGAGTTTAGGCACCAACTTCCAAAGAGATCTCCATTGTTTAGACAGAGCACTAGTGGCTACGGCGTCTTTTGTCGGAAGCAGAGACAGTATATGCAGATGCAGAGCTTCGGGCAAGTGATTGATCCTGTCCTCGTTGCTCAAACTGGAAAAAGAAAAAACATAACAATGAGAATTGGTTTTTGGAGCTTCACAAACCCTAGAACTGTTCGTAAAATAGATAAAGGGTGAAATAAAAATATACGCATACCATCGTTTCATTGCCTATGACAGAGAACAGTTGAACAAGAATCGAGCTGCAACTATCTGATTGTTTCGACCCAGACGCCACCAAAACGCTCACAAACTCTAGCTCTTGTGTAGATAAAGATTCAACTTTTTCTCACTCTGATCGAAAATAGGGAAGTTTCAGAAAACCAAAGTAACCCTTTTATTTACGGTTCAACCAAACTCGATGCCTCCTCTTCAAAGACATTTTTACAAACTAAAACGACTTTGGGCCTAAGTTCATGGTGCACATAAACCCAACCAATAAAAGCCCAAGCCCAAACTTCACTGTATCTCTTTGGCACATTTGCTACTTAAAACGAAGTGGTTGCTATACTTTTCAATTTTGATGGAAACAAGCATGAGGTTTAGGTGTTGATTGGTTCACCTGTTGTCACTCGCAAATGCAGTTTTTGCGGGTGGTAACAGTTGTTGGCGTTTAACTATAATCACCGCAAATGCTTTATACCGCTTCAAAACGTTCAAAACGGTTCCAGATCCCTCAAAATCAAAAACTTTTTTCCAACAGCGTTTGCGGTTGATGACGGTTGCAGATGAAAAATTTTTAAAAATAAAAATAAACTAATTACAAATTTCTTTAAAATCAGCATATATATTATTAAAAATTTAAAATTTGGATATTATATTTACAATATAAATAAATAAATTTGACATTTCTTTAGTAAATATTCATTAAAATATATAATAATTTATATATATAAGTTATATAATTAAAACATATCATTAAAATTCTCTTGATAAATGTTCTCTTCATACTAATACATATATATCTAACATAAAATTATAATATAAACTTAGTTTTCACATTAAATATGTATATTTTTAATGAAGTCACATCTTTCATCCATATTATAGAAATTAAAAGATAAATATAAATATTATATACATATTATTTTTTATAAAATTTTATTAATAATTATATTGAACTTTAATTTTATAATTGTTCAATATAATATAATTTTGATGTTTTTATAATTATATAATATGTTTATATTGTTAATTTATTGTTTAACCGCTATTGCGCCCGCAAGTCAACCAGTTATAAGTATCCCGCAAACGCATCCGTTTTCAACCGTTATGCCACCGCTTAATAACGTTCTTAACTGCAACCATCCATTAGCAAACTTCCGCAACCGCAACTGCAGTGTTTAAACCAGTCAAGCCCATAATCTAAGAGCTAATTAAAGAGTAACATTCTGCAACTTGGAAACTACTTGAGCATCGATTCTTGTCTCCATCTCTGTTACCATATGTTCAATCAAACTCTTCAGCCTTATGCATGTTCCCAGGAAATCTTCTGATGAAGAAGAAGAAGAAGAATTCTTGAAACCCTTAACAAAATCATCCTCAATCTCACCAACGTACCCTCTAACTCTCTCCACCGTCTCTTTCATAAGACTCAACTCCTGCGGAGGATAAACACAAGCTCCAAGCTCCTCAATCTCCACTCCGATTCCTTGACACAACTTCAGTAACTTCTCAAACCAGTCCACAAGCTCACCGTCATCTTTCGGATTCTCCACCTTAATCATCCCTGTAATACCACGAATAACTTCTTTCACCGCCGTAAGCGTCTCAGAGACAATATCAGCTACCAGATTAGATACTTCTAGCTCTTGAGGAGACAAGTCATCCCCTAAATCATCATCATCTTCATCTGAGTCTGCAGAAGCATCATCATCCTCAGGTGAAGAAGAAGAAGAAGAAGAAGAACAAGCTGGTTTTAGTTCTTTCATCTCCCTAAGAACATCTTGCAACGAAACAGCGACCTGTGTCATCGCACGACCAATCGCGTTAATGTTTGTTGTAGGAACTTTCTTTAGATTAGAACATGCCTCCCACACTGCTCCTGTAAGCTGTGGAATCGACGGCTTCTTGTTTTTCTCATATGATTCCTCTGTTTCCCAAAATCATTCATTCACAAGAGTTTGAGTTAATCTTAAAAAGAATAACCAGAAGGACAGAAGAGAAAGATTTGTTTACCGTATAGAGATACAGACCCCTGCAACAGTTTGAAGCTGGAAGTAACAATTTGTTTAACAGAGGCTTGTATGGATGAAGAAAGTGTAGGCGTAGCAGCAACAGTGGTTCCATGGCAATGCAGCAAAAATCCTTGAAGAGCGTTGAAGTAGGACTCCATTGTCTCCTTCAGTGCTTCAGCTTTTGGAGTTTCTCCTCCAGTCCATAGCATTCCCACTAATGGAGTTTTAACACAATGAACACAACAATTGAAATTTAAAAAAGTACCAAACTGATTGGTTACGAAAAGACAGAGAGAAACAAAACCTATGGTGGCTTGTTTGGAGAGGTGTTCAGACATCTTAAGAACATCGTTCCAGCTTATTTTTATTTGTGTCGGAGGAGGAGATTGCTCGAACAACTGCAGGATTTCACCAAATCAGGTTACAATTCCATCACGAACTGACACGAAACAAACAAACAAAAAACCTGGAGAGTATCGTTGACGTTGTTAATGTAACCGGAAAGGATTTGATTCAGTTCGTCTCTGTTTGGTTTCGCCATCTCCGTCGTCTCTTCCCTTGACCTCGCTCCACGGACTCTTTAACTTTTAAAGCTCTGATTTGCTTCTACGTTAGGAGGAGTTTTCCTTTTTTGCACTCCAATTTCATATTTCTAAAACGACGTCGTTTATATTAGAAAGCCCTTGGTGTTTTTGCCTTTATTTTAAAACCCAAACTGGGTTGACCATCCATAATCCATATATACACTTCACCAAGATACTGTTTCATGAAATTATTTTGATGATCACCGTTTTGATTACATGACATAAAAATGAGATTGTAATACATGTGGTATAAACACAAAAACAGACATAACTATTATGGAGACACATATCGTGGCCGTGTTTATATATGTGAAATGAAAATACTTTGGTAATGTAAGAAGAGTCTTTTATGCACAAGTGTTAAACCGAACACATACTTTTATAAGAACGAACAAAAAAAAACCCATTATGTCATGTGTAAGGACATAAGAAAGTAAAGGCCAAAAACTCATGTGCATGTGCACATTCAGTTCCTCTTTACTATAATCGAAGACAACAACACCAAAAAAAAAAAAAAAAATCGGCCTAATAAAAACACAACATTAAATTACAAAATGATTGAAAAGAACTTTATGAATTTAGCTGATCAGCAATTCTTCATGTTCGTCATTATCTTTCTCTTCAAACTCATCACCCATCACTCTCTCTCTCGCCATCCTCGCCTGCATCCCCCCCCAACAAACATAATTTGTTAGAATATTAAGTAAACATCACTTTTCGCTTTACTCAAAAATTGACAAATCAATTCCTACCAAAACCAAACATGAAAAATCAACATATCAAAAGACATCACTTTCACTAACCTGTTGTTTCCAGTTGGTGAGGCCAACGATAATACCAAGCAAAAGAGCTTGTGCAAATGACCCAACTGTAATCCCAATCCATAATCCTCTTCCTCCCATCTTAAACTTAAATCCTAATAAAACAGCAGTTGGTATTCCAAATATATAATATGCAGCTAGGTTTACATATGCCCCTATATTTTGCCTCCCTGATCCTCTTGCCACACCTGTTTCAGTCATCAAACACATTATTAATCAACCCTTTACTCCATTCAGTTAGTCTTTTCACATTATATAACAAGGATCAAAGGTCTAACCCGAAAGAACTGCGTGTAGGGCATCGAATATGACCGATAAAGCAACGAGAGGAGCCATTGATCTAACGTAATCCACAACTTCGGTTTCAGAGCTGAAGAGGTTACCAAATACGTTTCTTGCAGCAAAGACTATTGCACTCACTAATATTGATTCCACAACTGTTATAACCATCACTGTGTAGACCGCCATTCGAGCTTGTTTCGGGTTTCCTGCTCCTAACTCGTTTGCAACTCTTGTACTGCATCAACAACAAAAACAGAGTAAACAGAGAGATGATTTTTTTTTAGGTTTTTAGATAGCTCCCATTTCCCAAGATCAAGACAAGACCGGAAACTCGAGAACCAACCTTGCTGCTGCTCCTAGACTCTCTGGTATTTGATACAATGAGGAGATTGTTGATAGACTGTTCAAGAAAAAGAAGAAAGAAAGCAATTGAGTTTATGTATGACAAGTGACAACATTCCATTCCAAAGATAAAAAGAACATACCACACTGAGAGAACAGAGGTTTCTAGCTTCGGATTTGGTAAAATCCCAGAGAGCATGACAAGAAACTCGAATGACCACCACTCGAGGCTAATTCAACACCAAGAACACAAAAGAGATTCAGTTCAAGTCAATGTAAACCCACCAAGAACACAAAAGCTAGAGGCAAAGAGAGGATTTTTTAATACCAAATCATAGAAGCAGATGGGACTCCAAACCGGAAAAACTCTCCCATTCCTTGAAACACACTCA
The DNA here is from genome assembly GCA_026724425.1 of Erythrophleum ivorense. Taxonomy (NCBI): domain Eukaryota; kingdom Viridiplantae; phylum Streptophyta; class Magnoliopsida; order Fabales; family Fabaceae; genus Erythrophleum; species Erythrophleum ivorense. The sequence continues at coordinate 2,150,750 of JAIUCV010000077.1, read as the reverse complement.
TAGAGATCGCTGCACGGCTCTTACTACAGCTAGAAGAAAACGTCATGTATAATCCAAGAACGGTCACGTTTAGCCAGTAAGAAACACTAAGCGCAACAGCTGCACCAAGACTCCCAAACCCAAACTTGAAAACCAAGCTCCAGCAGAGAACAACGTGACAAATGAGAGCAGAGATCGAGCTCATGATCAAAGGCAAAATCAAACTCTGCGCCTGGAAAAACCGAACTAGCGGCTGCAATGCCGCGTAACCGAAGAGCCCCGGGATAAGCCAAGTCGCAAACTTGCCTGCTTCTTGAGAAACCAGAGGATCTTGTCCAACAAGAGAGAGTATCTCACCCATGTAACTCCATAGAACAGACATAGGTATACAAACAATGAACAGAGAGAAGATCCCTGTGTAAATATGTTCTCCAAGCTTTTGAAATTGCTTAGCTCCATTAGCTTGACCACATAAAGTCTCCAACGCAGTAGCTAATCCAAACTGTGTTCAATGATCATCATTCCCAAAACACAAAAGTTAGATTTTATTAAAGACAAGTTTCAAGAAAGAGAGAGATAAAGAGAAAGACATACGACGAGGCTAAAACCGGTGACGCTGCAGAAAGAAAGGGCAATGGCTGTGCTTGAGAGGAAGAGCTCACCGAGATGACCAACCATCATTATCGATATCACTTGGACAAAATACGAGGACGTGTTTACGGCTATCATCGGACCTGCGATGTAACCGAGCCTCCTCATCTCTCTGAAAAATCCATCTTTAGGGTTAACTTCTTCTTCTCCTCCTCCGTCGTCCCTGATCACGACGAGCAAACCCTTCTCCGCCGAATCCATTCCCTCTCCACCGATTCGGTTTATGCTCCCGGAAATCTCGAGATTTGTTTGTGAGTTTTTATCACCTCTTCTTAATCGTATCTCCCTACTTTATATAGTATAATATATTTTTGATATATTTATATATGTTTGTGGATTTTTGCGGAGTGTCGTATCAAGATTCTTCACCTTCAGATACGTCGTCTCATTTATCCACCATAAAATTTTATATGGATCTAATGTGCCATGACATATAATGGTACATTAAAAAAAAAAAAAAAAAAATAGTGAAACTTTGTATTTGGTATTACCAAAAGTATAGAAAGTAATTAAACAAAATCTAAAACATCCTTATTTAGTTAAGCGGTCTGTAAAAATTGCAATGTTGATTATATTTGACAAACATATGATTGTTTCTTGCTGCTCAAGGCATCAAATAAAGAATTCAAAAGCCATGTTCATCAAGTTGAAGTAGTCAAAGTTTATCTTCAAACCAAATTTTCTATTTTTATAATCATCCATAACAACAAAAATAAGAAGTAGAAGATGTGTTTGCTTTTTTTTAACCTACTTCTCGTGAGTTTCCTCACTCTTTCTTGTTTGTCAACATAGAAGGATCTAGTTTCCTCCTTTAACATTTTCTTCCCTCAACTATCTTTTAAATTATTTACTTTTTGGAACTTAGCGGTTTGCCGTATTATGATTCTTCTACGCCTCTAGAAGAAAGAAAAAGCGTTTCCTTTCTCTGAGCCATCAGTTTTTCTCATAGGCTCTAATAACATAGTCAAAGAGACCAGCCACTAAAATGACAGTTTTTCTGTATTTTTCACTACACCCACTCAATAGTATAAATGTATAAAACTTGATACATAAAAGGATTAAATAAATAAATACAATGTATGACAGTATGAGATTTATAGTAACAGGAGTGGATATGCTACTTGAAATATCTGATTCGGTTTGTTAATTACTCGTTTCTTTCCTAATTTAGTGAAACCGTTAATACATAAATACATTGTTTGTAGTTTTTATGGTCCTAGTCTTGGTGGTGGACATATAACTTACTCGGAATATTCGATTTGATCCTTTATTCGTCCAACATACCTAGTCAAGATGTGATGGTTGTTTTGGTTCATTCATTTCAGACTTGATCACATATTTCACTTGAGCTAAGATCAGTTACCATAGGAGAAATCACATATTTCTCCTTTTTTTGTTGGGGGACAATTGTTTTCCTTTTCTAAATATCGACAAGAAATGTGTGTATTTTGTAATCTTTATATATTGCTTAGCTCTCGTCTCACTTCCGAAATACCTAAACTACGCTTATCTACATCGATCGATATGAACCATCAACTTATTTTCAAAGCTAGGTGTTAAAATTTCAACTTTTGTTTATTAAGCATCAAATTATTTTCAAAGCTAATAGTATAAGTTACAAACATTACTTTGAATCTCTTTTTTCTGCCAAATTATCAAATCGAGTAATGAACCAACCAAAATCCCTTAGATTTGGTATGGGTTGGTTTGGTTAAGAAATCCACCTCTCTCTTTTCAAATTCAAACCATTTTTTTCAATCTCTTTTGTTTACAAGGAAACTGAAAATAACCTACAAAGAGTGGAAATTTCAATTTCGTCCATGTGCCAATATATACAGAGACGACTACAAAAGTTACAGACGGAAGACAACAACAGAGATCATCAGAAACATCAGCCTACGATTTAAACCAGAAGATTAATTTACAAATACACTAAACTAAACAACATTTGGGCCATTACGAGAGACCCATATCGCTATTTTAACCCGACCCAACTAAATTACCCAACCAGACTCACGCGCCTCGAGCAACGGCGGATGCTCCGGCCACCGTCTCTTGACCCTCTGCCAGAGATTGCTCCACCGCCGGGAAACCGAAATTGGTGGGCGCCTGAGGGCCAATCAGCTGAACCGCCGCGTTATCGTAAGCAAGAGCAGCTTCCTCGGCGGTGTCGAAAGTACCCAGCCAAAGACGCTGACCTTTGAAATCTCGACCGCATCTAATCTCAGCCGCCCATTTCCCCCACGGCCTCTGCCTCACTCCACGGAATTTCTTCTTCCTCTCCGTCGCCGTCGCCGTCGCCGTCGCCCTGAGAAACTCCGCCGGAATCCTGATCTTGAACCGCGTCTTACAGGCAACGAATTTATTATCGTCGATTACGATCTCCTTGACGAGCCGTTTCCCACGGCGGCGCGTCTGGGATTTTCCACGCTCCTCCTCCGTCTCTTCTTCGCTAGAAGAATCGGTGGCTTCTGCGTCGGTGAATGAAATCCTAACAATACGTTTCATCTCAGAGCTGAAATTGAAATTGAAATTGGATCGTGTGAATTGGGGATTTAGGGTTTGAGCTCCCCTAAAAAAGGGAGTGAAGGCTCTTCACTGCTTTGGCATTTGGTAATTTGATGCTTTCAGAATATGTTTTTATTCTCTCAGAATCTCTATTTCGGTTTTTCCTGATGCCTCTCCATTTAATTTTTTATTTTTTTATTAATTTCCTTAACCAATCTGAAGCATGTAAAGAATAATCTATCTACAGAATTATCAAATCTAATGGACGAATGAATGTGCAAGAAAAAAAATTACAATTCTGTCCTAAAATCGATATGAGTCGATTAGGCGAATTCAAATTTCAAAATACTGATTTGATTCAAAATATAATATATAGGAGTAGTTATATACATTGTTTTTTGAACCACAGAATACTTTACAAAAATATTTATTGGGTTTCTTATCATGGATTTGGGCCTTTGACAGTTAATGGGCCCAACAGTCACATCTACTTGGATGAATTTTTGAATCATCTTCGCATTCTCGCGGTTTTCTCACGAACCACATCTAGAATCCGGCAATACTCAAAGAACAACGAAGACTGTTCACCTTCAAGACCAGTCCGGCTTACTCTATTAAGACCAGAAAAGTTGTTGCACGGACTACCACCAATAACAAGATCAAACCCACCAAACTGCTCCATCAACTCTTCAATTTTCTGGTTAGACAAGTGTTCCACGTCTTCAAACTCAATCAATAGTCCTTTTTGATCAGTCTGCTCCCAAAAGTCCTTGATAATGTTTCGGTTTACTTCTGAGATCTCGACCGAGACAACAATCTTCATCGGGATTTGGAGACGGTGAAGCGCTACTTCTCCACCACCAATACCCGAGAACAGTGAGAGAACATTGAGTCCACTTGGGAACATGGGTTTCAGAACAGATAGGTGATATGCCACGGTATCAACCTTTAACAAGTTCAAACGCAAACCATTAAACCATAGTTAAACCAGACTTTAAATATTATTATGTGGATGCGGTGTGAAATTACCTGAAAAGAGTTGGCGAGTGACTTGTAGCGTTCGGTTCTACAAACACCACCACCTCGTGTATGATTTCTTGGAAAACCTAGGAGATTCTCCATTTCATCTGGCTCGAGTGGGGCGGCTCTATTTTTCCCCACCCATACAAGATTCCACTTTTTGCACTGGCTAATGACATGCCTTTGTGTACTCAAAGGCGGTTCTCCATTGTGAGCCTCAAGAGCTAAGCGGATCTTCTTCGTTGTCTGGGCGCTAGCTTTAGAGGTCACCACGCAGTTCAGCTTGGTTCTTTTGTCCCAGCTTGGCCACCATTTCTTGGTCAGAGGAAATGCCTCGTGAATTGTAAACTTTGGTGGAGGCTCAAGTTGAAATCTGCTGCTGATGGGGAGGTTGTGTATGTAACCCCTCTTCCTCGCAGCAGCACATATGTATTTCGAGTCCATAAACTCGGGTGCAATGTCAAACAAGCGCCTTGACATGGTCTCCCAAACGCCTTTAGGTGCAAATGCAACATTTTCATAGTAGAAATATGGTGGGCCTCCACCTAAATATGGGAGTGATCTATGTGTGATGATGAGTCCTGGACCGTTTGGAAGCCCAAACCCTATCATTGGGTTTGGGAGGCTAACCGGCACGTCATCAGTATATGACATAGACTCTCTTTTTGACTCTGATTGCTTTTTCTTGACATCATGTCTAGGCTGCATACACATTAACAATTTCCCACAAAATCAGTTCCCTTTTCTTGGTGAAACAAGTACAATAACCGTTGAGACAAATTATTATTATTTTTTTTTTCCACTGAATTTGAGATGATATTGAAGCTCACTAAGAGCAAATTAACTTATACAAGACATATTTATAAATGGATTTTAACCATATTAAAAAATATATATTTATTCTTTAACCATACTTTTTGTTCTTCAGGGTTGGTGATAAATTCACTGGATTCTCGAGCCATCTGAGCAGCACAAATGAAGTCTGTGAGCTCTGCGATGCTCACATTGTCTCCTGAAATTTCAATCATTAAGAGTGGATAAGGCGACGGCATAAGTTGGGCATTTGAGAGAGATATCAACAAGTAACATCAATTAGTGAAATACAATCACAATGCTTAGTACACACACATCTAAGGCCTAGAGAGAAGATTTATCCCACTAACTTTCTCTAGAAAAATTAAAGAAAACAGAACTATAATTTATGCTAATGGTAATAGTACAAGGTAAGGTTACCACATCTCTGCACAGCAAGAGAAGCTTCGAGCTCCGAGAAACCCATCTTCACCAAAGATCGCAATCCGTTGTTGTTCTCGGGGAAGGAGTTTGAATCCTTCAGTCATAGTTTAATATAGATTAAAAATGGTGGTTGTATATTATACCTCTACATAAGTAGTTGTGAGATGCATTTACAACTTATAAGTGTGCTGGTAAATAGATGTTACTACCACCATGAAACATATATACCTCATCATCTGAGACTAACATATTGGAGTAATTGATCTCATCATCACTTGATGACCAGTCAATGTCATCTTCTTCTTTTACTACCGGTGATTTCTCTGCGTCCTACAAACCATCAACAAAAATTGAGATATAGTTTTCATGTCAAGAGACATTATATCTTTGCAACTTCACTTACCGCAAGTGCATTTGCTATTTGGACCATATTTTCTTCTCCTAATAATTATAAAGAAAATGTTAGAGAAGTCATAAAGTTTTACTTCTGATTTACTAGGAAGGAGATATATAATTACTAATTACCATGTTCTTGTATAGCTTTGATAACCTTTTTCTCATCGAATCCCATCCCAAGGAAATGATCAATAGTATTGGACTTGGAAGAACCAGCTTCCGAGTTACTCTTCACAAAGAAATATAATAGGAATGAAAAATACATTGTCTAAAAAAACATTCAAAAATGTGATGAGAAGATCACATTAAAGTTACGAGCAATAGAAAAGACCCAAACATTAGAAACTCACATGGTACCTGGAGATAATATCAATAATCACCGAAATATCTGCATTTGGTCCTGTAAAATTATTGGTATCACATTATTGATAAACATATGTCAGATGGGATATACATGCAAGAAGTAAAAAGACTCACCCGCTTCTTTGGTTGCTCTAGAAATCTTGTCAATGGAAAATCCCATATCAACCAACGTAGCAAACATCTCATCCGAGACGCCCATTTGAACTAAGTCGAGAGATGTCTTAGTATAAGAGCTCTGAACTAAGTTATCAATCTCCAAATCATCATCAGAATTCCAATCAACATAATAATCACTATCACTAGAAGAAGAATCGTGTGCCTGTTCCAAAAAGTAAATCCCACTCTCAAATGGTGTGACATCAAAGATATACAACATTAACATTTGAACAAGTACTCGCAATGTACCATTGTTTTACTAAGTTGATGGGCTCAAGACATGTAATTGAGCATCAAGCAAGAATATCAAGTGTGGTAAACCTGTCAAAGTTTATCATCAGTATATAGGATCAATTTTTACCATTTAAGAGAAAAATATAGAGAAACAAAAACCATAATCAAATAATTTTGTGCCCCTAAATATTGTCATGCATGTGTCGTCAAGTTTCTTTTAGTTCTATTCTAGGCAATCAAACGTACAAAAGAAGCAAAAAGTATACGAAATGATCAAATTTTGAGAATTATAGCAAATTATACGAAGTTCTGTTCTATATCAGTGGTTTTCTACCAGAACCTCAAAAAACAGACAGTAACAACCTTATATCAAACTCTCACCGAGTCGGAGACCGAGTTCAACGGCAAAATGAACGAGTAGAATGTACAAAGCACAGAAAAATCGTGTACGAGAATAAGAGTAATACCCAGAGATTTTCGACCTATACCAACAGACATGCAGAAGTGTTCCCGCCGCAAGAAAAAGTCCGATCACCGTCGGTGAGAGAGAGCTCTGTTCCTTCACTCTGTCTACTGAAAGAGTGAGAACAAAACAAGTGTCAGTTTTATATATCAACGTTTCAGAATTTTAAGGTTTAGACCCTATACTTAGCACTACTTTCATAATTAAACCCAAAACATTTTAATTTATTGCGTGAAACCCAAATTAATAAACATGAAACAAACATTGGCTGTGGTACTTACAGGCAATTCCCAAAATTATTTTATATCCAGTAATAAACTTGAATCAGTGGGCTAATATCAAATTTATTTGAGGGAGGGTATACGTAAGGTCGAACTCATAAATTCTAATAAATTTTTTTATATTTAGGTCTGCAAAACGTATAGGCTTTTTTGTTTTTTTCTAATATATACAAATTTAATCAAATGAAACGGTTAGAGGAATGATTAATCTATACTAGTTAAGAAGCAGAGAATTTGGAACAACTACAAACTTTAATCACACCGAAGAGAAAGTGTAGAAACATGAACAATGTTCTTGCCTTCCGTTCCAAATTTTATAAAGTATAGAGTATAAAGTAGTTTCAATGTGAGTATGCGTGAATTAATTGTATATAACTAATGTGTTATGATTGATCTCTAATCACACATGTCTTCTTCTTCAATGGACTTACTCTTCGCTCTGCTTCTTTTAACCTCTCCGATGGCTCTAGTCAAAGCTTCTCCCTCCGTCCCTGCAATCTTCATCTTCGGCGACTCCATTTTTGACGCCGGAAACAATCATTTCAACAAAAACTGCACCGCTCAGGCTGATTTTCCTCCTTACGGTTCTTCATTCTTCCACCGTCCTACCGGGAGGTTCACGAATGGAAGAACAGTCAATGACTTCATCTGTAATAAAATTCCCAACCAGTTAACTAATTACCTTTTGCAAGATTGCTTCTTCCGCAAGGCATCTTAACTTTTCTCTCTTTTCTTGATCCATTTCAGCTCAATTTATAGGCCTTCCATTACAGAAACCGTTCTTGGAATTGCAGATTCAAATCTTGAACGGAACTTTAAAAAAATTCCCTTCAAATGGAATTAACTTTGCCAGTGCTGGTAGTGGTCTGTTGCTTGATACCAACAAACACATGGTAAGTAAATGCTCGTTTAACAAGAAAATGCTCGTTTGTAATGAATTAATCATATAAATGCAGTTCGTGACACCGATCCAAACCCAGCTTCAGCAATTCCAGACACTTGTAGAGCAAAACAAAATCGAAAAATCAATAATCCAAGAATCTCTCTTCTTATTGGAGTCCGGTTCCAACGACATTTTCAGTTACTTCCTTCCATTCAAAACTCCTACACTCTCTCCAGACGACTACGTGAACGCAATGTTAACCGAAGTAAACAAAACGATCGATCAGATCTACAAACTCGGCGCACGTCGCATCGCTTTCTTCTCTTTAGGTCCTGTGGGATGTGTCCCTGCAAGAGCCTTGCTTCCCAATGCCCCAACCAATAAATGCTTCGGTGAGATGAATGTTATGGCCAAGAAGTATAACACAAGACTTGAAGATATTGTCAACATAATCCCCACTAAGTATCCTGGAGCCGTCGCTGTATTTGGAGCTGTTTATGGTATCACTCACAGATTTCAAACCTTCCCTGCTCGTTATGGTAAACAGAAATAACTTATTTCTTTGAGACCCTTTTCTATCAGACAATTGAATCTTTTTTTTTTTTTTGGTGTAAAGGGTTTTCGGATGTGTCGAATGCGTGTTGTGGTGACGGAACATTAGGAGGATTGGTGCAGTGTGGAAGAGAAGGATACAAGATTTGCAATAAGCCAAATGAGTTTTTGTTTTGGGATTTTTACCATCCCACAGAACGCACTTACCATCTCATGTCAAAAGCTTTGTGGAACGGTAACAAAAACCATATCAGACCGTTTAATCTTATGTCTCTTGCCACCACCATCACATTTTAGAAACTTCTCTTGCTGCTTGTAATGGACCATTCATGATGAATTTTGTGTCTATAAGATGTGAGTCAAAAGTAAGCAAATGTTCAATTTCTTTGAGTTGATCACTAAATTACTATTAGTAATTAAAGTGAAACTTCGCTCCACTTCTTCTTCTTCTTCTTGTAACATGAAACGCTACACAATTGACTTTTATTGTTCTCTTTCATATATTTTTATGAAAAATACAAATAATATGATTCTATCTATCTATACCTGTCTACTATATATCTCTATTATGCAGAAAGCTTAGCTTCGTCACCTGTGTGATGATGATTATCCAAGGCGTTAACAAAAGGACCGTCTTTTACTTGAGGGCGTGGATCCGCAAACACTTCCTCCCTTTGGGGGCGGTTCGCATAAAACACCCACAGCACAAGACACAGTAACACTCCAACAGAGATCAGTCCGAGTCCTGCATTCACAATCCTCAGATTACGCACCAACGGTGGACAGTAATTTGATGTAATACTCTCAAATGTATCCCTAACAAAGTTGCAATCTCTGAAGCTAAGCAACGGCGGCGTGTAATGCTCGAGCGCGTAGCTCTCGTTCACAGCTGCTACTAACTGCCCGTAGATCTCTGGCGTTACTCTCCCCACGGTTGTGCAGATTCCGGTTTGTGATACCTCGCATATGTAACTCTCCCATACCTGAAAAACCAAAATGTATCAATAACAACTTCTTTAATGTTCTTGGACCTGGTGGTGAATTGTGCAAGAGAGACAAAGAGATAGGTGAGTTTGAGTAGTACCGATGATGCGTTTGCGATTGACAATTCCTGAGGCGAGCACTGGCGATCTTCCATGTTTCCGTCGAACGGGCTGCACAGAGGAGGCATTGATGGTCCAGACTGATTGTAATAGTGGTCTTGATTTGGAGATGGGTTTGTATTGGCATAGGCGTAGACAAAGGTGTTCACAACGGTCACGATGCTGTTGATGACGACTTTGCTCTGTGCAAGAGTCTGGTTCGTTGTTTGCTCATCAACACATGGGAGGATGCTGCTTAGAGCTGTTTCTGCGTGAGGATTATCAACCCATTCCTTCATGGCTACACACGTATCTGAAATTGCACTGGAACAACAAAACAATGGCATTTAGCTACACTGGCGAGGCTATTCAAATGGCAAGGTAAAGAAACTGACAGAGGTCAGCAAAAAGAGAGTTGGATCAAAGGAAAGAAGTAGTGATCTTAATAAAATATATTTTCTTTTCCTTCTATCGGTTCACTAATCTATCACAAACAATCTAACAGCAAAATCTTACTTGTTCAGGATCAGAAAGACTCCACAGAGAATAAATGTCACAGCCACCAGTATCCACCCGCTCACGACGATTCTGCCATTATATACATCCCCATGAGTCAGTCAGTCAGGTTTACATTCATCTTAATCCAAAGGAAGTTTTATAAATGAAGATGTTGGAGTTTAAATGGCTCACATATGAACAACATGTTGATGGCGGAGGAGAGAAAGCACTGTAATAACGCAAAGAACAGATAAACGTTAATGTCAAGAGGATGTCACACAGCTAAATCAAATGAACAACAACTGGACTTACAGAAACCAAGAAAAGAAAGAATGAGCATCACAGTAGCCACCGCGATCAAAGCCGATCGCCTGAAAAATTACATAAACAGAGTTAGTTTTCACAAATTGGTATCATTCAGTTCACAAGACAAAGGTTCAGGGCAACCTACACAGCATAGAAAACTCTTTTTATCTTAGCAGCATTATCAGTTGTCGTCTCCTGTAGTGTTATCGCTGCATTGTTCAGATTGACATTTAGCTTGTCAATTTCACCCAATACATTCGTAGGAAGCGAAAACCTCGTCACGTTAATCGTCTTCGCAAGTGACAGATATTGAGTCACATTCTGGAGGATCCCCACCGTGTAGTCTGACTGGTTCACCACATACTTAAGCGTATGCAAAGCTTCAGTGTGAAACTTGTTCTGCCCCACAGACAAAAGAATGCATCCCACCCTGAAAAAAAAAAAAAAAAAGAAACCATTTCAATCTCAGGAACAACAAACACAAATTAACAGAGAAGGGAAACAAAGACGATGGAGGGGTGAGATTATTTACGCTGCAGCACATGTAAAGACTATCAACAAGATGAGACAGATTCTTCTTGAATTGTATGATGATCCTCTAGCTTTCTCACATACTCTCCATTTGCAGCAATGATACACAACAAGAAGAGAGCCAAAAGACAAGATCCACACAGCAGCTAGAATGAAACCAGGAGCACCTGTAAATCCAACAGACTGCAGATAATAGCTTTCATTAACTAAAGATCCTATAACTTTCATCTGAGGAAATTTCAATCATTGGAGAAGACAGAGAAGAGAGACTTACAGCCCAATAGTGATTATTGGTGATGTTCCATCCTCCACGGTACGGCTTAAAAGCTCTAAGAATGTCAGGTCTCTTGGTTCTATCAGCTGCCAAGACGAGGTAATCAGAGAAATCAGATGAAGGTCCTGGCGCTAACGAATCTGCTGAGATTACACCTTTCCATGATCCAAAATTAGGCGAGCCTGTGATTGTATCAAATCAATTCACATGATCAGAACTGAGAATTCAAAAGTCATCACAATTCTAAGCATTCACAGATTGGGATTACAAAGGCATTAATTGTAAGCGAGAGTAAACAACAAATCCCAGATAATGGAAAGCTTCAAAAAATTCAATTCGGGATGGTAAGTCTAGATTCGGAGATGGATTTCTAGAAACGAAACAGCAGAAATCAAGGAAGAAAACACGAAATTAACGTGAGAATTGCATCATCGTGAAGCAAAAGGAAGAAGGAGGAACCTAAGATGAGCTTAAGCGGATCCTGTGCGGCGGCAGAGGATGAATCTCGAGAGAGAGCAACGGAAGAAGGAAGAGATACGAAAGCGAAAGCGAGAGCTACAAAAACGAACACGGAGAAGACAGAGAACTTCATCTTTTTTCTTCCTCACTGAGCTGCTGCTTCGTCGACGATACGAATTCGAGGCATGAGAGAAAACGAACTCGGATTCTTCGTCAGATCAGAAGGGCCGCCATTGTTGAAGCTTCGAAAACGCGGGTGTCATCAGAGATTTATAAACCCGCGCTCATTGCCATTGCCGTGCCTCAGCTGATTTGCCTTTTATTGAGGAAAGTGAAAAGAGAAGAGAGAGAGAGAGCTTTATAGCCTTTATTAGAGAGAGAGCACACCTTTACTTGCTCTTGTCCTTTACCACTTTTTATTTTTTCTTATTTTCACACTTGCATTTTGGGGTATTTTATATACGCTTTTCACACGCACACACTTTATTATATATCCTAAACTATTCAATTCTGAATAATAAAACAAACAAAATAAAGTGGTCAGGTTGGATGGATTCAGTTAACAACTTGGTGAAATGAAAGAGTTGTTAGATGCTAAATTGGATGCATGTTGGGTTTATAACCTTTAAGTGGTGAATCAAATTTGCAATTAATGATTTCGTTATTCTGTTAATCGCACACTAACATGCATCGCATGGCCCTTGTTTTTAATTAAAAAAGTTGAGATTTGTATGTAATTAAGGAATTGATTGGGTATACATTGATTATATGTGGGTCCTACTAGTGACTGACTCCATGGGTCTAACGTGTTGGTTGCGTCCCTCCGTCTCGGTGTCTCTAGTGGCGCTATGTTTCTGTAGCCACGTGCTGAACTTAAATCGGACGGTACATTAATTGACTGGACCATTAATTCAAGACTTATGTGTTTTGTTTTTGATTAATGGTGTGTGTAAATTTGTTTCCCAAACAGATTCTAAAGAAAATTGGTAATCTCTCATAATTCAATTCAGAATCATGCATTGTTCTGTGTAGTCAATACAACCCATCTAAATATCTAATTACCATTTAGAGTTTAAACATTACATGCATCTTTTTGACTAGAAAAAAATGACGTGTGTTTTCCTCATTTCATAGCATAGGCCATTCTAAACTGGTAGTTTGTGTTTAGGACATATTCTAATTCACATGGATTTTGTTTTCTGTTTATCTTCACAGTAATATAGTGGAAGTGGTTACTTTTCAACGACTTACGTTAGGAAGAATTTTCATACGTGACTTTCATGTATATTGTTAAAATATATGATTTGCTTTTGGACCTAGCTTTAAGACTTTTGAATTTACCATAACTTGCGGTTGAGGTTATGGGATCTCAAGACTTTTTAGACTCGTCCTAGTGACGGCAAAAGATTTCTTGACATTGACGGGAAATAAACTATTTAAAAGTATCCACTCCAAATGCCTTCATTTTACATGAACTATTTAAGGATATTTTTTATATATCAAAGAGCTAGCTATATTACAAACAAAAACTGATTACAAACTTATACCTAAATCACTTTAATGTATATGGGTGGGTTTGGTATTTGACGTACGTCTCTACTTTTATCTTTAATAAAATAAAACGAAAGAAGTTTATATCGTATAGTATAAGATAAGGCATCCTTCTTAAACTAATATTAGACTTCTCTTACATTCAAGTAAAATCCTAATATGTTTTATTTATTTATTATATATTTGTTTGATTGTTATTCATATTAGCATGCCATTAGGGTGGGTCTCATTTAGGAGAGTCAAGATCGTTCAAATGCGTGAAGAAGCATGTGAGAGGATCATGTGACCCAAATTGTGTGAAATCGTTTTTTTTATTGGGGAATGCATCTTTCTTGCTCCATGACAAAAGTCACAAAACTAACACATAACATGTTATTTTATCCTCCCGTATTAGAAAGTGACTACTTTTCGATTCTTTAATTATCTTGTCTACCAAATCCAGATATTATATAGACATTTTTTGGCATGAAGATGGGATCAGAGTGATTGTATGGATTCTTAAATGACCAAATAAGAAAACTAAATGAGAATTGATCTCTAGACTTGAACAGTAAAACAAAACGGGACAAGATTACACTATAATTCGTTAGTTGATTATTTTTCACATTGTGGCCACACAAACATTTGAATTGCCTGCAATATTCAGTCCTGTAAAAGGTGGTAGCGTGAGTGAAATTTCTCAGACAAAAATACGAAATCCACGATATACAAACGAACAAAATTGAGCAAAATATCCCCTCGTTGACAAGATTTCGCTTTATCAAATTACGTTAAATAAACTGAAAACTCTATCAAAAGGATTCGCTGCCGACATCGTTTCTTGTCCAACTGCACTCGAAACAACTTGAGAAAACATTTTATGGCCAATAGCCCACTGGTTTATTGGTTATGAAAGAAGGCCCACTAAGCCCTTTTGTTTGTAAGTTTGTAACATTCTTTTTTGCTCTTCGCAACTACACCACCAACTTCTGATGTTTTCAGAAACACTAGGCAGTAGACGATAATTGAACTAAATGCATATCACATAAATACTATTATTATTTACCAAGGATCGGGGTACTTTGAGTAATTGAGTAATTGAAACAGATCTGGACACTTGGGTAAAACTTTACAAGTTTCGTAACTTCAAATCTATCCCAAAATTACAAGAGTAGGAAATGCCGGGAATTTGAAAATATTAAATTTCGGGTACATCCGTAAATATCAAAAGTTTCGGGGCAATTTAGTATACTGAGGTTCCGGGATTTTTGTAAATAGTTAAACGTTCGGTGCACTTTAGTAAATAGCGGAGGTTTTAGGCAATATAATAAATTTTAAAAGTTCCGGGTTTGTTTGATAAATAGAGAAAGTTCCGGAACACTTTCTTTAAAGCAAGAAGTCTTCCATAGTCAAAGCGTTCTACAAATTGACAAAAAAATAAGTCAACGGTCTAGCCAATAGGAGAAAAGGGTTTACAGAACCAAATCCATTTTTTGATAAAAATCAAAATCAAACCATAAACCCTAATTTTTCTAATAAAATGACTCTTTTAGCCAAACTTATCCTTAACGGTTACACCGAATTTACCGGCGACGATCAAGGTGGTCGCAATCCCCAGGAACATCCCGTGCTCCACTACTCCGGGCAACCTCAAAATGGCCTCGCTCGCCGCATCTAGATCTCCGATATCCCTCTCCAAATACAGATCCACCACGTAATTCCCATTATCGGTCACAGCCGCCGTCTCTCCGCCGCTAGATCCGATCTTCACCCTAAGCTTCGCCTTGCATCCAGCTCCTTTGAACAGCTCCTCAAGCTTCCCCCTCGTGAAATTGCAGCAGAACGGAACCACCTCCACCGGAACGGCGAGTCCGCTTCCCCCGATATGCTTCACGAGCTTCGACTCGTCGACAATCACCACAAACTTTTTAGACGCTCCTTCCACCATCTTCTCCCTTAAAAGCGATCCGCCGCGTCCTTTCACCAGATTGAGAGCGGGATCGACTTCGTCGGCGCCGTCGATTGATAGATCCACGACCGGGTGCGAATCTAGATCGGATAACGGTATCCCCAGAGAAACCGCCTGCTCGTGCGTCGTGGTTGAAGTAGGGATTCCGATTATATCCCGGAGCTTTCCTTCTCGGAGAAGCTCGCTGATTCGACTCACTGCGTGTTTGGCGGTGGAGCCAGTGCCGAGGCCGACGACCATTCCTGATTCGACGAACTCGACGGCTTTGTAGGCGGCGATTTTCTTGAGGTCGTCTTGAGTGAGCGTGACGGCGGCGGAATCATCGGAGGGCGTGAGAAGAGGATCGAACGTAGAACCCATTTTTGTTAGTAAAGAGACACGACTTGCTTTTGTGTTTTGAATGTACAAAATGTGACAATTAGAGTTTTAAAGAGGAGAGACTGACTACTCTACAGAGAAAGAAAATTAGAATCGTATTCGTCTTCTTTGACGGTTCTTTTTGGAGAAGTAAGCCTGTTTTGATAGGGCTTAGCTAAATTTAAATGTAGATACGGAAATTTCTGAATATATTATCTAAAGTTGATAATGTATCTGATTTACATGTTAATTATCCTTAATTTTCGTTATTACCTTAAATTAGAGGCCATGAGTGAGTGTTCTCGACACCAAAATTTTAATAAATTTTCTAAGTAATTAGTATAAGATTCAAATTCAAAGATATAACACGTTTTCTATAAGTTCCTCGAATATTCCGATGCCACCATCTCTCTCAAAGCAGCCTCTTTCTCCACCATTGGATAGTGTGACGGTCGTTGGTCTATGGAGGTTCTTTTGATTTATTTTTGTTTTAATTTTTTATATTCAAAACGTCACTGTCCCGTGTATACATACACATATCTCAACTTATCTTAAAGCATGCGAATACGATGATGCTCTCTCTATTTAAAGATGATTCACGCCAGGAAGTAAGACATCATGTAACTTGTAAGTGCACGGTTCATGCCATTTTTGGTACGAAGGCTTACCTTCTTAAACATTGAATTTGATTAAACTTGCAAGTTGGTCCATACATCCACCAAACACAAAAAAACTGAAATATGTATCGATCCATCATCACATTCTTTACAAGAAAACATTACACTTACCCACCAAAAAAAAAGAAAACATTACACTTTTTCTTTCACATTTATGGCATACCGTGGACATTATCATCAACGGTGAGCTTGAAGAAGACGACAATGTAGAACGAAAGAGAGAAAAGCGCAAAGACGTGCTGCCAAAACAAAAGCGCCGAGGCCTCTCTAACCGCATAACCTCTCAGACTCGCAATAGCTCCAAGCAAAATAGCACTCGGAGTCGAATACTGCAAAAGAAGCACAAACTTAAACATCGGATCTTCCCAGGAAATAAAACCAAGTTTATCAGCCGACATCACAATCCCAATCCCAACTAAAGGAAGCACCAAGAGTCTTGCAACACATATCCCAATCGTAGTCCTTAACCCAAGCGTCGATTCTTTAGGTCCTTCAGAGAGCATACCACCAAGAACAAGCATCACAGAAGGAACCATCGCGTTCCCCATTATATTAAAACTATCTGTGATGAAAGAAAGTGGAGCATCATATCCAAAGACAATCTTTTTCAGCTGTGGCACTGATCCAACAACGATTGCTAACAGAGACGCAATCGTTGGAGGTTGGAGTATGTGTTTCACTGGAGTCTGTTCAGCCACAACTCTCATTCTCCTAATCACTCTCGGCGCAGCCAAGCACTGCATCGACCTCGGGCTCGAACTCTCTCCTCCTCCTCCGGTGTCTCCTCCTCCGAGATCAAAATCAGGCAGAGAAGCCTGCGAGAAACTCGAAATGCTGTTGAACACCCTCGCAATGAACGGTGTCTTGCAATGTTCTGTCTCTTTCTCCTCGATCCCTGGCCATTCAGCTTCCACAAGAAGAGGCCTGCTAACATCATGAGCAGACGCACTACTGATCTCCTCTATCTCAACCCCACCTTCGTCCTCAACAACCTCATAATACTCCAAAGGCGGCTCCATCATGTGATACACAACGGTGTAAACAAGAATCACAGCGACCCACTGCGCGAACGACACGTACGAAATCCCTCTCGAGTGACAATTCGGACCAAAAGGGGTGTTCTTGGTGTGACAAACCGAGCTCACAATAGCTAGCAAGAGATTCCCAGTGTTTCCGAAAGCAGTCATGACGATGGTGAATCTAGTGAACTCTGGAGGAGGTCTACATATGAGAACGACCAAGTATCCTATAAAGGATCCTATAATCGTGCTGAGCAACACGTTGACCGGAATAAACCACCAACGAACGATGTTGTCTAGGGTTATGCTTTCTCCGAGCTCGGTGAAGATCAAGCAAGGCAAGAACAGAGCAAAGACAAGCTTGCTTAAGAGCCTAAACGTGGCTCTCGGGACTAACTGTGTCTTAGGATGAGCGAGAAGTAAACCGATCACGGTTAAGCAGATAAGCTTCATTAAAGGAACGATACCACTGAGAATATCCTCAACCCAAGAACTTACATCGTTCTTACTGGAGAAACTCGACATCTTGATCTTACTGTGCAAAGCTCGAAGTCAACGATGGGAAAAAACACAAGAGGTTTGACCAAACTGAGAATTACTACTTACTACGCAATACGAAGCAATTTGATGATAACTGAGAAGGAGGAAAACTATATGTACACAGCAGGGACGAATCTGAATCAGAAAATTACAAGAAAAACATCAAAAGATTGATTAAGATTATTATAATGTGCGAAGATGGTTGAGGAAGTGATAAATCAGATGAGAGAAGAACACCTGCGCTCACATGGAATCTGTCATTGAGGAAGATGCACCATCCACCCCAAATCTATAGATTGAATAACTGTTTTGTCGTTTTTCTTGACTGTTCCTCTTGGCTAAAATCATTTCATGGTTATCACATCGGAAGAAGATAACTGCTGTCTGAACGACAGTCTCACATACTAGCGACCCCACGGAAGTAAATAATGAAGCCCAATAAAAGCCCATACGTTTTATCAAATCAGTAGGCCCTCAAGGCCGGTTTAACATTAAATAACCGGTCCAAGGACGGTTTAACCATTAAATTCGTACCGCGCGGTACCAAATAAAGGGAACGTTTATCTGGAGTTTTTGATTAATAATCGCACGTGGGAATAAAATAGCTGCCACAAACCAAACAGGTCCACGTGGAACCCAAACGCAGACTTATTAGCACGTGTTCGTTCATAATTGGTTAGGCGGATTAAAAAGCATGAATCGGCGGGTATCGGATCCGAATATTTCTGATCCCGGATTCGTTTCTCTGCTCTAAAGAAAAACCCTACGTGAGCAAGCGACAGTTCTGGGTCCTCCTCCGCATTTGAGAATCGGAGAACCTCGGGTTCCACAAGAATCTCGTTCCCGTCGAGAGCGTTTGTTCTTCTCCTTCTTCTCCTTGATGGATTCACCTTGATTCAATCGTTGATCGATCCTCTCCAAAGATGTCGAATCACTCTAGAGAAGAGCCCAGCACCGCCCCGAAGACAGATCAGTGGTATGATCTCGTCCTGGGTCCTTCTGCTAAGGATGATTCCTCCCATAAGTTCTGCACTTTGCGATGTGAGTTCCGATTTTCGATTATGTGAGCTTTCGTATAATTTTGGTTGATTTCGTCGTTTGTTGGTTATGATCCATAATCTGTAAACTCACTGAAATTGAGAAAGCTTCAATTGAAATCGGGATACAATAGATTGCGGATTGGATAATGGTTTCACTTTAGCTAATTTCATATGATTTTTGTGTATTCTTGACTGATATATTGACTTGCAGATGAATTCAAACCGGCTTCGATTGACAAGAAAAGGTCAGGAACTCTGCACAAGAAGAAGGATAACAGAGTTTCAGTGGAGTTTCAAAACAACCAACCTGGTAAACCCAAGGTGACATTTGAAGGCAGTAGCGAGGACTACAAAGAGAACGACGCCGTGCTGTTTTTCGATGGGGAGAAGTTCCGTCTGGAGAGATTGCATAGGGCTGTGAAGCAGCTGCGACACCGTAGGACACCCGACGAATCTGCTGCATCTTCTCAGTCTGGTGCAGTGCCTGTGGAGCATCGGTTATCTCCTGTTGGCCGTGCTGCCAAATCTCCACACGTGAATAGAAGTTTGCCTCCAGAAGTGCCTGTGAGAATTTGAATGGTGTTTTGTTGATTGCTTGGTGGTATAAGGTGTTGCTACTACTGGTTTACTTTCTCACTTTCTGTATCATCTCTCTGCAGGTTGAGGTGGAAAGAATCGAAATTGGGAAGTCGGAGAACTCAGGTTAGTAATTTGTTCTCATATGATTTAGCCTTTTTACTCCTATCTTATAGCTACACAGTTTTCTTAGAACCAGACTTTGATTCTTTGTATCATAGCGTACACTGCATAGAATCCTTAGCACAAGACTAATTTGTCATAGTTCTCATTACTTCTTAGTCTCTTTCTTCATCAACCACAGTTTGCATGTACATATGGTTGTTTGAGTTTGGTTGCTAGTACATAAACGTCTAATTTCCAAAGAAACTAAGTTCTCTTGTCGATGGAGACTAGGCAGAAATATTAAACTGTTGATTCATGGGTTTGCTATATCTGGTCATCATTTTTTATAACTCTAAGAACTAATGTGGCTCTAATGGAAAAAAGTGATTGCAGCTGAACCTACTATCCCTGCAAACACATCAGCTATCTCACCAGTCGTTGAAAAGAACGATGACGACGGAGAAGAACATCACGAAATCGATTTTGTTGAGATATTCGGCTCATTTACACCAGAGAACGACAATGTAGACATAGAAAGAGACGATGCTGATGGTGGAGAATATGCGGAGAACTTAAACAAGCAGCTAAGCATCATGGAAGAGGAGATTGCAGATGTGGACGATGACACCACATTCACATCCGAAGGTCTCAACGCAGCGGAAGCGCTTAGAGCGCAAGTGAACTTAGAGGAGCAAAAAGGTCAAAGCTCAAGCTCGAGCTCAAGCAGTAGCAGTGGAAGCAGCAGTGGAAGTGACAGTGATGGTCGGAGCAAGAGCGTGAGCAGTGGAAGCGGCCAAAGCAGCAGCGGTAGCAGTAGCCGTGGAAGCGGAGGAAATGAGAATGACGATGAAGATGAAGTCAACTCCGTTTAGTAGTAAACAACAACAACAAACAGCAAACTTCTCTATCAATCAAACAATATATTTTCCATATATTGATATAACGTTTTGTGTCTGAATAATTTGTTTTCTGAAAGATCGAAAAGGGTAAGTTATAAATGATATGGTCCAGTTTACTACTATTTCAGGAGTTGCAATAACCTTCAATGTTTAAAGTTGTCTTTGTCCACTCTTCAATTAATTTATTAATTAAATAAAAGCACATCTCCTCGGGCCGGTTAACCACCCGATCCACTTTTATCTTCACTCGCGGCAACATGCGCGTGGAAAGCACGGGGGAATCTCGTGTGTTGTCTTCTTCTCTTTGGAGCGTGGACGTCACGCGATTTCAAAGGCTCGAGTAAGAAAGTTTTTGCCATTACTATTAAACAAATCGAGTTAAAACTTTCTCAACCGACTGTGAACGGAGATCCAAATTTTGTACCTGAGAGAGAGAGAGAGAGAGAGAGAGAGAGAATCGATTGTCTTCTTCAGAGCCTCCAAGTCCAAATCTTTGGCCTACGTCTCTAACCCTAACCATATTCTCACTCTCTCTCTTCCACTATTATCTTTCTTTATTAGCTCCATATTTTCTCTGCTTGAAAATTTAATTATTCGTTGCTTCTTCTATCCGGCACCGAGATCTCATCGGGTCTTGGGCTCGCGAAAACGCCGAGATCTCATCCTCCTCATTTCTCAAGATCCATGAATGAGCTCTAAAAGCTTCTAATTCCGATCGGTGAAAAACGAATCTATGCTCAATCGGAGCCAGATTCAAAGGTGAAGAAAGGAGGAGGAAAGTGAAGAAAAAAAAGAAAAAAAAAAAGATGGGAGCTGAGAAGAAATGGCTATTCACTCTCTTCTCTGTAGTATTCCTCTCAGTCTTCCTCCTCTTACTCTACTCAATCTCTGCTTTCACCTCTAAGCCTTTCCCTTCCGCAATCCGTCACGGTGCTCATTACCCGCCGGCTTTCGCTTATTACATAACCGGCGGCCGCGGAGACAATAACCGGATCTTCCGGTTATTGCTAGCGGTTTACCATCCTAGGAATCGGTATCTTCTCCATCTGGGCGCTGATGCTACTGACGCCGAGAGGCTTGCTCTTCTCTCCGACTTGAAATCTGTGCCCGCTGTGAATGCCTTTGGGAATGTTGATGTGTTGGGCAAAGTCGATCGTCTTTCTGATAATGGCGCTTCTAAGATCGCCGCTACTCTCCACGCCGTCTCGATCTTGCTCAAGCTCGATCGCACTTGGAATTGGTTCGTTGAGCTTAGCGCCTTGGATTATCCCCTCATTACTCAAGACGGTATGTATGTAGTTAAGATCAAATGCTATTGTAGCATTCATGATTCAATTTTACTCTTTTAATGTTGTGGAAATGTAATCAGTGTCATTGATGATAACGACAATGATCTCTTTATGGAAAAAAAAATTCATGCTTTTAACAACTTTATTACTCCACTCCACTGCTTCTGTTTGTCTTCATATGACCTGGATTTGATTTCAAAAATTTAACATTTTATCTTCCACTTGGTCTCAGATCTGTCTCATGTGTTTGCCTCGGTGAACAAAAGCGTCAATTTCATTGATCACACTAGTGACCTTGCTTGGAAAGAGTAAGTAAAATGTTGATTCTTTGTACATTTCCTTGGGATTATGGTAATGAGAATGATAAATGGTATCTTTCTCTGTAGATCTCAGAGAATCAAGCCTATTGTTGTTGACCCAGCACTTTACTTAGCAAGAAGAACACAGCTCTTTACTGCTACAGAGAAACGACCAACACCAGATGCTTTCAAAGTCTTTACAGGCAAATGATTCACTACCCTAGTAACAATACTTAATATTATATGCATAGCAATTTCATTCTAAACCGAAACTGGGATGTGTTTTGTAGGCTCTCCTTGGACTGTACTAAGCAGATCTTTTCTTGAATATTGCATCTTCGGTTGGGACAATTTACCAAGAATCCTCCTCATGTATTTCAACAACGTGATCTTATCCGAAGAATGCTACTTCCACACGGTGATATGCAACGCCCCCGAGTTCACCAACACCACGGTCAACGGGGATTTACGCTACATGATCTGGGACAGTCCCCCGAAGATGGAGCCGCATTTCTTAACCGTCGCGGATTTCGATCAGATGGCGCAGAGCGGAGCGGCTTTCGCGCGGCAGTTCAAGAAAGACGATCCGGTCCTCGACATGGTCGACAGAGAGATTTTGAAACGAGGGCGTTTCCGGGTCACCCCTGGAGCTTGGTGCTCGAGCCACGGTAGTAGCTGGTGGACTGATCCTTGCTCGGAGTGGGATGATGTCAATGTGGTTAAAGCTGGACCTCAGGCGAAGAAGCTGGACGAGACAATAACGAATTTTCTTGATGATTTGAATTCACAAACGAATCAATGCAAGTGATGATGAAGAGACAGAAGAGAAATTGGGGTTTGTGGAGTCATCATTATACGGACACACGACACAGAAAAGATTACATTTTTCAGTCTGTAAGGTTTTAAATTTTTTGGACACAACAGTGGCTGTTGTATTTATACGAAGGAGATGAGAGAAAGAGAGAAAGACAAAAAGGAGAGACTTTTTGTTTTCTCTTTCCCCAGATTTTGTAATTCCTTTTGTTAATGCCACTAGTCGTCTTCTACGTTTTTCGCAATTCGATGAAAACTTTTGTATCTTTATTAATGGAGACTGCGACTTTTAGGGTTTAAGGGTAAGTAAAAGTGAAATTTCAAATTTTCTCCAACAATGGTCTTCTCTCGCTTCTTCTGCTTCGCCGGAAAATTAATCGGAGGACGTCTCTCTCGACGTATCTACTGGAGAATAGAACAGAGCTTGGGTGTTGAATCGATTCCATGGATTCGAAAAGCTTCAAATCTGACGATTTACGAATCATTTTCTGCTGAAACGCAAGCTTCCGCGGTTGCTGCTGATGATGAAATCAGAGTTTCGCAAGACGCCGAGAGAATCTGCAAGATCGTATCCAAATTCACAGATTCATCTTCAAGCGTCGAGAAACTGCTCGACGGAGCTTCTGTGAAACTTTCGCCGGCAGTGATCGAAGAAGTGATTAAGAAGCTGAGCAACGCCGGTGTGCTGGCTTTCTCCGTGTTCAAATGGGCAGAGAATCAAACGAATTTCAAGCACACCACCGCGACTTACAACGCATTGATCGAATCATTAGGCAAAATCAAGCAATTCAAGCTCGTCTGGAGTCTCGTAGACGACATGAAACGCAAAAAGCTTCTGAGCAAAGACACGTTCGCGCTAATCTCGAGACGATACGCTCGAGCAAGGAAGGTGAAAGAAGCTATAACCGCGTTTCACAAGATGGAAGAGTACGGATTCAAGATGGAATCCACAGATTTCAATCGATTGCTTGATACGTTGAGCAAATCCAGAAACGTCGGAGATGCACAGAAGGTGTTCGACAAAATGAAAAAGAAAAGGTTCGATCCCGATATCAAGTCTTACACTATTTTGCTCGAAGGTTGGGGTCAGGAGTTGAATCTTTTGAGAGTTGATGAGGTTTATAAAGAGATGAGAGAGGAAGGTTTCGAGCCTGATGTTGTCACTTACGGTATCGTTATCAATGCGCATTGCAAGGCTAAGAAGTATGATGAAGCTATTAGGTTGTTCAATGAGATGGAACAGAGGAATTGTAAGCCAAGTCCACACATTTACTGCAGTTTGATCAACGGGCTTGGCTCGGAGAAGAAGCTGAATCAAGCTCTCGAGTTTTTCGAGAGGTCAAAGAGTTCGGGGTTTCCACTCGAAGCTCCGACTTACAATGCGTTAGTCGGAGCTTATTGCTGGTCGCAGCGAGTGGAAGACGCGTTCAAGATCGTGGAAGAGATGAGGTCGAAAGGGGTTGGCCCGAACGCAAGAACTTACGATGTGATCTTGCATCATTTGATCCGAATGCAGCGGACGAAAGAAGCGTACGAAGTTTATCAGAAGATGAGCTGCGAACCGAGGGTGAGTACTTACGAGATCTTGGTGAGGATGTTCTGCAACGTAGAGAGATTGGATATGGCGATTAAAGTCTGGGGTGAGATGAAAGGGAAAGGTGTGCTTCCGGGGATGCATATGTTCTCGAGTTTGATTACGGCTTTGTGTGATGAGAACAGATTGGATGAGGCTTGTGAGTATTTCAATGAGATGTTGGATGTTGGGATTAAGGCACCGGGACATATGTTTAGCCGGCTTAAAGAAGCGCTTCTCGATGATGGCCGGAAAGAGAAAGTCGCGCAATTGGCTGTGAAGATGGATAGGCTGAGGAAAACTCAACTTCTTGGGTGAAATTTTCTTCTTGTTTCATCTCTTTTTACTACATTTTGGACTACTGAATTGTTATAACCTATGATCCATCCACTCGTATCCTCAATACTAATCAAGCATCTTAGGCTATACCATAATAAAACGTTATTTGAACACTATATTGAACAAGTATGCTTTGGTTGTTGACAACTGCAAAACGAACAATAAAACATTTTCCTTTTTGTTACTGGTCATTGTGCTAACGACAACCAAACGAACAAGATGAGCGACGACTGTATAAAGCTATACACGTATCGATAGAGCATTCGTTGATTAAAATCTCGATTAAATTGAAAAACAGTAATTCATCTGTACATGATGTAGTCAATATAATAGAAAACACTGCTGAGGATGAGATGTTTTGGATACGGTTCATGAATTAAGACATATGACAAGTCAATGTAATTAAAATGACAAGAAAGACAAAATTTGCAAATTTTATAAAAATATACCGCACTACTTAGGAAGATTAATTTGTCTACATGGCTTTTGTTTTATGAAATGTAGGATATGGACATGCATGAGTATCCAATTTGATCACCCCCGAGCCGTGCCATAGTGTTAAAAAATAAAACACTGTGGCTTATGACATCATTTTTTCAAGTAAGATTTAAGGGCATATTTTCATTGCTTTTCGTTAGTTAAACTTACGTAATAGAATTACAGTATAGTAACATTGAAAGTTTTGTATACTTAAAAGAAACAAAACATGGATTGGATTTTAACGGCCAAGTAACTAAACAAACATGGAAATAATTTTTAACTGTTAAAGATTTAAAATAAGGTAACTATAGAATTGGTTATGATTTGGTTATCTTATCTTTGCTATAATATACCATATACAAAATTGAGTAATTAATCCAAAATTAATGATATAATTTACTCGAAAGAGTTTATATTATCTTATTAATCAAAAATGTGTATAGAAGATTTATCTTTAAAAAAAAATTGTAATGTGTTTATGAGTTAAAAAATACATTTTATAATTTAGTTACCATAGTAGAAAGCTAATGGAAAATTAGAAGCAAGAGATTGAAAATTTTAAGGATTGTGACATGTTAGTTTTAAAAATACAATTTAAATTTACAAAACTAAAATTGTATAAAATAATCAACGGTCATCATGTTTAAACACTACAATAAAAAAAAACAAATATATATTTTGTACCATATTTCGAGTAAAAATGAGATTCTACACCATGTTTAAGAATTATTTATTGAGTCAAATGCTTAATTATAGTTTAATGGAACTGAACAAGCAAAATATTTAAAATATATGTTAATTTTTTAAAAAAAGAAAATCAAAAATAAAATACAAATTTAACGTCTTAATAAAATAAAAATATTAAATATACTTAGTATAAGTGTTTGAGTTAAATCACAACATAACCAATTAACGTTAACACAAAACCATCAAAATTCAAATAAACTGATAAAACAAACCCAAAAAGTTTATTGCAATAATCCTGCGCTTGCGCGGGGCTTCAGTCTCTAATAATAATAACATTAATATGGTTAGCCAATATTTCCATTATAGCTTAGTACAAGTAAATTTGTAATATACTTTTTGGGGTGAAACAAACTATCTCTAACCGGAAAAATGAAAAAGAAAGCCATATATATGAGTAGCTTAGAAGAGTAATATATAAAAATATACCTTTGTAAAAGGAACAAAGAAGTCTAAGAATATGATAATTGGGGTGTAAGAGAAGAAAATGCCAACGAAGTTTATAGGGTGGAAAGTATAAAGAAACACACACAAAAAATAGTTATTAATCCAAACAACAAAAAGATGTGGAGGGGCTTATAACTTACATTCAAACCATAGACTACATAAATAGTATAGATTGAGTTGTCTATTTCGTAAAATCGGACCCCCACACCCTATTTTTCTCATTGAATCATTGCCCTTAAATTCCTACATTGCTTTCTATTTTTTTATATACAATTACTATTCCCTTTTACTGTATCATACCTAAATGAAATAATTGAATGTGTGATTGTGTAGTTTATCTGTAAACCCTATTAATCAAATCCATCCGATCTTGTACCTATCCAAGTAACAAAACAACTAGTTAAATTAGAAGGGTCGTGTCGTTTTCAATACACGATGGCAATTATGCCATAACTAAGCTTATATTGTTTCAATTAAAAAAAAAAAACTGAACTTATATACATATTACATAGTTACATACCGATAACATATATAGGTATACGAAACCTGAAAATCATAGACCCTTTTTTAACACAAACCAAAAGAGAGAAAAAAGTTTAGATGGTTAAAAAAGAAAGATTAACAAAACTATATTTGCCATTACCGATGCATTAAATTTGACGCATGTGAATTGTGAGGTGATACGGATGATAAACCTCTAATCCCGTGAGATTGTTTAAAAGGAGCCGATATCGATTGAGGACATTGCTCACAAAAGAAAATTACAGATTTTAACTACAGCCTGTCTCTCAAACCCCATTAATAATTACCGTTTTGTTAATATAAAACGGAGATTATAATTTTATAACAAAGAAATCGACCCGAGTCGTGTGAAAATAGCTAAAAATATAGCCTCGTTGTCCGCCGTGTGAAATTAGGAGGCATACATCATTATAGAGGGCCACCTCCTCGTTACATACACCTCCTTAATCACACTTTACGAATATATTAAACGCATTTAATAATAGTTAATTGATGTACTAATCCTCGGCACACAAGTTGATCATTAAGTCATCAAATACTTTCTATAAATATGGTCGAATAAAGTCCATAATGATATATATATGCATCCGTGCTCTCTCTCTGCGTCTTGGTGAGAGAAGATGGGAGCTCTTGATCATCTTTCCGATTATATCTCCGACTACTTCCATGTCTCCAGAAAAATGAGGAAGCGTAAAGTCATGCAGGTCTATATATTTTTATAACCGCTACTCTATATGCTTCTAAACTATATCTTCTTCTTCTATAGTTCAGGTGTTTTTGTTGTAGGTAGTTTTTTTATTTTTAGAATCCAAAAAACTCATTATACCTTACATTCAAGTTTTTAAAATCTTGTTTTCCTTAAGACTGTTAGAAAACTATCCTATTTAATACGAAAATCTAATTAACTACTTATCTTTGGTTTTGCTCAAAAAAAAAAAAAAAAAATCACCAAAAGTTCTACAAGAAATCCACCGATTCAAAGCCTAATTCTTTGGTTGCACCTTTTTTTTTCTTTTGGTGGCAGACGGTGAATATAAAGGTGAAAATGGACTGTGACGGCTGCGAACGCAGAGTCAAGAACGCTGTTTCCTCAATGAAAGGTTCGAATATTTTTAGCTTCTTTAGTCTTCCTTGGAATTTCTTGATTTCCATAAAACCTCACAAAAATCAATCTAATTAATAATGGCACAGGGGTGAAATCGGTGGATGTGAACAGAAAGATACACAAAGTGACAGTGAGTGGCTACGTGGAACCGAAGAAGGTCTTGAAGAGAATCGCACGGACAGGGAAAAAGGCGGAGATTTGGCCATACGTTCCGTACAATATGGTTGCATATCCATACGCAGTTGGAGCTTACGACAAAAAAGCTCCGGCCGGTTATGTGAGGAAGTCGGAGCAGTCGCAGCCGTTGCCGGGAGCTCCCGACGACATGCTCATGTCTCTTTTTAGCGACGACAACCCCAACGCTTGCACCGTTATGTAAAAAGAATATAATATTATGTTATTCACCGCATGTAACGTTGTATTACGTATATTGGCTTCTTTTTTCTTCTTCTTTTGGTATGTTTATGTAGATTGTAGAAGAATAAGCAACTGTAGTGTAACATTATTAAATAAATTATACAAATATGTAAAATCAGTTCTTTTTTTCGTGTTTTGAGATGTTAAATTTATTGATCAGCCAAATTTATCTACATAAGAGATAAGTTACACTAATCTGAAGAATTGAATTAAAGAGTAATCTAATGAAGCTCGTGAACTTGAAACCATCTTTGGAGAAGATATTGTAGTTTAGGCTTCTCGAAAGGAAGACAATTCATTACTTATCGTCTTTTCAATCACTCAAGTGAGTTGGATCTCTGGACGAGTTCCCGCCATATCACTACATAAGTGTAAGATTGCGTCAATTTTTGTACATACTAAAAACTTAACTTAATCATATAGGACTTGATCAATCATCTGTAATAAAATTAGATCAAATATTTTT
Organism: Erythrophleum ivorense; assembly: GCA_026724425.1. Classification (NCBI taxonomy): domain Eukaryota; kingdom Viridiplantae; phylum Streptophyta; class Magnoliopsida; order Fabales; family Fabaceae; genus Erythrophleum; species Erythrophleum ivorense. The sequence goes on along the minus strand of JAIUCV010000077.1, from coordinate 2,121,672 downwards.
GATAATGATATCAAAAACGATGGAGAAAAATAAAATCATATATATAGAACTTAACTTGCTTTGTAACAAAACGCAAACTAATATATACAAATATATGTAACTACGTAGTATATGTATTCCGGTAAATAAGGTTGCTTTGCGTTTGTTCAGAGATTTGCGAAAAATGAGTTTGAATTAAATAAAATGCAATTTAGTGTTTAATTCGGACAGAAATTATACTACAAGAACTACACTCTTTGAGTTTAATTGGTTGTGTGGAGACAATTTGGTAAGAACTGAGAGTGTTATGAGTTTGGTTTTGTGGAAATCCTTGGCAAGTGAAATCCACACATCATACATAAATTGATATATCCAACTTTTCGTAAGTCGGTAACTCGATCTTTTATCGTCTCTTACGTAAGACACGTAGAAGATCCAACAGCGATTAACTAGATTTTTACGAAACCATTAAATATAATTGTTCCTTAATCGAAGTAGATTTGCTGCTGACGATGCAGTTGGGTAACTCCATATTTGTCATCCAAAAACATTATAAAACAAAACAAACATACACATAGCTTTGTTGGTAAAACAATTTTTAAATTAAAAAACTGACACGTAAAATAAAATAGTTACGAAACCCTGTCGGATACGACGACACTTCAACATATGGGTTTATAAAGAAAAAACAAATGGGCAATAACATATTGAAGCCCACTTAGCCAGCACCGTCAATTTAGCCCAAGCAGCAACGGTCATCAAAATCTTTACTGGTAGAATTGAGAGACTGATCACATAATTAATTTATATGATTAAAAACTATATTTAATTTATATGATTATAATTAATTTAAATTTTGCATATAAATCTACAGAAAAAAAAATCAAATAATATAAAGCCAAATCAAAATCTGAGAAGTATTTGATTGTGGATATATTCGTTAACATATATAATATAACATCTATAAAGTAATACTCGATAAACTAATATCTCGATAAATTAATAGAATTTTATAGTCTCAAATTAAGTTTTTGGTCTAATTATCTCTTGACAAATTAATATCTTGTTAAAATAATAAAATATCATGGTTCCGACGTTATTTCTTTATAGAGATTTTATAGTATATATATACCAAAAACTCATTGGACTTAACATAATACAATTATACAAAACAAAACTCTAAAGGGGGTTATTAGAAGTAGAATTTGTGTGGATTTTAAATATTTTAAAAGTTAAGAGAATTGTTAAATTTATAAAGAGTACTTTTGTTATATTTGAAAAGAGTATGTAAATTTAGAAAATCAATCAAACTATTTTATTGTAAGAGATTTTGAAAATCCAAGGGTTATTGGTAGTATTTTGAAAATTTTGTTTCATGAGTTAATTTGTTTAAAATCCATCTCCCAATAACAAAGATTTTAATGGATTTATGAAATCATTAAAACACAAACTTTTTGAATAAGAAAATTTAAAAATCAGCAAACCAATAACAATGGATTTTAGTAAGATTATCAGAATTCATAAACCAATAACAACGAATTCTTAAAATTTTAAAAATTCTTTGAAATCCATCAATTATTCCCAATAACCCCCCTAAGACTCCAAGAGTGAAAGCAAAGACCAATAAAGTTATTTCACTTACAGTCACACACCACACACATATGTATAAATACACAAAACCTGCCCCCAAAGGACTTCTTCAACTTCTCTTCCCAACTTTTGAGTATTCCAAAGACACACACATACTACACTTGACTTTTCTTCACAGCATCCTAATTTATACAACTCGTGAAGAAAAAATGACATAGAGTTTCTGCTTTGTCGAAAGACGATTACCAGAGCCATGTTACTATTAATCATCATAACGACGACTTGGGTCGTAGCCAGAGACGCATGAGGAGCGACTGTTCAACTATGAGAAGCTAAAGATGTTCGTTGACGAGCTTCCTCATATTTCTTTTACTTGGCTACGGCTCTTATATAGTTGGTAAAGTAATTAGTAAAAACTTGGGGAAAATATTCAAATGATATAATCCATATATAACCAAAAGAATGAAAATATATAAAAATTTCAGAATGGACCAAAATCTTTAACTAGTAAAATTGAGATTGATAACATTGTCGCTTATGAAATTCTTTGACCAAAATATTTTCAACCTTTTGTGATTATAATAAAAAATAAGTTTTTGAATAGAATTTGTTTTTAAAAGTTAAAAATAATTTTAGATAAACAACAAAATCTAAAATATCTATCTAATAAAGTTAAACTGATAAAGTAATTGATTGTGGATATATTCGTTACACATATATGATCTATATACCAAAACCTAATTGGACTTTACATAACAAAACAAAAATTCTGAGACTCAAGAATGTGAAAAGACGAATAAAGTTCTCTCAAACACCACACACTAGTCTGCATAAATACACAAAACCCCAAAGGACTTCTTTCAACTTCTCTCCCCAACTTTTGAGTATTCCACACATAAACACACACACAGTCACACAGACCTGACTTTTCTCCACAACATATTGACAAAGCTCGTGAAGGAGAAAACACATGGAGTTTGTGTTTTGTAGGAAGACGATGACCAGAGTCATGATGCTGATAATCGTAGTGATGACATGGCTCGTAGCCGGAGACGCAGGAGGCACGACGAAGCCGGAGGAGAGACTATTCAACGTCGAGAAGCTGGAGATGTTCGTTGACAGGCTTCCTCATATTCCCACTCTCCATGGCTTCCACTTCGTCAATGGCCTCCTCAAACCCAAATCTCTTCAAATCGGCATGTTCTTCAAGAAATGGGTAATTTTTTATTTCTTTCTATTTTTTTTTCTCATTTTCAATTCTTTCCTTTTTCTCATTTTTCCTTCCTTGCTCTGTTTTCGTGAAGCTATTTTAGGTATTTGTTATTTAATTTTAATTTACGGTAAAGTCTCGTGAATACAGATCATCTCCATTTCTGTCTTGAGGCTATGAATGGCCAAAATATTTAGATAGATATACATCCAAGTCTAACCACCATTCAGCACCTGTAGTATTACATGCAAGAAAAAAGAGTAATTAATTTTGCTGACCAAAAGAAAGAGACTAACTAATTTCGAATTTAAACTCATAACAAAAATTCACTTGCTAAAAGTTTAAAATGTTATAGATGATTAAGTGAGAATCATTGCTTTTTACTTGCTCTTAGTTGGTAAAGTGATTAGAAGTTCAGAATAGATTCGCCTTGTGTTTTCACTCTTGTCCTCACTTATTTGTCCTCTTGAGATAAAAAAATATCTTAATAATGTTATAGTACCGACGAATCAATACTCATTTCTTTATTATCACTAGTCAAATTTAATATCCATTTGCTTTCTCTTACCGAATGAATACGGCAAATTCTTTATCCTTCTATATAAGCTCTTAAAGATTTGTTTTGATAAACTATAGTGCTAAAAACATCAAATTTATGATTGTTTTAATAGAAAGTTAGTACCCATCATTAGCTGTATAGTTATCAAATTATGCTTTACTTTCTAAAAATTACTTAATTAGCCTAATCGAATATTTTGTACTTTGAAAATTCTCAAACATTAATTATGTCACTGATATGAATTAAATAATTGAAAATCTACAGAAATTCCATAGAGATTTGCCTGCCACTCCAGTGTTCGCATATGGTGTGTCGAAGCGTACGGCAACAGTCCCTGGACCTACAATCGAAGCCGTTTATGGCGTTGATACTTACGTGACGTGGCGAAATCACCTCCCTTCATCTCACATCCTCCCATGGGACCCGACAATCTCCCCTGCGATCTCCAAACGCGGCGGAATCCCCACGGTGGTCCACTTACACGGCGGAATCCACGAGCCAACCAGCGACGGAAACGCCGATTCATGGTTCACCGCCGGTTTCAAAGAGACCGGAGCAAAATGGACCAAAACTACGTCGCATTACGTCAACAAGCAACAGCCCGGAAACATGTGGTACCACGATCACGCCGCGGGTTTGACCAGAGTCAACCTTCTCGCCGGTTTGTTAGGCGCTTATATTCTCCGCCATAGCTCCGTCGAATCGCCTCTCCAATTACCAACCGGCCGCGAATTTGACCGTCCGCTGATCGTATTCGACCGGAGTTACCGTAGAGACGGTTCGATTTACATGAACGCAACCGGGAACAACCCGACGATTCATCCGCAATGGCAGCCGGAGTATTTCGGCGACGCGATCATCGTGAACGGAAAAGCTTGGCCGAGACTAACCGTCCGCCGCCGAAAATACCGATTCCGAATCATCAACGCCAGTAACGCCAGGTTTTTCCGGTTCTTCTTCTCCAACGGTCTCGATTTCATCGTCATCGGTTCCGATTCGGCTTATCTAGCTAAACCGGTGTCAACCAAATCGGTTCTCCTCGCTCCGTCGGAAATCGTCGACGTCGTCGTTGACTTTTCCAAGTCAACGTCGAAAACGGCGATTCTCGCCAACAACGCACGATATCCTTACCCGGCGGGAGATCCCGTCACGGAAGAGAACAGCAAAGTAATGAAATTTAAAATCCAGGACAAGTCAGAAGCTGACACGTCGACCATTCCGAAGAAACTGATCCAATACCCGTCTGCTGACGTGTCAACCTCCCTCCGTACGCGTCACATCGCTATGTTCGAGTACGTGTCGAGCGCTGACGAGCCAACACATTTATACATCAACGGGTTACCGTACAACGCTCCCGTTACGGAAACTCCCAAAATCGGCACGAGTGAGGTACTACAATTTCATTACATTTAACGGTTTAAATTCGAATGTTTAATAATTAAAATCCGGTTTAATGAAAGGTGTGGGAAGTGATAAATCTGACGGAGGATAACCATCCGTTACACATTCACTTGGGATTGTTCAAAGTATTGGAGCAAACGGCGTTAGTGGAGATCGATAAGTTCAAGGACTGCATGACGGAGAAAAACGACGCCGTCAAATGTGAGATCGGTAAATACGCACGTGGGAACAAAACGGCAGTGACGGCACACGAGCGGGGTTGGAAAAACGTGTTCAAGATGATGCCTGGACATGTAACAAAGATTCTCGTTAGATTTTCTTACATTCACTCCAACGAATCTTACTCGTTCGACGCCACTCAAGAGCCTGGCTACGTCTACCATTGCCACGTAAGTTTAGTTAAAGTAAATATTGGCTTGATACGTTGTTTTTGGTTAACTAAATACGTGTAATTGAATTGCAGATATTGGACCATGAAGATAACATGATGATGAGGCCTTTTCAGATGGTCAAGTGATACGAGTATCTCAGTGAGCTGTTAAGTGGTTATGTGATTCTACAGAAGACAACTTACGATTATGGAATATAAACACCCAACACAAAAAAAAAGGAGTTGAAAGTGAGATTCCACATATCTTGCATAGAAATTGTTTTGTTTGTTAACAACATACACATATGGGTCTAAATTTTGGTGGTGGATCGATGTAGCAACCATACTATAATTCAGGTCATGGAGAATCTTAAAAATATATATATTAACTTTCACGGCTTTTAGGTTTTTGTAAGAGACCAAGTGTTAATGAGATTCTAAAAGGGTAATAAGATCATGGTGATCTTGTGGAATCGTATACTATCATTGTTGCTTGCTTGTCAATGGGGAATCAAATGGGTCTTTGGGCTAACAGTAGGGGCTATAATGGGCTTAATAATACATTTAATATTGTTTTCTATTTAACGGTTGATTTTGGGTAGGTTGGTAAGTGAGAGGGAAGAGGTCAATGATACAAAATTCCTCTAAGTACTTTCTAACCACCAGTCAATTGTATTGAACGCTTATGTTTCTCTAACTTATCTGTTCCAAGTCCTTTCAATTTCATCGCTTACATTTTCTCGTCTTTTGTTAATTTATTTTATAGGAGTATTATTTCTAAACTTCTGGATCTTTAATAAATATCAATATATCCAAATAATTTTGAGCCACTTACAAAATATCTCCCTTATTTAATTTCTTGACATTGTATTGCCTTTTTTTTTTTATTAACAAATGTTGGACAAAATATATATGACGCTCATCATGTCATTTGTGATACGTTGTATAAATTTTCCAAAAAGAAAGAGTACTTTCAATAATTTTCCAAAAACTTGCAAGTTTTTTTTTTTTTTTTTTTTTTTGTTGTTGGATAAAGATTCAATTATATTACCGAAAGGAAAAGTTAAATTACAAAGCTGTTAGCAAATAGCTTCTTTGGCCCAAAAAAAGTATAAACCAGTGAGAAGTAAAAACTTGCAAGATTTTTATGTCTAAACTAGGATTAACTTAAGCACCACCGATATAATTCTTCAATAAAGCGTGATGGAGAATAGAGATAGACATATAGTGTTTCTTCTTCTATCTTTTAAACTAGAGTTCTTATCATTGACATGTGTTTTAATCTACAAACTGCAAAAAAGCAGATTTGGTGATATAATTTATATAGTGTAAACGTTTTATTGAATCTATTATATGTTCTCTGTATATATATAGTGCGTTTTGCGATTTCACAAAGGTATCTATCGGAGACTTGGAGCCATGCATATACATTATTTTCCATTCCTACTATCTGAACCATATATACAATTTACGAAAAAATAATAATTGAACTTTTTAAAAAAGTGGATAAGAGCAAGATTTGGATTGGTATTGTATCGGTAAGGTATATTAAATGCAACATCTTTCCACATTTATGACTCCCACGAGCTTTGAAAAGGATCATCTCAATAAGAGTCAATCGGAGTTGAAATACTGTGGGACCAATTAACGTAACACGCTATATGTGTCCTCTTCTTCTTCTTGTTCCTTGTCCAATTCTTATTCATTGAGCATGCACGCTTCTCTCAACCCACCGGTCCAAGTCAAACCTCTATCCTCTATCTATCTTCTATTCCTATATATATATCAGTCATTTGTCTCTCGTAAAAACAACCTCACAATTAATCCACTAACACTAGAAAACCAACCAATCTCCTTTGACGAAGACATGAACAAAATACGTCACCGTGCTCTCTCTCCCTCTTCAGGTAACTATTTTTCCGTCGATATATACTATTCTTATTGAACAGTAACAATCGTGTGTTTGGCTAATCATATAACCAATTCTTTTTGTAATCAAGAATCGAGGTCTATTATTTATGTAGAACTCATAGATCAACCATCGCTATATGTTGTGAAATTTAATCCCTAGTCAATGTTTTAGGACTGTTACACCATGGCAAGAGATGTAGAGTGAGATGGATAAACTATGCAAAGCCAGAACTGAAACAAAGCAACTTCTCAAAAGACGAGGACGATCTCATCCTCAAGCTTCATGCACTTCTTGGCAATAGGTTATAATTCTTCTTCTTCTTGATTCAATAATTCGAACGTTATTATAAAAATGTGAATGGTTCTTGATATTTAAAGTTTTATTGTACGTTAATTTCAGATGGTCGTTGATAGCGGGAAGATTGCCTGGACGAACCGACAACGAAGTGAAGATCCATTGGGAAACTTACTTAAAGAGGAAACTTGTGAAAATGGGAATAGATCCAACCAATCATCGTCTCTACCATCACACCAACTACATTACCAGACGTTACCTTAATTCCTCGCATAAAGAAAATGAAACCAATACTATCAGTGATCGATCTTCTTCGGTATCCGACTCATGTGATATGACAATATTACCTATTTCAAATTGCTTGGAGGATATCTCTAGTACGGGACAAAATCGTTTGCCTGACCTCAACATCGGTCTCATCCCGATGAAGACCGTGACTTCTTTGCGAGGTTTTTTCCTTCAAGACTCTGGCGGATCCTCTAACCATGATTCAGCATGTCAAGAAACGCTTCTTCTTTTCCGATGATAAATGGTGTATTTTGGACACCTCGTGCTAAATCCAAAAATAAATATGGTGTATTTGTTTAATTGTTTGTACACATCTTGCATATGATGTTATATTACAAAGCATATGATTACCACTATATAAATTAATCACTAGAGTTGATAAAACGGTGTTTGGAGATTTTAATTCCGAATTGGACCGGTTGGTATCATCAGACTTTTTGAACAACTATTCTTTTAGATGTCCGGTTCGTTTTAGGTGAAACCATTATTAGTAGTAAACCGAATAGAACCGACAATAACCGTTGAATTAATCATAAGGCTGTAAAGACGTTAGCTAAAAGGGCAATGAATATGCGGTGCGCAATGACGGGATGCATTACTTGACATTAATTGACTCTCCTAAAATGGAGAAGTATGTTCATCTTCCTCCAGACTACACTTTACTCTTTACGCAAAAACAATCTAAAAACTCTCCTAGCAAGAAGGAATCTACCTATACCAAAATTGAGCTATTTTCTTTTTCTTTTGTAAAACACTATGTATTGTATATTTAATCAAGTTATAAGTATTTTAACTGATGTGAAATATATCTGAATGCAAGTATATGTAAGTAACATGTATCTCTGTGTTGAAGAAATGAAAATTTTACATTTTGACAAATAGAAAGTCGAAAAATTGTATGTAAACCGTCGTTTGAGACTAAAAGACAGCAGAAACATTGAGTTGATGTGTCTATTAGGGCACGAATCTTTAGTAAAAAATGAGACTAAAACCTGGAAATGGAATGAGGTGATAGAGGCGAGCCTTTTGTTAATAAAGTAGTTGTACTCACATATATGTATGTATGGTTCCATTATTGTAGAAACTTGCTGCATAGGACACAATCTAGAGGAATCTTTGGAGTTTGGTGAAAAAATACGAAAAAAAAAAAAAGAAAAAAAAAAGAGGAAAGAACAAAAAAAAAAAAAAGACCAACCACAATCTACAAATGTCAAAAAAGAAGAAGAAGAGAAATGTCTTAGCCACCACTGAGCTGAGCCGCCAAGCCAACAAACAGTGAAAAATGGTGCCCTTTAAATAACTAAATAAATTGTGGCACGAAGCTTGGGCTTCTTTTGTCTTAGAGTAAAGTCGGACCTTGGTGCATATGTTGGACTGAATAGCTTTTGCTATGTGTAGTCGAGTTTAGCATTTTTCTTTGTATTGGTGCATTGAATTTTTGGTCACTTCCATGAGGAAAGTCCTGCAAATTATAAAACATTGTTGTGATATTGATAGAGGTTTGGAGCTAGCTCAAGCTCTGGCAGCTTAATCAATGTGTGTTACATTGTGGCGGAGCCACCTTGGAGTCCAAGATGGAACCAAGTGCCTCCTACTAAATCTATACAATTTAGTTTGCAAGTTCACTTCAAGTGTCATTATTATTATGTGAATTGGTCAAAATCTATCTTATCGACCTCTAAATCCTGATATGGTTGGATTTAAATTTAATTATAACCTAATGTCGTTTTATTTTTAAGGAAATAATAATATAGTCCTACTGTTAGTCTATCATGTCTTTTAAGTTTTAAATGATTTTGTGTTGCATCCTGCGAAGAAAATCTCAAAGTATAATAATGCTGCTTTGGAAAAACCACACCTCGACCTTTCAAGTTTGTGGAATTTTTCCTTAAAAAGTTAAAGAAAGAAAGATTTCTAAAAGTAAAAAATCAACGACCAACAATAGTTGAATCAAGCAATATACTTTACTTGGAAGAAGAACGAGAAGATCATATAGTTGTAACAAGGATAACTACATCATCTTCAACAGAACAAACTCGCAAATCCTAATTTCTACCCAGAGGTGACTACTACCAGTGAAACCATCTATTTCAGTCTGAATAAAGTAGCCAAAATAATCAATTCAAGTATGACAAGAAACACCCAATTCTGATTCCATTTCCCGGAAATGAGAGAAGTTTTGCAGAACTTCGTAATTTACCAAATACCCAGATAGAGACTTACCAAAATTTCATCAAAAAGAACGCAAAAAACGAAGAGATTAAGGCTAGACCGTAGAAACACGTACCCTCGACGAAACAACGATTTAGCCGAGAAGACTTGGGAGACGAGAGAGATTTCTCGAATGGATGGAGAGAATAGTAGAGGAAGAAAGAGCTGAGCTAGAGAGTTGGAGGATCTGGCATTTGTCGCCGGATCAGAGCGATTTTGTCGCCGGATCGAAGAGTAGAAGACGAAGGGAGAAGAAAGCGAAGAGAAAAAAAAATTTGTCGTGGAGAAAGAAAAAGAAAAGAAGAAATCATTTAGAAAAACTAAAAAAACAACCAATCGAAAATGGACACGTGTCTGCTACAGTCCGGAACAACCGACTCTATCATCTCCTCCCACAGAGTCGATTCAGAGATAAATTCATGCCATGTCATTTCTAATTTTTGTTTTTCTTTTTTTTTTCCAGATCAGAACCTTTGTAAATCTGTGCAATGCGGATACCCTAATTACACATAAAAGAAAAGTTAATTTTTTAAAAGGAAAATATTTCTTTCACCTTTTGATTTAGTGTAAGCCAGATCATATACCAAGAAAGACATGTCAATCCAATGCATCTAGCTTGTACTGAATCAATGATTCATGACAAGGTAAGAAATCTTATCTTACTTGCATCTTCTCATAGAGAAAACACTAACTAACTTGACTTTTTCTTACCATCTAAGATTAAAAATATATATTTGGCCGATTCTCTTTTTATTCCTCTTACATACCATTATAATATGATTTTCCCCACAAATATAAAAATGCTACAATAATATAAGGCCATCTTTACAACCAAGCACGCAAACAAACCATTTCCTTATAAAATATAAATTGTTTTTCTGGAATTTAAAAATGTGGTTTGTACTTTGTTTCCATTTGGTTGCAATACAAATTGCAATAACTGAAAATGACAACTGTATCCTTTTTTCCTTTTCTTTAGCCTCTATACTCCCACCGCGAATCTCGCTTTCAATTATCTAAATTTTGTTGTATTGTTCTATTGTTATTAATTCTTTAATGTATTTTACGAATTTTATCTAAATCCAATAATACCATATTTGGACTTAGACCAAGTGGATAACACACTTCCCCAAAACGGTGTCGTAACAGCGACTTTTCCTCTTTCGCCACATGGCTTCGTTGGACACATAAAAGCGATCCATGCACAGGCGCGTCTTGAGTCAGAGCTAGCGAGTCCCAATCCGAGTTTTGAAGGCTTTTGTCTTTTTTTTTCTGGGTTCGTAATGGCTGGAGCAGCCGTCTCTCCCGCTTCTCTGCTCGGTCTCATCGCTGAAATCATTGATATTCCGGCGAATACGGGAGTGTTTAAGAAAGACTGTGCGGATCTCGCGAGACGAGTTTGTCTCTTGACGCATTTGGTTGAGGAGATCAGAGATTCTCCGACGCCGAAATCTGATCCTTCCTCTTCTCTGAGTCCTTCTGAAAATGATGATTGGTGGTCTGATCTCGTGGTTGGGCTCCAATCCGCGAAGCGTCTCCTATACGCAGCCACTAGTTTCCGGCCTCGCGAATCCTCTGTGACTGTAAGCACTTTAAACCCTTCTCAACGAAATGACTCTGTTTCACATTCTGAGTGTTCATGTTGAGCTTCAAGCTCGGAGGATTTGGTCAATATGTTGTGTCGCCATAGTGTTCTGCTTTCCAGAAAATAGAGCATAGAAAGATCAATACTTTTCATTGGTTTCACCTTTAACTTTGGTTGATTCTTGATTAAAGGACAAGGCTGCCAAGAAAATCTCATTCCACTTCCAGTGCGTTGCGTGGAAACTGGAGAAAGCATTAAGCGGCTTGCGATATGATCGATATCACATCTCTGTTGAAGTCCGCGAACAGGTATAAAGTTTGGTCTTTTAGCTATGCAGAGTGTATGGAACATATGTTTTTTTAAAAGGTTGTTGCTTTCTTGCTTGTTTGTAATCAGGTGGAGCTAGCAAGATCACAGTTGAAAAGAGCAACGCAGAGATATGGGTCTTTGAATTCTAAGAGGTTCTCGATTGGTTTTTCCGAGCCAATTGAGAAAGATGATGTCTCTGCCAACACGAACAGCAAAGTTGTTACTGAGGAGAAGCTGGAGAGTATTCAAGAAACAGAGCATTCCAACATTCCTGAGACGAAATTTGAATCACCTCGTCGGAGGAAGAGCTCTTCCGTTTCCTTGGCTTTCTTTCTATCGAAGGAAGCTGATGATGAGAGATCAGCGAAAGCGGTTATAACGATCAACGATAACGACTCGACGAAGAATTCGGAGGAAGAAGAACTCACTATCCCAGAGGATTTTCTTTGTCCAATATCTCTGGAGCTCATGAGAGATCCTGCAATTGTTTCCACAGGACAGGTTTGTTGTCTTTCCTGTCCGGAACCACAGCATGTAATATTAGTTCCGTCCTAAGCTCTTACTTAGGGTCTTTGAATTGACAGACATACGAGAGGTCATACATACAAAGATGGATAGACTGTGGAAACCTGACATGCCCAAAGACACAGCAGAGACTCGAAAACTTCACTCTTACTCCGAACTACGTTCTCAGAAGCCTGATCTCTCAATGGTGCACCAAGCACAACATTGAGCAGCCAGGTGGTTACAAGAAAGGTAAAACCAAAAACATCGATGGGTCTCTCCGTGATCTAACCGGAGACATGTCAGCGATCCGAGCAGTGGTTCGCAAGCTCTCCACCACCCGGTCGATCCAAGTCCGCAAGACCGCACTTTCCGAGCTCCGTTCTCTGTCGAAACGAAGCACAGACAACCGGATCCTGATTGCGGAAGCAGGAGCAATCCCTGTTTTGATCAAACTTTTGACCTCGGAGGACATTGAAACGCAGGAGAAAGCTGTCACTTGCGTTCTCAACCTCTCTATATACGATCCCAACAAAGAAAGGATCATGCTTGCAGGACCAGCAGTCACATCTATAGTGCATGTGCTCAGAGCAGGAACCATGATAGCTAAAGAGAACGCTGCAGCGACTCTCTTCAGCCTTTCGTTTGCTGATGAGAGCAAGATCGTAATAGGCGCAACGGGCGCGATACCAGCGTTAGTGCATCTGCTTGAGAACGGTAGCGTGAGAGGGAAGAAAGACGCCGCGACGGCTCTGTTCAACTTGTGTTTGTACCAGGGAAACACGGGGAGAGCGGTTAGAGCCGGTATTGTAAACCCGTTGCTGAAAATGCTGACCGAGAGGATTGTCGATGAAGCCTTGACCGTGCTCTCGTTTCTAGCTTCTTGTAACCAAGACGCTAAAGCATTGATGTTGAAGGCCAATGCGATACTGCCGTTGGTAGATATTCTTCAGAAGGATCTGCAGCCGAGGAATCGAGAGAACGCGGCAGCTTTACTGCTCTGGCTTTGCAATAATGATACTGAGAGACTGACCTTCATTGGTAGACTTGGAGCTGTTGTTCCTTTGATGGAACTATCAAGAGATGGTACAGAGAGAGCTAAGCGAAAAGCTAATTCTTTGCTTGAGCTTCTCCGCAAATTATCTCACTAATGATTATTCTAAATACTGTAGCTTTTAACCAAAAAAAAAAAATCAAAAAGGTTCGAATTAACTTGCTACCAGAAAAAAAAAAAGTTCTCTGTTTTTTTGACATTTTAATTTAATTTTTGCTGGCTATTTCTTTGATCTGTTTATATATTGAGTTATTTGAAGACTAATTCCATTTGAGAAGATGGAGATTAAAGAGTTACGAGAATCGAACTCTTTTTGCTCACCTTTACTACCTTATATTTCTTTGTTTAATTTGTATTAATATAAAAATTTGTTGATTCAACATTTCATATGATTAGTAAGGTCTTTTGTTTTATTAATTACCTTCACGAGATTGGTTCACGTGCATTAGTTACTGTACTTGCCAAGAGAGAAGCAAATTAGCTTTTTGTTTTCCAATTCGTTAAAAGTCAATCAATCTTCACGTGCCTTTGGGAAGAAATGTTTTCGCCAACGAAATTTTGCACATTAATCGGAGTGATTAACGCAAAGGTCATTTTCCCGGAAACACAGGCCACAAAACTTCCAAAACCATTAACCCCTCTTGCACATAATTTAACTATGGTCTAAGTGAAGAACAGTACACATTTTTGGATTTCAATTAATTATTTGTAGTTTATTAAAAAAACAAGACATGATTTTCGGGTTGTTATTGGTTTTTTTCTTCTTTTTCAAGATTGATAACGAAATGCGACGTAACTTTGTCTTCCCAGTGTTATTATATTTTTGAAAGATTTGGCATCTTGTTGACCAAAAAGATGGTTCACTATCATCAGCAACCAACCATAAATCCAAAATCTTATAATCATCTGATCTAACACAGCACCCACCTTGAACTACTGAGCTCTTAAATCTTAATACATCCCACCCACAACAAAGATTCACATTTTTAGTAAACCCTAATAAATCTAATGGGTAATACCTTGAGAAGCAAGAAAACTGTGAAAATCATGAAGATCAATGGAGAGAGTTTCAAGCTGAAAACTCCGGTGAAAGCTGGTACGGTGGTTAAAGATTTTCCCGGCCACGTTCTCCTGGAATCCGAATCAGTAAAGCATTTCGGAATCAGAGCAAAGCCCTTAGACCCTAACCAATACTTGGAAACTAAAAGGATTTATTTCATGGTGGAACTTCCCAGGTATTTTCCTCAGTTTCATCTCTTGATTTACGTTAATCTTTTTCGAGTAATCATCAAAACCCACGTGGCAGAACATGGAAAGAGAGAGGCCCAAGAAGAGTTCGGTCGGAAATTCAGATGAGTGCCAAGGAAAGGCTGGAGAATCTGAAGCTGTCTCGTAGATCATCATCTGATCTCTCGGTAATGAAGAAGAAGGAAGAGGTTGTTGAAGAAAAAGAAGTGATGATTAGCGTGACGCTGAAGTTACCAAAATGGAAAGTGGAGAAACTGAGGAAAGAGAGTGTGAGTGACTCTGATTTCTCCAACAAGATCAGAGCACTTTGTCTCCTCAACATTCCAAGTGGATTGATTCATGATCATCAGAGACAACATTTGCTTCGTAATGGAGGAAGAAGCTTTGGGATTGGTGAAGAAAAATGTGTCAAATCACATGATGGAATCAATTCTTTTTATTTTCGCTGAAACACCGATCCGTTTTTCAAGCCACGTTTCTTGCTTCCATTTTTAATTACTAAAATTTGCTACTAAGAAACGGATGTGCTTCCAACTTGTGTAACCACTTGAAATAGACGATTTATCTTCTGTGCAACGAAAAGAAATACGAACTTCGAGGAGATAGAAATATTGAAAACTAACAACAAGATTAAAGAAAATCTTCTTTAATCCTTTGGATACAAAAAGGGTTGAGATTTCTCAAAAATTAACGAAGGAGAAGAAGACAAGTGATCTCTATTTGTTTTCCTCTTTTAGTTAAATGGATAGATTATACTGGAGCAAGCCTGAGACCAAGAGTATTTCTGTAACTACATAAGAGAGATACACTGTGTCTTCGTCCAAATGTACATTACACATCTTTGTATTTGTAACACAATCAGCTTCTGTGTCAAAAGTCTGAAAATAAGGACTAATAATGGATATTAAGAGAACATATATAAGCAAAATACAAATAAATAGCATTCTTTTTTTTTTTTACTTTCAATTTAGGGGCTTTAGTTTGGCCGATAATTACAATATACAATTCTCCACACTCATAGTAACCAATAATACACACCAAAAAAAAAAAAACAAAGTGATGATAATCAATCAGTCAGGTCAGAACCTGTATATATATATATATATATATATCTCTCTGTTAATCCAATTTCCCTTATTATTGGAGAAGAGACAAATTGAGATCAGTAAAAAAAAAAAAAGAATGATAGAAAAATGTTTTTTTCCTGATTTCTTTCACTCAATCAAGACTCAAGAGGTCCATGGCTCAGGAACAGTGAGAAAATAAGTAGTCATGGCCTTTCTAAACCTCCTCTTGTACTGTTTCGGTGAGATTATAGTTGGAGAAGCATTCTTAGGTCCACCCAAAATGCCTGAAGCTTTAACCCAAGTCTCAAGGTGCTGGTCCCATGTGTACTGTCTCATGAAGTCTATGATCCCAAGAACCAGCTCCTTACGCTCTTCATCAAACCCAACCAGCAACGAGTAGTCCATTACATCCACATACTATATTATAAACCCACCAGAAAGAGAGACTAATTAGCATCACAAAATCATGAGAAAACTTTCAAGAATGTATGGTTTACATTGGTGGATGTAGGGTTTAGTTTTGTGTGCATTTTAAAAAACTTTAGTTCATGAACATTTACGAAAAAGTGCATAGAAAAATAACTAAATTATTTAATATTTTCTTCAAATCATATAGATATAGTATGTTTTATATTATGTTTTAGCGATCCACAATGTTAGTATTATCTATGGCCTTTCATAGTTAGTTTGAATACTACTTGTGCCTATTTTCATTTGTTGTTTTTATTTTCTTATGTTACGTTATACTTTTTTCAGTTTTTATCAACGTCTTTCTTTAATTCATTCACACATTATCACACTTTTATTATCTGGATATCCGATTTGAATCTGGATACCATACTTTTATGTGCTCTACTACATGACACTTTCTAGTTTGGGAGGCTTAGTGACCCCGTTTTCCATTCAACTTATACTAAGGAGGTGTTATTGGATTGAGATTTTTATGTGTTTTAAAGTAGTTTAATTATGATGTATTGTGTTGGGTTTTGATGAATTTATTACAACTCACGGAAAGGATTTTAAAATCTAAGACAAAACCCATGTATTTGTTTTACTCATGTTTTAAGAGAGAGAATCCATTGAAATCCACTAAAACTGTTTTCTAAAATTATCAAATCAAAATTGAATAACACATGTTTTTATTGTATTTTGAAATACATCAAACAAATACACAATTGAATAACACTAGATTTACCTCTGTTTTTAAAATACAATCAAATACATTAAAATAACCAATCCAATAACACCTCCTAAGTCAAATTTTAATCTCGTTATGCTATGACGTTCAGCAACACAAGCCATTTTGACCTTAATTGGAACAGCAGTTTAGTGGGCTTGCTGCTTTTAAAAAGTCAATCATATGTAATTAATTGAGCAGAAAAAGAGAGAGTTAGGCAAAGGATAATCTTTTGAAAACTTGTAATGAAGTGATGATTGCATTGGTATTTCATTATAAACCGTTCTTGAACTCAAATCACTAAGGTATGGTTTTCCCACTTTCGTGGCTCCAACCGCTATGTTTAATCAACCCAATAGACTCAACTTTAGATGGTTATTGTAAGATGTAAATATGTATTACAAGGTTCAAGATTCAATTGTTCATAATAGTCCACAACTCAAATTTCGATGGTTGTGACCCATTGCTCACCAAATACTAGTTAATATAGCAAGCTTTTGGAGAGTATAGTTGCTTATTGTGTTTTTCAATTGAGAATTGTCAGGAAGTTTCCCATGGCAAGCTCCGGAGCAAATTCGGTGCAAATTCTTAAGGAGAACGAGAGTTATAGTGTGGATTGTTATTACCTGGGGTGTTTGATTCATTATGTGGTATTTGGATCACATCCCTTCAAGATTGAGGAAAAAGAAAAGATGATGCTGGGTAATCTCCATTGCCCTGCAACGATAAGAGACGAGCAGAGGGAAGTTTGGGATCTAATCTCAAGATTGATGAAACGAAAGGCTGGTGATAGGTAATATGATCACTTAAACATTTGATATCTAGTTCATATGTAAGTCTACTAATGTTTGCTGTTTGCTGTTTGCTGTTTGCTTGTTTTGTAGGTTAAGTGCACTTAAGGTCCACCAACATCCCTTGTTCTGGAATGTTCCCAGGAGGATGGCATTTATCCGGGTAGTTGAAGAAGCAACTACATCTAAACCTAATATGAGTCCCTATTTTCAACGCATCAACGATAAGTATCGTAACGGGACGATTATGTGGTCGATTATTATGGGGGCTGGTGTTAATGATTGGAAGCTGATGTTGGATCAAAGTTTTCAAGATTACCTCTATGATCTTTCTCAACGAACGGATTTTAGAAAAGTTACATATAGTGGAAGTAATGCTAGAGACTTGATAAGGCTCATAAGAAACACAATGAGCCATCACGGAAATCGGCCTCCAGAGTTGGAGGTCTCTTCTCTCTTCTCTCTTCTCTCTTAAACTCTCCGATTTTTATGACCCATTTCTTTCTTTTTCTTTCAGCCAATTTTTGGATCCAATCCCCATGGAATCCATGCTTATTTCTGTGGAAAGTTCCCAACCATTTTAATAGAAATGTACCAAGCTATCCAATGTGTCAAAGGTTACAAGAATGTTGACGTCTTCCTGGAGTATTTCTAAGGTATAATTCTTGTGGTATAATTGGTCTCTGTGGTATTGATTGTGGTATTGATTTGTCTCTGTGGTATAATTGTCTTAGAGATATCTATCTATTATCTTTATCTTATCTATCTAGATATCTAGATATCGGATTAGTTGTTAATAGATATCTATCTATGTTTTTTTTTTATATTGTCTATTTCATTGGCTATTTCATTAACTCTTGTCTCTCTTTGTTTGTCTCTCTTTTGGTATAATTTACTTATCTCTTATCTCCCAACACCTAAGAATCATCTTTCTTTTGATTAACTAGGTTCGTGGAAGCAAAAGCAATCAAGATATGAAGGTGTTTTTCGGAACACAAGACAAAGGAATCCACAAGATCAACGTACGAAGGTTGAAGGTTTGAAGGCTTTTGGGAGTGGTCCCTGTTTGACTTTGAATTACTGGTTGGTTGAAATTGTTTTGGTTGAATTGTTTTGAATTACTGGTTTTGTTTTGGTTGAATGGTTTTGTTTTGGTTGAATTGTCTTGGATTAATGGAAACACATATTTGTTTTTAAAAAATGTCCAAACACCTAAAACACCAAAGAACAAATCTACAACGTAAAATATTAAAACATATTTTCATGTATTAATATGCAATTTGAGGTGTGTTATTATTAACTTTGTCTTATTCTTTTTGTTTAACAAAACAAGGCAATGAAGCAATAGCATATTATATTATATTGTACGGAACTCTGTCCTCATGACGAAAAATGAATTAAATTTATTTTTCATATATCTTTATCTGGTAGAAAACATTTTACTGATCGAGTAATTAATTCATATTATTCCAATGAAGTTTGACAAAATCATTGTAAGTTCTAGAAATTTTGTCCGAAATTGCTCTTTTTATGGCTATAGTTGAACCACAAATTTCAATTTGAAGTAGTAAAAACTTGCATCCTGTTTCCCTCAAAATTTTAATGTAAATTTATGTTAAATATCAATATACTGGTTTTCTGTAGAATTTTCAAATAATACCCTGTTTGAAGGCCTAATCTTATATAAGCCTTAAAACTTATTTTCTTATGAAAATAAGGAATAGTGTGTTTGGTAAGTTTTTAAATTTCCTTTTAAAAAAATTTTATATATTTTTCTTTAATTAGTTTATACCTTTTTTAATTATTATTTTTTTTCTTTTCCACACGTCGCCAAGTTATAAAAATCTTTTTTTTTTCCTTTTCTCGTCCTCGTCACTTTTTACCACACTGGTCAATAGATTTTAGTTATTGATCAATAGAGAAGACTGGTAAATAAATGTTATAAGACTGGTAAGATTTTAGGCAATGAATGTTTGAGTGATTTATTTAGTTTCTGGTTTTTCCTATAATATATTTTCAAAAAATTGACTTCTAAGTTAGATTATCTTATAAGCTTAAATTACCAAAATATTATCAAACAAAGTTACGCATATATAGATTTATTTGATAATAAATTTTTTAATAGTTAACTTTTGAGAATGCGAGTATCTCTGGGTGATGATGATAGATTCGTCTACAAGGTTTTTAAGAAAAGCAACACTAGCTTCCAGATTATCCATATATCTGTCCCAGCGATTGCAGCAATAAATTAAACGTTCTTGGTCAGACACCAAATAGCGATTGCTGTAGCTTCCTTGGCTAAAACAGGATTTCCTGTAACAACAAGGGTTAACACATTATTACAAGTCTATTTGGAGGGAAGCAGAGAGAAAACTCAAGAGTTACTAATAATAAATACCTTCCCCAGCAAATTTCAAAGAAGAAGCGAATATATGTGGAGTGATTTGTATCATTTCCTCATTTCCTCGATTCCTGGTGCATGGGAAAGAGCCACTTTCTTCAACAAGGGATAAAATGCCTCAAACCTCTCTGTATCCTGTGTGTTCTTGGTCACAAACCAAATAGCGATTGCTGTAGCTTCCTTGGCTAAAACAGGATTTCCTGTAACAACAAACGATCAACACATTACAACCTTGTATTTGGAGGGAAGAAGCAGAAAGCTCAGGGTTGTTACTAATACCTTCCCGAGCAAATTTCAAAGAAAAGTCGAATGTTTGAGTGACTTGTTTCATTCCCTCGATTCCTGGTGCATCGGCAAGAGCCACTTCCTTCAACAAGGGATAAAATGCCTCAAACCGCTTTGTAACCTGTGTGCATACAGACAGAGACCAAGCTTGCTTGCTTGTGATCCAGAATCATATATATATATAGAAGGTTTTGTCTTATGAAATTTTTAAAAACTTTATATAGTTTGCCCTAAAAGATTCGGTAGAAAGCTTGTTCCGCGCGTTTCAGATTCGATAGTAAACGAGGTCAGTGATTTTGGTTAATCGGTGTCAATCTCTCTCTCGGATGATATAGTGGAGAAGCCCTTCTTTATTCTTTCTGACTACATTAACAGAGAATCAAAGGCAAGTTTTAATAACTCGAGTTTATTTTTAGAATTTCGGTGAAACTGTCATTCTTAATTATTCAAAGAGTTTGAGCAGAAATCTTTTATAAATTAGAAAAATCTGATTCCTCAGAAGCAATCGAGCTCAACTAGATGTGCTCTAAATGTGCAATAGAAAGGCATGATTTTGATTGATTTACTGACTTTGGTTGATTCTAAATCATTCAAGGACAAGTGGTGGTTTGAAGAAGACCGAAGGAGCCTCTAGAGGAGGACGAATTCTTCTCTATGACGTTTCATATGGTGAATTGTTTGTTCAAGTCGATTTCCCCTCTCTCTCTCTCTCTATAGCCTTTCAAGTTTAGCAACGTCTTCTTCTGCTTGATATCATATATAACTAACATTCTTATCATTTCTTGAAATCTAAAACTCTTCCCTCTTTGGTTTTTCGTTTAGCGTCAAAAGATTTCATCTTAGACTTCTCTGTTTCGGATTACTATTTAAAGAGTTTGTAATAACAAGAGTTTCTGTCATCCTCTCGTTGAATCTGCCACACTTGTTAGCTTTTCACAACTCATATCAAGTAGATAAGATGTTACAAACAGTAACACATAAACTGAAAGTAACTTCACTTCTCTTGCTTAAGGTAGCAACAATACAACAACAAAAATCAGGAAATGCTAGAAATGGAAACACCGGATTGATTTATCTCTCAAGTTAGTCCTAAACATATCTCATAAGCTTCACGTCCTCTACATAGTCTAGAGTCATGTACTCTCCATGCTGTAGTAGTAAAACATAGAACGGATCACGGATTTCAATTAATTATTTGTATTTTATTTTAAAGACAAGACATGATTTTCGGGTTGTTATTGGTTTTTTTTCTTTTTCAAGATTGATAACGAAATGCGACGTAACTTTGTCTTCCCAATGTTATTATATTTTTGAAAGTTTTGGCATTTTGTTGACCAAAAAGATAGTTCACTATCATCAGCAACCAACCATAAATCCAAAATCTTATAATCATCTCTGATCTCACAGCACCCACCTTGAACTAAATCTTTAATAGATCCCACCCACAAATATCACATTTTTAGTAAACCCTACAAACTCTGAATGGGTAATACCTTGAGAAGCAAGAAAACTGTCAAAATCATGAAGATCAGTGGCGAGAGTTTCGAGCTGAAAACTCCGGTGAAAGCTGGTACGGTGGTTAAAGATTTTCCCGGCCACGTTCTCTTGGAATCAGAATCAGTAAAGCATTTCGGAATCAGAGCAAAGCCCTTAGACCCTAATCAATACTTGGAAACTAAAAGGATTTATTTCATGGTGGAACTTCCAAGGTATTTTCCTCCATTTCATATCTTGATTTACGTTTTCAAAGTTGGAATCTTTTTAGAGTAATCATCAAAACCCACGTGGCAGAACATGGAAAGAGAGAGGCCCAAGAAGAGTTCGGTCGGAAATTCAGATGAGTGCCAAGGAAAGGCTGGAGAATCTGAAGCTGTCTCGTAGATCATCATCTGATCTCTCGGTAATGAAGAAGAAGGAAGAGGTTGTTGAAGAAAAAGAAGTGATGATTAGCGTGACGCTGAAGTTACCAAAATGGAAAGTGGAGAAACTGAGGAAAGAGAGTGTGAGTGACTCTGATTTCTCCAACAAGATCAGAGCACTTTGTCTCCTCAACATTCCAAGTGGATTGATTCATGATCATCAGAGACAACATTTGCTTCGTAATGGAGGAAGAAGCTTTGGGATTGGTGAAGAAAAATGTGTCAAATCACATGATGGAATCAATTCTTTTTATTTTCGCTGAAACACCGATCCGTTTTTCAAGCCACGTTTCTTGCTTCCTTTTTTAATTACTAAAATTTGCTACTAAGAAACGGATGTGCTTCCAACTTGTGTAACCACTTGAAATAGACGATTTATCTTCTGTGCAACGAAAAGAAATACGAACTTCGAGGAGATAGAAATATTGAAAACTAACAACAAGATTAAAGAAAATCTTCTTTAATCCTTTGGATACAAAAAGGGTTGAGATTTCTCAAAAATTAACGAAGGAGAAGAAGACAAGTGATCTCTATTTGTTTTCCTCTTTTAGTTAAATGGATAGATTATACTGCAGCAAGCCTGAGACCAAGAGTATTTCTGTAACTACATAAGAGAGATACACTGTGTCTTCGTCCAAATGTACATTATACATCTTTGTATTTGTAACACAATCAGCTTCTGTGTCAAAAGTCTGAAAATAAGGACTAATAATGGATATTAAGAGAACATATATAAGCAAAATACAAATCAATAGCATTTTTTTTTTTTACTTTCAATTTAGGGGCTTTAGTTTGGCCGATAATTACAATATACAATTCTCCACACTCATAGTAACCAATAATACACACCCAAAAAAAAAAAAAAAACAAAGTGATGATAATCAATCAGTCATGTCAGAACCTGTATATATATATATCTCTTTCTGTTAATCCAATTTCCCTTATTATTAGAGAAGAGAACAAATTGAGATCAGTAAAAAAAAAAAAAGAATGATAGAAAAATGTTTTATTAATTTTTTCCTCATTTCTTTCACTCAATCAAGACTCAAGAGGTCCATGGCTCAGGAACAGTGAGAAAATAAGTAGTCATGGCCTTTCTAAACCTCCTCTTGTACTGTTTCGGTGAGATTATAGTTGGAGAAGCATTCTTAGGTCCACCCAAAATGCCTGAAGCTTTAACCCAAGTCTCAAGGTGCTTGTCCCATGTGTACTGTCTCATGAAGTCTATGATCCCAAGAACCAGCTCCTTACGCTCTTCATCAAACCCAACCAGCAACGAGTAGTCCATTACATCCACATACTATATTATAAACCCACAAGAAAGAGAGACTAACTAGCATCACAAAATCATGAGAAAACTTTCAAGAATGTAAGGTTTACATTGGTGGATGTAGGGTTTAGTTTTGTGTGCATTTAAAAAAACTTTAGTTCATGAACATTTACGAAAAAAGTGCATAGAACAATAACTACATTATTTAATATTTTCTTCAAATCATATAGATATAGTATGTTTTATATTATGTTTTAGCGATCCACAATGTTAGTATTAATATGGTGTATTGCTTATGGAGGGAGGGGGGGGGGGGGCGGGGAGGTTTGATAGTTTTCTTTTTATTTTAGTTTTTTAAAAAATTATTGTAATGTTTGAATTATGAAAAATATTGTTTTTTGCGTATATATATTTTTATTTTCAAAAACAACTCACGCCTGCGCATGGCGGCATGCGCGAGCCTACCACCTCGTAAATACTTATAAGAAAATTTGTAAAACCTTATAAAAAACTTTATTATGTTTATCAATATCTGTGTTTTAACAACTGTTCGCTTGTATAAAATGAAACTAACAAAGATCATGTCAAATCATTTTATTGATTTAAGAGGAGAATCATAATAAACAAAAACTATAAAAAAATGTGATGAAAATATGATCGTTACAAGAATCAAACAAGACACTTTAGTCACATAAGTGATACTTAATTTAGATGAGTTGTCGAAAAAGTAGTCAGTTCTCTCTATTGCTTGAAAACGTTTAGCAACCTTACGATGGAATCTTCTAGTTGCACATATTTTTACTATTATGTTGTAACTTGTAACTAGCCTGCAAATGTTTTCTATAGCATATCAAAATCCATTGTTAGATATTGTTTCCCAGATTTTTAAAATATCTAATAAAGTTAAGCCATTGGATAGACCTTACGAACTTTTGATCTGTCTCCTTCTCTTAACTTTCCCCCACCCAAGAACAAAAGAAAGAACACAAGAAGATGTAATTTTTGGTTATTGATTTTAAATACAAACGAGTATATGGAAATGTTACCCTCATTTCTCACGGCCATCAGGTGAATTTACACTTACAAGTTACAACTGAATTTACGTGTAGTGGATTTTAATAACACAAACACACTAAACAAAT
Source organism: Erythrophleum ivorense (assembly GCA_026724425.1). Classification (NCBI taxonomy): domain Eukaryota; kingdom Viridiplantae; phylum Streptophyta; class Magnoliopsida; order Fabales; family Fabaceae; genus Erythrophleum; species Erythrophleum ivorense. The sequence continues at coordinate 2,097,106 of JAIUCV010000077.1, read as the reverse complement.
AAATAGGCTCAAATGTGGAACCGTGAGTAGTGGGCCGCGCGTGTCGGCCCGTATGTTAACCAAGCCACAAGTATATATCTGTATATAGTTTGCCCTATAAGATTCGATAGAAAGCTTGTTTTAAAACTGAAGACGTAACTGCGATTTTATTTTCCCAGTTTTAGACCTGATAGGTTTTTGTTTTTAGGTTGAAAGTCATGAATTCAATACATAGGAAGCGCGAAAGTGCGACGCTTGAGGCAAAGACGTGGGTCTGCTGGGACATCGGCGGATGTCCGGTTCGAGTATAGAATCGGCGTTGAGGAAAAAAGGCTACTGTGGTCCTGTTACCATCACTGCCCTTGGCAACCTAATACTCACCTTAAAGCGACGCCCTTATATTCTGCCGGCGCTCTCTGCTTCTGGAGTCCATATTCATAACGAACCCATCGGTAAATTTTCTTATCTGTTTCATTTTTCCTTTAGATCAACTATAATTAGGGTTTAGAACTCTCTGTATTAATTTTCCTTTTGATATTCATTTGCTTTCCTTGACTGAAACAGGTAGAAGTTTCACAGAGCTTATGCATAAAACTAGAGAATGGACGTGGTACAATCCACCTCCGGCTAATTTACTGCTCATAACCGGTGCTGTGGATGAGGAAGAATTTTCTTTTCATGTATCCGCGCTACAACGTAACGGATACACCGTTTTTCACGCATGTCCTCGACGAGTTTCCCACTTGGTCAATAATGTCACTCTTGAGAGCAGATTTGTCTGGGAAACCTTACTGGAAGGTGTTCGACCTCTCTTCTCTCGGTTTTCGAGATAATTAGGGAAGCCGTTGTTTCTGATTAGTTCTTTTTTTTTTTTTTTTTTTTTTTGAGATTCAGCCATGTCAGGGAAGACAAGAGCGGCAAAAGCCTTTGTTGCTCACTTTGTTCCGTTAGGTGCCCATGCTTTGAATCTTTCGCCGAGCATCTCGTGAGTAAAGATCATGCAGAGTGTGTAAGCATCCTTGCCTCCTCTGTTCCAAAATATAGTAGCTGAAAAGTTATCATCTTATATATAATTTACAACAATGTTGCCAATTATGAATTTATATCTATACATTTGTCATTGTCTAACTTCGCTTTATGTTTGCCTTTCAAAGAATATCTCGATACCAAATTTGACCTTTTTGCATATGGTTTGTCAAGCAGCAGTTGAGCATGGTGCAAAGGCCTGTAAGCAGGAAGCTGCGGAGGATGTTGGCGAATGAATCATATCAGAATGATGCTACTACCATTTGGGAGAAGCAATCAAAGGCAAGTTTTAATATCTTTTTACATCTTGGGTAAAACAGCCGAGTTCCAAATGTGCAATATAGAAAGGTTGATTTTTTGATTGATTTACTGACTTTGTTTTTTATGCTAAAACAATGAAGAAGAGGAGCTTTGAAGAAGCAGCGATACAACAAGAAGAAGAACTACTAGGAGAAGAATGGGACAGCATCACCGTCTAGAGGAGGTCGTCAACAAGGATAAGAGTACACAGATGGTGTGTTGTTCTTTTGTATTATCTATGGCCTTTCATAGTTAGTTTGAATACTACTTGTGCCTATTTTCATTTGTTGTTTTTATTTTCTTATGTTACGTTATACTTTTTTCAGTTTTTATCAACGTCTTTCTTTAATTCATTCACACATTATCACACTTTTATTATCTGGATATCCGATTTGAATCTGGATACCATACTTTTATGTGCTCTACTACATGACACTTTCTAGTTTGGGAGGCTTAGTGACCCCGTTTTCCATTCAACTTATACTAAGTCAAATTTTAATCTCGTTATGCTATGACGTTCAGCAACGAAAGCCATTTTGGCCTTAATTGGAACAGCAGTTTAGTGGGCTTGCTGCTTTTAAAAAGCCAATCATGTGTAATTAATTGAGCAGAAAAAGAGAGAGTGAGGCAAAGGATAATCTTTTGAAAACTTGTAATGAAGTGATGATTGCATTGGTATTTCATTATAAACCGTTCTTGAACTCAAATCACTAAGGTATGGTTTTCCCACTTTCGTGGCTCCAACCACTATGTTTAATCAACCCAATAGACTCAACTTTCGATGGTTATTGTAAGTTGTAAATATGCATTACAAGGTTCAAGATTCAATTGTTCACAATAGTCCACAACTCAAATTTCGATGGTTGTGACCCATTGCTCACCAAATACTAGTTCCGGCAATATAGCAAGCTTTTGGAGAGTATAGTTGCTTATTGTGTTTTACAATTGAGAATTGTCAGGAAGTTTCCCATGGCAAGCTCCAGAGCAAATTCGGTGCAAATTCGGTGCAAATTCTTAAGGAGAACGAGAGTTATAGTGTGGATTGTTATTACCTGGGGTGTTTGATTCATTATGTGGCATTTGGATCACATCCCTTCAAGATTGAGGAAAAGGAAAAGATGATGCTGGGTAATCTCCATTGCCCTGCAACAGTAAGATACGAGCAGAGGGAAGTTTGGGATCTAATCTCACGATTGATGAAACGAAAGGCTGGTGATAGGTAATATGATCACTTAAACATTTGATATCTAGTTCATAGGTAAGTCTACTAATGTTTGCTGTTTGCTTGTTTTGTAGGTTAAGTGCACTTAAGGTCCACCAACATCCCTTGTTCTGGAATGTTCCCAGGAGGATGGCATTTCATGGAATCCATGCTTATTTCTGTGGAATGTTCCCAACCATTTTAATAGAAATGTACCAAGCTATCCAATGTGTCGAAGGTTACAAGAATGTTGACGTCTTCCAGGAGTATTTCTAAGGTATAATTCTTGTGGTATAATTGGTCTATGTGGTATTGATTGTGGTATTGATTTGTCTCTGTGGTATAATTGTCTTAGAGATATCTATCTATTATCTTTATCTTATCTATCTAGATATCTTGATATCGGATTAGTTGTTAATAGATATCTATCTATCTTTTTTTTTTATATTGTCTATTTCATTGGCTATTTCATTAACTCTTGTCTCTCTTTGTTTGTCTCTCTTTTGGTATAATTTACTTATCTCTTATCTCCCAACACCTAAGAATCATCTTTCTTTTGATTAACTAGGTTCGTGGAAGCAAAAGCAATCAAGATATGAAGGTGTTTTTGGAACACAAGACAAAGAATCCACAAGATCAACGTACAACGAAGGTTGAAGGTTTGAAGGCTTTTGGGAGTGGTCCCTGTTTGACTTTGAATTACTGGTTGGTTGAAATTGTTTTGGTTGAATTGTTTTGAATTACTGGTTTTGTTTTGGTTAAATGGTTTTGTTTTGGTTGAATTGTCTTGGATTAATGGAAACACATATTTGTTTTTAAAAAATGTCCAAACACCTAAAACACCACAAGAACAAATCTACAACGTAAAAAAATTAAAACATATTTTCATGTATTAGTATGCAATTTGAGGTATGTTATTATTAACTTTGTCTTATTCTTTTTGTTTAACAAAACAAGGCAATGAAGCAATAGCATATTATATTATATTGTACGGAACTCTGTCCTCATGACGAAAAATGAATTAAAATTTATTTTTCATATATCTTTATCTGGTAGAAAACATTTTACTGATCGAGTAATTAATTCATATTATTCCAATGAAGTTTGACAAAATCATTGTAAGTTCTAGAAATTTTGTCCGAAATTGCTCTTTTTATGGCTATAGTTGAACCACAAATTTCAATTTTGAAGTAGTAAAAACTTGCATTCTGTTTCCCTCAAAATTTTAATAGATCTAAACCTAAGTGCTTTTAAATCTTAATAGATCCCACCCACAACAAAGATTCACATTTTTAGTAAACCCTACAAACTCTAATGGGTAATACCTTGAGAAACAAGAAAACTGTGAAAATCATGAAGATCAATGGTGAGAGTTTCAAGCTGAAAACTCCGGTGAAAGCTGGTACGGTGGTTACAGATTTCCCCGGCAACGTTCTCCTGGAATCCGAATCAGTAAAGCATTTCGGAATCAGAGCAAAGCCCTTAGACCCTAACCAATACTTGGAAACTAAAAGGATTTATTTCATGGTGGAACTTCCCAGGTATTTTCCTCAATTTCATCTCTTGATTTACGTTAATCTTTTTAGAGTAATCATCAAAACCCACGTGGCAGAACATGGAAAGAGAGAGGCCCAAGAAGGGTTCGGTCGGAAATTCAGATGAGTGCAAAGGAGAGGCTGGAGAATCTGAAGCTGTCTCGTAGGTCATCTTCTGATCTCTCGGTAATGAAGAAGGAGGAGGAGGTTGTTGAAGAAAGAGAAGTGGTGATTAGCGTGACGTTGAAGTTACCAAAGTGGACAGTGGAGAAACTGAGGAAAGAGAGTGTGAGTGACTCTGATTTCTCCAACAAGATCAGAGCACTTTGTCTCCTCAACATTCCAAGTGGATTGATTCATGATCATCAGAGACAACATTTGCTTCGTAATGGAGGAAGAAGCTTTGGGATTGGTGAAGAAAAATGTGTCAAATCACATGATGGAATCAATTCTTTTTATTTTTTTCTGAAACACCGATCCGTTTTTCAAGCCACGTTTCTTGCTTCTTTTTCTATTACTAAAATTGCTACTAAGAAACGGATGTGCTTCCAACTTGTGTAACAACTTGAAATAGACCCACCAAAAAAAAAACAACTTGAAATAGACAATTTCTCTCTCTTTTATGCAACGCATAAAAAACAAACTTCGAGGAGACAGAAGAAATATAATACTAAAAAACCTAACAACAAGAACATTAAAAGGTTGTGTGTTTCAGATAAATTTTAAATTGTTACAAGAAAATCTTCTTTAATCCTTTTTATGATCGGAGCTAACCTGAGACCAAGTGTATTCTTGTAAACACAAAACACAATTCTGAAGAGAGAGGCTGTATTTTTCTTCCAAATGTACACATCTTTGTCTTAGTTACATGACTTTGCAACACAATCAGCCTCTGAATCAAAAATCTGAAAATAAGGATGAATAATGGATATTAAGAGAACATATATAAGAAGAAGAAAAAAAAAAAGACAAATCATTAGTATTTTTTATCTTTCAATTTGGGGGCTTTTAGTTTAGCCGATAATTACAATATACAATTCTCCACACTCATAGTAACCAATAAACACACCAAAAAATAGGTGATAATCATCAATCAGTCAGGTCAGAACCTGTATATATATCTCTCTTTCTGTTAACCCAATTTCCCTTATTATTGGAGAAGAGAACAAATTGAGATCAGTAAAAAAAAAAAAAAAAAGAATGATAGAAAAATGTTTTTTTTTTTTCATATCTTTCACTCAATCAAGACTCAAGAGGTCCATGGCTCAGGAACAGTGAGAAAGTAAGTGGTCATGGCCTTTCTAAACCTCCTCTTGTACTGTTTTGGTGAGATTATAGTTGGAGAAGCGTTCTTAGGTCCACCCAAAATGCCTGAAGCTTTAACCCAAGTCTCAAGATGCTTGTCCCATGTGTACTGTCTCATGAAGTCTATGATCCCAAGAACTAGCTCCTTACGCTCTTCATCAAACCCAACCAGCAACGAGTAGTCCATTACATCCACAGACTATATTATAAACCCACCAAAAGAGACTAATTAGCATCACAGGTTAATGAAAACATTACAAGAACAAATGAAATTTTACTTACAGCTAAGAAGTTTGTGTCGTTCCATATAGCTCTCTCAAGACTTCTCTTGGCCTTACTTCCAAGAAATATCGGCTCTGTGCGTAGTGTCTCAAGAAGATTCATGTCCAGCAAAACTTTGTATGTCCCTGTGTTTGGATTGTACCGTGAGCGTGCAGATCCTTTAAGATCATAGATTCTTGATATCTTCCTGTTGTAGAAGAGATTCTCCATCACCATCAGATCCATTTTCGTCTCTTTCCCACCTTTTGAGTGTTTAATCGAGACCTGATAGATACCAAGAATCTTGGCAAGACAAGTGGGACTACCGGAACAGAGAGACTCCTTCATATACTTGAAGTACTCCGGCGCAAAATCCTCGAACGAATCGAGCTCGGTTTTAACGACTTGCTTGATGATAAACCTCTCGTCCAACGACTTGGCGAAGTAAACATTGCTCTTCCCTCCCTGCGCACACCATCTCTGACACCTGCTCAACGATCTCACAAAGTCCACTTCGCTTGGACAGCAAGTCTTCCTCAGAGTGTCGAACTGCGTCGCGAAATAACACGTCACAGAGAACTTCACCTTACGATCATCATTCGCAGCAGAGGAAGATGAAGAAGCGCGGTCAGTGAAAGAAATTGTCAAATGAGGAGACTTTTTATCATCTTGTGAAGATCCATACACCGCGTGGTGAATGTAATCGACGTCCATGGCTCCAAGAGATCGCCAAGACGAGAAGGTCGGAGGTTGTTGTTCGGACTCTCTGTTACTCAAGTTGCTGCTGCTACTACTACTAGCGATGCCTCTGTTAACGACCCACTCTTTATACTCCTTGGAGTTGAGAGCGTACGAGACAACACTCGCGGGATCATCATCGTACACAGGGATCACGATATCGTTGAGTCCTCGCTGAGGGATCAGCATCCGAGCTCCATCAGCCATCTGAGACGCCGAGGAGATGTACGTAGGCGTCGAGCCAACGATCAGATCCAGCTTCTGTACTTCCAACGGTAACATTTGTGAGTAAGTCCTCATCACGTTGGAAACAGGGTCTCTCACCATGTTCCTGTACTCGCCGGAAGCGTGGAAAGATCTGAGCGTGGAGAGATACAGAGAAGACGGCGGCAAACCTTTTTGGATCCGTTCTTGAAACCGTATCGCTGAATCGAAAGACTGGACTCGGATCGGCCTCGCGAGTCTACGGAGAGGAGAATTAGCAGCTTCTGTCTCTGCGATGGTCTCGGCTTTCTCGAGAGTATGGAAAGAGCCTAACCACGCGGAGTCTATCCTCTCAGAGAGAGAAGAGCCAGGGGAGAGCATTTTTTCAAGATCTTTGTTGTCACCATTAGCATCTGCTTTTCTTTCTCCCTCAGCTTGACCTTCTTGCAGTCTACTACGGTCGCTCTTGAGAGGATCTTGCGACTCTGGATTCCGAGAACCATTGTCGTCACTAGCTTTAAAGACGGAAGCTTTCTTGAGCTGAGAGTTTAACAAGTAAAGCTGATGATCCCAAGCATGAGAACCAATCATGAGTGCTCTTCTCAACCGATTCAGCTCTAGAATATCCAAACTTTCCTGAATTTGCAGATCCTCCACGAAAATAGGTTGCAACGCATCCTGTTGAGAAGCACAAATTCAACAATCATCATCAAGATTTGATCTTTAAAAAGGGAAAAAAACAGAGGAAGCAAGAGGAAAACAGAGGAAAAACAGAGGAAGCAGAGCAATGCACACTCACATCGTATTCATCTTTCTCCTTGACGAGTTGATCTTTTAATCCCAATACGCGACTCTGAAGATCAGAGGCTTCAGATTGTTCAGGATCAAGCAAACTGCTTCTCTCTTCCATGCGGTTGAGCATTACAGAGATCTCCTCATACATAGTTCGCATTTTACCCATAAGCTGTACAATAGAAAAACAGAGCTTTTAGCATTTGCATATACCAAGACCTGAAGCAAAAAAAGGACTTAGATTTCATCCTTAAAACTCCACCTCAGCTGCCTCTGCACGTATCCACTCTTGTTGATGATGGCTGTTGAATTCAAGCATTGACGGAGGCAAGAAGACAGTAAGTATATTAATCGGAGAATATCTAAAGAAAGCAACCATGTTCCCAAATCTGCAAAAAAAAAAACAATAATAAAACCGTTAGTGCTTTAACAGCATTGAGATGGCTCTAGAGAATGAGATTATACAGAGTGTTTACCCATAGAACCGAAGGCAGTCCCTCTGAAGAGAATGGCCACAAGACGCAACGCGATTCGCAGTCGCGTGATTCGAGAAGCTAAGCTCAAGAAACTTCCCGAACGAAAGCCCCCACGCCGCATCAGACATGACGACTCTACGAGTAGCTGGTGGGACTCCATCTACATGCGCGCATCGTAAGCAGCGATGCCACATCCATATCTTCCCGTCTTGTTCGCCGGGGAGCTTCATGGAGGGAAGACGTCGAACGTTGATGGTAAGGTTTCCGTTCTGATGAGAGTAACAGAGGACATGCGCATCAACGAGCTCTTTACATGTTCTACAACTCGAAGTCTGATCGAAAAGATCGTCTTTCAGATATTTTCCGAGGGGTTTATCAAAGGATCCGTAGAACTTTATCCGCAAGAGACGTGACCGTTCGCATACCGATTCTTTCAAAACGCAACGGCTCGAGAACGAGACTAATATGTTCTGGTGAGAGTCCGCGGAGGAGAAGTATTCGCTAGAGACATCGTTCTCGTCGATTCTCTCTTCTTGTGGCAAATCTTGCGTGTTCATCACTACTTGATTCTCTTCTTCATCTCTAGGTTCATGCCGATCATGTAACTGACTCGAAGAATCTCCATTCGGCGCATCAGTTTGCTCAGTGTCAACGTCACAAGAAGATGAGAATATCTGACTCGGATCAAAGTCCTCCTCACACAAAGATTCACAAACCTCATGCTCTGGCTCCAGGACAGTTGTGTTCTCGTCTTCGTGTGGAGCTGTATCAATCAAAGCTTGAACATCCTTCTCTGTTGGAGAATGAGCGACTAAGGAAATGCCATCATCAATCATTCTCCTTTCTGACGCCGACCGCACCATCCCTGGTTGCTTCAGTTTGATTCTTGGCAGAGAAGCACCTTCATCCGCAAGAAATGATGTCTCCAACGACAAGTGGTAAGCCGCAAACACCGCGTACTGAATGACGTGCTTAACCTTCTTTAGCTCCTCTCGACAACTTCCTCTAAGCACAACCTGCACAAGTTAACTACTTCTTAGCCACAAAGGTTCAAGCTTTACGGAAAAGTTCCAACCGTTGAAATCAAGAAATGGAGCTTACCGTGCAGCCGAGTCGCCTTGGACAACCTTCAAAGTACATCAACGTCCTCGAAAGTTTTCGGTTGGACGGATTGCCAGCTTCTTGTTGTTCCAACACTTTCTCAATCCGGAATACCTCACAGTGCCCTAACCGAGCCGTCGAAATACTATCAACCGAGGGGCAAACCACAGCGCCGGTGCAACGAGCGATTTGGTCCAGCAACGACCTCTTCACATTAAGCACCAATGAAATATCCTTCTCTCGAATGTATTCTTGAGCGTATGAAGACACACTTTTCTCCACCAGGAGAACGTTAGGATGAAGAGAGTCTATCTTTGCTATAATCGCCTTGAGATGATTGTTTTCCTGTTCAAAGATTTGAAGAAAGCTTGTTGATCAGAGATTCCAAGAAAGCTAATCCTAACGAAAGAGCAAAAAGACAACAAACCTGTTCGAGCAACGTGTTAAAGGAAGCTAACTGGCCAGCGACTCTCTGATACTCTAGAGACCCAGCTAAGAGCAGCACACTCTGATACTCTGGTCCCATGTGTACTGTCTCATGAAGTCTATGATCCCAAGAACCAGCTCCTTACGCTCTTCATCAAACCCAACCAGCAACGAGTAGTCCATTACATCCACATACTATATTATAAACCCACCAGAAAGAGAGACTAATTAGCATCACAAAATCATGAGAAAACTTTCAAGAATGTATGGTTTACATTGGTGGATGTAGGGTTTAGTTTTGTGTGCATTTTAAAAAACTTTAGTTCATGAACATTTACGAAAAAGTGCATAGAAAAATAACTAAATTATTTAATATTTTCTTCAAATCATATAGATATAGTATGTTTTATATTATGTTTTAGCGATCCACAATGTTAGTATTATCTATGGCCTTTCATAGTTAGTTTGAATACTACTTGTGCCTATTTTCATTTGTTGTTTTTATTTTCTTATGTTACGTTATACTTTTTTCAGTTTTTATCAACGTCTTTCTTTAATTCATTCACACATTATCACACTTTTATTATCTGGATATCCGATTTGAATCTGGATACCATACTTTTATGTGCTCTACTACATGACACTTTCTAGTTTGGGAGGCTTAGTGACCCCGTTTTCCATTCAACTTATACTAAGTCAAATTTTAATCTCGTTATGCTATGACGTTCAGCAACACAAGCCATTTTGACCTTAATTGGAACAGCAGTTTAGTGGGCTTGCTGCTTTTAAAAAGTCAATCATATGTAATTAATTGAGCAGAAAAAGAGAGAGTTAGGCAAAGGATAATCTTTTGAAAACTTGTAATGAAGTGATGATTGCATTGGTATTTCATTATAAACCGTTCTTGAACTCAAATCACTAAGGTATGGTTTTCCCACTTTCGTGGCTCCAACCGCTATGTTTAATCAACCCAATAGACTCAACTTTAGATGGTTATTGTAAGTTGTAAATATGTATTACAAGGTTCAAGATTCAATTGTTCATAATAGTCCACAACTCAAATTTCGATGGCTGTGACCCATTGCTCACCAAATACTAGTTAATATAGCAAGCTTTTGGAGAGTATAGTTGCTTATTGTGTTTTTCAATTGAGAATTGTCAGGAAGTTTCCCATGGCAAGCTCCGGAGCAAATTCGGTGCAAATTCTTAAGGAGAACGAGAGTTATAGTGTGGATTGTTATTACCTGGGGTGTTTGATTCATTATGTGGCATTTGGATCACATCCCTTCAAGATTGAGGAAAAAGAAAAGATGATGCTGGGTAATCTCCATTGCCCTGCAACAATAAGAGACGAGCAGAGGGAAGTTTGGGATCTAATCTCAAGATTGATGAAACGAAAGGCTGGTGATAGGTAATATGATCACTTAAACATTTGATATCTAGTTCATATGTAAGTCTACTAATGTTTGCTGTTTGCTGTTTGCTGTTTGCTTGTTTTGTAGGTTAAGTGCACTTAAGGTCCACCAACATCCCTTGTTCTGGAATGTTCCCAGGAGGATGGCATTTATCCGGGTAGTTGAAGAAGCAACTACATCTAAACCTAATATGAGTCCCTATTTTCAACGCATCAACGATAAGTATCGTAACGGGAGGATTATGTGGTCGATTATTATGGGGGCTGGTGTTAATGATTGGAAGCTGATGTTGGATCAAAGTTTTCAAGATTACCTCTATGATCTTTCTCAACGAACGGATTTTAGAAAAGTTACATATAGTGGAAGTAATGCTAGAGACTTGATAAGGCTCATAAGAAACACAATGAGCCATCACGGAAATCGGCCTCCAGAGTTGGAGGTCTCTTCTCTCTTCTCTCTTAAACTCTCCGATTTTTATGACCCATTTCTTTCTTTTTCTTTCAGCCAATTTTTGGATCCAATCCCCATGGAATCCATGCTTATTTCTGTGGAAAGTTCCCAACCATTTTAATAGAAATGTACCAAGCTATCCAATGTGTCAAAGGTTACAAGAATGTTGACGTCTTCCTGGAGTATTTCTAAGGTATAATTCTTGTGGTATAATTGGTCTCTGTGGTATTGATTGTGGTATTGATTTGTCTCTGTGGTATAATTGTCTTAGAGATATCTATTATCTTTATCTTATCTATCTAGATATCTAGATATCGGATTAGTTGTTAATAGATATCTATCTATGTTTTTTTTTATATTGTCTATTTCATTGGCTATTTCATTAACTCTTGTCTCTCTTTGTTTGTCTCTCTTTTGGTATAATTTACTTATCTCTTATCTCCCAACACCTAAGAATCATCTTTCTTTTGATTAACTAGGTTCGTGGAAGCAAAAGCAATCAAGATATGAAGGTGTTTTTCGGAACACAAGACAAAGGAATCCACAAGATCAACGTACGAAGGTTGAAGGTTTGAAGGCTTTTGGGAGTGGTCCCTGTTTGACTTTGAATTACTGGTTGAAATTGTTTTGGTTGAATTGTTTTGAATTACTGGTTTTGTTTTGGTTGAATGGTTTTGTTTTGGTTGAATTGTCTTGGATTAATGGAAACACATATTTGTTTTTAAAAAATGTCCAAACACCTAAAACACCACAAGAACAAATCTACAACGTAAAATATTAAAACATATTTTCATGTATTAATATGCAATTTGAGGTGTGTTATTATTAACTTTGTCTTATTCTTTTTGTTTAACAAAACAAGGCAATGAAGCAATAGCATATTATATTATATTGTACGGAATTCTGTCCTCATGACGAAAAATGAATTAAATTTATTTTTCATATATCTTTATCTGGTAGAAAACATTTTACTGATCGAGTAATTAATTCATATTATTCCAATGACGTTTGACAAAATCATTGTAAGTTCTAGAAATTTTGTCCGAAATTGCTCTTTTTATGGCTATAGTTGAACCACAAATTTCAATTTGAAGTAGTAAAAACTTGCATCCTGTTTCCCTCAAAATTTTAATGTAAATTTATGTTAAATATCAATATACTGGTTTTCTGTAGAATTTTCAAATAATACCCTGTTTGAAGGCCTAATCTTATATAAGCCTTAAAACTTATTTTCTTATGAAAATAAGGAATAGTGTGTTTGGTAAGTTTTTAAATTTCCTTTTTAAAATTTTTTATATATTTTTCTTTAATTAGTTTATACCTTTTTTAATTATTATTTTTTTTCTTTTCCCCACGTCGCCAAGTTATAAAAATCTTTTTTTTTTCCTTTTCTCGTCCTCGTCACTTTTTACCACACTGGTCAATAGATTTTAGTTATTGATCAATAGAGAAGACTGGTAAATAAATGTTATAAGACTGGTAAGATTTTAGGCAATGAATGTTTGAGTGATTTATTTAGTTTCTGGTTTTTCCTATAATATATTTTCAAAAAATTGACTTCTAAGTTAGATTATCTTATAAGCTTAAATTACCAAAATATTATCAAACAAAGTTACGCATATATAGATTTATTTGATAATAAATTTTTTAATAGTTAACTTTTGAGAATGCGAGTATCTCTGGGTGATGATGATAGATTCGTCTACAAGGTTTTTAAGAAAAGCAACACTAGCTTCCAGATTATCCATATATCTGTCCCAGCGATTGCAGCAATAAATTAAACGTTCTTGGTCAGACACCAAATAGCGATTGCTGTAGCTTCCTTGGCTAAAACAGGATTTCCTGTAACAACAAGGGTTAACACATTATTACAAGTCTATTTGGAGGGAAGCAGAGAGAAAACTCAAGAGTTACTAATAATAAATACCTTCCCCAGCAAATTTCAAAGAAGAAGCGAATATATGTGGAGTGATTTGTATCATTTCCTCATTTCCTCGATTCCTGGTGCATGGGAAAGAGCCACTTTCTTCAACAAGGGATAAAATGCCTCAAACCTCTCTGTATCCTGTGTGTTCTTGGTCACAAACCAAATAGCGATTGCTGTAGCTTCCTTGGCTAAAACAGGATTTCCTGTAACAACAAACGATCAACACATTACAACCTTGTATTTGGAGGGAAGAAGCAGAAAGCTCAGGGTTGTTACTAATACCTTCCCGAGCAAATTTCAAAGAAAAGTCGAATGTTTGAGTGACTTGTTTCATTCCCTCGATTCCTGGTGCATCGGCAAGAGCCACTTCCTTCAACAAGGGATAAAATGCCTCAAACCGCTTTGTAACCTGTGTGCATACAGACAGAGACCAAGCTTGCTTGCTTGTGATCCAGAATCATATATATATATAGAAGGTTTTGTCTTATGAAATTTTTAAAAACTTTATATAGTTTGCCCTAAAAGATTCGGTAGAAAGCTTGTTCCGCGCGTTTCAGATTCGATAGTAAACGAGGTCAGTGATTTTGGTTAATCGGTGTCAATCTCTCTCTCGGATGATATAGTGGAGAAGCCCTTCTTTATTCTTTCTGACTACATTAACAGAGAATCAAAGGCAAGTTTTAATAACTCGAGTTTATTTTTAGAATTTCGGTGAAACTGTCATTCTTAATTATTCAAAGAGTTTGAGCAGAAATCTTTTATAAATTAGAAAAATCTGATTCCTCAGAAGCAATCGAGCTCAACTAGATGTGCTCTAAATGTGCAATAGAAAGGCATGATTTTGATTGATTTACTGACTTTGGTTGATTCTAAATCATTCAAGGACAAGTGGTGGTTTGAAGAAGACCGAAGGAGCCTCTAGAGGAGGACGAATTCTTCTCTATGACGTTTCATATGGTGAATTGTTTGTTCAAGTCGATTTCCCCTCTCTCTCTCTCTCTATAGCCTTTCAAGTTTAGCAACGTCTTCTTCTGCTTGATATCATATATAACTAACATTCTTATCATTTCTTGAAATCTAAAACTCTTCCCTCTTTGGTTTTTCGTTTAGCGTCAAAAGATTTCATCTTAGACTTCTCTGTTTCGGATTACTATTTAAAGAGTTTGTAATAACAAGAGTTTCTGTCATCCTCTCGTTGAATCTGCCACACTTGTTAGCTTTTCACAACTCATATCAAGTAGATAAGATGTTACAAACAGTAACACATAAACTGAAAGTAACTTCACTTCTCTTGCTTAAGGTAGCAACAATACAACAACAAAAATCAGGAAATGCTAGAAATGGAAACACCGGATTGATTTATCTCTCAAGTTAGTCCTAAACATATCTCATAAGCTTCACGTCCTCTACATAGTCTAGAGTCATGTACTCTCCATGCTGTAGTAGTAAAACATAGAACGGATCACGGATTTCAATTAATTATTTGTATTTTATTTTAAAGACAAGACATGATTTTCGGGTTGTTATTGGTTTTTTTTCTTTTTCAAGATTGATAACGAAATGCGACGTAACTTTGTCTTCCCAATGTTATTATATTTTTGAAAGTTTTGGCATTTTGTTGACCAAAAAGATAGTTCACTATCATCAGCAACCAACCATAAATCCAAAATCTTATAATCATCTCTGATCTCACAGCACCCACCTTGAACTAAATCTTTAATAGATCCCACCCACAAATATCACATTTTTAGTAAACCCTACAAACTCTGAATGGGTAATACCTTGAGAAGCAAGAAAACTGTCAAAATCATGAAGATCAGTGGCGAGAGTTTCGAGCTGAAAACTCCGGTGAAAGCTGGTACGGTGGTTAAAGATTTTCCCGGCCACGTTCTCTTGGGAATCAGAATCAGTAAAGCATTTCGGAATCAGAGCAAAGCCCTTAGACCCTAATCAATACTTGGAAACTAAAATGATTTATTTCATGGTGGAACTTCCAAGGTATTTTCCTCCATTTCATATCTTGATTTACGTTTTCAAAGTTGGAATCTTTATAGAGTAATCATCAAAACCCACGTGGCAGAACATGGAAAGAGAGAGGCCCAAGAAGAGTTCGGTCGGAAATTCAGATGAGTGCCAAGGAAAGGCTGGAGAATCTGAAGCTGTCTCGTAGATCATCATCTGATCTCTCGGTAATGAAGAAGAAGGAAGAGGTTGTTGAAGAAAAAGAAGTGATGATTAGCGTGACGCTGAAGTTACCAAAATGGAAAGTGGAGAAACTGAGGAAAGAGAGTGTGAGTGACTCTGATTTCTCCAACAAGATCAGAGCACTTTGTCTCCTCAACATTCCAAGTGGATTGATTCATGATCATCAGAGACAACATTTGCTTCGTAATGGAGGAAGAAGCTTTGGGATTGGTGAAGAAAAATGTGTCAAATCACATGATGGAATCAATTCTTTTTATTTTCGCTGAAACACCGATCCGTTTTTCAAGCCACGTTTCTTGCTTCCATTTTTAATTACTAAAATTTGCTACTAAGAAACGGATGTGCTTCCAACTTGTGTAACCACTTGAAATAGACGATTTATCTTCTGTGCAACGAAAAGAAATACGAACTTCGAGGAGATAGAAATATTGAAAACTAACAACAAGATTAAAGAAAATCTTCTTTAATCCTTTGGATACAAAAAAGGGTTGAGATTTCTCAAAAATTAACGAAGGAGAAGAAGACAAGTGATCTCTATTTGTTTTCCTCTTTTAGTTAAATGGATAGATTATACTGGAGCAAGCCTGAGACCAAGAGTATTTCTGTAACTACATAAGATTGATAAACTGTGTCTTCGTCCAAATGTACATTACACATCTTTGTATTTGTAACACAATCAGCTTCTGTGTCAAAAGTCTGAAAATAAGGACTAATAATGGATATTAAGAGAACATATATAAGCAACTTACAAATAAATAGCATTCTTTTTTTTTTACTTTCAATTTAGGGGCTTTAGTTTGGCCGATAATTACAATATACAATTCTCCACACTCATAGTAACCAATAATACACACCCAAAAAAAAAAAAAAAACAAAGTGATGATAATCAATCAGTCATGTCAGAACCTGTATATATATATATCTCTTTCTGTTAATCCAATTTCCCTTATTATTAGAGAAGAGAACAAATTGAGATCAGTAAAAACAAAAAAGAATGATAGAAAAATGTTTTATTAATTTTTTCCTCATTTCTTTCACTCAATCAAGACTCAAGAGGTCCATGGCTCAGGAACAGTGAGAAAATAAGTAGTCATGGCCTTTCTAAACCTCCTCTTGTACTGTTTCGGTGAGATTATAGTTGGAGAAGCATTCTTAGGTCCACCCAAAATGCCTGAAGCTTTAACCCAAGTCTCAAGGTGCTTGTCCCATGTGTACTGTCTCATGAAGTCTATGATCCCAAGAACCAGCTCCTTACGCTCTTCATCAAACCCAACCAGCAACGAGTAGTCCATTACATCCACATACTATATTATAAACCCACCAGAAAGAGAGACTAACTAGCATCACAAAATCATGAGAAAACTTTCAAGAATGTAAGGTTTACATTGGTGGATGTAGGGTTTAGTTTTGTGTGCATTTAAAAAAACTTTAGTTCATGAACATTTACGAAAAAAGTGCATAGAACAATAACTACATTATTTAATATTTTCTTCAAATCATATAGATATAGTATGTTTTATACTATGTTTTAGCGATCCACAATGTTAGTATTAATATGGTGTATTGCTTATGGAGGGAGGGGGGGGCGGGGAGGTTTGATAGTTTTCTTTTTATTTTAGTTTTTTAAAAAATTATTGTAATGTTTGAATTATGAAAAATATTGTTTTTTGCGTATATATATTTTTATTTTCAAAAACAACTCACGCCTGCGCATGGCGGCATGCGCGAGCCTACCACCTCGTAAATACTTATAAGAAAATTTGTAAAACCTTATAAAAAACTTTATTATGTTTATCAATATCTGTGTTTTAACAACTGTTCGCTTGTATAAAATGAAACTAACAAAGATCATGTCAAATCATTTTATTGATTTAAGAGGAGAATCATAATAAACAAAAACTATAAAAAAATGTGATGAAAATATGATCGTTACAAGAATCAAACAAGACACTTTAGTCACATAAGTGATACTTAATTTAGATGAGTTGTCGAAAAAGTAGTCAGTTCTCTCTATTGCTTGAAAACGTTTAGCAACCTTACGATGGAATCTTCTAGTTGCACATATTTTTACTATTATGTTGTAACTTGTAACTAGCCTGCAAATGTTTTCTATAGCATATCAAAATCCATTGTTAGATATTGTTTCCCAGATTTTTAAAATATCTAATAAAGTTAAGCCATTGGATAGACCTTACGAACTTTTGATCTGTCTCCTTCTCTTAACTTTCCCCCACCCAAGAACAAAAGAAAGAACACAAGAAGATGTAATTTTTGGTTATTGATTTTAAATACAAACGAGTATATGGAAATGTTACCCTCATTTCTCACGGCCATCAGGTGAATTTACACTTACAAGTTACAACTGAATTTACGTGTAGTGGATTTTAATAACACAAACACACTAAACAAATAAATAGGCTCAAATGTGGAACCGTGAGTAGTGGGCCGCGCGTGTCGGCCCGTATGTTAACCAAGCCACAAGTATATATCTGTATATAGTTTGCCCTATAAGATTCGATAGAAAGCTTGTTTTAAAACTGAAGACGTAACTGCGATTTTATTTTCCCAGTTTTAGACCTGATAGGTTTTTGTTTTTAGGTTGAAAGTCATGAATTCAATACATAGGAAGCGCGAAAGTGCGACGCTTGAGGCAAAGACGTGGGTCTGCTGGGACATCGGCGGATGTCCGGTTCGAGTATAGAATCGGCGTTGAGGAAAAAAGGCTACTGTGGTCCTGTTACCATCACTGCCCTTGGCAACCTAATACTCACCTTAAAGCGACGCCCTTATATTCTGCCGGCGCTCTCTGCTTCTGGAGTCCATATTCATAACGAACCCATCGGTAAATTTTCTTATCTGTTTCATTTTTCCTTTAGATCAACTATAATTAGGGTTTAGAACTCTCTGTATTAATTTTCCTTTTGATATTCATTTGCTTTCCTTGACTGAAACAGGTAGAAGTTTCACAGAGCTTATGCATAAAACTAGAGAATGGACGTGGTACAATCCACCTCCGGCTAATTTACTGCTCATAACCGGTGCTGTGGATGAGGAAGAATTTTCTTTTCATGTATCCGCGCTACAACGTAACGGATACACCGTTTTTCACGCATGTCCTCGACGAGTTTCCCACTTGGTCAATAATGTCACTCTTGAGAGCAGATTTGTCTGGGAAACCTTACTGGAAGGTGTTCGACCTCTCTTCTCTCGGTTTTCGAGATAATTAGGGAAGCCGTTGTTTCTGATTAGTTCTTTTTTTTTTTTTTTTTTTTTTTGAGATTCAGCCATGTCAGGGAAGACAAGAGCGGCAAAAGCCTTTGTTGCTCACTTTGTTCCGTTAGGTGCCCATGCTTTGAATCTTTCGCCGAGCATCTCGTGAGTAAAGATCATGCAGAGTGTGTAAGCATCCTTGCCTCCTCTGTTCCAAAATATAGTAGCTGAAAAGTTATCATCTTATATATAATTTACAACAATGTTGCCAATTATGAATTTATATCTATACATTTGTCATTGTCTAACTTCGCTTTATGTTTGCCTTTCAAAGAATATCTCGATACCAAATTTGACCTTTTTGCATATGGTTTGTCAAGCAGCAGTTGAGCATGGTGCAAAGGCCTGTAAGCAGGAAGCTGCGGAGGATGTTGGCGAATGAATCATATCAGAATGATGCTACTACCATTTGGGAGAAGCAATCAAAGGCAAGTTTTAATATCTTTTTACATCTTGGGTAAAACAGCCGAGTTCCAAATGTGCAATATAGAAAGGTTGATTTTTTGATTGATTTACTGACTTTGTTTTTTATGCTAAAACAATGAAGAAGAGGAGCTTTGAAGAAGCAGCGATACAACAAGAAGAAGAACTACTAGGAGAAGAATGGGACAGCATCACCGTCTAGAGGAGGTCGTCAACAAGGATAAGAGTACACAGATGGTGTGTTGTTCTTTTGTATTATCTATGGCCTTTCATAGTTAGTTTGAATACTACTTGTGCCTATTTTCATTTGTTGTTTTTATTTTCTTATGTTACGTTATACTTTTTTCAGTTTTTATCAACGTCTTTCTTTAATTCATTCACACATTATCACACTTTTATTATCTGGATATCCGATTTGAATCTGGATACCATACTTTTATGTGCTCTACTACATGACACTTTCTAGTTTGGGAGGCTTAGTGACCCCGTTTTCCATTCAACTTATACTAAGTCAAATTTTAATCTCGTTATGCTATGACGTTCAGCAACACAAGCCATTTTGGCCTTAATTGGAACAGCAGTTTAGTGGGCTTGCTGCTTTTAAAAAGCCAATCATGTGTAATTAATTGAGCAGAAAAAGAGAGAGTGAGGCAAAGGATAATCTTTTGAAAACTTGTAATGAAGTGATGATTGCATTGGTATTTCATTATAAACCGTTCTTGAACTCAAATCACTAAGGTATGGTTTTCCCACTTTCGTGGCTCCAACCACTATGTTTAATCAACCCAATAGACTCAACTTTCGATGGTTATTGTAAGTTGTAAATATGCATTACAAGGTTCAAGATTCAATTGTTCACAATAGTCCACAACTCAAATTTCGATGGTTGTGACCCATTGCTCACCAAATACTAGTTCCGGCAATATAGCAAGCTTTTGGAGAGTATAGTTGCTTATTGTGTTTTTCAATTGAGAATTGTCAGGAAGTTTCCCATGGCAAGCTCCAGAGCAAATTCGGTGCAAATTCGGTGCAAATTCTTAAGGAGAACGAGAGTTATAGTGTGGATTGTTATTACCTGGGGTGTTTGATTCATTATGTGGCATTTGGATCACATCCCTTCAAGATTGAGGAAAAGGAAAAGATGATGCTGGGTAATCTCCATTGCCCTGCAACAGTAAGATACGAGCAGAGGGAAGTTTGGGATCTAATCTCACGATTGATGAAACGAAAGGCTGGTGATAGGTAATATGATCACTTAAACATTTGATATCTAGTTCATAGGTAAGTCTACTAATGTTTGCTGTTTGCTTGTTTTGTAGGTTAAGTGCACTTAAGGTCCACCAACATCCCTTGTTCTGGAATGTTCCCAGGAGGATGGCATTTCATGGAATCCATGCTTATTTCTGTGGAATGTTCCCAACCATTTTAATAGAAATGTACCAAGCTATCCAATGTGTCGAAGGTTACAAGAATGTTGACGTCTTCCAGGAGTATTTCTAAGGTATAATTCTTGTGGTATAATTGGTCTATGTGGTATTGATTGTGGTACTGATTTGTCTCTGTGGTATAATTGTCTTAGAGATATCTATCTATTATCTTTATCTTATCTATCTAGATATCTTGATATCGGATTAGTTGTTAATAGATATTTATCTATCTTTTTTTTTATATTGTCTATTTCATTGGCTATTTCATTAACTCTTGTCTCTCTTTGTTTGTCTCTCTTTTGGTATAATTTACTTATCTCTTATCTCCCAACACCTAAGAATCATCTTTCTTTTGATTAACTAGGTTCGTGGAAGCAAAAGCAATCAAGATATGAAGGTGTTTTTGGAACACAAGACAAAGAATCCACAAGATCAACGTACAACGAAGGTTGAAGGTTTGAAGGCTTTTGGGAGTGGTCCCTGTTTGACTTTGAATTACTGGTTGGTTGAAATTGTTTTGGTTGAATTGTTTTGAATTACTGGTTTTGTTTTGGTTAAATGGTTTTGTTTTGGTTGAATTGTCTTGGATTAATGGAAACACATATTTGTTTTTAAAAAATGTCCAAACACCTAAAACACCACAAGAACAAATCTACAACGTAAAAAAATTAAAACATATTTT
The DNA here is from genome assembly GCA_026724425.1 of Erythrophleum ivorense. Classification (NCBI taxonomy): domain Eukaryota; kingdom Viridiplantae; phylum Streptophyta; class Magnoliopsida; order Fabales; family Fabaceae; genus Erythrophleum; species Erythrophleum ivorense. The sequence continues at coordinate 2,075,963 of JAIUCV010000077.1, read as the reverse complement.
CATGTATTAGTATGCAATTTGAGGTATGTTATTATTAACTTTGTCTTATTCTTTTTGTTTAACAAAACAAGGCAATGAAGCAATAGCATATTATATTATATTGTACGGAACTCTGTCCTCATGACGAAAAGTGAATTAAATTTATTTTTCATATATCTTTATCTGGTAGAAAACATTTTACTGATCGAGTAATTAATTCATATTATTCCAATGAAGTTTGACAAAATCATTGTAAGTTCTAGAAATTTTGTCCGAAATTGCTCTTTTTATGGCTATAGTTGAACCACAAATTTCAATTTTGAAGTAGTAAAAACTTGCATTCTGTTTCCCTCAAAATTTTAATAGATCTAAACCTAAGTGCTTTTAAATCTTAATAGATCCCACCCACAACAAAGATTCACATTTTTAGTAAACCCTACAAACTCTAATGGGTAATACCTTGAGAAACAAGAAAACTGTGAAAATCATGAAGATCAATGGTGAGAGTTTCAAGCTGAAAACTCCGGTGAAAGCTGGTACGGTGGTTACAGATTTCCCCGGCAACGTTCTCCTGGAATCCGAATCAGTAAAGCATTTCGGAATCAGAGCAAAGCCCTTAGACCCTAACCAATACTTGGAAACTAAAAGGATTTATTTCATGGTGGAACTTCCCAGGTATTTTCCTCAATTTCATCTCTTGATTTACGTTAATCTTTTTAGAGTAATCATCAAAACCCACGTGGCAGAACATGGAAAGAGAGAGGCCCAAGAAGGGTTCGGTCGGAAATTCAGATGAGTGCAAAGGAGAGGCTGGAGAATCTGAAGCTGTCTCGTAGGTCATCTTCTGATCTCTCGGTAATGAAGAAGGAGGAGGAGGTTGTTGAAGAAAGAGAAGTGGTGATTAGCGTGACGTTGAAGTTACCAAAGTGGACAGTGGAGAAACTGAGGAAAGAGAGTGTGAGTGACTCTGATTTCTCCAACAAGATCAGAGCACTTTGTCTCCTCAACATTCCAAGTGGATTGATTCATGATCATCAGAGACAACATTTGCTTCGTAATGGAGGAAGAAGCTTTGGGATTGGTGAAGAAAAATGTGTCAAATCACATGATGGAATCAATTCTTTTTATTTTTTTCTGAAACACCGATCCGTTTTTCAAGCCACGTTTCTTGCTTCTTTTTCTATTACTAAAATTGCTACTAAGAAACGGATGTGCTTCCAACTTGTGTAACAACTTGAAATAGACCCACCAAAAAAAAAACAACTTGAAATAGACAATTTCTCTCTCTTTTATGCAACGCATAAAAAACAAACTTCGAGGAGACAGAAGAAATATAATACTAAAAAACCTAACAACAAGAACATTAAAAGGTTGTGTGTTTCAGATAAATTTTAAATTGTTACAAGAAAATCTTCTTTAATCCTTTTTATGATCGGAGCTAACCTGAGACCAAGTGTATTCTTGTAAACACAAAACACAATTCTGAAGAGAGAGGCTGTATTTTTCTTCCAAATGTACACATCTTTGTCTTAGTTACATGACTTTGCAACACAATCAGCCTCTGAATCAAAAATCTGAAAATAAGGATGAATAATGGATATTAAGAGAACATATATAAGAAGAAGAAAAAAAAAAAGACAAATCATTAGTATTTTTTATCTTTCAATTTGGGGGCTTTTAGTTTAGCCGATAATTACAATATACAATTCTCCACACTCATAGTAACCAATAAACACACCAAAAAATAGGTGATAATCATCAATCAGTCAGGTCAGAACCTGTATATATATCTCTCTTTCTGTTAACCCAATTTCCCTTATTATTGGAGAAGAGAACAAATTGAGATCAGGAAAAAAAAAAAAAAAAAGAATGATAGAAAAATGTTTTTTTTTTTCATATCTTTCACTCAATCAAGACTCAAGAGGTCCATGGCTCAGGAACAGTGAGAAAGTAAGTGGTCATGGCCTTTCTAAACCTCCTCTTGTACTGTTTTGGTGAGATTATAGTTGGAGAAGCGTTCTTAGGTCCACCCAAAATGCCTGAAGCTTTAACCCAAGTCTCAAGATGCTTGTCCCATGTGTACTGTCTCATGAAGTCTATGATCCCAAGAACTAGCTCCTTACGCTCTTCATCAAACCCAACCAGCAACGAGTAGTCCATTACATCCACAGACTATATTATAAACCCACCAAAAGAGACTAATTAGCATCACAGGTTAATGAAAACATTACAAGAACAAATGAAATTTTACTTACAGCTAAGAAGTTTGTGTCGTTCCATATAGCTCTCTCAAGACTTCTCTTGGCCTTACTTCCAAGAAATATCGGCTCTGTGCGTAGTGTCTCAAGAAGATTCATGTCCAGCAAAACTTTGTCTGTCCCTGTGTTTGGATTGTACCGTGAGCGTGCAGATCCTTTAAGATCATAGATTCTTGATATCTTCCTGTTGTAGAAGAGATTCTCCATCACCATCAGATCCATTTTCGTCTCTTTCCCACCTTTTGAGTGTTTAATCGAGACCTGATAGATACCAAGAATCTTGGCAAGACAAGTGGGACTACCGGAACAGAGAGACTCCTTCATATACTTGAAGTACTCCGGCGCAAAATCCTCGAACGAATCGAGCTCGGTTTTAACGACTTGCTTGATGATAAACCTCTCGTCCAACGACTTGGCGAAGTAAACATTGCTCTTCCCTCCCTGCGCACACCATCTCTGACACCTGCTCAACGATCTCACAAAGTCCACTTCGCTTGGACAGCAAGTCTTCCTCAGAGTGTCGAACTGCGTCGCGAAATAACACGTCACAGAGAACTTCACCTTACGATCATCATTCGCAGCAGAGGAAGATGAAGAAGCGCGGTCAGTGAAAGAAATTGTCAAATGAGGAGACTTTTTATCATCTTGTGAAGATCCATACACCGCGTGGTGAATGTAATCGACGTCCATGGCTCCAAGAGATCGCCAAGACGAGAAGGTCGGAGGTTGTTGTTCGGACTCTCTGTTACTCAAGTTGCTGCTGCTACTACTACTAGCGATGCCTCTGTTAACCACCCACTCTTTATACTCCTTGGAGTTGAGAGCATACGAGACAACACTCGCGGGATCATCATCGTACACAGGGATCACGATATCGTTGAGTCCTCGCTGAGGGATCAGCATCCGAGCTCCATCAGCCATCTGAGACGCCGAGGAGATGTACGTAGGCGTCGAGCCAACGATCAGATCCAGCTTCTGTACTTCCAACGGTAACATTTGTGAGTAAGTCCTCATCACGTTGGAAACAGGGTCTCTCACCATGTTCCTGTACTCGCCGGAAGCGTGGAAAGATTTGAGCGTGGAGAGATACAGAGAAGACGGCGGCAAACCTTTTTGGATCCGTTCTTGAAACCGTATCGCTGAATCGAAAGACTGGACTCGGATCGGCCTTGCGAGTCTACGGAGAGGAGAATTAGCAGCTTCTGTCTCTGCGATGGTCTCGGCTTTCTCGAGAGTATGGAAAGAGCCTAACCACGCCGAGTCTATCCTCTCAGAGAGAGAAGAGCCAGGGGAGAGCATTTTTTCAAGATCTTTGTTGTCACCATTAGCATCTGCTTTTCTTTCTCCCTCAGCTTGACCTTCTTGCAGTCTACTACGGTCGATCTTGAGAGGATCTTGCGACTCTGGATTCCGAGAACCATTGTCGTCACTAGCTTTAAAGACGGAAGCTTTCTTGAGCTGAGAGTTTAACAAGTAAAGCTGATGATCCCAAGCATGAGAACCAATCATGAGTGCTCTTCTCAACCGATTCAGCTCTAGAATATCCAAACTTTCCTGAATTTGCAGATCCTCCACGAAAATAGGTTGCAACGCATCCTGTTGAGAAGCACAAATTCAACAATCATCATCAAGATTTGATCTTTAAAAAAGGAAAAAACAGAGGAAGCAAGAGGAAAACAGAGGAAAAACAGAGGAAGCAGAGCAATGCACACTCACATCGTATTCATCTTTCTCCTTCACTAGTTGATCTTTCAATCCCATCACGCGACTCTGAAGATCAAAAGCTTCAGATTGTTCAGGATCAAGCAAACTGCTTCTCTCTTCCATGCGGTTGAGCATTACAGTGATCTCCTCATACATAGTCCGCATTTTACCCATAAGCTGTACAAGAGAAAAACAGAGCTTTTAGCATTTGCATATACCAAAACCTGAAGCAAAAAAAGGACTTAGATTTCATTCTTAAAACTCCACCTCAGCTGCCTCTGCACGTATCCACTCTTGTTGATGATGGCTGTTGAATTCAAGCATTGACGGAGGCAAGAAGACAGTAAGTATATTAATCGGAGAATATCTAAAGAAAGCAACCATGTTCCCAAATCTGCAAAAAAAAACAATAATAAAACCGTTAGTGCTTTAACAGCATTGAGATAGCTCTAGAGAATGAGATTATACAGAGTGTTTACCCATAGAACCGAAGGCAGTCCCTCTGAAGAGAATGGCCACAAGACGCAACGCGATTCGCAGTCGCGTGATTCGAGAAGCTAAGCTCAAGAAACTTCCCGAACGAAAGCCCCCACGCCGCATCAGACATGACGACTCTACGAGTAGCTGGTGGGACTCCATCTACATGCGCGCATCGTAAGCAGCGATGCCACATCCATATCTTCCCGTCTTGTTCGCCGGGGAGCTTCATGGAGGGAAGACGTCGAACGTTGATGGTAAGGTTTCCGTTCTGATGAGAGTAACAGAGGACATGCGCATCAACGAGCTCTTTACATGTTCTACAACTCGAAGTCTGATCGAAAAGATCGTCTTTCAGATATTTTCCGAGGGGTTTGTCAAAGGATCCGTAGAACTTTATCCGCAAGAGACGTGACCGTTCGCATACCGATTCTTTCAAAACGCAACGGCTCGAGAACGAGACTAATATGTTCTGGTGAGAGTCCGCGGAGGAGAAGTATTCGCTAGAGACATCGTTCTCGTCGATTCTCTCTTCTTGTGGCAAATCTTGCGTGTTCATCACTACTTGATTCTCTTCTTCATCTCTAGGTTCATGCCGATCATGTAACTGACTCGAAGAATCTCCATTCGGCGCATCAGTTTGCTCAGTGTCAACGTCACAAGAAGATGAGAATATCTGACTCGGATCAAAGTCCTCCTCACACAAAGATTCACAAACCTCATGCTCTGGCTCCAGGACAGTTGTGTTCTCGTCTTCGTGTGGAGCTGTATCAATCAAAGCTTGAACATCCTTCTCTGTTGGAGAATGAGCGACTAAGGAAATGCCATCATCAATCATTCTCCTTTCTGACGCCGACCGCACCATCCCTGGTTGCTTCAGTTTGATTCTTGGCAGAGAAGCACCTTCATCCGCAAGAAATGATGTCTCCAACGACAAGTGGTAAGCCGCAAACACCGCGTACTGAATGACGTGCTTAACCTTCTTTAGCTCCTCTCGACAACTTCCTCTAAGCACAACCTGCACAAGTTAACTACTTCTTAGCCACAAAGGTTCAAGCTTTACGGAAAAGTTCCAACCGTTGAAATCAAGAAATGGAGCTTACCGTGCAGCCGAGTCGCCTTGGACAACCTTCAAAGTACATCAACGTCCTCGAAAGTTTTCGGTTGGACGGATTGCCAGCTTCTTGTTGTTCCAACACTTTCTCAATCCGGAATACCTCACAGTGCCCTAACCGAGCCGTCGAAATACTATCAACCGAGGGGCAAACCACAGCGCCGGTGCAACGAGCGATTTGGTCCAGCAACGACCTCTTCACATTAAGCACCAATGAAATATCCTTCTCTCGAATGTATTCTTGAGCGTATGAAGACACACTTTTCTCCACCAGGAGAACGTTAGGATGAAGAGAGTCTATCTTTGCTATAATCGCCTTGAGATGATTGTTTTCCTGTTCAAAGATTTGAAGAAAGCTTGTTGATCAGAGATTCCAAGAAAGCTAATCCTAACGAAAGAGCAAAAAGACAACAAACCTGTTCGAGCAACGTGTTAAAGGAAGCTAACTGGCCAGCGACTCTCTGATACTCTAGAGACCCAGCTAAGAGCAGCACACTCTGATACTCTGGTCCCATGTGTACTGTCTCATGAAGTCTATGATCCCAAGAACCAGCTCCTTACGCTCTTCATCAAACCCAACCAGCAACGAGTAGTCCATTACATCCACATACTATATTATAAACCCACCAGAAAGAGAGACTAATTAGCATCACAAAATCATGAGAAAACTTTCAAGAATGTATGGTTTACATTGGTGGATGTAGGGTTTAGTTTTGTGTGCATTTTAAAAAACTTTAGTTCATGAACATTTACGAAAAAGTGCATAGAAAAATAACTAAATTATTTAATATTTTCTTCAAATCATATAGATATAGTATGTTTTATATTATGTTTTAGCGATCCACAATGTTAGTATTATCTATGGCCTTTCATAGTTAGTTTGAATACTACTTGTGCCTATTTTCATTTGTTGTTTTTATTTTCTTATGTTACGTTATACTTTTTTCAGTTTTTATCAACGTCTTTCTTTAATTCATTCACACATTATCACACTTTTATTATCTGGATATCCGATTTGAATCTGGATACCATACTTTTATGTGCTCTACTACATGACACTTTCTAGTTTGGGAGGCTTAGTGACCCCGTTTTCCATTCAACTTATACTAAGTCAAATTTTAATCTCGTTATGCTATGACGTTCAGCAACACAAGCCATTTTGACCTTAATTGGAACAGCAGTTTAGTGGGCTTGCTGCTTTTAAAAAGTCAATCATATGTAATTAATTGAGCAGAAAAAGAGAGAGTTAGGCAAAGGATAATCTTTTGAAAACTTGTAATGAAGTGATGATTGCATTGGTATTTCATTATAAACCGTTCTTGAACTCAAATCACTAAGGTATGGTTTTCCCACTTTCGTGGCTCCAACCGCTATGTTTAATCAACCCAATAGACTCAACTTTAGATGGTTATTGTAAGTTGTAAATATGTATTACAAGGTTCAAGATTCAATTGTTCATAATAGTCAACAACTCAAATTTCGATGGCTGTGACCCATTGCTCACCAAATACTAGTTAATATAGCAAGCTTTTGGAGAGTATAGTTGCTTATTGTGTTTTTCAATTGAGAATTGTCAGGAAGTTTCCCATGGCAAGCTCCGGAGCAAATTCGGTGCAAATTCTTAAGGAGAACGAGAGTTATAGTGTGGATTGTTATTACCTGGGGTGTTTGATTCATTATGTGGCATTTGGATCACATCCCTTCAAGATTGAGGAAAAAGAAAAGATGATGCTGGGTAATCTCCATTGCCCTGCAACAATAAGAGACGAGCAGAGGGAAGTTTGGGATCTAATCTCAAGATTGATGAAACGAAAGGCTGGTGATAGGTAATATGATCACTTAAACATTTGATATCTAGTTCATATGTAAGTCTACTAATGTTTGCTGTTTGCTGTTTGCTGTTTGCTTGTTTTGTAGGTTAAGTGCACTTAAGGTCCACCAACATCCCTTGTTCTGGAATGTTCCCAGGAGGATGGCATTTATCCGGGTAGTTGAAGAAGCAACTACATCTAAACCTAATATGAGTCCCTATTTTCAACGCATCAACGATAAGTATCGTAACGGGAGGATTATGTGGTCGATTATTATGGGGGCTGGTGTTAATGATTGGAAGCTGATGTTGGATCAAAGTTTTCAAGATTACCTCTATGATCTTTCTCAACGAACGGATTTTAGAAAAGTTACATATAGTGGAAGTAATGCTAGAGACTTGATAAGGCTCATAAGAAACACAATGAGCCATCACGGAAATCGGCCTCCAGAGTTGGAGGTCTCTTCTCTCTTCTCTCTTAAACTCTCCGATTTTTATGACCCATTTCTTTCTTTTTCTTTCAGCCAATTTTTGGATCCAATCCCCATGGAATCCATGCTTATTTCTGTGGAAAGTTCCCAACCATTTTAATAGAAATGTACCAAGCTATCCAATGTGTCAAAGGTTACAAGAATGTTGACGTCTTCCTGGAGTATTTCTAAGGTATAATTCTTGTGGTATAATTGGTCTCTGTGGTATTGATTGTGGTATTGATTTGTCTCTGTGGTATAATTGTCTTAGAGATATCTATTATCTTTATCTTATCTATCTAGATATCTAGATATCGGATTAGTTGTTAATAGATATCTATCTATGTTTTTTTTTATATTGTCTATTTCATTGGCTATTTCATTAACTCTTGTCTCTCTTTGTTTGTCTCTCTTTTGGTATAATTTACTTATCTCTTATCTCCCAACACCTAAGAATCATCTTTCTTTTGATTAACTAGGTTCGTGGAAGCAAAAGCAATCAAGATATGAAGGTGTTTTTCGGAACACAAGACAAAGGAATCCACAAGATCAACGTACGAAGGTTGAAGGTTTGAAGGCTTTTGGGAGTGGTCCCTGTTTGACTTTGAATTACTGGTTGAAATTGTTTTGGTTGAATTGTTTTGAATTACTGGTTTTGTTTTGGTTGAATGGTTTTGTTTTGGTTGAATTGTCTTGGATTAATGGAAACACATATTTGTTTTTAAAAAATGTCCAAACACCTAAAACACCACAAGAACAAATCTACAACGTAAAATATTAAAACATATTTTCATGTATTAATATGCAATTTGAGGTGTGTTATTATTAACTTTGTCTTATTCTTTTTGTTTAACAAAACAAGGCAATGAAGCAATAGCATATTATATTATATTGTACGGAATTCTGTCCTCATGACGAAAAATGAATTAAATTTATTTTTCATATATCTTTATCTGGTAGAAAACATTTTACTGATCGAGTAATTAATTCATATTATTCCAATGACGTTTGACAAAATCATTGTAAGTTCTAGAAATTTTGTCCGAAATTGCTCTTTTTATGGCTATAGTTGAACCACAAATTTCAATTTGAAGTAGTAAAAACTTGCATCCTGTTTCCCTCAAAATTTTAATGTAAATTTATGTTAAATATCAATATACTGGTTTTCTGTAGAATTTTCAAATAATACCCTGTTTGAAGGCCTAATCTTATATAAGCCTTAAAACTTATTTTCTTATGAAAATAAGGAATAGTGTGTTTGGTAAGTTTTTAAATTTCCTTTTTAAAATTTTTTATATATTTTTCTTTAATTAGTTTATACCTTTTTTAATTATTATTTTTTTTCTTTTCCCCACGTCGCCAAGTTATAAAAATCTTTTTTTTTTCCTTTTCTCGTCCTCGTCACTTTTTACCACACTGGTCAATAGATTTTAGTTATTGATCAATAGAGAAGACTGGTAAATAAATGTTATAAGACTGGTAAGATTTTAGGCAATGAATGTTTGAGTGATTTATTTAGTTTCTGGTTTTTCCTATAATATATTTTCAAAAAATTGACTTCTAAGTTAGATTATCTTATAAGCTTAAATTACCAAAATATTATCAAACAAAGTTACGCATATATAGATTTATTTGATAATAAATTTTTTAATAGTTAACTTTTGAGAATGCGAGTATCTCTGGGTGATGATGATAGATTCGTCTACAAGGTTTTTAAGAAAAGCAACACTAGCTTCCAGATTATCCATATATCTGTCCCAGCGATTGCAGCAATAAATTAAACGTTCTTGGTCAGACACCAAATAGCGATTGCTGTAGCTTCCTTGGCTAAAACAGGATTTCCTGTAACAACAAGGGTTAACACATTATTACAAGTCTATTTGGAGGGAAGCAGAGAGAAAACTCAAGAGTTACTAATAATAAATACCTTCCCCAGCAAATTTCAAAGAAGAAGCGAATATATGTGGAGTGATTTGTATCATTTCCTCATTTCCTCGATTCCTGGTGCATGGGAAAGAGCCACTTTCTTCAACAAAGGATAAAATGCCTCAAACCTCTCTGTATCCTGTGTGCATACAGACAGAGACCAAGCTTGCTTGCTTGTGATCCAGAATCATATATATATATATATATAGAAGGTTTTGTCTTATGAAATTTTTAAAAACTTACATGTACTCGTATATAGTTTGCCCTAAAAGATTCGGTAGAAAGCTTGTTCCGCGCGTTTCAGATTCGATAGTAAACGAGGTCAGTGATTTTGGTTAATCGGTGTCAATCTCTCTCTCGGATGATATAGTGGAGAAGCCCTTCTTTATTCTTTCTGACTACATTAACAGAGAATCAAAGGCAAGTTTTAATAACTCGAGTTTATTTTTAGAATTTCGGTGAAACTGTCATTCTTAATTATTCAAAGAGTTTGAGCAGAAATCTTTTATAAATTAGAAAAATCTGATTCCTCAGAAGCAATCGAGCTCAACTAGATGTGCTCTAAATGTGCAATAGAAAGGCATGATTTTGATTGATTTACTGACTTTGGTTGATTCTAAATCATTCAAGGACAAGTGGTGGTTTGAAGAAGACCGAAGGAGCCTCTAGAGGAGGACGAATTCTTCTCTATGACGTTTCATATGGTGAATTGTTTGTTCAAGTCGATTTCCCCTCTCTCTCTCTCTCTATAGCCTTTCAAGTTTAGCAACGTCTTCTTCTGCTTGATATCATATATAACTAACATTCTTATCATTTCTTGAAATCTAAAACTCTTCCCTCTTTGGTTTTTCGTTTAGCGTCAAAAGATTTCATCTTAGACTTCTCTGTTTCGGATTACTATTTAAAGAGTTTGTAATAACAAGAGTTTCTGTCATCCTCTCGTTGAATCTGCCACACTTGTTAGCTTTTCACAACTCATATCAAGTAGATAAGATGTTACAAACAGTAACACATAAACTGAAAGTAACTTCACTTCTCTTGCTTAAGGTAGCAACAATACAACAACAAAAATCAGGAAATGCTAGAAATGGAAACACCGGATTGATTTATCTCTCAAGTTAGTCCTAAACATATCTCATAAGCTTCACGTCCTCTACATAGTCTAGAGTCATGTACTCTCCATGCTGTAGTAGTAAAACATAGAACGGATCACGGATTTCAATTAATTATTTGTATTTTATTTTAAAGACAAGACATGATTTTCGGGTTGTTATTGGTTTTTTTTCTTTTTCAAGATTGATAACGAAATGCGACGTAACTTTGTCTTCCCAATGTTATTATATTTTTGAAAGTTTTGGCATTTTGTTGACCAAAAAGATAGTTCACTATCATCAGCAACCAACCATAAATCCAAAATCTTATAATCATCTCTGATCTCACAGCACCCACCTTGAACTAAATCTTTAATAGATCCCACCCACAAATATCACATTTTTAGTAAACCCTACAAACTCTGAATGGGTAATACCTTGAGAAGCAAGAAAACTGTCAAAATCATGAAGATCAGTGGCGAGAGTTTCGAGCTGAAAACTCCGGTGAAAGCTGGTACGGTGGTTAAAGATTTTCCCGGCCACGTTCTCTTGGGAATCAGAATCAGTAAAGCATTTCGGAATCAGAGCAAAGCCCTTAGACCCTAATCAATACTTGGAAACTAAAATGATTTATTTCATGGTGGAACTTCCAAGGTATTTTCCTCCATTTCATATCTTGATTTACGTTTTCAAAGTTGGAATCTTTATAGAGTAATCATCAAAACCCACGTGGCAGAACATGGAAAGAGAGAGGCCCAAGAAGAGTTCGGTCGGAAATTCAGATGAGTGCCAAGGAAAGGCTGGAGAATCTGAAGCTGTCTCGTAGATCATCATCTGATCTCTCGGTAATGAAGAAGAAGGAAGAGGTTGTTGAAGAAAAAGAAGTGATGATTAGCGTGACGCTGAAGTTACCAAAATGGAAAGTGGAGAAACTGAGGAAAGAGAGTGTGAGTGACTCTGATTTCTCCAACAAGATCAGAGCACTTTGTCTCCTCAACATTCCAAGTGGATTGATTCATGATCATCAGAGACAACATTTGCTTCGTAATGGAGGAAGAAGCTTTGGGATTGGTGAAGAAAAATGTGTCAAATCACATGATGGAATCAATTCTTTTTATTTTCGCTGAAACACCGATCCGTTTTTCAAGCCACGTTTCTTGCTTCCATTTTTAATTACTAAAATTTGCTACTAAGAAACGGATGTGCTTCCAACTTGTGTAACCACTTGAAATAGACGATTTATCTTCTGTGCAACGAAAAGAAATACGAACTTCGAGGAGATAGAAATATTGAAAACTAACAACAAGATTAAAGAAAATCTTCTTTAATCCTTTGGATACAAAAAAGGGTTGAGATTTCTCAAAAATTAACGAAGGAGAAGAAGACAAGTGATCTCTATTTGTTTTCCTCTTTTAGTTAAATGGATAGATTATACTGGAGCAAGCCTGAGACCAAGAGTATTTCTGTAACTACATAAGATTGATAAACTGTGTCTTCGTCCAAATGTACATTACACATCTTTGTATTTGTAACACAATCAGCTTCTGTGTCAAAAGTCTGAAAATAAGGACTAATAATGGATATTAAGAGAACATATATAAGCAACTTACAAATAAATAGCATTCTTTTTTTTTTACTTTCAATTTAGGGGCTTTAGTTTGGCCGATAATTACAATATACAATTCTCCACACTCATAGTAACCAATAATACACACCCAAAAAAAAAAAAAAAACAAAGTGATGATAATCAATCAGTCATGTCAGAACCTGTATATATATATATCTCTTTCTGTTAATCCAATTTCCCTTATTATTAGAGAAGAGAACAAATTGAGATCAGTAAAAACAAAAAAGAATGATAGAAAAATGTTTTATTAATTTTTTCCTCATTTCTTTCACTCAATCAAGACTCAAGAGGTCCATGGCTCAGGAACAGTGAGAAAATAAGTAGTCATGGCCTTTCTAAACCTCCTCTTGTACTGTTTCGGTGAGATTATAGTTGGAGAAGCATTCTTAGGTCCACCCAAAATGCCTGAAGCTTTAACCCAAGTCTCAAGGTGCTTGTCCCATGTGTACTGTCTCATGAAGTCTATGATCCCAAGAACCAGCTCCTTACGCTCTTCATCAAACCCAACCAGCAACGAGTAGTCCATTACATCCACATACTATATTATAAACCCACCAGAAAGAGAGACTAACTAGCATCACAAAATCATGAGAAAACTTTCAAGAATGTAAGGTTTACATTGGTGGATGTAGGGTTTAGTTTTGTGTGCATTTAAAAAAACTTTAGTTCATGAACATTTACGAAAAAAGTGCATAGAACAATAACTACATTATTTAATATTTTCTTCAAATCATATAGATATAGTATGTTTTATACTATGTTTTAGCGATCCACAATGTTAGTATTAATATGGTGTATTGCTTATGGAGGGAGGGGGGGGGCGGGGAGGTTTGATAGTTTTCTTTTTATTTTAGTTTTTTAAAAAATTATTGTAATGTTTGAATTATGAAAAATATTGTTTTTTGCGTATATATATTTTTATTTTCAAAAACAACTCACGCCTGCGCATGGCGGCATGCGCGAGCCTACCACCTCGTAAATACTTATAAGAAAATTTGTAAAACCTTATAAAAAACTTTATTATGTTTATCAATATCTGTGTTTTAACAACTGTTCGCTTGTATAAAATGAAACTAACAAAGATCATGTCAAATCATTTTATTGATTTAAGAGGAGAATCATAATAAACAAAAACTATAAAAAAATGTGATGAAAATATGATCGTTACAAGAATCAAACAAGACACTTTAGTCACATAAGTGATACTTAATTTAGATGAGTTGTCGAAAAAGTAGTCAGTTCTCTCTATTGCTTGAAAACGTTTAGCAACCTTACGATGGAATCTTCTAGTTGCACATATTTTTACTATTATGTTGTAACTTGTAACTAGCCTGCAAATGTTTTCTATAGCATATCAAAATCCATTGTTAGATATTGTTTCCCAGATTTTTAAAATATCTAATAAAGTTAAGCCATTGGATAGACCTTACGAACTTTTGATCTGTCTCCTTCTCTTAACTTTCCCCCACCCAAGAACAAAAGAAAGAACACAAGAAGATGTAATTTTTGGTTATTGATTTTAAATACAAACGAGTATATGGAAATGTTACCCTCATTTCTCACGGCCATCAGGTGAATTTACACTTACAAGTTACAACTGAATTTACGTGTAGTGGATTTTAATAACACAAACACACTAAACAAATAAATAGGCTCAAATGTGGAACCGTGAGTAGTGGGCCGCGCGTGTCGGCCCGTATGTTAACCAAGCCACAAGTATATATCTGTATATAGTTTGCCCTATAAGATTCGATAGAAAGCTTGTTTTAAAACTGAAGACGTAACTGCGATTTTATTTTCCCAGTTTTAGACCTGATAGGTTTTTGTTTTTAGGTTGAAAGTCATGAATTCAATACATAGGAAGCGCGAAAGTGCGACGCTTGAGGCAAAGACGTGGGTCTGCTGGGACATCGGCGGATGTCCGGTTCGAGTATAGAATCGGCGTTGAGGAAAAAAGGCTACTGTGGTCCTGTTACCATCACTGCCCTTGGCAACCTAATACTCACCTTAAAGCGACGCCCTTATATTCTGCCGGCGCTCTCTGCTTCTGGAGTCCATATTCATAACGAACCCATCGGTAAATTTTCTTATCTGTTTCATTTTTCCTTTAGATCAACTATAATTAGGGTTTAGAACTCTCTGTATTAATTTTCCTTTTGATATTCATTTGCTTTCCTTGACTGAAACAGGTAGAAGTTTCACAGAGCTTATGCATAAAACTAGAGAATGGACGTGGTACAATCCACCTCCGGCTAATTTACTGCTCATAACCGGTGCTGTGGATGAGGAAGAATTTTCTTTTCATGTATCCGCGCTACAACGTAACGGATACACCGTTTTTCACGCATGTCCTCGACGAGTTTCCCACTTGGTCAATAATGTCACTCTTGAGAGCAGATTTGTCTGGGAAACCTTACTGGAAGGTGTTCGACCTCTCTTCTCTCGGTTTTCGAGATAATTAGGGAAGCCGTTGTTTCTGATTAGTTCTTTTTTTTTTTTTTTTTTTTTTTGAGATTCAGCCATGTCAGGGAAGACAAGAGCGGCAAAAGCCTTTGTTGCTCACTTTGTTCCGTTAGGTGCCCATGCTTTGAATCTTTCGCCGAGCATCTCGTGAGTAAAGATCATGCAGAGTGTGTAAGCATCCTTGCCTCCTCTGTTCCAAAATATAGTAGCTGAAAAGTTATCATCTTATATATAATTTACAACAATGTTGCCAATTATGAATTTATATCTATACATTTGTCATTGTCTAACTTCGCTTTATGTTTGCCTTTCAAAGAATATCTCGATACCAAATTTGACCTTTTT
The DNA here is from genome assembly GCA_026724425.1 of Erythrophleum ivorense. Classification (NCBI taxonomy): domain Eukaryota; kingdom Viridiplantae; phylum Streptophyta; class Magnoliopsida; order Fabales; family Fabaceae; genus Erythrophleum; species Erythrophleum ivorense. The sequence goes on along the minus strand of JAIUCV010000077.1, from coordinate 2,060,699 downwards.
GCATATGGTTTGTCAAGCAGCAGTTGAGCATGGTGCAAAGGCCTGTAAGCAGGAAGCTGCGGAGGATGTTGGCGAATGAATCATATCAGAATGATGCTACTACCATTTGGGAGAAGCAATCAAAGGCAAGTTTTAATATCTTTTTACATCTTGGGTAAAACAGCCGAGTTCCAAATGTGCAATATAGAAAGGTTGATTTTTTGATTGATTTACTGACTTTGTTTTTTATGCTAAAACAATGAAGAAGAGGAGCTTTGAAGAAGCAGCGATACAACAAGAAGAAGAACTACTAGGAGAAGAATGGGACAGCATCACCGTCTAGAGGAGGTCGTCAACAAGGATAAGAGTACACAGATGGTGTGTTGTTCTTTTGTATTATCTATGGCCTTTCATAGTTAGTTTGAATACTACTTGTGCCTATTTTCATTTGTTGTTTTTATTTTCTTATGTTACGTTATACTTTTTTCAGTTTTTATCAACGTCTTTCTTTAATTCATTCACACATTATCACACTTTTATTATCTGGATATCCGATTTGAATCTGGATACCATACTTTTATGTGCTCTACTACATGACACTTTCTAGTTTGGGAGGCTTAGTGACCCCGTTTTCCATTCAACTTATACTAAGTCAAATTTTAATCTCGTTATGCTATGACGTTCAGCAACACAAGCCATTTTGGCCTTAATTGGAACAGCAGTTTAGTGGGCTTGCTGCTTTTAAAAAGCCAATCATGTGTAATTAATTGAGCAGAAAAAGAGAGAGTGAGGCAAAGGATAATCTTTTGAAAACTTGTAATGAAGTGATGATTGCATTGGTATTTCATTATAAACCGTTCTTGAACTCAAATCACTAAGGTATGGTTTTCCCACTTTCGTGGCTCCAACCACTATGTTTAATCAACCCAATAGACTCAACTTTCGATGGTTATTGTAAGTTGTAAATATGCATTACAAGGTTCAAGATTCAATTGTTCACAATAGTCCACAACTCAAATTTCGATGGTTGTGACCCATTGCTCACCAAATACTAGTTCCGGCAATATAGCAAGCTTTTGGAGAGTATAGTTGCTTATTGTGTTTTTCAATTGAGAATTGTCAGGAAGTTTCCCATGGCAAGCTCCAGAGCAAATTCGGTGCAAATTCGGTGCAAATTCTTAAGGAGAACGAGAGTTATAGTGTGGATTGTTATTACCTGGGGTGTTTGATTCATTATGTGGCATTTGGATCACATCCCTTCAAGATTGAGGAAAAGGAAAAGATGATGCTGGGTAATCTCCATTGCCCTGCAACAGTAAGATACGAGCAGAGGGAAGTTTGGGATCTAATCTCACGATTGATGAAACGAAAGGCTGGTGATAGGTAATATGATCACTTAAACATTTGATATCTAGTTCATAGGTAAGTCTACTAATGTTTGCTGTTTGCTTGTTTTGTAGGTTAAGTGCACTTAAGGTCCACCAACATCCCTTGTTCTGGAATGTTCCCAGGAGGATGGCATTTCATGGAATCCATGCTTATTTCTGTGGAATGTTCCCAACCATTTTAATAGAAATGTACCAAGCTATCCAATGTGTCGAAGGTTACAAGAATGTTGACGTCTTCCAGGAGTATTTCTAAGGTATAATTCTTGTGGTATAATTGGTCTATGTGGTATTGATTGTGGTACTGATTTGTCTCTGTGGTATAATTGTCTTAGAGATATCTATCTATTATCTTTATCTTATCTATCTAGATATCTTGATATCGGATTAGTTGTTAATAGATATTTATCTATCTTTTTTTTTATATTGTCTATTTCATTGGCTATTTCATTAACTCTTGTCTCTCTTTGTTTGTCTCTCTTTTGGTATAATTTACTTATCTCTTATCTCCCAACACCTAAGAATCATCTTTCTTTTGATTAACTAGGTTCGTGGAAGCAAAAGCAATCAAGATATGAAGGTGTTTTTGGAACACAAGACAAAGAATCCACAAGATCAACGTACAACGAAGGTTGAAGGTTTGAAGGCTTTTGGGAGTGGTCCCTGTTTGACTTTGAATTACTGGTTGGTTGAAATTGTTTTGGTTGAATTGTTTTGAATTACTGGTTTTGTTTTGGTTAAATGGTTTTGTTTTGGTTGAATTGTCTTGGATTAATGGAAACACATATTTGTTTTTAAAAAATGTCCAAACACCTAAAACACCACAAGAACAAATCTACAACGTAAAAAAATTAAAACATATTTTCATGTATTAGTATGCAATTTGAGGTATGTTATTATTAACTTTGTCTTATTCTTTTTGTTTAACAAAACAAGGCAATGAAGCAATAGCATATTATATTATATTGTACGGAACTCTGTCCTCATGACGAAAAGTGAATTAAATTTATTTTTCATATATCTTTATCTGGTAGAAAACATTTTACTGATCGAGTAATTAATTCATATTATTCCAATGAAGTTTGACAAAATCATTGTAAGTTCTAGAAATTTTGTCCGAAATTGCTCTTTTTATGGCTATAGTTGAACCACAAATTTCAATTTTGAAGTAGTAAAAACTTGCATTCTGTTTCCCTCAAAATTTTAATAGATCTAAACCTAAGTGCTTTTAAATCTTAATAGATCCCACCCACAACAAAGATTCACATTTTTAGTAAACCCTACAAACTCTAATGGGTAATACCTTGAGAAACAAGAAAACTGTGAAAATCATGAAGATCAATGGTGAGAGTTTCAAGCTGAAAACTCCGGTGAAAGCTGGTACGGTGGTTACAGATTTCCCCGGCAACGTTCTCCTGGAATCCGAATCAGTAAAGCATTTCGGAATCAGAGCAAAGCCCTTAGACCCTAACCAATACTTGGAAACTAAAAGGATTTATTTCATGGTGGAACTTCCCAGGTATTTTCCTCAATTTCATCTCTTGATTTACGTTAATCTTTTTAGAGTAATCATCAAAACCCACGTGGCAGAACATGGAAAGAGAGAGGCCCAAGAAGGGTTCGGTCGGAAATTCAGATGAGTGCAAAGGAGAGGCTGGAGAATCTGAAGCTGTCTCGTAGGTCATCTTCTGATCTCTCGGTAATGAAGAAGGAGGAGGAGGTTGTTGAAGAAAGAGAAGTGGTGATTAGCGTGACGTTGAAGTTACCAAAGTGGACAGTGGAGAAACTGAGGAAAGAGAGTGTGAGTGACTCTGATTTCTCCAACAAGATCAGAGCACTTTGTCTCCTCAACATTCCAAGTGGATTGATTCATGATCATCAGAGACAACATTTGCTTCGTAATGGAGGAAGAAGCTTTGGGATTGGTGAAGAAAAATGTGTCAAATCACATGATGGAATCAATTCTTTTTATTTTTTTCTGAAACACCGATCCGTTTTTCAAGCCACGTTTCTTGCTTCTTTTTCTATTACTAAAATTGCTACTAAGAAACGGATGTGCTTCCAACTTGTGTAACAACTTGAAATAGACCCACAAAAAAAAAAACAACTTGAAATAGACAATTTCTCTCTCTTTTATGCAACGCATAAAAAACAAACTTCGAGGAGACAGAAGAAATATAATACTAAAAAACCTAACAACAAGAACATTAAAAGGTTGTGTGTTTCAGATAAATTTTAAATTGTTACAAGAAAATCTTCTTTAATCCTTTTTATGATCGGAGCTAACCTGAGACCAAGTGTATTCTTGTAAACACAAAACACAATTCTGAAGAGAGAGGCTGTATTTTTCTTCCAAATGTACACATCTTTGTCTTAGTTACATGACTTTGCAACACAATCAGCCTCTGAATCAAAAATCTGAAAATAAGGATGAATAATGGATATTAAGAGAACATATATAAGAAGAAGAAAAAAAAAAAGACAAATCATTAGTATTTTTTATCTTTCAATTTGGGGGCTTTTAGTTTAGCCGATAATTACAATATACAATTCTCCACACTCATAGTAACCAATAAACACACCAAAAAATAGGTGATAATCATCAATCAGTCAGGTCAGAACCTGTATATATATCTCTCTTTCTGTTAACCCAATTTCCCTTATTATTGGAGAAGAGAACAAATTGAGATCAGGAAAAAAAAAAAAAAAAAAGAATGATAGAAAAATGTTTTTTTTTTTCATATCTTTCACTCAATCAAGACTCAAGAGGTCCATGGCTCAGGAACAGTGAGAAAGTAAGTGGTCATGGCCTTTCTAAACCTCCTCTTGTACTGTTTTGGTGAGATTATAGTTGGAGAAGCGTTCTTAGGTCCACCCAAAATGCCTGAAGCTTTAACCCAAGTCTCAAGATGCTTGTCCCATGTGTACTGTCTCATGAAGTCTATGATCCCAAGAACTAGCTCCTTACGCTCTTCATCAAACCCAACCAGCAACGAGTAGTCCATTACATCCACAGACTATATTATAAACCCACCAAAAGAGACTAATTAGCATCACAGGTTAATGAAAACATTACAAGAACAAATGAAATTTTACTTACAGCTAAGAAGTTTGTGTCGTTCCATATAGCTCTCTCAAGACTTCTCTTGGCCTTACTTCCAAGAAATATCGGCTCTGTGCGTAGTGTCTCAAGAAGATTCATGTCCAGCAAAACTTTGTCTGTCCCTGTGTTTGGATTGTACCGTGAGCGTGCAGATCCTTTAAGATCATAGATTCTTGATATCTTCCTGTTGTAGAAGAGATTCTCCATCACCATCAGATCCATTTTCGTCTCTTTCCCACCTTTTGAGTGTTTAATCGAGACCTGATAGATACCAAGAATCTTGGCAAGACAAGTGGGACTACCGGAACAGAGAGACTCCTTCATATACTTGAAGTACTCCGGCGCAAAATCCTCGAACGAATCGAGCTCGGTTTTAACGACTTGCTTGATGATAAACCTCTCGTCCAACGACTTGGCGAAGTAAACATTGCTCTTCCCTCCCTGCGCACACCATCTCTGACACCTGCTCAACGATCTCACAAAGTCCACTTCGCTTGGACAGCAAGTCTTCCTCAGAGTGTCGAACTGCGTCGCGAAATAACACGTCACAGAGAACTTCACCTTACGATCATCATTCGCAGCAGAGGAAGATGAAGAAGCGCGGTCAGTGAAAGAAATTGTCAAATGAGGAGACTTTTTATCATCTTGTGAAGATCCATACACCGCGTGGTGAATGTAATCGACGTCCATGGCTCCAAGAGATCGCCAAGACGAGAAGGTCGGAGGTTGTTGTTCGGACTCTCTGTTACTCAAGTTGCTGCTGCTACTACTACTAGCGATGCCTCTGTTAACCACCCACTCTTTATACTCCTTGGAGTTGAGAGCATACGAGACAACACTCGCGGGATCATCATCGTACACAGGGATCACGATATCGTTGAGTCCTCGCTGAGGGATCAGCATCCGAGCTCCATCAGCCATCTGAGACGCCGAGGAGATGTACGTAGGCGTCGAGCCAACGATCAGATCCAGCTTCTGTACTTCCAACGGTAACATTTGTGAGTAAGTCCTCATCACGTTGGAAACAGGGTCTCTCACCATGTTCCTGTACTCGCCGGAAGCGTGGAAAGATTTGAGCGTGGAGAGATACAGAGAAGACGGCGGCAAACCTTTTTGGATCCGTTCTTGAAACCGTATCGCTGAATCGAAAGACTGGACTCGGATCGGCCTTGCGAGTCTACGGAGAGGAGAATTAGCAGCTTCTGTCTCTGCGATGGTCTCGGCTTTCTCGAGAGTATGGAAAGAGCCTAACCACGCCGAGTCTATCCTCTCAGAGAGAGAAGAGCCAGGGGAGAGCATTTTTTCAAGATCTTTGTTGTCACCATTAGCATCTGCTTTTCTTTCTCCCTCAGCTTGACCTTCTTGCAGTCTACTACGGTCGATCTTGAGAGGATCTTGCGACTCTGGATTCCGAGAACCATTGTCGTCACTAGCTTTAAAGACGGAAGCTTTCTTGAGCTGAGAGTTTAACAAGTAAAGCTGATGATCCCAAGCATGAGAACCAATCATGAGTGCTCTTCTCAACCGATTCAGCTCTAGAATATCCAAACTTTCCTGAATTTGCAGATCCTCCACGAAAATAGGTTGCAACGCATCCTGTTGAGAAGCACAAATTCAACAATCATCATCAAGATTTGATCTTTAAAAAAGGAAAAAACAGAGGAAGCAAGAGGAAAACAGAGGAAAAACAGAGGAAGCAGAGCAATGCACACTCACATCGTATTCATCTTTCTCCTTCACTAGTTGATCTTTCAATCCCATCACGCGACTCTGAAGATCAAAAGCTTCAGATTGTTCAGGATCAAGCAAACTGCTTCTCTCTTCCATGCGGTTGAGCATTACAGTGATCTCCTCATACATAGTCCGCATTTTACCCATAAGCTGTACAAGAGAAAAACAGAGCTTTTAGCATTTGCATATACCAAAACCTGAAGCAAAAAAAGGACTTAGATTTCATTCTTAAAACTCCACCTCAGCTGCCTCTGCACGTATCCACTCTTGTTGATGATGGCTGTTGAATTCAAGCATTGACGGAGGCAAGAAGACAGTAAGTATATTAATCGGAGAATATCTAAAGAAAGCAACCATGTTCCCAAATCTGCAAAAAAAAACAATAATAAAACCGTTAGTGCTTTAACAGCATTGAGATAGCTCTAGAGAATGAGATTATACAGAGTGTTTACCCATAGAACCGAAGGCAGTCCCTCTGAAGAGAATGGCCACAAGACGCAACGCGATTCGCAGTCGCGTGATTCGAGAAGCTAAGCTCAAGAAACTTCCCGAACGAAAGCCCCCACGCCGCATCAGACATGACGACTCTACGAGTAGCTGGTGGGACTCCATCTACATGCGCGCATCGTAAGCAGCGATGCCACATCCATATCTTCCCGTCTTGTTCGCCGGGGAGCTTCATGGAGGGAAGACGTCGAACGTTGATGGTAAGGTTTCCGTTCTGATGAGAGTAACAGAGGACATGCGCATCAACGAGCTCTTTACATGTTCTACAACTCGAAGTCTGATCGAAAAGATCGTCTTTCAGATATTTTCCGAGGGGTTTGTCAAAGGATCCGTAGAACTTTATCCGCAAGAGACGTGACCGTTCGCATACCGATTCTTTCAAAACGCAACGGCTCGAGAACGAGACTAATATGTTCTGGTGAGAGTCCGCGGAGGAGAAGTATTCGCTAGAGACATCGTTCTCGTCGATTCTCTCTTCTTGTGGCAAATCTTGCGTGTTCATCACTACTTGATTCTCTTCTTCATCTCTAGGTTCATGCAGATCATGTAACTGACTCGAAGAATCTCCATTCGGCGCATCAGTTTGCTCAGTGTCAACGTCACAAGAAGACGAGAATATCTGACTCGGATCAAAGTCCTCCTCACACAAAGATTCACAAACCTCATGCTCTGGCTCCAGGACAGTTGTGTTCTCGTCTTCGTGTGGAGCTGTATCAATCAAAGCTTGAACATCCTTCTCTGTTGGAGAATGAGCGACTAAGGAAATGCCATCATCAATCATTCTCCTTTCTGACGCCGACCGCACCATCCCTGGTTGCTTCAGTTTGATTCTTGGCAGAGAAGCACCTTCATCCGCAAGAAATGATGTCTCCAACGACAAGTGGTAAGCCGCAAACACCGCGTACTGAATGACGTGCTTAACCTTCTTTAGCTCCTCTCGACAACTTCCTCTAAGCACAACCTGCACAAGTTAACTACTTCTTAGCCACAAAGGTTCAAGCTTTACGAAAAAGTTCCAACCGTTGAAATCAAGAAATGGAGCTTACCGTGCAGCCGAGTCGCCTTGGACAACCTTCAAAGTACATCAACGTCCTCGAAAGTTTTCGGTTGGACGGATTGCCAGCTTCTTGTTGTTCCAACACTTTCTCAATCCGGAATACCTCACAGTGCCCTAACCGAGCCGTCGAAATACTATCAACCGAGGGGCAAACCACAGCGCCGGTGCAACGAGCGATTTGGTCCAGCAACGACCTCTTCACATTAAGCACCAATGATATATCCTTCTCTCGAATGTATTCTTGAGCGTATGAAGACACACTTTTCTCCACCAGGAGAACGTTAGGATGAAGAGAGTCTATCTTTGCTATAATCGCCTTGAGATGATTGTTTTCCTGTTCAAAGATTTGAAGAAAGCTTGTTGATCAGAGATTCCAAGAAAGCTAATCCTAACGAAAGAGCAAAAAGACAACAAACCTGTTCGAGCAACGTGTTAAAGGAAGCTAACTGGCCAGCGACTCTCTGATACTCTAGAGACCCAGCTAAGAGCAGCACACGTGGATTCTTGTACTGAGACGTCATTCGCTTGTGCGTAATGTTCTTGCTACACACTATTCCCTTGATGAGGATGCTGCAAGAAACAAGTTATTCCATCAGTAATGAATACTAATGAGTCTGATAGTGGCAACAACAGATGAATATACCTCTCGTTTTGATTTCCTGAAGCTACACATTTGATCTTGACATAGTTCCCGGGATCCATACTGCCACCAGCACGAGTATCCGGCTTTACGAAAGTCGCAGCCTGCCACGCTAAAGCAGTGACGATATCAAGCCAGTCCCCGGAACCACTGCCATCATCCGACGGAGTAAGCTCTTCGCCACGTAACAGCTCTGCCACCAGAGCTCGGAAATGGTCATGCACCACAGTTCGAAGAGGCTCATTACTGTTATCCCCAAGTTTCTCTCTCGTAGGAACGTGGCTAGAGAAGCTACTACTCATTGTAAACTCCGGAGCAGAGTCCCCAACGTCGTCGTCTTCGTCGTCATACGTAAAGTAACTACCTTCAGCATCATCATTCTCATCTTCAGGTGGTGGAGGATACCAGATACGGCCGTTGTTCTCAAAATCCAACGGCTGTTGCAGCATATCCTCCTCTTCGTCCTCTTCCTCCTCGTGAGCTTCGTGATCATCTTCGCGTGCCGTGCCCTCGTGATCTGGCTTAGCTAAACCACCAGCCATGATGAGTTGTTGTTCAAAAGAAGAAGCAACTTTAGGGCTCAGGTCTTTCGCGTGCTGTACAAAGCGCCCAAGAGGACTAAAATTGTTCCTTAATGGACTGTCGTGAGGACTTGACCCAGCAGAAGATTTACAACTAAAAAGCTCAATCGAATGTCTAGCACTAACACTACCCGACTCTATATCTGAACTCTCCTGATAGTATTCACTCGAAGGGCTCGAAAACTTTCTTCCTTCTTCTTCCTCTCCCCTGCAAACACACACATAAAGACTCATTATTGACTGTAAAGGTTTCTTCAACGCAGAATCAAAAGTTTCAAACTTTTTTGATCAGAGAATCAAAAGGTTTAGACTTCTTGATCAGAGAATCAAGAACTTGAGGGCAATACCTGCTAGGATAGCAACGAATAGAGGCGATGTTCCTGCAATCACGGATTTCAAGATTGTCGCTTTGAGCGAGGGAAGGAGGAGGATCAGGGCTATCTCGAGGATGGACCTTGTCATAGCTCTTTCCTCTTAACTCACGAACCTCACCACCACCACATTCTCTGCAGAGCTTCTTGTAATCTTCTTGGCTCTCCTCTGTATCAGATTCAGAGTTGTAGCAACTCTTGCACCACAAACAGCCACAGCTAAGGCAACAGTATCCATGGAACAGCAAACCACCTTCGAGCTTGGTTCCACAGTCATGGCACATTTTGGAAATGATTGGCATGGTTTCAAAGTGTTTGGAAGAAGAGAAGGTTAAAGAATCGCTTGAATCCGAAGTTATCCAAGACCTAACCTTATCAATTAGATCTAGCAGTGAACCATCAGGTATTCCCATAAACAATCAAATATTTTTACTTACAAGAACAACCTTCTTTCTCTCTAATTCTCCTCAAAAACAAATAAAATCTCTGACTTTGTGGTTTTTGTAAAGAGTATGGATTTTTTTTAAAAAAAAAAAAAAAAATCTTCCCACAACAAAAATGGTGGGTAGATTTGGATGAGAAACAGATTCTTTCTTTTTTTGGTCTTTTTTTTTCTTTTCTTTTAGCAAAAACGAAGTCCTACATCAATCTCTCAAGAGAAACCCTAGATCAAACCCCTCTTAACAATTAGTCAATCTTGAAGTAATTGTGGATCAAGAAACAGATCCGATACCAAAAAACCCAAGAAAACTTTATTGGAATATGAACAAGAAGAAAAGGGAAGAAGACCCTAGAAATTGATTCTTGACTTTTCTCCTCGAATCACAGCTTTAAATTCCCGGATACAAATTTTTTTAAAAAGGAAGGAAGAGTTAAAAAAAACCCAGAAAGAGTGAGATTGAAGAACAAGGTACAAGAGGAGAAAGTACAAAGGAAAAAAATTAAAGACTGGGCAAAATGAGAATTAAGAGGAGGAAGAGGAGAAGTACAGAGAAGGTTCCTTTACTACCGGACTTAGCTCGCATCTCGAAAACACTTTGAAGGATCTTGTCTTTTTTCCTCTTCTTGCACTAATTTTTATTGCCTGTTTCTGTAAATATTTTCTTTTAATTTCTCTTTGTAATACAGATGAATGATGATACAGCTATGGCAGATTTCTAGAGAGAAGCGATTCCTTATACTGCTCCGCCATTAACTACTGTTCACACTTTTTCTCTCTCCTTTGTTCCCTTTTTTTTTTTTTTAATTTGCTTACCAATTTTATAATTCAACTAGGGTTTATACAAGTTTTTTTTTTATAAATATCCTGATCTGATTTTAAATTAAATTTAAGTTGAGTTTGATCCGATTAATTTTGTTAAAAAATGGACTAGAAAATGAAAAACATGACAAAGACCTTAAAGTCGTTTTTTTCTTTTATTTGACAGGACAGTGACTCCGTCTTCAAGGTTCCGTTTTCAATTGGTCACCATTTAGCAACGGCGTTTTTCTTTTCTCTTTTTTTTTTTTCTGTGAACATTTTTTTATTTATAAATAAAAACCTTTTTAGTGAACTCTTCAATAAATTAAATTACTTTTCTTAAATATTTCACGTTTTATTTATTTTATTTTTGTTGTTTTTTCTATTATTCTCTCCTGCACGCCAAATTCATCTCTTTTTATTTTTGTTTTAGTGCACACTTTTTCCAACCTATTTAAGCGTTTTTAATGATCATATTAAATACAGAAAATCACATATTATTCCTAAACTTTAAATTCATAAGAAAACGTGTAAATCTGGTCTTAAATGGAAAAAGGATAATTAGTCAAGATTCTACGTAATTATCATATCTTTGTAGATAGAAATTCATAATATACATGACAAAGGATTACAATATACGTACTGTAATTAACAGTAATGATTGCGGGACGCTTTTCAGCAAAATATACACATAATTGGAGAATGAGAGCAATTATCTAATTATACAACTGTACTTATTGTAAAAATGTTACCAGAAACATCGTATACTAACTTTGACTAGATCCTCTGTTTGAAATCCGTCAGTTAATAGGGCTAATAGCAGATTCTTAATTACTTCTGTGTATTTAATTAACATACCTAGTAATTAGTTTAAAAGTTAATACAGTTGTCCGTTAGTGGTGGGGGGTTAATTAAGAAAAGCTGTGTTTTTTTTTCTTAAAGGGAAGTGCGTATTTAGGTATGTATTTAAGTATTTAACCATCTTCGTCATAGGTTTAATAAGGTAAAGAAAAAAACTCTATCCATTATATTCTCTTCTGGGGCTGTTCAATCTTGTAAAATTGAACTGAACCAAACTGAACCGAATCAAAATAAGTCATATAATTTGGATTTGAATATACTGTATAAACCACATGAATGCAATTGTATGCAAACCGTGTTGATATTGATATATTTTGGATATTAAATGAATAAACCGCAAAAATTGAATAATTCTATATTTTAAAATAATAGTATGTAATATACGCATATAATTTATAATAATATAAGTTTAGAGTAATCTTATATAGAGTTATAGATCATTAATTAAGCGAATTTGAATATAAATTTAACCATTTAATTACGAGAAAGTTTGAAAAACCTACATAATGAAATAATAATATAAAACAAAATTACAAATAAATCGAAAATCGAAACTATTCAAACCAAAAATATTCAAACAAAAAAAACTGATAACTGAGACTATCCAAACCGAACCAAACCAAAATAAGTATGGTTCTAATATGGTAACTATTTTTTATTAACCAAAAAACCAAACACCAAGAAAACCGAACCGAAACCAAACCGATATCTGTTTCTTTTTAGTTGTCATTTTAGGCTTAATTTTTTATTTCGTTTTACTTGTTGTTTCCATTTTTCAATTTAGTTTTTAGTATTAAATATGTAATTTCTCTTAATCTAAGGGGCAATTTCAAAACTACACATTTTTAGGTATCAATTTCAAAATTACACCTCTAATGTGTTTATTTTCAAAAATACAATTGAGTAAAATAACTCTAAACCCTAAAATATAAACCTCAAACCCTAAAATCTAATTTTTAACCCTTAAATCTAAACCATAAACCCCAAAATCTAAACTCTAATATTAAAATTAGGAAAAAGTGTAGTTTTGAAAATTATCATACTAAAAATATAGTCTTAAAAACTTACACCCTAATAGGTTTATTTCTTAAAATTTGTCTACGTGTCTAATGAAGAATACTATACAAAATGAAGGGAATAGTATTATAATTTGTAATATAAGAAAGAAAATGAAATGTGAAGAAAAATAATTTATTTGGAGATCTACATTTCATTGTCACGCGCTGGTGTATTGGAAGTGTATACACGCTCCGTTGACAAAAGAACCATCCGTTTAGTGTAAGCTTTTAGGTGGGTCAAGCTGATCCCTAACTCATCCGTTTATCTCTTTATTAGGCCTCTCCTCTTAAGTCTTAAGTCTTAACCTAATTATTATATCATCCCTTTTTCATAATTTACATATAAAATCTCTTTAGAGACTTGAGTTCAAAGAAAACAAAATTTCTCATTGGTAACACAATTTTTTATAAGATATATTTAAATGCAAAGTTTTTTTCTTTTTGAAATTTAACCATTGTTACTGGAACATCTTTTTATTCAATCTTTTAGTTATGACATGTAAAATTTTGAAAATGTTACTTTATATTTTGAAAATCTATAAACTTGGTATAAATTTTCTTTTTAAATTTCTTAGTTAAAGATTATTGCAATACAATATTGGCATAGTGATTTTGTTATTTTCTAAACATAATTTAAAAGGTGGGTGAGAAGACACCATCTCGTTTTTAGTTTTTGGATCTTTTTTTTTTTCTTCTTAAACTTTTCTATACTTTTTATATGAATGATTATTGGCTGGAACTTTGTATGGTTGACGTCGACAAGATAAGATCAGCAGCTTAATAATCCTTGCGATGGTTTCTTGAGAATAAAAACGATGCAAAAGTATGAAGCTACACAAATTCATATCATCACTGATTCTATACAAACTTATAACAATATTATACTTACACTAGCTCACTAAACAATATTACGGTCGTGTCTCCTTTTCTAATGGCCATTGACTAGGTAGATCCAATCCGCCTACTAGTAGTCTAAAACTAATTAACTCTATCACAAACCACAAGATCAAAAAACCTAATTTGTCTTTCTGTAGAGAAACCATCACAACTATGTTCTTGCTTCGTGAAAGCATAAAGCATACTCCAAAGTTTATAACCGTCCAGTAGATTTCAATAATCCATCACGAACCATATCGTTTCTAACATGCTAAGGAAAGGATATTCTACATAAAAGCAATATTTGTGACTCGTATCTACTAAAACTATCGATTGTTGCAAGAAAAAAAAAAAAAAGTAATAATATTATTGTTTAACGCTTTCGGTTTGACCGTACTTTCGAAATGAATGTCTAAAATGGACCTCTAAAAATTGATGGATCTTTCGTGTGTCTGCGTCAAATTCAGGGTGCAAAGGGACCCACTTTGGGGTTACCTCCCCAACTCTCTCTTTTCTCATTCAATTAATACCGACTAAATATTTGATTATTCCATTTAGTACATGTACAGTGTTATACTTAGAAACCGTGCATCATCATTGTATAAACCAAATTGCTTACATGTATAAAGGTGATGCATATGTTACAATCATATGCTTTGTTTTGTCTATGTGAGGTGGTGAGTCTTTATTACATTCTGAAAGGGCAAAATTATGTTCATATTATACGACTAATCAAGAAAAGCCAATTTGGCTATTTAGATATTAAACATGAGATTTAAATTTTTACTGGAGACTGTAAATCGTGCTAATATACTTTGATAAGTTTAAAAATGTCCAAATACACGTCTTACAAGAAAAAAACAGACATTCTTGAAAAATAGCCAGTTTTTATTGGCTGCCATTGTGACATTACCTGATGAAATCCTTTCCTTTTTTATTATGGTTAAGAATATAATTTATTCGCAACATGTTATAGAAAAAAGTACTTGAAGCGTGATCTCATGTGGTGTTATATTTCACATTCCCACTAGTACATTGTGCACGGTAGAGATCGGTCCGATAAAAAAGTATTACTTTTTTCTCGCCACAATTAAATTGGGAATCCAAGGTTAGTTAACCCGAAGTTCTTTGAAATATGATAGAATATACATATCACAAATCATTTATTAATCTTGTATGCCTAAAAATAACGTTGAGTTCTTATGTTATACTTATGAAGTTATGATATACACAGTTCTAATATAAAAACTACATAACATTATCATTTCCCATTCCTTAATTGGCGAAGAGATTTTATCGCACTGATGAGTGAGTGGACACATTTCGTAATCGATCTATGAGCACTACAAGAAATTAGGTAGATAGCGTCACTTATATAGTGTCAAAAATTTAAGTGACTCTAATTAGAATCATTTATTAAATATTGACATTTAATTTTTGATTTAACATCACTTAAAATAATTGATATGAATATTAACTTGATTAACATCAATTAAAATAAAAGTGATACAAGTGAATATTGATTTACATCAGTTTTAAAAAACTGACACAAATATATGTATTTACATCATTTACATAACTGAAACAATTTCTCAATTTTATTAGCATCAATAATAAATGATGTTAATATTTACTTCAATTATAAAATGTGATGCAAACAAAATTTTGAGTAAACAACTATTTGTCCCACATCGCTAAACAAAGATGAAGGATAGTAGTTTGCTCATCTATATAATAGCTTCACCCAAACATAATTTTTAATTTATATAAGTTAAGTCATCAATATGTATATTATTTAGAATAATAATTACAAAAATATTTATAATTTCGAATTTAGCATTGGAAAATAATACGAAAATTAAAATTTACATAATTTCAAATGTAATTATTTATAATTGATATAATTATATTATCAACTAAAATATATGATAACCAAAACACATAATAATATCATTTATATTAACTGATGCAATTATTTACTTCATTATATTAATTGATGCAAATGTTTATTTCATTTGTTATAAATGATACTATGTATTAACATCACTTGCAAAAATGATGAAACTAGTAACATCACTTATTTTTAGCATCATAAAACATTAGCGTCACCACTTCCAGAATCATTTATATAAATGATGCAAATTCATTAATATCAATCAATAAATGATATAAACTAATAAAATAAATGATACTACATACCTTATTTCTTGTAGTGGAGGCCATGACCATTACACAATTGATCTCAGAATCATCTCTAGATTTTAAAAGTAAAAGAATCTATTTGTGTTCAGTTTAAGACGATAAAAGCTTCCTAGCTATTTAAACCTATTTTCTTTCTACCTAATAATCATGAACTCGTGGATTTTTGAATATTTATTTATTTCAGTGTCATTACCCACGGTTTCTGTGCTTGTTTTAGTCCATTTAACAATGATTCATGTATCTCACCGTGCATTTCACTTTTTCCTTGATTTTCTTTAAATGGAGACTCTTCTCTCTTTTTTTCATGTGCACTAATTATGAACTCTATATATTCAACAAATTTGAATACGCAAAAGAAACCAATAGAGGACAAGAAAAAATAAAAATAAATTCGAACGGTCATAATTTACAAGCTTCTTATTTATATACATATCATTTTCTATCAGAAAAAATGATTTGACAAATCGAGAAGCTCTACGTGGAATATCGTCAGTTTGTTGTCATTTATTATAATTTAATCATAGTTAATATGGATAGATATGTTACATCATACATGTTACTATTTAATAGTATACATAGCAACTCTAACCATAAAATATTCCCAATTGCGTTGATATAATTCCCATTTTCGTCGGTTCCGATAAACGCAAAATGAATGTTGACAAAGAAAAAAATATATACAATTTGAATAAAGAATTTTACCGAAAAAAATAAAAAAATAAAGAAATAAAGATGGGAACAAATGGTATGGCATTGGATCGTGTCACGCATTTTAACAGACGTGAATGTAAAGAGTGGGATAATTATAAGTTTACACCAAATTTAACACGGTACATGCTTTATTTTTATTTTTTGCCATTGTACATGCTTTTTGTATATATGTTAAAATTGATAACAATAAGTTTTATAACTTAAATTTTTTAGAAGTATTAAAATGAATGTGAAATTGGTAACTGAGCTTACAGCTTTTTATTGTATAAACGGAGAGAAAAGTAGAACAAACAGAACTGGAAATGGAATTGACCAAACGAGAAAGGAGGAAAAAGTCATTTCTTGGGAAATACAGAGATTGACAAAACAGTACGTAACTATAGGCCCAGTGCCTAATCCTGTAATCCATATAATCCAAATGTTGGAAAATTTTGTTAAAATTTTATTTATTAGAAAAATAGTATGTAGATGAAAATACTTGTTGTCCAAAAAAAAAAAAAAGTAGTTCAAAATACTAAAATTGCGTGTTGCACACACACACAACACTGATTATAAACGGAAAATGAAAAAGAAATGGGCCAATTATCTAAGCAGTGATGTATAAGTTTTCTTCTATAGCACTCGATATTTATTCTCAAAGTCAATTAAAGCTGTTATGTTCGTAGAAAAAAAATATACAGACGGTTGATTACGAGCAGTCGGTAATTTCATCCAACCCTTCAATTTTAGTCTAAGTTTTGTACACACTAAAAGCCAGATAATCACATTACTTCTTGCATCTATCGAGTGGCCTAGAAGTTGTTGACATTTAATTGATTTTATTAAGTTTCTTTACAAAATGAGCAGAAAAAAGTAATGTATAATGCACATGCTATTGATATTGGGTTTAGTTTGGGCATTAGATTCAAGGCTTAATAATTATTAACATGATTCTTGTAGGCCCAGTTCAGTTTATTTATTTTGCTCTTTTGGGGTACTTCAACATTTCCAATTTCCAACTTCCAACCTTGGATCTACAAGAATATAGAACCAACAATACTGAAGTCCAACACTAAAACTACAAAACTAATAACATTTGTCGTTTACATTATACTTTTTCAACACCGATAATGTATTCAGTCATCTTTTTCAATTTGCCTTGTTTAATTTCTAGTCTTTACTGAAAATATTAAAAATGTTAAAATTGCTATTTTAATAATATCCTATATTGATCCGTGATGGTAATTCGACCAGATTACATACACGACATATAACATAAATTTGTTTCATATTTTACTGTCCATTGTAATGAATGTGACTGATAGCAGATTTTGAAAACAATATTAAAAGTCACTGGATGCAAACTTAAACCGAAGATAAAATTTCAGCTAGAATTAATACAATCAAGTTCGATGAGAAAAAATGCTAAAATATAGGTTGGGTTATAAGATAATATGACGTGGAAGCTTGCGCATGTTGGTAGGTGAGAAAAACTTCAGTCTTCAACGAACAAGGTTTGGTGGAAATGTTGAATGAGATTAATTAGAAATTCTTTTATAAAAATATAATACTCCAATTTCTGTTGTCGAAAACTTAATCTAACTCAGCCATCAGTTAGTAATACTTACCGAACATGTGATCATGAGTTTCTTCCCTTTTTTTATATATAGAAAACTGTGTTATCTTGCTAATTATACCTGATTTATGTTCGTTACAAACCGATTCTATCGATGCCAAAAAAAAAATATATATAACGTAATAAGACAAAACACAGACAATATACCGAAGAAAAAGGATCATCGAACCACATGAAATTTAACTCATCTCTCAGAATTATTGAAGTTCATCATTGTATTATCACTAACGGCACAACAGTAACATTCCAAATAAAGCTACGACATGGTACACTGATTCTCCAGACAAAATAAAACTCTACCACCATCCCAAAAATAAACAAAAACTTGAAGTGATAAGACTTTTTTCATACACACAAAATCTACAATATGCGTAAAACAGTGCCGATATTCAGTAGTTTTGCTATATCAGTAAAAGTTAGATATCAATATTCTTTGGTGAAACATATTTGGTTATTGCTGATTTTCTTATGGTGGTTCCGAATTTTTGACACTATAGTATATATGAATTATTAAGGGTTATGTAATATGTGTATTACTTAGGGATCTCCTTGTAATTAGTAATTAGCTACACTTTAATTCTTCTGCTGTAATACTATAAATATGTACTCTTTTTCTATCAATAAAATTATCACATTAAGTTTTTACATGGTATCAGAGCATACGCTCCAAAAGATCTAAATTTTTTTTTTCTCTCTAATCAACAGCTGCCACCTTGTCAAACACAAACACATCTGATGCCATTACCCTCAATGCAAACACAATTCTCCATATCAATATGTCGAATGTATCCAAACTCACCAGCACCAACTATGCACCAACTATTTGATGTGGAATTTGCAAGTTCATGCCCTGCTTGATGGACATACACTCTTCAACCATCTCAATGAATCAGCTGTTGTTCCGCCTGTTACCATAACAGCAGGTGACACTGTCTCCTCAAATCCAGGGCATGTTCTCTGGTCTCGCCAAGACAAGCTGATCTATAGCACCCTCCTCGGTGCGATTTCTGCTCCTCTCCAGCCATATGTGTCTCATACAACAACCGCATCTCAGATATGGTCAAAATTAGCATCCACTTATGCCAAACCAAGTCGCGGCCACATCAAGCAATTGAAGGTGCAACTCAAAAACTACATGAAAGGGAACAAGTCAATTGACGAGTACATACAAAAGATCACCACACGGCTAGATCAACTTGCAATTCTTGGGAAATCTCTCGACCATGAAGATCAAGTTGAACTCATTCTTGAAGATCTCTCGGATGAGTACAAAACAGTAGCTGACCAAATTGAAGGAAAAGACACTGCTCCAATTCATAATGGGCCGCATACCTCGGCCCAGACACCCAATTCGTCCAATGAGCCCACTGCTCAACGTACACATGGGTCGCAGCCCACGACCCAGACCCCAACCTCCTCTGCGTCATCGCAATCCACTACCCAATCCTCCCCTGTTGTACAACCTATTGAACCAGATAATCCACCACAACAAGAACCACTCGAAAATCTTCACAAAATGACAACCATAGCTAAAAACAATATAACCAAACCCAAGAAAAAGTTCAATCTTACGGTTTCTCTCACTTGTGCCCAGAACTGGGAACCAACAACATTAGCTCAAGCCATGAAAGATAAAAAGTGGCGAGGTGCGATGTCTGTCAAGTATGATGCACATGTTGGTAATCACTCATGGGATCTTGAACCACCAAACTCAAATCAAAACGTGATTGGATGCAAATGGATTTACACCACAAAGTTTCTTTCTAGTGGTGAACTTGAACGCTATAAAGCTCGACTAGTTGCCAAAGGCTTCACACAACAATACAATATTGATTATGCGGAGACATTCAGTCCAGTTATCAAGTCCACCACAATCCGCCTTGTCCTTGAAGTAGCCACAACTAAAGATTGGCAGATCAAACAACTTGACGTCAACAACGCGTTTCTTCAAGGAGAGCTCACGGAAGTAGTCTTTATGCAACAACCACCAGGATTTGTTGATAAGGATCGACCAGATCATGTTTGTTGCCTTCGGAAACCGATTTATGGTCTCAAACAAGCACCATGGGCGTGGTATATGTCACTGAAAAATTACCTTCTCTCTGCAGGCTTTGTTAACTCGCTTGCCGATGCGTCTCTGTTCATTCACGCCCGAGGCTCCTCCTTCACATATGTTCTTGTTTATGTCGATGACATTATTGTCACCGGCAATGACTCTGCATTTGTTGCTCGTGTACTTGACAATTTTGCAGATCGGTTCTCAATCAAGGATCCAGTTGATCTACATTAATTTCTCGGCATTGAAACCACACGCACAAACCAAGGCCTGCATCTAATGCAGCGAAAGTTTTTTAACGATCTCCTAGCCACAAACAATATGCTCGATGCCAAACCGGTTGCAATGCCTCTTCCCGTGTCTCCCAAACTTACGCTCAACGCCGGCAGAGTCCTTGATGATGCAACACAGTTTCGCTCTGTCGTCGGTAGCCTACAGTACCTCGCCTTTACCAGACCAGATATAAGCTTCGCGGTGAATCGGTTATCGCAGTTTATGCATCGTCCCACATCAAAACATTGGAATACCACAAAACGCGTTCTGCGGTATCTCGCTGGCACCTCAAATCATGGTGTTCTTCTTCGCAAAGACTCACCACTCACTCTCCACGCTTTCTCGGATGCGGATTGGGCATGTGACACCGACAACTATATATCCACCAATGCTCATGTTATCTACATTGGTAGAAATCTGATTTCATTGTCCTCCAAAAAACAGAAAAGTGTTGCTCGTTCGTCTACTGAGGCAGAGTATCGATCGATGGCCAACACGGCATCAGAGGTACGCTAGATTTGCTTCTTACTCTCTGAACTTGGCATTACTCTCCCAACAGTCCCGACCATATATTACGATAACGTTGGTGCAACCTACCTCTGTGCCAATCCGGTGTTTCACTCCAGGATGAATCATGTCGCGCTTGACTACCATTTCATTAGAAATCTTGTTCAATCGGATATGCTTCGAGTTTCACATGTTTCTACGAAAGATCAACTTGCAGATGCCCTTACAAAACCTCTGTCACGGCTGGACTCCAAGATTGGTGTGACAAGAGTCCTTCCATTTTGAGGGGCATATTAAGGATTATGTAAATATATGTATTACTTAGGGAACTCCTTGTAATTAGTAATTAGCTATACCCTAATTCTCCCGCTATAACACTATAAATATGTACTATTTTTCTATCAATAAGATTATCACATTGCTTTTACATGAATATTCAACATAGGAAATCTAGTTATAACTACGCACATGGGTATTGTCGATTCTTCATTTCACGATCAATATTTACAGGTTTTTTTTTATTGAGACTTTGGTAGGTACGGTACAGTGTATATGTATAAATGTGTATATGTATATGCCGCACGCACGAAACGGAGAAAGAGGCATGCACAGTTGCACACGAATCACCCGTGAGTCAATAGACCAAAGGGTTCGTGTAATTGGTTGACACGTGCGAGGCTCTTCTGCTACAGATGTTTTATCAATCAAGCTTTGTCGTAATCCTTAAATTAACTCATCGTTGGTTGCGTGGATTCTCCTCCTCCATTATATATCTTCTGCTATAAGTAGCTTAGGGTTCCTTCTTCAGAAAAATATCTTCTTCTTCTTCTTTTTCTTTTTCCTTATATCATAACTTTAAGAATAATATTGGGATGGTTTATATATATGGTGGGTGGGTATCAAGAAGATGGCGATGAAAAGTGATTGGATTCGATGCTAGACTTGTCAAAGTGAGCAATCTTGTGTGTTGTCATCTTTGTTTCGTTGTCTGTTCGACCTTGGCCTTGATCTCAAAACCCTAACACTAAAATTTTCTTAACCTTCCTGTGATTGATCGGGAATATGATCAAAATTTTTGGTTTCTCAGGTTTTTCTATATGGCAGACACATACTCACACAGTAGTTTTTTTTTATTGAAGGGTATATATATGCTTAAGTGTTTATGTTTGTATTATCGTATACATATGGAATTTTCTTTTCCTTTGCATAAAATCTTAGTATAGGCATGCGGATTTTTCATATTAAGAAACAATTTATATGAAAATTAACGACATGAAGACCAAAGAACTCCGTGTAAAAAGCATTTGGTTGATTCGGTTTGAGGGATAATGTTAACCTATTGAATGTTATAGACATACATGCCTGTGTATATCATATTAATATACATATATATATATTGACGTAATAGAGCTCGATATAGCTAGGCTTTGAAATTGGAATCTGCACATACGCAAAACCAGGATGAGCATACATACGTTAATTTATACATGATTGTTCATGTATCGTGTCGTAATGAGATCAGATGAAAAAAAATAATATATATATATATATATATATATATATATATAATACGAATTTAATAGAATATGTTTGTAATATTTTTTTATTTATCTGAAGATGGATATTTCTCAGAACTAGTACACTGAACAAAGTACAGCATATTAAGAAGCGTTACTTCCTAAGAACTGGTAATTTGCATGTTGTGTTTATTTTTTTCCGTAAAGCTCATGTTAATGTGATTTTAAACAAATTAAAATGAGATATATGTGATGGTAAAGCCAAGGTCGAGCATACAACGAAGATAAGATGGAAACAGATCGAGACTACTCCTTTGACAAGTGTTTGCACTGAATTCAACAACTTTCCTGGGCTTACACATTATATACATGCATGGTTCGATTAGAGAGGAACAATAAGATATAAATTTTGTAATAAAGAAAAAAAAGGAGAGGAAGATCGAGGCATATGGACCTCAAACCCTACCAACCCCCAAAAACCCAAAACCAAACCAAATTCACATCTCTTTGTTTCCTCTCTAAAACCCTTCGGGTAGGTGTGTCTTCGACGCGTGATTCATGTCTTCCCACCGTTCTTTTTACATTGATTTTTGATAAAATTTATTTAAATTTAGATTTTTTTTTTCTCTTTTATATTTTACTTACCTCAATTTGCTTATCCCTAATATATTAAAAGAGAATACATTGCGAAAATAAATTTTCTCTCATGTAATATTATTTGTCATACTGATATGTCATCACAAGGATCACTCTCAAAAAGATTTTCAATTAAGACATAGTTTATTAGACAACATTATACTAGGTGGTAACCATCATCCTGCACGGAGTAAGAAATGTTTATAAGTTTTTGATTATTTGAATAATTGATATTATGTTATATATAAATTTTGTATCAAATTTTTATAATATAAATATCTGAATATTATAATATTTTAACTTTTTGATAAATTTCAAATTTTACGATATTTAAATTTTTGATCAAAATAAATATATCTAATATTTTCATTTTTGTACCAAGTTAAACTATTTTAATTTTTGCAATTTTTAATACTAATGTTTATATTATTTGGCTAAATTATATGCTTTTATTAAAAACCATAATAAACCAAAAATACTTATATATTTGTATGCTTATTAAATTAAGCTTCATACTGTTATAGTTTCTTATTATTTTAGTTCGTTTTATAATATAATTTTTGAACCACCACACATCATTTTTCTAATGTGGGACTTTAAAGATATACATATATTTTTCATCATTTGAGTAATTGATATTCGTTTAAAAAATATCAAATTGTAACTTGTGTAAAAAAAAGTGTATTATTTTTTATTAGATAGATAATGTGATAATTGATATTTTTCACAAAATTTAGTTCATCCAAAAAGTCGAGAAGAAATGTAGTATTTAAAGCAATAATTAATCTGGTATATTTTTCTATTAATGGAAATAATAAAAATATTTTCATAAATTAAATGCTGACTAATATATAAATAGTTGATATAAACTATTCTCTAACCAAATTAATATCAATGACATATTGTGTAATATTTCTAGTAAATAAAACCTTATTTTATAACTATCATAAAATAGTTTATGGTGATGACACATCAGCATGGCAATCTTGTTATTAACACATGAACTAAATGTTATTTTTAAAATGTATTCTCTTTTAATATATAAGAGATTCCATTGCATATTATATCTTATTTTGTTTATAATTATAAAGAGATTATCATTCTTTCTATTTCTTACAAATATATCATATTAATTAGTTTACTTAAATACTATATTTTATTCTCTCATTTTTTGGATGAAATAAATTTTATAAAAACAAACAAATTATCATATGATCTTAATATTAATAAAATATACATTTTTTCTACAGAAGTTGTAGTTTGAATTTTTAAAAATGAATATCAATTAATTAAATGATGAAAATATGAGTGCTTCAAAGTCTCGCATTGGAAATAAAGATGTGTGGGTGGTTCACTAGACTATTATAAAAAAAATGATAAGAAACCATAAGAGTAGGAAACTTGATTTAATAAGTATCTAATTTTATAAGTAATTGTTGTTTAATATAATTTTTTTAATGGAACCATATAATTAAGTACTTATAAAGTTGGATACTTATTTAATTTTTGTAAATTTTTAGTAGTTTAATATGAATTTTTAATAAGCATTCAACTTTATAAGTATTTTTGGTTTAATATGAAATTTTTAATGGAACCATATAATTAAGTACTTATAAAGTTGAATACTTATTTAATTTTTTGTAATTTTTTAATTGTTTAATATGAATTTTTGGTGGTATATTAGGACATAAATAAACACTAATTCTAAAGTCTGAAGACATAAATCATAAATTATAAGTAATTTTAAAGTCTGAATTCTAAATTATAAGTAATTTTGGTTTAATATAACTTTTAGAAAATGGTTTAAGATGCTAAATTTTCACATTATAAACAAAGACAAGAACCAAACAAGGTAAAAAAATATGTCGCATAAAATTTTGAGATAGTTAAATAGAGATATTTTAGTAAAAATATAAATTCAAAAATCATCACCCGGTACAGTGGTACAGTGCAGAGGCGCGAGTCCAATCCTAATATTCTTTGTAACTAATCTCTACGCGGTAGGTTGAAGAAGTGCCCATTTGTCCATTGGAAGAGTTTATATGCATGAAAAATATATTCGTTTCATTTTTCATGTGCAACAATTTAAATAAAAGCAGCGTTTTTATGAAATATCATCCGAGGAGATATTACGCCAAGGTATACAATGTGAACCAATCCGCAAATGTTTCATTCTTTTATTTTATTTCCTAACTACTACATCTTTCTCCAAACTAGAATGCGAGGCAGAGGTAGTTTAGTTAATGACATAAAAGTACCTTTTTTTTTTTTTTGACAAGACATAAAAGTAAATTAAAAATAGTATATCATTGTTGGATAGCAAAAATAAACATTACCGAGATGGAACAACATCTTCAAGTATCTCCAAATATGTACCTTGCCAAGAAAGCTGAAACCAATTAAGTTTCCCATGTTTCACAGTTTCACATTTCACATGCGTTTCGTCTATGTAAAACACTCTTTGAAAGTAAACGAACAATTCATCACCGAATAAAAAACCAAGAAGTGTTTTAAGGTAAACATAAAAACAACAGAGTGATGATTCGAAATTAATTAGTAGACAAAAATATAAGTCATGAATGGTATTCTTAGCTATTAACTGAATGATTGAACTGTTAATACTATTTGCAATGGTGAATAATATTTGCGATGGAAAAATAGATGAATGAAGCATTTGTTATATATTTAATATATACTTGAACAAGATGCAGTGAACTATCTTATTCAAGAAATAAATATAAGGAACTATCTTATTCAAGTATTTAATACTTGAATAAGATTTAGTAAAGCTAAAACAAAAAAAGAAAACTACCATGGTTCACTTTTGTTTCAATTAATGGAAAAAGAAACGAAGGTACAAGAGATGTGCCATCTTCAAATTCTTTGTGCTAACATCAATGGAATTCCATAGCCGAACCAAGTGCTACATGGGAAAAAAAAAGATGCAGTGAGACTATTTTGTGAAAGTGCTCCGTGCTCGTCAAATAGTATGTTGATTTTTCACATATTTGTAACATGATTCTAACGTGCATATAGTATAAGTCACAACATTCATTATTGTATTTATATAAAAAAAGGATGGTTTACAAAAGATTGCTAGCTACCAACCTGTTTTGCCGTCGGTTTCAATTAACAACAACCACCACTTCTCAAATGGTCCTTTCGGTTGTATGAAGTTAGGTAGGCTCCGTCTGTCAAAGCCCATTAGCCCAACTACAACCATTACACATTAATAAGAATATTGTACATTAGCAACAGTTTGTGGTCTGAAACAAAAACAAAACCCAATTTTTTTGAAAGAAACTAAGAAATAGACAACTTTTTGGTAAGTTAAGTTGATTTAGTCTAATCCATTTTCCATATCAGTTATGGTGATTTTAGTGTCCAATCTTTTACATTTTCCATATTTTCATGCGATTATTATATATCATGACTTGTCTGATTTGGACAAGTAAAGTAAAACCCATAAAAAATCTCACAATTTCCCATTAACATATTTAAATCCACGTGTCTCGTTTGCATATGACGTGACCGTCCTTTCAATCGGAGCCGTCCAATCTAAAAATATCTAAAGCCATTTGTGGATAATATGTGCCTTGTAACCATGTTCCGGAACGTTCTTGAGACGAGATATTTTTGGAAACCCAAAGCTTCTAGAGTCTCTCTTTTTTGGTAAGATTCTTCTTCCTTATAACCGCCATTGAAGTCACCTCTCCTGGTTTATATAAACCTTAGAAGCTAAACAACTAGTCTCCTGCGTTGTGTAATGCCTTTGAGATTATATTATATATAGAGTATCAAAACCAATGGATTTTGGAATCAAGCAATCGTCTCCGTCATATTACGAAACTCTCGGCGTCGCCGTCAACTCTTCGGCTGAGCAGATACGACGAGCCTATCGCAAATTGGCTATGGTGAGTCATCGTTCCTTCTTGTTATGGAGAAGTTGAATATTTTCGTAGAAGAAAGATCAAAAACCAAAGCAATGTGTTTATTGACACTATCTTCTTCCTTGGTTCGGTGAAGAGATGGCATCCTGATCGGTGGACGAAGGATCCTTCTTGTTCTGGAGAAGCGAAAAGAAGATTCCAGCAGATTCAAGAAGCTTATTCTGGTACGGATCTGTTTAGACTTTTTCTTTTTCTTTGTTTAATTCAAAAAGAAGATTCCAGCAGGTTCAAGAAGCTGACATTGTTGTATGGAAACAATTTTTGTGATGTTTAGTTTTGTCGGATCAGAGGAAACGAAGCTTGTACGATGCAGGACTCTACGATACTGAAGAAGATGAGGTATAGATATTTTCAAATCGCTATTTTGAAGATGTGCTTATAAATCGACAAAAACGCTGATTTGTTTTGTGTTTTGGTTTTAAAAGGGTTACTTTGATTTTGTTGAAGAGATGGTCTCACTCATGGAACAGACGAGGAGAGAGGTAATTTCCGGTTTTTTGGCACTTAGGTTTACATTTCTTTATTTCTTTCTTCCTGCACACGTTAACGGGCGTGATAATGGTTGCGTGCAGGAAAAGCAATACAGCTTGGAGGAGTTGCAGGCAATGGTTGATGACATGGTTTATGAGTTCCAATCAGAACCATTATTCCAGAATCAATCAGAACCGTTGTTCCAGAATCATACCATGGAAATGAAATTCGACCTGAACCAACCGGTAGATTGGGCTTCACAGATGTCTCTACCATTTTCAAGCTTTGATTTCTATCCTCAGAGCAGCTACTGTAAGTAGATCGAGATAACGATTTGGAGGGGGAAAAACTCAAACTGTTGAGTCACGCAGATTTTGATTCGTTTGTCGCGGGCAACTGGGCAAGTGACTTAAGAATCATTTGTTCTAGTTTTTAGCTTCAAAATCTCACGTTTTGTGACAGCCGTAATGGTCTGACTTGTGAGACAAAGAAACAGAATGTGCTCTAGGGTTTACACGTTTTGCTGTTGTTGACAAGTAGCTCAGGGAAGTTTCTGTAGAATTGTGAATAATGTTCGTTTGAAATGGATCGGCTTGTCTTGCCTTTTTCTATTACTTTTGTATTCAAAGAACTTTGTTTCATAAAAAAAAAAAAAAAAAAAACAAAAACAATGGCACTTGGAAAAATCTTTAAGTAAAGAGAAGACAATGGGCTTTCATAGCCCAAACCCAAACCTCTTGTCTTGGCTTGTAGCAATTTTAGTAGCCAATTTCGATGTTGGCTCAAGTTCTTATTCCGGTCCATTTAGTCGGTCGGTGCGTAATGCGTATCATCTTTTTTTTTTTCCAGCTTTGGAATATATGCGTAATTGATCATGTTCTTTGCATATAAGTAAGGAAAAAGTTGCAGGAAAAGAAGAACGAAAAAGGAGGCTTCATCTAAATTCAAATGTTCTGAAAGTAAATCGTTGGATTTTAAGTTGTAGTAAATTGTTAATCAAAAGTAAAATCTTGTAGTGAAATCTGTGGACCAACTTGGCTAACGTGTGGCTTCAAAACATATGACATCGTTTTCTTAAATATTGATAAAAGTTAATTTCATTTATTCTCACTGCATGTGCAACGACTACCAAAAGAAACAATTTTCGGAATAAAGTATGTAGACCCTGTTCTATAGTTTTTACCGAAACCGTTAGGTTTCGTTTTCTCTCTAAAGATAGCGCAATACAACACAATTAAGAGGTGGCTTCTGTATCCTAACATTTCTCTACTTTAAAACTGTGATGTACGTCGACCTCCCTTTTTTTTTTTGTGATGAACAGAAGTAATCTTCTAGTTTTCCTCCTTTATTTTGTATGTTATTTTAAGAGTTTTAAAAATAAAAGATGTAAAAAAGGTCTCATGGGCTGAATCATGATTAATCTATAATCGATGTCATGTGAAACAGGAAACTGAGAATTCAACTTGATTGATTGACAAGGATAAAGCAGGAACAAGTAAGAGATGATTAGGTTATACTAATCTAATGCAGTGCACCAACACTAAGAGATGAGATTATTTTCTAATCGCAGTTTTGCCTACTTTTCATGTTTTTATTAGAGAAAGCAACCGATATTTCACGCTTTAGCAACAACGTTTACGATCAATCATTGTGTCATAAAAACCTTATTACATTTTGGTAACAAATAATTGGGAACCTTTGCGCTTTAATAATCAGGATAATTTATTTTTGGGTGGACGACGGTGCATTATAGACTAATAATTCCACTATTGTTCAAATTTAATTATATTTTGAGCTAGCAATACGGTTATACGAATATGGTCCATGAGGGACCCCTGAATTTAAGCTCCAACTCACATGTAAACGCCGATAACACAATCGAATGTATTCTATAATCTTTCTTTCTTTTTTTGCATAATGTAAAGTATATACTTTTTAGAATTAATATTCTTTATAAATGAATTTTTTTTTGTTTTTTTTTTATAAATCACCAAAATATACAGCCTTGAAGATGTATATCACAATCAGTCCCATGCAACTGCTTACCAAACAAGACCACTTTCATCAAGCTAATATATCATTTTCACGTCTAAAAAAAACAGAATCCACAAAAGCTCTCTTTATTCAATTCTCAAGATGCCGGAGAGAACTCACCGCTTAAAATCTATCACCGTCACTATCCTCACGGTGATCGTGTTTCTCGCGTTCCCGATGATGATCAAAGCATTAGATTCTTCAGCCAATAGAAAACTCCAAGACGATCCAATAAAGTGCACACCTTGTCTCCAGACTCCTCCTCCTCCGTCTCCTCCACCACCGTCTCCTTCTTGTCCTCCACCACCGCCGCCTCCTTCACCGCCGAAGAAGTCTTACTGTCCGCCGCCTCCGTCAACTTACATATACATGACGGGTCCACCCGGAGAATTGTATCCCGTTGACCAACAGTTTGGAGCGGCTGCTGGAAAAAGCTTCACGGTTGTGAAGATCTCGGGTCTGATCACCTTCGGAGTTATGTGTTTCTTGATGAACATGAATTGATGAGTTTTGAATGTTTCTTGTGTGATCGTTTCATAGAATCGTTTCATAGATTCGTTTACTTTAACGGATGGGTATATGTTCCACAATCTACATACGCTTAGTTATTGTCCGAGAAATGATCGATTGTGGATTATTATGTTTGTCTTTTAAGTTAGGATCGATGTTCATCATATTTCGTTTGTACCAAGAAGTTATAACGGATATGATTATAAAATTATTTGAAGTGTTTACAGAGTTATGAATTCTATAAAATATATGGTGTCACTCCTCATCTTAATTTAGGTTGATTCTCAAAGTGAATGTTTGCGGAATGATTAAATAAAATGTCTTTAAATAGAAGTTATACAAACTTGCAATAGTAAAGAGTTTAAAAGGTGAATTTTTTTATGCCGGTAATTTCTTTGTAAAGTTAGGAAGCAAAATAAAGTTAAATACGTCGCGAATATTTGGATTTAAAAGGTATATACATCGATGAAGAGTTCAAGAAAAAGTCAAAATATTTTTTTGTTGTCAACGTCAAAAACTCAAAAAACTTAATAAAAAGCTAAAGAAATATAAGCAAAGGGAGGTTCGTGGAATAAATAGATTAGTACTGTTTTAATTCGAGACCTCCCATGAGAGAGCGAGAGAAACAGACGAAGTACTAATTCTATTTGGGGGTTTCACGGTTTCAACAAAACGTAGGTCCGAAGAACCGACCTTGACATGACATGTACAACGCTAGCAAAATCTTCGCCATAAATTTTCTGAATATATTTTGCAGATTCTGAATATGTTTTCTTACGGATGCATGTATTCTTTTTTATAACCTTTGTATTGGCTGATGTGAAATATGTTTCTTCAATAACGTAAAACCTAATAAAGTTTCATACTAATTCCCAAATTAATGTCCAAATTCTGTAAGAAATTAGGGTTTTTATAATAAAATCGTCTAAACCGTGTATGATAGTTGTACTGAAGAACTAATAGAATATTATATTAGATAAAACGGTCCAAACAAAAGAAATTGCATCTGTTTTGATTAGATGATTACAAAACCGTGAACTATATAATAGAGAACTCAGATTCTGCATATGTATGGTCCTAATCCTATCGTCTTTTTTTTTTCTGGTCTAAGGTCTATTGACTATTGTCTTTTTTTTTGTCATCTAGGATTTTATTAAAACGAAAATATTACAAGGTGTTACACACCTATCCAAACTTACGAAGCCCAAAAAGGGAGACTATGCCGGCAGAAGGAGTTTTAATTCCCCGGAAACAAAGCCGGCAAGACAGTAAAGTCCTCCGGAACCAAAGCCCCAACACGGGGAGACAAATATAAACCAACTAAAACAAAGCTAAAAACCTTAATCCGAAACCACAAAAACTTCAAACGAAAAGAGCAAAGAGCATCAAAAATCACTAGAAACAACCGGAGCAAACATAGAGGTGAACTTGGTCTTCAGACGAACTATTGACACTTACCTGAGCCCTCCATCCACGATGACAAAGTCCCACCACGATTACAGAGTCAGACCTAAACACTAACCGAGAAGAAAGAGCCACCTTGCTCGAAGACGCACGAAATCCCCATCGACGCAGACAAAGGAGCGGTGACCAGAAGCCAGACTCTTCTCAAGGGGATACTAACCCTTAACAACCTCACCCATCCACCACCAAACTGCTTTAACCGTAATTGAAACCAATGATCAGAAATGTCGCCCTCATAAGCTAGAACCAATCGAAGTCTTTAAGGATTCAAACACTCTGAAAAGACAAACACCCAACAGCTGGACTAACAGGAGAGAAACAAGCCTGCCGCAGCAGGATCGATGCCAAAAGGAAGGCCAACAAATCGAAGGATCCAGAACAAAAGAACTAGATCACAAAACCGACAAGAAGCGCTTCAATGGAGCTGAAAAAACAGAGCGGGGAAAGAGGCAACCACCAACTACAGATAACACACAAGAAGAACGACTACACGAAGAGCAGAAAGAGCCGAGAAGCGAAGCTAACCCAAACGAAAGATACCCCGAGATCCCACCACCAAAACCCAAAGCCAGACAGAAGCGAAGAGAAACAGAGCAATAGGGACCCGAGAAACCAACACTAACCAGCCAAAACCAGAAGAGGGAGCAACCGACAACCCGAGAACTCCCGGAAACACCTCAAAAGAACAAAGGCCAGCCATACCATCCAAGCTCCAAAACGCCATCCGCGAGTCACAAAACCAGATCTACAAACAGCAAAAGAAAACTAGAGACACAGGGGTCCCATTTCCGGCGGCGGTGAGAAGCACCGCCCACCGGAAAGGGAGATCGAAGGAAGCAAAGAGGAACGGCGGCTAGGTTAAAAAACTCAAACGCAATCGCCCAAAAGAAGGCTTACTATTGACTATTGTCTAATGTCTACTTTCTTAGCGGTCCGTAAACTGTCGTTTTCATTAATATAAAGCTCAGTGAGTTCTACTTTTATTTTACAAATTTACTTTTCTTTTATTTTGGTTCCGAAACATTCATTCCGTGCAACAAAAAAAAATGAGATAAGAAATTATTCATTTTCAATTTTATATATATAACATCATTAACATTGTTAAACCAGTTTCACTTCGATTGGTTGAACTAATTAACTACACCTATAATTGTTAAAAACACGTAGTATTGAAGTACTACTATGACATAAAAGCTGGTTAAAACTTAAAACCATCGCCATAATTTAATTAGCATATACGATTTCATTTGAATCAAGATATCTAAACACCACACATCCCACCATACCTCCTTGACTATTCCTTAATCACCTTTTTTAATTAAGAGAATAAATAAAAGGAAAGGATGGAAGAGAAAAAAACAAGAATCAGCAAATGAGCCTCCCTTTTTCTCTTTTCTTTACTTTCCAAAGGCTTTCCATAGTATAATTTGAAATAATTGAGCAAATCACAGCCTGGGCTTAATTATAGCTTTTATCATCTACCTACTGATCACATAGTAGCTCCCTTCTCTCTACACTATACACATGGGTACAAATATATGACGTGGCTTTTCTCATGCCGTGTGTAAGAATATTCTCTATGTGGTCCTCTTATAATTGGGAGTTACAACAAAATGGATAACCATTTGGTAACTCTCCAAGATAGCTATCACTGTATATCATATGATACTAGTTAATTTGTAATTATTATTTGTTATTAACCACCATAGAGTATATATATATAGAGATTTAAGCCAGTTTTTGCTTTGTCTTAATAGTGATTAACTTGACCTTTTAAAACCCTCTTGTTCACAACCTGTGGCTGTTGTGCCTTATCTGAACTGGATGTCAAATCAAAAGTTCTCTGAAATATGCCTGAATACTACATTTTGAGCCACAATACTTTTATCATAATTTTTAAGAAACTTGTAAATATTTTCATTAACGTTTCAAAAGTTTATAATGATATTTTCACATAGCCATATAGCTGGAGATTGGAAAAAGCTAGAACCACTGGCTGACCGGACTGGACCATTATTTCTCTCCCAGTCTGTTGCTTGTTAATATCTGGTTATAGCAAAAATTGAGCTATCTAACAATAAAACGAGCAACTTGAATTTTACATCACTAAACGAAGTAAAGTGAAATTTACACGTTACGTACAAATATAGTTATCTTTGTTATTTCTGTTTTTTACGTATAAATATAACTTAAGATGCTAATTTACAAAATGAAACAAATACCAGCCAACATTTAGGTACTTTTAAGTCTTTAAATAGTTGAATAGTACCAATCTATCAAGCGGCGGTGACTTGGATAATTATCTTTACAAGAGACAATATTATACAGCCAAGTATCATAATTTACAAGACAACAAGTGTATCGTAGCCACAAGACACGTTAGATCTCATTGACCTTGTTAGTTGTTAGTCGTCGTTTTTATTTAACACTTTTATCACACTAGTCTTTTGCCTTAACTCACAAATAAATAAATAAATAAATAAATATAATTTTAAAACACTCACTTAACGATTTCCACTCAGACTTACAAGAAGAAAGACAGAAAAAGAAAGTCTCAAACTTCTCTCTCCCCCTCCTAAGCATGTTTTTTTTTCTTAACCATTAAAAAATCTTCCATAAGAAAAAAAGAGGAAAACAATGGCTATGAGTAAACGTTCCCGTCTTCTCTTAAGTCTATCGTGCGTTGTTTCTCTTGTGAACTTCCCGTTCTTAACAATATCGGAGACACCGTGTCCGTACCCTTGTTACCCGCCGCCAATAGCCGGTGGCTCCACTCAGGTGACTCAACCGACCGGTTATTACCCTCAACCGACAGCATATTATCCTCCTCCGACGGGGAATGTACCGAATTACCTTTCTCCACCGTCTGTCGGAGATAATTCCGGCGGCGGATATTACTACGGTCCTCCACCGCCGGATCCTATCTTGCCTTACTTCCCGTTCTACTACAGAAAACCTCCTCATCAGATGGATGAGTCGTCATCTTCATCTGTCGTCCTGAAGTCGACGGTGAGGAGGATCGTAACGGTGGCAAATCTTGTAGCGGTGCTTGCGTTTCTTTTGGGTAACGTTTTGCTTACGAGTTAAATGTAACTTTTGTTGGTTGGAACTTTATGTTAACACTATAAATGAAGTGGCGTGGAGGCTGTGGAATATGCTCTAGCTCGTGTAAATTATTAATTATGGCTATGCATTTTCAACAAATTAGAAAAAGGGTTTAACCTATAGGCTAAGAAATTTATTATTTCATTTTAGAAAAAGTCATAACGTGAATTAATTGCAAACCAATCAAATATTATCGTAGTGGAGTTTTAGATCTCTTTTGTTTTCAAACTATTAAAAATGAAGCTGCACTTGATGTAAAAAGCCACTTTTTGTTTGAATTATTTTTACATTCAATTCCAAAAAAAAAAAAAACCTGTATTCTTTCATGTTTAATCATTGATAATCTCTTTAAAAATAACCTCAATGTTGTTATTGTCGCGGTGCTTAAGTTAGGATAAGTGCAGTGCAACCAATGTGGAGAACGTCACTTTCGGTTGGTGACTTCGTAGTGGGGGTTATT
Source organism: Erythrophleum ivorense (assembly GCA_026724425.1). Lineage (NCBI taxonomy): Eukaryota > Viridiplantae > Streptophyta > Magnoliopsida > Fabales > Fabaceae > Erythrophleum > Erythrophleum ivorense. Next base: position 2,025,799 of record JAIUCV010000077.1, on the reverse strand, counting down.
GAGTGGACAATTGCAATTAAAATACGTTATATGACTTTTCTTTCTATAATAGTTCTAACACAAAAACACAAATTTTCAAAAATACACTACTCCTTTGTAACCCTTTATAAACTTTGAGTTTATGATTGTCACTTTATGATTATGTAGCACATAAAGGTATTTTTGAGTATTATCTTTTTTTCTTCCCATTAAACATGCTTCAGAACTTGCCAAGTTATTGTTCTCTGTTTTAAACCAAACAACTCGGTTTCAACTTCCAACAGGCTACAATATTCTAGTAATTCTACATTGTCGACAGAAAAATATCTGTTTTCCAATTCTTTTAAGTTTTTTTTTTTTTTTTTTTTTTTACCTGGATGATTGTTTGGTTTGAATCAAGATTTAAAATTGAAATAAATTTATGCATTTCTTTAACATTAAGTATACAATATTCAGAGTTTTCTTATTGGTTAAAGTACTTAGCAGAGTAACAAATTTCAGCTTAAGATAACAATAAACAAAAGCAGAGGACGATGATTGACCGCAACAGAACGCAACGCAGCTAACCGCTCTTTCGAGCACCGATCTTCTGTTTTGTTTTAACCGCCACAAAATTACCCTTATGCAAATCCAAATCTTTAACCGCACTCTGTTTTTTATCACCTACCATTACCTTCACCGTTTTACTTTCCTCAAAACCGTGTTTATAACCAACTCTTGTGACCGCTCTGTTCGTAACTGAAGCTGAGGTCGTATGTCGCGGTCTTGATAGTGCGACTTTAGATGGCTCGGTCTGAAAATGTTTAAAGAAAGAAAGTTTAGAGTATTAAGTTGATCTGCTTTGCTACTTTATTGGTGTTAAAAAAGATATATTTATAGTACTAGCGACCAACCGAAACATATACCTTGTTGTGAGACACCGGTTTAGCACCGGTGTTGTAGAAAGAAGGCATTGGTTTTGCCTTAAAGTTGAGGCTTTTCCTGAATTGTTTAATCTCAGTTTCCGCCTTTTGCTGCAACCGTAATGTTAGCTCTTTTGTTAAGTGTTAAAAAAGACATGTGATGTTTAAATTTACAAAGAGACATGGAGATGATGATGATGATGGTACCTGAGTTTTTGCCTGAACCTGGTTTGTCTCTGTTTTTTTAGCATGTATTTTCTCTTCCAATTTCGTATAGAACTGTAAAAAAAAAAAAAAAAAGTTTCCTGAAACAGTAGTTTTAGTATAACCAATAAAAATGGCAAGTCTTGGTAGAGAAGGAAGACCTCTTTTCTCTTCTCAGCTCGTTCGCTACTTTTGAAACGGAAACCAGAAGCACTTGTACTCATCTCTAACTTAGCAGAATAGTTACTACTCTTGCACCTGCACGTGAAACCGTTAGATTCTTGAAGATTATTACTTTTAAAAAACTAGATTGGTCTTAGTATTGGACCTGTTTGTAACAAGAGGAGTTCGATTCTCGGTTTTTTTCGCTGTTGGAGGTCGAGATTCAACGGTTTTCTTCGGTCTCAGATCCTTTTGGCTGCCACAAAACCCAAGAAGTCTTGAGTAAAGAGAAAAACTGACCAAGTTATGCACAACATTTTCTCTATGGAAAGAAAAGTAAAGTACCTCTTGGCATCTACATTGGTTTTAGAACTAGTACTTAAAGAAGAACACTTTGTCTTCCTAGAATCAGCTTTTGGAGTTACATCATGTCTCTTTGTAGAATCTTTAGTCACACTCAAAGCATGAGAAGTGCTTTCCAGAGGCTTAGGTCCAGAAGCAGAGGAGGAGGAAGGTGGTCTTTCCGTAACATCAGATGCCTATGGACCAAGAACACATAAAATTTAAATCTCTGAATGTGTCACAACGCAAAAACATCAACAAGGTATAATCTCACCTTTGTAGGAACATCTTGATCGATTCTTGATTCTGTTTCTTCATCTCCATCTCGAACCTCAATCTCTAGTGGCTTCTCAGGGAGCCCAAGATCCTCCTTAGGAACCTCTGAAACTTCACCACTGTCCAAAGGAACATCAAGAGTCGTCCCTCCTTCTTCATCAAGCTCAATCACATCATCTGAATTCACAACAATCTCATCATAGCTCACACCACAACGATCACTTCCCTCATCGTACTCACATTTCTCTTGTTCATGGATGTCTGATTGACTAGTGTTATCAGAGAAACTCTCATCATCAGATCGATAATCCTCGAAAATTTCAGTTCCATAGACAGCGTCACCATCATCATCTGGTTGACGTACTCCCCAAGTCTGATGAGATTCAAGAGAATCCGGAAATCGGATACCTTTCTTCTTGAAATGAGCCTCGAAATGTGCTTTCATCTCAGTAACAGAGCCAGGTTTAGAGCACTTGTCTACTTCTTCAAGATACCTATTGTGAGAGAAAGATGATCTCTTCTCCCATGACAAACCTTCCTTCTCGAATCTCCCAAACGATACCGATCCAGAGTGTATAGAATTCGTCTGCATCCGAGATTCATAAAACTATGCTATATTAATCAGATCATTTAGACGAACTAATCCAAAGCACCATACTAATATTTTCATTTTCTTCCCTTAGTTCTATTTTAAGTAGTGAGACCATAATCAAGAAATAGCATAATCTAAAGCTAAAAAAATAATAAAAATCAGTAGAATTGAAGGAAAACAAGTAACTGAGTTTCAGGCAAGAACATTGGGGAAGAAGTTACCTGAAAACTAAGGTTAAACGGGTCTTGAATCTCGCTTCCTGCCATTGTATCTCAACTAAAAATGTTCATGTGAGATAGAAAATATTCAACTATTGAAGATGTAGAGAGGAAGAAGAAGAAGAAGAATCGAGATTGGGAGACGAAAGGGTGAAAGAATCATGTCATGTGCTTTTGTTTCCTGTTTTTTTTTTGTCTTCTTGTTCTCGTCAGAGTTTGGTCACGTTCTCCGTTATCACGCCCGTTTATTTCGGGTTTTTGGGGTTACATGATCGACGGTCCAGATGATTTGCTTTAAAGCTTAGACGGCGGTTTTATCTTCTGACTGCAGATGTGGATCGATTTTTTTTTTTAAAGTGGCAGGTTACGCCACGTCATTAACCCCACTACATATTTTTGTTATTTTTTTTCTTTAGTCTATTGAATAATTTCTTTATTCTAAAGTTTTTATTTATATGTTGACGAATAACATATTCAATAAAATCAGTGGTCTTTGGTCTCCTTTTTGTTTAGCCGCCGCTGTCACTCTTTGTCCCCTCCGATCTCCCTTTCCGGTGAGCGTGTATCTCACCGTCGCCGGAAAAGGGACCCCCTTTGCCTCTTGTTCTTTTTGGCCGTTGGTTTTAAGTTGTTGGCGGATGACAGTTGTGGAGCTTGGATGGTGTTGCCGGCCTTGTTTCCGGCGAGGTGTGCTGCTGGTTTTGGTTGGTCAGTGATGGGATTTTCGGATTCTCTTGCTCTGATTCGCCCTGCTTTGGTTGGGCTTTGGGTCGTGGGAGCGGGATTTCCGGGGATCCTCCGAACTTTCGTTTAGAGGGTTTGATGGCTGCTTCCTTCTCCGGTCAGTTGGGTTGATCGTTGTTTAGGGCTTCTTTGTCTTTGGCTTCCTCTGTTTTTCGTTTAGCCTTCCCTTTTGTGCCTCGAAGCCTTTTCCTCTTTCCTTTGATTGGTTCCAGCTTCTGAGTTTTTGTGGTCCTCGATTCAGTCACGGTTAAAGCAGTATGGTGGTGGTTTGGTGAGAGTTTGAAGGGTTAGTATCCCCTTGAGAAGAGTTTGGTTTCTGGTCACCGCTCCAACTTCAGCGTAGAAGGAGGTTTCTCGCGTCTTCGAGTAAGGTGTCTCGTTCTTCTCGGTTTGTGTTTCAGTCCTGCTCGGTCATGGCGGTGGGTCTACGTCATCGTGGATGGAGGGTTCAGGTTAGTTTCTTTGGTTCTTATGAAGCTCAGTTTCACCACTTTGCTTGCTCCGGCTGTATTTTGAGTCTTTTGATGCTCTTTGCTCTTTTCAGTCAAGTTTTTTAGGATTTTGGTTTGAGGTTTTTAGTTAGTTCCCCGTCTGTGGGCTTAAAGTTCCCGTCTGTGGACTTTGTTTCCCGTCTGTGGGCTTTGTTTTGGGGGATATATCGTTCTTTCTCCCGCTTGTGTGTTTGTTCTTGTTCCAAAACCTTCAGATGATATAAAAAAAAAAATATAAATGTGAAAAAAAAAAAAAAAAAAAAACATATTCAATCAATGTTTTCTTTTACAGTTGCGCGTATCTTCATCATAATTTTTTCCACAACTGTTATTACGGCTTCTACTTTTATATTGGTTGTAGACTTGTAGTTGAATTGCAATTTTTATGAATAAAATCATGTGGAATAGTCAAAATTTCACAATCATTCCACTTATTATATTTATTTCACAGAGAAAAAAATAATATTTTATAAAAACCATAAGACTATAACTGGAAATCATTTGTAGGAATGTACCAAATTAAATCAATGGAAATAAATAGAATGAAAATAGATGGAATAAAACAATTAACTGAATGGAATGGACAAATTTATATTATTAACTGAACTAAAAAATAAAATTTGATTTTTCAGTAAAATCCGGAAAATTATGATGAGTGTTTTTTTATGGAATCAAATGATGAGACTCATTCTATACATTTTTATCCCACATTTTGATAATCTGCTTATGGCCTAAGTAATAAATGTAATTTTTACTGTTCTATTTAAGTTTACTTCATTTTTTCTTATATTCCATTATTCTATAGCTTATACCCATTGATGTTATGTACTTTTCACTTAATGTATTTATGTCTTTCCTACTATATTTAATTATAATCAACAGTCAATCATCTCATCCTCACTAAATTGTACAAATACCGTTCGTAATATTCCCACAAAACCGTAAATGTTTGAATACTATGATATTTTGGTCTTCTGTTGGATTGTCCAAGAGGTATACAAAAGTCTCATTCATTGATGTTCGTCGTCATCATCTTGAAATTGCTTGAATAAATATCTCAGTCTTCCATTTACATTAAAAACCTGAAATAAACTGTAATAATTTATAGTAGCGGTTCACTTGTAAATTCGCTTGATAAAGACGTACAATGACATTGTTATACTATTTTTTATTTGATTACAAATATTAAAGATTTGCATATATTTTCCATTAAACAATATAAATAATATATTAAACAATTATTATAAAATATTTTAAAAATCTAAAACCGATATAAATATTTTGAAATTAATTATAGAATTTTTTTTTTCAATATGTAAGATTTTTTTAACATATTTATTTTTATATTAATATATAACCAATTAATTTTTTTAACATAAATTATATAAAAGTATTTATTATAAAATATTTTAAAAATTGAATACTGATATAAATAATTCAAAATTAGTGATACAATTTTATTTTCAATATACAGGATTCTGAATATATATAAATGAATATATAATGAATTTAATTGTAAACATGTTTTTTTCTAATAGATCATTAGATACAAAATTATAAATTCATTTTACTGTTCTAACAAATAATAATTGAATTTGTATTCGAGATTTTCTAATTATATGATGATGTCGCCAATAAATATAGCATCGTATATGGAAGTCGTCTAATTATGAGTAGATTCAAATATTTATTATTTACACATATTAATAATAAATTGACCTATAAATCAGCCATAAATTATCATGTTTTTGAGCAATAGTTTTATTTAATACATACTGAACTTAACATATATAATGTTAGCAAAATTGAATTTAATTTGATAATATTTCTTTTGTTTCCAAAAGATGAAGAAAAAATATCATACCATATTTAAACGTAACGTTTAAAACAATACATACAAGCTTATCAATTTTTAAAATAATAACAATTTAAATGTAGTCATTTGATTTGTTATTTTAATTATCTTATTATATTGTAGTCATTTGATTTTTATGTCTCTCACTTAATTTTATGATACATAATCTATGACTACAGTTAATACTTTATTTATTTATTTACCTTTTTATAAAATTATTTAAAATGTTTAATTTTCACACGATAAGTATCAAACCATCAGATTAATATGTGGCATAAGATTTTGAAGTTATATATATAAACAATCTTTAAGTTATAAAATATTGGAGTAAAATATTAATCCATCTAGGGCGCGGGTCTAACACTAACACTAGTAACACTAGTCTACTAGTGTAAAACTATAAATAGTTAGGTTTGCACAATAAGACAATTGGGCCTTATTAAACAGATTCACTTGGATTTCGGTCAAAAGCTGAGTTGAGCTTTTATTAAATGACAAGACACATCAATCTGCTTATAGATACACTTGCTCGTTATAAGGAATCTGCATCAGTTAAGTTTGGTAGAGGATGCATTTCAAAAGTGGGCTTAAAGATAACAATAAAACTGGGCTGGGTGTGACTGGGAATGAATATAGAGGAATGGTTTTTCATATCATATCTCCAAGTGAATTAAGAGCAACTTCAATATGGAAAAAAGGAAATTTCGAAGTGTTCATATGATTCATATAGTCTTTGAGATACAAGTATCCAAATCTTCAAAGTTGCTCTCGCTCTTACATGGATATTTAAACATATATGCTTTAACTTTAAGCATACAGTTCAGTTTCTTGGAGATTGCCAAGTGAACGAATGGTTTTAATGACACTTGGTTTGCACCGTACCTGCTATACTAGAGTCAATTGTCAGAATGTAAAGTAAATCGTTCAATGAGAGGTGTAGATGTTCTCTCCGAAGAGTGTTGTCATCTTAGGCTAATTAGGGAGCTTTGACGTTTATTCCACGTTTATCGGAGAGCTTTTCTGACGACATATCATACATCCACGTATCGATTCGTGATTCATTTTATTCTAAAAAATGTAAAACCCCTCCAACAATATACATTGCCTTAAAAAAAGTCATATATGACATTGAAAAAGAAAAAAAAAGTGGAGGGAACCAAAGATAATGTGAGGAAAAAGAAGCCAAAGAACATGAGCATAACAACAAGTACATCAAACCAAACTAATGCCGGGGTACACTTGTATTTGCCTTTACATTCCTTTGTTTTTTCCCTTCTAAACTATACACTTCTTTAATTTGCCTTTGTAAAACTGTAATTCTCTTTTTAAATACCAAAACAAAATAACTAACCACATTATTAATTTATTACCATCAAGAAAATCTACTTTCTTTGACGACAAGAGAATGGCAACATGATATTTTCGAAAGTGTGTCGAGAATTACCCAAACCAAAACGAAAAGAAAATATATCACAAATGCGAAAAAACTTAAGATGATTAAATTCACTAACCAACAATAAGAAAAATTAAGCTAAATTCCGTTAATAGAGGAGTTTAATATACTTATTTTCGTGGTTACCGAACATAAAACGAAGATTGGAGTTGGAGTTGGCATTGGCATGGGTGTGTTGAGGCAGTGTGAATGGTCCCCAGACGCAAAGCTTCCTTTGTCTTGAGACACCGACTGGTGTCCGTGGTTCGGCCGACACCCATCTTCACCTGTCCTTCTCTCTCTCAATCTATTCACGTTTTCTTTTCCTCTTTTCGCTTTACTGATTAAGAATATTAAAAAATTACTGGAATTCAATTATTAGTATGGTGATTGTATGCCACGAGAATGCAGCCACGCACACGAGGACGCCACCATATCCTCTCATAACCTTTCCCCAATCATAATCTTCTTTCACTTTCTCATTTACATTTTCTTTTGTCGTATAAACCCTTGTCGAATTGATAGTTAATCACAGAAATTATTGGACAGAATCTACATGAAAAATATTGGTTAATTAGAATGAATTGTAAGATTAACCCTAACATAATTTTTATGGCCACCGGCCCACTAGTCTATCATGCATGCATGAAGATATTTGGATAACTTCTGACTATCTTTCAAAATTGTTATGTATGTTTTTTTTTTTGAGAAAGGGTGATTATTATGTATGTTGTATTATATCAATCATATGATTTTAGGGGTCTTATGGTTTTGGCTTCTCTTATAAATAGGTATTTTGTATATGTTTAAGATTTTATTCAACTTTTGATGATTTTGAATTTTTGATGATTAACAATATTTTCAAATATTTGTTTTGACATTCAATCACATCTTAATTAACGTTTTTTTTTTTTCTGTTGATTCTTCGAAATAGCTAGACTAACAGTTTCTTATCCCTTCGGCTCCATAAATATATCTCATATTCTAACATTAAATAACATGCACATTTGTTCTAAAAGAAAATGCACATTTATGGTAAGGAGGTTGGGATGATTAGTTTCAAAAGTGTAGGGACAGAGATACTATTTGGCTCTACGTTCGCAAATTGTGATCCACATATTTTCTTATTTTCTTTCTTCGACAGGGTATAATGTGACTCGATCCATTTCCTTCAACAAATATGGGACAACTAAGTCACAGTTGTTCGTTTCCTTCTTCTATTGGGTCCATTCTTTTGTTACTTCATTTCAGTGTCTACGCATTTAATTGATTAATACATAGCTCTTATCTATTCCACGTCCATTTTTCACTCTAGTTTCATTAGTCATCTTCAAATGTTTGTTCGTTCAATGAACGGATTGTGCATTCGTGTTCTCGTCCCTACCCTACGCTTTGCCCATCGTGTTGTAGGCGCCGGACAGTCCTGTTTGTGCCAAAACCCGTTACATGTCCCAGTTTGATCAAATCAATGATAGCAATGTTATAACGAGAAGAATCCAATGGAGATAAACGTAACAGAAGGTGCCAATGAGGGGAATTTTTGAGCACATGAGAGGAGTGGGCATAGTTAATAATAGTATAGAGACAGCTCGCGCGAGTGGAAAGAAAGCAAACAAGCAAGAAGCATACATATTTTAAAGATATATTCACTTTTTGTCGAACGTACACTAACAAACTATTATTAGCATATGTATACATGCATGTAGATACTAATAAGCGCCGGATCAGAAATAATAGAATTTGTAGTTTAAGCGCCTTTATATATAAGATTATCCTCCAAGTCATGCATGAGATGATATTAGCTTTTTATCATCCAAGTTTTTTAATAATTTCGAAATGATAGTACTCACAGAAGATTAACCTTTTTATAAAAAGAAAAATATTAACTTGTAAACAAATATATATTTGAAATAAACAAATTCATGTTTAATCATTATTAGACAAACTAAAATACATCACATATATTTTAAGTTCAAATTTGAATTTGTTACGCAAACAAATAAATTAGGTTTGAGGTATGTGTGTGGGTGGTTTTCGAATATTCCGCATTGCTATTTGCTACAAATTTCGAGGACGATGTTGGACCACCTTGAAGATTAGGACGAGATTTTAGGAGCAAACCAAAACTCGTGACAAGAAAAATAACGATCAACAATGTTTTAAACACAAGCCCTTCTGCAAAAAAAAAAAAAGAAAAAAGAAAAAAAAAAGAATGTTTTAAACACATTCTTGATTTAGTCCTGGTTTCGTATGTTGGATCGCCAAATCCCTGACTCGGGTTTGGGAGTTGTAGAACATGGTTGATGAGTCTTGATGTCGACATATCCGAATTGCCTGTCATATGAATTTCTGCGGGCGTGTATATTCGAGTAGCGCATTTGGTAATGGTAATGTGGCCTAAATTAGAGTGTGGCGTGTGAATCAGACATACACCGCAAGAAGTGTACGTATTATGCTAGTATCACGGATCAAATGTATCTTTACCGGGGAGTGTAGATATAGTTTTTGGGGAGATGCATGCCACGACTAGATTTCTCTTAGCAAGGTTGATGTGTGTGTGATATACTCGCAAATAGCTTTTTGGAACTTACGCCATTAGTATGGATAATGTAATTAAGTCATAGGAAATCACGAGATTGTTTCCTTCTTCTTAGACTCGTAGTTCTCTTAAACACTCACTCATTTTTATACTGTGAACGTTAAAAGGAAACAATCGGAAACTACTAGCGTGTTTTATGTTACACCGGATCTTTCGGAATTTGTTCAAATACACAGCTCACACGTATTAAAAACCGACCTTGGTCCATGTATGTCTCTTGCTCGAACATTACAATTGACAACCTTTCCTCTCCACATCAAAAGTTGATATATAATTTTTAAACAACATAATGTGCTGGTATTTTCATTTTCTTCGTATTTGTTATATGCCATTCATTATATAATCGAGTGTTACCATATTTAGATTGTGATATGTGAAAACGGACTGTGGTTTTGTATGCATTATACTGTTATGGGTAAATATGTGGATGCCCATTAGCCCATTGAGTCCACTTCTCCATTTGTTTCTTCTACCTTGAAACCCTATGTTATACTCCTATATATAGGAGCTATCACTCATGGAATAAGATACTTCATTCTCTCTTTCTCACAACACGTTATCAGCACGAGTCTCTACCTATTAGCTTTTCTAGGTAATCAAAAGTTCTAATAGTTCTTTTAGTTTGAATTCACAAGATTCAATGAGTAATTCATACTACTTTGTTGATATGTGTTTTTCATATAAATCCATTTTATCAATATTTAATCAATATTACTTATTGATAATACTTTGGATTCATCAAGCAAAATGGTTCATATATATATATATTTATTTATTTTTAATTATATTTCCCAGAATGATTTATAATTTATTCATTTTTATTTATATATATCCCTGAAGGATTTATATTTTATTTATTTATATATATCCCAGAAGGATATTATATTGTTTATGCATTTATTTATTTTATTGTCTAATTAAATTATATCACACAAGGATTAACATTACAAAATCATATATATATATCTCTGAAACTTTTTTTAATTTATGAATATCCATGAAGGATTTATATTTTATGAATATCCCTGAAGGATTTATATTTCATGAATATCCCTGAAGGATTTATATTTTATGAATATCCCAAAATGATTTATATTTTATGAATATCCTAGAAAGTTTTATATATTTCAAATTTATATCCCAGCAGGATTTATATTTCATGAATATCCCTGAAGGATTTATATTTTATGAATATCCCGAAATGATTTATATTTTATGAATATCCTAGAAGGTTTTATATTTTTCAAATTAATATCCCAGCAGGATTTATATATTCACTATCCCACAAGGTTTTATATATTCCTATGTTAATTTGACTCATGGTTCATAATATATTAATTTGAATTGAATATTGTTTATATATGATTTTAGTTGATTTTATTTCTGTATATTTTAATAATTAAGATCATGCTTTAAATTTTTCGTCTTAAATTACTATTGACTGAATTAATATTATGAATTTTGACTCTAATTTAGAGTAATTAATTTGGTTTGACCATCATAATTAATTTGGTTTGACTGAATTTATTTATTTTTGTTTGCTGTTTGTTTAAATCATGATGGATTTATAATTTATTTATATACTTCAGAAGAATATATATATATTTTATTGATATACTGGAAGGATTTATATCTCAGAAGGATTAACATTACAAAATTTATATAGATCCCTGAAGGATTTATATTTTATTTATCCTAGAAGAATTTTATATTATCTATTATTTCATTTGCATATATATATATATATATTTTTTTTTTCTTATTCACTTTTCATATGATATTTGTTATTTTAATTGATTTTCGTAATATATTAAACTGATTGCTAAATTGAATAATTATTTGAAAATTACCTAGAAGAAGTTTCATCATTTGAATTAATTTGACCATTAATTTGAAATATTCTTGCATTATTGTGACCATATTAAATTCTTAATTTGACCATTTGATCACAATTTGATTATAATTAATGTGTAAGCTAGAATCACTTTGGAAATATTTGTCTTTAATATTTCAAAGTTAATGGTTGTTACCAGCTGATTTTAAAATCGTTTGATGTGCATTTTACTTGGTTATTTATAAAATAAAAAAAAAATAAAAAAAAACGAATTTTGAAATTGTTGATTGATATTTGCACTTTGCATATCATATTTGCCAATCATTTAATATTATATTATTGCATATCAAGAAAAAAAAAAAAAAAAAAAAAAAAAAAAAAACAGAAAATTGATAAATGCTGTTTATTTTCAATGATAAATACTGCAATTTCAAATTGGCTTTAATTGAGCATGGTTATTGTATTTTGATATTATATTGATTGATGAATTAATTGATTAATGAGATGATATTACTAGTAAATGATATGGTTGATTGAGTTATCTTCTGATATTATTATTTTTGGTAAATTATATATTTTATCTATCATCACATCTTTGATGTTATTAAGATTAATATATTGATCTAAAGAAAATGCATGATCACCAGAATGTGACATGATTTAAATTATAGATGATATCATCTAAGAACATATGACCTGAAGTCTGTAAGTGAAGATAATACCACTAATGCAAAGATGTTAAAATACATCATGTAAATATTGTTGTCTTGCAGACACAATAACATTAATATATTTGAGAAGTACTTTTTTTTTTTGTTGTCTTGTAGACACAAAAAAAAATATTATAATATTTGAAAAGTAATTTTAAATATTATTGTCTTGTAGACAAAATATAACAAACTCAAATTGTCACCAGAAGTGATAATAAAAAGGTAATTGTTATTAATATTAATTGTTTTAATTATGTTTGTTTTTATACATATATGTAGTTTGATAATATTTATTTATTTATGTATTTTTCCATCATCAATTTGAATATCTTATATTTGCATCTAAGATTACATGACCTGAAGTCTGTAAATAATTTTTAATTATCCAGAAGATAATGTGTATCAATGATGTATAAAATACATATTCTAATCTTAGATAAATAATATTGTCCAATAGACAAAAGATTACTAAAGAAAATTTAAGAAATTATTTTGATAAAATAATGAGTTACTGATGAGAATCTTGAATCTTGTCTAATTGGTTACGATTCATTCCCTGAAGTGAATGTGGTATGCGAATAAATAATTAAATATGTGATCATATAGACATATGATGGTTAATGTCAAAGTCAAGATCAAAGAGTTTTATTTCAAAAACTCAAATTCTCATAAGAAGTGAGAAAATAAAGATAGTAGCAAATAAAATATATATATATCTGGAAGAATATACAATCATTGATGCATTATATCTCTAAAGTCCCAGAAGTGAAATAATTAAAGATATAATACAAATATCAAAAGTTTAAAGAATCAAAGATATAAGACATAATTCAAGATGGATATGTTATTGATTTTATACTATGATTCAATTCGAGATAGATGAACCAGAAGTATCATCATCTCGAGGGGGAGAATGGATGAATCCCACAATCAATATGGAATAAGTGAAACATCTAGAAGATTATGTTCACACTCAAGATAAACTTGATCATTGATCAAGAAAAATCTAACAATCCCTATATCATAGTCCAGAAGATTATATTCAAAGATAAATGATCTTGATGAATCATATATAAAGTAACTTCTAACAATCCCTATATCATAGTCCAGAAGATTATATTCAAAGATAAATGATCTTGATGAATCATATATAAAGTAACTCCAAGGGATTTCAAAGTTAATCAAGTTAAGACAATATATGAAGAAAAGTTAAATAGATGTTATATAGTAAACCAGAAGTTTACCAAATATAACATACTTTGGCATGAACTGGTTAGACCATTCCGGTTCAAGAATTATGCGAAGTAAAATACAACATGTAGACATTTATTGAAGAACTAGAAGATTCTTCTTAATGATTTCTAATATGATATTTTATCATAAGAGATTATGATAATGCAACAATTATCACTAGCCAAAATAGATTTGGAATCTATTCATTATTCTAGAAAGTATACAAGAAATATTTGTGGTTTAATAACACATTTGCAACAAGATAATTGTATGTATCAATGTTATAGATCTGCAACCTGAAGTTTGTGAGATTACTTGGTAATGCTAGTGAATTCACATCTTAAGTCTTTGATGAGAAAAACATGTTTATAAACATTAACGCTGAACATCCAGTAGCAAATGTTCATACACAAAATGCAAAAGCATTAATTCGCATAAAGCCAATGAGTAACTAAAAGTTCTCCCCATCAAAATTGGTTTTGGGTCAGAAACCTAATAAATTCCATCTTTAAGTATTTGGATGTACAATATACATCAATTTTGCTCCACCACAGCAATATAAGATGGATCCTCGAAAGAGGTGGTAGATATATGTTGGATATGAATCTCCTTTGATAATATCTATAGTTATCCAGAAGGATTTAAATATGGCTTGATATGCATATTGTCATCTTAATAAGCCAATCTTTCCAGCATGAGGGGGAGAAAATAAACAGTTGGAAAAAGATTAAAGTTGGAATGAATTATCATTGATCCTCGGACTATATAATGTGAAATAGAAGTCCTAAAGATAATTCATTCACAAAACTTACTGTATCAATTGCCAGATACATTTACTGATCCAAATATAGTGATTGAGTCACTTACCAGCTGTAAATGCTCTAATAAGAATTGATATCCCAGAAGGATTATATCAAGCTGCTAGTAAGTCTAAAGAACGCATGAAGCGTGATAGACTTGTTGGTTCCAAATAATAGAATTCTCGGAAAAGTAAAAAGAGCATAAATTGATAATGGTCAAACCGAGGAAACAAAGAATTTTATATGATCTCCAGAAGAGACATAAACATGACAAGAAAGAAATTCAGGTACCTGAGACAAAGAAGAGATCTCGAGAATTGATTATGTCATGTATGGAATAAAATGGAACCATAAAAGCAAAACGACGTCGTAAATAAAATATTTGCATGCAATGTAGCAGTTGATATTATGAATGAGAAAGAGGATCATGAAACAAAGTCTATTGCATTGTGTACACAAAGTAATGATTTGGCCAAATCGAAAAGAAGCAATAGACTCAGAACTAAAATCTCTTAGAAAGAGAAAAGTATTTGGATCAGAAGTCCTTACACCTAAAAAGTGTAAAACGAGTGGGTTATAAATAGGCTTTTGTTCCTAAGAAAAATGATATGAAGAGATATAATCTCATGTGGTGGATGCAACTTTCAAGTTACTTAAGTTTGGCAATAAAAGAAGAACTTGACATAAAAGTCCCTGAATGATATAATCATTGAGAAATTAATAATTTAATCGTTATGTTCCTGAAGAACACTAGCTATTCAATCAAATGAAAATAAATATGTTTCATGGGTATAATCACGAAAGTGAATATATAAGGCTAACTAATACCCATGTATATTTATCAAAGTATTATGGATCAAAAGAGATCTTTAATATGAATATCAAACTCCTGAAGAGTTATCGAAAATAGTATGATGCAAAGAATATGAGGTAAAAGATCTTGGAAGATAAAGTTGTCTTCGGTTATCTCAAATAGACAATTTAGCAAAAGATATGTTATCTTAAAAGATCATTGCAGTATATACATAAAGAATGCTCATATATATTTGGTCTCGAGGTATCATACTTAAAATGTTAATTGAGCAATGTATTGATCTTTTCACATAAAGTTTGGACCCGAAGTTCAAAAGATCAAGAAATGATTGTTTTTGTTAAAAGTTGTTATGGACAAGAAGTCCAATAAGAGATTATAAGATAATCACATGACTTTATTCATTAATATTATACTTATAATGATTACCAACATATGGTATATATGATTGGAATGCACCTCCTGAAGAAGATGCTTCCAAGGAGGAGATATATGACGATATGTGTGGTTGTACTCTTTTTCCTTATCATGGTTTTTATCCCATTGGGTTTTTCCATGAAAGGTTTTAATGAGGCAACAAAGAACACACAAATGAGAAACACGAAGGTCTATCTCCTTTCCAAAGTCCTTGTCATTCACTTATGAGATCAAGTGGAGTGAAGAGAATGATAAAGTAGATTCATAACCAAACCCAAGAAGAATGGCGATGTCAATGTTCTAAAGATTGTTCAAGTGAAGATTTTAAAGGAGTTTTCATCTACTACTTTCAAGGAGTTAGTTTATCTTATTGGATCATATCATATCAAAGATCTAGTCGGATGTTCTCATGAGGGGGAGTAATTACGCGCTGCACTCTTTTTCTTTAACAAAATGTTTTTCCCATTGGGTTTTCCTTGTAAAAGTTTTAACGAGGCAGCATCTTACGCATTTAGAAGATATTTTAGATAATGGACATCCAAGGGGGAGTGTTATGGGTAAATATGTGGATGCCCATTAGCCCATTGAGTCCACTTCTCCATTTGTTTCTTCTACCTTGAAACCCTATGTTATACTCCTATATATAGGAGCTATCACTCATGGAATAAGATACTTCATTCTCTCTTTCTCACAACATATACATATTTATTTTAAGTATTATATTCGAGTATTTTTGTTTATCAGGCACATCATCAAAATAGTTTTTTTCTATCTTATGGAAAAAGATTATCAAAACCATTCTCTCTTAATCTTTTAAAGAAATATATGGAATTGTGTGTATGTAAATTATAAACGACAAAATTGTTAGATTTTATAATAAACTTTAAATATTGTAGTCATTAGGTTTATGTCCATATACTACAAATATTATCTATATACATGTACCTTGCTCTCCTCAAAATAAAATCAGTTTTTAAAACATTTGATAAGAGGTTCAGTTAATCATGTATCGTTTTTTGTTATGGTAATAATCTATTATCAGTCATCACGAGACAGTCCCCTTCTATCCAAAGTCCAAAATACACGACGATGTTACCGATAAATGTTTCTGATTTCGTGACGAATTTTGGATGATAACAAAAATTAAGATATTTATTAGTATATAAATTGATTGGAATGGAGGTGCACGGAGCCCATTACAGCTTTTGTGCGACGCATGTTGGTCTAATGAGACTCTTATATAGAGACACTGCTAATCTTGAATATCAATTTAATTGTAAATTAGCCGACCAGTTTTAAGCCGTGACGGTGGATTAACTACTTACAGACTTCTTTCGATTTGCGTCTCACTATGTTCCCATCCAATGCGACAACACATTCATTGGAAACTCGGTGCCCATTCAACATTCATTCCACTAATTACTTACTTAATCACATATTAATCCCTGATTAGTGATTACTGCCATCGTTTTCGTCTGGATTAGGTGACAATACCATGTACGTGCTATTTAGGTTATAGAATTATAGTATTAGTAAGTTGGAAATTATTAAGTTTTCTGATAATTATATGCACTTTTTTTTTTTAAAGACAATCCAAACTCGTAGATATAACTTCAAGTCATATACGATTTGTATATCAGATACTAGCATAGTAGTATATTACTATAAGTAAGGGTTCTTCTGCCATCGAAAAGTCTTACAAGTTATAAAAATTTTAATTGTTTTATAATCAGTTTTTTTTTTTTTTTTTGGTATAAGAAGGTAAATTAGTTTACTATCCAAAATTGCATGACGTTTAAAATTAGTATGATTGTGATATGTACTTTATATCCACCAAACACATGTCTAACCATATACTTAATTTTAAATATTAGGAAAGAAAAACCGGCCCGCAAAACCAGAAAAAATGGCCGAACTCTATATTAAACTTCAATAATATTCATTTTCTAGTTTCTACTTTGTTGACAAAAAAAAAAAAACAGACTCTACTTTATTAGAAAGAAAAAAACTCAGAAAGAAACGAGAGAAAACAAATAAAGAAAGAAAAGGCAGCTTTAATTAAACTTTTATAAAAGCTTTTGACTTTTTATTATCTTTCTGCCTTTTATTTATCTTTTTTTAATAATTGTTCATCATCCCTACACATGGACTCTCCCTTAATTATATCACTCATCAGCTTAAATTAATGATAACACGAAATGCTTTCTGTGCCAAAGCGCCTAACCCATTTCTTCCACTACCACTTTCATTATCACAGCAGACAAAGATCAGTAAATCCACCCATCTAATTATATATTTTACTAAACTCTCAACAGTTTAATAAGAAAACATATTTTATTCTAAGATTTTACTAGAAACTCTTTGCTTATGTGAAAACTGGAACAATGAAATATTCAAAACCACACTTTTCATCGCTAAAATAATAAAGAGAAACTACAGTAATTCACTAATGGTTACCACAAAACCTAATCAAAGAACACAAAAAAAAGAGACTTGTATAGAAAAAAAAAAGTTACAAAAATAATAAGTTGTCTTCTTCCTCCAATCTTTTATTTATCTTTTTGTCACGTTGCCCCATGTTTTGCTCCTCCTTATCTGCGTCCCATTGTCTTTACTCAAATTATCCCCCAATATTCTACACATAAAATATGGAGAAGAAAGGGTTTCTTGGCTTGTAATGTAGGCATCACCATTCCTTAAATCATGCTACTCCCTAGTTTCACTTATATACTCTAAGCTTTTTAGTTTGCTGAGCACTCTCTTGTGGTCTCTCTTCTTTCCTTTCTCCCTCTACAATTTGATCCATTTAAGGGTTTGCACAATCAAAAAGTTTATAACCCGAGTAGAATGTAATAAACCAGCGTGATCGGAAGCGCTATAAGCATTCCGAATATTACCCTGAAAATGATATTAACAATGTTAAATGTTATAAGAACAACATTAATATTAGTCTTACGAATTTAACTTCCATAAAATCCATGACTTACCCTGTACTCAAAATAGCAGGATGAACATTGTATTCCTTTGCAAACACAAATGGCACAATCCCTTGAGGCAATGCAGCCTTAAAAAACACATTAAAACAATTGTAACTAATTAAATCACTTTTTTATACACGTTATTAAATATGTCATGGTGAAAAAGTAAAAACAATGATTTTACCTGAACGATAGCAACACGTAGTAAATCACCACGAAGTCCAATGGCTATGGAGGCAACAGCCATCACGGCCGGGCCGGTAAGGAACCTGACCGCCATGGCAAACGATGCCACGGAATTTCCACAGGCGATTAATTTTGGTTGCAACGCCATGAACAACCCTTCACGATTTTTTAACATACCACATAATCAGGTCGATGAATAATGTTCATGTTATGTATTTAAATATCACTAAAGAAAATCCAATCAAGTCCCATAAAAATGGGGACCATGACGACTATCAACAACACGAGACCATGTCGTCCACCATTACCATTTATCTAATAAGACACTCACAACATTACCCCACCTGTCGGATGGTCCATCTCCAATTTTTTTTTAAAAATCACAATTCTAAAAAAATTCTTTAAAAATGACAAAACAACATATAAATTTATGAGCTACCTAATTTATTTCTATTATTATGTAAACCGGTTAATAATGTCAACGATAATACGCAAAATATAGAAATTTCGGATAATAAATAACACGTTTGGTCTGAATCGGATTTTTTATCTTTTTAAATAAATGAATAAAATTTTCAAAAGGAATAAAACAGAGAGAGCACGAAGATGACTTACCCAAACTGAACATTGCCATTCCAAGACCAGCATCAGATAGAATGGAGATAGATTGCTGAATGATTTTCGGCATTGCCACGTGCCACCTTCATATAACAAAAACCGGATTAAAATTTCCATATAACCGGTCGGTTCGATTTAGGAAAAAAAAACAATTAATTAATTTTAGTTACAACTAACCGGAAAGCGACGAGAGCCCAAATGAGGCCAATGAGACTAGAGTAAGTGTTTGGGTTTCTGATTAGCTTCCTCCACACCATGATCAGAATCAGCCTCGTCATCACGCTCGCCGGCGGCATCTGTTTCCCGTGGCTTGCTTCTCCTCCGAGACCTGTCTTCGATTGCAGCTCCGCCGATGAGTTAGGAGCAAGTTTAACCAGTCCGTTCTCTGCGTCTTTCCCTCTCTCTCCTCCCTCTTCTTCTCTTCCGGCGAACGTAAACGGTTCAACTCCGAAATCTCCACTCGCCGGACGAGCTAGAGCTTGAAAACGTGGAATTGAAAATAAAATTTTCCGATAGAATGTGGAAATTGAAAATAATTGAATGATTTTTCTAACCTTTGTTTTCACCGTTCTGAGATTGATCAGGGACTAACATCCGGATCTCTTTGGCACCTTGATCGGATCTTCCGCCTTGTTCGTTGTGTGATCCCGAATCGGTAGCGTTAAGACCCGCCCGGTCTGAAACGGGCGACCCGTTGGAGCTCCAAACGAACATGTGTAGTTCCTTGGCGCTCGCGTCATGGTTGTTAGCCTTGCCGCTGCTCTGTTGATTGTCCTTTGGATTTTTGCTAACGGCTTTATTAGCTGTTGTAGATGTGGTGGTGGTTGTTGAGGAAAACTCCGGATTCGGAGCCGGATAAGACCCGGCTCCTCCTCCGGGATAATAACCGAATCTTGGGGAAGAAGCCATAGCGCAATTCTCCTCGAAATTAGAAGGTCTCGGAGTGGGACCTCTCGAAGACTGAACGGAGTACATATCCGCCGGACCGAAATTGGAGAGACGGCCGCCGGGGAAACCCATCATCGAGTAGAAATCGGAGTGGTTGAAGTTAGAGCCTCTAGGAGTGGTGCTGAGGCTGTAAATCTCAGCTCCGGTGAGATTAGACGGCCGAGGAGTCATGTTAGGTCCACAGAACGACCGGCGGGAAGCGTTCGATTTCCTCACGGTGACGTGAAGCTTCCCGTCGTCGCCGATCTCAGCGTCCGTCTCGAGAAAATCGTGCCCGTCGAGAGAAACGACGTCGGATTCGACCTTGAAGGAGACGATGGAAGCGGCCGTCTCGGGGAACTGCTCCATGATAAGCATCTTGGCGCCGCGAAACTCGAAGAGGAAGAGGAGGAGTGTGTACCAGATGATACACTGGAGGACGACGACTTGGACCATGAGCGAGCCGGCGTATTCGCCGTACATGGCGATCAAGAGAGGGATCCCCATGACGAGCGTGTTTGGGAGTGTGGAGAGGGAGAAGATGGTGATGCTCCACTCGAGGCTGCCGGAGCGGGTGAAGTTAGCCCAGAGGACTAGGAGTGCGAGCATGATGACTTTCTGGAAAGTGTCGGCGGCGATGAAGCGGAGGTTCATGGCGTAAGGGTTGTTGGTGGAGATGAAGTGGAAAGAGAGGAGAGGGACGGCGAAGATTGCGACGAAACGGTTGATTCCGGAGCATTGGTCGGGAGAGAAGATTTTCCACCACCGTACGGAGCCGTAGGCGAGGATCATGGCCACGTAGAGAGGAATCACTGCCGTGAGGACCGTGTAGAGGTCGTGCCATGAGATCATATTTGTCTCCGGCGGGGAAAGAAAATAGAAGAAGAAGAAGAAGAAGTGGGGGGACTTGGAGGAGAGTGTGTGAAGGAGTGAGCAAGTTTGGTTTTTGAGGATATAATTTAAGGAGGGATGGCCACTTTACACCTCTTTATAGTTTATACAGCAAATACTCTGACAACCCAAGTTCTTTTTTTTTTTTTTTTTTTTCAGATTATATATTTAATCGATTACATCATACTAAAATAAACGGTAGTAAATTATGGTAAATGATCATTCATTTACTGTTCCACATATTTGGCAAAATGATTAAATAAGTGGAAATGTGTCTTTCTGCACAGTTTGACCAAAATGTTTCTCTTATTCCCATAGTGTAGACATATTTTTATATGGAACTGTATAAAGTTACACTCACCAATCAATGAAAACAATGTAATATCAAACAAAATGTAAACATTATCGGATATAATTGTTGCTATTTTATTTTATGTATGGAGCATCATGTAATTGGATAAAATAATGTACTACTATCAGGCGAGATAATGTATTATAGGAACTTGTCAATGATAATATATTTCACGAAGATTAATGTGAAAATGGTGATTGTGTTTTATAAACCAAAAATAACAATAGTGAATAAATGGAAAATAAAAGTAACAATGCCACAGTTTTTACTTGTACAAGTAGCATCCGAGTTAGATTAGATCTTTGGAAAAAGGTCTATCATGTGGCACTCAAATCATGGAGATGGGGCATCGCAGACATACCTTTTCTCTTCTGTCCCCTCCTCTTTGCTTTTGTTTATTTTACTTCACCTTTCTTTTCATTCTCTAGCTAATCCGTTTCCGCAATATAATTCATCTTTTTGATAAGCCATTTTGGTAATTTGAATGAATGAATATCAATATACTAATTTATATAATAAATTAGTATCTTGATGCCCCAACCAATAATATAAGCAGTACTTCAATATCAAAATAAAATTTAGAAAATTCTCATCTTTTTGGGTGTTTAGCCACAAAAAAAAAAGCTAAAAAAGTAATCATTAAAAAATTATGGAGACAAGATGGGCTGGAGACAAAGAAGATCCACTAAGTCTGAATTGGATGGCTCAAATGGAATTTGGCTAATGGCGTCGAGTGTCTCTATATGTTATTGTTAGGTTTACTCATTTGTCCCGTGAAGTAGGCAACACTCAATTACTCTTCCATAGAGGAACAGATAATTTACCCTATAATCTCATCATTATGCTACGGTCTAATTCCGATTCATGTTCTTTATACGTCGTTTCTCAATTATTTGTTGAGATAGACTCAAATATGAATTTAGTATAAAAATAACCGTATAAAATGTATAATCTAAATAAATCACTTTTCTATGAAGAACAATGTATTTATTTTCTATTTTTGTATTCATATATAGTTTTTTTTGGGAAAACACAAATTTAATTCTTTGATTTTATGAAATTGCACGTTTTATTATCTAACTGTTGATTGCACGTATAATTCCTCAATGTACTGTTGATTATTCTAAATCGGGTTTCAATTAGTCAACTGTTAACATGGAAACAGACTCCGCTAATTTTTTAACATAATCCATCGGAATTTCTATTCAAAACTTAAAATTTCCAAATTTAAAAACTATAAGAGAATTTCCGGCGAGAATTGCTGAAAATTGCTAAAAATCATCGGAGTTCGCCATAATTTCCCCTAGGATTTTTAGATTTGAAAATTCTGAGTTTCGAATAACAAATCTCGACGGATTATGTTAAAAAATTAGCGGAATCTGTTTTCATGCTAACATTTGACTAATTGAAACTCGATTTAAAAAAGCCAACAGTACATTGGAGAATTATATGTGCAATCAATAGTTGAAGAATAAAACGTGCAATTTCATAAAGTTCAGGAATTAAATATGCGTTTTCCCTAGTTTTTTCTAGTTTTTTTCTGTATAGATACTATTTTAGTACATAACCAAAATTCCATCTAATCACTTTTTATATAAAGAAAAATGTTTTATTTCCTCTTTCTTTCAATCTTATTAAAAAAATTTCCCTGTATGGGTAAAACTACCTTTTTAGCACACAACCAAAGTTCCATATGAATAAATGGTTGAGACAGAGAATGTCGTGACCTTCTTGTGAGTTAGTGTGTCTGTATCTTTCTTATTGCATAAACTATCACTGGACACACAACTTCCTCGCATAAGTCCAAACACGAATGATTAATTGTGGTTTAAGCTAAATAGAACCTGCCGTCTTGTAAAACCAAATTATAACAATTATTTCAAGTTTTCAACTATTTTTCATATCAAATCAACGCATATTATACATAGTAATAATTGGCTTCAATTAACCAAATAAATAATCCTAGATATCGGCATAAGATTTAGGAAACTTTTGGAAGCACTCCATATGTCAGCGTAACCATTTTCATTAACTATATATATATTCAATCTCTATAAAATTTAGAGGTATTGTATAAATTATAATTCTAGCCAGTACACAAGATCTACAGAAAAAAGGGCAGTACCAAATGTATATCACGATTAGGAGCTAGTAGTTCCCACAAAGGTACCAAATGAAGTGAATTACTTTAGCTAACTAGAGATAGCTAATCAACAAATTATCCATATGTTTTGCCAGTAGAGTCGCATGCGGAAAGACCAGTAAACCACCGCCTCTCGCGGAATATCCAAAAAGGCATATCTCAAAGCCTAATCGTTAGTATAGCTCTGAAGATGTATCGCATCTACGCAGTTACACTAAAGTCCAATGAGTCTAGTTCTCATACTATTACTCGCTTAGCATGCAAGACACTTCCACAACACTTTTCTAAAAATATTCAATATTGTTTCACGATTCCTATAATCCTATACACTTCTCCCTAATTACTTCCAGTCTCTCATCATAAGACACTAGTAATTCACAATCAAATCAAGATAAAAAATAAAAAAGTTGTTTTTGTTCTGTTAATTTTTTTTTTTTTTTAAATCATGGTTAATCCTTTTTGAAAACCTATTTTCTCAAAACGATATCATATTTTTTCATCCAATCTAGTTAACATATCATATCTTTTTTTAAAAAAAAAACATATTATAAAGGAAAAGAAGTTTGAGATATATAAGAAAAAAGTACTGAATCTGTTAATATAAACACAATATTTGTATGATAAAATTAAGGTTGTCCTAGGAATAATTAAATTCCAAGTCAAACTTTAACATAGTTTTGGTCTTTAATTTGAACATACGGAATTGTAGGAACGATAACGAAATTTAAATTAATTTATGACTGATGCTTCCAAAGATCTCTGAGATATATGTACTTATCAACTATTACAGGGTAGAGAGAAGGACACACTAACAACCACACACATTAGGAAAAAAGAAAGAAGGGTGTTGGTGTAGCCTAAGCGATCATATAAAAATTAATGTTGATGATATATGTTTGGAATATTGACTAAACAATGGACTTTAACAACCTTAATGTTGGACAATGAAGCCAATGCATTAATATACAATTCATATCGACCTTAATTGATGTTTACTACTGGTGCTCAGCTGCTTAATAAGTCAACTTTCAAGTCGTGTTTTAAAATTGTGTACATGCGATATTAGTATATACATAAATATGCACACGAACAAAAAAATCGTAAGAGGTAAACATAGTTAAGAATTTGAGTATTTGACAAGTACTAATACAGATCATGTGTAGTTCATTTCAGGTTTGTTATTTTTTTCAAAACATTTATTCTGGTCGATCATCATTGGTTCCAGAACTTCACAGCTCTTCAAAACAAGTGGTACTACGTTGAAGCGATTTAGAAAATTTTGAAAGTTGACAATGATGGCTGCTGGTGACTTATTAAAGTCTTAAACACGTGATTAAAGAGGGTGAAATTGTCATAAATTTTCCAGTTCGCTCTTAAAAGAATGAATAGTTAAAAGTATTGATCGTCGTCAATCATTGATAAATATAATCTGGGACAAATCAAAGATACTAAAAGTTCACTAGCAAAGGGAGAAAAGAGAGAGTGATCAGATGTGTGAGTTGTGAAACAACAATTGCCACATGTTATTACGTACACGATTGAGTCATCTTTGCAATCATCTTGTTGATATGTGATAAAAGTTTTTCCCGTATAGTGCAAAAATATTGAATTTAAACTTATTTTTATAAAGGGCTTTATTTATTGAATTTGAACTGACCGTAACATAATATCATTTTGTAAAAACCATATGTGAAAATCCATGAATTTTCAGATAAAAATAAATTAACAATTATTTTTCCGTAGATAATTTTTTTCTTGGTTCTACAATATTCAAAATCAAATTTTTTTTACTAAGCGATCGGATTGATGTTGTGATAATTTACGTAGTTGCCAGTTGTATTTAGTATTTGTTTTTCTAATTATTATTAACACGAGCTATTTTTTTTTCTTCTCACCAGTAATACAGCTCGGATAATGTTGAACCTCTGACCAATGAGATGATTCCACATGGGCATTGTCAGAAAACATGGTAAAAAAGGGCGCGACATTTTGACATGCACGACACGCATCGTGTTCATAATTAAAGCACGTGAGAAGCACATGGGCAAGCCAGCGAACATGAAATCCATTTCATCTTCCTAATTCAGTAATTCTCCAACACACATTCCTCTGTTACTCTGTACTTGTCTCCAAAATAAAATTCGGACATATCTATTTTCTTGTTTCTAAAGTTGCTTTATACGAAAAGTGCAAATCGATTCTTGAAGATTTCATCTCAAGTTTGCCAGAACCAATATGGCTAGCTTTTCAAATTTCTCATCGGGTTTCAACTTTGAAGTCACGGATATAAAGCTATTCAACCCAGTGGGCTTACGTAATAAAAATTATTAATTGGGCCAGGAAAACCCAAATCCGTTGTTCGACAACAAACATGCTGATGATTTGAGATGCCCAATTGCCAAATATATAAATCTTTTAAAATTTTAAAATTAAATATTTCTAAAATAATAAAACTATCTATTTTAGTTACTGATACAAGCTTAGTAATTTTATAGAAGTAGTTCAGAAACAAAGTGTGCCACTTGAAGAAATGTGGACAATATTATGCTAATTGTGGAGCTTATATGAACTTTATGAGCCAAGTTAGAAATTGTGGATCTAGAAAAGTGGATTCTGACTAAAAACTTAAATATTAAAAGTCGATAATTGTTTTTTTTTTTTTTTGTCAACACTCGATAATTTTTTTTTTGTTAAAGGCTAGTTTACTATTTTATTACAAAATTTGATAACTATTACAAGACCTACATTAGACGTACATTAGAAAATTCCACATGCGCCTTGAAGATCTCATGTAAGTTTATCTCCATTAGAACATCTCCATAGGAGGTATTAACCAAGAGTATCATACATTAAAAAAAAAAAGGAAAAAGAAAAAAAAAAGAGAGAGAACTAAAATTGATTCTTTAGTGAGAGCTTTGAGAATCGTTTTGTAACAATGTTAAGATACTTTAGGGACACCAGATACTTGTTATTCAATAATTGCTCTATGATTTTTTATGATTTAAATTTTAATTATTGAATTAAATTATATTACAACTATTAATATTATAATTTTAAGATATCCATTTTGAGTATATAACCGATGCAGATGGTCTTGATCTGCATAAATGATACCAAATTGCATTTTCTGGAATTCGAAACCCACTTACTGGTGTTAAAAGCGTTAATTCCCTTAATCAACCACTAGGCTAAGAAGGCTTCCATACAGTGAGTTAAAAATCTATATAATTTAATGTGATATGAAAAGCCAATTTTGTTTCAACTATGATGATCTATATATGATATTGTCAATCATAGAATAAATTTTGATTATGGATAAACTAAACATAAGAGGTTAGGCTAGATTGGTTCACCCGCTACTTTTGCGGGTAGTAGCAGTTATTGGCTTTTGACAACAATCACAGCAAACGCTTTCTGCCGCTTCAAACCGCTCCAGATCCCTCAAAATTCCTCAAAATCAAAAACCCCTTTGCAACCGCGTTTAAAATCAAAATTCCTCAAAATCAAAATTCTTCAAAATCATTTAAATTCCTCAAAATCAAAATTCCAACCGCAGCGTTAAACCAGTCAGACCTTTAGTGTGAAAATGTTGAAAATCAAAATGATTTCTTTTATAAAGGATAATTAAAATTGACCAATACCTTTAAGAAGTATAGAATTAACAACTTTAACCAGAAAAAAAATAAATAACAATAATTAGTTGGAATGAGACATCAGGTAAATTAGGTGAATATCTCCACCGGAAATCAATTAAAAATTCTTATTACCTATCTAAGTCAGGGAATAGATAGCAGCCTTATTTGAGACTTCTGGAAGTCAAATAACAATGACGTTAATTGATGTTTGAACAATCTTTCCGTACCCAATCAACCCAAATATATATGACAAAATTTTGTAGAAGTTCTATGATGTATTATTTGTTGGTTGCTACTCTCTATCAGTTTTGATTTTTTCAAAGATTTTTTCTCCTTTTTGTTTTAGTGACTAATCATATCCTTTTCCCATTTTGTAATCTACTTCCGTCGGGTTTTTTTTTGGGGGTTAAAATTTGGTACTTTCGTCGTTTTACACAGAATAAAACTTCTCTAAATTCAAGTCAATAATACTAGTCAATCCGAACGGACATGAAAATTAAAGTTACGAACAATAACATGAAAAAGCTATAAAACGAGGTTTAAACAAATTCATTCTCCTCTTAACTTGGTGTAATAAAATAATTAAAGAACTATGCACAAAATCCTCCTAATCATAATCAAATCTTTGCTTTTTACGCCTAACAGGGCGTTTCAATTTTTTGACTTTGACTTAAGCTTTGACCGAGCTAGTCAACAGAGGGAAGAGGAAGAGGAAATTGTCATGCGTGACTGGCTGCTCCGAGCTGCTCCCTCCTCGACGGCATTAGAGTCATTATCTGCTGCATCGGTCACACGTTCACACCGAGGACACATGGTTAAAGCCGAGACCGATAATGGCTTCAAAGCTCGTAGTTCTTCAACTTCTATTTGTAGCCGTCTATTTTGCTCCTTCAACGACCCGAACCATCTCCTTAGATACTCACATTCCATCTCCGTATGCTTTAGCTTACTCCTATAAACCAAAGGTGTAAGTGTAACCATGATATTGGTTAATATGAGTCATGCATACCATTAAATGCTTACTTCATCTGTAATTACTAAGTTTTGTCCTATACCAACCATATATCGATAGGCTAAATTATATTAATATATTTTAACGAGGTTACTGTTTGAGATAATTCTACTTTTGGGAGACTATTCAACCGACCTTTGCATATAAACTATATGTTGATATACGTGTGCCAACTATGTGTTCACATGTAATACTCTATATAAGTGATTGCTTAATTGACCCGGAATGGACAATAAGTAAGATCATTTTGACATATATGTCATATTGTTTTAGAAAATACAACTGTAGTAGTTTTATTTGTTTCAAAAATACTGTCATTGTAATATTCTTTCACAGAGATTAATAAAATTTTAGCTATACAAATATGCTCCTATCAATGCACTAATAATTAAATCACAATGAACAAACTAAAATTATATGTTATACGTTAGTTTCCAATAAGTTATATCATTGTTATAAAACTCACTTAGTTTTTTAAGAAAAATATTTTCTTATGAAACTGAAAAGTAACTCTAAGACGATAAGAAAACATGGGAACATTTTTAGGGCCCTCATTTATCCAACTTATAACGTAGTATGTTAGATAATTAAATTCATTCTTTAAGGGCTTTAATTATGAACTAACAACCACGCAAGACGCAACATGTATACATGCACAATTGTACGTATATAAACATTCATTTGATGTATATATGAATATGTATAAACACGGAGAGAAACCATTGATGAAAAGTGTATGTGTATGTTTGTGTTTCATTAAAGTTATATGTATGCTACATGGGACAAACATCATAATTGTGGACTGGCCAAAGATGAACTGAACAAATTAAACACATCATTTATTGTCTCTACCTTTGTCCCTCATGTTCCCTATCACTTTTTTCTTGTTGATTCATTTATTAGATTCTATATTATGATCTTTTAGTCACGGACATTTATATATAGACACGTAGACACAAAAATAAGAGTACGGGCTTTCATGTGTCGCATAAAATGGGTGATAACTATATATGTAGGAATCAACGTGAAACACTTAGATTAAAAGGATCACTTCCACTTTACTACATTTTCTTAAAGTATACTTGGATATATCCGGAATTATGTTGAGAATCTAAGTTACGATCTCACGATATCTCTCTTTATATATAAATATTCTGTCAACGCACTTTTATTATCTAATATATTCTCAACCACTAAAAAATACAATTCCAAAAACCCTACACATAACATGCTTAACCGTATATAAAAACATAATTCTATACGTTATGAATAACTCATTTTCCTCGATTTATATGTATAATAAGCGATGATATCTACGAATGGATAGATCGAAATACGTACCGAGCTCTTCGATTTTGAAACCACACCTCAACTTGTCTTTGACTAAGCTTCAAAAAGGTGGCCAATTCCTGTTTTTGCTTCTGTGGGATCATAATTAGCCAACCAAAATATTCAGCCGACTTGATCATCATAAAATTTCTCCTTTTTTCTATTTCTTCTTCCTCTTTTCATCAGAACGTAAGCAAAACGTATAAGAAACCATAAAATTGTATGATATATCATATATTTACTTACAGGGGTTAAGGTATGGTTTTGTATAAAACTCTCTTCAAGAAGATGCGATTGTTCTTTGGTTAGGCGAAGCTTTTTGCGCCGCCTGCCGCCGGAGTTGCTATCTTCTTCATTGGCATGTGGTGTTGCACCGATCATGATCCACTCAAGATCTTCTTCCGTCTTTGGCGTTTGATTTATGTCCAAATCTCTCACCATGTGATCACCTACCAAACATATATAGTTTAATTTGGATCTTTTTCAGAGATGTAACTATATATTAAAATTCTACATAATATAATATGATCTGATTAGTCTTGAGATATTACCAGATGAAGGGAGTGAAGGAGACGGAGAGAAGCTCGGAATTGATATTGTTAATTCTAAAGAGCTTGAATTAGGTGAGAAGGCCATGGAGGAGGATCAGGAAAAAGGAATCAATAGAATTTGATGAAGAGAAGATAGTTTTTTTTTTTAAGAGAAAAGGTAAAGTTGAACTTATATATGATAATAGAAATGTGTGTGTGTGTGTGTGTGTGTGTATGTGTATGTGTATGTGTATGTGTATATACACTTACATGTAAAATAAGAAAAGAAAACAAGCCAGACAAAGGAGAAAGATTGTGTTGATAAGCGTGGAATATGGAATAAGGAATTAAGCCTCATAGAAATATCAAATATCGAAAATTAATTAAAAGAAAGTATCAAAACAAGACAAAATATTAAAAAAAGTTTCAAACAGGTCAATGAAGGAACAAAACTTAAGGGAGAGAAATAAAGGGCACTGGTAAGTTGAGCGAATAACAAAAATAAAAATAAAGAAAGGGATTAATTAATGAAGAGGTGTGTGTGCGTGTGATTGGTGGATTCGGAGAGAACGAATGGGGTTTGACTAAGGGTCGTTAAGTCAAATCAGATTCGTATGAACAGTTATTACTTGTTTTACCAGTTTTAAATTCGGAGTTATATAATTCATTAATCATATGTGGGACAATAACGGGTAGCCAAAGAGTTGTTACGCGTTGAGCGTTACAAATTCAATAAAAAAATGAGAAATGGTACAAATGGATCTATTCTAAAGTAGTAAATTGAAATCCGTATAAATTAATACAGTGTTAACTTTACAGTAAAGTAATAACATCTCTGATAACAGAAACTAAAAAAAAAACAAATAGTTTGAAAAACCTATAGTTTATTGGAATATAAATATGGGTTAAGTTAAATATTATAACAAAATTATAATAGCAAAATATATCACTATTATATTTTGACGAAAAATAGCAAAATTTATTATTATTTGTACAAAACTAGTAAACAATGTTAATAAAAGTGTACACATAGTCTATGTTTGTTGATCTATTAAATTTTTTGATTATACGATTCCACGCATTGTGCGATAAATAATAACTCGTTATAATTGGCATGCATGACCAAAATTTCCAAAATGTCAATATATATTGGTCACTCCTCCAATATATCCATGCCTTTTGGCTTTTGTATCCTAAGTGGAGTAGCTCTGGACCCCACTACCTGCTTTTGTTTTATATAGCCGACCTTGATCCGGTTTGATATTTTCCTCCGGTTCTGTTCAGTTGATGAAAGAGATCGAATCCAACAAGTTTGAGTACTCAAGTGATTGGTCTTCGTACTTCGCTTTGTAAGGAGCATCTTCCGAGTAAAAATGGTTGAAGTGACCAAAAAATAAAATTCCACAAACTACAAAAAAAAAAAAAAAATCAATTTGGCCTTGGATTCGAAATTCCGAGGTTATAAACTTCGAAAGCCCAATGGGCCTTATAATGCTAATATCGGATTTGATTTGAAAGCAGCTCAATTCCGGGAAAGTGATTGCCGTTGGCCCAGGATTGAGAGACAGAGATAGGAAGACGATTCCAGTTTCAGTTAAGGAAGGTGACACAGTTCTCTTAATTGCCTGATTTCGGAGAGAAAGAGTATGACTTTGATCTGTTTGTTGTTATTCGCTAAGAAACAGAGACATATTCACTGGTTTTTTTTACTATGTATGTTTGTCTTCTGATTTTTCTCTGCAGATTCCTTTTGTACAGGGATGAAGATGTTATTGGCACTCTTCACGATTGATTCCTGTTGGATCTTCGCGACCTTTAAATTTTTTTCGAGTTTTTGTAATAAACATATACACGTTCCTCTAACAACTATACGTACCGACCAAATAACAAGTCTAACGTTTTTAAATAAATCTATCATTCCACTAATGAATAAATCTACCTAGAACCTAATTTTTTATTTTTTTAACGTGTATATGTTTTCTTTTTTCGCTTACATGTGAAACATAAGTAATGGCATTTCATAGATATTTGTTTAAACAAAGGAAAAAAAGTGAAAAAAGGAAGTGGAGACTTATTTAGTAATTTTGAAAGATTGTCATTGGTCAAGTAAACTATAGACTTTCCAATATTGTTTTAGCTGCTATTCTTTCAAATTAAGATAAAAAATTAACGAACTAACAACATGCAATGAAATCAGAATGGATTATGAAATCAAATCTAACAACCTATCGGTTTTGTTTAGTTCGTGCTATGAATAAATATTTTTTTAGAAATTCTTATTCCACAACAATAAAATTACTCACACGTAGCAAAGTAAAGATTTATAAGATACTTTTTACCGTTTTGTGTTCGTTAAGTAAAGTAAATGGGTTTAGAGAACAATTATATTGATGAAATAAAGGATGAAATCTTCTCCCAAGAAAAGTAGAAACGAATACTTAAAGACTAGTAACGATAAAAATTTCGGTGATTATTTTTGTGCCGCTCTCCTTTTTAAGCCGTGCTCCTCGTTGTATTGATGTGGGTCATGTTTTAACCAAATCTTTTACTAAAAACTGCTAGTGCATAAATCGTAGGTAAATATAGATGGAGTGTCTGAACACAAAGACTAAATTGTGCATTATGGGTTATGAGAGCAAAGAACGAGATAGAATAGCAATGAAAAGGGTTTGTCACGATTTCAAGCAAAAGTAAAAAAGAGCTAAACAATATGGTAATCTCAGCTTATGTGTAAGGCAAGTAAATATGTACTTTCATGTGCTTATAATAGATGAAACTGATTCAAACCCATTTCAGCTGTATTGATTACGCTCTCTTCTACATCTGTTCTTAGCTTCTGTAAGATCGTTCGTTACCATTTGGCAAAAAAGTTTAATACTTTTAATGGAAACTTTTATTGATTCAATATATATTGTTTCATTATGTTCGTTCAAAGAGACGCAAGAGAGACAAGAAAAGCAAAAAGCTCTGATTTCTATAAGATTACAAGCGAATTGAGGATGGATGACTACAATGGTGACTAGATATGTCGGCTGATTAAGATGATTGGTGTTAGGGGTGAAATGGGCACATTTCTCGGAGCCCGTCGCAATGAGTAATAGCACAAAAAGCCCAGCCCGTCTTCAGCCCTAGCCTCCTCACAGAAATGGAAAGCCTTGAGGAGGAAGGTAATACCTTAAGCAAAAAGGAAAAAGATGCAGCCGCCACTCGAAGAAAGGAAGGAAATCAAGAGAAGAGGAAGATTTCCTTTATGATCAAGAGAAGAATATTCAGCAGAGAATCGCCTTAACTCAACTATATAAGGAGAGGTCTTCATTCCTGGAAGACCAAGTCACGCAGCCCTAAAAACCCTAAAGCAATTCGCTCATCTTTTCTCTGTTTTCTCTTGTTATTCGCATTACGTCTCGTCAAGGCCTGTTTGACGAGACAATCTCTTGTATTCGATCCTCTTTTCGAGTAGTTAATCCAAAGCTTCCCAAGTCTCCCATCCGAAATATCCCGTCATACTAACGCGTGCTATTTCTGGAATCAACAATTGGGTTCCAATGGATGAATTCAGTTTGCAGACGAACAACACATTGTCCGGAGGCTTTACCTCAGCCTCTGGGATATCTCCTATCTGCAACACCAATACAAGCTCAGATATTAAAACGTGACTGATGATATAACTACAAGACAGCTGAATCCGGGATGATGCTTACACTTTCAAGTACAACAGCACTAGAATGGGCAGCTTTTTCCCGGATAACCTCTTCCAGTTCCTCAACACCAAGTTCTTCATCCATTGGAACCCAATCATCTTCAAGCCGCACATCATCTTTGACCTCTTCCTTGGGTTTTCCTTCGGGGGAAGCATCCCGTATCATCTCAGCCAGTTGGGAGGGATCATCAAACGGATCTTCAAGTATATATGTGTGCTAAGGTAGAGATGTCAGTCGGGCCCATAGCCTGCGGGCGAAGCCCATATGGACAATTGCGGGGCGGGCTCGTGATAACATCATATTTTACATGTTTTCACTAAGTATTTATTGGTGTTTTCAAGTGTTTTCAATAAGGTTTTATATCTTTGGAGGTAGTTTTCTTGTATTTGTTGGTTTTGGAGTCTTAACAGGTTAAAACATCAAAAAGGATTCAAAAAGGAGAAAAAGAGCCTCAAACCATGATCCATGCAAGTTTCCAAGTCAAGAGCATCAATATAACTCCATTTGTCCGATTCTCGTATTCGGACTGAACCGGAGCATCCGAAATATGACCGCGGAAAGGGGTCTTCCCGACATCCAAAAATCATGATCTTGGTCTTGTTGGATAGATAATTGAGTCATGCATCACGGAAAAGTGGATTCAAGCAGTTTGGATCAACCATCAGGGAGAAACTAATTTTCTACCGAGACATGTCCGGTTAGCGACAAGATGAAGCCCATGGAGGATCTCGCGTGTCTAATGGCCCAGAACACTGCGGTATAGGCCTTGGATCGCTTGAGAAGAGGCTTAGCTATTATTTGGAGGCTTCCTTGGCGCAATCCCGGCCCATTCACGTCGCAAAACTTCATGTCCAACTCATCGGAAAGTTTCCTTTTCCGGCACCTCATTACCCTAGGCGACTCCAGCCTATAAATACAAGTTTTTAGCCTCACGAAAAAGGAGTGTCTCGTGCAAGAGGAGAGTGGACGTCAAAGAGAGAGAGAAGCCCTAGGAGCTCGCCATCAAGGGAGAGGAGAAGGAGGCGCCGCTCAAGTCTTGCACTTGCACAAAATCTTGTTCTTGACATTTTTGTTTCTTTTCCTTTTCTCTTCTAAGTTTTGTATTGGATTCAAGAGTTATCAAGGGAGATTTCGACTTGTTCTTCAACAGAGAAGCTTATTCTATCCCTTATCTCTTACTTATACTTGTGATTATGCTTTCAATCATTGCTTGCTTGTTTGATTGCACCATCTCCGAGTAGATTCATTTGTTAGGCGAGGTAAATCAATGAAACTTGTATGATGTGATTGGCGGTTGCAATTGGGACTTTTATTCATGAACTAATCTTCACCTTTATTTGAACTTAATGCATGATTGCTTTACCGTACATCTAGCAATCTGATCTAGGGTTGATACACTCTCCAAAAGCTTGTTGTATTGCTTGATCTAATATTTGGTGAGCTACGGGTCTTAGGCAACGAAAGCTGACCTAAGGAGTCTAGTGAACTCTATCATTACTTGAACCATTAATGCATGTTTACAGCTTGTAATAACCATCGAAAGTTGAGTCTATTAGGTTGTTTAAACATAGTGTTCGGAGCCACGAAAGTGGAAAGAACATACCTTAGTGTTTTGTGTTCAAGATAGTTCATAATGAAATACCAATGCAATCATCACTTCATTACTTGTTTTCAAAGATTATCCTTTGCCTAACTTTTTCTTTTCTTGTTTACAACTCTCATTTACTTATTTGCTTTTGTTTTCTTTTGATTTTAGGTTCACCACAACAACATATTTTCCGTTCTAGCTACTCATCAATCACCACAAGTTTGAAGCGAGATCACACCCTCCTTGTGTTCGACCCCGACTACAACACAGCTGTGCACTTGCAGCTCATTTTGGTTGGGTTATAAATATTAAAACTTGAAGCTAAACCCAGCCCCCATCAGCTCGGGCCCAAAAAAATATGTTCGCAAAATTGCGGGCTTTGCGGGCTTGGGCCATGTGGACTTAGGTTATGGGCGGGCAGACCCGCTTCGGATTAGCGGGCGGGCGGGCAACCCGATAAATTATATGTCGTTTCTGTTTGACGAAGGGTCGGTGGTCGACGCTTATTACAAAGATTGGTGGAGCGGTCTGGTTGGGAAAAGGAAAGAGAAGGAAGATCATACAACATATTTGGTTAACTTGGATTCATCACCAACAGACACGATTCAGTTTGAGAGAAAGCAATTGAGAGCTCATCTTGAGTCAAGATTCTTGACTGGACTGGTTCGAAATAGGTCCGACCAGAGGTATGATGCTATCTGATGTCTGATTAATTATGGTTTTTTGACTTTTTGTGTTGCATGTCAAAGTTTTGAGCTTTTTGGTTTGTGTGTTTGTACCAAAGCTAAAGACTTTAATTTGTTTGATCAATTCGGTTTTTAGGCCTGGGACAATGGTGGAATTGAGAGACGATGATTCTGACTGGTCTCCGGCAATGATCATTAAGGAGATGGTGGAGGAGAATGAGAAGAGCTTCATTGTCAGGTACTGTGATCGTAAGTTCTTGGTGAAATCAGGAATCGCAACCGTTGATTCGCGGAAGTGAAGATGGGAGGAAAAAGCAAGAACCCTCAATCTAAGGTCTACTCACATTTCTGTAAAGGATTCGTCTTTGAGACCCAAAAGTCTCTTTACTCCAAGAAATTCATAATTCGCAAGAGAAATCTAGTGGTTATTAACGTTAAAGTTCGTAACTTTGAATGAATTCTGAAATTCTCAATCATTTTAATCAATTTGGTTCCTATTAGATCTATATTGTTAAAGTTCGTAACTTTGAATGAAATTCTCAATCATTTTAATCAATTCTAATCCTTTTAATGTTCTGTGATGTGCAGGAGTTTCAGAACAGAGGATCTGGCTCAGCTAAGCCAGTGACTAGTTACAGGAAGAAGAAAGCAGAGATGTTCAGACAAGATGGAATTGTAAAGTGTAAAGCAACGTTTGCTTTGGGATTGGATGTTCAGACAAGATGGAATTCAACCTATAAGATGCTTTCTAGGGCTGTCGAATATCGAGATGCCTTTTGTTATCTTGCAGAGATGGATAGGAGAAACTTTAAGGTCAATCCTTCAGAAGATGAATGGGACCGACTGAGTGGCTTGTCTGAATTTTTGCAGCCATTTGATGAGATCACACGGCTTATGTCAAGTTCGACATATCCAACTTCGAATTTGTATTTCATGCAGGTTTGGAAGATCCAGAATTGGCTGAAAAATAATGAAAAAAACAGAGATGAAGTTGTGAGGGAGATGATCATACCCATGCAAGAGAAGTTTGACAAATATTGGGAAGAAGTTAGTGATATTTTTGCAATAGCAAGCATCCTTGATCCACGGCTTAAGCTTGCACTTGTTGGGTTCTGTTTTTCAAAGCTTGATAAAGTATCTTATCAAGCAAAGATGGAGAGCTTGCGTGATAAAATGAGGATTCTTTATAAATCATATGAGCCGAAAATAACTTCACCATCTACACATTCTCGAAGTGAAGACCGTAACGATGATGATGGAGCACCTAAAGGGAATTTCAGCAATTATGATGTAAGTTTCTTTAGATACTTAGTGTTTTGTCTTTTCTTGTTCCTTGATCCTGCTTCCACAGTAGTTAGACTATTCCCTTTAAGAATCGAATTATTAGACCAAACGATAAACGCAACACACACACACACTTGCCCGGTTTTTTTTTCCTCATCTCAAATTTTTGTTTGCACTGATCATACTATTCTGTCGGGTGGAAATTCACAGTCTGCATCATTATAACAACCCACACCAAATAAACTATGTCATCATAGAAGCGGTGCTGATAGATAGTTAGTGTTTTGTCTTTTCTTATTAAGTTTTAATTACTAAGTTTCATGGGTTTTTTCGTTTGTTTTAGGAATTCTTGACCTTTCACAAGACACATGTTGTTGTTAGTGGAAAGTCTAAACTGGAAATATATCTTGAAGAACCGCCTCTAGACATGACAAGTAATGCGAGCATGGACATCCTTGATTTTTGGAAAGACAACTCCCAAAGATATGGTCAATTGGCTTCAATGGCTGCTGATCTACTTAGTATTCCTATCACAACAGTGGCTTCAGAATCATCTTTCAGCATTGGATCCAGAGTTTTGAACAAGTATAGAAGTCGACTTCTAATTCCGAAAAACGTGCAAGCTTTAATCTGCAGTCGCAATTGGTTACGAGGTTATGAATCTCACGAAAATGGTAAACAAATATACTTCTTTTATAGTACAACTGAACAACTACAACTTTTAGAATGTGTACTAACTTTAATTTTTTATCCACAGGCAGAAGAGGATGAAAAGTATGATGGTGAAGAAGATCTCCCTCCTTCGGAAACAGTTCATGATAAGAAACATGATTGATAAAAAACGACTTCACCATCTACACAGTCTCTAGAACTGTTGTCTTTTTGATGCTTCTCAGATTTTCACTTGTTATTTAAGTTTGAATTTTCTGTCTTTGAACTTCTTGTTCATTCTTGGATTGGTTTTTAGATTTTCAGTTTGAATTTCCTCTTAGACTTATACTCTCCGCTGAACTTTTTGGTTGTTGAGAATGAGTTAAACTTTTTAAAAACTTTTGTTGCTATCCCGCGGGCTGGCCCGCAAAACCGCTAAAACATGCAAGGCGGACTTAGGCTTATGTTTTCTATCCGCAACCCGCATGGGCATGGTAAAAAAGAACGGCCCAATAGGCATGCCCAGATGGACGCGGGCATGCCCAGATGGACGCGGGCCGGCCCGACTGACATCTTGACATCTCTACAGCTAAGGGGTTAAAAACATGAAAGTGGTAAGAGATGAGGGTCTCTTGGTCAATATGTAAATATATTTCTCTCGCCGACAAAGACAAATTAATAAAAACTGGGAAAGCTTCCAATAAAATCCCGCCACGTAATAAAAGAGCGGAAGAAGATCCCGAGCGATCGGCAGCAGCAATGTCGCAAAAGGACGGGCCTGACTTGAGCCTCTCCGACGAGATTCTCGCGGTGATTCCCACCGACCCATATGAACAGCTCGATCTGGCTAGGAAGATCACTTCCATGGCGATCGCTTCCAGGGTTTCGAATCTAGAGTCCCAGGTTTCCGGCCTCAGGCAGATGCTCGTTGAGAAAGATCGCCTTGTCCATCAACTCCAGGGCAGAGTTTCTTCCTTGGAAAGTCTCTACCACGACGCTGACTCCTCTTTCAAGAATGCCCTCGATGAAAATGTTAGGCTTTTCAGTTTTCTTTTCATTTGACTTGAGACAGAATGTTGACTCCATTTTGTTTTTCCATCTTTGAAGATGAAACTTACTCAAGAGCGAGATTCACTGGCAATCACTGCCAAGAAACTCGGTCGTGATTTTGCAAAGGTTCGTTTTGTCTCTTAATTCTTACCTCCTATCTTAGTTATTTGTTTGATTGATTTTTGCTCAGACCTAAAAAAATGTGTCATTTTGTAGCTCGAAGCATTCAAGAGACAACTGATGCAGTCATTAAGTGATGAGCATCCATCTGTATGCTCCTTTACATCCTTCTTTACTTCCTCTTTCTATATAGAAAAAACAACAAGAAATCTCATCTCTTCTTCTTCTTCTTTTATTCAGCAATCCGAGACAAGTAATGTCAGAATGCTTCCTGGAGACCAACGTACTGTAAAAAACATCTCTCAAATCTTTTCTTATTATGTCCTCTTGTCTTTCTTTTTGTGGTAAAATCGTC
This sequence comes from Erythrophleum ivorense, assembly GCA_026724425.1. Taxonomy (NCBI): domain Eukaryota; kingdom Viridiplantae; phylum Streptophyta; class Magnoliopsida; order Fabales; family Fabaceae; genus Erythrophleum; species Erythrophleum ivorense. The sequence continues at coordinate 1,986,162 of JAIUCV010000077.1, read as the reverse complement.
TCTCTCTCTCTCTCTCTCTCTCTCAACAGATTTAGGTGAAGCGAGGGAAAGAGTCTCTTTGACTCCTCCGCACTTGTCTCCTGCTTTAACTCCACCGGGAAGCTACTCTGCTGCCTCATCGCCAAAGCAGTTCTCTGGCGCTGCATCTCCAACATCTTCACATTATGATATCCGTCTCTGGTCTTCATCAAGCCAGCAATCTTCTCTACCGAGCTCTCCTCCTCGCTCACACTCTTCTGCTCCAGGTACGTAAGATTTAATATTACAACTTAATTAAAAGCATGTGTCTGAAACTTTGTTCACTTTGTCTTATACACAGCACGCCATCCGCGGATTGATGGGAAAGAGTTCTTTAGACAAGCCAGGTATATAATAGATATATTCCTAGAGGTAAAAATGGGAATGATAATTGGTAAATTAGCATTTTGTGCTTTGAGTGGTTTGCAGGAGCCGTTTGTCTTACCAAGAGTTCAGTGCATTTTTGGCTAACATAAAGGAACTCAACGCTCGAAAGCAGAGCCGAGAGGTAGTTCAAATCATTTACTTTGTGTTGTCGATAGCAGTATATGTTTGAATCCTCGATCGTAACAAGAAAAAGGGTGTTTAATGCGCCAGGAAACGCTACGGAAAGCGGAAGAGATATTCGGGACGGACAAGAATGATCTTTACGTATCCTTTAAAGGACTCCTCTCAAGCGGCCGTTGAAATCATTTACTATTACAACTTGAATAGGCTCATCACTCTTCTTCTTTTCTTTCTTTCATGACCATTTAAATTAGTCAATGATGACTTGATGAGTAAGATTATACCTCTTTAAATCGCTTCTTCATAAAATAAAAACCAGAGAATTTTTCGTGTGGGTTTATACTTTATAGTGGATTGTTTGTTGCAACTTGCAAGTACATAAGATAAGATATATGTTGAAAAGTGATTTCTTTAGGATTGAAACCTTTTGATGCTCTGTTCCTTCCTTATACCAATTGTTTATATACAGTACTATGTACAGTATGTTGTGTATTTAAAAAAAAAAAAAAAAAAAACCAAATAAAGTTAGCGTTTAACTTTAAACAAGCTGCTTGGATCAAATAATAATTCTGGTGTTACAAAACATCCATAAAACGTTTTATAACAAAACAGTAGAGGTGTTTAATTCAATTTTCAAGGCTCACACAAGAATCAAGAATGGGCCTATGAAGAACATTCGTTTTGCTTTGGGCCGGATATTACACGCCCGCAAAACTATTACACACAAATAAAACTATTGGGCCGAGAGTAAGCAGCCTGCTTCCGCCTGCTTCAACGCGTCCTTGCACCTACTCGGTTTTCTCTCTCGCTTTCTCTCTCGCTTTCTCTCTTCCCATCACTTCCCTCTAAGGTTAGTCCGTATCTCCGATTTCTTCACCATTCAATCTCCGATTTGCATAGCTTTTTCTTCTGATTTGATGTTTAGATAAGCAGTACCGTTGAGTTTTGTTATCGCCTTTGATTATTATACCCAATCCTTTGATTATTATACCCAATCGCTCTTTGCTCTATTGAGTCTCTCTTTTTTAGATCTGGTCTTCGTTTTTGACCCTTGCTGTTATCCTTTTGTTTATATGAATGATCCATAAAAAAAATTATCTAAGAAATAAGCATCCTATTTATGTGCATTTGCTAAGAGGAAAATCCAAGTTACTCTTCACTGCTTGTATTTACCATTTTCATTACTGTTGCTATTTGCTAACACATGCGAATCTCTAATATGCCAGGCAAAATCTAAGACATGCCCTGTTTTAAATTAAACGTTATCTTAATAGTTTAGCCCTAGATTGTAAAATCCTTTGATCTTGTTTGGCATCTTGTCGTTATAAGGGTCGTAGAGACATATACACTGGTGTATAGACAATGTTTTCTTGTAATACATAGTTGTTTCAAGTTTGTAGAACATTACTCCAATATCATCCAAAGAGACTATTTGTTGAATTTTTGATTATTTGTTGAATTTTTTCAAGACTCCCTAGGATGCTCGAGTTACGCCATAGAGAATCGTGCTTGTTCTTATGTGTTATCGTCTTTACAATTGCTGTTCCTTGTTATAGCCATGAGAGACTGTGAGTGTTCTTAAAAACCTCACATTTCCAAAAGTTTCAACTGGTAAAATAGTGAATGATGTTATCAGATGATATAACTTAGGTTTGATGGAAAAACTTTATATGCTGGGAAGGAACTATGGAAGGAGACTGTGCCGTTGCAATCTGGATCTCGTCTTTACCGATTAGACGGGCTTAAATCAAATTCTTGGTATGAAGTCAAGATATCGTACTCAGCTTCTGTAAGTCAAATTTGTTTTCTCTTGTTTATTGCTTTTATTTCCAAGTTTTTGTTTGTGTTTGTTGAAGAAATTTGATCTTTTGTTTTTTTTTTTGTTAACAGATTCCGGCTCAATTTTCGCTGCAACTATTGAGGAACGGTGTAACGGGTTTGAAGCTAAACCAGATGAGGAGGTTACTAAACATAGAGAAATTGATCTTCAGAACCGAAAGTCTTGAAGAAGTTAATAACAAGGTATTGTCATAACTCATAATCTTCAATCAGTTCCTACTACATACTTGGAAAGAAGCACGAGATCAAGTCCTTGATTCGTTTTCTTGTTTGTTATTCTGATTTAGGATGATGGATTGTATGTTTTGGTGACGGTGGAATCTGAAGGAATCGTGGCTATACCAAATTTCAAAGAATGGTCATTCATCATTTACAACATAGGCAAGCTTTCTTTTTGTTTAACTTACTATGACCAATCTTCTTCCTTTGCAACATAGCACTTGTTGTTGTTGTTGCTAAGTGAAGTGGTTCTGAAACTCTCTCATGGTGACAGTTTGTGAAGAACAGCTCTTAGGCATCCCATACTCATGCTGGCCAGTGGTGGTTTTAGTAGTATTGAGTCTCGTGGTCGCATTGATTCTTCCACGGTTTCTACCATCTTATCTTCTGATCAAAGATGGAGCTCGTGACCGTTAAAAAGCTCATGCCAAGTTGAAATTAGGAGGAAGCGTATTGCATATGGTTTATACGCACAGATTTTTGTTTTTGTTTTTCTTGCATCTCTACTCTGTTAGCTACTTGATGTTTGTTCATCTTATTCGGTTTGGATTTGGCCGTCTAATGTTAGCTGAGTTCGAGATTTGTTTAATTTAATTATTTAAAAAAAAAAAAAAATGGTTGTTTCATCTTTTCCCGTTCTTGGTAGACCGATGTGACTGTACGTTGTTGTTTGTTCTTCCCTTGATCATCATATCATCAAGACTCTTTTCAAAATTTTCTCCATTGCAGAAAATGCAGTAGTACTTACGAAACAACTTTCAAGTAAAACCTGAAAAAGAACAACAACTGTGATCAAGAAGGTAAACGAAAATCTTATTAGCAACTGTTAATAGTCTAACATGAAAGAATAATGCTCAAGCCCCAAAGAAAAAGACGACTAAGTTAAACTATTGAATTGGCGGGTTGAGCCAGGCCCGTGCAGTAGTGCAACGCATGGGCGACTCGCGAAAGCCCAGATAGCAAGCTATCTTAATGGGCCTTCTCCCTTAAAAAATAAAGTTAATATCGTATGGGCCTATGACCCATATATCAGATATTAAACTGATAAGAACAGATACTACACTTGATCTTAGCCAAAAGGCCGAGAAAGGTATGATTTGGACGACTGGCTCAGCTTCTTATTTATACTATCAAGTCAATGACCTATGCTTCTCTACGTTACCGATGTGGGACTTTATAATATACACTCTTGAATCTCAGAGAACTAACATCTTATATATAATCGAGATTATAATGCAAAATCTGGATATTCAAAATAAATTTCGTTCGCCTGAGAAAAACAAAAACTGAGACTTTAAGAGTTCTTTAAAAGAAAATCTGACTCACGCGGTTTGGTTCATTTAATCAAGTTCACCAGCAAGGAGCCATCTCAAAATCTGACTCAAGGTTTGATTCTTTGAAGTGAATTCGCGTAAGTATAGCTTGAAAACGAAACGAAAAGCTTTCGGAACCTGCACATTCACAGACACGCAAAGAAAACACAACGGAGATTCATGTTTCAGTTCTTATCATGCTTCACATTCACCATGCTCAAGAACATAGATCATATTTAGGGAAGGAGAGAGATACCAAACCCATTGGCTCAAATGTTGTGCCATTGCTTCAAAGCTTTTACGAGGGTGCTCGTTTACAATGATTGCCCTGCTCGGATCTCCCTTGTTGGATAAAATCGACAGCCAAATGTCGACAGGTCCTAAGTACTTGCGAAAGATGTTAAGGCTTGCCTGATGTACAAAAACAAGAAGCTGAATCAAGTTCACAATCGATAGAAGCGTGCAGATACTTTTTTGGTTTTGCAAACACAACCAAAGAAAGACTTACAAGCTCCCAAGCTTTGATATTTCTTCCTGAATTAGTCTGCAAGAACTTTCTGCATGTACAAACACAGTGAATGAAGAGGAGATTTTGCGGTTTTATGACTTTAATGATTATAAGAAGTTGTAAACGTACAATACTCCACGATGCACATCTCTGTGATTGCAATGACCCGAAACACCATAGTTATCGAATGTTATGATCTGAGAAGAAGCACATAGAGAATCAGATGCAGAAATATTATCTAAGTGTATAGCCTTTAACTAGGAGTAGTAATACCATGTGAATATTGTGATTAGTGACTTCTTCTTCAATGATGTTCGTTAACAAATCGTGGCCCCATACTTGCCCAAAACCATCCTGAGAAAGAGCATATAATGAATCACTCAGTGCCCTCAAATGAGGCAATGAATAAAAAAACTAGAAGCGTACTAAGAAGATGTAAAAGAACTAAAAAAACCTGCAAATTTGGATGGTCCAGAATCTTTAATTGTTTAAGCGGAACCTGAATAAACAGATTAGCAAACATTATCTTCACTGCGATGACAAGAAACATTATCTCACTGATCCCTTCTTTGTCAAAAATTGGATTACCTTAAGCACTGCACAAGCTCGATGCAGCTCATCATTCCTAATGCTTCCCATGCCATGAGCGTTACCTGAAATTAATAAAATGTAACCTAATCTGCAACTGTAGTAGAAGACATCGGCTTTTTGGAAATTTGGATAATCCTTGTACCAATTCCACAACTTTGAGAATGAAAGTAAACACACAAACTCCTTATTACCAGTGGACAAACATAATACGTGAAGATTGTAGCCATTGGAACTTAAGTAGTTTATTGTCGGAGAAAAGAACCTAAAAAAAAAATCTCATTAGTTCCAACAACAGCCAAAGAGAAACATTCTCAAAATCTTATCTTACATTGACTCATCATCAGGATGTGCGATAACGAACATGACATTTTTCTTTTCACCTGAATGTCCAAGAGACAATTAGATATCAAATTCTGCTTTTAAAAAAGGAACATGTGAATAAAAAAAAAAGAAAAAAATTAGATATCATTGATCGGTGAAAACCAGCTTCCAGCTACTTGCCATCATCAAGAATTGCAGATTTGGAACTCGATGTTCCTCGGAAGAAAATTTTACATAGAGAAGCGATCCAGATTACAATCACCGAAAGAGTAACCACAAGCCATGCCATCTAACGATACTGAAATCAATACAAAAGCAAATAGAAACTAATCAAACAAGACTGATCAAGTCCAACAGAAACTATCAGAAGCAATCAAGAAGCTCTAGGAGTGGTATAACTATCAGAAGAGACGACAAGTTACAAGCTTTATGGAAGGGACGACGGATAATAGTTGAAATTCCAAGGAAACTATCAAAATTCGTTCTTTTACAAAGATGAATGATACAGTACAGAATAATTTTGCAAAGATATAACCAGAAAACAAACAGTTCAAGCAATCCTGAATATTCCTAAAGGATAAGAGCAAGGGTGAAAAACGAAGAGCAATATAACTCAATAAATACATCTACAAAGGATCTCTAAGACCAGATCTAAAAAAGAGAGACTCAATAGAGCAAAGAGCGATTGGGTATAATAATCAAAGGCGATAAGCATAGATCTAACAACAAAACTCAACGGTACTGCTTATCTAAACATCAAATCAGAACAAAAAGCTATGCAAATCGGAGATACGGACTAACCTTAAGAGGGAAGTGATGGGAAGAGAGAAAGCGAGAGAGAAAACCAAGTGATGGTAAGATCTCTTGTCCATAACTTTTCAAGCTCAAGGACTTGCGTGGTTATTAACATTTTGCATCCATTCCAACTTAAAAGGCACGCAGAAGTGCGATGAAGATGATAAAAGAAATCTTTAACAAGAGAAGAGAAGAGGCAGCATCGGGTGAATTAAAATATGGAGACTTCGTGGAGATATTGATGAACGAGGTGGAGAAAGAAAGTGATACGGTGAACGAGGAAAGATCTGTAAAGCTGATTTTAGGTTTACTGATTGCTTCATAGCTGAAAACCCCAAAGTTCTTATGGAGTTGAAGGTAACTCGCATAGAGAAATATGTGATGAATAAAAAGGTTTCATTTTGTTTTTCTTGTTTCTAGAATAAAAACTTTTATTGATTCAATATGTATTGTTTCATTATGTTCGTTCAAAGAGACGCAAGAGAGACAAGAAAAGCAAAAAGCTCTGATTTTTATAAGATTACAAGCGAATGGAGGATGGATGACTACAATGGTGACTAGATATGTCGGCTGATTAAGAGCTCAGTGAGACACTGAACCAAGAATATATAGCAGCAGTTCCACAATTACCACAAATATAACTGGTATTGTAGAACTACTGAAGAAGCTTATTGCAAGTTGCAACTCCAATGGCTGCGGCGAGGTGCCAACCAGCGTGAATGAATGGTGTTTCAGGGAAAAGATCATCAGCTATGAACAAAGCTCCACCCAACAACGAAGACAACTTATGTACGTTATGAGCCGATTTCAAATCTGGATCCTTTAATGCTCTTTTCGCAAATGCTACCTGAGTAAAAGTTGTGATTTTGAGTTAAGATTGTAACCACTGAGACTTAGCTACACAAGGATTGTAAAAAGTTGAGTTTTTTTTTGAGTACCTCCATCATTCCAGTGTGAACAGCTGAGACCACAAGAGGCTGGAACGGTAAAGCCAAAGCTGATGCAGCCATCAAGTACTTTGGGTTCTCTTCCCTAAGAGCTCTCGATAGACACTGTTAAACATATAAACTACTATAAGTTACATACAAGTCTTGTAAACTATAGTATCTTTGTAAAAGTGAAAAAGACTTACTACAGTCGCTGTGGCTATCATTGTGTAATCAGCCCATCTAAGGTACTTCCTCAGCTTCCCTCTTGAAGAATGATACAAACTCGAAGCGATTCCAACTCCGATCAAGGAGTTTGCATACACCTTCATGCTCAAGTTTTTCCTGTACATGTTTCTTTCATATTAGTCTAACTTGTTTCTCTGAAATCTGATGAAACAAGCAAGAAAGGATGATTGATTGATTGATTGATTACCTAGGGGTCTGCATACCAAGGACAACGAAAGGGAGCGATGTGATCACATTCGCAGCTGTTTCTAATAGACTCTGATCACCTGTCGATAAAGTAGAGTGATCGATTGAATATGAATACCGAAAGATGGATGATACAGAAAAAAACAAGTAGTGTATATATCAGAATACCGTGGCAGCTGCAATGGATGGGTCTTAGGCATGGTGGTCTTTGTTGCCATACACGTCTACACAGAAGATCAAGAAAGAAAGAGCAGTGAATCAATCATCTCAGAGTCACAGTGAACAATTCTCTTTAGACTAGTCATTGGCCTTAAATCAACTTACTCAATGAAAAGGCTCTGTTTTGTTCCTGAAGATGAGGATTCAAAGCTGGAGACTTGGCTGATACGCTCAAATGCGAATGGGGAATGAGACACAACATGAACCCCATGGATACCTTCAAGGGATTTGCTCGTCTTTGATACGCTTTGAGGGCTCATTTCAAGAACACACAAAGCCCAAAATCTTTGCTAGCCAGCAAAATTACTTGCTGGTCTAGCCTGGTTTGGCTCCTCTGATCACAAGAAAAGAAAAAAAAGAAAAAAATTAATTGTAAGGGACATTGAAAATAATTGCAAATTGTACCAAGCTTCATCAATTTAACCAATAATCTTGAAATTATGTTTTGCCAGAGAGGAATTAGGTATGTGTCAACCTAAAATTAGATTTTGCTCAAAACTGTGAACAGTTAGAAAATTTCTTAAGCGTTTTTCAGTTTCAATACCAAAATCGTAGGGTTAGCACTTAGCTAAGAGCCAAGAGCTCACAAATTCTGGGTTTTGGATTCGAAAATTGATCATGCACATATTCAAATTCGAAACCAAATTCATATCCAATTCATTCCGTTTAAGCTCTGAATAAAACTATTCCGGGAGAAAAAAGAATCAAAGCAATTCCAATAGAATCAAAATAAAGACAGATTTAGCTCAAGCGAGAGGAATCAATGGCAGTGGAGATTTGAGCAGAGAACAAACCTTGCGACGTAGCAACACAGAGAGATCGAAGTCGAATCTGAAGATACGAAGCAGATGGTTATGGAAGTAACAGAGAGAAAAGTTGGGAAAAGGAGAAGAAGAAGAATGGAAAAATCTGACAGTGAGAGAGAGATGATGAGTCACCAATCTTCTTCCTTTTGACTCGTAGAGATGTCGAACGGGCCAACCCGCACCTAAACGGGCCAGTCTTGGCAATTTTTTATTTTTGATGCATACGAGTCAGCCTGTTGCAAGCTGCGGTTACACTAAGCCTAAACCCAACTCACGTAATATTAGCGGTTATATGAACCAGCCCGCAGACCAACAAAAACCTTATAATTGCAGAAAAATATTTGTGACATTATAATTAAAAGTTATGTGTTTCCGTGATTCATTCACTCTTACACAAATAAAGATTAAGACCATAATCTAAGTTTTGTTTATCCCATTCCCATGTGTATTCGATGTGATCATTATAGCTCATACGGATACACATTTGTACATTTATCACCTATATTCCTCACTGAGTTACAAAACAAAATGATTCATTAGGATTGAGACCAAACCTGTGTTGTGAATGCAAAAAATGATTCGGGACATTAAAACCTGCAATATTTCTTATAAAACAAAGCGTTATTCAAAGTCAAATAATCCAATACAAAGTAAGAAAATTCTAAACTTAAATCCGAGAAGCGGCAAAAGCCATCTGAAACGTTATCCAAGGCATAACTCTAAACTGAAAATGTTTGTAATTTGAGAACCAATTAGAACACCAAACATGCTCTCTCCTCAACTTTCATTTCCTCTTCACCATCATATTCTTCATCCTCCTCTACATAAGTTACATAAATTAAGTAAGAAATGATAAATAAAAGTAAATAAGCTTAGAAATCAGAAACAAACGTAAGAAACTAACCAAGATATTATAGTGTTATACTCATAGCTGAAAATATACGTCCAAATCCGAGTAGCAACGAACTGTCTAAAATGAAACCAAAATCACTTAACCAATTAACAAGTCTATCGTCAAAGTCAGTTAACCGATCATAGTATCAACTATCAATGGCTCATGATAAATTTTATTTAACTTAAAAAAAAAAATCAATGGAGAATTTGTGGAGAGGAAGAGAGAAGAATGCTATCACTGCATTTTTCAAGATTAAACATCTGTCAGAAGCTATAGTCTACGTCAGACAATCTTTGAATGATATCTATCGCAGCACAGTAAACGTTGTATTAAACAAGAAAAACGAAGTTGTATATCCCAAAGAAGTGCCACTTTATAGCACATGTATCCCGGGAGAAACGTCAAATTGCCAACATAGTGTCATAAATTCTCTGCAACCAATGCTACTAGCAAATAAGTTGGGCTAAAGGTAGTTCGATGACAAATACAAATCAAGTTTAATTGATAATGCAGCTACATTCCTTACCATATTAACACCTTCCATTGCTGCCTTGACAACATGTTTTGCAGCTACGTCATAGACCTCTACATTTGTTGCTTGTGGTTCAAAAACTTTATATGGCATCAACATATTTGGAAGAACGTTATTTAACCAGAACTCTTATCAGTGAACAGTTAATTGAATTATCTCCCCGAGTAAAATCATCTCATACCTAAAGCGTAAGCTGTGAGAAGATTGTATAAGACCCAGTCAGCTCAATACAAATACACTCCATGCAAGTGTTGCAATTAAGTAGCTTTCTCTTTCTTAACTCTATAAATATAGAAACAATCATGAATCAAAAAGCTAACCTATTTTTGAATAAAACAAACAAGGCAAATCTTACAAACCTAAGAAGCAAATGCAGTACACAGAGAGAAATAAACAATATTTGCATAGTCAACATGCAAACTTGGAAAATCAACACAAACTTCACAAACAAAGTTATCTCCAATCTCGCAGAAAATAAGCAATGCCCATCACAAAAATCTACGATTCTTAAAATTGAAATGCAATTCACAATTAAAACATAAACAAGAGAAAAAGAGAAAGGAAGATAAATTACTGGGAAAGTAGCGAATGAGCTTCGTGAGCTCCGAATCGTTATGCTAGTCGATAGAATTGAAGCGGTTTCCATTGTTATGGTGAAGAGCTTTGTCAAGATTATCAGCGGAATCAAAACCCTCATTCTCCAAGTAACCCATAACGAATATGTCAATTTGCTCCAAATTCATTGTTTTTGCTCTCGATTCAACTCCCTCTCTCCCTCTCTCTCTGCTCTTTCCCTCTCTTACTCTAGCATCTTCTCTGAACAGGAAATCGTCGATGGTGATTTTTTGTGGTATGCCCGCTAACCCGCCCAACCACAGCAGGTTTACCCGTCCAAACCTGACAACCCAAACGGGTCAACCAGCGAAACCCACTAATAAATGGGCATAAATTATCTAAACCCGCCCCGCCCCATCGCGGACCTATTTGGGTCGAACCCGCGGGCTGCGGCCCAAATTGACATATGTACTCATAAGGCATATTCTCTTCCTTCAGCTATTTGCACAACAGTCGGCCAATTATCGTACCGAAACCCGGTTTAATCTGGTTCTCTGGTTACTTTAGGATATGGGCCAAAATGTGTTGAGCCCACTAGGCTGAAAAATTAGATATTGTCGAAGTATTTTTTATTTATATATATTTACCGTCAAATTATATATTTTTGAAGTATTTAATATTTAAAATATTTGATGTTTCATTAAATAATTTTATTTTTAACTATTACAAATGATAATTATATTATTCACGAGCGAATCATACTATTATTTGCGAAGCCAGAATTTCGTTTCGAGGCACCACGTTCGCTCTCAGCCGCGGAATTACCGAATTACCCTTAATGAAAATCTTGATTAAATCTTTACAATTTCCTTTTTTAAAAATCATTTTGTTTTTGTTAATACGCCAACAAATATATGGAATTTATCCAATTATATTTTCACTAATTATTTCAAAAATATTTATATACATTTAATATTTATCAACAGTTTTATCATTGGCACAAATCAAGGGATATTAAAACCCTAACTACCATAATATCGCGCCATAATTTAGGCCCAAAAAATGATTAAAACCCTAGCTAAAAATAAAATTATTAAAAAGGCTTTTGCTAATTCTATCGAAACCCTAATCATTTTACATATAATATACCCTATAAATATAAAATGCGGCCACCTAAAAAAAGTTTTTATTAAGAGAACTATAGGTCGCAATCTCGAGTGAATATGGATTAGTTTTTGGGTTTTGAGAGGTTTAAAATTCTGATGATACTATCGATTATGTTACTGCGATTTGGTCATGGTTTTGCTGGAGTATTATTCACTGTCTACGTATTGTTTGAGTTTATATTGTGTTTCTGGTTTGAAACCATATAGCGTATTTGGAGATGATCCTTTTAAGCATGGTTTTAAACTTGAAAATTATGTGGAAGATAAATTCGTGAGTATGTTCATAGGGTATGTGGATAAACACAGAAACCTGAGAGAAAAAGGCTACATAAATAATGAGATAAGCTTCATGGGGTATTTTCAAGCAGAGTTTTGGATCTCCAACCGGTTTTGAAGCTTGAAGAGGTTTGAAATACTTATGGACTTTTTCAATGCTCATGAACGGTCTTCGTCCTTGCCAACATAGAGGCAGCGTGTGATCATCTCATGCTTCTTTTAATGGCTTTCCTCTTAGCTCTCTTTAGCTACCAAAGGACAAAGAGACATAATAATTAAATAATTAAAAGGACAAGTTCCTTACCAAGTATGTTACTGGCAAAAAAGATTGACACTTCCAGCAAAATGGGAAGAAAGTTTGTTGGGGAAAACCATTCATGATTACAATATGAGTGAAATAAACATAATGGATTATGCATGCTCTTTAGCTAATAATTTACTTGGCCGTGATGATATCTTTGTTATCATGTGAGAGTAATACAAGGTTATGTGAAGAGAGAAATGATGATTGAGTTTGTGTAAAAAGAAGATTTCAAACAAGCAATAGACTTTGTTTATGCTGATGAATATGAAACATTTCAGAGTTAGTAGAGGGTGATGGCACAAAACACTTCAATTCCAATTGATAAAAATAGTAAAGTCGGCCATGGTTTTAGTGTTCTTCGTCTTTTACTTTTTAGATGGATTGTTCATGTTAAAAACAAAAACAACAACAACTTCTTTCAAAAAAAACTAAAACAATAAAAACAAATTCAGAACAAGTTTGTAATGTGAGGTTAGGGTATATGGTTTAGATGGGGGGTTTATATTGTCGGGTTAGGGTTTAGGGTGTAGGGTTCATATTGATGGGTGTAGGGTTTAGTTTTTAGTGCATTTTAAAAATTTTGAATACATTAACATTGCGGATTAAAAACACAGAAAACAACAACTTCTTTTAAAAAACTAAAACAATAAAGCAAATCTATAACCAGTTGGTAATGTGGGGTTAGGATATACGGTTAATGGGGGGGAGGGGGTTTATAATGTGGGGTTAGGGTTTAGGGTGTAGGGTTTATATTGGTGGGTGTAGGGTTTAGTTTTTGGTGTATTTTAAAAAATTTGAATACACTAACATTGTCGCTTTTAAACAAATATAACAACAACTACTTAAAAAAAACAAATTAAAACAATAAAAGTAAATTCAGAACCAGTTTGTAATGTGGGGGTTAGGGTGTACGGGATACGGGGGTTTATAACATGGGATTAGGGTTTAGGGTGTAGGTTTATATTAATGGGTGTAGGGTTTAGTTTTTGGTGCATTTTTAAAATTTTGAATTATCATGGAAGTATATCATGAAGAAGATGAAGAAGAAAAATAAAAAAAATTGAGAGGACGACGACAAAAAAAGTCGACAGATAAAGAAAAGAAAACGAAGAAGACAAAGCCGATGAAAAAGTATTCATACAAAAAATGAGAAATAAGATGAACAAAAAGCATAAGAAAATTAAGAAGACGAATGACAAAGACGATGAAAAAGAAGAAAACCATATGATGAAGAAAACCAAAATCGAAAAAGACGATACGAATAAAAATAGGGAAGAATAAGATGGACAAGAAAAAGGGGGAAAATCACAAGAAAAAGTCATAGAAGATGAAAATGATGAAATAGAAGAAAAATGAGAAGACGAGAAAAGAACAAAAAAAATCAAAAGCTAAAAAGAAAAAGAAAAAGAAGACCAAACAGGGGAATAAATTGTTGCAAAAGACAAGGAACAAGACCAAAAACATGAATTATAAAGAAGAAGATGGATTAGATGAAGAAGAAAAAAAAGAAGAAAAGAAGATGAAAAAGACGGAGGAAAAAACAGAAAAGGAAAAAGAAGAAAAAGAAAAAGGATGAGGAAGACGATGAAGATGAGACAAATAAAAACAAGAAGATTCGGAAGTAAAAGAAGATGGGGGCACTAAAGAAGGAGGGGAAGAAAAAGACAAAGAAAAATTGAAAGAAAAAAGAATAGAAGATGAAGAAGAAATGAAAAAAATGAAAGAGAAAGAAAGAGAAGAAGAAGAACACAAAGCAGATGAAGAATAAATTAGAAAATGCAAAGAAGAAGAAGAATAAAAATCATAATAAAAAGAAGAATTAGATGGATAAAAAAATGAAGAAGAAGATATAAAGTTGGAGAAGAAAAATAAAAAATCCCTTATATAAAGATGGATATAAATAATTTAAATTTAAAATTTATTGAGTAAACAATCAGTTCATTTATATTTTTTAATACTCATTTTATAATTAATCAATAAAATATAAAATGAAATGGAACCAAATATGCGGAAGAAAAAATAAGGAGAATACAAGGAAAAAAACAAATAAGATGAAGCAAAAAGAACACCATATGGTGAAGAAGACAAAAGTCGAAAAAACGTGAAAAATTGAAAAGAATAAGATGAGACAAATATTATAAAGAGGGAGAGGAAAGAAGAAGAAAGAAGAAGAACAACTGGTACAAAAAAAATGAACAAGAATAAGTGAGAGGAGATAAAGATGACTAAAAAGTAGAAAAATGAGGATACATGGAAAGACACAAGACATTTTATTTCAATTTTACTTCCTAAAATATCAGGGCTCGCGGTTTGATTTGTGTTGCATATGGACAACTGGCCGATCAAATTAATGATCTATGTTGGTCTCACGGAGCTGTACTTGATTTGTTGACAATCTGTGTTTTAAGCGACTGGAAAATTGTAAAAAATGAAGGTATCTTAAATAATAAACGAAATAAAAACACTTATACGTTTGTTTACAATTCATTGATATAAATTAAATTATTGCATAAATAGATCAGTTTGAATTGCTTGGAATTGAAGGGCTATCTAGGTTTGAGGTTGATCTTGATGTTCCAGAAGTTAATCAGTTCAGAGAACTCATGTAAGTAAACTTTATTTTCGTTGAATTTTAAAAATTTAAATAAGTCAATATATCTAATGAACTAATGTATTTTAAAAATACAATATGTAGGCTCTTGAATATCCATAATCAAAATGACGACTAAGAAGAAGCTTCAAGACAATGTATGGCGAATAGATGTTGTCAATGAAGAAGATGAATTAACTTTGGCTTTTTTTCCCTTTTTTACTTAAGCAATTTATAAATGTAAGAGGACTTTGAAGATATTTGTTTTTTTTTTATTTTAATTAAATTTATATGAGATTAACAAAATATTAAGATATTATTCCATTACAAAATTTACACATTAAATAAATAGTAGAAGAATTCAATAATTAAATAAAATAAATGTAGCATTTCTAAAACCTTTTAGAATTTTAAAACTACTCCAGCCCGCGCATGGCGCGGGCCAACCACCTCGTGTAATTTTATTGTAGCACTTGAAAATACAACTAACGGTTCCACAAATGACTTCACAACACATTTGCGATAACAACTTTACTTTGACACATGAAACCACAAAATATAACTTCATAAATGTTATAACTTATCTACGAGCGCACTTTGATGAACGAATCTCTGATAAACTTATCTACATTAACATGTTATTATAAATTACAGTTTTTAGGATTCTAACCCTATATATTGGTGTAAAAGCATTATTTGACCAATGGATTTCTACTTATTAATTAAATGAAGTAAGAATAAGAATATTACTATTTATTATAGGTAAATAAATTTATGTGTTGTAAAAGAAATTGACATATCTAGACAATTGCTAAAACGGATGAAAAGTTTACTATTTCAATAGTAGTCAAAGTTTTCTTAACATCAAGTCATTAACTAGTTTCTATATATTTATAGAAAGGCTAAAAGCTATGCCTAATGAAGAAAAGAGCTGGTGAGCGACTGGTGTGCCGAAATTAATAAGAACACACATTCTTATGAAATGAATTTAAATGTAGTAAAACAATGAAACTTAGGTAATGGTAGTAAAACAAATGGGGCAACATTCTTATGAAATGAATTTAAATGTAGTAAAACAATGAAACTTAGGTAATGGTAGTAAAACAAATGGGGCAATTATAAATGAATATCTTCGACCGATATTTCTAGCTATAGAATCTTTGGGACTGCCAAAAAAGTTGCATCACAATTAATACTACCGTTATGTGTCGTGATAATACATTATAAATACGAGTGTGTTAAAGTAAGAATTAATGTACAATAGAACCACAAAAACCAAAATTAATGTACAAATATTTTAATCTAGTTAATTTTACACTATTCCCAACGAGTGTCTGACGTTGTTGGTCTCCGTTAGTTGACAAAACAAACCCGGTCTTAAAATTCAAGTTTCCGTCATGTTTTTCATCTTTATTATGTCGGCCCTCTAGACACTTCTAATCTTAAATCAGTTTTATCATGCCGTTTTCTTGACACAATATCTGAATTATAAGACGTTATACAAACAATACAAGCTGGAGAATTAGCCATTGCATGCAAATTTTTATATATTTAACTTTAACAAACACACATCATAACAAGACTATGATAACTCGTGTGGTGGCAGAGTGGTCTTGGCTCTAAGGTCAAGGGCCTAAAATTGTTACAGTTTCAGGTTCTGTATGTAAACACTGCGCGTAGATCACTTTATCACTTAAGCTTCGGCCTGAGTAATTTATCCGTAGTGAACTTGCGAACAAAAATTAATATTAAGGGGCTAGAACATTTATTGACATGACTGTGAATATTTAAGAAGATAGATGAAAATGAGGATTACATATATGAAGAGGGAACGGTAAAGAGAAGAGGCAGATGAGAGCAATAAAGATGGACAATGTCACAGCTCAGCCCTGGCCTGACCATTTCTCTTCTCCATACATCATCTCCTTTATATTAACTTGTCAAATGTTAAACATGTAGGAGAAATTATATAATGAACGATGACGACAAAAAAGTTAAAAGAATGATAATGTCAAATAAACTCCAGTGAGAGAAAATATGGATGATATAAATAAAGTCATACAACTATTTCTTTGATCTTGTGTAATTTTTTTCCTTTTCATTTCTCACTGAAAGGGAACATTTATGGAAGATGTTTCACTTTTTTCTTCTATCTTTTATCAGGTGGGGGCAGTAAAATTACAGTATTTAATCCATTTTTGGGTCAAATATTTAATCCATTATTTGAAAATAGACATTAATTAACATTTTTGCTTTTCTGTAGTACGTAGAAGTATTTATTATAAATAAATGGTTAAAACTTCAGTGGATTTCAAAAGACTAATGAATTCAATCCAATTATACTACTACACATTTTAATACTTAGTTAATCCAATTCTTATCTTTAGTGATTGAATCCGAAGAAGTATTGTAAAAAACGTTCTAAGGAGACACTCCCTCGAGACCAGGGTTTATTGTAGTTGTAAATAGTTGCCATGATAACTTCAAATTCAACTTTTTTCATACCAAAAACTATTTTGATATACAATTATATTGTTGAGTTTTCTAATTGAACACAATAGTGAGATGGACGATCTTTTGTACGCTTTACAGATTTTCCAAATGAATAGTCATGATGAGCAGTTGATTTATCTAATCTCTACTTTTTGGTACTCAAAATAAATAAATAAAATACATATGGTATTGGTAAAATAGTAATACTAGTATGATAGAGAACTATTCATACTTACTCAATTTGTAGGGGGTTAGCTCTGAACTATTCATATATGTTGAGACTTGAGAGCAAAGAGAATAAATGGAATTATGAAGGTAGATTGTCAAGAAGGAAACTTAATATTCAGAGCTAAAACCATATTCTTGAAACGTTACACACCAAATGAAGGACAACAAAAATTCGTGTGGAATTTGAAACAAAACTACATTACTTGAACAATTCATTATTTTTGTTCTTGTAGCTAAAGAGATAAAGAATAATTATACCTGGTAACAAAAAAGATCACAAATTCACAATGGTTCACCTAGTTTGAAAACGGAAAATGAAATAATAAAGGCATAATTGGTGTGTAATCTTTAAATTCTTAATACTAACATTAATAGAGTTCCATATAACCCGAACCAAGTCCTACCCTAAAAACTAAAAATGTTTCTATGCTCCATGAGATACAAAACACAAAACACAAAAAAAAGATTCCAACTTACAAAATCTATAACAAACTCGATTTTACACAACGGTACCTTTGGATCGCGATCGGCGCTCCGCGTTTGCGTCTTGCGTTTTGCTTGTAGCCTTGTAGGTGTGGTGGGTAACTGATAATTATAGCAACGCCTAAAATTTAGTTGTGAAGAGGATTGGGACCCGTGTGAACTACTCTCTTGTCCTCTCCATAAATGTCACCTCCTCTGCTCAATGGCCCACGAAACGGCGTCGTTGCGTATATCAGAGCTTTTCTCGGCGGCGAGACAAAGTGACGACGAGAATCAACTGAAGCTGATGAAGACAAGCTTATCTGAAAAACGACAAAGAAGAAGAAGAAGAAGAAACACATGTCACATCTTCTAAGTTTCCTTCCTTGTCTCTCTCTTCGTACTACCAACACGTGAGTCATCTCAGAGAAACCAGAAACAGACGACCATGAAGACAAACAACAAATCAACTAGGACAGTAGAAGTCAAAGCTTGAGACTTTTTCAAAGGAGGAGAGAAGAGAGAAGTAGGAGAAGAATGAGAAGTAGAAAAGGGTTTTTTCTTTTGTGTGGGAAATTCAACCTTTTGTCTTGTGGGTAAAAATAAGATTTATTGACTTATTTTAGTTGGTGTATTTCGGAGATGGGTCTTCGGATCCTTCTAAGATCTGCACTGTTCTTTCCTCTAAAAGGCAAAAGCTTTACAAGAATTCTCTTTATTTCTCTCTCTCTCTCTTTGTCTTGGAAGTCGTAAGCAAAGAGAGAGTGTGTGTGTGTGGTCTGTAGAAGAAAGTACGGCAGGCGGTATTAATAACGGCTGTCACCTCTTTGTGTTTATTCGAGGGAAGAGTCTTCGAAAGTCTCTCTTCGTTTTACTATTCTCTTCACTCTTTTTTTTTTTTTTTGTAATTTCTTTTTCATAATTGTGACTTCTTACGTACTAATAATTGTAATTAGAGTTTTTCTTGGTAATGACGATGAGTTGTGTTATAGTAGTATCATCACTTTGGCCAATGTTCTTTGGAGGCATTGACTTTGTGGGTTGAGACAGCTCACTGTCTCTAAAATTTAAAATTAATTTAGCACCCCTACTCTTTTCTTTTTATATCGGTTGTTGGGGTCAAAGTAGATGAGATTTAGACGTTTTAGGCAATATTTTAATATTAATTTCTTTGTGAGTGCCATTAAATTACAAAGTTGTATTAGTAGTAGTAGTAGTATTACTGTTTTCAGTTTTAAATGATACCCACATCTCTATGTTAAACTATAAGTGCTGCGATATCTGAATCAAAAGACTTTTGAAGAAAATGATAACAACATGACTTTTTGTCGTCCAACATGTTATTTGTAAATGACAAACTCAGACTCCATAATTAATTTAGGGGAAATTGGCAATTTACCCCCAAAAAAACCTCTTCTTGTCCACATACACTTTCTCAAAGTGCTTTTGTCCTCTTGTACTTTTTTTTAGACATTAATCCTGTTTTACCCCTAAAATTGAATTTATTTTATTTTAATTTCTGTTTTTCGTTTTTGTTAACAAAGAAACATAATAAACCAAATAATTACAAAACAAAAATAAACCTTATCCTTTTTAATTTTCCCGACATCTTCTTCTCTTCCACTCATCTTCTTCTCTCCTTCTCGCGACATCTCCGTCGTTCCTCTCACACAGCGGCGGCGACATCTCCGTCGTTCTTCTTGCCTCTTCCCCTCATCTTCCTCTCTCTCTTCGCCGATTTCGTTCCTCCCCCATTTCTTTTTCTCTTCTCTCCTCCCCGATTTCTTTTTATCTTCTCCGTTCTCGTCCTCGCCGTGTTTCTCTCTTCGCCGTGTTTCAGCTGGGGTCCTCTGCGCGCATCGTCCTTCTTATCCGTCAATCACCTCCTTTAGTTACTCACAAGGTTAGTAGTATGGTGGTTCATCGATTAATCGATTTTTCCCTAAAAAAAATTCGAGTTAGGGTTTGCAATTGAAGATTGGGGACATGCAATTGGGGATTTTAAGACATGAAAACGGATTTCGGGTTTCTAAGACTTGAAAATCTGACTTTGGTTGCAACCTCTAGATTGATTTGGGGTTTTGGTTTGAGGTTTTCTATGATACCTTTGGTGTTTGATGCTTATGATACTTTTGTAATCTGTATGATTCGACTAGTTTGATTTGGAGTTTTTGCTTAGAATGATTTGGGGTTTCTGATTTAGTAAAGGTTTCTGATTTAGTGTGTTTTTTTGGATTTCGTTTTCTGATATTGTTAGAATTCCTTTTCTTTACGAAAAATTGGAGATAGTGTTTGCAATTGATAGATTTCGTTACATGAAAATTGATTTGGGATTAGCAACTGTTTTCTTCTTGTTTGTTTTCTATCATTTGATCCATTTGCGTATTTGGTTCTTTTTTTTGTTACTTATCGAATCATTGGATGTATTGTTTGTTGAGTTAGGCTTATATGAATTGCATCACTCTTTGTTCCGAGGAATGACAAGCTTGTGAAGATAGATGGGAATTTGATTATTAATTCTATATTGGCGAGTGAGAAAGCCGTGGCTTTAATTCCTCATGTTTTGTTTTGCTTCTTTTTTTCTTTTGATTTATTGTTTGCTGAGTTATGCTTCTGTTTTATAAGGTAACATTGATTTGATGTTAGCTGCAATGTCGTTCAAAATGCTAGTGGCTTTTGTGTTCATTAATTTTGTTGGAAAAATAGTCTCTTGCTGTGTTCTCCTATGACGTTTTTTTAAAAAAACTATGTGATATCTTTGTTTTTTTCTTGTATGTTTTCTAGGATAACTTTCATTTGATCAATCTGCATATGAGCTGCTTATTTTGTTACTTTTATAGTATTTTTTCCTTGATTTTATTATCTTACTGTGCATTAAGGTTAGTGTTCAAAGTCAAAGTGCATTACATTTTTTCTTCATCTCGTTTTCGTATTGTATTCATTTATATTGTTTTCGTTAGTTGCAGGTATGGATCTCGAGTTGCCCAAGAGATTATATGAGGAAGGAGCCGAACCATTAGGTGATAAAATAAACAAGTGTGCAAGAATCTCGATATTGAAGGATCTGGCCAGTGGTGTCAAATCAGAGTACAATGAAGTGAAGAAAGACCCGTTGTTTGCTCATATATAGCCATCCACGAAAACCGGCTAAATTTCTCAGCAAAATTGGTACACAGTCTCATGACTAGGCAGCTTGTTACGGCAAAAAAACATGAGCTCTGGTTTGTGTTTGCCAGGAGGCCATTGCGATTCTCTATCCAAGAGTTCCATGCTGTTACGGGGCTCAAGTGCATAGACGATGGCAACTACGACCTCAAGAATTGGGTTGACGATGGCGGTTTCTGGAGTAAGCTGTTAATGACTCGTGGAAAGATTAGCCTTGAGATGATTAGGAAGAAGCTTATCTCGGAGGCAAACAATTGGACTCGTGTGGACAGGCTACGATTAGTGTATTTTTGTGTTGTTGGTCTGCTGATGGCAGTAGATGAGAAGACTTGGATTTCTCATGACTACATCAAACTCATCATGGACTTTGATAAGCTAAAAGCTTATCCATGGGGTCTACGCTGTTTTGATCACCTAGTGGAGGGTGTCGTCCAAGCGAGGAGCGACTTGAGTAAGACAAGCTACGTTTTGGAAGGATTTGCATATGCTCTTCAGATTTGGATCATGGAAGCTATTCCTGATTGTGGCGTTATGTTGGGGGCGAAGCTCAATGCGGTGGACCATGTCTTTCCTCGATGTTCAAACTGGAGAGGGGCTGCAAGGGCGGGGTTTGCAGAGATCATTAACTTGGAGAAGGCGGTTCTAAAAACTGTGAGTAGTGCATTCTGATTTCTCATGAGTCATTTTTTGTTTTTAACTATCAATTGTATACTCATCTTCTACACTATCTTGTAGGGACTTGTGTACTCATACATCTCGTCAACCGGGAATATGGATGTAATCGACTCTGCTGAATTCCTAAGGATTGACGAAATGAGAGATGAAAGGGTGGATCGAATTAAGGTGCTCATCAACAACAATTATGATTGGAGTTGTCACACATGGGAATTTGAAGAACCGGTGGAAACAATTCCTGCTCCTCCTCCAGCTGCCGAGACAGAATCTGAGGTGTTCCATAACGAAAGTGGTGAAACGGCTGAGGACTTCAGAACACCATGCGGTGAAGCCACATCCTCTTCTGGTTCAAGGACTGGTAAGAGGAAGGTTATTGATAAAGGAGCTGAGACACGTAAGAAACAGTTGTTGTTCCAGCGATCAGTAGAAAGTGCTGGACAAGGGATGGAGAGTCTTATGCGTGGTATGCTTGATGATTTTCAGAAGAAAATGATAAAGCAAAGTGATGAAAAGTATGACAAATTGGCTACTGAGTTCTGCGAGTTTAAGAGTGAGGTGTCAGAGCTGAAGGATATGCTTAAAGAAGCATTATCTCGTGGGAACAGTGGAGAGCCCTCATCAAGGTCCAACCCAGTGCCAGCGACCAGCTCTCATCAAAGAAGAAAGGTACAAAACAAACCTACGAACTGACCAACTTTTCTGCTGTGTAATGTTACTTGTGACCTTGTAACATAAACTCTCTAGGCCTTTGTGTATTATGTTCGTCCTTGAAGTTTGTCACATAAAAACCTAGGTTCTACTAATGTATTAAAGCTTGTCTTAATGTTTGTTGTAAGAACTGAATGTTGTAATGTTTCTGATAATTTATATATGTTTTGACGGTTTAGAACTGAACTGATGTGCATTCTTCTTTAACAACAGGGAAATATTGATGTGTCACTAGACAAACTGGTTGATATAAACATAACCCAAAGCTCAGAGTTCAATATTGGGGAAAATACCCAAAGCTATCTCGACAGAAAGACTCGCCACCTCTCACAAGATTCTTTCGTACCCGGATTTGATCTATCGCAGCGATCGAAAGACGAGTCTACGAAGTCGCAGCAGAAGAAAGAAAAAATAAAGAAGTCGCAGCTTTCGGAAAACAAGTCTAAGAGAAAGGAGATGGTATGTACTCGCCACCTCTCAACTTGTTTTTTAATCTACATTTTTTGTTTCTGTTTTTTTTTTAAAAACCTGCAATGTCAATCTTTCCACAGGCCAAAAACACTGAGGTAGAGCCCATGATTAACGAAGACACCTCAAAGAGACAAGAAAAGGTAAACATTAAACAAAACTCCATCTCTCTTCTACTTCGATATTGGTTGTTTTGTTTCTCTTTTTTTCCTCTAAAAATGCAATGTCATTCATTTTCACAGGCTGTGAAGAAGACAGAGAACAATATGGATGACGAAGACGAAGAAGAAGTCCTCTTGAATAAATTGCTTGCCGAGATAACTAAGCCTCCTCCACGTCGACCAATGTATGATTCTGGAGAAGAGAGGGACGATGAAGAGCCGATGGAGGTTGTTGAACCAGTAAGTGAACTGCATCAAATCCCTATTAACATGACCGAGAAATTGCCTTCCATGTCTAACCCCGGCGAGCAAGATCCCGATGCTATTTTGGTTTTTGTCTCTGACGAGAAATTTGAAGAACTGCAACAGTGGTCATTCATGCCCGAGTGAGTCACAATTCGTACGCATAGTTACAATTTGAAATTTGTGTTTTTCACTTTGACATGGTCTGCTGTAACTTAGTTTTAAGTGTTATTTCAGGAACCTAAAGGTTGGTCCTACTGACTTCACTTGGGAGCTATCAAAACGTGTTCTTGGTCCAGATAAATGGCTTTAAAACCAGGTTAGAGCTACATTTAGATCGCATATTGCTATCATATAATGAATTCAAACCACATTGCCACTAACCAGCTATACCGTATTATTCAGGAAATTGATGCCATGCTCTACTTATTTCGGGAGAATACTTCTCTGAAGCGATGGAATGTGGGCAGGGTTGGTTTCATGAATTTCACTTTCGGTTGCGAAATCAAGGGTGCATATGATCGTTGGAGGACTGACAAAAAGAAGTTCGAACTAAGTGAGTTTATCTTGGCTTTTGGAAAAGGTGTGCTGCCTTCTCACGGGAGAACCGACAAGGTTTGGGATGTCGATGTTGATCGTATCTACACTCCAGTCTGTTGCGGCGGCAATCATTGGATCTCCTTGTGCATCAACTTTGTACAACGGACCATAGACGTCTTCGACTGTAATGGTCAGAAAAGGTACAGAGAGGCTGATGCTTTCTTAAACATGGTACCCCGTATTTTTAAGGAGGTTCAGCCAGATGCTATGAAGAAACACCTATCGGTTGCACCATATTCTGCCAACTACGTGCCTATGCAAAAGGGTCTGAACAAAAAACAAGATCATTGTGGGGTTTATGCTTTGAAGTTCATCGAATGTCATGTCTTGGGACTTGACTTCTCTTTGCTGCATGATAAAAACATGAAAGAGGCTAGGTACAAGATAGTATGTGATCTACTTCAAGCGGGAAGGGATGAGGTTCTGCTTCAGCGCATGTCAAAGTATGTAGCTCCAGAATTTTCTTCATGTGAGACTATAGACCTTAGCTGAATAATCTCATTATTATGTATTTGTTTTCATCTCGATTTGGACACATGAGGAATTCTATTATGTTGTTAGTTTTTTCAAACTCTTATTTGACAGATTATTGTTATGATTGCCATGATTCAATGAAGTCGCAGGTTGCAAGTCACTGAGTTTATGTTTGTGACCTTTCATGTTTCATGCTAGTTTTCTCAGAGTCATTCTTCAGCAGAATCTCGAACACACAATGCATTCTCTCTTTTTAACATCAATTAACATTATTGCATGCTGTGTGTTTCCTCACCATACATATCAATGTTCCGAAGAATATATGTTCTGCAGTTTGAAAGCAAAATAAGCAGTTGGAAAGCAAAGTAAGAAAGATATGCAATAGCCAGAAAGATTGTCAACGAGTCTAGCTCCAAACAAAAGGGAAAGTGAAACGAAAAGGGAACAATAAGTAGATAAAAAAACAGTATTATATTGGCATATCACAGGTTGCTCTGTTGTGGCCCTCCTTATGACAACGACTGCACCTGTGTTTCTTCTTATTCTTTGATCTTATCTTGTCCTCAACTGTTTCATATCGTCGTTTTCTTCTCCTTCCAGCAGCTCTGCGTGATTCCGGACAAGAAACAATTTCTTTTTCAACTAGTAGAGGGACACGCCATGCATCCTCAGGAACACCTATTGGATTAATAGGTTCTTCATACGCTACTCTCCAAAACTCACTCTTGGACATGTCATCAGAGTATTCTTGTGGTTGCTTTCCTAGGAAAAAAATAGCTCTGATTGCATGCCTACATGGAATTTTCTGCAGATCGTACTTGGCACATGTACATGTTCGTTTCACCAAATCAACCACACAGTTGAAGCTGTCGCCTCCAACCACAAATCTGTTTGCATCAATAGGCTGAACCGTAAATGCTTTACCCTTTTCAATTCTTCTGTTAATCTTCTTCTCAACTGCAACAGTTAAAGGGTGGCTATGCTTGGAGCTCAGAGTTCTTCGCTCATAGAACCACCGTGTCAACATTTCTCTGATGCTGTCCAGAAGAGGGATCACTGGGTACTCTCTAGGTGATCTCAATGCCGAATTTAACGACTCTGCGGGGTTAGTTGTCCTAATATCATATCTGTAACCAACAAATAGACAACGAGCCCATTTTCTCACATCAGCTTCCAAGAGATATTTTGCAACATCTGCTCTATTTTTATAGACGTCAGTCATCAGCTTCTGAAAATCAGCAAGTCTGTATGCTTTGGAAGCCTTTGCAATCAAATTAACCAAATCTTTACCATGGAGATGTGAGATGACATTGTTGAGCAAGTGGTGAATGCAAATTCCATGACTAGCTCGTTGGTAAACTATAGGAAGCTTGTTACCAATGGACTGATTTCTGTCTGAGATAAAAGCCAAATTGTAATCATCCTCAATAACAACATGTAACTGCCTCAAAAACCATTCCCATGAGAGATCATTCTCCGAATCAACCACACCAAAAGCTAGTGGATACAAATTAGAGTTACCATCTAAAGCTGTAGCAACTAGTAGCGTTCCTTTGTATTTATTCTTCAAGAACGTACCATCAATAACGATCACCCGACGCATCGCTTTGAGGAACCCTCTTATTGATTGACCAAAAGAGATGAACATGTATCTGAAACTACCTTCATGATCAGTTTTATAATCAGTATGCGTACCCGGATTAGCTTCTTTTAGCATGTGCAAGTACTTCGGTATTTTACCATAACTCTTCTCATGTATACCTCTCACATAATTGACAGCATACTCACGTGCCTCCCATGCTAGATAGTAAGAAATCTGGCATCCATGCTCTGTACGCATCAGCTGTATGATATCATTTGGTTTAGGTCCTTCTTTGATACCTTCATACTTCTTCAGAATCAGATTGCCAACTGTTTTGGCTGACGCCATCCTAGCGTTTTTGGTTTTACCTGAAGGAGCACAAGTATGTTCACCCACATACTTGTTGATGATAAATAAAGTCGTGCCCTTCAGATTCTCCGCACGAACACGCCAGTTGCAGTCTTTTTCCACACAACGAACAGCCCACCACCTAGTATCAGATTTTAGCACCATGTAGTCGAAATTGTGCTTCATTGCAAGAATTTCGAAATTTGACTTCAACTCAGTTTTGCTTTTGAATTGTTGCTTGATCTTCACAGCTTCCATCAAAGCAAAACGAAATTGATTAGCATAATCGATTTCCTTCACAGACAATACTTCCTCATCATCAATGAATTCCCTTTTCTCTTTCTTAGTTTCACGAAAATTACCCTCTGCGGGTGGTCCTCCCTCACGATCAACATTATCATCAACGTTGATTCCATTGTTTCCATTGGGATCATTAAGTGTCACACACAAATGTCTTGACTCTTGTTTCCGTATGTAGGACACGAAATTTTGCACCTGACGATCATTCGCAATCACAATTCGGGGAGACATAGCGTCATTGATCAAACCGCGTGGCAAATAGCTAAACTCAACGTCAATCCCCCTCTCGATTGAGAAGTCCTCGAAAACAATCGTTTTTAACTCTTCAAAACTAGTAGTAGATTCCAGAGAAACTAATCTTCCTCCTTTATTCTCATCAGCAACAAATATCCACCCATTGGTTGCACACCTTTTCCATGAACCACAAGCTACATAGATATGCAACATATTACTTTAGCAGAAGAAAAAGAGAGTTAGGGTATCAGAGGAAGATGAGGTGGCTGAAAATCGACAGAGAGGCGTTGTGGAAGAATATTTTCGTGCCTTTAGAGAAAAAAATAAGTAAAGATTTGAAAAATATTCAGTTGCAATATTTTCTGGATTCTCGTAGAAGACGAATTCTACGAATGGTAGATGTTAGTTATTTTGGTAGAACATGTAACGAAAATATGCATTCTACGAAATTGTAGCCAATATGTTTTTTGTAGAACACAAATTCTGCGAATGGTAGAATATAATGTAATACGTAGAACACAGACTCTACGACCGGTAGATGTCAGTGTTTACCGTAGAACTTGAAATCTACAATTAGTAGAAGATAGTGTATTACGTAGAATATGTTTGGAGCAAATTCTACGAAACGGTAGAAGTATAAACAACTTGTAGATTTCATCTTCTACGCTCGCTAGACGTCTACGTAAACAGTAGAAAACGTATTCTACTTTGAAAATCGAAGTTCGTAGACTCAACCTTTAATTAATTTTATAAACATGAAAAAAAAATCTAAAAAATCTCAAACATTATACATAGTTTTAACATCATTTTTAAGAATTTTAGAAATTTTGTTCACTTTCAAAAGAAGCTTGTATGAGTTATTAACTATATTGAAGGGCAATGTTGGCACAAAATAGCAAAAGTCAAAAAAGGGGTAAAAGGACAAGAAGAGGTTTTTTTTGGGGTAAATTGCCAATTTTCCCATTAATTTATTTGTTATGAATTTTTACTGTTTAATCCTAAATGTTTACCAGCATCAGTGCATCACGGGCGTTCCTAAAATATCCGGATTCGTAAGCAAATGAACTTACGAGACCTTATTTTTCAAATGCTATGACTAATCCCAAGAACAAAGCACAAAAAACAAAAATACCAGATACCCACAGACAGATCCGGTATCCATATAGATTTTTTTTGTTCCGGGTCTAATATTTTCAGATTCGGTTTCTAGTGGGCGGGTTTAGTTTGAGTTTGGGCTGGGCTGAGTTTTTTACCCACTGCAACATTACTACATGTGACAACAGAAATGCAAAGACCGATTTCCAAAGAGAGTAGAAAACTTAATAAAGGGGAAAGCAGTCATTATCGCACGTATACGAGGCTGGAGGTGTTGGTTTGCACAACCGGTCTGATCGATGACATGTATCTCAAGATAATAGAATAAACTCTTTGTATAAAACTCATGCTCTTGTAAAGAAATTACACTTTTAGTCATTTTCTACAAAGTTTCTTCAGTTCTTTTATGGTATAGAGCCATGGAATGCTTGTTTAATCTTATTGTTAAGCATCACACAAACTGCATAAAACTTGAACTTTCTTTCAAGACAGCTACTTATATATGGATTCTGTTGATGGCTAAGAGATGAAGCTTGTTGTAACAATCTTTGTTCAAAGTAAAGATTACCACACCAATGTTCGGAACCTGATTAACAACCGTGGCACTAATTACCATAACCTGTTGTTTGGTCGTTGTTATTTGAATCTCCTTTAGAATATGTTATACGATACGTTTTGTACCGCCATAATTTTTAAAGCTACACTCAAAACCTCAATAAAATAATAATGTTGGGACTTTGAAAATTTATTATCTTATAGAGTTATTATTTTATCGATAAAGTAATAATTATTATTTTATAAAAATATTTTATCAAAAACAAAAAAGTTTATAAAAATATATTTTTTCAGTTTTTTATTCAAATTTCCTTATACTTTGTTATTTACATATTTCATATGTTATTTTCCCATTTTCCATTTTGCTTATATTTTTTTCTTTGTACGAGACATTGTTTTGTTTTAATATATACAAATCATCTTTTTTTTTTTAACACAAATTGAAGACACCACTAGAAATTGTTGATGCAATAAGAAAAATTCGAGATGAGCTCAACGAGAATCCAACTTTCAGAAAAAACAAACTACATTGGAGTCATATTTTACTATATTGCCTTAGATATAGATGCCTAAGTTTTATAATTATTATTTTAGCTTATTGTTGGGACTATATTTTTACATAGGAGTTTCAAAAATATCATTATCTTATCATTTTATCGCATTTTCCTATTTTATACACTGGCTCGAACTGAGACTGGAAAAATTTATTATCTTATAATGATTTTTATCGAGTATTACTTTATAGAGATTTTACAATATATTGCTTTTGATAGTTTTATTTCAATATTTCTTTTAAGTTTTAAATGTTGTTTATTGCATTGCCATCATTTGTTTACCGTAATCTTTTATGGCCATTTTTTACCGTCAAATTTTACTGCGTTATTTATTTATTTATTAATTGTTTTGTGTCAGCAAGTGGAGCTGCAAATAAACTTGATAGCAAAAGGAACGACGTGAATGGTGTGTTTAATCAGTAACATCAAATACTAATCAACTGTGAACAAAGCGGGTAGATAGTTTCCCACGCTACGTACACCTTAAAAAGTACTGAGCAGGTGAATTATTATGATAGGATCGTGGTCACATGGGGCCACGAAACTAATCATTATATTAACTCAATGAACAAAAAAACGTTCTAGTCTTCAACACATGCTCACTCATTCCTCTACAAATAGAGGCTAAATAACTTACAAAATAACTCACACCTCTCCTTATAAAATCCTAACTTATGTATTTTGACAAGATAAGCGAAAACCATGGCAGAAGCGTCTAGTTTGGTGGGGAAGCTTGAGACAGAAGTGGAGATCAAAGCTTCGGCTGGAAAGTTCCATCACATATTCGTAGCGAGACCACACCATGTCTCCAAAGCATCTCCAGGCAACATTCAGGGATGTGAGCTGCACGAAGGCGACTGGGGCAAAGTCGGTTCCGTGCTCTTTTGGAACTACGTTCATGGCAAGTAAACGTTATATATATATAACTATGTTTTTGAAATAAAATGTTAGACAATTTGTGCAGATGGGAAGGCGAAGGTGGCGAAGGAGAGGATCGAGGCCGTGGAGCCGGAGAAGAACTTGATCACGTTCAGGGTTCTAGAAGGTGATCTGATGAAAGAGTACAAGGGCTTTGTGATCACAATCCAGGTGACCCCTAAGCATGGAGGGTCTGGTAGTATTGTGCATTGGCACCTTGAGTACGAGAAAATTTACGAGAAAGTTGCACACCCTGAAACTCTCCTCCAGTTCTGTGTTGATATGGCGAAAGATATCGATGAATATCTCTTGACGGAAGAATAGAGGATTACTCTCGTGTGTTAATGTGTCGATGTTAATTAAGTCTGTTGAATAAATAAGGATCGGAGGTTGTGGGTAAGAGATATATGTTGTTGGTGTTTGTTATGCGTGAATGTATGTTATGTTTGAAGTTATTGATTTGAAGCGACGTGTAGTACTAGTATAGCTACAAGGTTACTTGCAGGTTTTATGTATGCTACTACATAAAATAAAAAACGGAAACGTTGTTTTTTTATTAAAATATATTTATGAGATAATGATCCAACTACAAAGTGAGAAAATATTGATAAGTTTGGAAATTCATTATTACATACATCGACAACAATATAAAATAAATTAAAGAGAGTGTTGTTTAGGTGATCCAAGACGAAGGTAAAACGTACATTACTTTTGCAATTCGATCTAGCACAGAACCATCAACATTGACGGTAACAAGTTCCTGTAGGAAAGATAAGACAAAGCATTACTCTCACAACAGTGGCTGCATTGATTACAATTATGATTTTAATTTATGCTGTAAGAGCACTTCCATCGGAGGATTTAAGAAGGTTTTAAAGAAAGTTTTAAAGATATAAAGGATAAAAAAAAAGATTTAATCTAAATTTTGCTAAAACTCGAGTCTAACTAAAAACTTTTCAAAAAATTAAAAACCTTACACGTGTCGAATCCTGTTAATTCAGCGTTTGAAGAAAAAAAAAATGATTTTTTCTTCTCTCTCTCGCTCTCGTCTCTCCACCTTCACGCTCACGATTCCGTCGATTCGACTCTGTCGGACCGTCGATCGGAGAAGACGGTGTCTCTGTCTCTCTTTATCGCTCCCTGTCTCTCTATCACTGTCCCTCTATCTCTGTCTCTCCCTTTCTCTGCCTCCGGTCAGAAAAAACTATTTGCGCCTCTTTGTCTGTTCAAGGTGAATGATGGAGTTGGGCATCAGCTAGAGCAAGGTATTAGGACGAGGATGTGATGGTTGGTGTTGGAACCATGTCAAACTATCAACTACTTTTACAATCAGGTACTTATCTCTCATTGTTTTTATGTTCTGCAAAATCCCGTGAATTTGAATGTCTTTTTTGTGTTTAGATTTCGAAGGTACAAATTGAGATCTTCAGGATAAGATCTGTGTGTGTGTTCTATGTTGAAGCGAGGAAATTATCTATGGAACCTTTTGTAGTCTTTTCTCTTATGTTTTGAAAGTACGAAATGTTTCCTTTACTTTAAACCATGCCCTGCTTATGTTAATTTTGCTCCCAATTTTTTTTGTGCTTGCTTGGTGGTTGCCTTGAAAACGTATAGATCTCAATATGTATACATTTGTTGTTTTTATTTGTCATATGTAACGAGTCACTCCCCACATTTTTTAGCTAGTGTCTTATGGTATCAGCCCAAACACATCTTAATGTTGTTTTTGTCATATGTTATGAGCCAAAATGCTCCCTTGCTCTGAAGCTTAACTTTTTGTACTATGAGGGATTATGGGTTTTGCTTTGTTCTAGTATGGGCATTGTTCTTTTCATATGGTGTTAAAAGTGTCAGATTATAGTAATTGAAACTAATTGGTGCTTTTTATAATACAAATCAATTTCTCTCTTATCATGGATCCGTTTGTTGTTTCTTTATGTATATACTGTCAGTTACAAATTCTAGTTTTAGTGCCATGTGTTGTTTTAGAGTTGTGAATCTGAGTGTCAATAGAAACAAAGTTTATCGCTTTTGTGTTTGAATGCTATGTGTTTTTAATAGAAACAGACAAAACAGAGTTGTCTTGGATGATATCAGTAAGCTAGCTATTTCCTTGAGCTCATGAAAATATATGGTATATGAAGATATTATGGTATATGTTATATGAAGATATTATGGTATATGGTATTAGTTGATCTGTATTATCCACTACTTTTACAATCAGCTACTTATCTCTCATTGTTTGAATTGATTATGTTAATCTGATGTTTGTCTTTTAATGAATGAATGTGTTATCATTTCCGTGTTATCTTTTGTTGCTCAAAACTGATATCATCTTAGTACATACTTTTCGTATTATGAATGACAGTCTATATGAATTTTATGTTTATGGGACCTTCCTCTATCTCAGTAGTACATGTTCATAAAGGTTTTAGATTCCAAACTGTGTGTTTCTCATATAATATCTGTTTGGTTTACTCTTTTGGTTATGGATAGGGGGACGCAGAGAAGATGATTGGACCTGTCCAAGTTGTGGCAATGTCAATTTTTCATTCATGACAACTTGCAATATGCGTAATTGCACTCAGCATAGAGGCCCTAGACATGCAAATCACAATGGAGTAAGTTATTTTGTATTCCAATATCCAATTATATGTCTTTCCGCCTTGATTTTTTTTTTGTTCTGATCTCATGACTCATGATGTATACGTAATCTTTATGCTATTAGTAGAGCTTGTTATTCTTAATTTTATGTTTCATGTATTATATAATAAAATTTTGAAAATGTAATTTTTTTCTTAAAACCCTATTAACGGTTCTACCAATGGACAAGCAAAAAATTAACATCTGTTACAAAAGTTTTTAGAATGAAGTGATGGAAATTTATGATTTAAATATAGTTAAAAACCAAAATTTTGGTTCTACCAATGGAGATGGTCTAACTGCGTGTTTATTTTAAGAACGAGGTGGTTGGCCCGCGCCATGCGCGGGCTGGAGTAGTTTTAAAATTCTAAAAGGTTTTAGAAATGTTACATTTATTTTATTTAATTATTGAATTCTTCTACTATTTATTTAATGTGTAAATTTTGTAATGGAATAATATCTTAATATTTTGTTAATCTCATATAAAGTTAATTAAAATAAAAAAAAAACAAATATCTTCAAAGTCCTCTTACATTTATAAATTGCTTAAGTAAAAAAGGGAAAAAAAGACAAAGTTAATTCATCTTCTTCATTGACAACATCTATTCGCCATACATTGTCTTGAAGCTTCTTCTTAGTCGTCATTTTGATTATGGATATTCAAGAGCCTACATATTGTATTTTTAAAATACATTAGTTCATTAGATATATTGACTTATTTAAATTTTTAAAATTCAACGAAAATAAAGTTTACTTACATGAGTTCTCTGAACTGATTAACTTCTGGAACATCAAGATCAACCTCAAACCTAGATAGCCCTTCAATTCCAAGCAATTCAAACTGATCTATTTATGCAATAATTTAATTTATATCAATGAATTGTAAACAAACGTATAAGTGTTTTTATTTCGTTTATTATTTAAGATACCTTCATTTTTTACAATTTTCCAGTCGCTTAAAACACAGATTGTCAACAAATCAAGTACAGCTCCGTGAGACCAACATAGATCATTAATTTGATCGGCCAGTTGTCCATATGCAACACAAATCAAACCGAGAGCCCTGATATTTTAGGAAGTAAAATTGAAATAAAATGTCTTGTGTCTTTCCATGTATCCTCATTTTTCTACTTTTTAGTCATCTTTATCTCCTCTCACTTATTCTTGTTCATTTTTTTTGTACCAGTTGTTCTTCTTCTTTCTTCTTCTTTCCTCTCCCTCTTTATAATATTTGTCTCATCTTATTCTTTTCAATTTTTCACGTTTTTTCGACTTTTGTCTTCTTCACCATATGGTGTTCTTTTTGCTTCATCTTATTTGTTTTTTTCCTTGTATTCTCCTTATTTTTTCTTCCGCATATTTGGTTCCATTTCATTTTATATTTTATTGATCAATTATAAAATGAGTATTAAAAAATATAAATGAACTGATTGTTTACTCAATAAATTTTAAATTTAAATTATTTATATCCATCTTTATATAAGGGATTTTTTTTTTTCTTCTCCAACTTTATATCTTCTTCTTCATTTTTTTATCCATCTAATTCTTCTTTTTATTATGATTTTTATTCTTCTTCTTCTTTGCATTTTCTAATTTATTCTTCATCTGCTTTGTGTTCTTCTTCTTCTCTTTCTTTCTCTTTCATTTTTTTCATTTCTTCTTCATCTTCTATTCTTTTTTCTTTCAGTTTTTCTTTGTCTTTTTCTTCCCCTCCTTCTTTAGTGCCCCCATCTTCTTTTACTTCCGAATCTTCTTGTTTTTATTTGTCTCATCTTCATCGTCTTCCTCATCCTTTTTCTTTTTCTTCTTTTTCCTTTTCTGTTTTTTCCTCCGTCTTTTTCATCTTCTTTTCTTCTTTTTTTTCTTCTTCATCTAATCCATCTTCTTCTTTATAATTCATGTTTTTGGTCTTGTTCCTTGTCTTTTGCAACAATTTATTCCCCTGTTTGGTCTTCTTTTTCTTTTTCTTTTTAGCTTTTGATTTTTTTTGTTCTTTTCTCGTCTTCTCATTTTTCTTCTATTTCATCATTTTCATCTTCTATGAATTTTTCTTGTGATTTTCCCCCTTTTTCTTGTCCATCTTATTCTTCCCTATTTTTATTCGTATCGTCTTTTTCGATTTTGGTTTTCTTCATCATATGGTTTTCTTCTTTTTCATCGTCTTTGTCATTCGTCTTCTTAATTTTGTTATGCTTTTTGTTCATCTTATTTCTCATTTTTTGTATGAATAATTTTTCATCGGCTTTGTCTTCTTCGTTTTCTTTTCTTTATCTGTCGACTTTTTTTGTCGTCGTCCTCTCAATTTTTTTTATTTTTCTTCTTCATCTTCTTCATGATATACTTCCATGATAATTCAAAATTTTAAAAATGCACCAAAAACTAAACCCTACACCCATTAATATAAACCTACACCCTAAACCCTAATCCCATGTTATAAACCCCCGTATCCCGTACACCCTAACCCCCACATTACAAACTGGTTCTGAATTTACTTTTATTGTTTTAATTTGTTTTTTTAAAGTAGTTGTTGTTATATTTGTTTAAAAGCGTCAATGTTAGTGTATTCAAATTTTTTAAAATACACCAAAAACTAAACCCTACACCCACCAATATAAACCCTACACCCTAAACCCTAACCCCACATTATAAACCCCCTCCCCCCCCCCCCCCATTAACCGTATATCCTAACCCCACATTACCAACTGGTTATAGATTTGCTTTATTGTTTTAGTTTTTTAAAAGAAGTTGTTGTTTTCTGTGTTTTTAATCCGCAATGTTAATGTATTCAAAATTTTTAAAATGCACTAAAAACTAAACCCTACACCCATCAATATGAACCCTACACCCTAAACCCTAACCCGACAATATAAACCCCCCATCTAAACCATATACCCTAACCTCACGTTACAAACTTGTTCTGAATTTGTTTTTATTGTTTTAGTTTTTTTTGAAAGAAGTTGTTGTTGTTTTTGTTTTTAACATGAATAATCCATCTAAAAAGTAAAAGACGAAGAACACTAAAACCATGGCCGACTTTACTATTTTTATCAATTGGAATTGAAGTGTTTTGTGCCATCACCCTCTACTAACTCTGAAATGTTTCATATTCATCAGCATAAACAAAGTCTATTGCTTGTTTGAAATCTTCTTTTTACACAAACTCAATCATCATTTCTCTCTTCACATAACCTTGTATTACTCTCACATGATAACAAAGATATCATCACGGCCAAGTAAATTATTAGCTAAAGAGCATGCATAATCCATTATGTTTATTTCACTCATATTGTAATCATGAATGGTTTTCCCCAACAAACTTTCTTCCCATTTTGCTGGAAGTGTCAATCTTTTTTGCCAGTAACATACTTGGTAAGGAACTTGTGAAACCTTAGAAGAAGATAAAGAAAGAAGAGGCCTTTTAATTATTTAATTATTATGTCTCTTTGTCCTTTGGTAGCTAAAGAGAGCTAAGAGGAAAGCCATTAAAAGAAGCATGAGATGATCACACGCTGCCTCTATGTTGGCAAGGACGAAGACCGTTCATGAGCATTGAAAAAGTCCATAAGTATTTCAAACCTCTTCAAGCTTCAAAACCGGTTGGAGATCCAAAACTCTGCTTGAAAATACCCCATGAAGCTTATCTCATTATTTATGTAGCCTTTTTCTCTCAGGTTTCTGTGTTTATCCACATACCCTATGAACATACTCACGAATTTATCTTCCACATAATTTTCAAGTTTAAAACCATGCTTAAAAGGATCATCTCCAAACACGCTATATGGTTTCAAACCAAAAACACAATATAAACTCAAACAATACGTAGACAGTGAATAATACTCCAGCAAAACCATGACCAAATCGCAGTAACATAATCGATAGTATCATCAGAATTTTAAACCTCTCAAAACCCAAAAACTAATCCATATTCACTCGA
This sequence comes from Erythrophleum ivorense, assembly GCA_026724425.1. NCBI lineage: Eukaryota > Viridiplantae > Streptophyta > Magnoliopsida > Fabales > Fabaceae > Erythrophleum > Erythrophleum ivorense. The sequence continues at coordinate 1,949,507 of JAIUCV010000077.1, read as the reverse complement.
GATTGCGACCTAGAGTTCTCTTAATAAAAACTTTTTAGGTGGCCGCATTTTATATTTATAGGGTATATTATATGTAAAATGATTAGGGTTTCGATAGAATTAGCAAAAGTCTTTTTAATAATTTTATTTTTAGCTAGGGTTTTAATCATTTTTTGGGCCTAAATTATGGCGCGATATTATGGTAGTTAGGGTTTTAATATCCCTTGATTTGTGCCAATGATAAAACTGTTGATAAATATTAAATGTATATAATTATTTTTGAAATAATTAGTGAAAATATAATTGGATAAATTCCATATATTTGTTGGTGTATTAACAAAAACAAATTGATTTTTAAAAAAGGAAATTATAAAGATTTAATCAAGATTTTCATTAAGGGTAATTCGGTAATTCCGCGGCTGAGAGCGAACGTGGTGCCTCGAAACGAAATTCTGGCTTCGCAAATAATAGTATGATGTTCTTGTTATTAGTCAAGAAAAATATATGCTTCTACCAAAACCATTATTCTCAGCTTTCACTTTATAATTTCCTTTTTGTTTTAAAACAAAATGTTTGTGAAAGTTTTGTAGTTATAGATAAATTACTGTACGAAAACTATCAATTTTACTATTTAATAACGTTGTTGAATTTTCCTTAACCGAAATATCTATACTGTCAACAAATCTCCTGTATTTTCCCTAATGATTTTTTTTTTGTTTTTTTTTTTAATGTATGCTGCTAGATAATAACAATCCAACGTACCGTTAAATACCAAAAGGCCAAAACTCACTACACATTTTTTTATTTTCTGACGCGCACCATCCTGCTGTAGCCAGGAGCATGTTATATATATAGTGCATTTCGAGATTAAAATAACATTTGATCTGTAACAAAGAGAATTCCAGACCATAAAATAAAATAATTTTCAAAGCACTAAGTGAATTCTCTAATACCGAAAAAATTGAGTACTGTAGTGGAAACCAATCCTTGAGATAGATCCACTAGGCGGGTGACCACTGTAATACCATCATTTGCATGCATTATATATGCTTATGATATGTTTTTGAACTAAACATATGTACATTTTGATTCTCAAAATCAAACATATAGATAAACGAAATATTAACTAACTAACTGATGCAGAGGGAGAGGCAATGGTGGCAAAAGACAGGATCGAGGCTGTGGAGCCGGAGAAGAACTTGATCAAGATGAGGCTCATAGAAGGTGATCTTTTGAAAGAGTACAAGAGCTTTGCGTTCACGATCCAGGCGACTCCTAAGCATGAAGGATCTGGAAGTATTGTGCACTGGCACTTTTGAGTACGAGAAAGTTAGCGAGGAGATTGCTCATCCCGACACAATTCTCCAGTTATGTATCGAAATGTCCAAAGAGATTGACGACCATCTTTTGGCCGAGGAATAGAGGATATTACTCCTCGTGTCGTGCGTGTGTGTGATATGTGCGCGTCTTAAGGATGTCTGCTTAATAAAGTATTTGAAATGAATAATGAGTTGTGTCCGAGTTTGGGTAAGATATATATATGATGCTTTTGTTGAGTAAGCTTGGTTAGCTTGTCACCTAAGGAATCCTTAAACAAGTTGGTTTAGGATAAGAAAGGTGTAAACCTGTTAGGATTAGGAGTTATCTAAATCTAGTAGGAATAGGACTAACTAAGTTGTGTTAGCACTATATATATCAATGTCGAGTTGTGACAAAGATAATCAAGCTTAGAAAGCAAAGTGTTTAGTTTTGAGTTATTTTCTAAACATCAATAAAGAGAGTTATTCTTTAATCAAGAGTGTTTTGTTCTTAAGCACCTTTATTTGGTATCAGAGCAGCAGGTTCTTACGATCAAGAAGGAGGCTTGATCACGAAGATCTTACGGAGCTTTGATATAGTGGAGACAGAGAGGAACAACGAAACCGAGCTATGGTAGAGAATGATCCTCCACCACAACCAAGGGATCAAGATAAGGCGTTCTCGATCCAATGCCCTATGTTAACGGCTACAAACTACACCGTATGGGCCATGAGAATGAAAGTGGTGCTGCGACTTCACAAAGCATGGGAAGCAATTGATCCTGGAACGGAGGATTCCCACAAGAACGATGTCGCAACAGCACTATTTTTCCAATCAATACCGGAGTCTCTTATACTGCAAGTCGGCGGGTATGGAAATCCTAAAGAGATATGGAAATCAATCCAAATACGACATCAAGGAGCTGAACGTGTCAAGGAGGCACGACTACAAACGTTAATGTCGGAATTTGAGAGAATCAAGATGAGGGAGACAGATACAATCGATCACTTTGCGGCAAGGTTATCGGAAATTTCATCTAAGGCAGCCTCACTTGGAGAAACGATTGATGAAGCTAAGTTGGTGCAAAAGTTTCTTAATTGTCTACCAAGAAACAAGTTTATCCATATCATAGCTTCTCTCGAGCAACTTCTCGACCTAAAGAAGACGAGTTTTGAAGATATCATTGGTAGACTCAAAGCTTTTGAGGAGAGGGTTGTCAACGAGGAAACTCTAGTAGATACGCAAGAGAAGCTGCTCTATGCAAACTCTGATGATAGAAACATGTCATCTTCAAGAGGGAGAGGACGTGGAAGAGGAGGTAGAGGGAACAGAGGAAGAGGAAGAGGAGGCGGAAGGTTTAACTCACAGGAACGATCAAATCAGACGGACTCGAAGGAGAAGAAGGATCGCGTTATAATCTGTTATCGTTGTGATAAACCTGGTCACTTCGCCTCTGTTTGCCCTGATAGACCTCCAGTAAGAACACAAGAGGCCAACAAAACAGAGCTAGAAGAATCGGACAAAGCTCTCTATATGCACGAGATAGTGTTCTTAAATGAAGAAAACATTATACCAAAGAAGTATGGAACCGAGGAGGGAAACGAAGGACTTTGGTATCTAGATAATGGAGCAAGTAATCACATGACAGGCCAGAAGGAGTATTTCTCAGAGTTAAACGAGAATATAAGAGGCAAGGTCAAGTTTGGTGATGGATCATGCATTGAAATAGGAGGCAAAGGGTCAATATTATTTCAAAGCAAAACCGAAGAACAGAAACTTGTTACGGATATCTACTACATCCCAGGCCTAAAGAGCAACATCCTAAGTCTAGGACAAGCAACGGAGATAGGCTGTGATGTAAGAATGAAGCAAGATTTCTTGACGGTTCATGATCCAAGAGGAAAGCTCCTGGTGAAAGTCACAAGAACGGCAAATAGACTCTACAAAATAAACCTCAAGATTGGTAGACCAACTTGTCTAAAGGCAAGTATTGAAGATGATTCTTGGAGATGGCACGCGAGGCTTGGACATATCAGCTTCAAGACAATGAAAGCTATGTCAACACAGAAGATGGTGTATGGCTTACCGGAGGTTAAGGAAGAAGATAGATTGTGCGAGTCTTGTTTAGTCGGCAAACAAACTCGACAATCTTTTCCGAAAGCAACCATGTATCGAGCCACAAAGCCTCTAGAGTTGCTTCATGCTGACTTATGTGGTCCTATCAATCCACCAACCATCGCCAATAACAGATACATATTTGTTATTATTGACGATTTTTCAAGATACATGTGGGCTATCTTGTTAACGGAGAAGAGCGATGCGTTATCTAGATTCAAGGCGTTTAAGAATCTAGTTGAGAAGGATATTGGAAAGACAGTGATGACTCTAAGAACAGACAGAGGAGGGGAGTTTACTTCAAGAGAATTCAATGAATTTTGTGACACAAGTGGGATCAAGAGGCATCTCACAGCACCTTACACACCTCAGCAAAACGGAGTGGTTGAGAGAAGGAACCGGACTCTTTTGGAGATGACCAGAAGCACTCTCAAGGCGATGAGAGTACCGAATTACTTGTGGGGTGAAGCTGTGCGACACGCTACTCACATAATCAATAGAGTACCGACCAGAGCTCTCAAGAACATGACACCATATGAATGCTTGAGGAACAAGAAACCTCACCTTGAGCATCTAAGAGTGTTTGGATGCTTAGCTTATGCGAAAGTGGAGAATACCAATCTCAAGAAGCTTGATGATAGGTCAAGACCATTAATACATCTTGGGCTAGAACCTGGTTCTAAAGCATATAGGCTTTACAACCCGACAACAAGAAAAGTTGTTGTAAGCCGTGATGTAGTCTTTGACGAGAAGACGAGCTGGAGTTGGAGTGAAACGAGTGTGGGATCAAGTCGGGAACCTGGAATGTTTTATCTAAGGTGGGGAGACGTAGAAGATACAGGACAGGGTCCTACAATGATCGGCAACGATCAACATAACGATCACCACGAAGAGGAGGACGATGAGAATAGTGATCATGAAGATCACGATGGAAACCATGAAGAGAATCATGGAGAAGTAGCAAACGAATCAGCACACGAACAACCTGTCCAGCTAAGAAGATCAGACCGTCAGAGAAGTAAGCCGACTTACCTTGACGATTATCTCTTGCAAGCAGCGATAGAGTGTGAAAGACTCTTACTACTAATCAACGATGAGCCAAGATATTTCAAGGAAGCTGAGGGTTCATCAAAGTGGAGATTAGCTTGCAAAGAGGAGATTGACTCAATAAACAAGAACAAGACATGGTTCTTAGTTGAGAGATCAAGAGATATGAAGATCATCGGGCTCAAGTGGGTTTTTAAACTCAAGAGGAATGCAGATAACACTATCAATAAGCACAAGGCGCGACTTGTGGCAAAAGGATATGTACAAGAGTCAGGAATTGACTTTGACGAGGTGTTTGCACCAGTTGCACGAATTGAGACAATTCGTTTATTGATAGCTTTAGCAGCATCACAAGGATGGGAGATTCATCACTTGGATGTAAAAACAGCTTTCCTGCATGGAGAATTAAAAGAAGACGTCTATGTAGAGCAGCCCGAAGGTTTCATGATCAAGGGAGAAGAAGATAAGGTATACAAGCTTTCAAAAGCATTGTATGGCTTAAGACAAGCTCCAAGAGCCTGGAACACGAAGTTGGATCAAATCCTTAAAGGGATGGGATTTAAAAAGTGTGCAAAAGAAAGCGCTGTCTATCGCAAAGAAGAAGGAGGGAGCCTTCTCATCATTGCAATCTATGTTGATGACTTATTCGTAACCGGAAATTCATTCAAAACGATTAGCGAATTCAAGGTTGGAATGTCGACTAACTTTGAGATGTCGGATCTCGGTAAGCTCACGTACTACCTCGGGATTGAGGTACATCAAGGAAAGGATGGAATCGAGATAAAACAAGAAGGCTATGCTCGACGAATCTTACAAGAAGCTGGCTTAGATACGTGTAATCCGACTCAAGTACCAATGGAGTTCGGTTTAAAGATTTCTAAGGCACAAGAAGAAGAAGAGATAGCACCCACAGGCTACAGAAGGAATGTAGGATGCTTGAGATATTTGCTTCACACGCGACCGGACTTAGCATTTTCTGTTGGAGTAGCAAGCAGATACATGCAAAGCCCTCGCAAGTCACATGGTGAAGCTATGAAGCACATTCTAAGATACCTAAAGGGAACTATGTCATACGGCTTGAAGTTCAATCGTGGCGGATCAAAGAAACTCGTCGGGTTTAGTGATAGCAGCCACAACATTGACCAAGACGACGGAAGAAGCACGACGGGTCATATATTTTATTTCGGAGATGCACCAATCACTTGGTGTTCTCAAAAACAGGATACGGTGGCGCTCTCATCCTGCGAAGCGGAGTTCATGGCGGCAACGGAAGCGGCTAGACAGGCAATATGGCTTCAAGATCTCTTAAGTGAGATCACGGGAAGAAAAGCAGAGCAAGTGTCAATCAAGATAGACAACATGTCTGCGATTGCACTCACAAGAAATCCGGTGTTTCATGGCAAGAGTAAGCACATTCATAAGCGCTACCATTTCATTCGAGAGTGTATTGAAAGGGAGCTAGTTGATGTGGAGCATGTGCCGGGAACTGAGCAAAAGGCGGACATCTTAACCAAGGCGTTAGCACGGATCAAGTTTTCTGAGATGAGAGACATGATCGGAGTTCACAACTTTTCCAAGAACAAGCCATCAAAGCTTACGAGGGAGAATGTTGAGTAAGCTTGGTTAGCTTGTCACCTAAGGAATCCTTAAACAAGTTGGTTTAGGATAAGAAAGGTGTAAACCTGTTAGGATTAGGAGTTATCTAAATCTAGTAGGAATAGGACTAACTAAGTTGTGTTAGCACTATATATATCAATGTCGAGTTGTGACAAAGATAATCAAGCTTAGAAAGCAAAGTGTTTAGTTTTGAGTTATTTTCTAAACATCAATAAAGAGAGTTATTCTTTAATCAAGAGTGTTTTGTTCTTAAGCACCTTTAGCTTTGTCATGCGTTATATGCATGCTACAACGGTCAAGTTATGTTTGGAGTTCTTCATTTGAAGTATAGCTACAAGGCTAATTTAAGTTTATGTATGCTACTACGTATACTGCCCTTTCAGTTTGTTAATAATGTAATAATTTATGTTTTGAGTTATAAATCCATGCTTTTGTGCAACATGATCTTATGAAAGATAACAAGAAATCCCATCGAGAGATTACAAATGAAGTATGATGAAGTCACCATGTTATGTTTTTTTTTTTACTTAAAGTGAGTGTAAGTGGAAGAAAAAGGAAATTGCCAAAAAAAAAAAAAAAAAAGGAAATTGCTTAGACGTGCTTGTGTTGTGAACTTGTGATAATGTACTTTTATGTTTTAACGAATTTTTATGCATGTATGCCATATCCTCTCAGACAAGTGTTGTTGCTCTCTCTTCTATGGCATGGTATTTTGCTTGGACCTGTTATCTGACTCCAAATTGATGCTTAGTCACCAGTTTGTTCAAAACAAATACTAATTTTTCATAGTCAAAATCCTCCTTAGATTTGGACCCTAGAAATTTGGAATTCGTTTTAAACAACCTGATGCAAGACCACGAAAGTTAAGACTTGGGTAAGGCTATTTATAGGGAATGTTATATAAACCAGGTATATAGAGTCTATATACTGTGTACAATTTACAATTAGACTTCACCTGAATTGCTATTTTTATGTCTTCACTCTGTGAAGAAAGCACTAAAATGGAGGGACATCTTAATTTGCATGGCTTATTGCAGTGCATGTTTCTACACATCACCTTTGAGATAGTCACGTGTATAAATAGGACAGCTTTATTTGTTTCATACCGGGGTTCTATTTATCAAGATACTTCTTTCTAGTCTTCTTTCTGAACTATTTTCTTTCTTTTCTGATAACTACAAAAAAGCTCATTATTTATGATACTGGGTCTTTCAATTCTTTTTTTTTATCTATTCTACCTAACACAAGTTGGCTACAAATAAAGATAAGTTACGTGGATATCTGCAATTTATTATCATTTATACATATTAATGAATATATATTTTAAGGAGATTTGAGACTGACGAACGTGGCACCTCATAAGACGGTACCTCATTTGAGATTTGAGACTGACGAACGTGGTACGGCAGAATAATTTCCTAATTTGTAATGATATTATAACTCAAGTGAAAAAAGGAAGAAGATAAGTTATATGGTCCTTCATATTTAACTAGTTAGGTAAGAGCCGTCCATCGCTGTCTTGATATGGCCCTAAAATTGTAAATACGCTTTCGTTCCGTCGGTGGCTACATTATTTCCTTATTGTGTTTGTAACTAAAGAAAAATACGAAATCATCAAAAACTTAGGGGGTTATTGGGAGATGAATTTGATTGATTTTAAAAGTTAAGAAAAATGTTAAAATTATAAAGAGTTTATGTTAGATTTGAAGAGAGTTTTGTATATTTAGAAAATCAATCAAAATATTTTATGATAATGGATTTTGAGAATCTAATGGTTATATGTAGTATTTGGGAAATCTTGTATCATGAGTTAAATTGTTTAAAATCCATCTTCCAATAACAAAAATTTTAATGGATTCATGAAATCGTTAAAACACAAACTTTTTGATTTACAATGAATTTTGTATGAATTTTAAAAATCATCACAAATCAATAACAATAGAATTTAGTAAGATTGTTAGAATTCATAACCAATAACAAAGATTTTTAAAAATTCTAACAATTCTTAAAAACCTATCTCCCAATAAACCTCCCCCCTTAATCAATTACTTGGTAATTATTTGGCTTTTAACCTTCAATTATAAAATCAAGTGTTTATCTTTTCAAATCCGAATAATTGGTTTCTACTAAGTTTTAACCTTTGAAAAACACTAAAAAATAAGTGTTTGACCCAAAATGATCACACTAGTTTTAGTTTCCAACAGTACCACCAAAATTGAGGTTTTCCAAAAATACCACATAACTAACTAAACTTTAAACCGTTAAACTCTAAACCTAAAATATAAAACCAAAATCCAAATATTTAAATTATAAACTCTTCAGATTCATTTTTAGTGTATGTAGTATTTTTGGAAAAAACTATTTATTGGTATTTTTGGAAAAAATTAAACTGGTGATGATAATTTTGGCACACAAACTTATTTTATGATGTTTAAATGTATTTCTCTTTCAAAAATAATATTTTTCCTAGTTAATTAGTTTACCAATCATATATATGAATTGTGATCAACCCTCTCCATATTATGGACATGTGGACACATGAGAAGATGACATGTGACATATAATTTTCACTTTAAAAAAAAATATTCAAAAGTTTAATGGAACATCAATTCAATTTTTGGTTTTTTTTTGTACTCATTGTAATTTACAAAATAAATCTTCTTATAATTTTCACTCTTAAAAAAAAAATTCCAAAATTTTAATGGAATTTCAGTGCAACTTTTGGTCTTTTTTGTGCTAATTGTAACTTACAAAATAAAGAAAACTATTATATTACTTCAAGACTATTACCATTTGGCTTCCATCTTAAATCAGTATTAAACATCTAAATTTTCTTAATATACAGAGAATTGGATCCAGTGAAAAGCGAATGCGGGGAAGTAAAGTCCGTTCTATGTAGCGGTGAATAAATAAAGAGAGTCAAGAGAATAGAGACATATGGTATTATGCAAAACTATATATTTGAAAGTTAGTTGCTAACTAAACAAATGAAAATTAAATTGCAGGTGTTATTTGGGTTTAAATATTAATCACAAATCTATAGTTATTTTATAGCATTTTTCAAATAGAAATATCCTCACGTATGCGTGGACATTAGTCTAATAACAGTATGATAAGGTTTGGCTGTACAAAAAGGCATTAAAAATCTGGACGGTTAAACCTTAAAAACTGGGTATAAATTTTACAATGTTATTATTTGAGTCTGCAAGAATAAATTTAAGTTAATTAAATTCGTAATTTTAATTTATTAAATTGTAAGTAACTAACTCATTTTTCATTATTATTTATCCTAATTTCGTTTAATATAATTTTTTAGTTTTATATTCTATTTATCGTATCCTCATCTTTTCTTGAACCGACATCTCTTATGTATCATTATCTCGAGTTACCGTCTCTTAAAACTATATTTGGACTCCAAATTTTCCTCAATTTGATATTGATCACTGGTTTGGGTTAACAAAAGATAATGGAACAACGCAAGTAAACGCGGGTTGATGAAATATTGATATTATGATGTGGTGGTGGTGGCCCGTGAGCACATGGGAACAAATCTAATAATCATGATACAGTTAATACTATTTAAATGAACAAAAATGACGTTCTATTCTTCAACACTTGCTTCATTCCTCAATAAATAGAAACTAAAGAACTCACAAGGGAACTCACTCCTCTGCTAAAATCCTAACCATTTTATTTAAACAAGATAACCAAAAAACATGGCAAAAGAGTCTAGTTTGGTGGGAAAGCTTGAGACAGAAGTGGAGATCAAAGCTTCGGCTGAAAAGTTCCATCACATGTTCACCGTGAGACCACACCAAGTCTCCAAAGCAACTCCTGGCAAGATTCAGGGATGTGATCTGCACGAAGGTGATTGGGGCAAAGTCGGCTCTATCATCACCTGGAACTTCGTTCATGGCAAGTAAACTTTATTCACTTAAAGAATAAACAGGCTATTGATTCTAAACCGAAAGTAATGTATGAGGCATGCAGCCGTTAAGTTTCTCTAATGGCAAAAAAAGTAAGTTGATCTTAAGACTGTCACTAAACTACTGTCATTATATTTAGTTCAAATTATTGGTTACGAAAATTTATTTGATTTCGAAACCTAAACAAAATATTCTGTTATTACTTTTTAGTTACTAGTATTATGGCAAATCAATCTAAGAAATTGGAAAGAAAAAAAAAACTGGGTTAAAATAAAAACTATTGCCGGAAAAGATTGTGGCTGCTAATACGAAGAAACAGTTACAAAGTGAAAAGAAAATTTAAGGAAGATAATTAAAAATGATTTCACTAAAGAAAAAAAAAAAAGAGTTGGGAATGTTTCCTTTTCTGACACGCACCATCCCGCGGTAAGAGCATGTGGTAGTGCCCGGTCCAACAAATTAGGTGATCCAAGTCTAATTTTTATTTGACCCTTTGAATATAATAATTTTGAAGTAAGAATATAAATATGTGGCTCATTATGTGACCAAAATAGATATTTATTTAACTAATACATATTATTTCAAAGAAATGCATATAGAATTCAAAATTTGTGGCCTAGAAACTATTAATCAAAAATTAAATATGTGGCCCGTAGAAAAATTAAAAAGTTGGTAGTCCTAAGCGATGACTTAGCTTGCTTACCCTAGGGGCCGGGTCTGAGTGCATTTCGAGATTTAAATATTATCTAGTTGATGCAGATGGAAAGGCAATGGTATCAAAAGACAGGATCGAGGCTGTGGAGCCGGAGAAGAACTTGATCAAGATGACAGTCATAGAAGGTGATCTTTTGAAAGAGTACAAGAGCTTTGCGTTCACGATCCAGGCGACTCCTAAGAATGAAGGATCTGGAACTAATGTGCACTGGCACCTTGACTATGAGAAAATTAGCGAGGAGATTGCTCATCCCGAGACTCTTCTTCAGTTCTGTGTCGAAATGTCCAAAGAGATTGACGACCATCTCTTGGCCGAGGAATAGAGGATATTACTCCTCGTATCGTGCCTGTGTGTGAGATGTGCGTGTGTCTGCTTAATAAAGTATTTGAAATGAATAATGAGCCGTGTCCGAGATATATATGTTGGTGTGTCATACGTGTTTTGTAAGCTACTAAGCATACTAGCTACAACGGCCAAGTTACGTTTGGAGTTCTTAATTTGAAGTACTACGTTATGTTATGTATGCTATACGTTGGTTAATAATATATTATTTATTGTTTATGCGTTTCTCTCTTTTCTTTTAACTTCCTTGCAAAGCCCTGCACAGTTGTACCCCGGTAAGATCCATCTCTCTTTCTCTGTCTCTTAAGGACCCCGGTAAGATCCATCTCACATGATCGTTCTGATTGTTAATCTGTGCGTTTCCTGTTTGTAAAAACCTTCGTACCAGGGTGCATAGGTGTCACAAGACCAAATTATTTGTTAAGTCATTGCCTTGTCCTGCTGAGGTCACCTCAATCATGGCTTATGTTGATAAAGAACAGTTCGGTGATGAATTGGTCGGTGTCTATGAAGATGCCGGAATTACCATCATTCCCCGACAAGGTGAATTTTCGCTCCTATTTTATGTCTCTAATAAGGTTTTTTGTTTTGTTTTTAACGTCTCTAATAATCTTGATCAACTTTGATTTATTATACTCTCAGCAAATGAGTATGAGAGGTATCGTTCTATGATACTGGACATTGCATGGTGGGAAGTGGATATGTGTCCTCACAATTTTGATGGAATAAGTGTGATGGTAATCTCAAAAGAGATAAAAAAAGAATCGCTTTACTTCACTTATTTTCAGTCGATTGCTACTCTATGTCAGCCACTTTTCTATACACCTAATCATGATCATGATCCACCACCAAGAAAAAGTGGTTGGCTAGAGCCGATATGCTTCAATCTCCAATTTGAGCCTATTGATCAAAGTGTAACTTTACATCGCTGCTCTCACCGTTACCGGAAGAGCGGAGCTGAATCTCTTTATTACTCCCACAAAACTATGGATGATTATCTCATCAATCCTGATCCTCCCGTCGAATCTACTTCCTCCGGTAAGATCTCTCTCTCTCTCTCTCTCCCTAGTTGTCTCCGTTTGTCTCTTAAAGAAACTCCCAATGGGAGCTAGTGTGAGTGTCTCAGATTTTCTCATTTGAGATCGATTTGATTGTTTATGCATTTCTTATTTTTTTATAAACTTCCTTGCAGAGCCCTGCACATATGTATTCTGGGACGGCGTGGATTACCCGCTCCCTCATAATGATCCTTACTATGCGTATATGGTTTCGAAATTAACTTTCGAGGAGGTGGGTTTTCGTGGTGAGTTGTCACTCATGGCTTATGTAGATGATGAAATCTCTTAGGCTTTGATACCAATTTTAGGACTTTTCAAGCATGTGTCCAATCTTCTCACTAGTATGATATTGTCCGCTTCTGGACATGTATCTTAACCCGCACGGATTTGTCTTTGGGCTCCTTCTCAAAAGGCCTCGCACTAGTTAAGTTGGACACTACTTATATATTAGACACTTCTTTATCTAATCTTTCGATGTGGGACTTGGATTAATATCCAACAAACATTGAGGATGAATTGGTCGATGCCTATAAGAAAGCTGGAATCACCATCATTCTCCAACAAGGTGAATTCTCCTATCCCTAATATATTAAAAGAGAAAACACTTTAGAAATAACCTTTTTTATGTGTTATTAACAAAAATGCCATGCTGACGTGTCATCACCAGAGCACTTCTTAAGTTACTTATAAAATAAGGATTAGTTTATTAGAATAATTACAAACATTGTCATTCATATTTGTTGTTAGAGAATCAAATGTATGATTAAATATCATATATATGTAGCTATTAATAATAATAAATTATCAATCTCTTTCCTTAATTGGCAATTACGAAAATTAGTAAATAAGGAAGATATGAGATTCAATTTAATTCTATCATAATAAGTTTTTAAAAAATCATTTTATATCTCCTATCATCTTTATTTAAATGTATTTTATAAAATAATTTGAATCACCATATAAAAATTATAATTAAAAAAATCTACAACTTTTTCTGTATATGCTATGATTTGAATTTTTAAAAACAAAATAATCACTAAAACTGTTAAAATTCTCATATGTTATTGTGTGAATGTGTAGAAGTATATTATAAAAAATAGATTCTTTGCAATCATATGAGTAGTAAACCTCATTTAGTAGGTATCCAAATGTAAATTGTTATTTTTATTCAATTTAATTTGTTTTTTTAATTAAACTATATATAATTAAATCAAATAAAAAAATTCTTTTTATAGATATTTTATTTTCATCAAAAATTTGAGTACTCCATCTGTTTCAACTTTCAATACAATTTTTTTGTTTTTTCCAACCAATACAAAATTAATTAGGGGGGGGGGGGGTTATTGGATTGATGATTTAGGAGGATTTGTTTTTTTTTTCAAATCACCTTTTATTGGATCTAGTATTTATAAAAATCACTCAAAATCCAAGGTTATTGAACTAATCATTTGTACAAATTCTTTAAAATCCCACCTTATTGGAAAATTAGGATTTCATTAATAAGATATATAAAAAACTATTTTGAGGGATTTGTGAGAGATTTTCTAGTTTAAAACAACAAGATCCAAATACCACCTTTTGAGGTGAGATTTTCCAAATCCCCTTAAAACTTACTAGATTTGGATTTATCTAAATAACTCCAAATCATTGATACAATAAGCCCCCCTTATATTTTTGCTGTTTTGATAATTTGGATTCTGGAGATTGTTTTCTTATTGGTTGGATTGTTTTGGAATTATAATAAAACATATTTAGTTTTGAATGAAGAAAAAATTAGTTATAATCATATACGCAGACCTAAAACTTCTTATCTTATGAAATACATGAAGTATAATTTTTTTTTTAAAATAAAGATTTATTTTCAGTTTTTTGTTGTTTGAACTATCTTATTATATTATAGTCATTTGAATTTTATATATTTCGCTTAAATCTATCATATTTAATCTATGGCTACGATCAAAATTTTAATTTGTTTACCTTTTTTAAAAATAGTTTAAGATGTTTAATTTTCGCATTATAAACAAAGACAATAACCAAAATAAGATAAAAATTCATCGCATAAAATTTCAAGATAGTTAAATAGACATCTTTTAATAAAAATACAAATTCAGAAACCATCACCCCGTGCTGGGCGCGGGTCCAACCCTAGTTTATTTTATGTCTCTAACTATTATTGATGGTCTTGATTTTTTTTTTTTTTTTTGTAACTTGTATTTATGTCTCTATTAATACGTTGATATATGCTTTTAGGGGATAAATATGCGAGAGTTCATAGTATGTTAGTGGACATTGTTTTGTGGGCAATGGAAAATCCCGCGACCTATTTTGAACCAATAACTTTTATGATAATCTCGAAAAACATCAAACGTGGAACGGATTTCCTCAATGCCCTTGAAACTTTGGATAACAGATATTACAATGTTCTCTTAGGACTACGGGAAAAACGGCCAATTAGTACCCCAACTCTATTTAAAGGTCCCGATTAATACCTTAACTTTTGACGTGTGCCATTTCATACCCCAACTATAAAAAGTCATTCATTTCAGAAAATTAAAAAATCTGTTGGTTGGGGGACTCAAACCTCTGCTCTCAACACAAGAAGGAAGGGAAGCTTACCACTAGCCTACTTATACAATGTTGTTAACATCTACATCTCATATATATAAAGAAAATAAGGATACATCATTTTAATGATTTTGTTTAAATGTTATAGATTATTGACTCTCTATTTTAACAAACATAACTCAAATATATATTTAAACGTTAATCCAAATTAATTTATTTTTTGAATTAAAAAAAATTCAATTCAATTTTAATTATATTTTATATTAAAATTAGTATATTATTTATCAGTTTGAATGTATAATTCTGGTTATTATTGAAATATCAGTTAACAGTTTAATATAAATTTTATACAAAATTATATATTTATAATAAATAATTATTTTCTTCAGTAACAATCAAAATTATGTCATAAGTCAGCTAGTTATGATGCTTGTCTCCCGAAGATACAAGCTTTCTTCTCTTACGTTTGTCTCTTTTGCTTCAAGTACCACAAAGAGAAAGAACAAGAACTATGAACCTAGTTCTTAACCGTAACGTGAAGAAGAAGCACCGAAGATGAGAACCCCAGAACCTCTTGACCGTAGCTCTATGTTTCTCCGTCTCACCTCTCTTAATCTCTCTTTTTAGGTTTATGAAACCTTGGAGCAATATATATGTTTCTGTTATGGGCCACGACAAAGTACAGTCCAAAAACATATTCTCAACTCTTGTAATCTTCACGTGGGCTTGAGCCCAAAGCTTTGACATTGTGATTTTCGACATCTTCTTCTCACATATTCGTCTCCCATCAATGGAGCTTTTGCCCGTTCTGAATGCTCAACATTCTGATTATTAAAAGCTTATACAGCAGATTGCCAATACGATCATACGTTATGTAACAAACGTATATACAGTATATTTTTTTTTTGGTTTAACTAAAACCACATAAATCAACTCAAGTTGTTTTGATTGGTCGATGATCCAGAAGGATTCTGCACTACACAAAATACCTATCAAGAATATAAATACAATTCTACTCTTGCAAGACCAAAACGAAATATCAAAGTGGGTTTTTTGTGTGTAAATTTGAAATTACATCAGTCTTGTATATGAAGGCAACAAATAAGATATTAATATAAACTTGCGTAAATGCTAGGCATGGTACCGTATTCCAATACAGATTCTTGATTCCTCCAAAAGACTGCAGTTACATAAGCAGAGCTACACAGACACCAACGATCAATAACAGAAAAGCGATGGCTCAGATGGCGAAATCCATGATAGAAGTTGAGATCAATGTGTCAGCTGATAAGATCTTCCAAGCTATTAAGGCTACTTCACGCAGCGTACCAAAACTATCTCCAGAGAAAATACTTAGCGTGGAGGAGCAAATTGGTGATGGCTGTAAAGGCACCAAGAACTGGACTTTGTCTGTGGGTAAAAAAGCACATCAAGATCTTTGTCTCTCTTCTTGTTACAGCTCCTATAAGTTACTATTCTCTGTATCAATCTGATTTTAAAGGGTTTTGTTTACAGATGGAAAAGTGGAGAAGATGAAGGAGAGAGTGGAAATAGATGAGGAGAACAAATCAATGACTGTGTTTGTGTTCGATGGAGATGTGATGGAGAACTACAGTAGCTTCACATGTAACCTTCAGATTATACCGAAGCTCCATGGAAGAAGTATAGCGAGATGGAGCTGGGAATACGAGAAGCTTAACTCAGATTCTCCAGCTCCGTACAAGTACATGGATTTTGCTGTCTATCTCACTAAAGATATTGAAAAAAATCTTCTCAAAACATAAGATGTTGGTTTATATATTGCTTTTGTTTATAACAACGGTTGCTTGACTCTTAAGTCATGTGTGTAATTGTAAGTACGAAATATATATGAATAAATGGAGACTTTTTACTTGAATGAAAATAGAGAGAGTTTAAACCAAAATACAAAAGTCGTATTTTGGATTTCAGGGATACAACTTTCTCATTGACTTGCTTAAGAATTATATAGCTCTGAGATTCAACGAACAAAAAGAATAACAATGTTATCTAGTTATAGCTTTAGCTGATCCAACGTATAAGAAGGTACTGTTGTGAGACGATTTTGGTAGAGAAATGTATTTGTTTTTCAACTTTCAGATGGTATTAGTCTGAGAGTGAAGGTGGGATGAAGGTGTACTTCGAACAAGTTTTCTTTGGATTTAAATCGTCTTCTTCCTTCTTTCTCTGTTTCTCGTCTATAAAAACATTTTAGCAAAAACAAAAAATAACATGTATAAGATTTTTAAGTGTTTTTCAATTCGGGTATTCATGAGTTAATCTTCTAACCACTGACACCTACTACTTGGTTAATTCGTCCTAACTCCTAAGTTTATATAATTGATTATTAATCAATATACGAATATACGATGGTGACAATTACCAAATACTTTTTTAAACTGTCGTTATGTCACCTGGTAGATATTTATAATTTATTATGAAGAAAATTGATGGGTTTATTTACTCAAAAGTCAAAACTGTGGCATATGGGGGTACAAACATATGAATATCAAATTTGGGAAAAATTATGACCCTTTCCGTTTCATATAGTTTTTTTTTTTGTTAGAAGGCCTTTTTAGTTTTTATTTTATTTTTAATCAAGCTCTTCTAAACTTGCTGTAAGCACCATTTGGAACACATGAATTCGATTCCATCTCCTGTCACAGGACCAATTTATTCGGATCATATAAAGCAGAGTTGCACGATAGTCTTTTCATTTTAGAATTACTGTTTCCGTTCCATAATGCAGCAATAGAAACGTCCAGATACTTTAACCCAAAAAAAACAAAAGATATGTCCGATAAACGAACGTTTTCAACCATACATAATGAACATTTTAAACTATGAAACAACGTTTCGGATAATGTTGTAGCAGATCTTGTAGCCAAACACGCCTTAAGGACTTTCCTAAGTTCGAGGGGTTGATGAACGTTTTATGTTTAATGAAATGGTTGCACAAAAAAAAAAAAAAACTATGAAACAACGTTTATTATTCCATTTACAAAGATATGATCTTATAGAGTTGACAAAAAAAATATATGATCTTCTAGGAAATATTTAGAAATATAAAATACCGAATAATACATGTAATTTTTGAATTTTATATTCAATGATTTAGAACTTTTTAAGAGGTTTATCGATAAAAAAGTACTTGAATATTTGAATGATAATTGTTTTAAAAAATATATGGATAAAGTCACATCCAAGCTTTTACCAATCTAAGTGTTGATCATCAGAACAACATCAATAGTATTCCTAGAAGCAACTACCGATTGATATATTCCTTCTTAATTAAATTAATTACCAACGACTGGTTCAGGATTTATGAAACCTTACCCACATTCTTTTTTTTTTTTTTGGATATTGGGTATTCTTTTATTAAGCGATATGAAACAAATTAATCAGCGTTTGAGTTACAAATTAGATCATCAATACGATTAAGAGACCAACTAACAGAAGCAAGCAACAGTAAACCCACATTCATTTTAGGGGAAATTTCATTTTATGTACCCAAACATTTTTTTTTTTTTAAAGTATACCCAATATGACTTTTTAACCAAAAGTATACTCTAAGGGGTGTAAAATGACCATTTGCTCTTTTATGAACAAACAATAAACGAGTGTCGAAATGACCATTTTACCCATGGTGGCGAAGTCTACATAAGAAGTTTACGTAAAGTAGACTTCTAAACGAAGTCTACAACACCTTAAAATCTTAAATTTAAATTATAAAATTAAAAAAAATATGTAAACCAAAAAAATTATACATAAATAAGACATTGAAGTTTGGCATCTTTTAAAAATAATTTTGCTTAGAAATGAATTAGCCTAAGTACATCAATGACAAAGTAAGCCACAAACCTAAAAATGTGTAGAGAAGTCTACACATGAAGTCTACTAACTTGCAAAATCTTAAATTTTAATTTTAAAATTTATAAAAAAATATTTTGCTAAGAAAATTTTGTTAGTAATCTAAGTAAATTCAAATGTCTTCTTTATAAAATACAACCTCATTAAAATGTAGAAGTTTATAAGTTTCATGAGTATTTAGTTCAACAAAGATAGAGTTTAGGTTTGAAGATTAGGGTTTAGTAGTATAAATTCTTAGGGTTTAGACAATATAATTTTGAAAACAAAGTTTACATGTTGTATAATCATTTAAGGTTCATATCTCTGTTGATTATAATGTAATTTGTGTATATGCAAAGAAAACTAATCTATGCTATAAGTTTTTATGTAAAACATTCGATTTAGTGTTTAGGGTATGTCAGACTTCTTTGGTAGACTTCCATTGTAGATTTCGTGAAGAAGTCTAAAATCCAAATAAAACCGAGCGGGAATCGAAATTATTTAGGCGGGATTTAATTCAGAGACTGTAGACTTCTTTGGTATACTTCCACTGTATATTTCTAGAAGAAGTCTACATAACCGGAATTTTAAATTAAACCGGGATGATTTACCCTCATATATAAACAGAGTTACAACCATAATAACCTAATTTTGATAAACTAAAAAACTCCTCCTCTCTAGAACGGCGGCGCTTTCCTTTCCTCTCTCACGCTCTCACCATGAACCTCCAATCTTCTTTTTCCTTCTTCTCTAATACCATATCTACACTCAAATCCTCAGGATCTAACCAGATCCGCCTCGGAAAACGGCGCTACCTCTCTCTCTTTCGTTGTTAGCCTCCGCCACCTACAAGTTTGTCCCCAATATCTCAAATTGTGTCATGTCTTTTTTTTTTCTCGTTCAATTGGGTTTTCTTATGATTATCTTGACATCCCAGGTTTTTCTCACCGGAAGACCCCCGGCCGTCACCATTTTCACTGGTAAATCTTCGTTCTCCTCTCCATAACAGATCTCCATAACAAATCTGAGTTCATATGTTAACGAGTTAGATTTGTTTCCACGCAGATAGACAAAAGATCCTGTAATTTTGAAGAAGCGTGAACCGGAGCCTCTCATATGGAGATGGCGGAGAAGGCGAAGAGGAAGGAGAGATTGTCGCAGACAGATTTCGAATAACATAGATGGTAAGCTTTCGAAATGTCTAGGTGCTTCTCTTTGTTCATTTTTACATCTTAGCTGATGTTTGCTCTTAGTTTGTCTTAAAAGTATTTTGATTTGAGTTTTGGCTATTGTTTGATCTCTTCGTTGAAGTTATATATGGAGTGTTTTTTTTGTTGATTTAAGGTTGATTTTTAGATTTTTCGTACTTGGCAAATCCAGAATTTGATCCATTTTGACTTGGAAATTAGTTTGATGATCAGTGGGATGTTTATATGGCAAGAAGTTTGTAGATCTAGGTTCATCATATTTGGCGACTATTTTTCTAGATTTGCACATTGTAAGGTGTTGGTCTTGATCTCTGTAATGTAGATATTTGTGGAGAACAACATCTGAAGAGAAGAGAGAGATGGAGCGTCTAGAGAACCCAATATATAACTCTGTACGCCAGGGTGCAGAAGTTCATCGCCAGTTTTACTTCTTTTTGCAGGTTCGAAAATATGCCATAAGCATAGTGAAGCCTGGAATGTTGATGACTGATATATGTGAGACTCTGTAAATATGCCAGACGTCTGTGGTTGCATGACCATATTTTGGTTTAGGGTTTAGGGTTTGGTTGTTTGAAAATGATGCTAGTTATATGTAATGTAGGATCACGTCGAATATTTGGTACCCTAAACCCCATTTCGAGGGTCTATTTATATTTCGTGCATTTTCCACGTTTTTAAGACTTCAATCGTAGACTTTGTTTGTAGACTTCGGAATGAAGTCTACAATATAAATTAAAAGAGCGGAAAATTGAAATATTCTGGGAAAAAATCGGCGGGCTTACTAAAATCCGGCTAGTCGAAGTAGACTTTGATTGTAGACTTCAATTGTAGACTTCATGTAGAAGTCTACTTCTCGGTTTACTTATACTGAACCAACTTGAAATTATATTTATTTCGACCAACTTACAGATAACCGCTCCGATAACCGATAACTGTTATCTCCATTGACATTCCTATCAACTTCCCATTCATCTTCTGAATATGAATTCCACTCCTCATCATCAGAAGATGATCCCCACTCACTATCCAGACCTACGTTACCATCTCCAGGTACGTCGTTGTTCGCATGATTCCTCTGTTGGCTCGACACACACAAGCGTAATACATGGGCTCTACTAAGCTCAATCAGACTTTGAACTTGCCTATCATTCGTTACAAACGTCGGAGGAGAATCAGTGGGTAGATGACAGAGCATATCAGCAGGAAGTGGGTATGCTATCTCTATAAGGTCAACATTCGTATCAACCCCATAATCATCTTTTGCCATTTCAACAAGCTCGCCATGGGTTAAACCATCTCTCAGTGAGAATAGTCTCCCCCCCTTTCCGTCATCAACTTCAAAAAACCAGGATCCGTCGTCTTTCCTGACCCATTTTCCATAAACGGCAGCTACGTACACCATTTTCTGCTCTGCAAAAGAAGACAACACGTTATTAGTTGAGATATCGAATAAGTAGACATCAGTAAGAAGTCTACAACATAATCACCTACTTTCCAACAAAAACAAGAAAATTGATTTCCTTCTAAATATAATGATTAAGCATGTCAAGATGATA
The DNA here is from genome assembly GCA_026724425.1 of Erythrophleum ivorense. NCBI lineage: Eukaryota > Viridiplantae > Streptophyta > Magnoliopsida > Fabales > Fabaceae > Erythrophleum > Erythrophleum ivorense. Next base: position 1,928,213 of record JAIUCV010000077.1, on the reverse strand, counting down.
AACAGGCAAGTAAACAGGTTAACACAACTTATTGTCTAAGAAATTTTTAAAAAATTAGTTAGTCATTAGGCACAAATATCGAATTTAAAAAACAGCAACAAAGTAAACTTCCTATGTAAAGTCTAAATGTAGACTTCATAAGGAAGTCTACTGTAGGGTATAGATTTGCAATTGACCAAATCACAATTTTTTGGAGAAGTCTACAACTGAAGTCTACTGATCAAGGGGTATAGATTTGCAATTGACCAAAGTTGACTTTTTAGAAGTAGACTTCTTTTACCAAAGTAGACTTCAATATGAAGTCTACTTTATTGAGTAGACTTCAATATGAAGTCTACAGATGAAGTCTACCCATCAGGGGTATAGATTTGCAATTGACCAAAGTCAACTTTTTCGAAGTAGACTTCTTTTGTGTATGTAGACTTCTTCATGAAGTCTACTTTCTCGAGTAGACTTCACGAAAAAGTTGACTTTGGTCAATTGCAAATCTATACCCCTGATGAGTAGACTTCATCTGTAGACTTCATAGACAAAAGTCTCCGTGTGGTCAATTGCAAATCTAGACCTTTTCCGAAGAGTAAACTTCTTAGGGAAGTCTACAAACGGGACCCACACTTTTTTGTTGTCAAAGGAAAAATGTAGACTTCTTAAAGAAGTCTACAAGCCCGAAATGTCAAAAAGTCAATTGCAAAACTATACCCCGCGTTGACAAGTAGACTTCTTGAAGAAGTCTACTTCTCGCCGGAGCTTTGAAATTCGCGAAAAACGAGCGAAAAGTCACCTTAGAGAGCTCTTCGGTGTCGTCTACGGCGGATTGCTTCTATCTGAAGCTTCAATAGAGAAGCCCAGCCGTCGCCGTGAGCTTGGTGACCGGAAATGGTATCATACAATAACTTGAAATTTTGAGAGATGGATTATAGAGTTTTTTGTGATGAAATGGGAGAAAATAAGGTAGATAAGAAGGTTCGAAGTGAATAGAATAAGATTTAAGTGGTGTAAATGGGAAGAAGAAGCATTAAAAACTTGATTATGGTTGAAAATGGTTGTTGGATGAATTGAAGTGGATGGCATTTTCGTGAATAAGTGTAGGAGATGAGGTTGGTGTGGACATTATCATTTAAAGTAGACTTCATAAAGAAGTCTACTTAATGGCATTTTTGTGATTATGTTAGAAGAGTAATGATGATATAGGAAAAATGGGGTGTAAGTATTTTAAAAAGTGAGAGGGGGTGTAGATCTGCAATTCTCGAAATGTTTAAATGTAGTTTTGAAATCACCCCTTTATTTTATAGTATCTTCTCTTTGAGGCTCACGAGCTGACTGCTTTCTCACTAATCTACTCAATCAAAATCTTTTGTATGACACGATCCAGCTATGAATATTTTATATAGCCTTAATTTTAACATTTGCTTTCTAAAAAATGTCAAATTAATCAGGCTTATGAGTTAGCGCCAGGTGGGTTAGCGTGATCACAGAGGAAAAAGAACTGATCGAAATATTATTATTAACAATAAAATAAATTTTCAGTCTTATTCTCACTTTATCCATTCCTCTATTAAATGGGTCTGAAAAGCGCAGAAGATAACTCATTCCCTCTGACCTCACAAAACCCTCAGAGACTACCACATATTCCAGAGAAGATCAAGAATGTCGGATACTAGTAGTTTGGTTGGGATCGTTGAGACAACTGTGGAGCTAAAATCTTCGAGCGAGAAGTTCCATGACATGCTTGTCGGGAGGCCTCACAATCTTTCCGATGCATCTCCATCTAACCTTCAAGGCTGTGAGCTGCACGAAGGCGAAATTGGTCAAGTTGGTGCTGTCCTCTTGTGGAATTATGTTCATGGCAAGTCAAGCTTATATTTCTCTATTTATATAACACATTCATATCGAAAATTTATCAAATATATATACGGATTTCTAATTCAATACCAATTGGAAACAAGTGGACTGATATACATATTTTGTATTTTGTATTTTTTTTTTTTTTTGTCTCATCTGATTTGCATGCGAGATTGCTAACAATCTCAAACCTATAAATGTCAATGTTAAATTTGGTCAGATGGAGAGGCAAAGGTAATGAAACACAGGATGGAGTCAGTGGAACCGGAGAAGAATCGGGTCACGTACAGAGTGTTAGAAGGTGACGTAATGAATGAGTACAAGAGTTTCCTGATAACCTTCCAGGTGACCCCTAAGGAAGGAGAACCTGGAAGTATTGCACATTGGCACTTTGAGTATGAGAAGATTAACGACGAGGTGGCTCACCCTGAAACTCTTCTCCAGCTCGCAGTCGAAGTATCCAAAGAGATGGATGAGCATCTCTTGTCCGAGGAATAGAGGAAGACTCGTCTTTGTATCTATTCTGTTTATCTTTATATACATATGTGTGCTTCCCTTAAAGTGCAATAAATAAGGACTAAATGAGTTATGTCCGAGTTTGTGAGTGAGGTAATATATGTCATGAGTCTATGTATACTTAAGTCGTGTTACGTTGGATATTGATACTTTTTATTTTTGAGAAGCGAAAGTGTGCACCAGTTATGGGGCTATTTGAACTTTATGTATGCAATGTTTGCTAATTAAGCCTCACGCTTTCTACTTTAATTATGATTTGATTAAAAGTATATGGGAAGTCGGTCGATGGAAAATTTGATACAATCGAGCTTTACTTACTAACCCACACAAATGCACGGTTAGTATGTTGTAGTAGTAAATAACGGGGCAGTGGGAACCATTAAAGATACCATGATCACATGTTGGATTTCCGTTAGAGAGTAGAAATTATCTAAGATGAAACGTTTTGGTTTAGGCTTTAATTTGCAGTCACTGATCACGAAACAAAACTAAGAAACCAAGAAAGCAATAACAACAATTATTATATATATATATATACACATATATAGAAAGAAGATTTAAAACATTAATTAGGTCACATGGAAATTAATGGAGAAACGGAAAAAAATCAACAGAGAAGCAATAAACGGGATGATATATTTTATTTCAATTTGGAAAGAGGTTGGTTTATATTTGGAAGAAGGCTGGTTTATAATATTTTATCATAATTTGTTGATGTTTTTGAAAGAAAATAAATGAATGGGCCATTTTGTAAATTTTGAAGAAAATATGAAAGTTAGTAGTTAATAATAAAATTGAAAAATAAGAATATACTTAAAATCTTTATTTTCTAATGAAAAATGCAATTAACCAAAGAGATCGATGCACATCTCTTGTCCGAGGAATAGAGAAAGGTACACTTCGAGTCTTCTTCGACTATCCATCTATCTATCTGTTCATACATATATGTGTGTTTTCCTTGAAGTTGAGTCTTTGAAACTGCAATAAATAAGGATTAAAGAGCCATGTATGATGAGTTTGTGAGAGAGGTATATGTGTGTCATGAGTGTATGTATACTATAGATCGTTTTACGTTGGAAGTTGTTACTCCATTGAATGAATGAATATAAGAAATTCCAAAAAATGCATGTGTATATATATAATAATAATAATAATTCGGCATTTTGTATTTCTTAATTAGTTTCTACAAGATAATACTCCATATCTTATTTTTTGTCAACCCTATTACGATCATATATAGCTTTCGTAAATGGAATGCACGACGTTTATTTCATAATTTTAAATGATAAACAAACATTAGAAGGCTGAAAAAGATGGTTCAACAATTATTGAGAGACGAACATGTCGTCCCACGTCTCTTGTAAATTGGAGCTAAAACGAACAATTCTAAACTAAAATATATCATTACATTCTATTGTCGAGAGACTTGAACCATATGTCCACCTACCGAGCCTGAACATGTCGTCCCGACAATGCGATCCAGGTTTGATTAAACCGTTCCGATTTTCAGGATTGGACCGGCTCGATGATTACTTGTTTTAAAACCATAATCTCAACTTTTAGGGTAGGGTACTATCTTTTATTCTCTTGAGCTTTAGATTTGGATCTAGAAATTGTAAGCTATTGGAAGAAGTTATCTAATTCCTAATCCACAGTGTGAATAGCCTTATTTTTTTACATTTAGAATAAAAAGTCAGATAATCAGGCTTATCAGTTGGCGCCAGGCGGGTTAACGTACGTGATCACAGAGGATAAATAATTGATCGAAATATTATTATTGGTAATAAAATAAATTTTAGACTTATTTTCACTTTATTCATTCCACTATTTAAAGGAGCTAAAGAGCGCAGAAGAGAACTCATTCCCTCTCAAAAACCCAAAACCCTCAGAGACTACCGCATATTCCAGAGAAGATCAAGGATGTCGCAATCTATAATAATGGGATCTGAAATCCATATCCTTGAGGCAACCGTGGAGCTAAAATCTTCGGCGGAGAGTTTCTTTGACATGCTTGTCGGGAGACCGCACCATGTCACAAATGCAACTCCATCCAAGATTCATGGCGCTGAGTTGCACGAAGGCGAATTGGGCCAAGTTGGTTCAGTCGTCGGTTGGAAATACTTTCATGGCAAGTCAACTCTATATACTATATTTATATAACCTCCATGAAACAGATAACTGATCCATATGTTATTTTAGATTCTCTTTTATTTCAGCTGTGAAATTTTCAACAATCTCAAAACACATAAATGAATGTTAAATTTGGTGCAGATGGAGAGGTAAAGGCGTTGAAACAGGCGACCGAGTCAATCGACCCTGAGAACAACCGGGTCACGTACAATGTGTTAGAAGGTGATCTATTGAAAGAGTACAAGAGTTTCAAGATCATCTTCCAGGTGACCCCTAAGGAAGGAGAAACCGGAAGTGTTGCATACTGGAAATTTGAGTATGAAAAAATCAGCGAGGAGGTGGGTCACCCTGAGACTCTTCTCCAGTTTAAAGTCGAAATGTCCAAAGAGATCGATGAACATCTCCAGTTGGGGGAATAGAGGAAGACTTCATTTGGATCTGTGTGTGTTGTTTTAAAGTTCAGTCTTTGAAAGTTTAATAAATAAGGACCAAGGAGCCTTGTCCGATCGTTTGTATGTGTTTCATGAATGTGTGTATTCTATGATCGTTTTTACGTTTGACATTTTTACTTTTGAGAATCAAAGTGTAGCACCAGCAGCTATGCATATATATGAGGGTATTCGAAATTTATGTTTACAATGTTCCAACCAAGCATTTAATACCATAACCAAATGGTGGTGGTTTAGTGGTTGAAGGATTCATAATTCACAGAAACTGAAAGATGTTGACAGAAAAAAAAAAAAAAAAAAAAAAAAAGCTTGGAAAAGTTAAATCATGGTAAAAGAAAATTAAGGTGAACTAGTCAATGTTAGCAGACTATATGCTGAACATCATCACATTCTTTTAAGCTGAATGTGCGTGGTGAATACCAACTCTAATACTTTCTACTAAAAGATCTTAAACTATATTTTGTTTCTAAGATCTTAAACTCAATATGACATTGGATCATTTAATTTTTCAAAAAAAAAAAAAAAATTCCAAAACCATTACCATCATATGCTATCAATCGGATCCATATATACATTTTGAAAATTATATTGTTGTAGTCAAAACAGTTTAAAATATAAACTAAAGTTTTAAAGATTATATATAAATGTTGAACTCTATTTAACTAAACCACAAGATTAATAAAAACATTTTCTGACCTTTTAAAGTAGCGAACCGACTGTTGGACTAAAGTGATATCCACAGACTGAGAAAGAGCGTGAGCCCATGGATGATAGTCAAGAGTCAAGACATTATATGACGATTTTTGTAAATCACAACAGTCTAGTATAGTCTTTATTTGCTATCTAAAATTTTATGTAATCTTGTGAGAAATCATAGGTTTCCAATTCAAAACAAATTAAAAATAACGAATGAAGTGTGGTTTTTAATTGCAATTCAAATGTTAAATTTTTAGTGCGACGTAAGATATGTGAAACACAATTTTTACGTGGAGTTTCAATTAAACCACTTATGTCATCGTGGTATTTAAGAGTCAATCCAATCGGAGCTAGTTGAGGACAATTTCGAATGCAGAATACTATCAAGTCAAGGGCACAAAGATTTTGTATGTAACAAGTAACAAAGACAAGGACTTAAATGTAAATAAATTCTTAAATGTAAACTAGAATGATTGCAAGACCAAATATAGTATGCAAATGTAATAAGCTAAATGAAAGATGTAAACTTTATGATAAATGAAAGGTCCTGGAGTGAGGTTATCGAAATCGAGCTCTTAGAGAATGATAAAATGGCTAGAAATGTTCAAAAATCACTGAGTCGTAGGGAGAGAGTTCCAACAGCGAGATTCACCCACTTCCATGGTGAGAATCACAAAACCGGCCTTGAATCCAAAGGATCTATCTTTCGGATAGTGGACTCTAAAACCGGTCTGCAATAAGCGCCAACTCTCTTGTACCCAATGGACTCCCCAGACATCCACTTCCGTGTGTAGGGATGAGTTCATCCTCTTGCTGGTCGATCTGACAACCTCCAGCCACTTTCGGTGTAGGAAGTGTCTTGGATCGAGACCAAAATGGCCAACTAAGGTCAAGCCTTAAGCACGCCCAGAAAGAGAAGACTCATGAGATGATTAAACACGCCTAGACACTAGATCTATCCCTACTAACTCGATTCTACCTCACCCCATATGACCAAAAGGGATCTACTCACTATCCATAATAAGAACACCAAATCCCATGGGGGAAAGGGTTCAAATCGTGAATAGGATGATGGATTAGGATTAGAATAAGCAAGATAAGAAGATTGCAAGCCGAAATGACTAAACTTGATTAGAAATCTAAAACAAATCGTACAAATCAAGCTTAGAGCTTAAACAAGGTTTTTGTGTTCTTGATAGAGGAAAATTACAAGATAAGATCCAAAGAAATTAGGTTTAAGGCTTTATATAGTTCAAAGGAAATAGAAGCCCTCAGTCAACTCATTTAAGTTGACCCATCTCCTTCCCAATTCGCACAGTAAGAAACAGATCAGGTAAAACGCGGGTCAACTCTCTTCCTTTGGTCAATGCTCAGCTTTTCGTCGGCAAACAGGTTCTCAACCTGTTTCACATCCTGTTTGCGCCCAGACTTCACTCCTTTTCCATCTTCACTCCGTTTCTCCCCCTCTTCAGCTCCAAAACACCTGATACAACTCCCAAATGCACAACTAATGCAATGCAAGTCCTAAATGCCATGTTTTTGTACAATGGAAGAGATCTATACTAAAATACTAAAGATATGAGCTAATATGGGGGTGAAACTAGATGGAATGTGCTCCTAAATGATGTAAAATACAGAGACATCAACTTCCCCCAAACTTGAATCTTGCTTGCCCTCAAGCAAAGAAAACAAATCCGAGAGAGTTGATGATGCAGGCGGGAGCTCAAAAATCTTAAACAGTGAAGCGAGAGGAAGATAGATCAATGAACATGTGCAGAATTATAAGGTGCAATATGAGTTTATTCTATTTCAACAACTTCAGCCACATTCAAAAGCAACGAAACGACATCAGACTCAACCTACGCATGCATTCATATCACTCTCACTTTTTGACATTCAATTAACACAAACCGTGAATCATAAACCCATGCACTTCAGAATTTGCTCATTTGGTTAGGGGACTAGGCTTTTTAGGAGATAAGAGTGGTTTCTCCAAGGTTGTTTTCTCAATTTCAAAACAGGGATCTCTCAAAGACGGATCGAGCTTGGGCAAAAAGCTAAGAGTCAAGTCCAAGGAGGATACAAAGTTGAATTTCCATCTACCCAAAACTGAGATGAAAAACCCAAAACACCCAACGATCCTATCTACCCTTTTTCACTAGAGAACGAAACTCAAATGGACCCAAAGAACACTCTTTTTCTAATTTCTGGACCTTGAGAGGGTTATAAACTAGGACTTAAAGGAGGATGAACTTTCTTTTCAAAACAGAGGATTTAGACTTTTTGAACTCTTTGTGGCTTAAGGCTTTTCTTTTTCTAGGCTTTGATTTGCTTTCTTTCTTCTTTTTCTTGCCTAATTTTGACAATTTCACTAACAACCACCACTCTTTTTCACTCTCCTCTTTCTTTTCTTTTCTTTTTATTGTTCCAATCTCTCGTCCCCCTCAAGATCTAATCAAAAACTCATTCCCTCTTTCACGAACTCCCAAGCACCCAATCCTAAGCCTATTCTAGCTCAAAAACCGTGAGCTAGTTCTACATGGAAGCTCAAACTCTGTCGGTCAAGACTCAACACCTTTTGCTTAGCTCAATCGGAAAAAGGCCTCACTACACTCGGTAAAAACTTGGGCTTAAAGGAAAGGTTCGGCAACGGGAGGGTTTTCAAGCAAACTCAGACACACAAAGAGAGATGAAAAATGGATAAAGAGTGTCCAAGGGAAACAAGATCCATGAGCAAAAACTTTCAATGCAAGAGAATGATATTTAAGTTGCCCAAATTAGGTTTCGATAAGTAAAGTGAGAGATCAATTCAAAGCAATGCTTCAACCAAGTCATGATATCATCAAGTGCATTCCAAATGTGGTTCTAACTTAACTTCAAACTCAATACATGCACCAGATAATTAACCACAGGGACATTGAAATCCCTTCGAAAAGCTTCACTTTTTAAGAAAATGCTTATCATTGCTCCCTATGCAAGTGCAAGTAACTAAGTGAAATGCATCTAGACTCAATCCTACTATGTAAATGCAAATGATAAGTCTTTTTGTGTCATGCAATTTTTCGAAAATTTTTCAATTTTTTTGATATTTTCTATGCCTTAGATGAAATGCACATGAGACTCAAAGATGAAAAATTGAAAATAAGAAAATAGAAAACAAGGTCAAAAGCTATTGACCCCTCCCCCAAACTTAAATTGCACAGTCCCTTGTGCAAATAAAAGCTTGTGGAAGAGATCAATCGAAACACAAGTATGAAATGCATATGAGAAATAAAAGAAAGAAATGGTATACACAATGGTAAAGGAGTTGTACCTCTATTGACTTGTGGAGTGGGAGGAGAAGGATTCGTCCTCAGTCTCGTGAGATGTGGAGTGCCTCCATTGTCTCCTTGTGAGGGTATCTCATCGGCAAGAAGTTCGCTCTTCTCAGAATTTGGATACGCTCCTGGACTCCATAAGGTCTCGGTATCACCGAGTCATCAGGATCCCTTTCGTCCGTTGTCTGTCCTTCCGCCGGAACACCTCTAACTTCCTTCCCTTTTCTCTTCTTCTCTGTTGGCGCAACCGCCTTCCTTTTTCCTTCTCTTTTCTCGCGACGAGCTCTCTCGGTGTCATCCTCTCTAGAAATTTGTCCTCCTGATCTCGTGATTGTCATTGTACCTATCACCTGGTGAGACAGAAATCTTCAAAGCACAAGTAAGTTTCGGGTTTTGGGCAAACACGAAATTAAGGAATTTCAAAACTCGAACTTCAATTAAACTTCAATAATCTCAACTTTCGTGAAATCCCCAACATGCAACCACAAATTCCGTTAATCCTTGGATGGACTTGTGGAAATACGAAAATCAGGATGTGCTTGTTAAATTCGGCTGAATCAAAAAGTTTGTAGCTTTGAAAATCGAATTTTGGTTGAGAAAAGAGAGAGATCGAGAAATTCGCTTGTGAAAGAGCTAATGAGAGTGTAAAAAGACAAAGTGCGGGTTTTAATTTAAAAGAGAGATAAAAAGGAAGGGTTTTCTCGCTAAGTCAAAGGCCAAGGTTGACTTACCTGGGCGGGTCGCCGAAACAGGTTGATCCGGTGGAGGAAACCTGTTTGACAACCCGTTTGAGCTCTTTTCTCAGCTAATCAACCCTTGGTGATTTTGAGTTGATTTATACCAACTTTCTGCTTGCGGTTGGTCTCCCTTTCTCCATACTATATAAACTAACCAAAACATGAACTTTAAACAGCAAAGACGCCACATTATTCAAAATGAAAAGCAATATATACAAAAAGATAATCATGAGACTTCCTCCCAAGTGAGCTTGTTTTAAGTCTCTAGCTTGACTTTCCTTAGCTCATGCTAGTGAATGGTGAAGGGCTGCACGCTTTCAACAGAGACAGTCATAACGTGAGCTTGGAGATCTTTGAGCTTTGTAGGATCACCGTGAGGCTTAGCACTTAAGATGGTCTTGGCGGTTGAGAACATGCTAGGTTTTCCTTTACGCTTCATCTTGAACTCAAATTCTCCATCTTTAAGCTTCAGTGGAGACAGCTTAAGAGAGTATAGGGGTGGATCAAGATAGTGGGGTTGAGGTTCCTTCACCTTTGCCCTTTTCCCGAGAATGGCCTTTGTGCCTCTACACACCTCCTCCTTTTGAGCACGTCCCATGTGCTCACTGAACATGTCAATCAGACACTCTCCATCCAGAATATCTTCCCCAGAATCATCAAGCAGATGCACAACCTTATCACGCTCAACTTGGTTTTCCTTGATGCTTGGCTTTCCAATGGTTAGTGTCCCACAATAACTAGTAGATGAGATCTTCATTGGGTAAGAGACTTTGTTGTTGACATGGTGGAGAGTCACGAGCTTCTCGTGAAAGTCAATTGAGGCCCCAACAGTTGTAAGGAAGGGTGTTCCAAGGATCAATGGTACTTCTTTTTCATCAACCATTTCCAAAACAGTGAGGTCAATTGGAACCGTGCATCCACCAATTTTCAAAGGATAATCTTTGAGGAGACCAAGTGGAGACTTAGTAGAGGCATCCCCAAGCATGATAGAAGAGCTAGGAGACGTCAAACTCTTTATACCAAGCCGTTTGACCATAGCAAGTGATATGAGATTCACACTTGCTCCAGAATCTACAAGAGCATCATCAAGCGTCAAATCTCCAAGAGTGCAAGGCAATGTGAACTTCCCTTGACTCTCAAGCTTAGGAATAGAGGTTGGCGTGAGAAGGGGTGGAGCTGGAGGTGTAGAGAATTCCAGAAGAGCAGCCACTCTCCCCTTGTTTGCAAGAATGTCCTTAATGAGCTTCATTTGGAGATGAGCTGCTTGCATATTCCCCATGTTGGGTAGATGAACACCAATCTCGCTCATATCATTCCTAAACGTGGAGACTACCTTCTTTTGAGCTTTAGTAAGGACTCTCCCAGGAAATGGAAGCTCAGGTTTGTAAGGAGGAGGCTCAACCTTTGTGGTTTCCTCTCTTTCAACCAGCTGTGAGACTACCTCCTTGGCACTTTGTGGTTCTGCATGAGGTGTCCTCTCATCCCCTGAAAGCGTAACACTTGAACCATAGAGAAGCCTAGAGATCTCGTCTATAGCTCTCTCATTCTCATTTTTTCCAGCCACACAATCGTGAGGAGAGAGAATCGCACCGCAAAACGCTTTCGGGTTTGAAATCGGTTTTCCAGGTAGTATCCCTTTTGAGCTGCTGCTGCTCTGAGATTCCAAGTGCTGAACCTTTGAGCTGAGTGCTTCAATCTTCAGTGTGAGCTCATGCTGCGAACTAGTCATTTCGTGATGTGCACTATCAACTTTATTGTGTATCTCTGCCAATTTGATGTGGAGATCACTGGCTCCGCTGATTTGCCCTTGGAGAAGCTGCTGCAACATCTGTTTCATGTCGGAATCCTGACTTGAATGGCTCCCAACTTGAGCGTGAGTGGAAACTTGTTGCGGTGCAGCAACGGTTTTTGGCGGGAAATTCTTTTTGTAGTAAACCACCTGCTGTCCGGCTTGTGGGTGAGCTTGCTGCGGTGGATAGACCTGGTCTTGTGGGTTTTCCACGTTGGTAGAGCGGTAGGAAAGGTTCGGGTTGTTTTTGTAATTGATGAATCCTTTCTGAAAGGCTCCTTGGTTGTTGATGAAGCTAACTTCCTCAACCTGACTGTCCTCCTCCTCTTCGACCTGATCGTCCTCACAAACGAAGTGTAGTTGCTTTTGTTGACCAGAGAGAACTTTATCAAGCTTATCATTCAGCATCTTCATCTCTTTCTTATGCTTCTCCTCCTGAGCTAAACTGCCTCTGTCCAAAATCAAACCGTCGTCAACGTCTTGACCCATGAAGTATCTGTTGCTGGCCGTGTCCAACAACATCCTGTACTTCGGTAACACTCCTCGGTACAACGTGCTCAGCAAATTCTCCTTTGAGAAGCCGTGGTGTGGGCACTGCATCTGATATCCCTTGAGGCGCTCATACGCCTCACTGAAAGTCTCGCTGCTCAGCTGTGTGAAACCCGATATTTCGTTCCTCAACTTCGCTGTCCGTGACGTTGGAAAGAACTTAGCCAGAAAAGCTCGCTTGCATTGGTCCCACGTAGTGACCGAACCTTCAGGTAATGATGTCTCCCAAGCTAGTGCTTTGCCGCCCAAAGAGAAAGGGAAAAGCCGTAACTTGAAGCCATCTTCGGAGACGCCATTTATTTTCTGCAAGGAACAGAGTCGGTCGAACTTGTCAAGGTGCTTCAACGGATCCTCATCCCGCATTCCGTGAAATTGCGAATTCTCCACCAAAGAGATCAAGCTGGTCTTGATTTCAAAGTTGTTATTGGGGACTGGTGGTGGGGTAATTCTGTGGCGGTTAAGGTGAGAATTCGGAGTATCTCCAGCGCCGATTTTTCGAGCAACTCGTGGAGGATGAACGGGATGCGCTCCGGCATTTTGCTGGTTTGCGGCCTGATGTGCCGCCTGAGGCGGTGCGTGCACCCCTGGTGGGTCTGCCATATGCGGAAACTGTGGTGGTGTGTTGTCTAACTGCTGTTCAGCTCTCAGCTGCTGTTCAGCTATGTCTCTTGCTCGCTTATCCCGCTTTGCTTGCTCAGCCTTCTCTAGATCACTTGGACTGAGCAGATTACTACGACCGCGAGAACGTGTGTGCATAAACCTGCAAAAGAAGGAAATGCAGCTCCCAAACAGCAGATATGGAAAGTTTATTTGATGTTGAAACCTGCAAAACAGAGAAAGCAGCTCCCAACACAGCAAATATCGATATGGTAATGGAAAGTAATAACGTAAAACTTGATCTTGAAAATTATCCAAATAAAAAATGCTCAAACTTAAAACTCCAAATGGCAACGGCGCCAAATTGAAACACAATTTTTACGTGGAGTTTCAATTAAACCACTTATGTCATCGTGGTATTTAAGAGTCAATCCAATCGGAGCTAGTTGAGGACAATTTCGAATGCAGAATACTATCAAGTCAAGGGCACAAAGATTTTGTATGTAACAAGTAACAAAGACAAGGACTTAAATGTAAACTAGAATGATTGCAAGACCAAATATAGTATGCAAATGTAATAAGCTAAATGAAAGATGTAAACTTTATGATAAATGAAAGGTCCTGGAATGAGGTTATCGAAATCGAGCTCTTAGAGAATGATAAAATGGCTAGAAATGTTCAAAAATCACTGAGTCTTAGGGAGAGAGTTCCAACAGCGAGATTCACCCACTTCCGTGGTGAGAATCACAAAACCGGCCTTGAATCCAAAGGATCTATCTTTCGGATAGTGGACTCTAAAACCGGTCTGCAATAAGCGCCAACTCTCTTGTACCCAATGGACTCCCCAGACATCCACTTCCGTGTGTAGGGATGAGTTCATCCTCTTGCTGGTCGATCTGACAACCTCCAGCCACTTTCGGTGTAGGAAGTGTCTTGGATCGAGACCAAAATGGCCAACTAAGGTCAAGCCTTAAGCACGCCCAGCAAGAGAAGACTCCTGAGATGATTAAACACGCCTAGACACTAGATCTATCCCTACTAACTCGATTATACCTCACCCCATATGACCAAAAGGGATCTACTCACTATCCATAATAAGAACACCAAATCCCATGGGGGAAAGGGTTCAAATCGTGAATAGGATGATGGATTAGGATTAGAATAAGCAAGATAAGAAGATTGCAAGCTGAAATGACTAAACTTGATTAGAAATCTAAAACAAATCGTACAAATCAAGCTTAGAGCTTAAACAAGGTTTTTGTGTTCTTGATAGAGGAAAATTACAAGATAAGATCCAAAGAAATTAGATTTAAGGCTTTATATAGTTCAAAGGAAATAGAAGCCCTCAGTCAACTCATTTAAGTTGACCCATCTCCTTCCCAATTCGCACAGCAAGAAACAGATCAGGTAAAACGCGGGTCAACTCTCTTCCTTTGGTCAATGCTCAGCTTTTCGTCGGCAAACAGGTTCTCAACCTGTTTCACATCCTGTTTGCGCCCAGACTTCACTCCTTTTCCATCTTCACTCCGTTTCTCCCCCTCTTCAGCTCCAAAACACCTGATACAACTCCCAAATGCACAACTAATGCAATGCAAGTCCTAAATGCCATGTTTTTGTACAATGGAAGAGATCTATACTAAAATACTAAAGATATGAGCTAATATGGGGGTGAAACTAGATGGAATGTGCTCCTAAATGATGTAAAATACAGAGACATCAATATGTTCATTTTGTAAAAAGCTAATCTCATTCTAATAGTTCATAAATGGTATCATTTCCAAATCGCTTTACTATTCGTTTGGTAGATCATGATTAGAGCATCTCCATCGCTGTTTTTAAGCAGGGTTTTAAGAAAATTTATCTAATAAATTAAAGAAAAAATAAAAGATTTTCTTAAATCTATCTCTTAGCAAAAAACTTTTGACACGGTTTTAAACCTGCCAGGTGTCACGTTTATTCACCGAAACACAAAAGAGGAAAAAGAAAAAAAAAAACATTGCGATCCATTTTCCTTCTCGATCGTTCTCTCGGCCGATGGAAACAAGGCCGCCAATTCGTGAATCGATTGTTGCGATCGTCTCCGGCCGGCCGATGATCCTTCTCGCCATCGCTCTTGTTCCTATCTTCCTTCACCATCACTATTTCTCTGTCTCTGCTTCCGGCGTCAATGGTTACCGTGGGTTGTCTCTGACTCGGTGGAATCCGATTGTTTCGACCCGCCGCCTCGTCCCTGTTCGTGCAATTGAGTCGGACCTTCCTCACCCGACTCAGCAGGTGAGGTTTTGAGATTGAGCAGCATATGACCGCATTTGACGAGTGGAGTTCACAATTTCACTTAACAGACTCTGTGTTTTAAAATCAACTGCTAATTTTGTTGCTATGTGTCTTTGATTTTGGGATTTTTTGTTCTCAAAGGGATCTTCAGGTTTGGGGAAAATTAGGGAATACGAAGAATGGGATTCATGGACGGCCAAGTTCTCCGGTGGAGCAAACATTCCCTTTCTGATGCTGCAGTTGCCACAGATTATCCTCAATGCTCAGAATCTTTTGGCCGGAAACAATACCGCCCTTTCTGCTGTCTCGTGGCTTGTAAAATCTCACCTCTAATCATACACATCACATTTTGATTTCGTCCTCACTCTAGTTTTTGAAGCAAGAATCTATCTACATTGCATATCTCCTTGTGTTCTTAGGGGAATTTATGTTTTTTGGAATACAGGGGATGTTGACTGGTTTGTTAGGAAACCTGTCGTTGCTTTCATACTTCGCAAAGAAGAGAGAAAAAGAAGCAGTTGTGGACTCTCCGTTCTTCCTCAAGTAATCCCCCCCCCCCCCTCAAGTTTTGTGTTTGCACAGTAGATTCCATTGACATGTAATTTAAAAGGCATCAGAGCTAGTTAGTTATGCATTGACATTCTGGATTTGAAATTGCAGATCATGTGGTCAACTTGCTTTGAAATTGCTTTTGCTTTGATTGCTTCGTTGCTTTATCATCGATAAGATGTGTGTTAGTTGTTAGGTGAGTTATAATTATTTGCAATCTTTTGTTAAATGAAAATTGTTACAATTTCTGGTTATGCGAAATGATGTGAATCATTGCTTAGTTAGGGTTTTTTTATCTCTGGAAAGTAACTAGAAGTTATGGGTCACTTTGAAAAGCCATTCTTAATGGTTATCTCTTTAATGCGATTAGATTAGTGTGGTTGTAGGTCATTAATGAGTTGTGTTAAATGTTGTGTGTGTTGTGTTAGATATTACCATTGAATGTTTTTCCTTTCTATATAGCCAAGAACTTGAGCATGTCGTAAACACAAACCCAAATACCTTCTCTGTTCTCTTTTTTTCTTGTTTTCTTCTTCCATTCTCGAAGTATTTTCTTTCCCGTTTTCTTATCTGTTTAATTTTTGTTGTTAAGAACCAAAAAAAAGTTTTAGGGATGGAAGAAGAAATAATAAAGAAACCACACAAAGTTTGTTATCATTTATTTATATTAAAATTAGTAATAAAAAATGTTTAGAACCAAAAATATGGTTTTAGGGATGGAGATGGTCTTAGGCTCATCACACCGCAGCCAAATTTTATTTGCCAATTCAGAGCCTTAGTGTTCCCGTGAGACTTTGGAAACTATGTGAACTAAATAACGCTGCAACAAACTTGGGAGATATATAATAAATCTTAAGAACGCCTTTTTGGTAGAGGTTTTGATGAATTAAATCTCCCAAATGAGTCTTGCGTATGCAGCCAACAAAGAAACTATTAATATAGACCGGCGTAAATGATAAGGATGGTACAGATTCTTCCTACAGAAGACTGCAATTAGCCTCCTCAAGTTTCCGATATGCGTGTAATCCTAACAAATCTCTATGGTTTCTGTATTACGATGTCGAGGTCTACAAATTTTGTGATTCTTGCATATTTAATTAGATTTGAGTTTCAATTGTATAAAAACATATCAATTGGACAAGACAACTAGGGATTTATAAAACCTTATATGATTTTTCTTATGGCCAGTTTATGTTTTCTTAATTGTTTGTGAGGGATTTTTTTTTGACAAAAGCTTTGGCTGTAATTGGATCTCTTCTTAACGGGATAAAATTAGATGGAACAGATGATTAATCCAGATATCCCATGTAATTGTTACCAGTTAGAGTGAACTTTTAAACAATTTACTCCATATGTCTCAGGGGAAGGAAAAATAAATTAAATTGAAAACTATTCCGTCTTTGTGACGAAAAATCTTTATGAACGACAGCAAAATATTGGATTATGGCTTATAGTGTTTTACAGTTAAACTAACGTTTCTTTTTTTTTTTTTTTTTTAAATAGTGGACTAACGTGTCTTCATTGACAAAGAACCTGATCTGATACATAAGCATCATTCAAAAATATGTAAAACAATTCCGGATGTTTATTATTCAGTAGCCCAAGAAATATTTAAGAATATAACGTGTATATTTATTAACAACTGCTTACAACTTGCTAATAATAAATATATATGGGCAGACACTTCGCAGCAGCGAAAACGAAAGTAGCAACGTGCATTGTGTGATTGATGAATATATCATTTTTAAACAATGCAAATAATTCAGCAGGTAATCAATCATAGTGATGGGGATCGGGATCACATGGAAAACAACAAATCATGGGATTATTTTAATGAATAAACGTTGTCTTTTTCAACAGGTACTCAACCATTCCACTACAAATAGACCCTAAAGAACTAAGCAAGGAACTCACTACTCCTCTCTCTCAATACCTATCTTTCATTCTTAAACCAAGCAGAAAAAATGGCAGCAAAGGCGCCTAGTTTGGTCGGAACGATTGAGACAGAAGTGGAGATCAAAGCTTCGGCAGGAAAGTTCCATCACATGTTCGCTGGGAGACCACACCAAGTCTCCAAAGCAACTCCTGGCAAGATTCAGGGATGTGATCTACACGAAGGCGACTGGGGAAAAGTTGGTTCTATCGTCTTCTGGAACTACGTTCATGGCAAGTCAACCTTATACACTTATTTTATGTTTTTTTGTATTAAGTAATCAGTGGATTCTAAACAGAAAACAATTAAGACTAATTTATGAGGTATATGCAACCGTCTAAACTGTAGTGGCAAAAATGAGTTCTGTCTAGCTTTAATTGATTTTAGACTCCCACAAAACAACTGTCACCTATTAATTTTCTTGATAACCGGGAAAATCCAAACCGAAAACTAATGAATTTTATAGTACTATCAGAGTATTACTTGGCTATAGCATCCCTAACATAGATCCACAACACGATGGACACTATAATACTATCACTTGAATATATATATACTTAAATTAAGCTTTTGAACAAACATTAAGGCTATTAATTCTCATAGTCAAAGCTAATATAAATAAAAAGAATTATATAACTGGTGCAGATGGCGAGGCAAAGGTGGCAAAGGAGAGGGTCGAGGCGGTGGACCCGGAGAAGAACCTGATCAAGTTCAGGGTCATAGAAGGTGATCTAATGAAAGAGTACAAGAGCTTTGTGATCACGATCCAGGTGACCCCTAAGCATGGAGGGGTAGGGAGTGTTGTGCACTGGCACTTTGAGTATGAGAAAATTAACGAGGAGGTGGCTCACCCTGAAACTCTCCTCCAGTTCGCAGTCGAAATCTCCAAAGAGATCGACGAACATCTGTTGGCCGAGGAATAGAGGAGAGTACTCCTCGGTGCCTGTATATGTGTGATTGAAGCATGTCGATTTCCTTTCTTTGAAAGTGCAATAAATAATGATCAGCTGTGTTCGATATATGAGAGTGATGGATGAAATGGAAGTTCTATGTTCTAAGTTTATGTATTGTGTTATTTTGTTTGTTTGTTTAAGCGTATCAATGTTTGTTAATAAGAAAACGATATATAAATCATGTGATATATGTTAGATAAATAAACTTACCTTTCGGCTTATGTTACATTTCAAAAATTCTGATATTCAATTACAATAGATGTTGTTTTGCTTAATCAGTATAAAGTTGTTTTCCAGCATTACAGATATTTGCTTAAAATTTCAGTAATATTCTTTTTTTTTATATATATAATTAATTATCAATGAAAAATTTTTTGAAAGAAATTAATAATTAATAAATCAATTCAACAAATAATTTCAGAAATAATAAATAACTATAGCAACCTAAACACCAGGTTTGCAAAACACATAATTTTAATAACCAATAAACTAACAACCTAAAAACGACGGTTTGCTAGCCACATAAAAATAAACAAAATCAACATCCTATCATCCTCTTCATCTCTCGGCCTCATTCTGCGGTCAAACATTTCCTGATACCTGCATCACATTACAAAAGAGATGCGTAAGTATTATCATAAATACTCAGTGAGACGGTCATCCCGTCTACAGGCCAATTTCGCTCACCACTAGACAATACAATACTCAATATTAACAATAAACAACAATATCAACAATAACCAGCAATAATAACCTTCACCAATAAAAAACACCACAAAAACTCGACAAACTCGAAACAGTAACAATAGTGTCGACCGACACCTCCCCATGGTGTCGTTCGACGCCCAGCTAGGTGTCGATCGACACTGCCCCGACGACAACAGACCAAAAGCAACGAAAACAACATAGAAACACCAAATCCGTGGAATTCAACCCCCACAACGATCAATAATTCGAAAAACACAAGAACAGGTCGAAAAACTCAATAATAACTCAAGGACAACTCAAAATATCAACAACACAACAAATCTCCAGTGATTCACGGGCCTACGGTCGCGCACTCACCTTAGAACGGATTGAACAAGGGGAAGGAAGATGAACAGCAACCACCAAGCCTCAGATCGATCCTCCAAACTCCAAAAACTCCACAAAACGCCCTCTTTCTCTCTGGAAAAGCTCTGCCTCGAAAACTGTGCCAAAAACGCGGCTGCACAGTGTTTTATCGCGATAATAGGGTTTCCTTCGCCTAAACCGGACAAAACCAGCCGACTTGAATCGAACCGGTCGATTTTTCAATAACCGGTGTCGACCGACACCAACCCTTGGTGTCGCTCGACACCCTTGTCGAACCAACAAACACCACACACAAATCGATTTAACCCGAAATCGATTTCACAAACTGGTGTCGCTCGACACCAACTGACCAGAAGCCTTTTTACACATTTTTCTACATGATGCTTAAACCTTTAGACCGACTGCACAACAATCAAACAAGAACATGCACAGCTAATCCGAGATTCACACCTTACAGAGCATATGCAAACACACCAGGTCACTTGATTTCGTCCGACACCACTCCCAAAACAGCACTTTAGGTTTACGGATGTTACATCATATATCTCAATTAATTGTATAGATTTTATCAACCAAAACTAAAGTGATATAATATAAGAAAGTATACGACTAAAGGAATTTTTTTAATGAAAATAACTTCTTTTTTTTTTTTGAACATAAATGAAAATAACTTTATTAACTTATATTAATGTATTAACGTGTCTTCATTAACAAACGACATGTTATCTTAAGAAACATGTAAAAAAAAATTAGAAAGCGTATATAAACAACACTGCATGCCAATAACAGATATATCAGAGCAAAAACTTGTGTGTGATTAAATGATCGCTAGATGAACAGCGCAAAGAATAATCCTATCCGTTACACAAAACTAGGGTTGGATCCGCGTTTTACACGGAATAATGGTTTATGAATTTGTATTTTTATTAAAAGATACAATTATTTAATTATACCGAAAGTTATACGACGGATTTTTTACCTAGTTTGATTCTTGCTTTCTTTTATAATGTGAAAATTTAGTATCTTAAACCATTTTTAAAAAACTATATTATACCAAAATTACTTATAATTTAATATTTAGACTTTAAAATTATATATAATTTATTATTTATGTCTTCAGACTTTAGAAGTAGTGTTTATTTATGTCCTAATATACCACCAAAAATTCATATTAAACCATTAAAAAATTACAAAAATTAAATAAGCATCCAACTTTATAAGTACTTAGTTATATGGTTCCATTAAAAAAAATCATATTAAACCAAAAATACTTATAAAGTTGAATGCTTATTAAAAATTCATATTAAACCATTAAAAATTTACAAAAATTAAATAAACATCCAACTTTATAAGTACTTAATTATATGGTTCCATTAAAAAATTCGTATTAAACAAAAAAATACTTATAAAGTTGGATGTTTATTAAATCAAGTTTCCTATTTTTATGGTTTCTTATCATTTTGTTTTTTTTTATAATACTCTAGTGAACCACCCACACATTTTTATTTCTAATGTGTGATTTTGAACCACTCATATTTTCATCATTTAATTAATTGATATTCGTTTTAGAAAATTCAATGTATATTTTATTAATATATAGATCATATGATAATTTATTTGTTTTTATAAAATTTAGTTCATCCAAAAAAGAGAAAAGAAAATGTAGTATTTAAGTAAACTAATTAATATAATATATTTATAAGAAATGAAAAGAATGAAAATCTTTATAATTATAAATAAAATAAGATATAATATCAATGGCATATAATATAAATTTTCTAGTAAACTTTGTCTTAATTGAAAATCCTTTTGAGAGTGATTATTGTGATGACATATCGGTATGGCAAACTTGTTAATATCATATAAGAAAAATGTTATTTTCATAATGTATTCTCTTTTAATATATTAGGGATCAGTAGGTGAGACAAAATGATGGGGTCATGATCACAGGGGATACAAATTAGCAATTAATAGATATTTGTTTTCTTCCTTAACCGTTTCCTCACTCTATCCTCTATAAAAAAAAAAAAAGAGTCTAAAGAACTCAAAAGGGACTCATCCTCCCTCAAGATAAACAAAGCAAAGGGACAAAAATGGCGACTAAAATGGTCGGATCTGCGACTAATCCGATGAAGGCAGAGGCATCTAGTTTGGTTGGGAAGATTGAGACAGATGTTGACATCAAAGCTTCGGCAGGAAAGTTCCATCACATGTTCGCTGGGAGACCACACCAAGTCTCCAAAGCAACTCCTGGCAAGATTCAGGGATGTGATCTACACGAAGGCGAGTGGGGAAAAGTTGGTTCTATCGTATTCTGGAACTACGTTCATGGCAAGTCAACCTTATACACTTATTTTATGTTTTTTTTTTTTTTGTATTAAGGAATCAGTGTCAGTGGATTCTACACAGAAAACAATTAAGACTAATTTATGAGCTCTGTCTAGCGTTAATTGATTTTAGACTCCCACAAAACAACTGTCACCTATTAATTTTCTTGATAAGCGGGAAAATCCATACCGAAAACTAATGAATTTTATAATACTATCATAGTATCACTTGGCTATAGCATCCCTAACATAGCTCCACAACACGATGGACACTATAATACTATCACTTGAATATATATATATACTTAAATAAAGCTTTTGAACTAACATTCATGAGGTTATTAATTCTCACAGTCAAAGCTTCATAAATAAAAATAATTATAAAACTGGTGCAGATGGGGAGGCAAAGGTGGCAAAGGAGAGGATCGAGGCGGTGGACCCGGAGAAGAACCTGATCACGTTCAGGGTCATAGAAGGTGATCTAATGAAAGAGTACAAGAGCTTTGTGATCACGATCCAGGTGACCCCTAAGCATGGAGGGGCAGGGAGTGTTGTGCACTGGCACCTTGAGTATGAGAAAATTAGCGAGGAGATTGCTCATCCCGAGACTCTTCTCCAGTTATGTGTCGAAGTCTCCAAAGAGATCGACGAACATCTCTTGGCCGAGGAATAGAAGAGAGTACTCCTCGTGTGACTATCCTATCCGTGCCTGTATATGTGTGATTGAAGCATGTCGATTTCCTTTCTTTGAAAGTGCAATAAATAATGATCAGCTGTGTTCGATATATGAGAGTGATGGATGAAATGGAAGTTCTATGTTCTAAGTTTATGTTTTATGTTATTTTGCTTGTTTGTTTAAGTGTATTAATGTTTGTTATTAATAAAACTATAAAGCATGTGATATATGATATATCATATAGTATGTTACATAAATAAACCTCCGTGTTTCTGCTTTCGTATACTCCTTAGGTATGCCTTTACAGAAACCAAAACCAAACAGCATCAGCAAATAAAAACACATACTGATATACATTTGTACTTAATGAGATTTTTTTTTAGTTAGATTCATAATGAACAAAAAGTTTCAAAAAAAAAAAAAAAAACCAAATTATGTTACAAATTATGTTACAAATTATGTTACATTGCAGAAGGCGGCATAGACCTCTCCTTCTTGGGCTTCGCGGTGGAAGACGACTTGTTGTTGTTAGCGCCGTTGTTGCAGGTCGATTCAGTGCCTCCTTGAACAACGGATACGACAGTGATTCGATTGGGGCTTAATTAGGTTCTAGGGTTTGCACAATCTTCGTCGCAGGCTCCGTTAGGGTTTGCACAACTTCCGTCACCGATGTTGAAACTGCTACCTCTTCAACCATCGCTCACGCTCGGGATTAGATTTCTGGGTGGATTAGAAATTTAAAGAAGAACAAAGACAAGGAAATTTTGTTGGGAAGAACTCTCTCAAATCAGATTCTTCGAGAGAGAGAGAGGAAATGGGATTTCAGAGTTAGCGTGTGAGATGCATGTCGAGGAGAATAGAGCAATTAAGATTTAAAAATTTTTTTTTTGTTAAAGCAAATAATCAGTTTTGACGGCCTAAAGTGAATAGTATTGGCGGTTTTAGGTGAAATTAGTAAACTTTTAGGGATAGCATTTTTGAAATGTTATGATAAAGTAACTTAATTCAGGATCTCACTTTTAATAGCAGTTATGAAAACTGAGCTATTATATTGTGCTATGAATAGTCATATTTCTTGTAGTGTTCATATTAGCGTAGATGTTGTTTTGCATAATCAGTATAAAGTTGTTTTCCAGAATTACAGAGATTTGCTTAAAATTTTAAGTAACATTCATTGTAAATAACATGTGAATAAAATGTCATATGTATCCCAATTAATAGTATAGATTTTATCAACCAAAACTAAAGTGATATAATATAAGAAAGTAGACGACTAAAGGAAAACATTTTATGAAAATAACTTTATTAACTTTTTTTTGTCAACACAAACGTACTTCATTAGATTAGACTACAAAGTACAAGAGAGGGAATGTTACATCCTCAACGAGTAATACAAAGTACAAATGAGGGAATGTTACATCCTCAACGATTAAGACAACCAACAATAAAAAGATAGAACTTGAGGCAGATAGATCCCTCCATGAGTCTTCAAGATAGGTTGACAGCGAAACCAGAGCCAAGCCCGGATGCGTCGGTGAAACTTTCGCGGCATAGCCGGAATGTTGGTACTTAGTCACTTTGCCATGTGACGTTAACACCCAATCCTCACTTCCGTGATTTGTCGAGACAAAAACGGCTGCTTCTTCAGGCTCCGTACAAGCCGCTACACAAGAAGGCAAGACAGTGAAGTAATTGGAAAAGTTTTCCTGAAACAACTCCAAGGAAAACATCCCTACATATGATAGGGAACAAGGTGGTATTAAGCTCATCCCATGAAAGGAGGAAGATGGAAGTATGATTCTCTCCTCACAAGAGGAGGATGATAAACTTGATCTCTCCCACAGGGAGGAAGATTGTAGACAACTCTCTCTAGTAGATAAGGCGATACTCTCGGTCTCGAGACCACAAAGAACCGCTCCAATTGCAGAGCATGAAATATTACAAGGGCTAAACCCAGGAAAGATACAAGGGCCAAGCCCATGAAGTGGTGAGAGGCAAATACCCATAAATGGCATGATGGGCCCATCCCATAATAATTGCTTGCCGACGATGGAGGGAAGAACGGTGGAGAAGACCATACGCAGGTAGAAGCCGGCGCCGGAGACCCGTTCAACTGTTGCGGTATCTATATCACTGGAAGGAGTATGACACTCAAGCCGGTTCAGAGAAGCTACGAGCGGTGGAGTGAGGCGGAGGGAGCATATACGCATCCCGGAGAGAGGGAGGATCGATCTTCGGGGGCTACCCGAGAAGGTTTCCGGTCTGGCGGTTTTTATCAGAGCCACAGTTGTTGCGAAACCTTTGCACAGATCAGAATAGAAGAACGAAGGATGAGAGAGGTTGACAACCTTTGGGTCGAAGGATGAGTGAAGATTGAGAGTGTTTGGATCGGGCGGATCTGGCGGAACCGGTGGCTCCGGAGGGTGGAAACAGGTTACCGACGTTCGATCTGGCGGCTTCGGCGGAGCGGTCGGATGGAATTGAGACTCAGACCTCAAAAGTCCTACAGATTCCATTGTTTGCTACCGGAGAGCAAGATCGGGATCGGAAAGGTGAAAAACTCGTCGGAAAAGGTGGGACGAGGGAGAAGTAGCGGCGACCAAAGGAGGCGGCAGCTTCAGGGGAGCAAGACGTGCGGACAGCCGGAAGGGAGGCGATGTTGGAGGCTCATTCCGATGAGGAAAGAGGTGTCGTGCGGCGGCCTCGTAAAACGTGCCTGGGAGAGAAATTAGTATACATAGTATTTTCTCTAACTTTATTAACTTATATTAATATATTAACGTGTCTTCATTAACAAACGACATGTTATCTTAAGAAACATGTCAAAAAAATAGAAAGCGTATATAATTAAACAACACTGCATGTCAATAATAGATATATCAGAGCAAACACTTGTGTGTGATTAAATGATCCCTAGGTGAACAGCGCAAAGAATAATCCTATCCTTTACACAAAATCAGTAGGTGAGACAAAATGATGGGGTCATGATCACAAGGGATACAAATTAGCAATTAATAGATATTTTTTTTCTTCCTTAACCGTTTCCTCACTCTATCCTCTATAAAAAAAAGAGTCTCAAGAACTCAAAAGGGACTCATCCTCCCTCAAGATAAACAAAGCAAAAGGACAAAAATGGCGACTAAAATGGTCGGATCTGCAACTAATCCGATGAAGGCAGAGGCATCTAGTTTGGTTGGGAAGCTTGAGACAGATGTTGACATCAGAGCTTCAGCTGGGAAGTTCCATCATATGTTTTCTGGGAGACCACACCATGTCTCCAAAGCAACTCCAGGCAACATTCAGAGCTGTGATCTGCATGAGGGCGAATGGGGAAAAGTTGGCTCTATCGTCTTCTGGAATTATGTTCATGGCAAGTCAACGTTATATATTTTCTGTTTATATTAATTCATAATTTCGTCTCTTAGAAAATTAATTCACGATTATTGTCAATTAGTTATGAGTTGGAAACCTATGAACTTAATTAACAAACCCCATATAACTATGAAATGACAAAAACTTATGTGTAATACGACCATTTGTCTATCATCATGCA
This sequence comes from Erythrophleum ivorense, assembly GCA_026724425.1. NCBI lineage: Eukaryota > Viridiplantae > Streptophyta > Magnoliopsida > Fabales > Fabaceae > Erythrophleum > Erythrophleum ivorense. Next base: position 1,902,252 of record JAIUCV010000077.1, on the reverse strand, counting down.
ATTACTTTTTTACATGCTCCTGAATATTATTCATATCGACTCTCGGATTCAAATCCAAACATATATTAATAAATATATATATTTGGTGCAGATGGGGAGGCAAAGGTGGCTAAAGAGAGGATCGAGGCAGTGGATCCGGAGAAAAACATGATCACTTTTAGGGTGATAGAGGGAGATCTGTTAAAAGAGTATAAGAGCTTTGTGATCACGATCCAAGTGACGCCAAAGCAAGGAGGACCGGGAAGTGTGGTTCACTGGCACGTCGAGTATGAGAAAATTGACGAGAAAGTGGCTCACCCTGAGACCTTCATTGAGTTCTGTGTTCAAGTTTCCAAAGAGATCGACGAACATCTCCTGAACGAGGAATAGAGAAGAGTGCTCTTTAGCTGTGTATTTACGCGTGGCATGAAGCATGTTTGTTTTAGTCTATGAAAGTGCAATAAATAAGGAGCAGTGTTCAATATATATATGTGAATGCTGTAGTCTAGTTTTTTTTTTTTTTTTTTTTTTTGGTAATAATGTTAAGAATGCTGTATCTAGTTGTGTGTAATGTCATGTTCTTGAAAAAATAAAAGTATGTTATATTTGATAAATTAATTAACTCTCTGCTATCATGAATCGATGAACCCTAGATTGGTCTTGTGTTGTATGGATATAATTTAACAACTCTCAATGTTAAGAAGATAATTTAAAAAAAATATATATATATATATATATATATATATATATATAAGATTTTATCATTGCTTATGATTTACATATATTTTGCTATTTATACTTATTTTTGTGAAGAAAATTTTTGACATCTTTCTTCTTTAATGTATAAACTAAATGTTTATTTCTAAAACAATGAATTCATTGTATTATATACGGACATATTTGTATGTTCTAAAAAATATTACAAAACGATATTATTTATCAAACAATATTTCCACACTCACATAATGGAGCAGCACCTAAAAAGATTTTTATTTTCATTGAAAATTCGAGATCCCCTACAGTAATTTATAAAGTATATTTATGAGCTACCAGGATAATTGGTTATAGGTTTTGATTTGAGCTTCACGGATAACGAGCCGGCGTTTGCAACTCTGAACTCTTGATGATGTGGCATCCACATAGAAGAGGGTAGAAGCTTTGGGTCCATGATCGATATATGAGCACCCGTGTCTATGAATGCGATGGCATGAACAGGGTCTTCTCTTTGCGATGGATCAAATATTGTGACCGGCAAGTTTGGGTTCTGTATCTCATCTTATTTTGGTAGTTGCGTGATCTTGAAGCAACATGCTTCACCGTCATCATTATCCGAAGAATCGGATGAACAATCGGAGTCCGAGTATTCACATAAAGCGTCTTTATCATCACTATCATATGATAGTACCGATTCAAGATCATGATTATCGAGGTCGACGCCGGGTACGATGTTGGTGATTGAGTTGATGAGTTATTGCTTCTTCTTCTTTGATTTATTCGGGCAATTCTTCGCGTAGTGCCCCTCCTTGTGACAGAGGAAGCATTTTGTCGTTTTTTCGAAGCTTCGCTTCTTCCTGAAGAATCGCTTGCGGCGAAACTTGTTGAATCGTCTTTTGAATGGCCGTCGGAAGTGTTTATGCATCTTGCGAGAATCACACGAGCACATCGTTTTTGACTTTGAACATTTGATAGATAGATCGGGCCGTGCACAGATCTTAGAGAGGTGCTTCGATCTGTTCATGAATTCGGACCAAAACTCCTTTTGCTTGCAAAGTTTGTCAAGCGTCCGGAAGACATATTGTTGAATTTGGCCAATAGAGATCTCTTCGATTGTTTGTCATTGATCTCTGATGTAAATTTTGGTTTGCTGGCTGAGGTACTCGTCAATGGAAGAAAGGTAGACTTGCTTCAAACTCGGGTTGTTGAGACCGTTGAGTGCGTAGTACCGTTTTGTTTGTCGTTCGAAGTGTTTGGCTAAGTCTCTTTTCTTTAATGAACAACATTTTGCTGTGAAGAACTCTTCCTGTAGTTGCTCTTTTAGGTGATTTGGCGTACCAATGAATTCTCTGTGAATTTCGCCAAGGAGTGATGGTATTGTTGTTTGATAGACCTGTTGCTGTCGATAGTCGCCAAGAGAATTCCACCATTCTTTAAGTGCTCCAGATAGTCTTGCCGTGAATAGTTGAATGACAAGATCGAGGGGCGAGGTGAGTGCTTCAGCATTCATCCATGCATGAAATTCATCGATTCGTTCATTCCATTTTTCGAATGGAAGATCATCGAACGTGAATGTCATGACCTTCGAAGAGGAAGGCTTAGGTGGTGCATCTTGATGAATGGATCTTGGATAGTGCATCTCTTCATCACTTGTGTAGACCTCGCTAATGTCAGGTTCCTTCTTTGGAGTTCATGAACTGTCTCCGATTGCGAACTGCTTCGGAATAGACTCCATTTCTGAACTTTCTTCAGTGTCACTGTGGTTGACGGAGCTTGTGTCAGAGAAGTGACCGATTCGTGCTATTGGCTGCGTCGGGGTGAACTGTGTCTCTGGTAGGATTTGAGTCGTAGGGCGTTCCTCCGAGACAGTTTTTCCAATAGAGTCTATTAGGTTAGACATTGAGAATTCGATTATTCCAATGTCCTTTCCCTTGTTCCGGGAATTTGTCTCTTCGACAGACTCGTGGCTTGATGACGAGGTAAGAGTGGGTTTCTTAGTAGGATTGATAAAGAACTCAGAGTCCTTTTGTCTTCTTGGTCGAGCTCTGGTCTCTCGTGTTCTAAAGTGGTCGGTTGAAGTCGAACCGTACCGCGATGTCAAAGCTTCATCGGTTGAGAGGAATCCGGGAAGAGAAACCTTCTTTCTGGGCTCTTGGTATCCAGATAGGAAACCAGGAGAGTAAGATCCTTGATACGTAGGAGGATAGACAGGGATATCCGATGGCATGCTTCCCAGTGGGTGGAAGAATGGATCTGATTGGCTCCTACTTTGTATCAAGCTGTCGAGGCTTCGTTGAAGATCCTTTAGTTGATTCCTCAAGCTAGCTGTTTCAGCTTCTTTGCTACGGAAGTTTGACGTATTGACCATCATGTGTTGCGCCATGGTTGTCATTTCTTGATGGAGATTATTGAGTCGGCCATGGATCTCGAGGATTGCATTTTGCAGGCTATTCATTCTTTTGTTGTGGCTGGCAGAGAGTTGATCGACTTTGTTGTTGATGTAATTCAACAATTGATTCTGGGCTAGAGCGTTCTCTGTTTGCCAGTTGAGGACCTTTTCGCCTTGACTGAGTTGGTCTGGTCCGGAAGAATTGATAGCTCGGGTGAGAATCTTTGGACAGTGAGCAACACCGTCTTTGGTGAAGTCGTCATTCGGAGGATACGGAGAATATGGATTTGACTGCATCATCATGATATGAGGTTCCTCCTTTTTTGGGGACGAGTATTCGACGATGAAATCATATTTATCGTCTCCAAGTGGTCCGACCGTGGGGTCGCCTTTGAGATATCTCTTGTAGAGAGGATCTTTCTTTTTCCTTCGTCGTCGGCGTTTTTCATCATCAGAGTCGGATTGATAGTTGATGTCTTGCGTTTTAGCGCATTCTAACAAGTGTTTTCACGTGTTTTATCGAGTATTTTTAGTTGTTATTGAGTCTTTTCAGGTATAAAGGCATTCAGAGGAGAATTTCCGTACAAAGAGGAGCAAGATGAGCTAACGGAGCAAAAAGGAGTCGAAATGGCCAAAAACCCGGCGATCCGACCCGGCGACCGGCCCGGCGACCTACCCCGGCGACCGGCCCGGCGAGCCACCCCGGCGACCGGCCCGGCGAGCCACCCCGTCGACCGGCCCGGCGAGCCACCCCGGCGACCGGCCCGGCGAGCCATCCAGGCGAGCTACCCGGCGAGCCATCCAGGCGAGCTACCCGGCGAGCTACCCCGGCGAGCTACCCCGGCGACCTATCCCGGCGAGCTACCCCGGCGACCTATCCCGGCGATCCCCCGCTCGACCGACCCCGGCGATCCCCCGCTCGCCCGTCTACAGTCGATCGACCTTTTGATCTACACCGTCCATCAGCCGATCGATCTCGACCGTTCGATCCCCATTGTTCGATCTCGACCGTTCGATCATCGGTCTTCGACACTTGACCTATTTACACTCGTTTTTCAGCCGTTTTGAGGCTAGACTTTCTTTTACGTTTTTCGGAGACGCTTTTTGGGAGTTTTTCGTTGTTGATCTGAGGGAGAAGATCTCTGAATCCTTTGTGACAGTTTGGAGAAGATTTCTGAACCCTCTTGTTTACTATTCGTTATTTCAATGAAAACTGTTTCATCTTTCGTCGTTGCTTGCTTGATCATGTCTGAGTAGTCGCCTTGCTAGATCTAGGTTTTTCAAAGGAGTTTCATGACTTGGATAACTGAATGCAGATAGGATACTTTGTCTTTGAATCGAGGATCATTTAGAGTGCGTCTTCGGATACATACCTCAACGAGAATCCCAATCTTCGGATTGTGGCAACTTCGACCATCAGCTAAGATCGTCGTATCTCGGGATCCTTGATGAAAAGAGTCTCTTTGTTTTCGCCTTTGATAATCTTAATGCTAAGATTGATTTGATCGCTCAGTTTTAGATCCTAGGCTTCCTATTCATCAAAAGTGTTATAGGGTGCTAGATAAATCATTGGTGAGCGATCCGTCCTTAGCCTGCGAGAGTTGATGCTAAGGCGGATCGTGAACATATCGAACCTGATTTTACTGCTTGCTTTCAACTGCTAGATTCAAACGATAGTTTAGACATCTAGGTTGTTTAGCAAAGTCGTTAATACCGCGACAGTGGATTAACGTACTTTCATGTTTGAGTTCGAAACCTGTTTGCATTCATGTTCCTGAATAGTCGTTTGGTTACCTTTCATGAGCTCCTGCGAATTACCTCGGTTTAGTGCTTTATCTTTATTGAATTTTAATCGTTGTTTACATTTGTTACTGTTACAATATCACGACCAAACCATATCATTGTCTTAGCTCTATTTCTTGTCTCATAAGTTCATTGTGCAACGCTGGTCCTCTGGATCGAATTGTTTACTACACTGCAAAGATCTTTTATCAAACTGGCGCCGTTGCGACGGGGACCAACTCGTTGCCATTGAATTTTGATTGGAAATTTAGTCTAAGAATTTTACTAACTTGTTCTTTCTCTTGTCTCTCGTGCGTGTTTCAGGTGCATGACCACTAGATCTACAAGGAGCAACCGCACCGAAGATCTTGTTATCCTGTCTAACGCAGAACTCGCGAGAAGAGAACGAGAAAACAGACAGACCAGACCCGTTCAGATGGCTGGTCAAGGCAATGCAGACCTGACTGCTCAGATGGCTGCTCAGATGCAGCAGCTCCAGCAGCAGATCGAGCAAATGCGGAAGGCTCAGCAAGATAGAGAACCGCATCCTCAAGCTTCTATTGGAGAGAGAGATAATCCGCATACCTTCTACCAAAACCGGTCTGCGATTGTTCCTCCTCCAATTCAGAGGCAAGACTACAAGATAGACCCCAACATGATCTCACTAGTCAAGGCGCACCTCTTCAATGGCCTACCTGCTGAGAATCCGATGGACCACATCGAGAATTTTGAAGAGATATGCAGCACGACTAGCTCGAATGGGGTACCAGCCGATTTCCTGAAGTGCAAGCTGTTCCCATTCTCACTCGCCAATAAAGCTTCTCGCTGGCTGAAGTCATTACCACCAGGGTCTTTGACTTCGTGGGAACAATGCAGATCAGCGTTCCTGGACTACTTCTATACGAAGTCTAAAACAGCTTCTCTCCGTACCAAGATTGCATCATTCCACCAGTATGACGGAGAAGCTTTCTGCGAAGCATGGGAGAGGTACAAGGAGTACCGGAGAGATTGTCCTCATCACGGCTTCACTGATGAGCAGATACTGGGAATCTTCTATGATGGAGTCAACTGGGACTACAGAAACATTTTGAACTCAGCCAGCAATGGTGATTTCATGACGAAGTCCAAGGAAGGAGCATTCGAGCTTATCGAGAACCTGGCTGCAAGCTCGAGCAACAAGAGCGCCGAATATGACCGAACTGTGAGTAGTGTGTCCGCCAAGGGAAGCGGTGTAGAAGCGCAGAAGATTGATGAGCTGACTGCCAAGGTGAATCTGCTGCTGAAGGCGTCGCAGAAGTCTGTCCACTTCGTTGATGAGAGCGATGATACACCTGTCTCTCAAGAGTTTGGAGTAGGCGAAGAAGAAGATGATCAGATGGAGGTTAACTACGTGAACGGGCAAGCCTTTGTCCAAAACCGTAGCTTCAACCAGAACTACCGGCAGCATCCGAACTTGTCCTATCGGAGCACGAACGTCGAGAATCCGCAAGATCAAGTCTACCCGCCGCGGTCGAGCCAAAACCAGCAGAAGAGTTACTCTAACACCTTCCAGGAGAAGACCTTTGTTCCGAACCAGAAGACATTTGGTCAGCAGAAGGTGCAGTTCAGTAGCCAGCAGCAAGCTTCAGGTTCATCAAACAATTCGAACGACGAGCTGAAAAGCATGATGCAGCAGATGTTGATGAACCAGCAGAAGTCTTCTGAAGAGATCAACCAGAAGATTGACACGATGTACAATGATCTGAACGGAAAGCATGAAGCCGTGTGGACTCATGTCAAGAAGCTTGATGTACAAGTTGCTCAGATGGCCGAAGCTGTTAAGAGGCCTCATGGAACACTTCCTGGGAAAGGAGAGACAAATCCCAGGAATGAGTATGTTGTCGTGGTAGAGACGCGAAGTGGGAAGAAGCTGACACCTACACCAGTTCCTGCAAAGAGAACAGGGAAGGAGAAAGCTGACGAGGACCTGGTCTTTGAAACAGAAGGACAAGCGAGCGAAGACGATCAAGCTGATCTGACTAGAGTGGATCGAGCTGAAGACGAAGGTTCATCTTCTCAGGAACCCGTCCCTGTGTCTGACGAGCCTACACCTGTAGCTGCAGAGGCTGTACCTGCACGGATCTACAAGCCGAAGGTGCCTTATCCAGTTCCACCGAAGAAGTCGAGGAAAAGTCTGGAGGAAGCGAAGTGTAAAGAGATGTTGAGGGACCTGACTGTGAAGTTGCCTCTATCTGATGCTGTACAGATGATTCCTGCGCTGAAGAGGTACATGAAGGAGCTGATTTCTGGGAAAGTAGCTGAGGAGGAAAATGTGATGCTGGTCTCTGAGGAGTGTAGTGCTGTGCTACAGAACAAGGTGGTGAAGAAGAGAAGCGATCCGGGCAGATTTGTTTTGTCAGTGAAGATTGGCAAGATGATATTCGCATGCTCTCTTTGCGACCTTGGCTCGAGTGTGAACCTGATGCCATACTCTGTGGCGAAGCGACTGGGATTCACGAAGTTCAAGCCTACAAAGATCTCCTTGGTCTTTGCTGATAGGTCGACGAAGTTCCCGGTTGGTATACTCGAGGATCTACATGTGCAGATAGGCGATACGCTCATTCCAGCAGACTTTGTAGTCCTCGAGACTGATGAAGAGCCGAAGGACCCTCTCATCCTTGGGCGTTCTTTCTTATGCACAGCTGGTGCAATTATTGACGTAAGAGGAGGTATCATTGATCTCCAGCTGGGAGACATGGTCATGAGGTTCGAGATGAACAGACTCCTCAAGAGACCAATGTTAGACGGGCAGACGTTTGTCATAGAAGATGGCCCGCATTTGGTAGAAGAAGTAAGAGAAGAACTGCTTCTTGACGACCCTCTGGAGGTCGCTTTGACTAGAGCTGAAGGAGAGTTCAGCTATCTGAATGAAGAAGCCAACGGTTTGGCAAAAATGATGGACGCGACGAAAAGGATGGAGAGATTGGTTGCCTACATGAGTTTGGATGACGAAGAGGATTCGCCGAAGCAGAAAACCGACAAGGCACCCGTCCTCGAAACCACCATCAACAGCCCCTGGAGTGAGTTGAGAGCTCCCAAGCTCGAACTAAAAACACTTCCAGCGGGGCTCAGGTATGCATTTCTAGGACCTAATTCGACATACCCTGTGATAGTGAATTCTGAACTGAATAATGTTGAAACTGCTTTGCTTCTCTGTGAGCTTAGGAAGTATAGAAAAGCCATAGGATATTCACTAGATGACATACCTGGAATATCACCTGATCTGTGCATGCATAGGATACATCTAGAAGACGAGTCGATGACTTCTGTAGAACATCAGAGGAGGTTAAACCCGAATCTAAAGGATGTTGTAAAGAAAGAGATAATGAAACTTCTAGAGGCCGGTGTGATTTATGCCATATCTGATAGTACTTGGGTTAGTCCAGTTCATGTAGTTCCTAAGAAAGGTGGTATAACTGTTGTTAAAAATGATAAGAATGAATTGATACCTACTAGGACTATCACTGGTCATCGCATGTGCATTGATTACCGCAAACTGAATGCTGCAACGCGCAAAGATCATTTTCCTCTTCCATTTATTGATCAAATGCTTGAGAGATTGGCTAACCATCCTTACTACTGTTTCTTAGATGGTTATTCAGGTTTCTTTCAGATCCCGATCCACCCTGATGACCAGGAGAAGACGACATTCACTTGTCCATATGGCACTTTTGCTTATCGCAGAATGCCGTTTGGCCTGTGCAATGCACCGGCGACCTTCCAGCGGTGCATGATGTCAATTTTTACTGACCTTATTGAGGACATAATGGAGGTTTTCATGGACGACTTCTCAGTCTATGGAAGCTCTTTCTCTGTTTGTTTGTCTAATCTGTGCAGGGTGTTGCAGCGGTGTGAGGACAGACATCTCGTGCTAAACTGGGAGAAGTGCCATTTCATGGTGAGAGACGGAATTGTTCTGGGCCACAAAATTTCAGAGAAGGGAATCGAGGTTGACAGAGCGAAGATCGAAGTGATGATGAGTCTGCAGCCGCCTAAAACGGTGAAGGAGATCCGAAGTTTTCTGGGGCATGCCGGGTTCTACAGACGCTTCATCAAGGACTTTTCCAAGATCACCAGGCCTTTGACGCAGCTGTTGTGCAAAGAAGTGAAGTTCGACTTTGACAGTGCATGCCTGGAAGCCTTTCACACGATCAAGGGAGCTCTCGTGAGTGCTCCAATTGTTCAGCCTCCGGACTGGAATCTCCCCTTCGAAGTTATGACAGATGCTAGCGATTATGCTGTGGGAGCAGTCCTGGGACAGAGGAAGGAGAAGAAGCTGCATGTGATCTACTATGCCAGCCGAACACTAGATGAAGCTCAGTGCAAGTATGCTACAACTGAGAAGGAGCTGCTTGCAGTAGTCTTTGCATTTGAGAAGTTTCGGTCCTACCTTGTTGGGTCGAAGGTGATTGTCCATACAGACCATGCTGCGCTGAAGTACCTATTAACAAAGAAGGATGCAAAGCCGAGACTGTTGAGATGGATTCTTCTGCTTCAAGAGTTCGACCTGGAGATTAAAGATAAGAAAGGGATCGATAATGGCGTAGCAGATCATCTGTCCAGGCTGAAGGTTGACGAAGACGTCCCTCTCGATGACAGCCTACGTGAAGAGCAAGTATACGCAGTCGATGTGATTGACTTTGGCGGAGAACCTGATCACGTAGTTATCTGCGACTTTGTTGGCAGCATCGATGATGTCAACCGGCGAAGTTTTCCTTGGTTTGGAGAGATAGCGAACTACCTTGCTGCTGAGCAAGAACCGACAGGATTCGTGGGGAACAAGAAGAAAAAGTTCCTGAAGGACATCAGGCACTATTTTTGGGATGAACCGTATCTATACAAGCAATGCTCAGATGGAGTTTTCAGGAGATGTGTAGCTGATGAGGAGATACCAGGGATCTTGTTCCATTGCCATAGCTCTTCCTATGCTGGGCATTTCGCTACGTTCAAGACTGTCTCCAAGGTTCTGCAGGCTGGCTACTGGTGGCCTACCATGTTTCGGGATGCACAGAGGTTCGTGTCTAGGTGTGATTCATGCCAGAGGCAGGGGAACATCAGTAAGAGAAACGAGATGCCACAGAATTTCATTCTGGAAGTAGAAGTTTTTGACGTTTGGGGCATAGATTTCATGGGACCATTCCCATCTTCCTTTAAGAACCAATACATTTTGGTCGCTGTTGACTATGTATCTAAGTGGGTAGAGGCTTTGGCCAGTCCTACGAATGATGCAAAAGTAGTACTAAAGATGTTCAAGTCGGTGATCTTTCCTCGATTTGGCGTGCCGAGAGTAGTCATCAGTGATGGAGGATCCCACTTCATCAACAGAACCTTTGAAACTCTGTTGAAGAAGAACGGTGTCAAGCACAAGGTCGCTACCCCTTATCATCCCCAGACGAGTGGTCAAGTGGAGGTGTCCAACAGAGAGATCAAGAGCATTCTGCAGAAAACCGTAAGCACTACAAGGAAGGATTGGTCAGCGAAGTTAGACGATGCACTCTGGGCCTATCGGACAGCATACAAGACGCCTTTGGGAACGACTCCATTTCATTTGGTGTATGGTAAGGCATGTCACCTTCCGGTCGAATTAGAATACAAGGCTGCATGGGCAGTGAAGCAGATGAACTACGACATGAAGCCTGCAGCTGAGAGGAGAAAGATGCAAATGCTAGAGTTGGATGAGATTCGTCACAATGCGTATGAGAGCTCCAAGATCTACAAGGAGAAGACGAAGGCTTATCATGACAAGAAAATTATTCCTCGGGACTTCAAGGTTGATGACAAAGTGTTACTCTTTAACTCTCGGTTGAAGCTTTTTCCTGGCAAGTTGAGATCTCGTTGGTCTGGGCCATTTACAATTAAAGAAGTCCGACCGTATGGAGCTGTTGAGTTATGGGACAAGTCAGGTGGACATTTTGTTGTAAATGGCCAACGCTTAAAGCCGTATCTTGCTGATTCTGACATCACGGAGAGTGAATCCGTTCCTCTCGGCGATCCATCTCCAGCCTAATAGGCGTCCAAGTCAAGCTAGTGACTTTAACCAAGCGCTTGGTGGGAGGCAACCCACCGGTAAGTGTCCCTAACTTGAGTCCTTTTCTTTTAGTTACTAACCTTTTAATTTTTGTTTTCTAAAAAAAAAAAAAAAAAAAATATAGCTCGATCGATCCGACCCGTCGAGCTCATCCGTCTATCCGATCCGTTCGTTCGGCGGGACCCACCAGGTAAGTGACTCTCTCTGCCTCACACACTCACACACACTTCACTCTCTCATCTCACTACAACCACACATCTCCACAAATCTTATCCCCCTTTCACTCCATCTCACCTCTCAAGCTCTCTCCATCTTCACTCCATCGATTGTTTGATATTCACCATGAGGAGGTGCCATTTCTTGCTATCTCTCTCCCTCTCTCTTGTTTGTGTGTGCTTGCAGGGTCCTTCTTCAAGCAAACGGACGAGCTCAATCGAGCGATCGCCGGATGTCAATCGAGCCGTCGGGAATCTCCGTCGAGAACCCCCCGTCGAGCGGCCACCACCCGCCAGAGCGCCGTCGACCGACGGCTCCATCTTCCGTCGAGCGGGCTCTCCACCCGTCGAGCGGCCACCACCCACCAGAGCTCTCCATCCGTCGGGTGGCCTCATTCCGGCCCGTCGAGCGCTGTACTCTCGTACCTCCATCGAGCGATTTCGTCATCCAATCGAGCCTGGAACTCCTTATTCATTCAATTAATTGAGTGTTGTTTGCGTTGAATGAGTGCTCGCTGTGTTAATTTCTAGGCTGAGATGGAGCTGAATTTGTGCTATTGTGCTTAATTGATGCTTATTGTGTTGAGCAATTGATTTTTGCTGAAAATCCTGGGTGTGTCTTGAATATTTTTGAGCTAGGATTGCAATTATCTAGGCTGCTGTTGATAAACTCGGAAAATGTTCTACCGTCTATTTCACCTCTGTCTCAGTGATCAACGCTGTTGTGACATCTGCTTCCTGGTTGCACTTAATCTGTGTTCTTGGTTTAAGCCCAAGCTTACTTGCTTGGTTATTTGTTCCTGTACTTAATTAGCCATTAAATTCTCAGAGAATTGCGTTATTCGTGACACTGAGCTGATTTTGCAATTAAACACCGTTAGACTGTTAAAATTCGAATTACGCTGCTCTAATTTGGTTCTCTTCTATGGATTTCAGGAACACAGGTCGAAGGGAAGGGTACTCGAGCAGGAGAGCAGAAATATCAAGAGGAAAGCAGCGTGCTGAGTCCGACAGTGCTTCGTCTGATAGTGACTTCGCGCAAGACGACGAGATGGAAGAGGTTGAGTCACCCATAGAGATGAGAGCCCAGCCAGCTGTCGACGGTCTAACAGAACTGGAGGTCAAGCGCCTTAGAATTCTCCTTTCCATGCAACTAGCGGGAACGAGATACCCAGATCGTGCGACGATGGATAAGCTTGGCATCACTGAGGATGTAGACGCCATGCTACACCACCTGGGGATCGGGGCTTTTATGTACCGAAGGCATGAGTCTTACAAGAAAGCGACTTGTCTCTTTCTCGCCACCCTTGAGCTTCATCTCTGCGCCCCTGACCAGCTCACGAAGGACGGGAGTGATGGCTATATCACCTTCTGGACCGGCGGCGCGAGACGCATGCTCTCTTTCCAGGAGATTGACCGAGTACATTTCCTTCCTCCTAGCAACCAAGTCGGCCTCGACGTAGACAGAGGCGAGATTGACGCTTTATGGGACACTATAGCAGCGGGAGTGTTCACTTCGGGATGCAAATCGGCTCAAATTAGAAGCCCGTCGATCCGCTACATCCACAAAGCACTGGCAAACGTACTCAACCCGAGGCAAACGACTGGAAACGTCCATCTTACCGAGATAACCATGATAGATGTTGCACTTACCGGAATTCAGCCTCGTCTGAGCAATGGAACGAGGTTGCAGGGAAGTCGAACGAACGGAGGGATCACACGAGCGCTGGTAGAGCAGCTTATCTCCTACCAAAGCTGGGCGTTGAAGAATGAGAGTAATAGAACCAGGTGCGAGCTACGCATGGGAGGACTTGTGACGCCTATCTTGGCCGCCGTCGGGTTTATACCTGATATGAATGAGATCGTCGCCATGCCAGAAGAGCTAGACATTCAGTATTTGCAGAACTGCCAGGTTTTGAAGAAAACGGCAGCCAGTGAAGAGAACGACCTGATATACCAATTTACCCATCGACTACTCGGAAGTTCACGTATTCGACTACCTAACCCGACCTACACTTCACTCCGAGGTGGGGCCAATGTCGACTTCAACCCGCCACCATCAGCACTTGTCATCCACCCGACCGCACGTGCACATACAACCGCTTCAGACCCCTTAACTCCATTAGTTTACCAGAACCGCAGATCCAAGTCGCCGGAGGAAGCAGGCGACACGTTGTTTGACTTTGACCATTTCCACTTCGAGGAGACCACTGTGCCAAAGACTCAAAGCGCTGCACTCCGAGCCGCGCACGAGCATATCAACTCACTCCAACGCTGGCAGAAGTGCCAGGATAAAGCATCAAACACGCTCGCCAGCAAACTACGGAGGAAGGTAAAGAAGCTAAGCAATCAGGTAAAGGCATTGACTAACATGATGAGCTGCACATCTTCAGCGGCTGTCCGGAGAAGCACAGCACCCGTCCAAGCACATCCGCCGCTGGAAGTCTCCGAAGAGGAGCTCGAACACGACACCACAGAAGATCAGGATCCCCCTCCTCGCCAGCCACCTCCAGACGCACCGCGTCATTCATCATACGAATCCCGACTAGGGAAGAGACGCGATCGAGAGGACCATGCCTATCTGAGGCGATGTGCTACTACTTCCAGAGCGGCGAGGCCAGCGGCTCAATCGACGCCGTATCCAAGCGGTCCGGCCGACCAGTACATGCACCAGACCACCGCCGGAGCAGACTCCTCTTCCATCCCACAGTACACTCGGGAGAGTATGGACGCGGAGATAGACGCCATAATTCGTGGCCACCGCTGAGCACCACAACAACTCTCATCACCACCACCACTGTAACATATCTTTTCTTTCTTTTCTTTTCCTTTTATTTTATTTCATTGAGTCTGTTAACTCTTCCCTCGATTTATTTTCACACCGGGGACGGTGTGAAGTAAGTCTGGGGGAGGATCTTTGTGTACTAATGCCATTTTCTTTTCTTTTGTTTTCTCTTATGTCTTGAGTCATTTTGATGTTTTTCTTGAGTCGTTGTTTTATTGAGTCAAACTTGTTGGGAATAAGGACCGAATCATATGATGATCTTCAACCATTTATGCTCTTGAATATTTTCGATCTAGTGACCAATTTTGCAGGGTTTGTTAGGTGCAAAAAGCTGAAATGCCCTTTTGGTCGGACTTCCCCCAAGAATTTTCATTTTGCAGAAATCTTTGGTGAAGCATTGGTTGACTCTATTTTATCTGGATTAAATTGAACATTAAATGCTTCTTGTTTTGGGCACTAGATAGTAGAGCGAGCTGCACCATACATATTCAGGACTTCTTTCTCCTTTATTCCACTCTTGCTGATCCTGAATAGCCTAACCACCTCTCGACCCATGTTTTTTTTATCTTTCTCTTATATGCAGATGTGTGCAAAAAGGTCGGAGAGAATAGGACTGACGCAACCTCTAACTCACTCTTGCTGAAGTCAATCGTGGTTAGAAGAGAAAAGAAATGTGGACAGAGCACCTGCACTCGTAACAGGAACATCCGCTCTTAGCGGACCATCAAGAAAATTCATGCGGTCTAGCTGTTTGGGGTACGTCATCCATTGTCTCATACTCTGTGTTTTAAGGGACGTATATACGTATAGAGCCCCCTTCGTCGAAAAAAAAAAAAAAAAAAAAAAAAAAAAAAAAAAAAAAAAAAAAAAAAAATATTTCGAAGGATGAAGGAAAGGGTCTCGAAAATCAAAATACATGTGTCCCTTAGCACGAGACAAACCCCGAGGAAGAAGAAGTGAAGTCTGAAGGGTGATAGTCAATGAAAGAGGAGAGTGATTAGAGGTTGCGGACATCAACAAGTCCATCCTCTCTTACCATTTTGTGCGACATCCTGCACCGCCCTACCAGAAAATGATGGTAACTCCCTGTACACCTCTCTCTAAACACTTCAGTCACTATTACACGAGATGGCCTACCCTTTTTCGAAAGCTCGTTCCATTTAGATAGTGCCCCAAATGAGAAGTTCACGCCAATCTTTAATGAATATAGAGAGTTGACCAATGTGTAGCTAGAGTTTCTGCAGGGTGGAGTTCACGAAGGGATCAGGATTGCGAGACCCTGAGGGTACGACAGTGATTATGCGCTGACCAAGCGTTATTTCTTAAAGTCTAATGAATTTCCCTCAGAGTTTGGTTGCTGATGATTTGCGAGTTCCTGTGTTTTCAAACCTCTTCACCGTTCTTAGAAACTATGTTTGCTTGAGGGCAAGCAAAAGACTAAGTCTGGGGGAGTTGATGTCTTGCGTTTTAGCGCATTCTAACAAGTGTTTTCACGTGTTTTATCGAGTCTTTTTAGTTGTTATTGAGTCTTTTCAGGTATAAAGGCATTCAGAGGAGAATTTCCGTACAAAGAGGAGCAAGATGAGCTAACGGAGCAAAAAGGAGTCGAAATGGCCAAAAACCCGGCGATCCGACCCGGCGACCGGCCCGGCGACCTACCCCGGCGACCGGCCCGGCGAGCCACCCCGTCGACCGGCCCGGCGAGCCACCCCGGCGACCGGCCCGGCGAGCCATCCAGGCGAGCCACCCCGGCGACCGGCCCGGCGAGCCATCCAGGCGAGCTACCCGGCGAGCCATCCAGGCGAGCTACCCGGCGAGCTACCCCGGCGAGCTACCCCGGCGACCTATCCCGGCGAGCTACCCCGGCGACCTATCCCGGCGATCCCCCGCTCGACCGACCCCGGCGATCCCCCGCTCGCCCGTCTACAGTCGATCGACCTTTTGATCTACACCGTCCATCAGCCGATCGATCTCGACCGTTCGATCCCCATTGTTCGATCTCGACCGTTCGATCATCGGTCTTCGACACTTGACCTATTTACACTCGTTTTTCAGCCGTTTTGAGGCTAGACTTTCTTTTACGTTTTTCGGAGACGCTTTTTGGGAGTTTTTCGTTGTTGATCTGAGGGAGAAGATCTCTGAATCCTTTGTGACAGTTTGGAGAAGATTTCTGAACCCTCTTGTTTACTATTCGTTATTTCAATGAAAACTGTTTCATCTTTCGTCGTTGCTTGCTTGATCATGTCTGAGTAGTCGCCTTGCTAGATCTAGGTTTTTCAAAGGAGTTTCATGACTTGGATAACTGAATGCAGATAGGATACTTTGTCTTTGAATCGAGGATCATTTAGAGTGCGTCTTCGGATACATACCTCAACGAGAATCCCAATCTTCGGATTGTGGCAACTTCGACCATCAGCTAAGATCGTCGTATCTCGGGATCCTTGATGAAAAGAGTCTCTTTGTTTTCGCCTTTGATAATCTTAATGCTAAGATTGATTTGATCGCTCAGTTTTAGATCCTAGGCTTCCTATTCATCAAAAGTGTTATAGGGTGCTAGATAAATCATTGGTGAGCGATCCGTCCTTAGCCTGCGAGAGTTGATGCTAAGGCGGATCGTGAACATATCGAACCTGATTTTACTGCTTGCTTTCAACTGCTAGATTCAAACGATAGTTTAGACATCTAGGTTGTTTAGCAAAGTCGTTAATACCGCGACAGTGGATTAACGTACTTTCATGTTTGAGTTCGAAACCTGTTTGCATTCATGTTCCTGAATAGTCGTTTGGTTACCTTTCATGAGCTCCTGCGAATTACCTCGGTTTAGTGCTTTATCTTTATTGAATTTTAATCGTTGTTTACATTTGTTACTGTTACAATATCACGACCAAACCATATCATTGTCTTAGCTCTATTTCTTGTCTCATAAGTTCATTGTGCAACGCTGGTCCTCTGGATCGAATTGTTTACTACACTGCAAAGATCTTTTATCAATAGTCTTGGCAAGCCGAACAAAAGCAGACATCAAAATATTGATGTCCTGTGGAGTCTTTGAACGGGTAGATGATAGTAACATCTTGTTTAAAACCAGATGGTCGCACGGGTTGTTCTTTGTACCGGCCTTTGAAATCGCGTTCGTCTACTTGGATGGAGAATTGAGTGAATAGTTGTTTTCGAAATGAGGATGTCCTCGGTTTTTCGAATTTAATCTCCGTAGTACCATCTTGTCGCGAATGGAAGGTTGCTTCTGACGACTGTAGTGTCGTCTGCGTTGCTTGATGGAGCTTTTCATAGCTTGTCACCCAAGACTCTGGTAGTCGTTGAAGCAACTCTTCTCGAGAAATATGTCGAGGAATTTGACTGGAGTTGGGTGCTTGTGTTGCAGACGTGACTTCGAGATACAGCGCATCATCGGAAGATGGGAGAGCAAGATCTAGAGCATGATCTTGAACTCTGTAGACAATTTGGTGGTGTAGAGTGGCTACTATGTTTTTTTCTTGCATAGGAGCCCCAACCAGCTGTAATTGGACTTTTAGTGCATTTAGTAGAGTAGGGTCTTTTAGCGAAACATTAAAGTTAGGCAACAGTGTGACGAATACTGTTCCTGCATTTAATGTCGCTTGCACTGTTCCAATACAGGCTTGCTGGTATGACTTTAGTCGAGAGTCGACCAAAGCGATTCGTGCTACCACCGGTAACCCTTTGCGAGCGTGTAAGGTTAGCCCGATTCGTACCACACCAAAGTGGAGGTGGGTGAATCCTTGCTGCTGCCATAGTCGGGGCAAGTGCTCCGGGATTGTGAGGGAGACGAACTGCTCCTCTTCAGTTGCTGGAATCTGGCAGGATGAGAATTTGCTAGCTTGGACATATTCCAAGACACGTTTGCTGGAAGATGATGGGCGGATGAGTTCTCGGACACCTTTTATTGAAAAGGTGTTGGGTTTTTTATTAAAGTACTCGTATGGATTTATAAGAGGAAGAGTTGTTTCTGGGAGTTGATCGCCAGGAACATACTCGACTTCGTACAAGGAATTTATGCTAGATGAAGAGGATGAGGATGAAGTAGAGCGTGTGTAGTTTTTAGGGAAAGTAGAGATCTGAAAAGGAGAATCAAGAACGGGAGGATTTGAAGTAGACATTAAGAAAGGTTGTTTTCCAGAACTTCAGCGCATTTAATCATAAACAATGATTTTTTCATCTAACCCAAAAGAACACCGGGCTCTGATACCAGGATAAGTAGCTGGCCTCTCTTACTTTGTCTTGCAATTGATAACTTTACACAACCTTCACATCTGGTTTAGAGTGTACCAATCAGTCTCTCGTTTTTTGATATCTTGCAAAGATGAAGACTCCCCCTATTTATACACACACGCATTTAAAACCACACACGTTATTTTAATTTCTAATTAAAACACCACATAATGTGTATTAGTGTCATGTGTAATAATGCAACCACTTACTCTTGTCTCCCAGTCACTTCCATACCTTTGCTCGGTGGATTCAATAATTGTTTTTGTAATAGATCATACTTCGTTATATATATCAACGCAAATAATTTACGTCTTTTTTTATTGGTTATTGGTTAATTAATTTTATATTTATATATATATGATTCGTTATAAAACATACAGACAAACAAAACAAAACAAAAATTGAAATCGAAATTTAGGTTTTAGATGGAAGTAAAAAATTTCATTTTTATCATTTCGTCATCGTTCTTGTCATGTGGGTCGTAATGACGGGATAGTAGTAATAATAATAAAAATAAAAATAATTTATTCAACAGTTGCTGAGCATCCGCATCGATAACTATGTGAGGATTTTTTAATAATAAAATAAAATTGATTTTCGGAAGAAAAATGAATTTTGTAAAAAAAATAAATAATAATAATAATAATTGATGAATCTTAATGCCACATGTAAAACTATTCTTTACAGTCGATTCCAAAATTGTGAATCTATTCACCCATAAATTTTTGCCATGTCATTTTTTTTTTTTTTTTTATAGAAACCTGTGCCCAGACTTAGTGATACAGAAACTCTCATCCCACTACATAAAGGGCAAGGGCTATAGAATTGTAAAGGAAACTCACTCAAAAAAGAAAATACTCTCTTGAAAAAAATAAGATTAACAGTGATGGGGATGGGGATTGGGATCACATGGAAAACAACAAATCATGGGATTATTTTAATGAATAAACGTTGTCTTTTTCAACAGGTACTCAACCATTCCACTACAAATAGACCCTAAAGAACTAAGCAAGGAACTCACTACTCCTCTCTCTCAATACCTATCTTTCATTCTTAAACCAAGCAGAAAAAATGGCAGCAAAGGCGCCTAGTTTGGTTGGGAAGCTTGAGACAGAAGTGGAGATCAAAGCTTCGGCAGGAAAGTTCCATCACATGTTCGCTGGGAGACCACACCAAGTCTCCAAAGCAACTCCTGGCAAGATTCAGGGATGTGATCTACACGAAGGCGACTGGGGAAAAGTTGGTTCTATCGTCTTCTGGAACTACGTTCATGGCAAGTCAACCTTATACACTTATTTTATGTTTTTTTTTTTGTATTAAGTAATCAGTGTCAGTGGATTCTAAACAGAAAACAATTAAGACTAATTTATGAGCTCTGTCTAGCGTTAATTGATTTTAGACTCCCACAAAACAACTGTCACCTATTAATTTTCTCGATAAGCGGGAAAATCCATACCGAAAACTAATGAATTTTATAATACTATCATAGTATCACTTGGCTATATATAGCATCCCTAACGTAGATCCACAACACGATGGACACTATAATACTATCACTTGAATATATATATACTTAAAAAAAGCTTTTGAACTAACATTCAGGTTATTAATTCTCACAGTCAAAGCTTCATAAATAAAAATAATTATATAACTGGTGCAGATGGGGAGGCAAAGGTGGCAAAGGAGAGGATCGAGGCGGTGGACCCGGAGAAGAACCTGATCACGTTCAGGGTCATAGAAGGTGATCTAATGAAAGAGTACAAGAGCTTTGTGATCACGATCCAGGTGACCCCTAAGCATGGAGGGGCAGGGAGTGTTGTGCACTGGCACCTTGAGTATGAGAAAATTAGCGAGGAGATTGCTCATCCCGAGACTCTTCTCCAGTTCTGTGTCGAAATCTCCAAAGAGATCGACGAACATCTCTTGGCCGAGGAATAGAAGAGAGTACTCCTCGTGTGATTGAAGCATGTCGATTTCCGTCTCTGAAAGTGCAATAAAATAATGAGTAGCTGTGTTCGATATATGAGAGTGATGGATGAAATGGAAGTTCTATGTTCTAAGTTTATGTATTTTGTTTGTTTAAGTGTATTAATGTTTGTTATTAATAAAACTATAAAGCATGTGAATATGTGATATATCACATATGTTAGATAAATAAACCTCGCGATTCTGCATCCGTATACTTAGGTATGCGGTATGCCTTTACAGAAACCAAAACCAAACAGCATTAGCAAATAAAAGCACGATGATTTACATTCGTATGAGAATTTTTTTTTTTTTTTAGTTAGATGCATAATCAAGATGTTGTTACAAAGAAGAACAAAAAGTTTCCAAAAAATAAAAATAAAAAACCAAAATTATGTTACATTTAAAAAATTCTGATATTCATATTAGCATAAGTGTTGTTTTTTTTAATCAGTATAAAGTTGTTTTCCAGATTTACAGAGATTTGCTTTAAATTTCAATAACATTCTTTGTAAAAAACATGTAAATAAAATTCTTTGTAAAAAACATGTAAATAAAAGGGAAATTGCAAGGCATCTGACAACTAATCGCTAAATTAAACGACGGACAACTTTTGAGGCTTCACTGTTCACATTAAAAAGTCTATAATATCCCTATACGCAAGTTGTTTCGACTGATTGCTTGTAGCGAGAAATATGAGGATCCCACAACAAACTTGCATTATCTGAACCGACAATAATATTATTTTAGTTGGCCCCAAAAAATGTTAGGGTTAATTTGGCATATAACAATATTGGGAAAAAACTACACCATATAGCCATGCAATTTTAATACACAAAATTAAGGGACTAGCAAAGAGAAAACTTTGCTTCCCATTTTCTCCCTAAATTAAGCGGGAATTTTCCCTCCCAATAGGCTGATCCTAATCTCCGTATGCGGTAACTTTCTCCTAAAATAAAATTATATATGGATCTGATGAGTTACAAAAATCTATTAGTCAATTTAAGTCCTTTAGGATTGTTACAGATTACTTAACAACTCTGATCTTTCTACTTATAAAATGAAATAGAATTTATAATCGAGTAGAAGGTTGATAAACTGAATCTAAATCTAAAATTACAAATTACAAAATCGAAGATCTTAAGCTTTTCAACTAGTCTCAATTAAAATAGTATAGTACATGATTTCAAATAACATGAAACATGTTGTTACTAAAACAACTTTGTGACTTGAAAAATTCAGACATATCACCACTGAAACCCGATTCCAACAACGTACAACGTGAATCAATAACGGACGGAGGAGCAAAGAAAATTATAACATGAGCTCCTTCTTTTCAAAATCTGTATGCAAATACACCCTCGTGCTTTGATCACATATACTGCCGATCATATTAACAAAACATTAAAAAAGTATACATGGTAAGTCCGGAATAACAAATAGTATGGTATATAAACTCAAATAACATAGAACATGCTCTTTCCATTATTTCCAACACACCTCAGAGGAAGAGGGAGCCGCAGATCTGAAGCGCTGTCGCCGGAGACCCGTCCTCAAGGACTCCAAGACGCACACCCCATAGATCTAGTCAGAATCACACCGCTACGGAAGAGCTCTGCCGAAAGCGGCCGATCAAACGAAAGCAGAGGCGGAGAGACAACCGGAAACCTCACCGGAGGAGAGCGCCAAGACGCCACACCCCTCCCCGAGTCAAGCCACCACACAGGAACGCCGAAGAACGACACAACCGAGTCCAAACAAAGACTCAAAAGCCGAAGAAGTGACGCCGCCGGAAAGAGAGCAACCGGAGGACGACGCAAAGAGAAAGAGGATAAGATGAAGGAGAAGAAAGAGGCTCCCCCGGCGAAGGATGAGAGATTCCCCCACCGTCCAAACCAATCGCAGATCTGAGTACATATATGATGGATAAAGCGGTTCACATGAACCTTCTTTCGTTACGAAATAGGTTCCGAAATCTTCGTTTTCGCCTCCAGCCGTAGCAAAAACACGAACTTTTTCTGTAAAGGAACTTTCTCGCGACCGGCTCACTCCCCCATGAAAAATTAACCTAATTTTTTTTAAAACGAGCAAGCAACTTTGAATTCCAGATTAAAGGATACAAGAGCTAAATCGCTACCAAAAGTTCTGAACCATATGGAAGAGAGAAAGATGAAACTTGTCTGAGCGGCGCCGCCGAGATCTCGCCGGAGGAAGGGATTCTTCGAGAGAAGAGCGTTTTCTGTGTGTTCATAGGAAAACGATGAGAGAAGGGAGAAGACGAAGAGAGAAGGAAATTTTACTTGTAGCCACATATCTGGAAGAGTCGATTCTATCACAGCTTCCGAAAAAGACGATTCTACAAAAAATTCAATGCCAACTCATCTCTTTTTTTCTTTTTCTTTTTTTTTTAATGCCAACTCAGCATAGAACCTTGAGAAGTTATGCGGATGCTCTTACTGCTTTGGGGTTTATTGAATGCTTAGGAAGAAGATCTCAGTTCTTTAAGAGGCTTTGGGGTTTCTCTTACTGCTTGGTGGGTCTCCTTCTACCAAAACTTAGTTCTTGTCAAAATCAGCCATTAACTAAATAATCGTGAGGGTCCAAAATCTTAATTTTCTATCTTTTTTCTCCATTCGAGTCTTCTGTTTTTAAATAGCACTATTTTATGTTTGATCTAATATTTGTTCATGAACCTTCTGTTCTTACCTAATGTGATTCAACACCGAGAAACCCACAACACCGATATAACTGAGACACTTGATCCAGAACAGGTTCAGATTTGTGTAATTGATAACTTATGGTTAAGACGATAACAAATTTGTTAGCATGTGGCCTTCGAGTAGTCCACTTAGCGCTTTATCAACATTTTAGCCAACAACTCGACAGTTATACATTTTGTTAGCAGGTCTATGTTATTTGTGATCGGTAACTATTTTTGTCCAATAATGTGTATAATAGCTCCCAAAGATTGACATTGCGTTCCAGATCTGTAACATTTTTGTTAACACTAATAGCTATCTCTGAACCGACAACATCGTTAATTACATTTTGTACCAGGTAATTATCGGTGAACCGGCAAGCCCCAACCCCTGCGGCTCCCACCGAAACACTTGATCCAGACCATGTAAAGGTTAGCATCATATGTATACACATGCAAAATTACTTTTAACTTTTCATTTAACGGTAACACGTTTTTGTTAGCAGATCTATCTTTTTTTTTTTTTTTCAATTATCAGGAGGTTTTGGGCCGAAGCCCGTACATCCACCAGACCCGGAACCACAACATGTAATATTGGTTACGTTCCAAACGACATTCGATCTTATGACCTCTAAGCAGATCTATCTTATTTGTTACCGTTAAGTGACCTTGTTTGTTAGCACATTAACAAATTTGTTAACAAGTGGTGTACAACAGTTCACTTAGGGCTTTACTTGTTAGTCAAATACTTGATGGTAACATTTTTTTGTTAACAGGTCTATATTATTTCTTATCGTTAACGATAGTGGCAGAGTCTGATAACTCATATAATAGCTAGAGCTCTTACATTTTTGTTAAAACGAATAGCTGCCTCTGACCGACATCATAACTCATTTATGTGGATTGCATGTTTTACTAGGTAATTATCGATGAACTGGCTACCCCGTACGGCTCCAACCGATACATTTGATCTAGGCCATGTAATGGTTTTCGGCTGTATGTCTCTCAACAATTATATTTAGAATTATGAATGTGATAATGTGATTTTGAAATCACGTGAACTATGTGATTAAATGATCGCTAGATGAACAGCGCAAAGAATAATCCTATCTTTTACACAAAATCAGTAGGTGAGACAAAATGATGGGGTCATGATCACAAGGGATACAAATTAGCAATTAATAGATATTTGTTTTCTTCCTTAACCGTTTCCTCACTCTATCCTCTATAAAAAAAAGAGTCTAAAGAACTCAAAAGGGACTCATCCTCCCTCAAGATAAACAAAGCAAAGGGACAAAAATGGCGACTAAAATGGTCGGATCTGCAACTAATCCGATGAAGGCAGAGGCATCTAGTTTGGTTGGGAAGCTTGAGACAGATGTTGACATCAGAGCTTCAGCTGGGAAGTTCCATCATATGTTTTCTGGGAGACCACACCATGTCTCCAAAGCAACTCCAGGCAACATTCAGAGTTGTGATCTGCATGAGGGCGAATGGGGAAAAGTTGGCTCTATCGTCTTCTGGAATTATGTTCATGGCAAGTCAACGTTATATATTTTCTGTTTATATTAATTCATAATTTCATACAATTTCGTCTCTTAGAAAATTAATTCACGATTATTGTCAATTAGTTATGAGTTGAAACCTATGAACTTAATTAACAAACCCCATATATCTATGAAATGACAAAAACTTATGTGTAATACGACCATTTGTCTATCATCATGCAATTACTTTTTTACATGCTCCTGAATATTATTCATATATCGACTCTCAGATTCAAATCCAAACATATATTAATAAATATA
This sequence comes from Erythrophleum ivorense, assembly GCA_026724425.1. Lineage (NCBI taxonomy): Eukaryota > Viridiplantae > Streptophyta > Magnoliopsida > Fabales > Fabaceae > Erythrophleum > Erythrophleum ivorense. The sequence goes on along the minus strand of JAIUCV010000077.1, from coordinate 1,877,602 downwards.
TATATTTGGTGCAGATGGGGAGGCAAAGGTGGCTAAAGAGAGGATCGAGGCAGTGGATCCGGAGAAAAACATGATCACTTTTAGGGTGATAGAGGGAGATCTGTAAAATGAGTATAAGAGCTTTGTGATCACGATCCAAGTGACGCCAGAGCAAGGAGGACCGGGAAGTGTGGTTCACTGGCACGTCGAGTATGAGAAAATTGACGAGAAAGTGGCTCACCCTGAGACCTTCATTGAGTTATGCGTTCAACTTTCCAAAGAGAACGATGAACATCTCCTGAACGAGGAATAGAGAAGAGTGCTCATTAGCTGTGTATTTACGCGTGGCATGAAGCATGTTTGTTTTAGTCTATGAAACTGCAATAAATAAGTAGTTGTGTTCAATATATATATGTCAATTATATGAAAAATGCTGTAGTGGTGTAGCTTTCGCTACGATAACGCAGAGATCTTTATTTAGTCTGAGAATTCCTAAAGATCAAAGCTTTCTTATTCCATTGAGAACTAAAGTTCTATCCGTAATAAGGAGAAAGAGATGCTTGAAAAGCTCTGTTTATTAAATCAATCAAAGGTGAATTACAAAGGAGGAGATCGATCTCTATTTATAGAGTTGATCTTACAAGATTTAAGGAAAATTACTACTAATGTAATCAGGAAAAGTGCTAAAAACCAAACTTAACTATGAAAAGGAAAACCATAAGAGAAAAGGAAAGGAAGCTTTCAATCCGAGAAGCTTCAGGAACGATGCCCCTGCATCATGTAGTCTAGTTTTTTTTTTGTTTTTTAGGTAATAATGTTAAGAATGCTGTAATCTAGTTGTGTGTATTGTCATGTTTTTATAGAAATAAAAGTATGTTATATTTGATAAATTAATTAACTCTATGCTTTCATGAATCGATGACAACCCTAGATTGGTCTTGTGTTGTATGGAGATATAATAAAGAGTTGGCAACTGAATACTGTCAATCAACGCTGGTTGCTTAATATGGATTTAATTAAATGAAAAATGTCTTTAAAACCTAGTTTCAACGCTTAATTAAGCGTGCGTTTGAAGCGCTGATGCTTATGGCCATGTGGCACCCATAGTCTTCTGAAATCATAAGTTTTAGCTCTTCAAGAGTTGTATCAGATTCAAACGAAATCATCCGACCACATCTCTCTTTATCAACAATGAATTCCCAATTATTGCGAATTGATTTCCATACACCACAAACCGTGTAGATCTGCAGCATATCCATCACTCAATGTCAAGATTAAGAGTTCAAAAGAGAGAACACGAAATAAAGACGCTTAGATCTAGGGTTTTTTTAAATTGTTAATGAGCCAGAATACGTATCTTAGATTAGGTAAACCAAGAATGTGCTGCATATTAGGTCAGCTAAAATGGTTTTCTAGAATAGCTAGATTTGTATTCTAAATTACGTAACTCAGATTACATATATTATGTTAGGCAGATTAGTAATCTAGATGATATAGAAAAGTTTTCTATGCAGGGGTAAGTCAGAACACATCTTCTACAAAAGATAGTTTTGATATCTAGATGAGGCAAGCCAGAATACGACTACTAAAAGAGGTAATTTATACAATAATGTTAACAAAAAACAAATATTTTTTAAAAAAAAAATATTTTAACATGATTCTTTATTTTTTAAGTGTTAATTTTATTTTTTATAATTTTTTGTAGTGTTTTTAGTCATTAGAATCCAAAAGTAAAAAAATGGGTAGTTCCACAACACCCTAACTAATTTGGCCTATTTAGCTATTTAGCTAAAAAAAACGCTCTCTCTTTCTTTCCTTTTCCGATGGCGATTGTAAGCCGATTCATTGCTGATTCTTCGATCGATTCTGCACAGGAAATTAGTCCGAAAGGATGTCTAAGTAAATATCATGATAGTAAATTATCGATGAATGATAAGTAACTTTTCCACATTTTCAAAACTCGTTTCTTCAAAATTCAAATGTGCGGTTGACAATTAAAATGATTATATCAGAATAGATAAAAGGATTAAAAGTTAAAGATAAAAATAAAAAGAAGTTCATTACGTTTTGAAAATAGTAATGTGGACACTACGTGTTTCTGTGGAGTACTTTTCAGACATACTCTCCTATAAGTTTCGTTTGTTCCACAAATGCTGTCATTTTCACCATCTACTCTTCGTTTTAGAATAGATTAGATATTTTCACTTTAAATTTTTGATATGTTTTCTTTTTTTTATCCTATTTTTAATTTTTCATTTTTTTCTTCCGATTTATTAATCAAAGACGGTTTTAAATATAATTTCTATAGCATAAAACTTTCAATCTTAAGAAAATGACTTTTTAAAAATGTATATATATATATATATATATATATATATATATATATATATATATATATATATATATAAGCAAAACGTGATAAGATGTTGTCATTGCTTATAATTTGCATATATTTTGCTATTTATATATATTTTTGTGAAGCAAATTTTTGACATCTTTCTTCTTCTTTTATTTATAAACTAAATGTTTATTTCTAAAATAATGAATTCATAGTATTATACATGGACATATTTGTATGTTACAAATGTATCAAAACGATATTATTTATCAAACAATATTTCCACACTCACATAATAGAGCAGCACCTAAAAGGATTTTTTTTTTTTTTTCATTGAAAATTCGAGATCCCTACAGCTATTTATAAATACTCTATTTGTTTTATAATAAGTGTCATTTAGAGTTAATTTTTTGTTTTAAAATAAGTGTTATTTTAGGTTTTCAATGTATGATCGTATATAAATTTTCAGTTTCAACCTCATCCATTTATTAAATTAACAAAGGAATTAAATTATGTAATATATTAATTAGGGATATTGTAGAAATTTTAATATGTTTACTTAATATAAAACATAAAACGGATGAGTATATTTATGATCTGGGCCCGAAATAGCTGGCCTCTCTTACTTTGTCTTGCAATTGATAACTTTACACAACCTTCACATCTGGTTTAGAGTGTACCAATCAGTCTCTCGTTTTTGGATATCTTGCAAAGATCAAAACTACACACGTATTTTTAATTTCTAATTAAAACACCACATAATGTGTATTAATGTCATGTAATAATGCAACCACTTACTCTTGTCTCCCAGTCACTTCCATACCTTTGTTCGGTGGATTCAATAATTGTTTTTGTAATAGATCATACTTCATCATATATATCAACGCAAATAATTCACCGTCTCTTTTTTTATTGGTTACTAATGATGATCCCGCTACACGCAGAATTTTACATCGATAATACTAACTTATTTTAAAAAAATTTTGAAGATATCAAGTTTTGTAAATTAATTTTGTGTTTCAAAAATATCATATGCATAGTAATTATATAAATTGTGAAAATAAATCTCATTATGTTCCTTCCCATTCGCTTTGTTATGTCTTATCCTATCCCGTCTTGTCATGTTCCGTCTTATCTTATACTTTTTCATCCTATCTCTGTCTCGTTATTTCCCGTCATGTCCCGTTTAATCCTATTTCCTCATGTCCTGTTCCTTCTCCTTCTGTCCCATCTCATTACTTCTTGTCCCGCTCCGTCCCATCCCATTCCTTTTCGTCCCGTCCCGTCATGTCCTATCTCGTTCATTTCCATTATGTTCTTTCATGTCTCACCATGTATCGTTTAATAAATGTTATAAAACTATATAATTTGATTGGCAAAACTAAAATCGTCAAATTTTAATTTTTGTAGATCAATACATTAGTTTTTTGTTTTATTAAAAAAAAATCAAATTCTTGTTAAAACTAATATATTAATACATGATAATTATTATGATAATTAAAGTATAATATAAGTGAATAAAATAAGTCAAACAAATACGAAAGTGTTATGAAAGTCAGCAATTCACGCATGGTGAAAGTCAACAATCGGCGTAAATTAATGGAAGTGGAGCCCACGTCATTTATGGACACTGTAAAATCTGTCGAAACTTTAGCCTATATATATTACTACCTTACTTCATTGTAAAAGATACGACAAGCAAAATAACATTCACTCCCTCTTTCTTTCTGATTGGTATTCACACTTTCCTTTCTTTCATATACAGATATAATATTGTTATATTTAAACACTTTCATAATATAATAATAGTTCAAACACTTATATAATATAATTATAACACGTTATCAGCACGATCATTCTACCACCATGATCCAAAATTTTAATTATTATTACCGTTACCGGAGTGAGGCTCCTCAGCCCCATCACCTTTTTATTTCTGTTTTTTTTAGTGGATGTTTAACACACCATAATGGATGGTTTAACCTCCTAATTAATTTAATTTACTGCTTTTATAATGGATAGTTTAACCTCCTAATTAATTTAATTCACTGCTTTTATGGTTGATTTAAGTCACCATAATTATTTATGTTATTTACTTACTTTGTTTTATGGCTGATTTCATTCACCATATTTATTTATTTACTTTGCTTTATTGATTTATTTTTGGTTGATTCATTCACCATATTTATTTATTTACTGTTATAATATGGATGAATCAATCACCATATTTTTATCTTTAAACTTATGTTTAGATCACAATTCCTGTTAAATTTTTATTTTTATATCTAAACTACGAAATAATATTTTAAATTATTATATTTATACAATTATTTTTCTACTTCCAACGGTCATGAAGGAAATTTTTTTTAAAGTTTTTCTTTACCCTCCAACGGCTACATAACGGCTAGTGTACAGTATTTTCTAATCTATAAATACACTTATATTTCATTCATTCATTTCACTCAAAATATTTCATCTCTCTTCAAATCCTCTCCAAGAAAAAAAATGTTTCATCCGTTTTTAATTTTTATAATAGGTTATATTTTTGTTGCAATTTACAGTTTATATATTGGGGAATTTTCTCCCGAAGAATCGGTGATAATTTTTATGTTATTGTTTTATACAATTGTATTTCTTGTAATCGCATTGCTTATTCCAGCCCCACGCATATTTTTAAATTAAATAAAATTATATTTCTAATAATGCTTTGTGTTATTTTATTTTAGACAAGTAATGGCAAATATCGAGAAGCTCCAATTTCCGGCCCTGGACATCACAGGTGCAAATTATATTTCTTGGACCACAAATGTCGAACTTCATTTGGAATCTCTAGCGTTGTCTGACACCATACTAGAGATCAATAAATCGACGGCCCAAGAAAAGGCAAAATCGGTGATCTTCCTTAGAAGACACCTTGATGAAAGCATTATATACGATTATGCACACATGAGGGATCCCAAAGAACTCTGGAAGTCTCTGAAAGATCGTTTTGATCATCAGAAAGACATAACACTTCCACATGCTCGGGACGAGTGGCAAAATCTGAGGTTTCAAGATTTTGACAAAGTGATGAACTACAATTCCGCCATGTTAGGAATTGTGGCCAAACTAAAATATTGTGGTGAGAGCATAACAGAAGCTCAAATGCTCGAAAAAACGTACACCACATTCCACAAAAATCACATCACCCTGCAACAACAATACAGGATGCGGGGATACACTAAATTTTGTGATTTGATTGTGGCGCTCTTAATAGCGGAGAAGAATAATGAGCTTCTCATCAAGAATCACATGACTCGACCTGCTGGGTCCAAAGCGTTTCCTGAAGCAAACGCATTGGATGTTAAGAAACCAGTGAAGGGATACAAATCCTTCCGAGGTCGTGGCGGTCGGAACAATCGCGGACGTGGGAGATACAACCCATATAACAAAAGGTCATTCCAATGGAACCGCCCTAAACAAACTCCAGAAAAGGAGTACCAAGGAAATAGCTTTCAGAAGCGGGAGACTATTTGTCACAGGTGCGGTACAAAAGGCCATTGGTATCGGCAATGCCGTACTCCTACGCACCTTTGTACATTGTACAAAGAATCCGCCAAAGGCAAAGGAAAAGGAAAAGAAGTAAACCTTGCAGAACATTCTGAGGGAACAACTCACCTCGATGCTTCTGACTTTGCAAATGATTTCGATGACACCACTCCTATGGAAGTCTGAAATGGTTTTCATGCGACTCTTGAAATTCCAACGATTGTGATATAAATAATTGCCACTTGTGTAAAATATTGCTTGTACTATATACTCATGTATAATTATTGTGTGATACTAGACTATTAATGTATAATTATCGTGTGTTATTTTGATTAATAAAATTATCTTATTTTATATAACTTGTTTTGTTGATCTCAGAAATGGATTACAATACGAATGGAACAACATCCAAGATGAATACTGGGGATATATGTATACCAGATAGTGGAACAACGCACACTATTCTGAAACATAGGAAATATTTTTCCAGTTTAAAACCGACAAAGATTATTGTCAATACAATATCAGGTCCTGCAGACTTGATTGAAGGGACTGGGAATGCTAAGTTTGCATTACCTAATGGGACAAGGTTCTCAATAGACAATGCGTTATTTTCTCCAAATTCTAAAAGAAATTTGTTGAGTTTTAAAGATATATACCTTCAAGGGTTTGATACTCAGTCATCAACTGAGAATGGAAAGAAGTACATGTATATAACTTCTGAAAAATCAGGAAAAATGAAAGTATTGGAAAAGCTACCAAAACTCCCTTCTGGTTTGCATCATACGTACATTAATGAGATAGAATCACATCTTGTGATCAAAAGAAATCTTGATGATTTCACAATATGGCATGATCGCCTTGGCCATCCAGGTACTACTATGATGCGAAAAATTATTGAGAACGCAAAAGGCCATTCATTGAAAACCCAAGAGATATACCACGGAAATAAAATGACATGTGTTGCGTGTTCTCTTGGAAAATTAATTATAAAGCCATCGCCAACCAAAATCGATAAAGAGTTACCAAAATTCCTTGAAAGGATCCAAGGCGATATATGTGGACCCATACATCCACCATGTGGACCATTTTACTATTTCATGGTAATGATTGACGCGTCGAGTAGATGGTCACATGTTTGTCTATTAACATCTCGAAATGTGGCATTTGCGAGATTCCTAACTCAGATAATCAAACTAAGAGCTCAGTTTCCTGATTATCCAATAAAAGGAGTTAGATTAGACAACGCTGGTGAGTTCACATCTCAAGCATTCAATGATTATTGTATGGTAACTGGAATCAATGTTGAACATCCTGTGGCTCATGTTCATACACAAAATGGTTTGGCTGAATCGTTAATTAAACGTTTGCAATTAATTGCAAGGCCATTGATCATGAGATCAAAACTCCCAACCTCTGTATGGGGACATGCTATTTTGCACGCAGAAGCTCTTATTCGAATAAGACCAAGTGCATATCATAAATACTCCCCATTACAGTTGGCTTTTGGTCGAGAACCAAATATTTCTCATCTAAGGATTTTTGGTTGTGCAGTATACATACCTATAGCACCACCACAACGCACCAAAATGGGACCCCAAGGAAGATTGGGGATATATGTTGGTTGTGATTCCCCATCTATTATTCGATATCTCGAACCACAAACGGGAGATGTCTTTACGGCACGTTTTGCTGATTGTCACTTTGATGAAAAAGTATTCCCGGTTCTAGGGGGAGAAAACAAAGAAGCAATGAAGGATATCAAGTGGTGTGTACCATCGTTGCTACACCTTGATCCTCCAACAAAACAGTCTGAACTAGAAGTTCGACGAATTATGCATCTACAAGATATAGCAAATCAATTACCTGATGCATTTACTGATACCAAAATGGTAACCAAATCACACATACCCGCTGCAAATGCCCCTGCCCGTATTGAAATGCCACATGAACGTGCAAAGGCAGATGATACTCGTGAGTCTAAAACACGCCTGAAGCGTGGTAGACCAATTGGTTCTAAGGATAAAAATCCTAGAAAGCGGAAGGAAGTTGAAAAACATGATGATCCTAAAATAACTGAAAGTATTTTGGGAGAAACAAGTCATGAACCCGATGAAAATATCGAACTTCCCGAGTCTGAAGAAAATCTTGAGATCTCCATCAACTACATTCATAATGGAAAGATATGGAATCGAAATGAAATGGATAATGTTGATGAGTTTTTCTCATATCTTGTTTCAAACGAAATAAATGAGGAAAACGAAGATCCAGAACCAAGATCTGTATCTGAATGTCAAAACAGACATGACTGGGAAAAATGGAAAAATGCGATACAAGCCGAACTTGATTCGCTTAATAAACGAGAGGTGTTTGGACCTATCGTAATCATACCCAAATATGTCAAACCAGTTGGGTACAAATGGGTTTTCGTTCGAAAAAGAAATGAGAATAATGAGATTATGAGACACAAAGCCCGTCTCGTGGCTCAAGGTTTTTCTCAAAGACCTGGAATCGACTATGAGGAAACATATTCTCCTGTCATGGATGCAATCACGTTTAGATTCCTGATGAGTCTGGCTGCTAGTAAAAATCTAGAAATGCGTCTTATGGACGTTGTTACAGCATACTTATATGGATCATTAGATACAGATATCTATATGAGAATTCCTGAAGGATTCAAAATGCCAGAGGCATTTAGTTCGAAACCAAGAGAATCATGCGCAATAAAATTACGAAGATCGCTATATGGGTTAAAACAATCTGGGCGCATGTGGTATAATCGCCTTAGTGAACATTTAATCAAAAAGGGATATATCAACAGTCCTATCTGCCCATGTGTTTTCATCAAGAAAACATCATCCGGATTTGTAATTATCGCGGTATATGTTGATGATCTAAATATTATAGGAACTCATGAAGAAATAGAGGAAGCAACAAATTATTTAAAAGGGGAATTTGAGATGAAAGATCTCGGACAGACAAAGTTTTGTCTTGGCTTACAAATTGAGCACTCTGAAAAGGGTATATTTATACACCAATCTACTTATACCAAAAGAGTGTTAAAACGTTTCTACATGGATAAGGCAACTCCTCTGAGTACACCTATGGTAGTTAGATCACTTAATGTCGAAAAGGACCCTTTCCGACCACATGAAGAAAATGAAAAGATACTTGGTCCTGAAGTACCATATTTAAGTGCAATTGGTGCACTTATGTATCTTGCGAATTGTACTCGTCCTGACATATCATTTGCCATCAATCTCTTGGCAAGATTTAGCGCCTCCCCTACTCAAAGACATTGGAATGGAATTAAACATGTTTTTCGCTATCTTCAAGGAACGATTAATTTAGGATTATTTTATCCTAAAAATACAGATGGCCAAATGATTGGTTTTGCAGATGCTGGGTACCTATCTGATCCACACAAAGCCAGATCACAAACTGGTTATGTTTTCACTGTCGGAGGAACCGCTATATCATGGCGCTCTCAGAAACAAACACTTGTGGCCACTTCCTCAAACCATGCTGAAATCATTGCGCTCCACGAAGCAAGCAGAGAATGTGTTTGGCTTAGGTCAATAAGTCAACATATTCAGTCAAGTAGTGGAATCCGAACCTGTACAGAACCGACTATTTTGTATGAAGATAATGCTGCTTGCGTTACTCAAACGAAGGAAGGGTATATCAAAAGCGACAGAACCAAACATATCCCACCAAAGTTCTTTTCATACACTCAAGAACTTGAAAAGAATAAAGTCATTGAAGTGAAGTATATTCGGTCATCGGACAATGCCGCTGATCTCTTCACAAAGTCACTACCTACCTCGACATTCAAGAAACATATTCACAACATTGGAATGCGTCATCAACGGGACTTGTAAAATATGTTCTTAATTCGAGGGGGAGCTATATGGTTGTACTCTTTTTGCCTTACCACGGTTTTTCCCACAGGGTTTTCCTGGAAAGGATTTTTAACGAGACAACTTAAAAATACATATGACGATGGACTCCAAGGGGGAGTGTTATGAAAGTCAGCAATTCACGCATGGTGAAAGTCAACAATCGGCGTAAATTAATTGAAGTGGAGCCCACGTCATTTATGGACACTGTAAAATCTGTCGAAACTTTAGCCTATATATATTACTACCTTACTTCATTGTAAAAGATACGACAAGCAAAATAACATTCACTCCCTCTTTCTTTCTGATTGGTATTCACACTTTCCTTTCTTTCATATACAGATATAATATTGTTATATTTAAACACTTTCATAATATAATAATAGTTCAAACACTTATATAATATAATTATAACAGAAAGATCAATATTCTAATAGGCTATCCGCGTCATATACATTAATGGATTTTTGTTGATACAAAATTAATATTATTTTCTTCCCAACTACACTACATTACAAATAATATTGATATTTTTAATAACTATTTCCTAGATACATTCATAATATCTCTTTTTCTCTCTTTCTCTCTCTCTTAAACATCTCTAATATATTAAAAGAGAAAACATTTTAAAATTAACCTTTACTTCATGTATTATTAACAAGAATACCATGTTGATGTGTCATCACCAGAATGCCTCTCCTGATATTTATGAAATTAGATTTAATTTACTAGAAATATTACAAAATGTGTCATTGAAATTAGTTTTGTTAGAGAATATGTTATATCAATATTTATACATAATTCAGCATTTAATTATGAAGAGATTATCATTATTTACATTTCTAACAAATATATCATATTAATTATTTTCTTAAATACTATATTTTCTTCTCTCATTTTTTGGCTGAACTAAATTTTGTAATAACAAATAAATTATCACATCATCTATATATAAATAAAATATAGATTTTTTCTACACAAGTTGTAGTTTGAATTTTTAAAAATGAATATCAATTAATCAAATGATGAAAATATGAGTTCTTCAAAGTCCCACATTGAAAATAAAGATGTGTAGGTGGTTCACTAAACTATTATAAAATAAAAAATGATAAGAAAATATAAGAATAAGAAACTTGATTTAATAAGCAGTAATTTATAAGTATTTTTGGTTGAATATGCATTTTTTTAATAGAACCATATAATTAAACCAATAAATATTTATAATATTAAAAATATTTTGATGTAAAAAAGTTGAAATTATTTATGTCAAAATATTAAAATATTTGAAATAGATTAATTTGGTTAAAATTTTATAATATTATAAATATTTTTATCAAAAGGTAAATATTATAAATACAAATTTAAAAAAATAAATTAAATTAGAAAAAATTATATTATAATTGATCCAAATTTTTAAATATTAAATAATTTTTATTTGATCAAATATTTAAAATTTAATAAATTTAAAATATTATAAATATTTTGAAAGTCCTGCATTGAAAATGAATAAATATGGTGGTTCGTAAACCTATTATAAAAAGAACTACACCAATAAAAAACCATAAGAGTATGAAGATTGATTTAATAAATATCCTAAATTAAAAGTAACTTTGCTTTAATATAATTTTAATAGAACTGTATAATTTATACAAATAATATACATATTTAAATATTTTGCACCCTGTGCGGAGTGGTGAAGATATTAATTACTATGATGATGAAATATTAGTTTGTTTTCAAAATCCCATATTGGAAATTAAGATGTATATTGGTTTATGAAACTATTATAAATAAAGAAAACGATGTGAAATCATGATGATTTATTAAACTTATGAATTTTTATAAAAAAATTCGTTGAATATAGTTTTTAATAGAATCGTAATAATTTCAGTTGCATTACTAATAAACATTATATAATTACTCATAAATATTACTAACATATACATAAAAACTTATTAAATTATATTTTTTTAAATAATTAAAATATTACTTAATAATATAGTCCGTAAATTTCTGACTCCGCACAGGATGCAGATCCAACCCTAGTAACATATTAAACTATATATGTGTCATGATTTTAGACATTCTATATATGCTGAGCTGGGCAGAGACTATTTAACTTTATATATATTGGTTAATTAATTTTATATTTATATATATATGATTCGTTATAAAACATACAAACAAAACAAAACAAAAATTTGAAATCAAAATTTGTGTTTTTTATAAAGTTTTATTAAAAAAAAATCTAGAGACACATTGAAAAGATGATAGGTTTTAGGTGGAAATAAAATATTTCATTTTTATCATTTCGTTATCGGTCTTGTCATGTGGGTCATAATGACGGGATAGTAGTAATGACAATAAAAATAAAAATAATTCATTCAACAGTTGCTCACTCATCCCTCTACATAAAGGGCTATAGAATTGCAAAGGAAACTCACTCATAAAAAAAGAAAATCACTCTCTCTTAAAAAAATAAAACCCTAATTTCTTCAAGATAACCAAATTAGCAGGAGAGAGAATGGCGGAGGCTGCTACTGAAATTGCAAAGACAATGGGAGAAAAGGCGGAGAAAACAGTGACCACGGCACCAACTAACTTGGTCAAAGAGGCGGAGACCACGGTGAAGGTGGCTCCTCCTAAAACGGTGGAGGCTACAAACAAGCCGGCGGAAGAAGAGGTGAAGACAACAGAGACGTCTAGTTTGGTGGGGAAGCTTGAGACAGAAGTAGAGATCAAAGCTTCCGCGGAGAAGTTCCATCACATGTTCACCGGCAAACCACACCAAGTCTCCAAAGCAACCCCAGGCAACATTCAGGGATGTGATCTGCATGAAGGCGACTGGGGCCAAGTTGGCTCTATCATCTTCTGGAACTACGTTCATGGCAAGTCAATGTTATCATATATAGAGATTCCAATCCAAAAAACATACTATGTTCATTTTCACAAACTTAAACCTATATAACGTAGTATAGTTAAATAACTGGTGCAGATGGGGAGGCGAAGGTGGCAAAGGAGAGGATCGAGGCGGTGGAGCCGGAGAAGAGCCTGATCACGTTCAGGGTCATAGAAGGTGATCTAATGAAAGAGTACAAGAGCTTTGTGCTCACGATCCAGGTGACCCCTAAGCATGGAGGGGCAGGGAGTGTTGTGCACTGGCACCTTGAGTATGAGAAAATTAGCGAGGAGATTGCTCATCCCGAGACTCTTCTCCAATTCTGTGTCGAAGTCTCCAAAGAGATCGATGAACATCTCTTGGCCGAAGAATAGAGGAATTCTATGCGTGTGCGCCTCAAGTTCAGTATTTTAATTAAAATGCAATAAAGGCCTAAGGAGCCATGTCCAAGTTTGTGCGTGTGAGTCTGTCATCGTGTACTATGCTTGTTTTACGTTGGAAATTTTTACTTTAAGAAGCGACCTGTACTGGCTATGTTTGTTATTAATATCTGTTTGGATTAAACAAATCCCTATCTGTGTGCTTTTATGAATTGGTGATGAAAAGAAGAAGGCTATTAGATCGATGAAAGGAATGATTGATTCGATTAATTATAGCTAATTAGGGATTTTGAATGTACGTTATTAGTTATAAATGTATGATTTATGATATATTAATTTATAATCAAATTAAACCTAATAAATAATTAAAGAAATGCCAACAATATGCAGGTTTGAACTTTGGTCTTGACTCCACGATAATTTAGCGCAACCCGATAATACATATATCAGGATTAATAAATAAGTGTTTATGCGTTATAAGAAAGCTAAATTTAAAATCTAATTATTCATTTTAAAATAAATTAGTATTATCAATTTTTTTTTAAAAACAAATTTAGTTTCGTACGAAGCGCGGAAGTATCACCTAGTAAGACCGTAAACATTGTAAATTTTATATGGAACTCACTTAAAGATTAGTTGAAAACAAATGCTGTACAAGGTATAAAAATTTACTACAGCCCAACTAATCATGCACATATAGTTTATACAGAAATTTGAACCAGCTAGTTAAACCCTAACCAGAAATTTGGTAGTGATGTCGGGAACATTCAGCCAGATTATTATGGCTCACCAAATATATCCACAATATAATCAATGAATTAGTTATACTTACTCCACCTGATGACCTGAAAAGAATAAAAAATTATCTAGAAAGAACATTATCTGGAAACCAAGGTATAGCTATAATCGAGTGTCGCGATTATAGTCTCTAACATAGTTGATGGGATTCAAAATTTTCATCAAACCGTCGTACGTACTACAGAAGATTTATTGAGTTAAGATAGATCAAATCACGCTTGTGCTAATTAGTCTCTTTTCTTAAAAGTTTTCAAATGTTTTATTCGTTTATATTATATGTATATCATAGTAAAACAAACTGTACATATACAAAATTAACATTCAGTGAGCTAGTTCCGTTGAGAAGCTCGGCCACTCTTTCGGTGATCGCTTAATGGAAACCAAATCCTAGGAAAAAAAAAATGTAAACTTTAACTAAGGTGCCTTCAAGATTAACACAACTCATATACGTTTTCATTTTCTACGGTGAGATCTTTACATATAATGTACAAAGCCGTTCATATTTGCATGTGGTTTAGTTACATATTTCACATTTTAACTCAAGGATCTTCAAGATTGACTTCCGATGTAATTGTCGAAGTCACTTATATCGAGGAATCTAGCAACCCCACTAGCTTCCAGAAACCTGATCAACCCACACATTAAATTTTTTACTTAAATCATCAAATGTATTTAGGAATTATTAGAATTTAAGGAGAACTGAAATTACTGGTCTCTGAAGTGTCTTGTCATAGAGTCACATCCACCAGGAAGCATTGATTGCATATTAAGAGCAATGTTTGGGTTATGAATACTCTGCCTCATGTGCACCCACCCATACTCTTCCCCACTCTCTTCATCCTTCACTTTTGCCCTGAATTTTTTTCAACTAATTATTAAGTCACATCTTCGGATTTTATCATATGATATATATAGAATCTATATAACAAAGTAAAATTACCTGTACATGTGAGCATCAATGGCAGATGGATGATCATTCGAATCCACCAAGCATCCTTCACTCACCCAACATTCACCACAAGAATCCAATTCCCACCCTTTCAGTTTTCCTTCCTAATTAATAATCATTTCATTTGTAAATTCTAAAGTCCAAAGCTACAACCAGAACCAATCGAATTTTAACTATAGCTATTATATTATACCTCGATGTATTGCCTAAATGTCTCAATGGCTTCAATGCCTTTTGCTTTAGCATCTCTTGGCTCTGACAAAATATTCATCCGCATCTCAACCGCTTCTAACGGCTCCTCAAGATCTTCGATCAAACTACCAATACCTTCTTTTGATCCCGCGAGTCTCATTCTCACCATTTCAATTATGATCTTCACCACCATGTATGCACCTACAAATGTGCCCCAAAGTATTAAAAACAAAAAGATCATGATAACTAATTAATTAAAAGAGTTGTAACTAACTAACTAACCATCATCCAAGAAGTGGTTCTCTTTCATAGCACCATGTCCTGAAGTTTCCATCATAAGATGAGTCTCAACCCCATCTCTGTTCAGCTCTACTCCCTTGTCGATCACGTTTCTATACCCTACTCTGTACAAACAATGTTTCCCTCCTCTCTCCGTTATAAACCTAGTTAGACCCATACTCGTTCTTGCATCCGTCACTATTGTACTTCCTATATCCGCACTTGAAAAAACAGTATTAATTAATCAAAGATAAAGATTAACAAATATCATTAGCGTAAAAGTGTAAACCCACCCGGATGTTCTTTAAGCACAATAGCTGACATAAGAGCAATGAGCTTATCTCCGTTAATAGGATTTCCTCTGTTATCCACCACACCGCTCCTGTCAACATCGGTGTCAAACACAACCCCGAGATCCGCGGTGTTCTCAAGAACCGCGGCTCGGGTGCGTGACATTGCGGTTTTGTCTTCCGGATTAGGAATGTGGTTCGGAAACATCCCGTCAGGGTTTAGATAAAGCGAACCGAACGTATCAGCTCCTAACTTGTCAAGAACGTCCCACGTAAAGAACCCTCCTGACCCATTACCCGCATTCACAACTATCTAACATACACAAACAAGAAAATAGTCAAAATCTGTATAGAAACACTCAAGAACAGAAAAAGATTATAAAAAGCTAAGGCTCTTTGCCTGAAATCCTTTGAGAGGAGTGTCGTAGTGTTCAGGGTGATTGATTCTCTCTTTAATGATTTCTCTAAGATGCTTAGAGTAAGCACTCATGAAATCCACTTGCTTTGGTCGAGTCCTGATCAATGTAGAGACTTTAGTCTGTCTATTTGCGTACTTTCGCGCAGCTAAATCGCATATCTTCTCCACTTCCGGAGACGTTAGTCCTCCTCTCTTGGTAAAGAACTTGAGTCCGTTTCTTGTATACGGTAAATGAGACGCCGTCATCTTCAAAACCACAACCACTCAGTTGCCAATTGGTGACTTGACAAACACTAAAGAAAGAAAAGAGTCAAGTGTCGTTACCATAATTGAAGCGTCGTATTCGAATGGAGAGAGTAACGTGCTCATGAAGCAAGCTGGAGTAGTAGCTAAACCCATGTCAAAAGCTAAACATCCAGCACGAGCTAGACCGGCGAACACGGCCGTGCTTAGCTTCCCGCCGGAAACACGAGGATCTCGGCCGAGAGAAACCCTAATGACGCTGTCTCCGTTACTCTCCGTCGCTGCAACCCATTCTCCGAAGCTTTCTGCGATTGCTTCAACGGCTGCAGGCGTTAGGTCAACCGTTCGACCTTTCTCTCCTTCCAATGCGACTCCTCTCACGTCAGAACCGTTTTGTAACCGTCGAATCTGGTCCGTGTCCTCGTCGAGACTGTAATTGGTTGCTTCATCGAACTTAGTCACATTTGAAGATCTTGTCCTGAGAGGTTTAACGGAAGGAGAAGAAGCTGGTGTGAACGTTAAGAAACTCCATTTGGCTATTTGTGGTGAGGATAAAAACAGAGCTTTTTGTGAAATTACAGTTTTTGAAGCCATTAAAGATGATGTTGAAGTCGACGCCATTGATTCTCTCTGTTTTTGGTTTAGAAACTGACTTCAAAGTTTCAGATTTTGAAAAACAGAGAACCGAAGAAAGAAAGAAATATGTGCAAATATAATTCCAAGTTTAGATTTTTATTTGCAATCTTGTTTGTATCTCATCTGTGGTTTTTATTCCCTTACAAGTTTTTTTCAAACTTGAGAGATTTAGAGATGGATAAGATTCGTAACTAAGATGAAACCATAACCTTACGTTTGAATATCTCTGCAATTTCACATGTTTTAACAAAATATCCGCAAGCAAACTTCCAAGATTATTAGCTTCTTTTTGTTTTTTCTTCCCCACGTTTTTTCTTTCTTCATCTGCATAATAACAACAACAAACAACAGCATATTCTCTTTTTTATGTGCCTAGGAGCAAACTCGCGGGAATCCAAAACAGTTATATAACCGAATATATCAATTACAAAGCAGAGTAAATACTCTGTTTTACTTATTGTGACTTTGTCTGAAAACCAAAACAAACTGTATAGATTTTATTAAACACAAAGAAAGATAGTTTCATCTTTGATTCAAAGTCCCTCACCACCTGGAATTTCAATCCATTCAAGCTGAATCTCGACTTTTCCGCATTCGACGTTTCTCAACACAAGAATCATATCCTGAAGAATCTTGCCATTATTGAAGATGATTCTGCTCTCATCAGATAAGCAGTTGTCTCCAGTGGGAAAAACTTTCTTGATCACTGTTCCATCTTTAAGTTCTTGCAATCCCAATGAGTGAACATCTAGGAGCGGCATGATATCGATCTGCGCATCTCCCATCTTGTCGTGCGCTGTGAATGTATCGCTATCATACACCATCTACACTCATAACAACAACAAAAAATCAAGAACACAATACTTCAAAATTTGAAAATCCAAACGGGTGATGATAGTATTCACCAGATTCACAGGTTTATTGAGATTCTTGATCGCAATGGTCAGTTCTTCATTCCACTCTGGATTGCAGTTCTTGGCCACAGTTCGAGTCTTCAGCCTCTGGTGCAATTTAACAATTTCACAACTTCAATTAGAGTGCATGCAAGATAACACATTCATGCTTTATAAAATTGAGTCATATATCTTCAAACTTCCATCTACGAACAGAGTAAAAACAGAGTACTGTATATCTCTCAAGAACGAAGACAGAAACAATCAAACAACCAAGAAGAGAGAGAAAATAAACATGTGAACCCATGGTTATGACGACAAAAGGATCACTGCTTAGAGTGTCTCGACGAGCCAGATTGATCCCTCTCTTCACTCGAATTCTCATAAGCCCAACAAGCTCCTCCATCTTCAACCTCTTCTTCCTCTGTGTTCCTCTGTTTTTTCCATCTGGAATTTAAAAAGAAAGCAAAACCACCAGCACCATGTCTCTAGGCTATGATTCTTCCACCTTTCTTATCAAATTCAACGGGACCACGTAAATTGGCACATCAAAGGACGAAGTACCCCCACTTTGATTCCTAGGCTTAGGCCCATGTGCTTAACGTGGTTAACTACCTAGGTTCTTTGTTTTTTAGCTTAAGAGCTATAGGTTTTTTGTTTCTTAGCTTCTAAGCGTTACTCTCACGAAGATGATCTTGATTCTCTTTGGTAATATTATCTTCTTGATTGATTCTTTGTTCTGACAATGTAGAAAAGTTTAACATTTGTTTGGTGCAAAACTATACATATATCTTGATTACATTTCAAGAAACGCAATAGCCTGAAAATATGTTATTTTTTCAAAACCTGTAGCTTTTATTAAACACACACACACACATGCAGAGATATAGGAATAATCAAATTACTTCCATCTCTGTTGTCTCAAAGTCCTCTACCACCAGGAAGTACAATCCATTCAAGCTGAATCTCGACTTCGCCGCACTCGACATTCCTCAACACAAGAATCATGTCTTGGACGATCTTGCCATCCTTGGAGACGATCTTGCTCTCTTCAGTCAAGCAGTTGTCTTTGGTGGGCAAAACTGTCTTGATCACTGTACCATCTGGTAGTTCTTGCAAACCCAATTTGTGAACCTCTACGAACGGCAAGATGTCGATCTGCGCATCTCCCATCTTGTCGTGCGATGTAAATGTATCTTTATCATAAACTGTCTTCACTCATAGCCAAAAACAAAAAGTCAAAAACACAAAGGAGTGTTTATATACTTAGAATCCAACAAGGTGATAATAGTATTCACCAGATTCACAGGTTCATTGAGATTCTTGATCGCAAGTGTCAATTCTTCATTCCACTCTGGATTGCAGTTATCTTCCACAGTACTAGTCTTCACCTTCTGAAGCAATTCAACGACTTCAATTAGAGAGTGCATGCAAGATAACATCCATTTCTATCAAAATTAGCTACTAAATCTATCTATCATTATTCTTTTTTTTTTCATTTAGAAATTGAAATGTATCACGTCTCTTTGATTTTCCATCTAAGCAGAATTTCAAGAACAGAGAGAAACATCAAACAGATAAAAAATTGTGGAAAGAAAAGATTAAATCAGATGAAAAATCAGAGAGAGAGAAGAGACATGTAAACCCATGGTTATGACGACAAAAGGGTCGCTGCTTCGAGAGTCTCTACGAGCGAGATTGATCCCTTTCTTCACTCGGATTTTCAGAAGCCCTAACATACCCTCCATCTTCAACCTCTTCCTCTGTTTTTTCTCTCTGTATTTTCTTATGAATTTTTAAGAGAAAACACACAAAGATGATGTCTCTAGGCCCTGACTCTTCTTTGCTTTTTCTATTATTCCCTTACACCGGCTCAAATTCAACGAGAGACGCCTTTAAATAAAGTGGCTTGTCAATGGACGAAAGAGCGAGAACGATCATATAAAATAGCCAAAAAGTAAGGTTTCTTTTCCAGGTGTTTCGTTTCCTCTTTTATTCTCTCATCTACGCGTTATTTACACGAACATCTTTTATATTCTCTTTGGTAATAATATCTTCTTGGATTCTATTTTATTTTCTTGACAATGGTTAACATCGTTGACCCTTTTTTTTCTGCGTCGTCATTGGTGCATCAGTATACAGTATCTTCATTACATTTTAAGAAAGCAATACCCAGCAAATATAACTGCTTGGCTAATTTCTCATGATACCAGACACAAACAAAATCTTGAAGAGGAAGTAGAAATTCAGGGTTTGCTTTATTTCTTCAATTAGTAGAGAAAGAACCAGGTACAAATATATAATATGTAAGGGTTTGGGTTATTCGACATGTACAAACTGAGAACAAAGCAGAGCCATTTTTTCTGTTTTAATTAAAATCTGATGACACAAAGAAAGACAAACTCGTCTTTCCATGAACAGAAGAAATTAAAAAAAAAAAAAGAAAAAAACATCACATCTTCACGGTCTCTGTCTTTAACATTTCAGCATCTTAGTCCAATCTTTTAGTCGGCATCCATGGTGTCTTCTTAGAACCTAAGAGAAACGAATGCTCACATTTAGATGACAAAATTTTGAGAAAAGGACCAATAGAAAACAGAGGATTGTTAAAAAAAAAACAGAGGATAGTTTAACATTACTACCTTCGCGTCCAAGACCTTTGCAGCCAGGACCATCAGTCCACTCAAGCATGATCTCAACTTCACCACACTCGACATTCTTTAGTCTAAGAATCATATCTTGTTTGATCTTCCCGTTGCTCCAAGTGATGCTGCTCTCTTCAACCAAACAGTTGGTCCTTCCCGGACGGATCCTCTTGATGGCACATCCATTAGGGAGCTTCTGGAAATCTAACTCCATCTGATGCGCTTCTAGGAACGGCCTCATGTCTATCTCCGCATCACCCATTTTGTCGTCTCCCGAGAATCTGTCTTTATCAAACACCGTCTGCATAAACAAGGTCATGTAACAATGTAAAGCTATTAGCTTTAGGCTTTCAATGAAGATTGTGTAGAATGGTAAGTGAAAGAAGAAGAAGCCACTATGAGTGAATAGCTTACCAAACGGATTGGATCATTCACATCTTTGATGGAAAGGGTCAATTGTTCGTTCCACACTGGATTACAGTTATTATTGATCACACGCGTCTTCAGTTTCTGAAGCGACGACATTAAACAGAAGCAAAAAATGGGTCAAGAAGATGTGAAAAGAAAAACACAAAAAGAAAGTCACATTGTGCAAATGATGATAAAGAGAGCTTCCCAATCATCTAGGCGAAGTCAATCATGTCCTATTTCAATTTACTTAAAACTCAGATAACATTTTATCTATTTGGATACCGTTACTTTGAGAGATGATCCTTCAACAGGATTATGTAGACATGTATCATTTGCAATTAGACTAATGTTTATCATCATCTTTGTGAAATGGCCCTTGAACAAGATTAACGAGACTAGACAATAGACATGTATCTCGATTGCAAGAAAACAACAACAACAACAAAAATGCCATCATTGAACGAGATTGACACTTCAACCAAATTGTGTACCGCAGAAAATGTAGCTTGTGTTTTAGCCAAAGAAGGCATAAAACGAAGATCAAAGTTAAGATCTTTTTTCACATGGTGGTCACCAAAAACCAATCAATCACATGGTGGAGATCAGTCCACCACACATTGTACCTCCTCCATGTGGCTTTAATAAGAGTCTACAATCTACGCCGAGTAAAGATGGTCATAAAGGCCAATCCTTTTCTCAACAGATTTCACATTTACTCTTCAAACAATGAGATTTGTTCACTAAATAACAAACCCTAATGCGTAATCTGATCGAAAAACAAACCTGGTGACCCAATGTGACAACAACATAAGGATCGCTGGTGGTGGCATCGCGAATCGCGAGATTAATCCCTCTTTTCACATGAACCCTCAGAATCCCTAGCGGCTCCTCCATCGCAGCTCAGATAAAGTTTAATAATTTCCGATTAAGCGAGATAGATATCGAAGAACAAACAAGCCCCTATTTGAAACCCTTGCCTGAACTTGCCCAAATTAAGCGGGGATTTTGATGTAATTTATAAAAATTCGGAAAACGTATCTGGAATGTGCAACGAAAGATAGGATTTTTACGAGAAACATCGACGCTGATCCAACGCGGAGTTCCAAAAAACGATATCGACAGATCTATTCGTAGTTTACGGATAACCGATTTCATCGCTGCTCCTTTACTTTCTTTAGCTCTCTCTCTCTCTCTATCATCATTCTCTCCCATTTCTCACCTGTAACATTACACGACGAAACCATTCCTTCTCCATTGTTTTGTTTTCTGTTTTGGTCCCTGAAGTTTCTATACCCTTACAGTCTTAGCCCGTTTTAGCCTTTTTTTTAATTAACCCCAATAGTTTTTTGTTTTTTTTATCTACAATTTTCATATTATCACATTTTTAAAAGGATAATTTAGTATATATAACTAAATGATAAGAAAATTAGAAAAAATGAGCAAATAATTGAAAACTAGGTGAATTAGAAGAGAGAAAATAACTCCAAACCAAAAAAAAAAAAATTATGTTTCAAATAATTACATAAATTGTCATTGAGTTAAAAACTTTTTTTCGGATGGAATAAACCAACAACACTGTTCATCAACCAGACAACTATCATTAATACTGTTCATCTAAAATTGGAGAACACTATTTGTCACTAGAAGAAGAAAAAAATATTAATGATGATAATAACAGAGTTAATTCAATTATTATATACTAAAAACATAAAATTATCATATTAACCCAGTTATTATATTATTAAATTATGAGTTAAACTTACTCATCTAATTTATCAAATCTATTGCAATCTCCCATTTTTAAATATGAATCATGATATGATGGTTAAACTTGTACAAACTATTTTAAGCTTATATATTTCCAAGTTGATGTGTTCTAGTTTTGTATCTTTGATTTTCAATGTTTTTATTTATATTATTATTTGTAAAAAGAAAAAGCTTGAGAACAACTTAAAACTCATGATTCTTATCGGGTGAACTGAGAAGTGCTAATAGCGAATCTCTTAGATACGACTGACATTCAGAAATATAAAATAGTATTGGTACCGGTACGGTGTAGAGTGCGATGACAAAAAAATAACGTGTGACATGTTGAAGTGAATGGACCTTCACGTACCTTTGAATCTAGAAGAGTTAGCATATGATAAGAGTGAAATCAAACGGACATGAAGAAATTGGGGAATCTGGCTAGTGGCTAATTGAACCGACAAAGAGTGGCTGGACAACAATTAACGACAACCCGTAGTATTCTATATTTATTTGTTATATTGTTTAATCGTACGTTTGAAATAAAATCATTAGGTTTATTATAAATACAATATACGGACAGCTCAGCTGTCACATTGATTGTTTTTTTTTCTGTGGAGGAAATTAATTTGGAATATGCTCTTCAATTTCTAAATTATATGCCCAGTCTTTCTTGTCTTTTTGACTGAGGAAAATACAAATCATGATCATTTGCTTTGACCGATGTAGTGATGTACGATGGTTACAAATGTTCTTGATTTTTAAATGTATGATATATGGAAACGCAAAACATGAAATTGTAAGATTTATAAAAGTGTTCGATCTCACATCAACAAATACAAGTGGGTTATGCATAGACAAATGGTTTACGAGTTGTGTGAGTACTATGAGTCATAAGATCATTCTTGTCGTCAAAAAAAAAAAAAAGTCATAAGGTCATTCATTGTGGACATGACAAGAGCCTAAATTTATCAAAGACTGAGCCAACGAGATGAATTGCGTAACAATTCATTTCGATTTATTAAACAAAACTATATAATAATACAACATATTAAATTATGCAGCGATAAATCATACAAGATGCATGTTAACCAGATAAGTTAAGTGAGACATTGAGCGGCTCAGGATAACGGAAGATATTTTGATAAAAAAGAAGGTAGATCGAGAGATCAATAATGCATGGAGATGAGATTGATAACTGTTCGAGACTTATGACATCTCTATTTGATGCTTCGTTGGTTTGGTCCTCTTCGTCAGTTATGTGCTCTCTCTCTATCTATCTGTAGTCATAAATTATTAGCTTGGCTCTGCACCATTCAAGATCGAGCATGGCCCATATGATGCTCTCTGCACCTGATTCTGTTAATTTTCATATTTATTCCACTCCCCTAAACGGCTACACATATAATTTAACCAAATCATGATATGTTTTGTTATCCAGTAGAAACTCTATAAATTAATACTCGATAAATTAATAGATATGATAAATTAATAAAATCTCTCGGTTTCGAGTTGGGCCGGTGTAAAATATGACACAATTCGATAAAATAATAAGATAATAATGTTTTTAAAACTCTTATATAAAATATGGTTCCAATAATATTATAAATTAATTATATATAACTAAAATATACTAAAATATAAAATTTAATGTTGTTTGTGTTTTCTTAAAGTTGAAATCTTTGAAGCTCATCTCTAATTTTTCTTATTGCATCAAAAATTATTTTTTAGATGCAAAAAAATTAAAGAATGATTTTGATGAAAACGAAAGTAATGATTTTGCATATTAACAAACATGTAATAAGTGAAAGGTTGTGAGTTTCATAAATCTCACACAACAATATACAATATGAAAACTAAAAGAAAAAATGAATTTCAAACAATATGACAAATACGAAAAAATGTAAATAATAAATTAAATACAGAAATATTGAAGAAAAAATTAATAAAATATTGTTTTGTTAAAGAAACAAGTTAAAAAAATATATGTATAAAGAGAAACTTCTTATTTTATGTAAATAAAGTTTTAGAAGATTATCATAATTCAAAAAAAAAATCATAAAAATCGATTAATTAATTACTTTATAAATTAATAAAATATCAACATCTTAACATTATTAATTTATAGAGTTTCTACTATATTGTTATTCGATAAGATCTCAATGCAAAAGATTCGACATCTTTATAGAGTTTAACTTACGCCTTTCCTATTTAATCAGGTCTTTGTTTTTTGTTTAATTAATGTGTTTGTCAGGAAATTTATTAGATTCGTTTAACTCCAAAAAATAAAAATTACTAGCTAGGGAATTAAAAGTTAATATAACCCACTTAATACAAAATTATTTTTGTTTTTGAAGCCACATTTTCCCCTTCATGTAATCATGTTAGACAGTGATAGGGTTTTTGCTTTCTTTGACTTAAATCCACCTAACTCGACTAGCATTCAAAAATAAATTCTTCAAAACAACATTATAAAGATTTTGAACTTCAACGCTTCAAAAATTCAGAAGATAATGAAGAACACACATGAAACATGCTGAGTGAGTAGCTATTTAATCAACCCCCCCCCCCCCCCCCCCCCCCCCCCCCCTAATTATAACCATCTCCCTAGAAGAAGATTTCAAAAATGTATTTAGTTTAGGTATATGCCACAGATCAAATCAAAGTTGTCGAGAGTGCTATTTAACTATGTTAGATGTTGCGTGTAAGAAATATCACCAGCACGACTGCAAGATGAATTTTGGTACAACTCTCCTCGAACTTCTTTCTTTATACTCTAAAATAGTGTAGTTATATTCCACAGAAATGGAGTTTCTAAGATTTTTAAAACTTATTTAAGAAACGTGTAACCTCTCAAGTTTTGATCATATGGGGAGGTTTGTATCGGTGGAACCTAAAAGCAGCAAGGATCAATATAGTGGTCCAACGCATGACACGTGATGCTTTTTCTCACTCATGCCATGTTGCTCAACTTCGATAACGACCATTTTACACCAAAAAATAAAGAAACAGAAAGTGATATCTATAAGAGTCATAACAGAAATCAACTTCCTCCTCTTCCCCATATATTATTTTCTTGTGTTTATGTCTGTAAATTATTGTTTCATTTAAATATGAGTGTATATCGTATCTGTTTGATTAGTTTTAATTAATGAGATACTTAACATTCATGTCTAGTTGATTTGCATAATTACGTGTATGTCAATCTAATTTAAAAAATCAGTTCGAATGACTCGCAAAATATAAACGTAAAAGGCAACGCTAGTGAAAAGATCTTCCATAATCTATATAAACAAAAATGAAAACGCATAAAACGTTTGTGATGAATAATATATAATTTTCACATTATTTTAAAAACATAAAAAAAAATTATCACACAAGAAGGCACAACTTCTTCATCTATAGCCTTTTTGTGTGTTTTGATTTGATCATCCTTTTAAATCAACCTAGGAAACAAAAATCATAAATATAACTTGAAAAATCAAAAAATCATATATATTATACACATTAAAATTACAAATAGTTTTAATTCTTTTAATTTTTTGTTGTTTTAACAATTTTCTTGCAAATTTCATACATGGTGTCAAAAAGTTTGATAAATGTCCATATTAACTATTTACATACTGTTTATTATGGAATAAGATTGATAAATTATAAACGAAAAATCATATTATATGTAGCGAGATTTGTTCTTATTCTTATAGTGCACTCTTAGAATTTATCTTCCCTTGTTATACGGTTTACTATATGTGGTAAGATAAGTTTTGTTTTTTGTGTCTTTTTGGTACATTGTTAGAATTTATGTTCCTTTGATACGTTTTACTATATGAAGTGAGATTAGTTTTTTCTGTTCTTCTTAATGCATTTTCCATAGTTTAATTCTTTAAAATTATTTTCTTTATTTTGAATTTCCTTTTTAAAGTAAAACATTTCTCTTCTCTTTCTAATTAGTTTATTTGAAATTTCCTTGTCAAATATAATATTACAGTAGAAACTCTATAAATTAATACTCGATAAATTAATAAATTATATAAATTAATAATTTTCTCCAGTCCCAAGTCGGGCCAATGTAAAAATTAACAAAATTCGATTAAATAATATAATAATAATAATTTTGAAACTCCTATGTAAATATATAGTCCTATTAATATCATAAATTAATAATTACCATAAATAATCTTATGTAAATATATATCTATGATGATATACTAAAATATAAATATAATTTTTTTTTTTTTATTATTAGAACTCAAATATATTTAGAATTCATCCCTAATTTTAGAATAAAACTATCAAAAATATAATAAAATTTCAAAAATGTATTATTTAATTTAATTTGATTTTTATTTTAATTAATTATTAATAAAATTTTAGTTTATTCAAAATCGATAATTTAATAACTCTATAAATTAATAAAATATCAAAGTCTCAACTTTATTAATTTATAGAGTTAAATTCTTTTTCAAATTTTTTTTTGTTTCTTTCTTTAAAAACAAAAAAATTACTTCTTTTTGCTAAATCAATTCATATCTTTTTCTTCTCGACCACCATCTTGTAATTAACTTTTGATCTTATCCAAATTCACCCCCACACCTTCCTTACCTTGAAGCTTGAACCGAACCGGCTGTGGTTTATTCGGTAGATATACGGGACAAACTAAAACACGTCACCAAACAACAACAAAAAATAAAAATAAAGCACGTTTCCAAAAAAAAAAAACACCAAAACGGTAACAGAACACTACTAACACTAAAACTTCCGAAAAATCCCCAAATTCGCAAATTTCCCAAAAAAGCCCTAACCCTAACGACCTTGTTAAATACCCCTCCCCTTCCCCTCTCAGCTCAACACATGACCAATCACATTCTTCTTCTTCTTCCTTCTCCGATTCGCAATACGAATTCTTCTCCTTCCTTTAAAATCGTTTTGATCTGGAATCGTTCGTGAATGGTGGAAACTAGTCCGATCGGCGGTAAGTTTACGCTCTCCCTTCCAATCCAAAGGGCGAGCTTCTTCCTCCCTCTCTCCGCTTCCTCTGTTTTCGCTTTCGGCTCCTGCAAAGAAGGCTGGTACTTCCGCTGCCTCGGCCTCGACCGTGAAATCGAAATCTCGATCTCAATTCCCCAATCGGAATCCTAATTTTCCGATTAGATTGATTTCATAAAGGCTCTTTTTTGGATCTGTTAGTTTTTTTTTTTTTTTGAAAAAAATTGTGTCGAAGATGTTGCTGTACAACAAGCAGAAGAAGAATCAGGCTAAAGGGAACCGGATTCTGATCAGCGTTACCGTTCTGGGTAGCGCCGGTCCGATCCGGTTCGTTGCGTTCGAGGAAGATCTCGTCGCTTCTGTCATCGACACTGCGCTTAAATGCTACGCTCGCGAAGGTCGTCTTCCTCTTCTCGGATCCGATTTCAATGACTTCCTTCTCTATTGCCCCATGGTTGGACCTGAAGGTAAACCAATCAATTTCAATTTCCCCTGTTTTTTTATTTTATTTTTTATCGAAATTGTGTTTTTTGAGAATTGATTTTTGATTTTGTTTGATGTTGTGTTGTAGCTTTAAGCACATGGAACGCAATTGGATCGCTTGGAGCAAGGAACTTTACTCTGTGTAGGAAACCAGAGGTGAAGAAGGTGGATGAAAGATCTAAGTCTTCCGCCATTAATGGAGAAAGGAAAGGTAGGAGCTTGAAAGCTTGGATCAACAAGTCCTTTAGCCTCAAAGTCTCCAGCCATTGAAGATGATGACTTTCGTCACCTTGTTTTTTCCAAACAAAACAAGACCAATGTTGTTGTTATGTTTCTTTTGCTTTTGATTCGATTCCCAACTTTGTCAAAACTCTTCCACTGGCAAGTGAAGAACATTTTCTTTCTACATTCACAAGAAATAATAAGAGTTTTAATTTCTTCTCCTTCTTTGATTTTTTTTAAGTTTTAATTTTTTGGTTTCTTCCTCTTGCAAGTTGGTGCAACTGAGAAATTTCTGCAGTTTTCTCAGAGCCGCAAATTGTATTATTTGTCTCGAATAACACGTTTTTCAAATTATTTTATTGATCACGCAATATTAAAACAGAGCTGATAACAAGTGACTTTAAGCTTTTTACATTTTTTTTTTAGTGATTGTCGTAGAGAGTCAAGTGGTTGATAAGAGACGTCATTGTCGAGAATCTATAAATAAAAAGAGTGATAACAAATTTGATTTGATTAAAAAAGGAAAGAAACTTTACGACATAAGATGGGAGAAAGTACAAATGTATGATAACTACACAAAATGTATATGATAACTACACAAAGATTCCGTACAGGCTTGTACTCTTCTTGCCTTCTCTCGTTTCTTTCACACGGTCTTTTTTGCCGTGCTTCACTTCTCTTCTCTTCTCTTCTTGTTATCACGAAAATGACACACTGTTTTATTTCGTCCATCCAACCTTTCCTTATCCAACACGGAGATCTCTAGATACTTCTATAAGGAGAAAACGACACGGTGTTTGTATTGTCTGGTTACCTATGGCCAACCCAAGATTAACACAAACGATGATAACGATGAGATACTTCTAAATGCCACGTGTACAACACATCACTGTTTCACGAGTTGGCTCGTTGCAATGTGTTGAGAGTAGGACGTTGTAACGTATTTAGCTATTTAGGATTTATTTAGGACAAAGCTCTCGCTTACACATAATCATCACACACGTACACAATTCACTCGACAAGAAAATAGAAAAATCGATTTCTTTTGCCTTCTTTTTAGGTCTCATATAAGATATTGTAGTTGTTGTTAAAACGTGTTGAATGTGAATTACTAATATTTTAAGATACAGGCATACAGCTGTAAAATTAGAGAAAACTAGAAAGACTAAACTAAAGTGAGATTCAGTGAGAACACAAACATGGTCAACTTGAAAATAGACGTGAGATTCAGTGACTTAAGGGCGGGCTAGAAGTTTAATGGGCCGCATGCGGGCCTCTATTGAACCAATCGATAGCTTTAAAATTATTAACAAATGTGCAAAGAAGTAGAAAACCAAGTTGTAGGGAGGAGCGCTTTTTTTTTTTTCCAATTATTTATTATACCATTACAAATTATTAGAAATTTTATAGTGAAGATTCGAACAATTCCATTTTCTGAAGTACCACGACCGACAGTCCCGAGCCACCTGGAATCATGTCTTCAATAATCTGTATAAATGATAATAAATCGTATTTTCTGGGATTCAAACCACAGATCTCCTTAAATGTGAAAAGCGGATTCTCCTTCTCGTTATCCAAGCCGTGGTTGAACAGTTTCGAATCTCGACTAAGAATCTACGCTTTTGCAGTCAATTGATGATACAAAGAGCTCAAGCTTTTCCTTTCTTTTTGGGAATCCCAGCTATTAAGGAGCTGATGGAGCAGTTATATTTAGAAAATCAATTATGCCTCAGCCCTGTCCAGTAGTGCCCTAGTCATTGCTTTCAATGGCTTTCCAGATGGATCGACACTACCAAGAGCAGAGGATCCATGCAGCCTAGCTTGGGTCCGGTCCGCCGTCTAGAATCTATTCTCTTCTCCTCCCTGCGTTATGCCTTGATTGTAGAGTTGGAATCGCCATTTTCTGGATAATTTCTCCCACTGAAATCCAACTCGAGGTAAAACAGGCATAGGAATCCAAGCATAGAAAGAGTCAAGGATAAGAGGAGCTGTGTTGACCTCCTTCTGGTACCCTTTCAGTCCAACTGAGCCAATTAGGAAAACTTTGTACTCGGAATGCGTCTAACGACCCTTAGTTTTGTTTCAAATACTTTCTGACTTTATTGGGAATATGCTGTACTCTCTCCCTTCCTTTGTTTGGGATTTTGGAGGTATGCGTTTTCACTGGTATAGGGAGGAGCTCTATGGTTTGTTTTTCTCTTAAGAAATTGGATATTGGAATAAAAATACTTCGAGAAGAAGAGTAGAAATCATAAGCCCAACCAACCATGAGTAATCGAATAGTGGGAGAATCAAGGAGGCTGAGATCCAAGGAGATAAACCCGCTAACATGCTAATGCTAACTCCATCGCATTGTGTGTACCTCTCATCCTGACATGCTCACTAAAATAATCCGACAAAACAAGATATCTTTTAAAGTTTTCCTTTATGTTCTTTGTCCTTGATAAGCCAATATTATTTAAAAAGAAAGAAAGGGATAATGGTCTTGTCCTATAAATTTTCCAGCTTCCCATGTGGAGAAACCCTAAAACTAAGCTTGCACAAGAGATGTTTTATCGCCCTATAAGTTCATTTTATATACTGAGAAATTATATAGTTGACATTAACAAAAAAATTGACATAGTTGACATTTTCCGATCCCCATGTGAAAGAAACAATAATTCAAATTTTTTTGAATGAATGTAAAATTATATTCAATTAAAAACCATTATTACATCAAGTGCTTTAGTTTTTAAGAAATAGTTTAAAAAACAGAGAAAAGAAACTACAACTTAGATTCTTGAATGAATCAAAAATTAAGTTTTTTTTTTTTACGAGAAATAATTAAGTTCTTACGTAAGTGGAATCTTGAATGAATTTCCCTCCAAGGTTCAATAATTCAAGATTCCACTTACGTAAGAACTTAAATATTGAGCCAAAGATCATTGATCCTATGAGCCTCTCCACTATATCCCATGTCTATTTAAAACAGATTAGAAATGAGAAACAAAGTAAACAGACTAGACATCCTACGACAATACAGACCAGCTGAGAGACTTTCCCGTGTCTATTTTTTACTGACGGCGTTTAGAAATGGAAGCATCAAGAATGGTTTTTGGTCTTAAAACTCTCCCTAACGTTCACAACGTCCCTCTATCTCTTCAAACTAACCTCTCTCTCTTTCCACGCCGGTTCTTGCAAAACAGTACTCTTTCCTCCAAGAAACCCACAAAACACGATTTGTTCTGTTTTAAGGCTGAGAGTAATGGCGATCTTGAGAGTACTCGTCCGTTGACATCCTTCTCTCCATCGTTTTGGGGAGACCACTTCCTCTCTGTTCCTGTCGATCACTCCGTAAGTATACTTACACCTGATCCGATTTGTTTCATGATTAGTCTTGTTTCTTTAATTAACCTATACTGCATCTTCATAGGAATTTGAGGCACTTGAGCAAGAAATCGAATCGGTGATGAAACCTAAAGTGAGAAAAATGCTCATGTCTCCTCACATCAGCGACAAGGAGAGGATTCGTCTCATCCATTTGCTTATCAGCCTCTGTGTTGCTCATTATTTTGAGAGCGAAATCGAAGAGATTCTACATCATGCTTTCGAGAAGTTGGACCATTTAATTTCGAAAGAAGATGATCTTGAAATAATCGCAATCATGTTTGAAGTTTTTAGATTATACGGACATAAAATGTCTTGTGGTAATTAACAACTTAAAATGTGTTTCATAAGTATTTTTTTATATATATATTCACAACTATACCATGCATAATAATATAACATTAACATACATCGGTTTTGTATAGATGTGTTTGATAGATTCAAAGGTAATGACGGGAAGCTGAAGCAAAACCTAGGAAGATATGTTAGAGGGATGTTACAGCTATACGAAGCCGCACATCTTGGAACACCATCGGAAAGTATAATGGACGAAGCGGTGACTTTTGCAAAGCATCACTTGGAGTCGTTGACCGAGCAAGAAACAAGTCCCAATCTCTTTAAGCATATACAAAACGCATTGTATAGAGCTCGCTATCATAGCATAGAGATCCTAGTCGCAAGACAGTACATCTCTTACTACGATCAAGAGGAAGGTCACGACGAGACGGTCCTCAAGTTTGCAAAGCTAAACTTCAACTTTTGCCGGCTTCATTACATCAAAGAGTTGAAAAATATCACAAAGTAAAGATTGTTGGTTGATAATGCTCACTAATATTATTCAGTCTTGTTGATTATATTGGTCTTTTATTTCTTTTTTTGAATTCTTGGTTGGCAGATGGTGGAAGGACTTAGATCTTGCATCTAAGCTCCCTTACATTAGGAATAGAACCGTGGAGACCTTTTTGGGGTCACTGGCAATATTTTTCGAGCCAAGATATTCATTAGGGAGAATGATAACCACTAAACTTACTATGATCTTGACGGTTGTTGATGACACGTATGATGCATATGCCACTCTACCTGAAGCTACAAGTTTCACTGATTCTTTGCAAAGGTAACTATATATATATATATATATATATATCTTAACTTGTCTCTTTAGTACTTTTTTTTAATTTGGGAAAGAGTCTCTTTAGTATACTTGAGTTTTTATTATATACATAATGGCTAGGTGGGATCGTGGAGCTGCTGAAAATCTACCAAGCTATATGAAAATCATCTTCCAAAGTGTGTTCGAAACTGTGGAAGAGATTGAACGAGAAATGAAGGTTCGAGGAAGATCGTGTCGCGTGCTAATAGATCAGGTATGCCGTACGTACGCATAACTCATGACCATTCGAGATTCAATTCTCTATACACAAAAAAATATGAAAATAAAAATGCTGATGTTGGATATTCAAATCATAGGTTAAGAGTCTTGGGAGAGTGTACCTAGCCTTAGCAACATGGGCACGCACATGTCAAGTGCCAAGCTTTGACGAATACATGGAGCTTGGGCTTGAAACAGCAGCAATGGATGATTATGCATGCTATAGCTTTATCGCAATGGAAGAATGTGAGGAGAAGCCATTGTACGAATGGTTTGAATCCAAACCCAAAATTATCCAAGCTTTGAGCGCAGTGTTTCGTCTCGGTAATGACATAGCCACCTTTGAGGTACGCATAAAATCACAAATATATCATTATTATTGTTATAGTTGTTAATGAACTATATTAATGGAGCAGCAAGAGATGAGCAGAGGAGAGATAGTGAATTGCGTCAACTGTTACATGAAACAGTACGACGTTATCAAAGAAGCAGCGTTTGAAGAACTGAAGAAGATGGTAAGAGAGTTATTAGATAATGATGGATGAGTTCATGACTTCAAAAGCTGTGCCAAGACAGATTCTGGTGCGAGTCGTCAACATTGCCCGAGTCATTGATTTGTATTACAAGGAAGGTGATGCATTTGGGAAACCTGATCAAAAGATGAAAGACCTTCTTGCTTCTTTGTTCCTCCATCCATTTCCTCTTTGAAAAACTTGATTAATTAAAAACTTATAATAGTACTGTTATGTGATTTTCACTTTGGAGTCGTGAATTTTTTTGTCCGGATCCTATTTTATGTTGATTTGTAAAACCCTTATCGAAGATGATAATACACAAACCTCTGTAATCGTTACTTTTTTAATCCACAAAAAAAATAATAATAATAAGAAAAATTTTCTTTGTCTTTCATGTTTGGTTTTTTTATTCCAATCAGTTACGAAGTTATATTCTGATTTAAATGTCACGAGTAGGTGTGGAAAACACCACACGAGTGTCACAAGATCTTTCTTATATCATAAACACATGTTAACGTTGCTCCCTATACACACAACTTCACCAAAAGGCAAAAGGTCTTAAGACAACAACAATCAGCTGACATATGCACCTCCCACTCACAAGTCACACTAGTCATCAACAACTGTCTGGGAAAACGTGATTCATCTTGAACATATACATTTATTTTATAACTTTAATTGTGCTTATAACCAAAATTATATATATTATATTTTTAAACAAAATGTTGACCTAAAAGGTATATGTGTATATCTAAAACCGGATCATTTTTTTTTAAACGTAATCTTCTTTGAAATTTTATTCCTGTTCTGTAGCTTATCAAAATATAAATGGTAACTGGTATTGAACATTTGAACTTAACCAACAGAAGGAAAAAAAAAACAAAGTGAATCCAAAATGAAATCTCTATAAAAAAAAAAAACTATTGAGCTACAGAAATGTCTTTTCTTCCAGAGGCCAATAATTGGAGAAATGTTGCGCTAATTCAAAGTGAAAACGGGATTTGGGGTTGTAGAGTTGGAGTTTTCGGAACTAATTCTCTTTCAACATGCAAGTATGAATGCTCAAATATTATTATCATCACGTTACGTTTGCTGAAAATTAAATTTAGCTTAATCTATAATACAAGTATAATAACTAATTAGCGTGATTGGTGGGAAACACAATTAATCACTTGTATGGTTTATGTTACTTGGCCATTTAATTTCTTTGACCATAAGTGACAAATGTTTATATGTCGACAACTTCTCCACTAACGTACGAACCACTTCCCATTTTCTTTTGAAGAATGCACGTAAAAAGCTTATATGCATTCTTTGGAGAAAAAAACATATACAAATGAAAATTGAAGAAAGAAATTTAAAATTTAAAATACAGCTTTCTGTTATCTAGGCAGTCCATATAAAAATGTTGTTGGTGACTTGGTGTTTGGTTGGTGGTAGTTGGCGATATAGGATCTTAGTTGCACTTTAAATATATCTGAATTTTTTTAATATAAAATTGGCTTTATTTTTTTATATTTAGCCGGACATGAAACTTTAGTTTACATAATTAAAAACAGTATGGAATTTATTGTGAAACAGAACGTATATAAATCATCGTATGAAATAATAGAAAAAAATGTATGATGGTTTGAACATTGAAACTAAGATCTTGTTGACAAAAGAGGAGGATCCAACTTTGGAAACATTTTCTAGAATTTTGGATCCTCGTGCAGTCCTAATTATAATGTATCTAAATATCTAGTGTAAAACAAGAAACAGATGAGACTGATATGCTAGTGGAAACTCCTGTCATGGATCACTTTACCAATTAACATTTTTTTCTAAAATAATCAAAGAAAACATAATCCGAAAAAAAAAGATTGAGATTCTAAGAATCATTGAGAATATTTCTTTTTAGTAGTAAGGAAACCAATCAGAAAATAGAATTCCATATTTACGGTGATAAAAAAGGTCACAAATATATAAAAACTGAGGCTGAAATCTTTTTAAAAAAAATTGTGTTTACCCTTTCTAGATTTTTGGGGAAAAGGAATCACTAATTAAACAATGAAAAAACAAAACAAAAACATGATTAAACAAAAATAAACAAATCCAAAAAGGATTGGTCCATAATCTGTTTTACATAATATCAATGGCAATTTCGTAGATTGGATAAAAAACAAGGATATTGTTTTTATCTTCCTCTACCTTATATTCATTCCTATATATATAACCTTCTTCTCTCCGGTCAAATCTCGTCACTTTGGTCTCTGTTTTTCACGTCCGAGAGAATTATAGAGAAATAAAGGAAAAAAGAGAGAGACTTTACAAATGGATCCGATCGAATCTGCGGACTACAATGGCTTCGAGACCTCAAACGGTAACTCCCACTCCGACCATGGATGGAAGAAAGTCGTGTACCCAAAACGCCACCGGAAACAGAAACCGGCGGATCAGGCGGCGAATGGCGGAGTTTCTTCCGGCAAGGCTGTTCCAAATGGGAATCAAGCTAAAGGCGATAACGTGTTCCGTTCGCTAGAGGAGCAAGCCGAGGATCGCCGACGACGGATCCTAGCGGCGAAGATGGCTGCTGCTGATGTGGACGACGACGATGAATCGAGCGGTGCGGCGAGATCTAAACGCCGATCTAGTGGATACGGCGATGAAGGGTATGATTTCGATGATACCGATGATGAGATCGCGGCGAGGAATGAGAATCTGAAGGCGGAGGAAACTAAAAAGCCGAAACCCAAGAAGGAGAAGAAGCCGAAAGTGTCGTTACCTGAAGCTGCCTCGAAGATTGATCCTTCAAATCTCGAAGCTTTCCTCGTCGAAGCATCGGTAAGTGCATGCGAAAATGTGAAATTCAGCTCGATCCGATTGAATTCTGATCTTAAATCGTTGACCCACAAATCAAAATCCAATCTTTTTGTTTGTTATTAGGCATCGTATGAGACTCAGCCGGAGATTCAGCTGATGAGATTCGCCGATTACTTTGGGAGAGCACTTTCCGGTGTATCGTCTGTTCAATTTCCATGGGTGAAGATGTTCAAAGAGTCTCCTTTGTCCAAATTGATCGATGTAATCTATATTTCTCTTACGTTTTTGTGAGAATTTTTCGAATCATAGTCTAGGATTAGGCACTTTGGCTCATGAAGCTGATTGATTGTCTTTTTGATTCAACAGGTTCCGTTAACTCATATTCCTGAGCCAGTTTACAAAACATCTGTGGATTGGATCAACCAACGTCCAATTGAAGCTCTAGGAGCCTTTGTGTTGTGGGCGTTTGATTGCATTCTCACAGATTTGGCAGCACAACAAGGAGGTGCCAAAGGTGGGAAGAAAGGTGCACAACATACTTCTTCCAAATCTCAGGTAATTTGTGTTGCTTCAACTGCGTCTGTGTGATTGAATGTTGTATCCGGTTAACATTTGTTTGACTTAACTCCATCATGTTCTATTCGTTTGACGATTAGGTGGCGATATTTGTTGCATTGGCAATGGTATTGCGTAGGAAACCTGATGCTTTGACTCATGTATTGGCGACTCTAAGGGAGAATCCTAAGTATCAGGGACAGGACAAGCTTCCGGTTACAGTTTGGATGATGGCTCAGGTTAGTGTAAATGTAAATGAGGACCATGAGTGTGGAAATTTGTGTGTTTTCAGTGATCTGTATTCTGAAGTTTTGTAATCTGTAAAATGTGGACAGGCCTCCCAAGGTGATTTATCCGTAGGCTTGTATTCATGGGCACACAACTTGTTACCCGTTCTCGGTAACAAGAACTGCAACCCTCAGTCTAGAGATCTCATCCTGCAGTTGGTTGAGAAGTGAGTTGAAAGTTTTCTTGCGATCATCTTTTGCTATAGGTTTTTTATAATTTTGACAATTCATTTGATCTTTGTTTATGCAATTTTCTTCATCAGAATTTTGTCGAATCCAAAGGCTAGGACCATACTTGTAAATGGAGCTGTTAGGAAGGGAGAGAGACTGATTCCACCTCCTTCGTTTGAGATCTTGGTGCGGCTTACATTCCCTGCTTCATCCGCTAGAGTAAAGGTAAGTATTAGTAAAGTTTTGGAATCTATAAAATGAAACCTTGATCCGTTTTGTTGATTCTGATCAAGCATTGTCTCTGTATATGCACACAGGCTACAGAGAGGTTTGAGGCTGTATATCCCTTGTTGAAGGAAGTGGCTCTTGCCGGTGCACCAGGAAGCAAGGCAATGAAACAAGTCACACAACAGATATTCACTTTTGCGTTGAAACTAGCTGGTGAAGGTAAAATAGTAACAAGCAAAACCTTGAAATCCCTTTGAGTTCTCTGCTTCCCTCTCTACATAGAGCTCTAATGTGTTACCGTTGTTGCAGGAAATCCTGTTTTAGCCAAGGAAGCGACAGCGATCGCTATCTGGTCTGTGACCGAAAACGTTGATTGCTGCAAGCACTGGGACAATCTCTACAAGGAGAATCTAGCAGCTAGTGTAGCTGTTCTTAAAAGGCTTGTAGAGGAATGGAAAGATCATTCCCTCAAAATATCATCATCACCGAGTGATTCAGCCACTCTCAACCGAGCTATGAAGAGCTTCAGGCTAAAGGTTAATGCCTCTTTACTCTTCTAAAGCTTTCACTCTCCACTCTCTTGTAATTTCATCTCTGACCTTGTGACCTGTTGATGTTTTCAGAACGAAGAAGCCATCACTGAAGGAGGAGCTAATGTTTCTCTTTACAAAGAAGCTGACAAGTCCTGTAAAGTGATCTCCGGGAGACTCTCCGGAAGTGGCTGCCTCAAAGGAACAGCCATTACTGCTGTGGTTCTAGCTGCTGCTGGAGCCGCCGCTGCAGTTGTTCTGTCTTCCAACCCGGAAGCTATGACCGAGCTGAAGAACTTGGTGGACTCATTGGACCTGGACCAATACGTCAATGCAATCACTACAGCTTTGAAGAACTAAAGAGAGAAGAGAAACAAAACAAAAGAGACCTGAGGATGATAAGTTAGAGGTAACTCTGGTTATCGTCAGTGTAGAGTATTTACTTAAAAAGTTAAAGCCTTTTACGCTCCCAAGATACAAAAATTTTGAAAAGCTTGAGTAGACAATAATGAGGTTTTTAGACTGTTTAATTTGTGTCAAAAGATAATTTTACTTCTTCATTTCTTTCTTTTGCCTGATGACAATAAAGTTATTTCTGTTTATTTACTATATGTTTTGAGATGATCGTCATTGTGATTATGGTGACACATAGAGCTTTAAGCCGAACATAAGAAATGATACTGCACAAGTCATTACATTGTTG
The DNA here is from genome assembly GCA_026724425.1 of Erythrophleum ivorense. NCBI lineage: Eukaryota > Viridiplantae > Streptophyta > Magnoliopsida > Fabales > Fabaceae > Erythrophleum > Erythrophleum ivorense. Next base: position 1,838,862 of record JAIUCV010000077.1, on the reverse strand, counting down.
TGTTCATATGAAAGCAGAGTATATACTATACAGTCGCAAGATTTAGTAGTCGTAATCTTCAGGCTTTGCAAATGGGTATTTGAGGTAACCGTTTTTGATAGAGGAAGGGTCTTTTGGTTTGTCCCAAGGATACTTCATAGATGGATCTCTTGGTAACTTTCTGAAGTTGAGAAATGGTGCCCATAACAGTAGCCTGCAAAAGTAATAAACTTTGATAAGGACCAGAGACTGAGAGAGTTAAGCCTCGATGAAGCGAGTAATGGTGTTTAGTGAGGAAGATACTTACCCGGGGAAGAACATGAAGACGAACATGAACTGTAAATACATCTCGAAGAACTTTCTTCTGTACCATCTTACTCTCAACCAGTTCATGATGATTGGCTTACAATCATAGTGTATATAAGTCTCAGAAACATTAACCATCTACAATCTTTGAAAATACAATGTGTCCGTCTCAAAACTTACTGGCATTACGAGGAAGTACCAAACGGTTATGATTCCGATATCGAGCACGACGCTGCTCAGTTCTTGCTCGCGGTTGACTCCTGTTATAGCCAACGCCGGATGATCAATCTGACAAAAACCAAAGGTTTTCGATTACCGCCTTTTCTTATATCTCAATGGCGAATAGAGAGAGGGTCGCATATGTTCTTACCGTGGCTAGGACTGTCCCGAGTTGAGCTGCCAAGATTGTCTTCTTTGCTCCAAAGAATTCACCTGCCTTTTCTGTCATCTTGGCCACATTCTGTAGCAAATAAAGAACTAATCATAACTCTAAAATAGTATACAAGCTCAAGAAGGAGAGATTTTTCCAAAGTTCAAGAAGTGTTACATGGAGAAGAGAATCGGTGTTAGAGTTGGGTTTGGAGTGAGATGTTATACAGAGAGGAGCTTTGACACTGCGAGGCCTCGAGGAGAGAGAGGGCAAAGGATTCAGGGTACAGAGCCCAAGAGAGCAGCAACGGCTCATCTCTCTGTTCTGTCTGTTTTTTTTTTCTTTCTTTTGGTTGTTGTGAAGTTTCCTTATCTCTTGAGATTGGTTCTAATGGCAGAGAGTTTTAGCTTCAGGCTTGGATTACTTTCTTCTAAGGGTCCCACCTTTGATTCAGATATATATTTTTATTTTTAGAAAATGAAATAAAAATCAACAAATTCCAAATCCCACAAGGAAAGATCCAAAATTGTAAGAAATTTGTGTGTCCTACTTTGTTTCTGACCAATCGTAATTGTCATTATCTTGTAGTTAAAAAACCTTAAATAATCGATCGACTGGAGAAATAGCATTTTCAATAGAAAATAACCTGAAGCTGATTGAGCTAGTGAGCTGTTTGTTGTACATAGAATGAAATAGATACAATGATTTGATTCTGTTCCAATCAAGGAAAAACTGTTGAAAGCTGATGCAGATCAAAGTTATTTGATTTCTCACTCTCACAACGTAATTTGTGCTGTGATTTGATAGTAATGTATTTGTGAAATTTCGGTTGCTTGCTTTAAAGCTATGGTTGATCATCATACATTACATACAAATAATTAATTGATTGAGATAGAAGAAGCTGGTTTGATACTTGATAGTGTTATCTTCGATAGCATCAAATTGCTTGTGACGAGGCTCATGGAAACAGAATGCTTTAGCAAGACAAAAACTGTCCCTTTATGTTCTTGCACAGTAGAGACACAGACAAAAGACATTTTTATGTCTCCTGGCTCTTACAGCATTGTTGAAACGGCTAACGAGACATGAATCTCCCATAACACACAAGATGCTCTGTGTCCACTATTGCACTATTTTTGTAAGTTTTTAGATTTACATGATTCTATTCCTCTGTAAAAAAATAAAAAAATAAAAGAGTTTCGTTTTTGTATGTATGAAGAACCATACAAGTTAGTTGGTGGAAAAGAACATCATGGATGCTTTGGTAATTCCAAGATTTCGAAATGTAAAATAATTTGTTAATGCCAATAATTAATATTGGTTAAAAAAAAATCCGCCTAAAATACATGTTATTCAAAGAAAAAACTTATTCGATAGATGAACTAATTTATTTACGATTTAGCTATATGATGCATATTCACTTTGAAATTTGATATTTTTTTAGTAAAGTTTATTCTATCTATTGCGAAATTAATTAAAATTATATAATATTTTTTTATAAGGAATAAAATAGGGACCACTGAATCCCCCACCTCTCTGCAACAGCTCTCAGTTCACATCATTGCTCTCACCATTTTTACTCTTTCTACTCTTTTTTTTTTTTTTCAATTCTTTCTGTTATATATTAACTTTGTTGTGGTAATTCTAGATTTAGTCTCATACTATGTATCTGATATCTGTCTATTGTTTTCTTTCTTTTGACAACAATATCGGACGATTATAAAGACTCATTGCCTGTAGATTTCAAAATATCAGTAATATTTGGATTTCTATATTAAAAAAAAAACAAAACTAGAATTGACTGATGAGATATATAATCATAAAAGAAAAATAAATTGTGACCTTTAAAGATATAGTACTAGCTACAAAATTTTGTTTGGGGATTTTGAGCCAGTTTAATTAAAATCGGTGAACCCTAAAGTGTAGGACAACACTTTTTCATGGAAGTGACTAGCGAGTTATTCTAAGTTTTCACGGATTTCAGAATCCTAAGTGTGTCGAAATGAAGTTAAAAAAAGGAAAAAAATGGAGTGTCGCAATAATTTTCCTATTTTTGTGGGATTTTGGAGCTCCATTACTATTGTAGAAAGTTAATCGCATGTTAAAGGCTTAACCTAAAAGCAACAGACCCCACCACCATTTCTAATTTTAAAGTCTGGATACTGATTCAGCCGACGAATGTTAATCATTGAGGTCGCTTCTTCTTTCTTGTTTCTATGATAAAATCAAGTAAAATAGTTTATAGACTTGGTTAGTAGTAGTACTCCAAGAAAATTTTAATTGATAGACTAAATTTATTATATCTGTTTTGGATTATCACTTGTTTAGTTCATCTATAAACTAAGTAACGGTCAAGGAAAAATGTGAAAGTTTAACTATATAATTAAGCACGCATACCAATATTTAGCTTAGCATCTGAAAACTACAATGAAGTATGAATGTTTTCGAAATTATAAAATTTGGAAACATTCAATAGTATAAGTTAGTAAGTTATTATGCAAAACAGTGAGGTGGGAGTGACCTGTCGTTAAACTTTGTGTGAGCCACGCTCGCACCACATGGTCCTTTCATTCGCACAATTATTTCGGTGCTAACAGAAGATCCTAACGCATAATTAAGTTCCCAATATATCTATGTACATGTATATTGTATACTATAGTAGTCGAATGTTTCATCACTGGATTCTGGATAATACCTCTTTAATATCTATTAAATTCTGACATATAAGTTTAACTGTTTATGTAGATATACTGGACCGTTTGAATATTATTAATTTAGGTACTTATCTTACGTTTAGTGATGATTATCTCTTCGCTAACACGCGAACTATATTTGACAAGGCCACGAGCCCAAATCCAAAAAATATTTATGTAATGTGTCTTCGAAAAAGTCAAAATTTGTATGTCCTTATTGATGTCAATGTGAACCATTCCGCTAACGAACAGAATAATAATAAAATACCATTCCTCACAATGTTGAAGTGTCCCGTCAGTGTATAATAAAATGGACACGGTCTAATTTAAAATGAATGCGGTTTTGATGTGAATTAAAAAAAAAAAAAAAAGGTGGCACATAATGCTAGACCGGTCCATTTACTCATTTTTCATTATTAATTTTATTATTTGCCTCATTTTGAATGTCTATTACATCGTTGACACACAATTATAAATGGATTGGCTCTGAATAATGACTACTTTAAAAAATTTATATTGCCAAAAAAATTTTTATTAACCATGGTTTAGGGGAAGTGGCTCTTTCCTTGATTTCAAATGTTTTCCTTATCAACTTTAAGTTAATCTTGATTACGCAACAAAGAAAACTGAAACCATAGCTTTCTTTTTTATCAAACCTACCTTTGTAGATAAGAAAAATATCATTCCTTAACAGGAGATACTGATACAGACAACATAACTGCTTTAGCAAGTGCATCCATCCGCTACAACATTGCTTAAAGGAGAAAGATGATAAAAGCCGCTACAATAACACAAATAGATCATGTAACTTATGAGTCAAAAAAGACATTCAAAATTTATAAGCTGAGATCAACTGCTGCTTAGATTATCCTTCTGAAGGCTAATGCTTCTGCTGCAAGGGTTGATCCAACACATCCTCTGCTTGCCGATTCCTGAATGCTTCATTTCTGAAATCCAGTCCATTCCACTTTGAACTGAAACCATAGATAACAAAAAAACACACCAACTAAATTCCTATTTTTATAAATACAGTCATCACTACCATAACTAAAACAGTATGTTGCAATGATATCTCAGTAATTATATTTTTATTTTTAAAAAATTGTCTTAAACCTATATGAGAGAGTCTAGATCAAATGGGATGAATAATTCGCTCATCAGAGTTTTCAATCAACAAATTAGTAAATCTGAATCCGATCAAGTAGATTATGGTCTCCTTTTGCTCTAGCTGTAACAGTGTGTTGTCCTCTCTTTTTTCTCCTTAGGGGCCTATTTGATTTGGTCAAAAATATGAAAGAAGTAAAGTGGTGTTGAATAAAAGGAAATTTTAAGTAACGATTTCAATTCATTGTACGATAAAAAAAAAAAAAAACAAACAAACAAAGATGCACAGCTATGCATATCCATTTTTGTTTTTCTAGTTCCAAATATCATTATTCTATGTTTTCTCTTCACAAATCACAAATGCATCATATTTTTTTCTACAATGAACAATATATGTCTAACGGGAACTATTTTGTTATATATACAAAAAGAAAGCCTCATTCATACGCTATATCTCGAAAAAATGTGAGGAAAAAAGGGATTCATTAGAGATAAACAAGACCAATAAAAAGAAAATGGTTTCCAATAAGACTGCTAATTCTTTCGATGAGTTTGGCTGTTTGAATATGTGCCGATTTATTAAAAGTGTGGGCCCTTTACGCGCATGTGGGTCATAGGTATGGGTCCACTCTCAAAGCTAAAGGCAGAGTGGCGGGGTCATATATGCCACGTGGCAAGGTCTCTTTATTTCTTTTAAGTTTTTCTTTACTTGGTTAATCCTATTTCTTTCGCTGAAAAAGTTATAAAACAAAACTAAAATGAAATTCAACAGTATGATTGCGTCACGAGCAATGTTTAATCAAAGACATAAATCATAAATCAGTAGCTTAGTTTCCGCTAAACTAATCCAGCCGAAAAAAAAAAAAGTTAGATATGTTTGATAGAATTTTTGTAACATCCTCAATAGACTCAATACCATTCATTCGACGAGTAATATAAATCATAAATGTCTTGATCGATGCATAATAGAATGATGGAAATAGTATTGTCTTGGTCAACTATATAACTCAAATAACTTTTTTTATCAGTAATTAAGTATACAATAAAACTAAACATAAAAAGGTTTATTTATATACAATTATCAAATATAAATAATCTTTAATTTATAATAAATTTTTTTTTTGGTCACGATAATAAATTTGATATCCTTGAATCTTAATTTCAATCCTTGACCTTTCCTAACCATCTTTTTTTGTTTCTTGGCTCTTCTTATCTTCTTTTTTTCATAAATAGACATTTTGGAGCCAATTTATGCATTCTTCTTTTTTTTTTTATTGTCAAATTAAAAAAAAAAAATTCAACTTAGAAAATAATAAAAAGTCTCTCTATGGTCGGTCCGACTCTCCGGCCAACTTACTTAAGCTGACAAGTCTTTCTCTCTGCTTCCCTCTCCCCACACCTTTCGTCTTCTCTCTCTCTCTGTAAATATTTGCACAATCTGATTTACTCTTCTTCCCGTCCATGGCGGCCAACAGATTCGCGACCATGATCCACCGGAGAACAAACCGAATCACTCTCGTTCTCGTCTACGCTTTCCTCGAGTGGTCTCTCATCTTCTTCATTCTCCTCAACTCTCTCTTCTCTTATTTCATCCTCAGATTCGCCGATTACTTCGGTCTCAAACGTCCTTGCCTCTTCTGCTCACGACTCGACCGTTTCTTCGACGCCTCCGGTAAATCTCCCTCCCACAGAGATCTCCTCTGCGATGATCATGCCCTCGAGATTTCTATAAAACCTTTGAAAAAATCTAAAGGTTTTGGAGAATCTCGCTTTGGGAAGACTGCTTCGTCGTGTTTTCCTCCGATCGAGCCTGATTTCGGGATTGTAGGTTATAGCGATACCGTGAATCTGATCGGAGATGATGTTCAAATTCACAATGGTAAGTTTTTCACCGGACGATCTCGATCGATCTTCGTCTTAGAAGAAGAAGAAAAGGTAGGATCCGTGCATTTGATCGATTCTCAGGAGGAAGAAACAGAGGAGAAGCTTGAAAATGATCACCGGAAAGAAGAAGAGAACGCGGTAATCGGAATTGTTCCCCAATCTCCCGGAAAATTATCAGAAGAGGAAGAAGTTAGCAGCGATTCTACGGATGATGATGATGATGATGATGAGATAGATGAGGAATTCTCCTGCTATGTGTCGAGTTTCGACTGTAACAGAGAAGTTACAATTGAAAAGGAAGTGGATCTGGCTATGGAGGAGGCCGACGAAACTGCTCAGGAAACGGCCGAATCTGCGCCGCCGCCGCCGCCGAAGAATCTGGAATTCTACATTGACGACGAGGACTGCCATTTGATTCCGGTGGAATTCTACAAACCGAGAGACGAAGTTCGAGAGATTTCCGACATTAACGGAGATTTTATCCTCGATTTCGGCGGCGCCGTGCCCGATTTCGCGGCGGAGGACGGGGGATTAATATTCCCCGACGAAATCTCCGCGTTTGCCTCCTCGCCGGATAAATCCAAACCGGAAGATTCACTGCAAATGCAGAAGGACGAAGAAGAAACAGACGCAGAAGTGTCAATAGGCACGGAGATTCCTGATCACGAGCAAATCGGAGATATTCAACCCCACGAACATATCGCCGACGACGACGATGATGACGATGATCATGGTAATTTTCTTTAACAATTCAACTCTAGATTTGAGCGTTATTCTTTTCCTTGTCTGTTTCTTGATTTCTAATGAACATTTCCAACATATGCGTCACTTTCTTGCACAGAGGACGATGATGATACGTTGGAGTTCAAAACAAACACGCTTGAAACAAAGAGACCATTCTTGAACATCAAGGAAGAGCGTCTTCTAGAAACTCAAAGCTCGAACGAAAGCTCGCACAGTCGTCTACACAACGCTATGTTTCACTTAGACCGGAGAGGATCCGGAACAGAACCCATTGACAGTATTATTGAATGTCCTGAAGGAGGAGTACTCACCGTGGACAAGCTGAAATCGGAGCTAGAAGAAGAGCGGAAAGCGCTAAACGCGTTGTACGAAGAGCTGGAGGTAGAGAGGAGCGCGTCCGCGGTTGCGGCCAACGAAACAATGGCGATGATCAACAGGTTGCATGAGGAGAAGGCGGCGATGCAGATGGAGGCTTTGCAGTATCAGAGGATGATGGAGGAACAATCTGAGTTCGATCAAGAAGCGTTGCAGCTGTTGAATGAGCTTATGGTGAATAGAGAGAAGGAGAACGCTGAGCTTGAGAAGGAGCTAGAGCTGTATAGAAAGAGACTGGAGGAGTATGAAGCTAAAGAGAAGATGGGGATGTTGAGGAGGAGGATGAGAGATTCCTCTGTTGATTCGTTTAGAAATAACGGCGATGGAGATCGTGAGAGCAACGGGGAGTTACAGAACGGTGGAGGAGTTTCGGATTGGAAGTTTGGTGAGAGTGAGACGGAGAAGAATACGCCGGTTGATGTTGTGCTTCGTCTTGATGAGTGTTTGGATGATTATGAAGGAGAGAGGCTTTCGATTCTCGGGAGGTTGAAGTTTCTTGAAGAGAAACTCACAGCGTTGAATGATGAAGAGGAAGAGGAAGAGGAAGTCGAAGTTAATGGTAGTAGCATCAATGGAAACGGGCATTTTCATGGGAAGGAGACAAACGGGAAGCATAGAGTAATCATCAAGTCAAAGAGATTACTTCCGTTGTTTGATGCGGTGGATGGAGATATGGAAAACGGAAACCATCAAGAAAACGGGTTTGATGGATCGGAGAGAGGTGAGAGTGTAACGGTGGAAGAAGAAGTGGATGAGCTTTACGAGAGACTTGAAGCTCTAGAGGCAGATAGAGAGTTCTTGAGGCATTGTGTTGGTTCGTTGAGAAAAGGGGATAAAGGTGTACATCTCCTTCATGAGATTCTGCAACATCTACGTGATCTTAAGAATATTGATCTTATTCGCGTCAGAGAAAACGAAATCATGAGTTCTTGAGTTTTGAGTTTGAGTTTGATTTTGAGCTTGAGTTTGTGTTTGAGTTCACTGGTGGCATGAACAAAAAAGTTCGTACAGGTATGTGTATATATAGTCTCTGTTTCTCTTTTCCATTAAGCTTTGTAAAACGACATTCTAAAGAAGAATCGATTTTTTTGTTTGTATGTAACAAAGGTCAGGAAGTGACTGTGTTGCTTGAGAAGCAAGGAATCAACTTCAAGGTCTATAGATGAAGACGAAAATGCCATAAAAATCTCAGATAAATGAAGTATATTCTCTGAGGAAATATTGTCAGATGTGAATGTCCGTATTACTTTGTTTTTTTAATACAAAAGTAGAAAGAGGGGGTTGTGTCAGCATAATTCTCACTTGTGTTTTGTCTTTATGAGTGGTAATAATAGGAAAAAAGGTAGAATGATGAGTGTATGTGTGTGTAGTATAGTGAGTAGAGTGAGAAGTAAGGTGAGATATAATTGCTATTAAAAAAAAAGCCAAAGGCAAGCTGTCAAATTTCTTGGATGTTTGTGGCAGAGCTGGAATGATATAAGCTCCAATGTACATATGTTTTGGACTTTTTAGAACATTTTGAGCATTTTCGGGAGAAGTTTAGAATTATTGTTTTAGGTGGGGTAAGTAACCTCTTCTTCATTTGTAATTTTTTTTTGTCTTCTTTGGGTTGTAAACTTGGCAGCAATTTACTCATGTACTCGCTTTGCAAAGGCGAGTTCTTTTCTTTTGTATCAATATTCTACGTTCGAATTTGTTCGTATTTTTATGATTTTATTGTCTTCTAGCAAAATATTTGAATTCAGAGAAAAGTTGAAATGTAAGTTATTCTAAGAGACTGGAGTGGATTCGGTTCTAAGCAATATATATTCATACTGGTTGGTAGACTATCAACAAACTTCGGGGGGGTTATTGGGAGATGAATTTCTATAGAGTTGATAAATTTTGAAAGTTAAGAGATTTGTTAAATTTATGAAGAGTTTATGTTAGATTTGGAGAGAGATTGTATATTCATAAAATCAATCAAAATATTTTGTTATAATGAATTTTGAAAATCTAAGGGTTATAGGTAGTATTTTGGAAATCTTGTTCTATGAGTTAAAATGTTTAAAATCCATGTCCCAATAACAAGGATTTTAATGGATTCATGAAATCATTAAAACACAAACTTTTTGAATAACAACTGATTTTGTATGGACTTTATAAATCACCAAACCAATAACAACAGATTTTAATAAGATTGTTAGAATTCACAAATCAATAACAAAGATTTCTGAAAATTTTAAGAATTCTTACAAATTCATCTACCAATAACCCCCCCTTCATATATAAATGTAAGATATATGCGGTTAACAATAACAATTAACAAGTACGTATTTTTATAAGAAATTAAACACAAACACACGCACAAATCTAATATATACAAGCCCTATATATGATTCTTGTATATATAACTAACTCATATTGGACCAGTATTTTAAACATTCTCAAAGTATATAGCATAAAATGTTTAAGTAGGTAAGCCAGCTAGCCCAAATCATGCGATAGTTAAGAGATTCGAAAGCGTATGCTGATGTCACCAAAAAGTTGATTGTATTAGTTGTTTTTTTGAGTTTTAGGTAATATAGACTCGCAACCGTTGCTGATCATATTATATATCATAACATGATGTAGAGCGAGAGCCTTTATCGTAGGTGTCAAGAAGAAAGTATGGTTGTACTTAATTAATAAAATAGTCGAAGTTGAAATTGGTGACTTTCGGCGATTGATCCTCTTAAAGTTCATACGCTCATGTGCACTGAATTATGCAAGCAACCTCTTGCTATGTGCTTGTCTATTAAATCTACTCCTGCTGTGTACATGCCTACGATTTTTTGTCTATATATAATATGGTGTTCCATATTACATTATTGGTCAGTACTATCTTATTACATGATTAAATGCATATGCTGTAATGAGTGAACTAACGAGCTATACAGTGATTCAAAAGATGGAAATTAAAAGTGTGGTTCTTTATATATAAAACGATCCACCAAGTAGAAGGTCTAACTAAATTAAGATGTATTATTTGATGAGAAATCAAAATTACCAATCTTTAATATTTGTTATATTGTGTTTGTGTTACTTTTATAACTTACAAGAATACAATTCTTTACTTTGACAAAAGAAAAGAATATTATTCTCTGCTAAAACTTGTAACACAAACGTGTCCTTAAACTTACCTTGCGGCTTGCGTTCGATCAAAATCAACTATAACATAAATTTACACATTTCCCTCTTTTTACGTTGTGAGCATTGATTTAATGATCATGCTGTTTGCATAGCTAATCTGCTAATGTAGTAACTAGTTAGTCTTAACGAATCAGACTGGATAAGTTGACGTATATTAAAAACCATTTCTCTGATTCCTTTCCTTGAAAACCATTCGATAACTTGTTTGGTGCTATACAGATTCGAAAGAGAAAAGACATTCAAAAACCTTTACTCTTAAGTAAGTACCAAGAGAATCAATAAAACCTAATTAGCTCCCCATGTTTCACCATGTGATTCCTGATTTGTAGTTTTGTACATATCAATTTAATTGACCCATCAGCTGTAGTATAAATGGGCTTTAGCGGATACATAGCCCGGCCTTCAAAACCAGCTGTATCACGTGGAAAACACGATTAATTAAGAACCTTCTTTACACTAGTATGAATTACGTGGAAAAGACGATTAATTAAGAACACGATCAGAGGTTACTTGAACTTGAAGGCTACTCATAGTTTATCATTATTATATTCGACAAATAAGCGTGTGCGTGGAAAAAAACACACACACACACACACAAAAGAAGCGTGTGTATGACTTCTTCTTCTTTTTTTTTTTTTTTTTGCAAATGGACTTGGTGTTATATTATTGTACCGTACGACACTTTCAAAGCCTACCGTACAAGTTCTTTTATAACCCGTACTATGGTTTTTAACTTTTAACTGGTACATTTGTTATTGGTGAAAAAATGGAATGCCTTCTTTTTTTTTCTACGGATTAGCATAATACTGTAAATCAAGCGATTTCACTTTATACATTTGTGATTGGTCAAAAAATGCATGCATACGAACCTTTCCGAATTATTAATGTGATCTAATGATTCTCCCATATTCTAAATCAAGAGTTGTTGTCGAACCTCCTCCTATCTATTCAGTAGGATTAGTTCAAAATAACCTCTGGTCGAAACTAATTTGTAAGAGTTTCCAGAAATTTCTAATACTGTTCACTTAGATCTCTAGGCTTTTGACATGCTAAACAAAAACGTTTATTAAAACTATCACGATAGATGTAGGATGCAATTAAGTTAAGCTTTCAAAAGATTGTCTTGGATTTACCGTTGACCGGTGAGGGATCCAGAAGGGAGATGCATTGATTTTAGACTTCAAAATAGTAATATAGGAAAATTCCTAGATAGATATGTATATGATTAAGACTCTTACCTGCTCTTTCTATCAATTAAGGCTCAAATACATTGATTTACTCTTTATTTATTTTGGTTTAGGGAAAACAAGCTTCTACCGGTAAGAAATATTATTTGGTCAAAATTGGTGTAAAGACGCGCGCATCCAATTAACGGCATCAATCCATATTTAAGTGATGCCAAAATATAAGCAAAACTAAAAAAGCTATAACTCTAAATTTTATAGCATACGATTACGAATATAATTTTTATAACAGATAGGTGTGACATACATTTGAATATAATCTAGGCATTGGTAATGGTTACGTTCGGATTGCTTTTAAGTTTCAATGTACATACCTATATAGACAGATACATTTAATATAAATGCAGCGTAATGTGTAAGTAATATTTAATGGTTTCATTGACAATCGTTGCAACTTCATTTGGTGGATACTTAATGACTATGTTCACGACTAGTTTTTTTTATTTTCCATTGACCCAGTGACCATCTAATTTTCACTATACAGAGAGAGAGAGAGACCCACCGATTTCGAACCTAGATTTTTATAGGATTGCAAGACAGCTGAGCATTTACTTGCTAGAGCATATTACTTGTCCATTTGTTCCCCAAACATCTATTTAAAATACAATCAGAGTCGTGCTTAATGTATATTGAAAAGTGCATTTGCACTATACCCCCAAAATATATATTTTTATAGAGACTCCCAATTAACTAAAAACTTATTGTATCATAGTGGTTTCAGTAGTTCAATATCAGAAACCTTTTTTTTTTGTTTTTTAAAAAAAAATTATCTAACAAAAAAAATAACTATATTAAAATGCCCCATTTTTAAAATTTTGCCATGAGCCCCCGTGAACCTTCGCACGGCACTAGATACAATAATAGCTTCTCACCCAAAAGACAAAAATACAATAATAGGTTTTTCAGAATATATTACATGTGAATGTGATTGAGTGAATGGTTTGTTTATTGATTACCCAAAATAGAGTCGTATGACTCGTTAAGTTAAAAGAAAAAACAACCAACATAAACTAGAAAGGAGACACATTAAGCTTGACCGAACGAACAAAGTCAAAAGAAACGCGTCTTGGGTCATGTAACTCATGTTAATATATGCCAAGTGGAAGTGGTATCCTTTTTTTCCCTACTTTTTAACGTCATCCTCAGTGATGTCATTTCTCTATTTTTTTTTGGTTTCAGTGATAACATGTAAGATTTTACTTTTGGTCACCATAAAACATGAATTAGAAACACTACACTAGTTTGTACTTGGATGAAGGACTAAAAAAATGCATGTAACTACAAAGGTATATAAATTTATACGATCCAATTGGTGGTAAAAGAGTACATAGTTGTATCGTTCTTGATACTGCTAGCTTTTTGTTGTTTTGTGATTGGTTATCGTCCAAACAGCATACTCTTATTAATTATTATTAAACTAAAAGGTAGGGGTGGGCACGGAGCGGATATCCAGGATTTTGAAGGTATCCGCGATCTGCTCCGCTCCGTCCGGATATTTGGTTTTGTGATCCATATCCGCTCCGTTGCTAACCGGATATCCGATGATCGGATATCCGTGAAATTCGAATATTTTACCGGATATCCGATCCGCTCCGTAAATATTAAAAAAAAAAAATTTTAATTTTTTTTCAGAAAAATAAAATTTTAACACAAAAAATTACAATTTTAATATAAAAAAATATTTACTTTTGATTTTTAAAATTTTTAGTGTTTAAATAGTCAATTTTATGAATATAAATTTATAAAACATATATATAAATATAATAATTATCCAATTTATATATATAACTCTTTACATACATAGACATATATACGTATAATATATAGATATATATGTATAACGGATCGGAGCGGATATCCGGCCTTAAAAATTTTAGTATTTGTGATTTGCTTCGTTTTTAACGGATACTGATTTTTAGTATTTGCTTTGATTCGAAGAGTTACGGTTATCCGAATTTTTCGAATCGAATCGAAGCGGATAACGGATCGAAGCAAATATAACGGATAATTTGCCCAGGCCTACTAAAAGGTTAGCAGTCAAACCGAATCAGAGTATATATGATGCATCCAATCTGAGTTGACATAATAATCAAGGTGGGAAAATAATAAAAGTTTTTGGGGGACACATCATCATGACATCATCCATCTGAACCCTACAAAATAATAAAAGTTAATGCATGTATGTATATGGTTTGAAAAAAGTGGGTGAAAGACTATGGACTTTTATTTATCCTTGTGTGAGAATTGAAATTGAAATTATTATAAAATAAAAAACACGAATTCATCTTGACTTTCGTCTCTATGGTCCTTCCGCGCATAATCCTATTCTCTCCCGTCGAATTCCGTCAAATTAATTACAAAGAGAATCGCAATCACGCTTCTTCTTCTTCGCCGATTCTCAATCACTCCTCCTAAATCACAAATCTCTGAAACTTGAGCCGACCAAACCCACTCAAACGCCGCCGAATCAAAATCCGATTCTACTTTCTGGGTATTCGTCGATTTTCCTAATCGTTCTCTTGCTTTCCATGGGATGGTCACTAATCATTCTCAAAAGAGCGATCCGGGCATGACCAAGTCCATGAATTTCTTTCAGAACATCATTAAACCCTTCAAACGCAGCTCCAATCGAGGTATAATTCCATTTGATTCAAGTTTCTAATTTTTTCATTAGGGTTCGTCAATTGACTCACAACATCTTGTTCGTTTTTCGTTGACTTTAAAGGTCTCGAAGACGATATCGAGAAAATAGCTGCTCTTGAGCAGAAAGTTTTCCCATTTCAAGTCTTAGTTTCTGCTACCAAAGATTTCCACCCGACCCACAAACTCGGCGAAGGTGGATTCGGTCCCGTCTTCAAGGTAACAAATCCCAATTCGACAAAAGTTTCCGTTTAAGCGTAGTGAGTGTGTGGTTTTGTGTGTTGGCTTTTGTTGGTTTTAGCTGATGAGATTGATTGATGTGTGTCAATAGGGAAGGTTACATGACGGGAGAGACATAGCAGTGAAGAAGCTAGCTCAGGGCTCAAGGCAAGGCAAAAACGAGTTTGTAAACGAGGCCAAGCTATTAGCTAAAGTCCAGCATCGGAATGTGGTTAATCTCTGGGGTTATTGCACACACGGAGATGATAAACTCTTGGTCTATGAGTACGTCGCTAACGAGAGCCTCGACAAGGTCCTCTTCAGTAAGTCTTGTCCTTCTTCTTCTCATTGTTTACTAATTGGTTTCGAATCTGTTTCCTTAACGGGTGGTTTTGCTTCGTTTTGGATGCAGAATCCAACAGAAAAGCAGAGATTGATTGGAAGCAGAGGTTTGAGATCATAACAGGCATTGCTCGAGGACTGCTTTACCTCCATGAAGACGCACCAAACTGCATCATCCACAGAGACATCAAGGCTGGCAACATTTTGCTTGACGAGAAATGGGTTCCAAAGATTGCAGATTTTGGGATGGCAAGACTCTATCAAGAAGACGTAACTCACGTCAACACTCGCGTCGCAGGAACCAAGTAACAATGCTCTCTCTCTATTATTAAACCCTTCAAATAAAAAAGCCCATTTACATGTTCTTTGTGTGGTAAATGTCTTCTGGACACTCTTTTTCTTATGAGCAGCGGTTACATGGCGCCGGAGTACGTAATGCACGGTGTTCTATCGGTGAAAGCAGACGTGTTCAGCTTCGGGGTTGTGGTTCTTGAGATCATTAGCGGCCAGAAGAATTCGAATTTTGGTATGAGACATCCTGACCTGACTCTTCTTGAATGGGTAAGCAAGCCATAAGCCTCTCTAGTCTCTAGTCTCATGTTCTACTGTTTTAAAACCGATGCTAAAGAGTTTCTTGATTGTGTGACACAGGCGTATAAGTTGTACAAGAAAGGGAAGACAATGGAGATACTAGACCCGCAGATAGCAGCATCGGCTGATCCGGAGCAAGTCAAGCACTGTGTTCAGATAGGTTTACTCTGTGTTCAAGGCGATCCGCACGAGAGACCGCCTATGAGACGAGTGTCACTGCTTCTCTCGAGAAAACCGGGAAATTTAGAAGAACCGGACGGTCCTGGTGTCCCGGGGTCTAGATACCGTCGTAGACCGCATCATCGTCCTTCGAGGACGTCCTCGGTTGGAACGCATTCGACCACTGGTTCGAGTACGGATTCTTTCGGTTCGAACTTGAACTCAAACACTGGAACCGGTAGAGGTACTCCAGCGTCTTCTAGGACTCCGACTCGGGCTCACGCCACTAGAAGTGCAGGTGCAGGTGCGAGCTCTAGCTCAGACCCTAACGGGAAACGACCTATGAGTTATTGAAAGTATATAAATCTTGTTTACATGTGACTGTAAATAGCGAGCCGCTTAATTTTTTTGTTTTTGGTTTGACTAGTAAAATTTTTTTTGTTTTTTTTTTTGGCTGTGGTTAGTGATAGGTTTTTAGTGTTGTATGATTCTGAAGCCAAAAAATTTCATTCATTTGTTTACATTAGTATAAAAGCAAATAAAAGTCATTCGTCATGTTTTTTGAGGTCCACCATTATTAGCCTCGTACGGATTAAAAAGCATATTCTCTGGTTGGATCTGGATATTGAACTCTCTGACAATGACCCCATTCACGCTATACTTAATTAAAAAAAAAAAAAAAAAAGTGTTATATAAACACATTTTACAAGTTTTTCTTCAGTTAACATTTTAACAAAAAGGTTACTGTAAACAATTATTTTCTTTATAAACTGTTTTAAAAAATAACTGAGGGAGCAAAGTTTAACTGAACTTTTTTAGAGTTACGAGATATTTATTTATTTACATGGCGCGTAAAAAAGCGAGAGAAGCGTTCTAATTTAATTCACTTCTGGGTTAGGCTAAAGTTAGAGAGAGGTCCACTAAAAGCCGAAAAGAGACGAGCCACACGCGTCACCTTCTCGTTTAGCCTCTCACTATACTCTCCACTTTCAGGCTCATTTGATTCTCTTCTTCTTCTTCTTCTTCTTCTTCTTTCAGATTGAAAAAATGGTGTCGTTCAAGGTCTCTGTCGTCTCTACCTCGCCTATTGATGGCCAGAAACCCGGAACTTCTGGACTCCGTAAGAAGGTTCGTCGGTTTGCTTCTCTTGTCATCGATCTCGCGTTTTTCTTATTCTCAGAATTGGATTGCATCTGTTATTATTTCTGATTGAGATCGCAACGAATATGATTTCTCCAATCTCTGCCTTTTGTTATTGTTATGTTAAAAGGTTGTAGATCTTATGGATTGTGAAGTAATTTGTAAGTTGGTTTAACCATCTGATCGGATCCGATGAGGTTTGAATTACGCAGAGTTTCATTTTTCGCGCATGTTGTAGATTTTGAAATTATATTTTTGCCGCTAATGTTGCGTTGATGCGGCAACATGGTGTGACGCTTTGGACTGCGTTTGTGTTTAATTCTTAATCTCTCCTGAAAACTAAGGCATTGCGTAGTTTGTTTTCCGATGACTGTTGTTGAAATCGTATCCCTTGCTCAGGCATGTTGGATCGCTTTCAAGTATGTGAAATCAACGAAGTCGAACACTCTTTTCTTCTTAACGAAACTTTTGATTGCGCAATTTAAGTCCCATCAATTGTGTCGAAAAATGATCTCTTAACTCTCTCTCTCTCTCTCTCTCTCTGATGGATGCTATGTTTTGGTCTAATTTGGCAGGTGAAAGTGTTCAAGCAACCCAATTACTTAGAAAATTTTGTCCAGGCAACGTTCAATGCTCTTACTCCAGAGAAAGTCAAAGGTAAGATCCTCTCTTTATCCCCTCTTGATTGTTATTGTGGTAGAGGCTTGTTTACATGACTGTGCCTAGGCAGGTAACTGCAAATTCCATCTAAGAGCATGAGTATCTGTTATATTGTGCAGGTGCCACACTTGTGGTCTCTGGTGATGGTCGTTATTACTCGGAGGAGGCTATTCAGGTAAAAGCATTACCATTCATTGCGTCTTCTAAGGTCTGTGTGAAGTGTGAACTATGTTTTGCGTCCAACTCCTAGCATAGAAATAAGTGTATAATTCTCAGCTACTTAATCTTACTTTAGCTCATTTCACGTTGTTTTGAGGGAACTCTTGAATTATTCAGGTGGTATAGTTTCACCTATGTACTTGCGCATCAACTTCAAATGATCAAATCTGTGTATGTAGGGTACATTGCTTACATATTCATCTTTATTTTTACCTCTACAACCTATCATAACAACGAGAAGAGGGATTAGAGTTTATGAACTTGGTTCCATTGTCTTTGAAGATGCTCTCTGCATTTTATTACTGTTTGTTCTGTTTCACTATTTGCAAGTTCTTTTGGCTAACATTGATTGACTTGCTGCTATTATGTAATGGATTGTTTAGTTTCTTTCTCATGAAAAACTCCACTTCCTTTCATACAACCTGTATCATAATTTCAAGCTGCTTATACAATTTTGTTTTCCTACCTGAACAGATCATTATTAAGTTGGCAGCAGCAAACGGTGTTAGACGTGTGTGGGTCGGTCAAAACAGTCTGCTATCAACTCCTGCTGTATCAGCCGTTATTCGTGAAAGAGTAGGGAATGATGTGAGATATCTTCCTGTAGCCTCATGCTAGTTGTTTTTCTTTCTGGCTGTTGACTAAGGCTACCTATGTATGTCCGCAACATGTAATGACGTGATGAAAAACTAATCTGAGTCTCCAATTTCAGGGATCTAAAGCCACAGGAGCATTTATATTAACAGCTAGTCATAATCCTGGTGGCCCTACTGAGGTCAGTCCTCTTCTTGTTCTCACTCTTTTGTGTTTGTTATCTTCAGATGATACCCTCACTTAGCTCCAGTTTCGTAAAATATATGTGTCCGTGTGCTGTTGTATCTCAGGATTTTGGAATTAAATACAATATGGAAAATGGTGGACCAGCTCCTGAATCAATCACTGATAAGATTTACGAGATCACAAAGACAATCAAAGAGTACCCAATAGCGGAAGATCTACCTAGTGTAAGTATTTAACTTTTCTGAATGAACCTCTTACTTTTCATCATCTTTTCAGATCTTGTATTTACTAATCATGGTTTTTCTGGTCTTTATAATTGAACGCAACAGGTTGATATTTCTGCTATTGGAATAACCAGCTTTGAGGGACCGGATGGAAAATTTGACGTTGAAGTTTTTGATTCTGCTGACGACTATGTCAAATTAATGAAGTAAGTATTTCCATCTTTGTAGTTGAAAGAATGGTTTGCGTTCTCAGTGATCTAAAATATTTTTCTCGTCTCTTCAGGACAATCTTCGACTTTGAATACATCAAGAAACTGCTTTCGTCTCCAAAATTTACATTCTGGTATGTAGTTTCCCAATGTCCCTAAACCTTTCCTTTTGAGTTTGTTTGCCTGTGTATGCTCATGTCTCGAATGTTTTTTAATTTCCAACTGTTCCATGAAGCTATGATGCATTGCATGGAGTTGCTGGAGCCTATGCACACCGTATCTTTGTTGAAGAACTCGGCGCACAAGAAAGTTCGTTGTTGAACTGCGTACCCAAGGTATCGTTTTTGTCTTATCAGGAAATATTTCCCCTTAAAAAGTTAAAATGATGATAAAGTAAACCTTGAATGGTCATTTATCACAAAAACAACAATGTACAGAAAGACTTTGGAGGAGGTCATCCAGATCCCAATCTTACCTACGCTAAGGAGCTCGTGGCACGCATGGGATTGAGTAAAACTGATGCTGGAGTTGAGCCTCCAGAGTTTGGTGCCGCTGCTGATGGTGATGCAGACCGTAACATGATCCTTGGTAAAAGGTAGCCTACTCTAATGCTCTTTAAAGTGAGCACAGAGATTTGAAGCGCAAGTATACCACTCTCACCTATAACCACATATATCTCTTCTTCTTAGGTTTTTCGTAACTCCTTCGGATTCAGTTGCCATAATTGCTGCAAATGCTGTTGCGGCCATACCATACTTCAGCTCTGGTTTGAAAGGTGTTGCAAGGTATGCATCCGTATTCTTTCTTTATTTGTTTCCGGTCATTAATTGAAAAAGCTTGCTCTCTCTGGTTTCATAAAGTTGACATTTATGTTATTGTAGGAGCATGCCGACCTCTGCTGCGCTTGATGTCGTTGCCAAAAACTTGAATTTGAAGTTCTTTGAGGTACATGTTACTGTTGCAGCTCCTCTCTAGCTTCCCAAGAGGTGTATTTCTGAAAATTTCTCTTAATTCTATTCCAGGTTCCAACAGGATGGAAATTTTTTGGCAATCTTATGGATGCTGGGATGTGCTCTGTATGCGGAGAAGAAAGCTTTGGAACCGGTTAGCTTCTGATCGTCACATGTGTTGAAACTTGAAACATTAACAACTTTACACACCTCACTAAGAAGCTATTCCACAGGTTCGGATCATATCCGTGAGAAAGACGGAATCTGGGCAGTTCTTGCTTGGTTGTCTATACTGGCTCACAAGAACAAGGAAACCCTTGACGGGAATGCAAAACTTGTGACGGTTGAAGACATCGTTCGCCAGCACTGGGCTACTTATGGCCGTCACTATTACACTCGATACGACTATGAGGTAAAGCTGTTATAAGTTCCGTCACTTGGATTCATACAATATGCGGAGTAGACAATACGGCTTACTAATTTCTAAAGTTCTCTTCCAAAGAACGTAGACGCAGCTGCAGCTAAAGAACTCATGGGGCTCTTGGTTAAGCTGCAATCTTCACTTCCTGAAGTCAACAAGTACTTCTTTCTTCACTTACTTTTGAAATATATTTACTTCAAATGACTTTCATACTCACTCAAGACGAGTTTCTTGGATAATTGTTTCAGGATGGTGAAGGGAATGCATCCGGAAGTGGCGAATGTAGCGAGCGCGGATGAATTCGAATACAAAGATCCAGTAGATGGCTCTGTTTCGAAGCACCAAGGGATCCGATACTTGTTCGAGGATGGATCACGGCTTGTAAGTTTGATCTCTCTTAAAACTTTTTGAAATTTGTCGAGAGGTCGTGAATTATAAAAACCAATGAAATGTTGTTTTGTTGCTCTTGTCCGAAGGTGTTCCGTCTGTCGGGAACTGGCTCAGAAGGAGCAACAATCAGGCTCTACATTGAACAGTACGAGAAGGACGCTTCTAAGACCGGCAGAGATTCTCAGGATGCTCTCGCTCCTCTGGTCAGTTTTCAGATATCTTAATTATATTAATAGTTATTCATTTGATCTTTGTCATGTTTATTAACACCAGTTGTTTGATGTCTTGGTTTTTACAGGTTGATGTTGCTTTAAAGCTTTCGAAGATGCAAGACTTCACTGGTCGATCAGCTCCAACCGTCATTACATAGGACAGCTTGCCGATGATGCTGTCTCCTCCTATACTACTCTTATTCCAAATTCAGTTTTTTTTTTTTTTTCTATTTTATTGTTAATCACTCGAATGATCTGTTATCTTACTCAATTAAACTTCTAAACATCTATCTTAATGGAAAATATATATTGCTGGCAATTGAATTTTTTAGTTTTGTACGAGTTCTCAAGAAGAATAAAAAAAAGAGAGAATATCAGAGCATGTGTAGCAGATGGACACTTGGCATGAGCTAAAACGATCCAACAATAACTAGTACCTATAATACTGGCTGGATCCAAGAGATTGTTGTGATGGCAAGACAGAAGACCTATTTCTCAATGTCTCGTGAACTTTTAACATTTTTAAATGAGCCTATGAAAAGAATTATGAAACTATACCTTAAAAGATTATATCTCTTATCAGATTTAAATCTAAATTGTTCCTAATTTCATTATTATTTCGTTATTTTTACATGATCAAATGTATCATAACTACCATGATTAGTACATGTGTTTAATAATTACAAACACATGATCACCGTTGTAATATATTTTTAATTTAGACGCTACATTATGTTGCTCTACGACACAATATATTTTGCTGATTACATGATTACAAAACTATCTATTAATGTGATTTGTTTTGTAAGTAAGACAAATGAACGAGATTAATCAATTAAACAAGAGTGGTAGCGTCCGAGACATGTGTTAGTTTGTATATTGTTTAGACGAAAAAGATGGTTCACGGGTTCTAGCTTATTAGGTTTTCATTACCATCCAAACACTCCTCCCAGTTTAGGCATTCTTCCTTTGTACTTTTTACATATCTTTTGTCTTTTACTAGCCTTTTGTCTCAACAATGACTAATGATTTAGCTAACCATCAATTTTCTTATATACATTTGGGTACTTCTCTTGCTTCAATATTCAAAGTATAGGTTAACTAGTGGAAAATCTGCATTTGATAACACATACATTTAGAAATGATTTTAGTGTAACTTTCGGTGAAATTAGAACTGTACGTAAGGAAAGTCCTCAAAAGAAAAACTTAGGAAATATAAACAGGTATAACATTTTGTTGGATAAAAAATCTTATAATTTGTAGAGTTGGCACTATATTCGTTTTATGGAGTTGACTCGTAATCTTAGTCTTAGACGTCAAGTAGTAGTTGTTGCATACGTTGAATGTAGTTTAAACTTTAAAGTATTGGACTTTCGCGTCCCAAAATTGTTCTATTTTAAACAACATATTAAATTATTCTTAAAATTATATAATAGATTTCAGAAAATAAAAAGGTAGAACGGAAATTGAGTGTGGAGCTGGTATAAGACGAATAATTCAGAATTACAAAGTATGGGGTCATATGAAAAACCATGTCCTAACTTTCCCAACTATTTATTGGGTTGATCTATGTATGCAAAACTCAGACTAAGCAAACTTAACACTTGTTGTGGGATATACGACTATTGTAAATTGCATATCATAGTAATGTAAATAGTAAAATGTGATAAGTTGTAACATGTGAGAAAATCTATTTGAGTTGGCTCTTTTTGTCCGTATTAGTTAATACTTGTACAAAGCATATGATCACAATAGACAATACCACATATAAATATAGTGTATGATTGGTTTGTACCTCTCTCGCTTATCCCATCTTCAAATTATTTTTGATAGTGATAGCGCGTCAACCGAAATATATGGTATCTTGATGTTTCTATATGTATGACGATTCATTTGGGCTCGTGATTGAATATGCTTTTTACCATTCATCATAGAATTATCTAAACTTCTAGTTCTAGTAGTTTCTAAAGAAAATTCTACATTTGGATCATTTCTTACTAATATAAGTTTGAAACCGAGTATTTGTTAATTGTTATCATATATGAGAATGAAAAGAGAACTTTGAAACTTAAATTTTAGAGAAAATTGCCAAAATACTCCGAAAAAAAATCTCTCTCGTCCCGTTACTCTTTCACGTTTGGACTTTGTCCCATTACACTTTTTTTTGACAATTTTTCCATTTTTGACCTTCAAATTAATCAATTAATGTATTCAATGATATATTATTCATTGAAAAATAAAGGGAAATAAATATTAAACAAAAATTATAAAAAAACAAAACCATTAAACAAAGAAGACGACATTGGCCATCCTCTCATCCTCTCACGACGATTTCTCTCATCCTCTCACGACGGTGTCTCATCCTCTCACGACGGTGGCCAGAATCAAAATCCGAATTCCTCCTTCCACCTGTCTTCATCCGTTCTGCTCCTTCGCTTTGTCTTCACCGCTGGCCAGAGTCGAAATCGCCTTCTCGGTGTTCGTCTCCTTAATCTGTGAGGAAGTCCGCCATTCTCCACCTTCGTGCTCGTTTTCTCCTCCGCTTCTTCGTTGTCAGGTATAGGTCAATGATGATTCCTTGATTACTTGACTTTTCCATAAGAAATTTAGGAGTTACGGTTTGCAATTGAAGAATATGGGACATGCAATTGGGGAAAATTGATTTGGGGTTTCGAAAATTGAATTGGGTTTGCTAGATTTGTTGTTGGACATTCTTGTATTGACTTTGTGTAAGAGTGGATCCAACCAAAGAGTATGGCGATGAAGATGGAGACAATTGGACTCTTTACTCTTTCTTTCAGTGGATTGAAAATATTGTGTTTGAATGTATGTTTAGGTTGGTAGTTTTACAAGATTTTTGGTTTCTTGCCATTCTTATAAATTATATAATGTTGGGTGTTTGGCGTATCTACTTTTCGATGAGCCATCGAAAGATGACGACAAATGGATCTAAATTCGTCGTCATCTCTATTGGTTGATGATGGAATTGGTTTTACCTTTTTGGATGCTTGATGCTGGAATGAATGCTCTTTGTTCATTCTTTGTTCAGACCGGTTGTGATCTTTTCTATCTTTTCTTCTTGAATTTTGTTTCTTTGATTGTTGGAATAGTCTTTGTATGGTAGATTGATTAACTTTTGATTGTTGGAATAGTCTTTGTTTCTTTGATTGTTGGAATAGTTCAGACCTGAGATGTGGATTTGTTGTATGTTCTTCCCTCTCTATTGCCTGGACGGCTTGTGATGTGAAATATTAGGTGGTGCCTTAATTCCTTAGAATTTGCTTTGATTGAATTAATACATCTTGATGTTCACTCGCTCTCCCTGATTATGGTTTTCTTGATAACATTATTGGAATCTTCACACGAGAATCACTGATAGCTTGTGGTCTCTCTGTTTTTGGAATGAGGCAGATGTTTGTCTGGTTTATCGTCTTAAGTCTTCAAATGCGTGATGTATGGTGACAAAAATGTGATATGTTGTTCTGGTTTTAATTATATTCTCTGCTAGTAGCGATGATTGAGAATCTCTTTTCTTGCTGAATCGTTTTGATTACAATCAAAGTATTTTAATATTTGTTGTTCTTTTGTTTATCTCTTGTTTGTTGCTTTTGTTTGTTTACGATATTGATTCTTCATTTTCTGTTTTCCAACTTTTTTCTTATCATTTTCGTATTGAATTCGTAGCTTTTGTTTTCTTAGTTGCAGGTATGGATTCAGACTTGCCCAAGAGATTATTTGAGGAAGGAGCCGAACCACTAGGTGATAAGATAAACAAGTGCGCAAGAATGTCGATATTGAAGGTTCTGGCTAATAATATCGCATCAGAGTACGCCGAAGTGAAGAGAGACCCGTTGTTTGCTAACATCATGGCCATCCACGAAAACCGGCTGCATTTTTCAGCAAAAATGGTGCATAGTTTCTTGACCAGGCAGCTTGTTACAGCAAAAAAGCATGAGCTCTGGTTCGTCTTTGCAAGGAGGCCGTTGCGATTTTCCTTGCAAGAATTTCATGCTGTTACGGGTCTGAAGTGCATAGATGATGGCAACTCCGACCTCAATAATTGGGTCGACGATGGCGGTTTCTGGAGTCGGTTGTTAAAGAGTCGTGGTAAGATTAGCCTCGAGATGATAAGGAAAAAACATATCAAAGAGGCCAACAAGTGGACACGTTTGGACAGGCTGCGATTGGTGTATTTTTGTGTTGCTGGTCTGTTGATGGCAGTAGATGAGAAGACTTGGGTTTCTCATGACTACATCAAACTCATCATGGATTTTGATAAGCTACGAGCTTATCCATGGGGTCTACGCTGCTTTGATCATCTAGTGAAAGGCGTCATCAAAGCAAGAAGCGAGTTGAGTAATCCTATAAGCTATGTCTTGGAAGGATTTGCATATGCTCTCCAGATTTGGATCATGGAAGCTATTCCAGACTGTGGCATTTTGTTGGGGAAGAAGCTCAATGCGGCCGACCACATCTTCCCTAGATGTGCAAATTGGTCAGGGGCTGCAAGGGCGGGATTTGTGGAGATAATTAACTTGGAGAATGCAGTTCTAAAAACGGTGAGTACTACTCTCTCTTGTTTTGTCTGATTTCTCTTGTTTGTCATTATCTATTTCCAACTTCCGTATGTACTTCAACTCATCTTTTACACTCGCTTGTAGGGACTTGTATACTGTTACATCTCGTCAGCCGGGAATATGGATGTCATTGACTCTGCGGAATTCACATGGAATGACGAAATGAGAGATGAAAGGGTTGATATGATGAAAGAGTTAATCGGCAGCAATTACGACTGGAGTTGTCATAAATGGCAATTTGAAGAACCGGTGGAAACAATGCCTGCTCCGGTTCCTGCTGCAGAGACAGAGTCCGAGGTTGTCCATAAAGAGGGCGTTGAAAGTGGTGAGGACTTCAGAACGCCTTGCGGGGAAGCCACATCATCTGCTGGCTCGAGGACAGGAAAGAGGAAGGTGATTGACAAAGGCGCTGAGTCACGCAAGAAGCAATTGTTGTTTCAGCGATCAGTTGCAAATGCCGAACATGGGAGTGAGAATTTTATGCGTAGTTTGTTTGATGATTATCAGAAGAAAATGGCAAAGCAGAATGACGACAAGTATGACAAGATGGCTAGTGAGTTTTCGCAGCTTAAGAGTGATGTTTCAGAGCTAAAGGATATGCTCAAAGAAGCATTATCTCGCGGAAACAGTGGAGAGCCGTCGTCAAGGTCGAAACCGGTGTCTCCGATCAGGTCACATGAAAGACGAAAGGTAAACCCCAAAAACAACCCTAACACTTGACCACATTCTCTGCCGTGTACTGTTACTTGTGACCTTGGAACATTGATGTCTAGGCCTTTGTGTATTATGTTAGCTTGCAAGTTTGTCAGATAAAACTCTAGGTACTCTATATGTAATGAATTTTCGTTTGTCCTAATGCTTGTTGTAATAACTTTTTGTTGTAAACAATCATCAGAATTTAAATATGTTTCCATGTTTAAGAAGTGAACTGATGAGCATTTCTCATTAACAACAGGGACACTTTGATGTGTCATTAGACAAACTGGTTGACATTGATTTAACCCAAAGCTCAGAGATCAATATTGGTGAAAATACACAAAGCTATCTCGACAGAAAGCGAGGCCACCTCTCACAAGCCTCCTTCGTTCCTGGATTTGATCCATCGCAGCAGTCGAAGGACAAGTTTAAGAAATCACAGCAGTCAAAAGACAAGTCGAAGAAAAAAGGGAAGGTATACAAACACATAAACTCCACCTTTTTCAACATCGATGTTGCTTGCATTTGGATATTTTTTCGGGTGTAGTTTTTTGTTTTGTTTTTTTTTAAAGTGAATCTTTGCTTTCTCAGGCCGTAAACATGGAAGTAGAGACTGCGAATAAGGAGAAGAAATTCGAGGAAGACACCTCTAAGAGTCAAGGAAAGGTAAATTCGATGTTGCTTCTCTAAGTTGTCTCTTTTTTGTGTACTCTAAAAAAGTGAAACAATGTCAATCTTTTTTCTCAGGCCGTAAACACGGAAGCAGAGACTACAAATATCAAAATGGAGGACGTGGAAGACGGATCCGATACAGAAGAACACCTCCTGAGAATGCTTGCCGCGATCACAAAACCACCACGTCGACCCGTTTATGCTTCTGATGAAGAGAGGGACAATGAAGACCCGTTGGGTTGTGCTGAACCAGTAAGTGAACTACATCCAGTGACTATCAGCTTAACCGACAAGTCCCCAAACAAGTGTACGGGTATTATGGTTTCTAAACCATATTCACAAGATCCCGATGCATGTTTGGTTTTTGTCTCTGACGAGCAGTTCGAGGAAATACAACAGTGGTCGTTCATGCGCGAGTGAGTCACAAATCTTTTACCAATTTTCGTTTACTCGCTTTGATGTTGGTTCTTAGTTTTAACTTGGACATGTACAGGCACTTACCGGTTGACCCGAGCCCATTTTCTCACATCAGCTTTGAGGAGATATTTTCCAACATCTGGTCTATTTTTGCAGACATCAGCCATCATCCTCTGAAAATCAGCAACTCTGTATGCTTTTGAAGCCTTTGCAATCAAACCAGCCAAACCTTTTCCATGGAGATATGAGATGACATTGTTCAACAAGTGGTGAATGTAGATTCCATGACTAGCTCGTTGGTAAACTATAGGAAGTACTCTACCAATGGACAAATTTCTGTCTGAGATAAAAGCTAAATTGTAATCATCCTCAATAACAACATGTAGCTGCCTCAAAAACCATTCCCAAGAGAGATCATTCTCCGAATCAACCACACCAAAAGCTAGTGGATACAAATTAGAGTTACCATCTAAAGCTGTAGCAACTAGTAGGGTTCCTTTGTATTTATTCTTCAAGAACGTACCATCAATAACGATGACCCGACGCATCGCTTTGTAGAACCCTCTTATTGATTGACCAAAAGAGATGAACATGTATCTGAAACTACCATCAGGATCAGTTTTATAAGCAGTATGCGTACCCGGATTAGCTTCTTTTAGCATGTGCAAGTACTTTGGTATTTTACCATAACTCTCCTCAGGTATACCTCTCACATAATTGACAGCATATTCACGTGCTTCCCATGCTAGATCGTAAGAAATCTGGCATCCATGCTCTGTTCGCATCAGCTGTATGATATCATTTGGTTTAGGTCCTTCTTTGACACCTTCGTACTTCTGCATAATCAGATTGCCAATTGTTTTCGCCGAGGCTGTCCTACCGGTTTTGGTTTTACTTGAAGGAGCACAAGTATGTTCACCCACATACTTATTGATGACAAATAACGTCGTACCCTTTAGATTCTCTGCTCGAACCCGCCAATTGCATGTTTTGTCCGCACAACGAACTGTCCACAACCTAGTATCTGATTTCAGCACCTTGTAGTCGAAATTGTGCTTCATGGCAAGGATTTCGAAAGTGGACTTCAACTGATTCTTGCATCTGAATTGTTGCTTAATCTTCACAGCTTCCACCAAAGCGAAACGAAATTGATTAGCATACTCGATTTCCTTTAAGGACAACACTTCCTCATCATCATCGATTTTCCTTTTCTCCCGTTTCATCTCATCTTTCTCAAGGAAAAAACCATCGGTTGGAGTTACACCACCATTATCACCATTATCATCATTGTTGACTCCATTGTTTCCATTGGGATCCTTAAGTGTCACACACAAATGTTTTGACTCTTGCTTCCGTATGTACCCAACAAAATTTTGCACTTGACGATCGTTCGAAATCACAACCCGTGGAGATATAGCGTTATTGATCAAACCGCGTGGCAAATAGCTAAACTCGACATCGATCCCGCTCTCGATTGAGAAGTCCTCAAAAACAATCGTTTTTAGCTCCTCAAAACTGGTATTAGATTCCAAACCAAGTAGTCTTCCTCCTTTATCCTCATCAGCAACAAATATCCACCCATTGATTGCACACCTTTTCCATGAACCACAAGCTACATAGATATGCATCATATTACTTTAGAAGAAGAGAAAGAGAGAAGAGAAAGAGAGAGAGGATTGAAGAAGAGGAGATATGTCGTCGAAGAGGAAATATGTCGTCGAAACCATAGATTGGGATAGTTAGCGAAAAAAAAGGAAAGAAAGATTTGAAAAATATTCAGTTGTATATTTTCTCGAATTTGGTAGAAGATGAATTCTACGCAAGGTAGATGACACTTATTTTAGTAGAACATCTGATAAAAACACGAATACTACGGATTGTAGAAAACTTGTTTTAAGTAGAACACTAATTCTGCGGGTTGTAGAATGAACAATAGTACGTAGGACACGAAAACTACGGTAGGTAGATGTTAGTGTTTAGCGTAGAACTTGAAATCTACTATTAGCAGAAGATAGTGTATTCTGTAGAATATATTGGGAGCAAATTCTACCAAATGGTAGAGCCTATAGTATTTGGTAGATATCGAATTCTGGTTTTCGTAGAAGTATGAGATAGCTGTAGATTCTGAATTCTACAGCCGTTAGACTTCCGAGTAACTGGTAGAACACGTATTCTACTTTGAGTTTAGAGATTGGTAGAACCAAACTTCAAATAATTTTCTGAACATGAAAAACAATTTTAAAAATATTCAAACTTTTTAAACACTCTTTAGATCATTTTTATGAATTTTAGAAATTTTGTTCACTTGTAAAAGAGTTCAGTATAAGTTTTAAATTATATTAAAGGGTAATTTTGGCAAAAAATGACCAAAGTCAAAAAAAGAGTAAAAGGACAGGAGGAGCTTTTTTTTGGAGTACTTTCACAATTCTCCCTAAATTTTATTATCTTTTCTCAATAAATTACAAGTTGATTTACAATGGATTTATATAGGGGAACTCATAATACTCTAGAACTTAGGGCTTCCTTATCACAATCATGAATTCAGGGAAAACAGGTTAACCATAATTAAATTTATTGAGGAGCTCAAATATGTTGTGAGTTTGTAGCATCTTTTTCTTTGCGCCAATCTCTTTTCTGATGAGTCATTTTTGTCTTATTGTGTTGATGATGTTGGGTTACTCTCAATATAAACTACAAGGTATTGAGAGTTATATTGGGCCGTGGATGTATATAAACCTTAATAGCATATTCCCTTATTGATAGATCCTAGATCTTGTATCATAAATCTAGAATATTCTCTTAGGTTGTATATAAACCTTGTATTGATTATCAATAAGACACAAGATTATTTCCTCTCTTTTATTGCGTTTGACATGGTATCAGAGCAGGAACCCTAAAAAAAAAAAAAAAAAAAAAAAAAAAAAAAAAAAAGAGGAGGAAGAAGAAGAAGAAACAAGGAACGATGTCTGGCGAACAAGGAGCGGTGGTTGTGCGTGCAGGTGCTGGTGACGATGTAACTCTCTCACCGATGTACCTTCATGCTTCCGATGGTCCAGGGAATCTCATTACGACGGTTCAATTGAAAGGTGAAAACTATGAAGATTGGTCCAAGCATGTGCGGAATGCCTTGCGGACTAAACGGAAACTTGGTTTCATTGATGGAACGATCACGAAACCAACGACGGCAAAGGAGGTTGAACAGTGGGAGGTGGTCAATTCGATGCTGGTTGCTTGGATAATGAACACCATAGAGCCCACTTTGAAGTCTTCGGTTTCCATGGTTGAGGAAGCCAAGGTGTTATGGGATGATTTGAAGTTACAATTCTCGGCTGGGAACGGGCCGAGAGTTAGTGAGCTCCGAGCTGATTTGGCGAACTGCAGGCAGAACGGAGACACGGTGATGGTGTACTTTGGAAAACTTAAAAAGATGTGGGATGAGCTGGCTGTGTATAAGCCAATTCGATCATGTAAGTGTGGAGAGATGGCGGTGATGTTGGAAGCCGATCGAGATGAAGAACGTACCAATATGTTTCTTAATGGTTTGGATGCCAAGTTTGGTACCGTACGATCCACACTTAACAGTCTTGAGCCACTTCCGAAGCTTTCACAAGTTTATCAACGGATAGTGAGAGAAGAGAGGCAACTCAACGTGACACGGAGCAGAGATGACAAGGTCGAGGCTGTTGGATTTGCTGTTTCCGCAGGAACTCGCACTTCCACGCCTCACTATCAAGAGCGTGAGAAGGATGTTACTTGCACTCATTGTGGCAAGTATGGGCATGCTATGGTTGATTGTTTCCAGATTAAGGGATATCCGGACTGGTGGGGTGAGCGAGGAAGAAACATGGCTGGCCGAGGCGGACGTGGAATACGATTTGGTCGTGGTGGTGGAGCAGCTGGAGCTGGTCGTGGTCGCGGCGCAACCTCCAGTGGTCGTGCCAATGTCGTCCAAGTTGAACCAGTTCCTACGGCTGCAGCAAACTTTACTCAGAAAACAGAGTTTGATCGAAACTCTTTACCAAATTTGACGGATGAGCAATGGACTTCGGTGGTGAAGTTGCTTAATACAAAGCAAAATGCTTCGGTTGACACATTGACTGGTAAGAAAGACGATGTTGAATTCATTATTGACACAGGAGCGTCTCATCACATGACATGGAAGATTAATCTTTTACAAAATGTGGTTGATATAAATCCCTGTTCTATCGGACTACCGGATGGAGATAAAACATGGGCGATTAAACAAGGGGATCTCCACTTAGGAGGAGATTTATGGCTGCGTGGAGTTTTATATTGTCCTGATCTGAAATGTTCATTGATCTCTGTTGCTAAATTACTCAAGATTACTAAAGGATCGGTTACATTTACTGAGGATCTTTGTGTTTTACAGGACCGTACTATGAAGACGCTGATTGGAGCGGGTGAAGAGTGCAACGGGGTCTATGTGTTTCGCGGTGTCATCGGAGCGAGGGCTCATCATGTCACAGCGAAGAATTCAGGGGCACGAGATTTATGGCATCGTCGTTTGGGTCATCCGTCCAGTAGGGTTTTATCTTATTTGTCGAGTTACGTTGACGTTGGGAAACAGGCAGACATGGCAATCGTTTGTGATACTTGTTTTCGAGCTAAACATACTCGAGATTGTTTTCAAGAAAGTTATAATAAAGCTACTGAATTATTTGGTTTAATTCATTGTGATATTTGGGGGCCTTACCATACGGTTTCTTCTACTGGAGCATCTTACTTTCTTACCATTGTTGATGATTTTTCTCGCGCTGTTTGGATCTATCTTTTGCGAGATAAGAGAGAAGTTGCTGGTACAATTGAAAAGTTTTGTGCAATGGTGGATCGACAGTTTGATAAGAAAGTACGCATCCTACGGAGTGATAATGGGTTGGAGTTTATGTGTTTGAAGAGTTTTTTTGAGAAGGAAGGAATGTTACATCAGACCTCTTGCGTCTATACGCCTCAGCAAAATGGTAGAGTGGAGCGCAAGCATCGACATATTTTGAATGTGTCTCGATCGCTTATGTTTCAAGCTCATCTACCAATACAGTTTTGGGGAGAATGTGTTCTTGCTGCGGCACATTTGATCAACCGTACACCGTCGACGTTACTAAATGGGAAGACGCCGTATGAGTTACTTTATAATGAGCCTCCACCATTTAGTCGGTTGAAGGTGTTTGGGTGTTTATGTTATGCTCACAAAGTCTCAAGGGACAAAGATAAATTTGGAGAAAGAAGCCGCCGGTGTGTGTTTGTTGGCTATCCGAATGGACAGAAAGGATGGAGGGTGTTTGATTTAGAGACTGAAGAATACTTTGTTTCTCGTGATGTGATCTTTCACGAGAATGAGTTTCCGTTTTCTTCTCCATCCAAGACAACGGAGACTCCTCCCATTGTTTCCACACCGGAGACTTGGGAGGATGATTTTGAGCAACATGGTCAACTTGTCACACTTCCCATCGAGGGAAACGATTCTCATGGTGAGGACGTAAGGGGGAGTTCAGAGGAGTCTAATGAAGTAAGAGACGATAATGGAGTCAGGGGGAGTGTTGGTGGAATTGCTGAGAGGGGGGGCATAGACGATGAGATTGTTGTCGACAATCAAAAAGAGCCAGATATGGGACGAGGGAAACGACAACGGTCTCTGCCTTCTAAGCTGAATGATTATGTACTCTATGCCACTCGCTGCACAATAGACCCCACGCCTCGCACTCTACCCTCAGCGTCTCCTCCACAAGGTACGGTCCCTTACCCGATTTCGAACTATGTTACATGTGATCGTTTTTCGGAGAAACACAGAGCTTTTCTTGCAGCAATAGACTCCCACTATATACCGAATACCTATGCTGAAGCATTCAAGTGCAAAGAGTGGCGAGATGCAATGGGACGAGAGATCAAATCTCTAGAGGATGCGGGTACTTGGGTCTTAATGGAACTTCCAGAGGGTAAGCAAGCAATTGCTTCTCGATGGATATATACCAACAAATATTTTGCAAATGGAATCCTGGAGAGACATAAGGCACGGTTGGTGATAAGAGGTGATAAACAGGTTGAGGGAAGAGACTATGAAGAAACATTTGCGCCAGTCGCAAAGATGACCACTGTTCGTATGTTTCTCAAGGTTGCTGCAGTTAAGAAATGGGAAGTGCATCAAATGGATGTACATAATGCTTTTTTACATGGCGAATTGGAAGAGGAATTTTACATGAAACTCCCATTGGGTTTTCACTCTGAGAAGAAAAATGTTGTATGTCGTCTACGCAAAGCTTTATATGGGCTACGCCAAGCTCCACGGTGTTGGTTTGCCAAGCTCGCGGCTGCGTTACGTGGGTATGGTTTTTCCCAAGAATATGAAGATTATTCTTTATTTGCTCTAACTCGTGGTGCTGTGCGGTTGTATGTTCTGGTTTATGTTGATGATTTACTTATCGGTGGCAATGATCCGGCAACTATCAAACGGTTTAAGGGATATTTGGGTGAATGTTTTCACATGAAGGATTTGGGTCTTGCCAAATATTTTCTTGGTATTGAGGTGGCCAGCTCGCCTGAAGGAATGTACCTATCTCAGAGAAAATATGTGCTTGATATTATTGAAGAATGTGGCTTGCTTGCTGGAAAGCCGGTGGATACGCCAATCACCGAGAACAATCATCTTCAAGATGACGATGATAGCCCTTTGACAGATAGGGGGCGATATCAACGACTAGTGGGTCGTCTTGTTTATCTCACAATTACGAGACCAGAGTTGTCTTATGTTGTTCATGTTTTGGCTCAGTTCTTGCCTCAGCCGAAGGCAAAGCATTGGGATGCAGCTATACGCGTGGTTCGTTATTTGAAAGGCAGTCCAGGGAAAGGGATCCTGTTATCGGCAAACAGTGATCTTCGTATTTCTGCCTACTGTGATGCAGATTTTTCTGCATGTCCTCTTACTAGGAAGTCGCTGAGTGGCTTCGTTGTTCTCCTTGGCAATTCTCCTATTGCTTGGAAAACAAAGAAGCAACAGACGGTGTCTCTATCTTCTGCTGAAGCGGAATATCGCGCCATGGGGTTTACGGTGAAGGAGTTGAAGTGGAATCGTGCGCTACTCGCTTGTTTTGGTGTTCAGCATGAAGATCCGATTGTCTTATTTTGTGATAGTCAAGCTGCACTTCACATTGCTGCCAATCCGGTCTTTCATGAACGTACTAAGCACCTCGAGCGTGACTGTCATTTCGTTCGCAATGAGATTGTTGCAGGAGTTTTGGCCACAGCTAAAGTACATACATCGGAACAACTTGCTGATGTTCTTACCAAGGCTCTTGGTGGTCCACAATTTGCTTATCTAACTTGCAAGTTGGGCATTCTCGATCTACATGCGCCAACTTGAGGGGGAGTATTGGGCCGTGGATGTATATAAACCTTAATAGCATATTCCCTTATTGATAGATCCTAGATCTTGTATCATAAATCTAGAATATTCTCTTAGGTTGTATATAAACCTTGTATTGATTATCAATAAGACACAAGATTATTTCCTCTGCGTTTGACAAGTTACAGCGCATGCATGCATTGTCAATTATGCATCGAGCGGCTTCTTCATCACTAATTAAATCAAGAATCCTACTTATAGACGCGAAACATATCGTTTAATTAATTATTTACCACGTTCTCTTAACGTTCTTATACTAAACAACTTAAGTAAACAATAATTTCGATACAACAATATATTAACAACTGAGGAAAACTCACATATGTAGTATATTAGTATTACAGCTAACAACGAAAGATACTGTTTATTTATTAATACATATTTATGTATATACGTATTCATTTTGTTTTCAAGAGAAAGAAAGACTTGATATTGATGAATGATATTTGATCAAGGCATTGCCTTGTCGGCGTAGCGGTTAACTAAAGCAAGCGCATTACTTGTCAGCTTCTTAACGTCATCGACTCGTGAACATACGTCTTCTTTGATGGAGTTATCTTCGTGGAAATCGTCGAACCCGTCCGTGCAAGTATACTCGTAAGTGAGAGCTGCGCTGAGCCAAGTCTTGACATTACTCATTTGGAACCTAAACGACTGGACAGAGCCCATGGAGTCAACCTCCTTCATCTGTTTCATCGAGCCTCTCATCTCGTCGACCGCATCCTTAAGATTCTCGAAACAGTCCTTGAGGACTGCGGCGGTTGTGTGGTGAGGTCCACTACCACTACCGTGGTCAACGTAGTCGCCGTAAGCGTTTTGGAGGTAGGAGAGAAGGTGGTGAGTGTTGGAGAGAGTGAAGGAGATAGCTAACCGTGCGAGGCGGTTGGAGTCATTGTGGATGGAGTTGGCAAAAGAAGATAGAGTGGAGAAGCAGAGGTCGGGGTAAAGTGTGGCGTTGCAGCTCGTGCGGATGAAATCAGAGCCGTCGGAGTCAGGTGCTGGGAGTGGGGAATCAACGGTGAGGATTGATGGGAGAAGGGAAGAGAAGAGAAGAAGAAGAAAATGTCTCATCATTGTTATATTTGTGTATGTGTCTTTGGAATTGGATTGATGACTCTTCCTAAGATAATTTATAGGGTTTTCTAAATTTCTTTATAACTTTACCTTGATGACTATACATGATACTAACGGAATCAAACTGCGAAGCAACATTAGTACAACATCCGGTAAGTTATTTTAAATAAACAGAAAAATTATTATAACAAACAAAGTAACAAAGTTACACCTTAAAGTTTTGACTGGTAAGCAATAATTACTTTACCGACAATCATAAATTATGAGGTGCTTTTAAAATATGATTAGCCCATTTGTATAACATTGTAGTCTACTCTAGTCTAACATGCACCATGGGCTTTATGTGCCCCATTTTCTATCAAACATATGGCTTTAGATCTGATTTGGCCCTTTCATGGCTGAGTTTTTAATAATTTTTAGTTCATCACAAATTAGGGAAACTTTTTAGACCCCGACGACGAAGAGGGAAAAGAAACTTCCAGAGAGTGATGGATCCAAAGCAAACCATGGATCGTTATATAGATAAAATTAAGGAGGCGTATTTGATGAAGGATTACAATACATGTATAGAACTGGCGTCTCAGATTAAGGTATCTTTCTTTGATTTGATTCGATTTCACTTAGGGTTTCTGTTTTATGGAAGTAATTTGAGGAAATCGATTGTTGATATGTCGCTGTGGGTTTCGAAATTTACGAGAATGTTTTTGAGATGTGTAGGTCAAGTTTCAAGTGCTGTGAAAATTTATACTTTGTAGATAGTTTCGAGTACTTTTACAGAGATTTTATATTTTCAGTTTGTTCTCTATATTATTATTGTACAAGTTTGTTGAGATAACTACTCTATGTGTATAAAAGATGTATCTCTTATCATTAATGTATACTAAATGCTATTTTGCTCCTTATTAGGCACTTGTGCATGAAGCAGAAGCACAAGCTAAAGAAAACAAGGCAAAGCTACAGATTTCTTATGTAAGTGGTTTTTAAATCATGTTTTTGATATTGTAGCATGTTTATAAGCGATGTATATATAGATATATCTCCTTAGAATTTAACTTATGAGATTTGCTTCTTATCAGGATCTTCAAAACCTATCTCAAGTAGTCAAAGACGAGAAGGTTCCTGTGCACGTTTTGGTTCAGAAACTAGTCATAACAGATGAATAGATGCGATTTGCTCCGGTATCAGATTGTTCAATACGCAGGTCAAGTAGACGAAGAAGACGACGAACATGTTATTAATTTGCATGGTTTTTTAAAAAAGATTTTCCCACCGTTAACTCTAATCGTCTCTTTAATCTTTGACATATTCTCGTTTCTTTCTTCTGTGAATTCTTTCTCGTTGGATTGATATTTTTTTTAGTAGTATATATATATATATATATAACTAAGTTTTATTATTTCGAAATTGATTTGATTTAAACATGTGGTGATGTAATGGTTTACACTTGGAGAAATTGTCATGTTGGTTTAGGCTGATTGATTCCTCTCAAGCGTGAAATTACTAGATTTGGCTATATGGATATGGAACTTTGCTTTCAGCCCATTTGAATATTCAAAGAGAGGGTCTAACCGTGGGCTACACCTCTCCCGGTGATTAGTTTGGATCCCCTTATATGCATGTGATTTACCTGAGTTATTAAAAAAAAAAAAAATTGTTTTCAAAAAATTAGCTCACATATTTATATGGCCTTCTTTTAATATAAGCTTATGAATGATTGTGGGCTTTGTAATATTGGGCCAGCTTGTTAAGTGGTAACCCATGAATAATTTGGATGGTAGTAAGGAACATGTGGTTGTTGAATAAGCGGGTCAAGTGGAATGTGTCATGCGTCCTTCCCAAAATGGGACAGAAAGAATCAAAATCTTGATCTATTATGCATGTTTATTCTGATAACGTATTCTAAATATGTTAACCACACACCAAATCTACGAACAACGTAATTTTTGTTAGAAAAAAGGACAAATAAATATCTCAAAACTATGATACGTAACAATCTGTTACGCCACTCGCTATATTATTAATTGTACAGCTTACCATTCTACTTAGTCGACGAGAGACTAAAAATAAGCACTAACTAACTACTCTTTAGCTGACAAGACGATAAATGATATTGTATTGGGTGGAATGAGCACATTCCTATTATGGCTCTTCCCTCATTAAAGATCAGCCTATCAAGATCAAGGCCCGCTTCATCACTGACTTAAAGAGAAAATGAAACTTCTAAAAGATAAGGAAGCTTCTAAGAAATAAGGAAGAATCCCGAGAATAAAGGAAAAATATGAAGATATAGAGGAACTTTTCCTAATCGCCAAAGGAGAAGGAGGTCAAAGGAACTGACCTCCACTCTGCATATAAAGAAGAGCACGCCATTGAAGACGCATTATTCACAATCATCTAAGACTAGACCACTTTCTTGTAAGAGAACTACGAATGGTTTGATCCCAATATGGGTACGTAGGCAGCCTTTCTAAGGTGCAGCTATAACAATAATAAAAACCCTATTTCGTTCATCTTTTGAAGACCTAATTTAATGTCGTCGCCGAGCTCCACATTGAGAATCTCTGAACTCTAAACCTAATTTTCATAATTAGGTTGTGTGTTATATCGGATCATACATTTAAAGTAAAGAGGCGCTCCACTCAAAAGAACCAACCCGTAGAAAACATACACAAAGAAACCGGGTTTAGCCGAAATGAACAATGATATGGAAAGGCTAGGCACAATATCCATATCGTAAGAAGGTATTTTCTTTCTCCGCCCTTAACCTTAAGGGTCCCTCATGGTTCCGACTAGCTCCAACCCCAATGCTTGTTTTGACCGATCCACGAAACGTAACCTCAATGAAATGCTTTCTAATGAACTGAGTCTTTCATTCTTGCCAAGTATTTCTAAACATCCAAAAAAATTAGGCCGAAATTTTAATTAGTGCCTGATCTTTGTAAATCTTTATAAGTACTCCTCCAAACATCAATACAAGATGATTTGAAATATATCACGACTACTTTCACTGTCATGATTTTTTCCAACTATTGGCTTTGCTTGGTTTAGTATCGTCAATATTTAAATCCACTACTGTCCGCTTTAATTCACAATATTCTGTATTGATGTTGATTAATTCCAATCCTGTGATCTTCAACCTATTATCAATCATTTTGAATCCTTTGCTTTTGGCATGATCTTCTATGTTTACGCAATGATCTATCCATACACTATCAAAACACGTTCTAAAAAACTTCTCGGAGACTATATATATACTTTAGGGTGTAAAACAACAATGCTCCTAAAATATCCCATAAACTTGTTGAATCAGTTGGTCCAAACAAACATATATAGCGATTTACCTTATATCATTTTAGATCACTTTTGTATAGTTAACCCAAATGTTACGTTATCCACAAAAACGCTGCCACATAGATCACATTGATTGTCTACGATAATATGCCCTCGATGATGCTAATCAATCGACCAGTCGGCCTAAATTCGTGGCGGATTTAAAGACATCACCGTATCATGATATCCTTGTTACTTTTTCTGCTCACTCTTTTTCTTGGTCGTCCATTTTTTCTATGATTTTTTATTTGGTTATGAGAAAAGAAAATAATTTAGGTGAGAACAATAAAGAAAAAGAAGACTTCAAAAATTACGTGGGAAATACAGCGAGGAGGATCACATGCATCAGCTCTATACAACGATCGTTTTGGGTTAGTATATTAGTCAACCCCCGTAATTGTTCGTACCCGTTAATCATTGAGAATTTTATGAAAACATAAGCTTTTTTTAGGGTGCCGGGTTAATAACTTAATATACATTTTATCCGTTTTCAATATAAATATATAATATTTTCCCTATTTCAAAAAAAATAAAACCTTTGCAGTAACTTATAAAAACGTACAAAAATTTGAAATATTACTTCAATTTTACAGAGTTTTGCTTCCACCCCACAATAATTATAGATATCGTTTTCTTATTGTTTATTTTTCCTTAGAAACGGCGTCGGATAAAGGTTATGACTTCGTTTGTTTTTTAAAAGCAAACAGAATTTCATTGAAACAGCCCTCGCGTGATTAAGCGTACTATCCGGACATTTAAATTGGATACATATGATTCATTCATTAATATGTGCGGACATATGTCGCATTTCTTTTAATCTCTACTTATATGTTTTTCTTGTTTCATTCATGTCCTATTGATGATTCTAAATGTCAAGCTATCTCATTAATTATCACGACAATTAATTTTGAAGTAGTTGTTAATAATTGTATATTAGATAATGATATATTAGAAGTTTCATGTGCCATGCACGAGGCTATTTTAAAAATATGTATATATATTTCCATCCGAATTTTTAAAGGATTATATTTTCTAATTTAATTGGAGTTTTTTTAGGTAATTTTCTCATCGGTGAAAAAGATAACAAATCTAACACCAAATTCACAGTTAATTCATCTCATAATCGTGTAACATCTAATGCGGTAAATCATGTTTGTAACATATCATCTTTGTCAAAAAGAATGTTGGGAACATCATATTCTGAACCGAAATGTCCAAAACGCATATAAATGTCAATAGCTTCTACTATCAAGTATCAACTATCATGTGCTTATATGACTGATAATGTTCTTACTTTTCTTTACATTCTAGTTTTGTATACGAAAATATGAACTTAAAAACTCAAGATTGAATAAAAA
Source organism: Erythrophleum ivorense (assembly GCA_026724425.1). NCBI lineage: Eukaryota > Viridiplantae > Streptophyta > Magnoliopsida > Fabales > Fabaceae > Erythrophleum > Erythrophleum ivorense. The sequence goes on along the minus strand of JAIUCV010000077.1, from coordinate 1,798,298 downwards.
TGACTTACTTTATTAATTTAAGAGAACTCTCTCAAAAACTTAAGCTCTCAATCTCTTTCTCTAAATTTATAAAGAATGTTACAACTCGACATCTCTATATATAACAAAATATTAGTCTTAATCATAACAGAAAATATGTTTAGATAACTCCTAAACATATTTTTCTTTTTCTCTATAACCATAGTTATGGTTAGGATTAGGAAAACTTCATTTTTACTTAGAATTAGGAAAACTTTCTCAAGTTTTCTTTAAGCTTAGGGCTGCCGGTTCTCAGCCCCCCAAACTAATCGGATTTATGTCGGGATCCACCCGTTCTTTTAACCTCAGCCTATTTCCCCCCAATCTTAACAATTTATGTCGGTTCCCCCAAATTCAATTAAAAATTGAAATTGCGATCAATTCACTAAATCGCGTTTTATGCACATCGCGTTTTGGAGGAAAATCTACATAAATCAATTTGTTTGGGGGGGAATATGCGGAGATATAAAGTTTAGGGTGGATTATACATAACTTGTTGAATTAAGGGGGAAAAAGGAATTTTCTAGATATCTAACATCGTATTTATCTATTTATAATCACAACATAATTAGTTCTCAAGATATCTAACATCATATTTATTTATTTATAATCACAACATAGCTAGTTATAGAACTTAAAAACACATATATTGCTATGAAAAAAATGGTGTAGACCGTAGAAGACACATTTTCAAGTTTACCTTTAGGATTTTAAAATTATGAAAAGTTTGCGCTTCAATAAAATCATTTTTGCATTTGAATCAAAATAATTGATTAGTGCATTAATGAGACCACCAACTTACCCTTCTTTTAGAACACATTTTTTTGTTTTAAAGTCGGGTTTTGGGGTTGTTTTTCAGAATATAAATTAGTTAAGAGAAACACTAATATGTGCATTTTTTATTTTGCTCATCGTCACAAATGATGATTTTTTTTTAATACTGAATTTTATTAATCTTAAAAATTTTCAAAACAAAAACAGAAATGATGAGAGCAAAGATACTAATAGAAACTATAACGCCCCGACCGCCCATCCCGGTGAGTCACCCACGCCCTCTCTCGGCCCGTGGGCCCCACCCTGTCCGACGGTCGGTTTGTTATTTTTTTGAGAGGCTCTACCGACTTATTTACTTTCCCTGCAATCAACACCCGACCCTTCCCCGTGTTTTGGCCTCACTTACATGGTTCCGCAGACCACTTTCCGGAAGGTCACCCATCCTTCCACTACTCCAGCCCAAGTACGCTTAACTTTGGAGTTACTTATGGGCCTTTGACCGAAAAGGTAAGTGCACTTTGTAGACATAGGTAGCCAAATCAATTCTCTTAAGCCTCTCCACAAACCGGGATGTTACAGAAACCATACAATAACACATAAAAACGTCCGAAAGCAAGTCCTAAACCAATCTAGAAAGGAGGGGCAAGATCATGGTTGTAATTTTTTGCTTGAGGTTATATTATTCTTCATAATCAATATATATACTATTCAATGAAAAAATTAAAAAATATTTCACATACATATACATATCAACCTATTATTTTGACTTGATTAATATAATAAACTTATACTCTCTCTAATTACAAAGGATGTTGCTGCTTATATTTTGGGACAGATGGAATATTAATTAATTAAGTCATGTATCATCCAGTAAATTAGTCGTGTAATGTGAAGTAAATCCGAAAAATAGTTGGGTTTATACCAAACTATGTTTTGAATATAAAGAAGCTATTCATGTGTTAAATATTTTTGAAAAACTTTGGTTTATACTATGTTATAAATATAAAGAGGCTATTTATGTGTTAAATATTTTTAAAAATCTTTGGTTTATAACTCTGCATATTTTCCTCCAAACAAATTGATTTATGTATATTTTCCCCCAAAGAAATTGAATACGCTCAGCCTTTTTCCCCCTTAATTCAACAAGTTATGTATAATCCACCTTAAATTTTATATCTCCGCATATTCCCCCCCCCCCCCCCCCAAACAAATTGATTTATGTAGATTTCCCTCCAAAACGCGATGTGCATAAAACGCGATGTAATGAATTGATCGCAATTTCAATTTTTAATTGAATTTGGGGGAACCGACATAAATTGTTAAGATTGGGGGGAAATATGCTGAGGTTAAAAGAATGGGTGGATCCCGACATAAATCCGATTAGTTTGGGGGGCTGAGAACCGGCAGCCCTTAAGCTTATTCCCAACTGTTCGTAGAAAACTCTCTTGTTTACAATGGTGAGGTATTGATTGTATTGTCATGTGCCTCGTTGGAAACAAATGATCGATTATGTTCTTAAGACCATTTCCATTGTGGAGTATGTTAAAAGAGTATATTAGACATATTTTATTAATATAATTTAATAATACAATTAATTATTTTTAAAAAAGTAAATTACTAGAAAATTGACACATGTCATAAGAGTCTTTAAAATTTGTTTGAAAGATTATAAATAGTCTCAAACAAGAGACAGTATTTTTTTTCTCTTTTCTTTTGTTATTTTTTTTTTCTTTTTCGTTAATGCTAAGAGATTCTCGTTAATTTGGTAACAAACTCAAAAACAAGGATTTCTCAAAAGAGTTGTAATATAAGCATTTATAACAAATTTGACACCAAAGGCACACAGTTAATCCATCTCATAATCCTGTAACATCTAATGCGATAAATCATGTTAGCAACATATCAATTTGTCAAAAAGAATGTTAGGAACATCATATTCTGAACCGAAAGGTCCAAAACGCATATAAATGTCAATAGCTTCTACTATCAACTATGTGCTTATATGACTAATAATGTTCTTAAAATTCTTTACGTTCGTAGAAAACTCTCTTGTTTACAATGGTGAGGTCATGATTGTACTGTTTTGTGCCTCGTTGGAAACAAATGATCCATTATGTTAACAAACTCAAAAACAAGGATTTCTCAAAAGAGTTGTAATATAAGCGTAGAGAAAAAAAATCAGGAAATGTATAAATTTCAATGGCATTGTCGAATAACGTTAAGAAGAATATCATAATCTTTTTTATAAAAACTACTATATAATAAGTTCATTCCAGAATCAACTAAATGCGATGTCTTGTCCAAATACACATCACATGACTAAAGTGGATTACAGATTGCAAATCGACGAGAATTTGTTGTTAGCTAAAATTTATTACGTTACTATATAGATCGAGTTTTATGACCCTCATAATCACAACCACAAGTTGCTTTACAAAAATTGCTATTAAAGTCGAGTAATAAAACAAAATGTTTTAAGAAGTTCATGGATGGAGGAATCTCTTTCTAATTGTAGGTCCAAAAAAGCCTGAATTAATGGGAAACTATATGAAAAATTTTAACAGTGAATTACTGATTATGCCTTGGTGAAAAAGAGTAAAGGCAACAACAAAAACAAAATTAATCACAAAACTCCAAAATCACCTAATTGAGATCACAACACGCGTCGCATGACAATAGGGCGGTGGGTCACATGGTAAAAAAATCGCAAAAAAAAAAAAAAAAAAAGTAAAGCTTTTTTGTCTTCCTTCATTATTTCGTTTCACAGATTTCCACTCTTTTGGATTCTCGCACCGTACCGACGGCGTACACACCGTCCGCATTAACGCTCAAGCCCTTAACCCGAACCCGACCCGTTATATCCGGTTTGAAACCCGACTTGTTAAATTCGGTTCTTACCCGGTCAAGCGAAATGTTGCCTCGGAATCCAAACCCCCATAACCAATCTAACATGGAGCAGCGTCCAATCTAAAGTTTCCACGTGGAGACAATCCATTGGCTCTTTGTCTGGAATCCAAGAGGACCTTTTTAGTATAAAGAGCCCTTCGTTGGTCCTATCAACTTCCCTCTTCACAGTCTCACTTTCTCTCTCTCCTAACAGAACAAACAGCAAAAGAGAGAGAAAATGGCGCGAAAATCCCTAATTTCCCCGGAAATCACTCCGGCGATTATCTCCCTGATTTTCCTCCTCGTGCTACTACTCACACCGTCGATCTACGCCGGGCACGATTACCGTGACGCACTCCGCAAAAGCATCATGTTCTTCGAAGGTCAGCGTTCCGGCAAGCTTCCTCCCGATCAGCGTCTCAGATGGCGCCGCGACTCCGCATTGCGCGACGGTTCCTCCGCCGGCGTGAGTCCACATTTCGACTCCTCTCTTTCAATTTCTGTTCACCGGTGACATTTTCCCCTGATTTTCGCGTTTCTCTGTTTTTTTTACTGATTTCAGGTGGATTTATCGGGAGGATACTACGACGCCGGAGACAACATCAAGTTCGGGTTTCCGATGGCGTTCACGACGACAATGCTGTCATGGAGCATAATCGATTTCGGGAAAACAATGGGGCCGGAGCTGAAAAACGCCGTGAAAGCCGTGAGATGGGGAACCGATTACCTCCTAAAAGCGACGGCGATTCCCGGAGTCGTGTTCGTCCAGGTCGGAGACGCTTACTCCGACCACAACTGCTGGGAACGTCCCGAAGACATGGACACTCTCCGCACAGTCTACAAAATCGACAGAGCTCATCCCGGATCCGACGTCGCCGGCGAAACCGCCGCCGCATTGGCCGCAGCTTCTATCGTTTTCAGGAAACGCGATCCTGCTTACTCCCGACTGCTGCTTGACCGTGCCACAAGGGTACGTTTACGCGTGTGAACATTCCTCTGTTCATAGCATTTACTCTCTCTGTGTGTTCATGGTTTTTCATTGATTATGTTTAATTAATTTTTTTAATATTCTCATTTTCTAAAGAAATTTGTTTTATCAAACACGTATATAGGCCGTTAAAGCAATTTTTTTTTTCAGTTTTCCACATTTATCATTTATATATTTACTGTTTGTCTTTTTCTAGATAGATAATAATAAATGGTTATATAGTCAAAAGTTCAATTAATTGATTATTCGTTGCTTGTGAGATAAGAGATTCTCTCCCATATGCATTCCTAATAATGTTTTTTTTTTTTTTTTTCAGTACTTTTATTCGTTGATAGTTGGCCCATTTCTATGATTCGTTTTTCAAAGTAAAATTATTCACCAAAAGTAATGATTTTGACTTTTTTGAGTATTTTTTCTTACGGATATGTACGTTTGAATGAATAATTCCTGACGTTAGAGAAGATATATATTGCATTCACGGATCTGAAAAACTTGTTATGGATTTTTGAAATTTGACGACACACGTTAACGTGGGCGCAGGTATTCGCGTTTGCTAACAGATATCGCGGCGCGTACAGTAACAGTCTTTACCATGCGGTGTGTCCTTTTTACTGTAGTTTCAACGGTTACCAGGTAAAAACAATAGTTACCTCCACTCAACTTGTGGTTTTTTTACTATTTTTGTTATCAGCCGTTGGATGATTAATGGTGTTTTAATGGTGGTGCAGGATGAGTTACTGTGGGGTGCGGCGTGGCTGCACAAAGCCTCGAGGAAACGAGCGTACAGAGAATTCATTGTGAAGAACGAGGTAGTTCTCAGGGCTGGAGATACAATCAATGAGTTTGGTTGGGATAACAAGCACGCTGGGATCAATGTCTTAATCTCCAAGGTAACACTTTGATTACCGACTAATTACTCATTTATATTATTATCTTGTTTCTGTCAATATTGCATGGTTTTTGGTGTGCATTTATTGTAGATTTTAGACCGTATATTGTCGATCAAGAAACCAAGATTTGGTTTATATTAGAGAGGTTTTAGGGAAAGAGTGGTGTTTTTTTTTTTTTTTTTTTTTTTTTTTTTTTTCTATGTTTGTTTGGTTGCAAGGGGACTACTAATGTATAGGAATTAAATTAACATAGGTAGAGAGATGGAGTGTGTCTGGTGATCACGTGTTTGAGGCACGACTTGTGATCATATAATTGGAAGTGGGATTCACATTACAGTTATGGGTCCTAGTATCTAGTTATTTTGCTAATTCCATTAAAAGCTTTTGATGTTGCTGTGTGAACAAATATTTGAGTCTTTTGTTTAGGTAGATAAAAGGCATGCTAGGGTCGTGCTTATATAGAAAAGGTGATGATATTATTAAACTATAGATTATTAAATATGGGATGGATGATTAGACACCTTGCACATGATGAGAAAAATGTGACTTAACAAATTAGAAATGGTCATGTGATGTGGGAGCTAAATCTTAAGGTAACCTCACTGGACATTCCCCTTTTTTTTTTTTTTTTGTCCACTGTGTGTGTTCAATATGCTCCTAGATTTGGCATCATATAGTTTTTAATATTATAACGTTACGAAATGGAAGCCAGAGGCTCACATGGGCCCATGAGCCATGACTATAGCGAATGGATAAAAAGTGTGCATTTTATATAAAATATTAGACACTTGATAATCCATTGTAGGTAGGTGAAATGTATACAGTATATGACTTTGTTGGAAGGAGTTTGCATGTGGGTGTATCACATGATCAACTTCCTATTTTGTGGTTTTGGATAAAGTATACTATAAAACTCTAAGGTCTCCCTCTTAATATATGCATAGAGTTATACCAACACTATTATTAGTAGTATCAGGCTATCAGGGCCTATTGGGTGCAAGTGGGAACAATAAAAGAGGAAAGGGTAAAGAAGTCTTTGTTTACTGCTGCAAAGCATGTGGCACAAAGGCTGAGGAAAGAAAAAATAGAAATTAAAGTGTCATATCCTTTACCAGTTCCCATTCTGCTGCAAAAGCCTCAGTGGGTTTTTCGTTTTGTCATTTCTCAACGGTCTGTTTTTGCTTAGGAAAAGGATATGTCAATTGTCAAGGACCCCCTTTCACCATCTCAGTTTTCACATGGCGCTCTCTGTTTTTTTTTTTTTTTTTAATTCATCATTCACTGCCCATTCCTTGTTATCCATGTCCCAAAACCGTGATTTGTATATGTATGCATTGGTTTAAATAAAGTGTGTATATTTTGTCTTGTTTTGATAACAGGAAGTGCTAATGGGAAAAGCAGAGTATTTTGAGTCTTTCAAGCAAAACGCAGATGGGTTTATCTGTTCTATATTGCCTGGAATTTCTCACCCTCAAGTCCAATACTCTCGAGGTAAATTATAATAACCCATCATTGTTTTTTTTATTCCCAATATCAAAGCAAGACCCCCTGCTTTTTTGTTTTCCAACTTCACGTGATCTACTTTTGTCTTTTCCTACTAAAAGTATATATTGTTTAAAAAACGTATGTTAATCAGAAGTAGTAATCTCTTTTTTTTTTGTCTTACATACATACGCAGGAGGGCTACTTGTGAAAACTGGAGGGAGTAACATGCAACATGTAACATCACTATCTTTCCTCCTATTGGCTTACTCTAATTATCTGAGCCATGCCAAAAAGGTTGTGCCTTGTGGCGAATTAACTGCCTCCCCATCTCTCCTCCGCCAAATCGCCAAACGTCAGGTAAAATAAAAATGGTCCCAAGAAATTTTCTCACATTTTGGACCCAAAAAAAACAAAACACATAGCCGTTTTGTTTTTGGACCAAATTTTAGACATAGCCGTTTTATGGAAAATCTGTTTTGATTTTTAGGTGGATTACATTTTGGGAGACAACCCGTTGGGAATGTCTTACATGGTTGGGTACGGTCAAAAGTTTCCACGTAGGATTCACCACCGTGGCAGCTCTGTTCCTTCTGTCTCGGCCCATCCAGCCCGTATAGGCTGCAAAGAAGGCTCTCGCTATTTCCTCAGCCCAAATCCAAACCCAAACCTTCTTGTTGGTGCTGTAGTTGGTGGACCTAATGTCACTGATGCTTTTCCTGACTCGAGACCTTACTTCACCCAGTCGGAGCCCACGACTTACATCAACGCACCACTCGTTGGGCTTCTCGGTTACTTCTCGACTCATTCTTCTTGGCGATTAGGATGATCATCTTATTTAGTTACTCTCTCTCTCTCTATCTCCTTTTAGAGGTGTGCTGGAAACTTTAGGCCACCCTAAACCTCTTTTTTTTTTTTTTTTTTATGTTATGGTCACTCTTTATTTTCTACTTAATTAACCAATTGTATTGTAAGCCCGTAATTAGTGAAGAAGAGAAAAGAGTTATGTATGTCGTTGTGAAATTAAACTTATGTTTCCAGTTGTTACTTGTATCAAACTTCCTCTAAGCTTTAAATTCATTGCATATGGTATACACAACAATCAAAACTACAGTGGTGATGATTCCATGAACCTAATAAGTCCCCCGTTTCAAAACTGTGCATGATATGAAAACGCTGGTAAACTGTGGGCACTGTCTTCTTGTATTGAGCTGTTTCATTTCATGGAAACTTTAAGATGACACTTTCGTGATAAACCTTGAGATCAGTCTGCTAAATTTCTTGTTTTGTAATGGTGCATGATTAAAATGAATGGACCCTGCTCTACTATTCCTGTGTTTTCTGTATCCTAAATAGGCCGGGCTTGCCTTCATGATATAATGGGTGGGATGAAGCCATTTGGGCTTCTAATTTGACGGATGTATTAAGATTCAAATAAAATTTGATTGACGAAATGTATTGACAGACGTCAATTTAACTAAAGCTAAAGCTAAAGAATTTAATTTTGTGAGTTTTGATAAATTGTTTTCTTCTTTATTTCTTTTTCTGGTCCCGACCATTTGTTTTCAGATATTTCAGGATCTCCCTTGATCCGAAATTGAAATTTTTTGTTTCATTTTCTTTTAAAAGAGATGCAGACTAAATATTTTATATTTGTAACTTATGCATGGGTCAAAGTGATACACATATTTTATTGGAGAATTTCAAAACTGCACATTCTTAGGTGTCAATTTTTAATACTATATTTTTAGGATGTCCATTTTAAAAACTATAATTTTTTCATTAAGCAAAGAAACTCTAAACCTTAAAATACAAACCCTAAACCATAAAATCTAACATTGAACCCTAAAATCTAAACTCTAGTCAAAGATTAGTGAACCCAAACTTATATATTAAAATTATGAAAAATTATATTTTTGAAAATTGTCACACTAAAGGTGTAGTTTTGAAAATTTACATCCCAAAAAATGTATTTCTTAAAATTTCTCTATTTTTTTTTATAGAAAGAGAGAACTGGAAAAAAAATGTATACACACAATCCGTAAATGGAAGAAAACAAATCTAGCAATTATCTGGAAAAAATGTCTTTTATAACGTAAGACATAAATTTTTGCTGTAAAAAAAAGGAAAAATTACATAAAAATACATCAACTAAATTTCGAAAAGCTTTTTAATACCCCAACTATTTTTGTCCCCAGAACAATACCCCAACTATTTTGTTTGTCTATTTTAATACCTGAACTTTTTAAACCGAACCCATTTAACACGTTCGGTTTAACAGAAAGTTAACTTCTTTATCTTTTTATTTTTTTAATAATTAAATATTAATATTTAAATAAAAAGTATATTAAATTTTGGAAAAATCCCAAAAAATTTCGAAAAATCCGAAAATTCAAAACAGTCATTAAAATAAAAATTCTCATTAATTGTTTTTTGTTTTAGATATATTAATTAAATTGATATATCTTTGTAAAGAACCTAAATTTTTTTTAAATATACTTTCAAAAATCCAAAAAATAAAAAAAAATATATATTCGGTAAAAAATATTAAATTATGAAAAATATTTTCAAATTTTAAATTAAAAATAATTTATTAGTTCATTTTTAAGTTTGGGAAAAAGAAAATAAAAATACCCAAAAAATAAAAAAATTACTTCAAACAAAACCAATATTGAATTTTGAAAAAACAACTATGTAAGGATTCATAAATATGAAAAGGTGAACAAGTTATGAAACATGCTAATTTTGTATTTTGAAGTTATGTTATTAAAAAGCTTTTCGAAATTTAGTTGAGTTATTTTTAAAACATAGAGTATTAAAAAGCTTTTCGAAATTTAGTTAAGTTATTTTTATGGAATTTTCCCTAAAAAAAAAGAAACGTAAGACATGTGTTTTTGGTTGATTTTTAAAAAAAAATTATTGGGAGATATTAATGTCTGTCCAGTCTTTATGTCCTTGTGGTGTATATTGAGAACAAGAAATTCCCCCGACAAAGCTTAAAAACAAGTTTTTATGTTCACAGAAACCTTGGAGATAATACAAGTTTAGTTTATTATATTCTTGTTAATGATGAAAACCCATTTGTGTGTGTTGTCTCTTATCAGGCAAAAATAAAACATTTAATTGCGGAAAGCTACGTTCTCGGACAACAAAATTTTATAGCGTTGGTTAAGGGTATAATTTAATAAGTCACATTCTCACAAAATCTTTTAAGTTTTCTTTTTTCGGACAAAAATATCTTTGATTTGACATTAATGTACTATCTTTTTTTATAACTTTACATATATGTACTAGTTACGTGTGTTGTTTGTGGACACTATTCATTACGAATTCATAGTAATGCAAATAAAAGCTTGTTGAAATTATTATACACTTTTATCTTGGGTGCAAATGTAAATCAATTATTATAAACTTGTGAAAACTTGTAAAAGTTAACAACTTTTTTGGAAACTCAAAAACTTTTAGAAACTTTGATTTTTTTTTTTTTATAACATGTAGTGTTTTAAGACATGTTTTCAAGCATGATCGAAAATGTTACATGTTTTAAATAGTATAGCAAATGTTTCTACAGATTTCGAAAAATTTAGTAAGTTTTTGGTAACTTTCATAAGTTTCTGAATCTTTCGCAACTTTTTATAGTGTTCAAAACTCACAAGCTTTTAAGGTTCATCTTCTTTATTTTAGTGGTCAATATTGTTAATATTTTAACTCTAAATCTTAAAATATAAACTCTAACCACGACATCAACTATGACCGCGTTTTTGGTCAAAAAAAAAACTATGACCGCGTTTTAAGATTCATTGAAACTTATAAACCTTTAATAGCAAAAAGAAAAATAGGAGAAACTAGAGAAAACTTTAAAAAAATATCAAACGTATAAAAACTAGCCTGAAGAAGTGAAGAGAGTAAATACATGTATTATCATATGAGTCTTTCATGGATTTTTCAAAGCCTGTCATTTATATACTCTTGTTATTCTCCCTCTTCTCTGTTTTTTACTTTTATTATTTTTCTCTAACAACAACTCTTCTAAATTATCGTATCAAAAAAAAAAAAAAAAAAAACTCTTCTAAACCAAAATGAACATCAAAATGTATCCACCCCGATTACCTTTAGGATTAAATAGCTCCCTTGGTTTTTTCCACCATACAAGTACTTCTTCCAAATGTCACCAACAAAACTTGAACAATGGAGGTTCATAACTAGGCATGGGCAAATTATCCGCTAGATCCGCTTCGATCCGTTATCCGCTTCGATTCGGTCCGAAAAATCCGGATAACCGTAACGATACAAAGCAAAGCAAATGCTAAAATTCAATATCCGTTATAAACGGAGCAAATAACAAATATTTTTTTTTTAAACCGGATATCCGCTCCGATCCGTATATTATAATAATTATGTATATATACACACATATTATAGTATAAATTTGTTCTTTTTATCTTTAGAAACATACAAATCAACAAAAATATTGTCCACAAATATAATGGGAAAATTGCATTTTAAACCCTCAAGGTGACACATGATAGCACTTTAAACCTTAGAGGTTTAGCCCTAGCACTTTAAACTCTCAAACAATATTCAATATCACCTTTAACCTCGAAAATGGCGGATTTGGTTGCGCCGCCAAAAAAGTGACCGGCACTGTTGGTCAAATGATGACGTGTCAGTTTTTTTTTTAATTATTATTTATATATTTATTTTAATTAATAACTAAAAATACAAAAAAAAAAAAACAGAAAAGGAATCGCGGATTTGACAAATTTTTTTGCCCAAATTTTTTCGACCAAGTCTGCTGGCATAGACAGCCCTGCAATCTGAACGTCGACTGCTCTAGCACGACCCAAAGTAGTCAAGTAACCTCCACTGGCAACCTTGACGAAACCCTTGCGCTCACCAGCGCTACTCTGGATACCTCTACTCTCGGCACACTCCGGAGTAATGAAGCAGTTCGATGCTCCCGAGTCAAACAGCACGTAAGACTCAACACCACCCACTAACAAGGTCCCTACACATTCACAAGTGTTGAGAACCCTAAACACTATCACAGTAAAATAAAGAACAGACAACCACACCACAATTCTACACTAAGAATTTACGAAGTCTGAATCAGAATTTTACCTGTGATCTGGCCTGACTGGCTGGTCTGGCCCACCTCTGCCGAAGAGTACACCCTCGGCGCTGCTCCCAACGGCTCCACCGTCTGCGCTGCTGCAATCTGCGCCACCGGCTGAACCGACGCCACTGACACCTGCTGCAACTTGGGACACAAGGGCTTGATATGCCCCGGCTCCCTGCAGTGAAAGCACACTCTAGTATCCCGAGACGCACTACTCTTGGGACAACTAGCCACCCGATGCTCCAAGCTCCCACAACTGAAGCAACCACGAACACTCTGGCTGCCTCTAGCAACCTCCTCAAGTCTCCTCTTCAGGCCCTGCGCAGGCTTGCCGCCCCTGCTAGAACCAGAACTGAAATTCCTACGCTGATGCTGTTGCTGCTGGCCCCTCTGCTGGGTAGCAGGAACAACCGCAGCTGGCACCACAACTGGACCAACCTGCTCACGAAGGTCCTCCTCGATAGACGTTGCTAGCTCCACCAACTCTGCCCTGGTAGAATACGAACTACCTCTGCACTGAGTCCTGATGCTCGATCGCAGACCCTGAAGGAATCTCGCCATCAGACTCCGCTCACCCTCAAGACTGTAACCAGTATACGCCACAAGTCTGCCAAACTCAGCGTCGTACTCTCGCACTGACCTATCTCCCTGAGTCAATGCCACAAACCTCAACTGAAATCTGTCTCTGGCATCCTGAGGAAAATACTTGGCGTTGAACTCCGCTAGGAAGTCACCCCAAGTCCACGCTGCTCTCCTCAACATGACAGAACGCCACCACAAGTGTGCATCCCCACCAAGGTAATGCACTGCCAACTCTACCTGGTACCCCTCTGGACACCTGACCGAACGGAAGTTCCGTTCCAACCTCTGCCGCCACTCATCGGCCTCCTCGGGCCCACATCTACCCTCAAAGAAAGGCGTCCCGATCCTCTGCATCTCCCTCATCATCTCAAGATAGGAAGGATACCCAACAACTGCAGCACCATGCTGCCCAGCAAAAACGCCCTGCTGTGCCCCCACCACCTGAGGAACACCCGGAGCCTGCTCTGGAACTACCTGCGGGAGACGTGCAAAAATCTGCGTCAGAACCCCCATCAACTGGTCACCAAGACCATGAGCCGGGGCGGCACCCGCACCTGGGGCAACCCCAACTCCCGCGCCCACACTAGCGCCCAAACTGGCCTCACTCGCCACAAACTGAGTCTCTGACGCTGTCGCCACACTAGGCGCCACACTAGGCACTGCACTCTCACCGGAATCAGCTTGAGCTCCACGACCACGGCCCCTGCCACGGCCTCCGCCACGGCCTCTGCCACGGTCTGCACCACGGCCTCTACCACGACCTCTACCATGACCTCTAGCTCCTGCATCCATCTCACTGCACTACCACAGCACAGTAGATGAGCAACTAGACAACACAAAACAAATCACAAGATAAAACACACAGCTTACCGCGGAAAACTGGAAGACCGAGAGGATGAGACTACACTTACTAACTCACTAACTCACATAATCAATTAAACACATAGTCAATTCATCCAGTTCTACCAGTCCTAAAACCGTATTCGCTCTGATACCAAAATGAAACAACCAAGTTTTTTTTTTTTTTAAATTAATTATCGATGCGGAAATTCTCGAAAGAAATCAATAATATTAAACCAATTAAACCGTTCAACAATAAACCAATAACCAATAAAAACCAATAATAAATTCTAGCAACCTAAACACCAGGTTTGCTACATTATTGAAATCAAGCTAACACCCTAACAACGAATTCCGTGCTAGCCACAACAAGATTGCCAAAATCAAGTTCTTAGTCTCATCATCCTCTTCTCTCGGTCTCTTTCCGCGGAAGAACATTTCGACTACCTGCATCACATTAGGGAAAAAGAGATGCATAAGTATTTAATAAATACTTAGTGAGGCAATCACCCCGCCTACAGGCCAATTACGCAATTTCAACAATTTTCAACAATAATAATAATTACCACAATTATTAAATCCTTCACTTTAATTATTAAATAATTACCATAATTAAAAAATAATTTTTAAACACTTAAATAATTCCCACAATTATTTTTAGATCACTTAATTAATTAATTTCACCAAATCTTAATTAATTCTCGAATTAAACCATTTAATTACAATTAAACCGGATTAAACCACTTAATCCAATTGATTTCTTAAACCGCCAGATAACCGGATTAAACCGGACTGTGTCGATCGACACACACTTGTGTCGGTCGACACCTTGCCCGTTTGGTGTCAACCGACACCGGCTTGGTGTCGATCGACACCGATCCAGGAGATCGACGCCAACTTCGATTTTCAACACATAAACACCCAAATCACAAAATCAACACACCACACGCGATTCAACCCGCGATTATCACATAAAACAACACGAAAACCACATAACTCTACCAAATCACAATCCACAATTCACCAATTCTCTTATCTGCGAGCCTACGGTCATGCACTCACCTTGACAAAGGATTGAAGAGAAGAAAGAGATGAAGAACAGCACAAATCCACCACGGATCAACCACAAAGCTCCAGAATCACCACTTTTTCTCCTCTCAGAACTCGAAAAACGACAAAACAATGCGGCCACACACTTTATAACGCGACTTAGGGCTTCTCCCACATAACCAGCCCAAACCGGAACTCAAATCGAACCAAAATCGATTTTAACCTTTGGTGTCGACCGACACTACCCCCTGGTGTCGATCGACACCGCTTCCCAGAAGCGATAGATTGGTTTACGGATGTTACAAAAATAGTTTGAGAGTTTAAAGTGCTAGGGCTAAACCTCTTAGGTTTAAAGTGCTATCACGTGTCACCTCGAAGGTTTAAAATGCAATTTTCCCCAAATATAATCCACTCATTTATACAGTAATTTTTTTTAATAACGTAACAGTAGCTTATGTAATTACTTTAATATTAGGAATATTGTGACTAAATAAAAAAAATTAACAAATAATATGTTTAAAACTTGAAAATTATTTTTGCATTATGTTTTAATGTTAACAATTATATGTTTAGTGGTACCATTGTGATCAATTAAATTACGTTTTTATAACTTATTTTTAAAGGCATATTATAATTTATGAAACAATAATATATTTTTAAAGGCGTATTAAGGATGTATCTATCTAATTTTCAATTATTTATAATTAATATATGTTTTTAGTTTTTTTTAATATTTTACGAATCGAATCGGATATCTGCCTATATTTAATTTTTTACGGATATCCAGAAAGTTTTGGATCGGAGCGAATCACAAAATCAAATATTCGGATCGGACGGAGCGAATCATGGATCATGGATATTTTCCGGATATCCGCTCCGTGCCTACCCCTAAACTACATGTCTACGTTAGTCCATGAAAATAATCTAAACACAAACGGACTAAAATTAGCCCAAACAATAAACTTGTGAATAATAAAGTAGTAGTTCAAATTGCACAACTTGGTGGGGACATGAAAAGACAAGAAGAGTAAAGAATGAGAGAGAGAGGTGCAACAAGAAGCTCATTCTTATCCACTTATAAACGAGAACGTGTTTTTTGTGATGAATCTACATGTTAAGCTCTTGTTTTTTTTTTTCCTTCACCTCACCAACCTTTCCTTCGGTGGATCTCCTTTCGCAATATTAATTTCCTACGGGAATTCATCTGCCTCAATAAATAAAAATATCTAAACATCGTTTCATTGTGAAGAGAATCTATATTTCGTAATCAACCTCTTTGTTCGGATTGGGAATTACAAAATGTAAATTAGTGTCTCTTTAGATCGAAATTCGAAATCGTGATTTTGAAAGGCACTTCCCTATTACAAAAATAAAATAAAACTATATACGCTAGTATTTAAAAGCAAACATAATATCTTTTTTTTTGGTTGGTTGAATGAAAATATCATCTTAGGTTTTTTCACACAATAAGTTAATAAGAAGAGTGGATGATTGGCGAAGGTCTTTTCAAAGCGCTAATAGAGTTTTTTTCCTTGAATTTTTCGCTTAATCATCAACTTCGTTCTTGGTTAGATGGTGCATTGATATCAATGTATTCGTATGGTCTAAATGTCTAATAATGAAGTGTGGTTGTGACAAAAATAAAATAAAATAAAATAATAACAGTAGTGACTTTTATACGGTTTTATATTATTGACAGACAATGACTAAACATATAATTAGTGTTTAATGTAATAAAGTAATTCTACAATAATATACTTAACCATCACACCAATGCTCAAATACTCAGACGCGTGCCGGCTTCTCCTGCTCGTAATATAAATAAACGTAATAAATGGTAGCTATAATCTAGTGATTACATTACAAATTACCATCGTAAATAAAATAGAAAACCTTAGAGAGGTTTTGAAAAAGGAAGAACAAGGTGGGGTTTTCAGGTATGAGAAGCAGAAGAGTCTTCGGGCGACAAATCAAGAAGCATCTTCTTGTATGGCATTGCACTCATGAGCCTGCAAGAACATCAATTCTTTTAGATTCAACGTCTCGCTAAATCCAACTCAATTTTCTATAATAAAAAAAAAAATTAAAGATTAATTCAAACCTTTCTTTGCGCTTCTCCAAGAACCTAGCCAAAGATGCTTTCCGAGCTTGAGGAACTGAAAAAGAACCATTTTATTTTAGTTTAAGACATATGATTAAATCTTGAAAATCTTGTGATGTGTAAGTCATGAAAATATATTTTTTTTTGGTTTTATTAAATACCTGAAGGAATCATATTTCGAGGACCAGCATTGAATGATTCGATCATGCTCATTGCATTAGTCGCAGCAACGGGATTGTCCTTACACCTAGAGAAACTATCAAAGTGAGTGGCAGAGCTTGATGATGCATCGTTATGGATTTGTTTTCCATAGACTCTTTCAGCTTCTCGAATCGGTTGTTTCTTCAAACTATTCTCTCCAATTTCACCTTTCATACCGTTTCCCGCACATAACATGATGGCTTGAGCCTAATCACATATTCAACATTAGCCTAATTAGTCAATTAGAACATGTTACGTGTAAATATAGTTTTATGAATATGGATTATATATACCTTTTCCGGAGATATGTCATTAAAGACGCTAACAGTTCCGCCATAGAAGATAGTGAGCTGTGGAGATGATCCTGAAGAAGCCACTCTGTTCCACAAGCCCATAACCAAATTAGTTTTCCTTCAGATATTTTTGTATACAAAAATCAAAACGTAAAGCCTTTTTTTTTTTCTCGTCTCAAAACGTAAAGCTACTTAATTTTTATATTAGGTTAATATTTGGAAACCCTATTATATTATTAATTTTAACTAGGTTTGCAAAAAAAAATTTACGTCTAAAACATTTAATTTGAAACGATAAAGGAGTATGTATATGAAAGATTGGAAAATGTAATGAAATCTTAGCACGGTAAGATCGAAACTACATTACCGTGGATCCGCCGGAGAATTGAAGGCAGGACGGTGAGAAGAATGATTTGTCAAAGGAACTGCTCCGCCAAGTAAAAGTGGATTCGCGTTCTGAAACGCACCGCCAAATTGGCCTCTACGAAGAATGCTAGCCGCAGAAACTGTACCCCACTGGTATGAGCCCGGAAACGCCTTAGACGTCAACAATATCTTTAATTTTTTTGTATGTCTCTAATTAAACCCACACAAAAAAATGCCAGCGAGCGTCTGCGGCTATCTAGACGCCAAACGCCAGACGCTAAACGCCAAACGCCAAAGTTCTTTCTATTAATAGTATATTTTTTTCTTTCTAATTTTGCGCCTGGCAAGTGACCGACCATACAAAGCTTTTAACTCGCACTTATCCAACACAACCTATCATTTTATTCCTCTGATGATTGGCCACATAAACAAGATATTCCGAGAAATAACATTCATAGAAAAAAAAAAAAAGATATTCCGAGAAATAAATTTTAATTCCCGGCAGGTTTTCCGACCATTTCCGTTCAATAGTTGTCTGAAAACTAGCTTTTGGAACCAACTAGAACGGCCATAAAAATATGATTTTTCAGATTTGTGAAAATTCTGTAATGTTTAAAAAAAGCCTTTTAGCAAAAAAAAATTATATAAAAACTATTTAAAGAGGTTGAATAGAGATTTAAGCTCTTGAACCAACCTGAAAATCTGTAGCAGACATGAAATTAGAATTAGGCAAGAGCTTTGCCTTTCCCCATTGTCTAGCTTCCTTCTTGCTCAAACCTAAAGCAAACACCAAATCAAATTACTCATCTATGAAAGATCCAACTCTCACTTTTTATGCATGATTTGATGGAATCTTATAACTGAGTTTTAAAAAAGTTATAGAATCTACAGAATTATAACCTGCTTTATACACGAAAAAAAAATAAAAAATAAATAACCTGCTTTATACGGGGCTTTATTAAATCGATCTCTTCTTCAAATTAAAAACAAATATAAAGCCTAGAGACACTACAAGTAGAGAGACAAGAACACAAACCTCGTTCTCCGACACGATCATCGTCAACCTCGTGCTTAACGTTACTCATATACTGCTTGTCACTCAAACCCAGAAAATCTCTTTCCATCTCTAACCAAATCAAATGATCAACCGAGGCTCAATTTACTTGTTTTTTTTTTTGGTGAATAGGCTCAATTTACTTGTTTGTACCCGAATATTTAATTTAAAGAGCAAAAAAAAAAAAAAACAGAGCAAGAAGTGGGAATGCACAGGGAAGGTTTCGTTTTGGTAATTTTGCAGACACACTTTTGGAGAGGCTAATTAAGAAAACGCTTTGGCTTTCCGGTTTTTTAAAGGCTTGCTTGAATTAAAATTAAAACCATGTGGGGCTTTTTTCACCGGGAAAAAACGGTTGGTGTTACCGGCTTGACCGGTTTATTCCCACGTGTTTATTATTGTTCGTTTTTTGGTTTTTGCTCTCTGGGATATGAGTAAGTAGACATCTGTCGGTGGGTCTCATTTAAAAATAATGTTTATAATATTTTTAATTAATGGAAAGAAAAGAGTTGAATAAATGGATTATCTCTAATATATTAAAAGAGAATACACTTTTAAAATAACGTTTGTGTCATGTGTAATTAACAAAAATACTTTTCATACTACTTATAAAATAATGTTTAATTTATTAGAATAATTACAAACAATGTCATTCATATATTATGGTTAGAAAATCAAATATGTCTTACTAAACTAAATATTAATTAAAAAAATTTATCTTCTTTCCTTTATTGGTACAAGAAAATTATTAAATAAGGAATATATTTAATTCAGTTATATCATATTAATTATTTTTCAAATCATTATATTTCTCCTCTGATCTTTGTTTAACTTTATTTAAAAAAATAATTTGTATCATCTATATAAAAAAATAGAATAAAAAATCTATTTTTTCTTTATATTTTATGATTTGAATTTTTAAAAACAAAATAAATTACTATAACTGTTAAACTTCCACATCAGATATGTTGTTGAGTGATGGTTAAAAAATCTATTATAAAAAAATATATATTACGTGTAACCATATAAGTATAAAACCTTATTTAGTAGGCATCTAAATGTAAAAGTGAACCTTTGTGTAACCATATGAGTATAAAACCTCATTTAATAGGCATCTAAATGTAAAAAAATAATCTTTGTGTCATGTGTAATTAACATAAATGCCATACTGATATGTCATCATTAGAAAGTTTCTCATGCTACTTATAAAATAAGGTTTAATTTACTATAATAATTACAAACAATACGATGCATATATTATGGTTAGAAAATCAAATATGTCTTACTAAACTAAATATTAATTAAAAAATTTATTTCCTTTCCTTAATTGGTAATCAAGAAAATTATTAAATAAGGAATATATTTAATTCAGTTCTATCATATTAATTATTTTTAAAATCATTATATTTCTCCTATGATCTTTGTTTAACTTTATTTTAAAAAATAATTTGTATCATCTATATAATAAAAAATAGAATAAAAAATCTATTTTTTCTTAATATTTTATGATTTGAATTTTTAAAAGCAAAATAAATTACTAGAACTGTTAAAATTCCACATCGGATATGTTGTTGAGTGATGGTTAAAAAATCTATTATAAAAAATATACATTATGTGTAACCATATGACTATAAAACCTCATTTAGTAGGCATCTAAATGTAAAAGTTTTTCTAAACTTTATTCGATTTAATATGGTTTTTCAGTTAGAATATATGATTAGAATGAATAAATAAATATTTTAATTTGATCATAATTGTAAAATATTTTATAATAGATCAAAATTTTGAATATTCAAATTTTTATTTTTAGAAAAATGTAATATTTTAACCTGATAAAAAGTTAAAATATTAGTATGTTAATATATTTTAATATTATTATAATTGTACCAAGATCTTTGAAAAGTACAAAATTTAAAGATTTATAATATAATATTTAATTTTAATAAGTAATCAATAATATAAAACTTAAGAAATATATATTTTATCTTATGAAATGTAATTTTTCTAAACTTAAACTTAAATAAACACACCTAAAACTTCTTATCTTATGAAATACATGAAGTATAATTTTTTTAAAATCATAAATTTTTATTTTCAATTTTTTCTTTTTTGAACTATCTTATTATATTGTATTCATTTGAGTTTTATGTATCTTGCTTAGATCTATCATATTTAATTTATGTATGCGGTCAAAGTTTTAATTTATTTACCCTTTTAAAAAATAGTTTAAAATGCTTAATTTCAACACTATAAATGAAGACATAATCAAACCAATGTATAAATTTCGTCGAATAAAATTTTGAAATAGTTTAATAGATATCTTTTAATAAAATTATAAATTCAGAAACTATCATTTCCGTACAGGGCGCGGGTCCAACCCTAGTTGGATTTTTATTCGCGAACACGCACATGTAAAATGTGTGGTTCCTATTTTTATGCAACGGTTTGCTCACATCAATTTTTGTCTTCTTTGAAAAGTAGTACTCCAATATTCGACAACAATAATAAATGCTGAGGCAGGCAAACACTCTTTCGTAAAGGCGAAGTGTCACTTGTTTCTTGGATTACAATAGCCAACACGACGGTGCGTGCTTAATGGGCTGAAGTAAGTTTTCTTTGCTTATTTAAGGCCCATAAAGTATATTTTCGATCCAATAGACATAACACTGTTCGTTAGATTTCGCTACGTTGCAAATTGCATGTGAGGTTTCTTTTCGAGTTTTGACAAACAACAACTGATGTTTTTTCCTGAAACCAGATAATTACTTTCTTATGATGTTATCGTTTCTAATCTTATCGGTTAACTGCTTTTTAACACAAGTAATCTTCGATATCGAACTATCAACTAAACGTTTAAGAATTTGAGTGAATCTAAAAAAAAAAAGTTTGTTTGATCATTGTATACGACAATGATATTAAATATCCTTTGGGGATATTTTTTTGGGTACTTCGAGATTTTTAAATATATTTGTCATTTATCTATTAGTCGTGTATATACAAGAAGAACCTATTGAACCGTTGAACCAATGAATTAGTCTATTTTGTAGCACTTCGGTGCGTTTCTACCATGGCTAAAAAAAAAAAACCTATAGTGTAATCTGTCATCTAGAATTTCAGAAAATATTAAAAAGATGGAAAAGAGTTAGACGTTAGTTGGTCTGTCTAATTCCTAAAACATTTGGTAAATGACAACAATTATAATATATCATTTTTAATGATTAAATCACATTAGGCCAAATTCAAGTCTTCGATTGATTTCTTTAGACAGTACGAATTGAATGAGAATAAATAATGATGAATCAGAAGAAAAGATTCGCAGACACATCTATCTATCTATCTATTATAATATTAGATGGTTACACTCTTTCTCACTTCATGATAAGCTGCCATATGTCACTCCAAATTTTTGACAAGTGTCTATTTTCTCAATTCAACATCAATTAAGTTTTTTTATCAAGCAAATATTTACTTAATATAAACTACATAATTAAATCATATTTATTTCATGCAAACACTTATCATCTTTTTAAATTCAACATCAATTTCTCTTCATTAAGTTTTTATGTCAAATAATTATTTAATTCATATAAACTATACAATTAAACCACATTCAGTTATGCAAACATATGTATATATAATATATATAAAAAAAAAAAAAAAAATCTATATATAAATAAGTTGATAGTTTACAATGCAAATGATGTCCACCAAAAATTTGCAATTAAAACCACATACAATTAATTAAATCATACACATAAAACTTTTTTCATGAAAATATTTATTTCATATAAAATACACAATTAAAATATACATAAAATTCATGCAAACATACATAAAATATTTGATATTTTACTATTCAAATGATTTTCAGCAAAAAAAATGATGGAATTAATTTAATTTATTCATATAAAACTTGAATTTCACACAAAATAATAATAATAGTAATAATAATAATAATAACTTCATTGATTTTACTTATTTTCTATGGTAACTTCACATAATAATTCAATTAAATTAAATGTTCATAACTAACAATTTGTAACAGCCAATTAAATTCTATGAAAATCAATGTAATACTCAAAAAATTATGTAACTAAAACCACATAAAATTAATTTTCTCACAAAATGATAATATTTATTTCATAGAAACTAGAAAATTGAACCACACTCAAGTCATACAAACACATATAAATCTTAAATGTAAAGATTATCATGTACTATATGGATATTTTTTCTTAAACAAAACAATAGAAAAATATTTAATATTTTATTATGCAAATAACGTCCATACAATGAAATACAATTAATTAAATCATACATAAAAAATTTGAGATTCACACATAATAACTCCATTGATTGTATACATTTAATTAATGTAAAATATTTAAATGTGTCAATCATACTAAATATTTGCATTCTCCTAGAAAAACGAAACTAAATTAAAATTTCATAATATTAGATTCTAAGAACATAAAAAAGTTTATAGTCAATTAATCAATTTTAAAACCAGCCAAATAAATTATTAAATGTTTACAACATGTTATATATATATATATATATTTATATAATTCAAATCCACGCAAAGCGTGGACTTTTCCTAGTTCACAATAGAACGAGCAAAATGCTTTTGTTTTGGATCTCCATCATAATACTCGGTTGCTATGTTCCATTATTCTCGACACATTCATTTTTGTAACACACTAGATTTAGATCCGCGCTACGCCGCGGTATTCTTTTCTTTCAATTTGTTATATTTTTATTTTATCTTGGTCATTATTTTATTGTTAAATATATGTGAAATAAAATAGTTTGGGCATGTAGCCTGTTTTAATTATCTCTGTGTGAGCTGTCTATTGACTATGTGAATCTTCTTTTTAGGAACGACGTACCGTCTTGAACATCTTCGAGAAGAACTTGCTCCTCCTCCACCTCTTATTCTTCTTTTTCATCATCATCTTTTTTGTTTCTTAATTTTTTGAGTGATTTTTCGTCTTTGTTCTGTTTCTTTGGTTCAACAATAATTGTTTGATTCTTACTCTCTTTTGCATAAGTCTTGATGGAAATTTTCGGAGACTGGTTAAATGGCGGTGCTGAAAATCAAAAACGAAGACTCGTCATCGAACGGAAATACTACTTATGCTAAAATCAGGCACAACTGAGATTCTGCGAAAAGATTGAATGGGTCGGAAACAATAAATCAAATCCATTTTCTTCCGCAACTAATTCTCGTTGAAACTCGACACAGAGAAGAAGAAGAGACTGGCCTCTGAATTCGCGTCGAAATTATTTCTGCGGATAAAATCAATTTTACCGGTTCGATGGAATAAGAAAGAACAAATTAAACCAATTTATATTTCACTTAAATCAAACCGGTTAAGAAGCTGAGGTGTATTAATGAAATGCTGACTGGTATTATTTAGAATGTTTTCATTGGTCGAAGGTTTTTGCTGAGTTGTCAGCTTTTCCCTGCTTGAAAAAGCTGACAACACAAAGAGTTTTTGTGTAGGGTTTTTGTGTATTGAATTCTCTATATGTGTGTGTGTTTAGGCAGACCTTTGTCTTAATAAAAGAAGATTAACATTGTCTTTATAGATACCAAAATCGAATGATGCGTTCATATCCAAACAGAGGATAAGGGGGAGGTTTATATCAATTATTTTTCATTTGAATCGCTTTGACCTATATATATCCGACAATAATACAAAAATCGAGTCGAAAAGACAATAGAAAAAATATACTATATAACTACATCTTATGAGACCTTGGGTTACAAAAATTGAAATTACAAAAATACAACTAGCCGTGGCTTGACTCGAGCTGTTGATTGATCTCTTTCCAACTTTGTCCCTTCATGTACACCATTTCTCATCTGCAAATTCATAAGTTAGTAATTTAGTTTTTCTACATATCGATAAAGAGAAAAATTTAATCGAAATAAAACAGAAAAAAACAAAAATTACCTTGTAGTTTTCTACATTGCTTTCCAAGAAAAAAGAAAAACACAACAAGCAAGATGATTAAGGTGATGATTCCTATTATGATCGCCAATGTTTTCCCCACGCCGTTATTATCATCTTTATCGTCTTTCTCTCCTCCTGCTAAATCACCCAATTACACTTAATCAATGATTGATTACCAAGACTATCCACCTTTAAGTTGACCCAATTTTATATGTTTCACATTTGCTACAAGTCTAATATTTCTAGCTTTAAAAAGTCCACCATCCAAATAATTCTCATAATCCAGCACTTGACTAGAGGGTTTTACATTTAAAAGTTGTTTTTCTTTCTTTTTCTTTTGGTGTGATTACGACTTTTATTTATTAATACTACTAACTAAAGAAAAAGAAAGTCTTTCTATAGAAAAAAAACTAAAGAAAAGAAAGCTGACCATAGTAGTTTGGGTTTGGGGTCTGACGCGCGTGACTACCACTAACGCTGAAACGCGCGTAGCACTTAGACAAGTAAACGTATCCACCCTGAGCCATTCCACATTCAGATCTGAGCCGTCCGATTGCATCAGCCAAGCAATCCTGACACTGTGCTTGGCTTAGATCCTTCATGCACTGCGCCACACCCTTCACATCCCCGTTCCCACCAATCCTGTAGGACCCACTTCCTGAACCTAACGAGCCGATGACGTCACCGGCTCTAGTCAACGCATCCTGGTCGTTGAATCCCATGGACTGACCACATTTCTTGATCACCAACGACTTGTCCTGTACGCCGAAGAAGGAACTGTTGTCGTACCGGACAAGACAACTTTGCATCTGCACGTACCCGGAGTACGAGGTCGGACATAAGGTTCCCACCTGTTCGACGGCGCGTGACACGCACGATGAGCAAGAAGTCTGGTCTAGGTCGTCTTGGCATTGGAAGAGGCCGTATACGGTGACGCCAGGTTCGGATTTTACGCCGGCGGCGGGAACGGTGAGGTTAGTGTAGCGGCTGAGGACGGTGGAGCTGACGAGTGAAGGGAAGAGGGAGTTGAGGTTTGTCTCGTAGGCGGAGCCAGGGGAGTATTTGGCCGGAGAGCAAACGGCGTATACGTACGTTTCTGTGGAGGAGCCGGAGTAAGTTGGGGGGTATGTTGCGGTGGAGGAAGAAGGGTCCATTAGGGTGACGATGGCGAGAAGGAAACAGAGAAGGGTCGTCGATGTTTTGAACATGTTGTGGCTCTGATTGGTGACGTGAAACAGGGGAGGTTTTAGGGAGAGATATGATTTGGTAAAATAGAAGTTGAGGAGCGAAGAGTTTGCTTTAAAGAGAATTAACGTAAAGAAGGGAGTAACTTATTTGTAGTTTTTCATGTTGCATGCTTTTTTGTTTTTTGTTTTTTTTGGGGTGGACATTCTTAAGATTTTCCACAATTTGTAACTATTCCATAAATATTATTGAAAATTACTAAAATACAGCAACTCTTTCTTTGTTCATACTTCAATTGTTTAGAGCTTTAATATGGAAATTGTGCAAGGTGCGTCTATTTAATGTCGTCCATTACAATTTTATTTATGTTAGTGTATAGTAGTATATTTTACTCATTTGAGTTTAATTTTTGGCTTTGGCAGTGACTTGTGTGGTTCGTTAGCTTCTGCATGCCGTTATTACTTATTACTACTTAATTACCCTTTCTCATAAGCCACTAATTTAGAAGGCAATTAAATTGAGTTTCTTTTAGCTGGTATGGTGGTCTGCTGTGGAGTTTGAATCCGTATAGAAAGGTGAAATTTGTGAAATGATTAATAGATATATTAGCTATTAACATATTTACAATCGCCAAAAATATGAATTTTGTTGTTAAATTGCATTCCACTTGGATGTGTGTCTCTCTCAAAGTGTTTCATATTTTCGGTCTAGTTTGTCTTTAAGAAGATGATAGGAAGAAGCTTCTAGCATTATTATATAATCATATACAATGACCACATTTTGTTTCTTGGTTACGAGAACAATATGAAATATTACTCTGTAATGTACGACTATACGTCATGAAAACGAGTTATGGTTATTATTTATAGTATAGCGTATAGAGTTTGGATAGGCAATGGTACGTGAAAGTGATTTAAGAAGATGGAAATTAATTATATGGAAAAGGATATTGGCGTGTTGGTCGGGATGTATCATCTTGTATCATCTTTTTCGTTTTATTTATACAAGAGATCAATTTTTGGGGCCAAGGGAAGCATGTTCTAGCCACCAAAAAATTTCTTCTACATGATAAAGGAAATAGAGATAAACAATTAACAAGGCTTCTTCCATCGTCAATGTTTAGTTACGGGACCGGTAAACGAATAGAGAAGACAATGATGTTCTTTGACCCACTTTTGTGTAGTTCATATATACCACAACATCATCGCGGTTGTGTGTACACTTTTTCTTTGGCTATAGATTGTTATAGACTCTTGTAGTATTTGTTACGGCTACACAAAATTTATTGTTGTTTTTGTTATGCTATATACTTGTATTCTAATTTAACTCTAAGAATATTAACTATTGGTGAAACTTATTTTGATGTTCATGTACATATGTAGTTGCATTATTGTTCACATAACTTGAGTTCTTAATCAAGAGCTGGTGTTCACATGCGCTATGATACTTAACTTGGGTTCGACTCGATGGAAGATCCGCTCCACAGCGAGATTAATTTTTTTATAATTAATAATAAAAAGGTTTTATAATGAGACAGTACCATAATAATATCATTGTTCAAGTTCCAATTAAAACATTGTAACACATACGGACAGCGAACTATGTTTTTGAAGTGTTTGAGATGAGTTGTAATTAACCCTCCAAGACAACATGATGCTTGTAGTTTTTACCAAAAAAAAAAAAAAAACATGATGCTTGCAGTAGTGTTTTTTCACACATGTTGGTAACATATATGATACTATAGAACGTTTTTAATTACAAAATGAAACAGTGTGAATAATGTAACAATACAACGTAATCATTTTGTCGATGAGGGATCTATCCGATTCAGTTAAGAAGTTGAAATTATAATAACCAACTAATTAAGATGACATAATTGAGAGCAGAAAGTTCTGGTAATTGCATGGTGGGATTGATCAATCATATTACTTTTCATATTATTATTATATTTCCACGTAACATAAGAAGAAAAAGGACAGATTAGAAATTGTATCAATTTTTCACTAACGAACATGGGCCTACCAAAAAGCAAAAGAGACTTTATCTAAAACATATGAACACTTGTTCATTTACCAAGACCAATTCTGTAACACATATACAAAGTTCATAACTCCACCCACTGTCCTTAATAAAAAAAATTCTTTTCCCTTGTTGGGTCTATCCGTAATCATTTCGATATAGAAAAAGTATAGATTTAGGAGGCATTAAACTAATGCAGAGTTTAAAGGATTTTGGTGAGTAATTTCGTGCTTGACTTGTAATAAGTCAATTGGTCCACTTCTTGAAAACAATGATAAAAAATCATATTGCGGAGTCGACAATTTCCTTGAATTTAGACTAACCTAATTCAGTTGACTCGTTCGCCAATTCCAAAAGGAAGGCGTTTCTTTGAAAATTTGTGGAAGTCTTTCAAAACTGAAATTAAAAAA
Organism: Erythrophleum ivorense; assembly: GCA_026724425.1. NCBI lineage: Eukaryota > Viridiplantae > Streptophyta > Magnoliopsida > Fabales > Fabaceae > Erythrophleum > Erythrophleum ivorense. The sequence continues at coordinate 1,770,080 of JAIUCV010000077.1, read as the reverse complement.
GACATTCATTATAACTTCCCTATAAGTCTATAAAGTCAAAAGGACATTTACCTGGCTATATATGGTTTGATTTAAGTAAATCCCTGCTTACAAATCATATCAAGGATCGTCTTGTTTGAACTCAAAAATTCGTTTCAATATTTAGAGGCTAGAGATAATATATATGGACATAATTTATTAACCAGAATTCAAAAGTTGTCTTACAAAATGACAAGATCAATTTCCCTCCCTCTGTTTTACCTTTCTTCTTCTCAAAGTCTACTTATTTTCACATGGATGTATGACTAATTTCCCAACTTTTCTCTTCTTACGCATCAATGATTGGATCTGTTTACAAGTAAGAATGTATAGAATTTGTTTTTTTTTTCCCAAGTCTTATTGATTTTATGATACTCCTTTGCAAATTGTATGCTATATACTCAGAGCATATCGTATAGAGACAATCATATTCTAAAAGTGTAATTAATTAAGAAGTATTTATACAGAAACTAATCAAAATGTATACTTATTAGTTATGGATAAGACATAATTTGTCAGCATCTTGTTATTTTAATTTTTGAGTAATAAAAGGTTTAAAACTCACCCACCCTATCACGGACTGTCCCATAGAACAAAAGTTTGTTTCTATACATAAAGGGAACTAAAAAGAATGTAACATTACACATGGTAGATTAGACACCACGAAGCAGATGTCTGATCCTTTGTCTTATTTTTATTTTTTTTCATGTTTTGATAAGTAGTTTCATATTCTAAGTTCATCTTTTGATGTCTAATCTCATCAATTTTTCTGTTGTCTTGGTTAATTTTTTTCTTTTTTGGTGTGTGTGTGTGTGTGGATCTGAATGATTGAAATCGGATTAATATAAATATTTTCTCATGTTGTGAATCTGAAGTTTCTTTGTGCAGATCGAGTACAAGTACACCCATGGAGACTCAAGCTATAGTGTAACGTAACTTGAGCTTTTCCCTCTCTCTCACTCTCTCATTTTCCAAAAACAGAACCCATATATATATATATATATTGTTCTTATTGATAAACCTTGCTTTAATCTGTAATCGAAATTTTGAATTTTGCTTCCGATTCTAATCCTCGAATGCTTAGTGATGTTTTGGTTCATGTATACGACTTTATCTAAAACATGAGAATAATTAGCTCCTCTTCCAAATTTTGCATGTAGTTTAGTCTGCCTAAACATCGGTTTTATTCATATTAGGTTATTATGATGATCCGTTTGTTGGTCTGTTGTAGCTTTTTCCTTTCAGAAAATAATTGAAATCAATCTCACAAGTCAGCTGCTTCCATCACAAAATCATAATAGGTTATTTCGATTACTCTTCTGAATGTAATTGGAATTATTTTCCAAAACAGTGTCTTGCTTACACGTTTAAAACAATGGCATGTTCAAAGACGAACACATCCAATTGATTCAACGATATGGTTATATCGCTCTTATTCTCTTCCTTATCTATTTTTTGCTTCTATGGCTACTTTCCTGATTTGGTAGTTGAGACAAAGACACTAGAAGCAACATTGTGGGAAGATATCAAAAGCTACTCGGCGATTTTGGGCTAACCTAACCATCCCGTGCTCTTATTTCTTCGATTTAGTCCTAACGATTGTAGTATTCATTAATCAATGAAACATTTTAGATGGCAAATTTACTATTTTTGTTTGTTTGCAAATCAGATTTAAGCTTTTACATCTTAAATTGAAAATATATATGTGTCCACGGGGCATACATAATACTAGTACTTAATAAACCCAAGAAAGTTACACTAATCTAAAAAAAACACATCTACCGTTTTAAACATAATATACTTAATCTAACGAACGGTCAAGATTAATCTAGAAAAACACTTTTTGTTCTCGCTGATGTCAGGATTTTTTTGTAGAAAAAAAAACATCTAACGGTTTAAACTTAATCTACTGAATCTAACGAACGGTCAAGATTAAATGCTAAAACATTGCCGAAAAAGTGTAATCGGGTAATTAGGGATGCTTTGCGAAAAATCACCTCTTTTGCACTGCGAAGAAACGCTTCTTTTGTTCTCCTCAAAGTTGTTGAAGTATGGTTGATTTGTGTACTTGTTCCATCTCCTCGGCACCATCCCTTTCTGAATCAATTCGTGGCAACGACTTCAGTTCACCCTTGTCCCTGTCCTTCTTTTAAAGGTAAGCATCTTTAATTGTTATCCAAGATATTGATTACAGAGAGAATTCATATTAAGTTGTTTTTAGTCTCGCTCGATTTTTAGAAAGTCTTATAAGCCACAGATGAATGACGAAACCGATAATTAGACCTTTAGGAATAGGAACAACTTGATGATGGCTCAGAGTGTCATCGTTGGTCTGTCTGAAATCACCGGATCTGTAGCAGTGGAGTAAACACAACACTTTGGTAATTCAAGCAATGAAAAGCATCCAAATTCCTGGGATTTCTGCAATTATAAGCATACACATCTGAATTAAGTGTTAAAAAAAAAAAAAATCCTAATTAATTACAGATATTACAACACAAGAAGATCAAATGAAGCAAGAAAGACAAAAATTGTTTACAAATCTCTAATAATTTTCAGCATCAATGGATAAAACAAAAAACACTAGAAACACATTTGTTCTGTTACACATTCAAAAGAGACATCAAAGCGTAACAGTGTTTTCTAAGCCAGTCATAAAAATGTTGCAGAAAGAAGAAGAGAGAACGAACAACAGCAAAAAGAGCTTACGAGAAGAGAGAAAAGATAAATTCATATCATAACATCACATGCATTTTTCATTATGTGAATGAAGCGGTGCATTCTTATTAAGATATGGATGCAAAGTACACTGGGATTACTTGAATTAGAACATTCAACCAGCAGATTAAAATAGCATAAGCCATACTATCACTCGCATTCGCAAAGCTAAAAAAAGAAAAGGAATGCAAATATCTTGTGAGCACACAACTGATATATAATTATAAATTATAATTCATGAAGAATAATTCATGAAGAATGCAAAAGTAACAGCAGAGACTTCCACATTTTTCAAGTTAAATATATCACAAGCATTCTCATAGCATTTAAATAATAAACAAGGACTTCATATATAATCTTAAGCGGATGAAGCAGTGTGTTCTTATTAAGCTAAGTATGAGAAAGGATAGTGAAACAACAAGCAGAACATTCAACTAGCAGATTAAAGAGCAGCATATGTGAAACAAAGAAGCAAACAAACAAACGCAACTCTAGTCAGAAACAAAAAAAGGTTTTGGAAATGAATCTTTCATCAAAGTGTAATGGTTCAATGTTTACAAACTTCTAGAAGTTACAATAGAAGCCAATGGACGTCTCTCGGGTTTCTTTGTTCCCACTGCCTTTGTTCGTATAACGGCTTCTCCTCCAGAGAAAACCTCAAAAAGAACAAGTTTAACGAAGCGGCGGGTAGTGAAATCGATGCATGCGTCCCACTTAGCATTCACATCGTAGTCCGGTGGCACACTCTCCGTTTTCTTCTCCGCCATTTTTCCCGAATATCGATTTCCTCTTCTTCCGTCGTCGTTCGTGATTCCTCTTTTTCGGTTTTTGCCGATTGGCGCAAACAACGTGGGCTTCAAAATGAGCCTAATTGGTAGTATATAGTAAGGCCGACCCGAAAGTATTGTTCTCTAGCCCGAAATATTTTTAATATATCCTATCTGGGTTTTCTCTTTGGTTTATATTCCACATGTTTGGCAATATTGTACCAGTCTTCGACCAAAAAATAACAGTATAATCGAATTGTATAATAGAAATTTTAACCGAATCAACCGGGTCAAAATCAGGAATTTTTATAGAGTATATGTCAAGCAACCGGTTCAGGCGAGCTGAGGCCTGACAACAACAACAACAACAAAAAAACCGACCCTAAACCCTAAATCCTCTTATTTCTCTTGATTTCGCGAATTATTTTGGAGATCAGATCATGTAATCTACTCAAGTGAATCATCAATTCTTTTTCTTTTTTTTTGCTAAAGAAATCATCAATTCTTAGATCAATACGATATTCAAATATCTGGAATGGATCCATAAATCCAAATCTTAAAAGTTACAGTATCTTTTTGACACGCACAAATTTTATTCAGCAAACTATTCTAAAAAAAAAAATATTCTGGTTTGGTTGGGAGAGTGGGAGGGGACCTGATTTGCGATATTTGTAGTCTGCAGTGCGAATGATTTCTTTTCGTAATTTGATTGGGTTTTTTTATCAAAACAAAAAAAAGAAGTAATTTGATTGGTTGTATTGAAGCACTATTGTTTCTGATAAAAGTGATGCAAGATTGTAGAAATATGATTTTCCAAATTTTTTGCTAATGCGTTTGGATGTTATTAAAATCAAATCATGTTTCCAGAAAGGACCGATCGAGAACACAAAAACGAAAGATAAAGACCTATAGAACCTCTATAAAGTAATACTAGATAAAGTAATAATCTTTATAAGATAATAAATTTCTCCGGTCCCAACTCAGGCCAGTGTAAAAATAAGTAATATGCGATAAGATGATAAGATAATAATATTTTTGAAACTCCTATGTAAAAGTATAAACCCAATAATAAGTTAAAGTAATAATTATATAAAACTATACATATATACTAAAGAAAGTTTATTAAACTATAAATTTAAGTTTACCTCTAACTTTTTTTATATGCATATAAAATTGTGAAATATTTTATAAACACAATAATTATTCGTGCATCAAACTTTATATAAATATATTCAAATAAGCTAATAATAAATGTTTTATTACGATATCTAAAAATCTTAATCATAATTTCAAGTTTATGCATGTCATATTAACAAAAAAGTTTTTTTTTTCTAAATTCTTAATACATTATCATATTACTAATACATTATTATATGGAGAATAATTTTTGAATATTATAAATAAGAAAATATGTATCTATAAGTTAACAAATTATAATTTCGATAAAGTAATACCTCTATAAGATAATAAATTTTTAAAGTCCCAACATTATTACTTTATAGAGGTTTTACTGTATATAGTCTTCACTATATAACGTATTTATAGTGGCTATCATTAGTATCATAAATAAGACAAAACTAATAAACGAAAACTTTGAAATATCATCAAAGTAAACTAATGTTTATAGTTAATCATACACTAAATATCATGTGTATAGTTAGAAAAATATTCGAAGTGCTATAAGAGACATTAGACTATATAAATTGTGACTAAAAAACAGAGTAGATAAATTTATAATTTTTTTTTATGATTAATTTTACTTGATTAACATTAAATTCATAAAAAAAAATTGAGATTGGGTACTAATGAATAAAAGTTTATAAAAATCATTTGAAGCATGGTAATGTTATTACTTAAAATTTGTAATAAAGAATATTATTATTCCGTCTCATCCTTTCCAAGAGTCTGTGCCATTCCGAAATCGGGAATTTTTGGGATCAGATCTTTGCCGAGCAACACGTTACTTGGTTTAAGATCCAAGTGTATGATCCTAAACCGAGAGTCTTGGTGAAGATATAATTAAAAGTCCTCGAGCAATGCCATTTGTAATCTCGAATCTTTTTTCCCAATCTAGAATAGAGCTACGGATTGAGTCTGCAAAACAAAAACCAATATTTCAAATTAAATAATTTTTTATTTTTTACAGTCACTTTCACTTACCGAAGATATACTTGTTAAGACTCGAGTTCTCTAAGTACTCGTAAACCAAGATTTTATCGTGCTCGTTATCAAAGTAACCCAGCAACCTAACTAAATTATTATGCTGGACCAGTGAAATTAGTGCCACTTCATTTTTGAAACCTTGTATTCCATGTCGTGAGAGACAAACCAATCTTTTCACGGCGATCTCTTGCCCGTCAGGCAGAAGACCCTGAGACTCACCACCGATTTTTGTAAGTCGTAATTAAATAATATACGACGCCGTATCCACCTTTTTCCGATTATATTCGTTTCGGAAAAATTGTCCGTGGCTTCGGCGATGACGTCAAATTCCATGAAACGACAATTCCATTTAATGGCTTCGTTTCTTTAGTTTCTTACAGACTTACACTGGCCTAGTTATTTATGGACTACGGCCACGTGTAATAAATAAACTCGTAAGGATTTTTTATTTTTCTTGTCAAAGTCTAGTAGTAACTAAGATTGAACTTCTCATTTCTAATTTTTCTTGTTTCTACCTCTCAATCTGGTTTGGTAACAATGTCACAGTGAGAGATTTAAATGATTAACTCTTTTATACCTTTGGACTGACCTGGTTTGGCAACAATGTCACCGTGAGAGATTTAAATGATTAACTTTTTTATAGCTTTGGACTGACCTGGTTTGGTTTGCAACATTATTGTTCGTTTTTTGCGGAATTTTGATGGATTTCTATTGATTACCTATGACAAGAATAACCTACACAATTGATCAAATACACAAAAAAACAAACACATTAAAATCTCCACGCCATAGTTCACTAGTATAACATTAACTAGATTGAACTTAATAGCTTAATAGCTCTTGCTTTCTCGAGTTTTTGGAAAAAGGGAAACCATCGTACACAGACACTATCATGTGTAGATTGCATTGTGTAAAATACTTAAATTGTTTCGAAATTAGAGTTTTCCGTGTAATCACTAAATGCATACTTTTCGTGACCAAAAACAATCTGTTGGAAATTGAGATTTATCCTTGTTTTCAGTTTGAATTATAGAAATCATTTATTCAAACAAGATACAAGTACGCACACAATTGAAAAGTGTAATTTAAAAAAATAAATAAACACATTGCAATCTTCACGCCACATTTCACTATAACACTGAGTAAAAGTTTTTATAAATAGACAGATTCGCAAGCTTTATAGTCTTTTGTTTTAAATTGAGATTTATGGATGTTTCTTAGAAGCAGCTCTCTGTTTCTCGAGTTTTTCAAATAGAGAACCATCGTAAGCAGCTCTCACGGTCTCTTTGTGCAACAAACCGTTCTTGTCTTTGCATAAGTAATGCAATATCTTCCACTCCGTATATGCTGCAATCCTGCATTTTTGTTTTTAAATTCACATAAATATTATTCAGATTCATATGATATGTTTTCTATCTTTAAACCGAATTAAATTAAACCGGTTTCGGATACTTACGCTCCTTTACGATCATTAGCTTCTTTGTTTGAGTTGAGAAGTTCTTTAAGTTCCTCGTTGGTCAAAGCATCGGGATGTGTCTTAGAATGCTTCGCAAATATCTCCTCGAACTTCGATTCCACAAACCTCCAAAAGTTAATCAAAAAACAAAAAAATAAACAAAAGTAAATATGAAGTAAAATTTAGATTTACGAAATGCAATAATACACTAATTGTAACAAAATAATTCAGTAGGGCATATTTAAAAAGAAAAGATACCTTCCATCCTTATCGTAAACGCCTGAATCGCTGCCATGTTTGGCAAGATGGATATTCTTAACCTCTATCGGAAAAGAGAACGAGAAACCCTTTCCCTGCAAATCAAAAACACATAATCGTTTCTCTTTTTCAATCTTTTGTAAAGCATGAAAATAACTATATCAATATTTATAATTAAATTTTCAAATTACCGGACGAGTTTTGCTGCTTAAACCCATGTTGATGAACAGAGAAGCGAATGCCGACAAGAGATATCCACATCCAATAGCTCTAAATCCTGTTCTTGTATTGTTTTCGTTTGTCGTGATCCAACAGTAAAAATTAGTAAAAAAACTAATCTTTCTTTTTGTTTACTAACAGATAAGACCACAAGAGCCACACACACACACACACAGAGATACAGAAAGACAAAATATCTCCAATATAAATCTTGTTTTAGATATTCCGAGATTGATTAAGACATATTTTGGTGGAACTTAAGAGTTTATATAGACCTTACCTTGAAACGTCTCGGAAGGATAAACGATGCCATCTTTGTTCCTATCGAAGAAGGCGACATGTCTCTGCAAGAAATTATCTTCTTCTGGAACAAATTTCGCTCCTAAAAAAAAACCGTTTGAAGCCTTTTAAGTAAGCGATCGATTTTATGATATAATACGTAATCATTAACATGAAACTGAGAAAGTACCGGTTGATGCAGGGGAAATAGAGGAAGCCATGATCAGAGAGACAGAGAGAGATAGAGAGAATAAAATGGTTGAGAGAGAAGTAACTGAAAAGAAAAAAAGTGAAAAGAGAATGGCGAAACACACGCTTCTTTTATCTTTAGAGATTTTTTCACTGTTTGATAATTTATTGTATAATGATAATGTAATTAATCAAAGATTCGATTCGATGATCTGCTCTGGCATATGAAATAATATATAGTTGTTTGTTTCTATGTTCCTTCCTTCGTAGGAATTTTATACGAGAACGAGAAAATGAGTGGGATGCGTCAGACATTTATTATTTTGCTATTTTCGTTTATTGCTTATGCACCACGTTGCTTTCGCTAGTACAGCCATTTTTAAGCCCATAGAGTTGTTATTTGACCTCTTTTTTTCTTTTCCAATAATAGTTCTCATTATTTGTTACTCGGAACCCAAAAATTAAATGTTTAATACGACTCTTATGTATTTTTTTAATTTAATTTTTAATATATGGCTTTGATAATTCTAACTTTTCCTTTACCAAAAAAAATAATTCTAACTTTTCAGATGTTTCTATTATTTTTTCTGAATAGCCGACGGGTGGTGATACTTGTTAGTTGTTTATGTATCCTCTTTGTTATGGTTAATATTAAAAAAAAATCTTTCACACAAATTAATAAAATTTAAATATTTAGATTAAATATCACACAAATTAATTATTCACACAAATTAATTTTAGATTTATTATAGTATAATTTTACAAAATAAAACTGACTATTGGAATTCTTTAATTAGAAAATCTATTAGTATTACTTTATTAAATCAAAAATCTATTAGTATTTATTAGAGACGGATGAGATAATGGGAGGTGTATTAAACTTGGTATTTTAGTTAGAGTACTTTAACTAAAATAACAAGAATTTGTCTAATTCATCCAAAATTACATAAAAACTCACTTACAATCAAATCACCTAAAATCGTTTAAAAAATTTAACTTCAAAACATCCCTTAAAAAGTGGATAATATCAAGAGTTAAAAAGATTATATTTAATCCAAACATATACCGACATTGAATTGTTTTCAGAAAAAAAAAAAAAAAAAAAGTAATTGGGCCTAGTGAGCGTAGATTCTAAGAAAAATAAAAAAATCGTGATGTACATTACTTCTCGGGAAAGGAGATGAGACTGATGATAATAATGCAACATTGGTGGAGTAAGAAAATTAAATAATGTCTTCGAACGCTTTGTTGAAAAAGAAAATTATTAAAGGGTAGTAATATGGCCACAGGTGTGTTTCTTAGGGTGATATTATTGTTTTTAGTCGCTTTCTACGGACTATTTCTAAAGCCTAAACACTTAAATGAATGACTCACCTTCGCGTTTGAAGCAAAAGGGTACAGCTACGAACCGTATTTGTTAGAAACTATTTTCTCCATATTTTAAAAATAATGATGTGTGTATGAAAAATAATAGTTTACGTTTACCAACGATTGATAGCGAACATTGCCAAAACAGACAACGTACGTGGACAAACCCATGTTTACCGATTGGTCTTTTGCTAAACAGAGAGTGTTTTACAAAATACATTTTTAGTAAAGTGAAATCAATGGAATGAATGAAAAGGTGACACACTTGAGACCTCATTTGAATAAACTCTGTACTAAATGCGAAACGTTTGTAAGAAATGGCTAGAGCTTAAAGAAAAGGCATCAATTATTCACACGCATAGGAAGATTGATTGAAATAATAAAATGGTTGTTGCGTAAAGCTTGGTGTAACAGATTCCTTATTCTTTATCTCTTGTCTGACGAAAACGCTACACTTTCCTCTCCACATCGACACTTGGTATAAGATCGTTGCTTCTACAAATTACCAAAAACATTCCCTTTAATCCAAAACCCTTCTAATTAAAAATAAACAAATTAGTCATTAAAGAAATTATGTTGAGTTGTGGAGCATATTCTAAAACACTGTCGTGTGTCCCGATGACCTGGCAACATGCTGATCATTTATTTAGGCTTTGTTCTCTTTACTTAGACTAAATTTTGATTATCGTCCCTTTGTCATATTTCTGTTGTATGATGTATCTTTCACATTGAAAATAAACCAATATAAATTGTTTTCTAAAGTCTTGATTGGAAGAACAATTTAGTGGGCTTAGTGCTTTTTTAAATGTCAATCGTATATAATTAATTGGGCAGTAAAAGAAACAGGGAGGACTTCCAACTACTCGCTGGTTAATGCTCTCAAAATGAGTTTTTTCACGGCATGAAGCATTAGAAATTGTTAAAAGTTATTAATATCCTTAATTCTTTTATAAATTATTTGCATATGCCATTTAGAGTATTATAAATTCAAAATTCTACGTAGATAAAGCAAATCTGAATCAATCTTGCGATCCAAATCCAAATATATTTTATCCTTCAAAACAAACAAAAAATGACAACATCATACAACAGAAAGGATAGATGCATCTATCCACCAATCCAAACACTGAACAGTTTAACACACAAAATAATTCGGAAAGCTCAGCTTCACATACAAACATAATTAATTTGCCAAGTTTGTTTGGAATCCAAACAAATCAAAAACCTCCTGAATTTATTAACGATGTGACTGAAGATTTCGGTTTCGCTTCCTGGAGTGAATTTGACAACTTCAGTTCTTCGTACATTTGTTGTCAGATAAGATTATTCAAAAACGCTGGGTTATTTGCAAAGATCTCCCAAAAATCAAAGTAAATTGCGTTTTCCCACTCCTACTTTATCAATTATATGCAAAGGCTCTTCTTTTGATACGCTCTTGAAAGAAGTGAAGAACGAGTGGAGGGTTTATATAAAAAAAAAAAAAAGGCACCGGTTTTGGTGAATATTTTCTCATAACATTACATAATACATAATCATATAGTAAGATTAAGGGAAGCGTTTTTTAAAATGATGTTTTTTATGTACACTGTTTTTGTCTCTCTTTAATTCTTACAAATTCCCTCATTTACCTCTCTCTCTCTCCTTCACATCACACAACATTTCACCACTAGTCCCTTCGGGTCTGTTCTTCCTCCTTCCTCATTACCTGTGAGTGATTACACATTCAATTACGATAAGAAAAATCACGAACCGGACTAAACCGGGTAATGCAAGAATTTATTATCTAGTAAGTAGGCCTGTCAATTTGTGACTTGATCCGCGAGTCCCGCCCCGTTTGATCCGCCACGGGGCGGGTGCGGATAAAAAGAATTCATCAAAAAAAGAAACGGGTCATGCAGGGCGGGTATTCCAAAAATGCGGAGCGGGTGCGGGTATAAATATTATATTTTTGCGGGTTGGCATATTACACGCAATTAAAAATAAAAATTAACTTCAAAATTAAGAAATATTAATATTAATCTAACTATTTTTATCAAAATTTTGAATATCTGAAGTAATACCTATAAATTAGTTAATAATTTTTTTCCAAATTCATAAAAAAAAAATATATTTAGCTATTTTTACCATGGTAACACATACAATTTGTAAGATTTCAGTTAAATTTTTTTTTTTTTTTTTAGTCATAATATTGCGGGTGGCGGGTTAGGTTACCCGCTTGATTAATGCGGAGCGAGTGCGGATATATACTATATATTATTTGCAGGTCAAGCAGGTGTTTTTTTTATGGATCAAAACAACTCGAACCCGCGGCAGGGCGGGTCAGGTGGGGCGGATCCGACCCGCTTGACAGGCCTACAGTAGTAAGTAATGATTCGAAAGAAAATTACCTTCCAAGGGTTGAGCTAACTTCCGGTTCTGCGGTGACATCATTTCCTTCTTTAACTGAATCAGTAAATCCTCCATTGTGTACTCTCTTCTCCAGCTCGAGAGCATCGGGAAGTGACTCGGTTCAACCTGATTCGTCCGGTTTAATCCAAGCTTGTTAAACAAAACAAAAACCCAGCTATATATATATATATATTTATGCATAACAACAAGATCCTCCTCACCACTCCGTTTTCAGGGTTGACGCAAGCCATGTTGATCCTGCTCTGGAACCTCACAGTAGGTGGACTCTCTGGGTAATTCTTGCCACAGAATAGCTTCAGCTGGAAGATCTTCCCTTCATACGCAGTCTTATATCAACAACATCAAACACAATCATCAATCTCCTCAGATGCCAAAACTGGAATCAAGTAAAATTGCAGAGATGGAGAAGAAACCCTACATTATGAGGCCCGATGATGGTTCCGGTCCAAGATTGCATCAATATATCATCGGCATCATCCATTCCATAGCTCACCGTGCCGTCTCCGATTCCTTTCTCACCTCTCTCAAGCTCTTCCAATAATCTAAAGTTTCTGGGAACTGCACAAAAAACAATAATCAATCAGATTCATCCCAGATCAGGAAATCAATCGGGACTAAGATCAAAATTCAATATAACGACTTCTCAATCTGTATCATATCATCAGATCATTACTGTAAAACTTCTGGAAAAGGTCAACAATAAATAAACCCTAGATTCCAAATCAAACACGCTACCGCTTGTCAAATAGACTAATCGAATCGAAATCGGTTTGAAACTTACCAACGACCTTCTCTTCCTCCGAACTCATCGCCTGGGATTGTAGTCAACTTATCTGAAAGCTTCAACGACGGCAATTCAAAGAATAGCGAAGGAGAGAATGGAGTGAGAGAAGAGAGAGAGGGGGTCTAACTACTGTTCATCAGAAGAAGGATGTGAATGGAAGAAAAAACGAAAAACGAAAAAGATAAAGGAAAAGAGAGAGAGAGAGAGAGAGTTGTTATTTTGCAACCCCACCGTTTGCTATCTCCAACAAATTTTTTTTTATAAATATTATTTTTTTATTACCTCCAATAATATTTTAGAATCATAATAATGTTCAAATTAATACCGAAACTATTATCTCAGAATCATTCTTCTCTCGACACGTGTGATATCTACTGACATTATTATTAAAAATATTCTCCACTTTCATCAAGCATACACCCACTAATTATTAAAATTAAGACAAAATTAGCAACCATATGGTTAAATATTGCTAATTTGTCTTAAGTAATGTTGCATTTTCGTAATAATAAAATGCGTCCGTCATATGTGGACAAACAAAAGAGTTGTTTATTAATGCAACTCCTCCTCCTCCTCTTACAATTAAAAATCATCAAACGCAAAATGCTAAAGCGCGTTTGCGTTCAACGTTTCAGGTTTTTACCATACAAGTATCCAAACCAAACCAAACAGGTTATCTTAATTTTGAAGCAAACCAATCATTCATCTCTCCATCATCATCACTACAGTCACCAAGAAGCTCAATCTTTCTCCGGTCATAACGTCTCGACTCTGTTTCGTCCTCCTTATCATCTTTATCTTTTCTCTTTCCATTCCCATTGCTTCGCATCCTCTGTATCATCTCCAACTTCCATTGCTCTCTCTTTTCTTCACTCCTTGAAACATTACTTCTCCCTCCTTCCACTGGAAATCCCATAAAGCCTTCTTCTTCTTCTTCTTCTTCTTCTTCTCCTTCTTCTTCTTCTACATTGCATTGTTTCCCACTCTCTTCTTCTACAAAATTCCACGTCTTTGAAACTCCACTGTGACGATCTCCAACAGTCTTTGAATCCGGCGTTACGTTTGGAGCCTTCTGTCTCTTGTGATCACACTTTAAACATATCGAGTTTCTTCTGAAATTGATGTAATAGCACCTGATGAAGTATAGGAGACGCTAGATTAAACCTAAAACATATAGAAACTGCCTTTTAACTAGCTTTTAAGGTCTAGGGATGATGATGACTCACGACTCGCATTCCCACTCCCCAGGATTGATTTGACGCATTGAAGGCTTGTCTTTGCACCTTAAGCAGCTCGTGTTTTTCGCAAAGTTCATGAAATTGCATCTGCCGCAACAAATTGAGAAAAAAAACAAAAAGAATCTTAAACATTTTTCCATAGTTTTTGATCAAATTAGTGGGAGATGTCCTTACGTTTGGCAAATCCAATCTCCTTTCTTCAGTTGGAGATGATCTTTCTGTTCTTGCTTCAACTGTTTCAGCCTTTCCTCAGAAAACACATCACACCGCAAGCATCTTATGTTCTTCGCAAAGTTTAGGAACTTACATCTGCCAAAAACGAGAGACTAGTTGGAAACAAAAGAGAGTCTGAAAGATTAATCAAATCATAAGTAAAGATTACTTACTCTGTACAGTGCCAATCCCCTGGCCGTTTCCGCGGGTCTATCTCATCACCGTCATGTGAATGTGGCCCGAGCTCATCACGAGCTGTCTCAGTCTCAGAAGATTCAACATCTTTCAAGCTATACTCTACGCTTTCTCTCAGCAACTTCCTCACAGAATCTTCAACAAATTTGGTTTGACAGGCTCGGTTCTCCACGGTAGGAGAAATGGAATCAAGCCCGTAAGTTAGCAGTATACGCATGACATCTATAGTACGCGCACCTTCTTCTTCTCTTGCTTGCGCATACGCCCGTTCACATTTCCCTCTCAAGTTGCAAGTTCCACACACCTACTAAAGTAAAATGTTTTAAGCTTGGTGAAGTTATAAGCTTCAAGTGAAACCTCAAAAAAAGGTTCAAACTTTCTGACATATAAAGAAGAAAGCAACATAATTGAGGAATGCATACATTTGCTTCATCAATGCCCACATAAGCTCTTAGACGTTTTCCTGAGTTCACAACCTTCCTGTCAGTGCTAGGGCATCCACACCCAGCAATCACTTTGAGATCTTTCTTCGACAAGTACCTGTAAATCAAAAAATTCCAGTGAATTCTCACCAATTACAGCTAAAAGAGAGATTTTTACAGCAAATTATAAGATGTTTAGTTTCTTAAGGATGTGAAATCACAGGTTAAGTGGAAAAGAAAGGTAGTTCTCGAGAAAACTATATACTCTGTATCTTGGGCATTTAATCGAACACCTGGTGTGCAATATGGATTCTTCGCTATCATAAGCAATTAATGGAACAATGATACGATTGAATCAATCGCATTACCTGACGAGAGTGAAACGATGGCGGGCGAAATTGAGGCAGGCCGTACGAATATGATTTGATTCTATGGAAGTCATCAACTGATTCGCAGTTTCTCCGAAGTAACCTTTCTTCACGAGCATCCCCATCAAACCAAGCCATTCGGGCCACGGGTGCGAGCTTGGATCATCAACAAAGCTGTGGAATTTCGCTACGGGCTTGACTAATCTTGTGTGCCCATTGATCTGACGGATGTATCCATGGTGGGTCTTGAAGAAGGATCTCATCATGAGGAAATGTTTCAAGCAAGAGTTTTGGCGGGTAAATAAATGAGAAAAGGCACCCAATTTATATTTCAGTCAAAGTGTTCATAATAACACTTTCTTTAATTTAGCTTTTAGCCTTTTACGATACATAAAAAGAGGCTACAAAATTTGGAAAACCTTCAAAGCTATGAATTGTAACACTATCGAGAGTAAAGAGTTTTACGCTTTTATTATCAAAGTACCCAAAAAAAAAAAAAAATTCTCCACTTTCTTCTGAGCTTTAGGAATGGGATCTAAGCTCAGCCTGAGGTTTTTAGGGTTGGTCTCAAGTTTTCAGCTTCTTGTTCGACCTGACAGAGAGACAAACAAACATATTGTAAGAAGAAACGAAGCAAAAAAAAAAAAAAAAAAATTAAACTTAAAACACTTTAAGAATTTAGGCAGCTAATAGTAGTGAATCTCGCCTCAACAACTACTCTCGCTTTCTTCTTTGATCTTCCATGATCATCAGGCTTTCTTGAATCTCCTCTTCCTTTCTTATGAATCACAACTTGCTCCTCATCAGCTGAATCTGTAAAGAAAAAAAATTGTGGATTTGTTATATTGCATCATGAGAACGAGCTGATGGTATCATACAAATCTAGCTAATCCATTCACTTCATCAAAGATCGCAGAGAAACAGTTAGTTTTACCATGTTCTTCATCATTGTCGAAGCCAGGCTCGTTAGAGGGAAAACCATAGAAATCTTCCATATCTTCATCTTCTTCAAGTTCTTCATAGCCATCAACAAATTCAATCTCTGTCTCCTGATAATTTACTCAACAAAGATATATCTGAGCAAAAGGGAGTGTGCATCCATGTCTACAATACAGAGAAAAAGGACACAAATATCAAATTTCCATCCATGTTTAGACAATGGTACCTCCTCTTCTTCTTCCCCAGCATCCTCTGCGAGAACCTTGTCATCGTATATGTTACCATAAATGCCTATCGACCATCGATCCTCCAACTCTTTCTCAATGAGCTGTAAAAAGAGACTGGCTTTATCAAGGAACAGAAACAGAAACTACAGTTTAAAACAAGCAAGTATCAAAAACCATTAATAATCGTGCATGACCTTATCTAACTCCGCTGCTTTTTCAGCCTTTTCTTCTCTTCTAGCTTCTCTCTTAATCTCCCTCCTAGGCGTAGTCATTATCTTCTCCCTATATGAAACAGAATCAAGAACGATCACAACATGAAACAATATAAAGTAATATCAAACAACTATAAGTAGGATTGGAAAAAAAGGACCAACCTTGTTTTGAGAGCAAGTCTTCTCATCCGAATGCGCATCTGGTTCATTTTGGTAAGTCTTTGTTTGATCTTGCGCTGTAATAACTTGGGCCAATACAACTTCCACAACAAAAGAAACAGAATAATAAACCACCAAGCTTTTGATGCTTCAATATACAACAAGGTAATCAATCTGAAAGCTCACCAAGTGCTTGTCAATGGTCTCAAGAGCCTTGTCGTAGTTTCTTGGCAACTTTATCCACTCCCACATGTTTCTTGGCATATGTGCTCTCTCTATCGTCTTCATATACAAATAAAAAACACCTTTTTGCAAAACACAGTAAAAAAATTCAAAATTAAGAGATTATAACACTGTAACAAAAGAAAACACATTTTTCTACATATTCACTTTGTATTAGGGTTTATGAGTACCAACCATCGTGGTCTCTAATGGTGGCATAGCGGCTGTTAGCAAGAGGACAAGAGCTTCTGTTGCATATTCCCGTTACGTTGTAAGGATTTCTGCAGAATTTTCCGGTTTCGATTCTACAAAGCAAAACAGAGCAAGAATAAAAAAATCTCAATCAGTTTTAAAACTTTTCCCGAATCAAGTGATTCAAGTCCACTAGCGAGAATCGAGTAAAAAAAAAACCTTACTTGGCCTTATAACTGCAGTGATTGCGGTCGATTACTTGCCACGTAACCTCGTCATTCTGCATCTTTCACGGTGGTTTTCAAATCCGGCCTCGCCGTGTTGTGATGATCGGAGAAAAATAGTAGGCTTTTTTAAAAAAATGCGAAACTAGGGCTTCTTATAGGGGAAGAAATGTTTTGGAGTATTGTATAACCGGTTTCAAGTTAATACCTTAAACCGTACTCAACCGAACCAAATTAATTTCGGTTTGATTTCAAATTTACCAACAAGAAAATATCTGAAAAGCGTACAACCAAAAAGGGAACTATACAACCAAACTAGTGTCACTGTCAGAAATAAAAATATCTCGTTTCCACTAGACACGTGGAATACATTCATTCATTGGATCTTCACACGACGAATGGTGTATTTTTTATATGACACTCGCTCACAATCACAGAATTAAAATCAGAGTTTGTATTTTTTTTTTTTTTTTTTTTTTTCTTAATAACATGAGTTTACAAGTTACAAGTTACGACCTCAAGCACAATATAAACCAAGAACTAATCACAAATAACCGGACTTAATAACCGGATTTGCTTAACCAAACTCGATTATACGAAACTGATCCTCATAAAATTCCGAGAATTCGAGGCTTCTAATAATTGCCATTTTGCCACAGTGAAGAACAGTGATGATGATGATGATTTTTTCAATAATGGATTTGGTAGAATTGGTTTTGACTCGGACTTCTGTGAACGTAGCCTCCATTGTTACGAATCGATCTCTCTACACAGACCGAACAATTCTCCGGCTTTGACGACGGCGACGATGGAGATCGAGAGCGAGAGGATGATTTCGACGACGAAGAAGAAGAAGAAGAAGAAGAAGACGCCGTTGAAAGCGGAGGAGACGAGGTCTTTGATTTTGGCGGCGTAAGGAAGGCGCGGATCTTAAGCAGGGGCGCCGTCGTAACCATATCGTATTCCTCCATGAGATTCGTTAGATCCTCGTCGGACGAGACAGTTACAAGCGCGTCGAGATCATCCGTCGGTAACTGACACCGGATGTTCACCTTCATCCCGCAGATCTCGCCGATTTTCCTCTCCAGCTCTGTTAAACATCACCACCGTCAAATCTCTGGAGACTGAGAGAAAATTCAAACGGAAGAGAGAAGAAACTGAGTAACTAACCGGTGAAGGAAATGGAGCGAGAGACGGAGAGGACACGTGTGTGGCCGCCTTGGTAACGGAGCTTGCCGTCGGGATAACGCGGAGTTATTCTACCGCCGTAGCTACAGAGGAATTTGACGGTGGTTGGATTCGGCGATGCCATAGCTCTTTACGGTTATTTGTTTGCAAGTTTGGAGGAGGAAAGTGTTTGTTGGTGTATTGCTTTTGTTCAAGCCAAGCAACTGTAAATATCCAATCGGTATATATAGAGAGTTTTCAAGGAATGCCAAAGGAGCGTGAAAAGAGGATATTTTAATTTAAAGTATGTTTTATTCTATTCATTTTTTATGTGTGTGTGCCGCGTAATTTTAAATCCAAAAGAAAATTCGGCCGACGTATAAACTTTTTGGAAATATTCTTTGAATCAAAAGATACTTTACTATATATTAAAAAAAAAAAAGTGAAAACTTCATGGGACAAAAGTCATCAAAAGAAATCAAAATATCTCTTTCCCTGACGCGTGTTATAAGAAGAGTCGACTTCAAAACACAGAATCACACTGTTGACTGTTAAAACTGTTTATCAACTATATTTTACGGTATGTTGACACAAAAAAACACACTAGATTTTACTATGTATATACTTGATTTATAGAGTGAATCACATATCCAACGGAATATTCAAATTTTAACGAATATTTAACGGATACAGAACGAAAAGGTATGAATTCAAACAAAAATAAATGGATTATTGATATCACAAAAAGTTTATAATATAGCAAATAAATATTTTATATATAAAAGGCAGGACTTGTAAGAGCATTTAGAAAGAAAAAAAAGAAAAAAGAAAAAAGGAGAGTAGAAAAATAACAAAATCAAATCAAATTAATTTTACTAGATTCCTCCCAGATCCGAAGAGTTTCATCAACATTTTCTAATAATGTGGACTTTCTTGGTGAAATAACACAGCAACGTGAGACTAAATGAATGTAAACATGTAGTTACCATAAATATGCAGCTATGTACTTTGTATAAACGTAAACGTATGCAGCTATGTAAAAAAAATAATCAATTTTATTTGGAGAGCGGGACGAACTTTATCAACGTAAATTAGAAGCGTAGTGAAGTCTAGGTTGCGACTGTATTGGAATAGATCGGCCCAAAAATGATCTCGTGCATAATTAAATTTTAAAGACTTTACAATGGAAAACAAGCGATTTAAAGAACTTTTGAACATAAAGAACACTAAGGAAAGAGCATTTTACAAAGCGCTCAAACCATTGGGGTTATAGTTGTTAACTTGTTAGCTCTATTGATGTCTTGTTGATCAACCAAGGCACATTTTAAATAAATTGCACATCATTGTCATTGGCACGTCTCTTTGGTCTCTGACCAGTTATCAAAATATATAATCATTATTAATAATTAAAAGTGTATCTCAAAATTTTAAGGAAAATTTTATAGAACAAATCACATATCCAATCAAATATTCAAATTTTAACAAAAATTTTATTTTTATTTTCAAGTTTCACCTACAACAAATTAAAGTTATGATATCCATACCAAAAACTCTGGTGAGGGTTAACTGTATTGTAAACAGCGTCTAGTAGAACTTTTAATTGTGAATAAGTATTGTGTTGACTTTTACTATATTTGATTAGCTCCACAAAATAAAAGTCACTTGCATACTTTTCTTTTAACACTAAACCAAACGAGATATTACCAATAAAACAAACTCATATTAAAGGAATTCAATAATGAAGATAAATCAAATACAACAAAATAAACCTTCAAAACATGCAAAATTTTCTTTGGTGGAGTGAGCCATCTCTCGTTGATCAACCGAAGCACATTCCGAATGACCAAATTCTGCACATCATTGTCTTGGGCATGGTCTTTAGTCTCTGACCTGTTGTTAAAACTGAGTGGACCTAAAGGTACAGAGTGGACCTTCTCGTTTGGATTATTGGACATCCAACGTCCTTCAGCAATGATGAGATCCTTTGTGCTAAGATCCATTAAAAAGCACTGTATTCCCATTTTATGTGGACTTTGAGGCTGAGGTTGCTCTAGTGTAGGCTGCTCTATTGGCTAAACATAACCAAACCAAAAGTTGGATTTTCAGAGAGAATAGACAAAAGTCACAACACAAAAACTAACCATTTCGTTTCTGATAAGCAACAAATCAATAAACAAAATCAAAAACGTACATATCCAATCGAATTTATGGAAGCACTAATCTGATTAACAAAAAATAAACCAGTTTTGCATTCAAAGAATTCAAAATTACCTCATTGGGATCAATTGTGGTACGCATTTGAGGCTCCCCCATTTCTGGTACACCATCAACTGCCTGTGAAACCATTGTCTAAAAAAATTTTAGTACCAAAAGTATGGTCTTTAGTCTCTTACTATATTTGATTAGCTCCACAAAATAAAAGTCACTTGCATACTTTTCTTTTAACACTAAACCAAACGAGATATTACCAATAAAACAAACTCATATTAAAGTAATTCAATAATGAAGATAAATCAAATACAACAAAATAAACCTTCAAAACATGCAAAAATTTCTTTGGTGGAGTGAGCCATCTCTCGTTGATCAACCGAAGCACATTCCGAATGACCAAATTCTGCACATCATTGTCTTGGGCATGGTCTTTAGTCTTTGACCTGTTGTTAAAACTGTTTCTCAACGTTCAACTACATTCTAACGTATATCTATATGATTTATATAGCGAATCACAAATCTAACCAAATATTCAAATTTTAACGAATATTTTGTTTTTAGTTATTCACTTGGTAGTAAAAATGGATACAGAAAAAATATGAATTCAAACAAAAAAATGGATATTGATATCACAAAAATTTAGATATACTAGCAAACAAATATATTTTGAGAAAATGTAGGACTTGTAATATCTTTTAGCACCAAAAATGAAAAATAAAAATAAGAATAGATTTTTTTTTACTAGAATCCTACCAGATCTGAAGATTTATAACATGGATGTAAATGAATGCAAAGACGTAGTTACAACAAATATAGGTGAAGCTATATACTTCTATAAACGCATCTTGTGTTTTGTAACATATCTGACAATGTTTGGTTGACATAGTACTAATAGATTCGTCTTTTCATGTATATTTTGTCATTTTCAGTGCTACAGTAAGAGTTTTAGATATTTTTTCCAATATCTTTTCCGTTAAGAAACAATAATATGAGACTTTTTTATAGATATTTTAATTCCTATATATCTCCCATGAAGCGTTATTTGATATTTTCCAATTGACGTAAGCCTGTTGTCTTGTGCAGCCGGTCCCTTGAATAGCCACAACGACCCCTAAGAAGAATTAAAGGGAAATAAAACCAAAGCTTCCTTACTACTGAATCAAAGGTCCCAAAGGTCAAGCAATAGGAGTACACTTGACAGGATGTGCCATGGTCAAAGTAAATGATCTAGAAGCTTCATTCATGTTAACCTTGTCTCCTTCAATTCTCCAATCAAAACACTGCACCATCACACCAATCGCTGTTCCTAGTGAGACATAAGCTAGATTTGATCCAGGACAGCCCCTCCTCCCGCTGCCGAAAGGAATGTGTTTGAGGTATTCCTCTTTCATCTCCTCCTCTTGTCTTGATTTTGTAGAATTCAGAAACCTCTCTGGCTTGAACTCCTCAGGACCTTCCCACAACTCAGGATAGAGCTGTCAAATGGGCCGTCTGCCGTCTATTTGGCCCAGTCCACATAGATCATTTAACTTTTGGGCGATAATGGTTCGGGTCATTGTGGACAATGGTCCAAAAACAGACCACGCCCAATTAAGCCCATGTCCATATGGGTCCGCCTGCGGACAGCCCAATATCACTTGTTTCACTTTTTTTTCTCTCTCCAAAATTTTTCCGCCAAAATCTTAAAACAGTGTTTTTCTGCCAAAATCGTAAAACAGTGTTTTTCCGCCAAAACCATGAAACCGTGGTTTCTCGCCAAAACCGTAAAACCGTATTTTCCCACCAAAATCGTAAAACCATGTTTTTCCGCTAAAACCGTAAAACCGTGTTTTCCCGCCAAAACCGTAAAACCGTTTTTTCCCGCCAAAACCGTAATACCGTATTTTCCCGCCAAAACTGTAATACCGTGTTTTTCCACCAAAACCGTAAAACCGTTTTTCCCGTCAAAATCGTAAAAATGTATTTGGTGGAAGTGAGATTTCGCAAACTGGAAATCGGAGATTTCGCCAAAAGAAAAAAGAAAATCGAGCAAAAGAATCGAAATTAGATTTTCTGATTTTCCCCTAATTTTATAAAACCCTAAAAAAAAAATATTTGGGCCTGCCCGCAAACCATATAGGTTCGCCCATTTTATCCGTGGTCAAAGTTGGTTTTAGCCCAGTCGGACCATTTTGTGTTTCGGACTTGACCAAAGCCCATCCGTAATAATGTAGACTGGGCTTGCCCATGGGCTGTCGCCCAATTGACAGCTTTAACTCGTGATCTCTCATTATAGCATACACGTTAACAACAAGAGTTGTCTTCTCCGGTACGTAAAACCCTTTGATCTCACACCTTTCTTGGAACGCCCTTAACGAGACAGGCACCACTGGATGCAATCTTAACCCTTCTTTGACGACCGCTTGCAAGTAAAGGAGGTTTGGTAAATCTGTTTCTTGAATCAAACTTGTCTTCCCTACCACGTAATTGATTTTTTCTCTAAGTTTATCAAGAACCTTAGGATTGTTAATGATCTCAGCCATTGTCCACTCTATGGCGCTTCGTGGTGTCAGTGCCTGCAACGAGAAGATCTTGTAGTAGCAGTTAAACGTTCTTAGTCAGGACTAGCAGTGATCTTTGCTTTAGAAAATTTTACCAAGACTAAGGACTTGATATGGTTCCTAGTGATGTTATACTCTACGTTCTTGTCTCTATAAGCTTCTAACAGCACATCCACCATGTTAGTACCTTGATGTTGCTCCTCCTCACCCACTTTCTCTTCATGTTCCACAAGAATCGTCTCCAGCAGTTCGTCGAACCTTCTGGAGATATCCGTTAGCTCTTTGTTGAACAGCGAGATCCCGAGTTTCTTAAGCGGCTTGCGCAAGATGCTCGCCAAGATAAATTTCATCAGCAAGGAGTTTGACTCGGTCACTAAGCTTCTGACTTTGTCTGCTTCACCGTTCTCCTCTAAGCAACTCCTCCCCATGAGCATCTTGCAGATGCTGTTGTTAATCGGCTTCATTGCTTCTTCACGGATATCAACGCTCTCTTTCTTCATCGCCTTATCGAGCAAGTTTGAGTATAAAAGTGTTTAAGCTCAAAAGATATAAAAAACTACTCTTCTTTATTGATTTAGAAACTCTCTCAAAACTAAATCTCTCTAGTCTTATGGAACACCTCTCCATAGACCTCTTTATATAGATATTAGCTTCTCCTAATTATATAAAGATCACAAACAAGAATGGATATTCTTCTATTCCTAACTACTCTTAGAAATAGTTTATTTCCTTTTTTTCTTGTTTGGTTGCTTCTTCCTCAAGCTTTGGAATTTCCAACAGAGTAAAACCGTTGTCTCGTCTTCACGGACGCCTCGTGACCTCTGGAGTGCCTGAGGTCCGAGGATTTTGGTGACGATGAGCTTCTTGGCGAACTTCCAGTAGTCTCCGTAAGGTGCGGTAACGAAGCTGGAAAATCCGAAGAAGAGAGAGCCCTCGTTCGTAGGGAGGTTGCGAGTGGAAACGTTTTGGTCTTGCGTCCTAAAGATCTCATAGGCTGTTGAGGTAGAGGAGACGAGGACTATGGGGACAGTGAAGACGCGGAGATGGAGGAGAGGTCCATACTTGGAGGAGAGTTTCTGTAAAGATTTGTGGAGTAGAAGAGAGGAAAAGGTGAAGGTGGCCAATGATTGGTAGAGACGGAGGGCTCGGAGGCAGATCACAGCCGATCTGTGTTTTCCTGACCAAGAAGAGATAGTAAAAGATAACTGAGAAGAGGCACAAGAGGATAAAGATGAAGCAGTTTACAAAGTCAACAGTGAACATTGCTGCCATTGTTGCTCAAAGTGAAAAAAGGCAGATGAAACACTCACTTATAATTTTTTTACAAAAAAAAAAAAAAAAAAAAACACTCACTTATAATATGACCGATCATCGATCATGCTTTGTTTATTACTTAATATATATTATTTTTTTCTAGTCTTCCTGGAAGACCGTGAAATAGCGGTGGGAAGGAGCCTCCAAAGTTGACTGACACGCACAAGTTATTTGCCACACTAATGATCAAATTAGTAAACTAAAAAGAACGATAAGCAATGTCCCTCACTAACTAACTAAACCCTACACGGACGAAACTTGCTTGCTCTGTGGACATGAACACAATGAACGTCATAAGAGCCAATCATTGGGGTTAGTCCCATTCCTCCTTGAGGCATGATGATCGCGTTTGAATCTGGAAATCTATGGAAAGAGATCATTCTTAAAAATTCAAGATGAGTCAAACGAAACAGAAGATCAAAATCAATATATATGAATCAGTTAACAACTATACCAGATGAATATGACGAGAAAACTGATGGGTTCTTTGCTCTGATGCCATTTCATCTCAAAAGATAGGAAAAAAAAATGAAAAAAAACAATTGCGAGAAAAGACAAGGACACGATAGAAACAAAGAAGATAATTTAGAGCATCCACGTGTAAATTTCCCGGTTTAGAGCATCCACATGTAAATTTCCCGGATTACTGTAAGAAAATGTTTTTTTATTATTACTCCAATCCTATTATGCGCAAAACAAAGAAGATAAACTACGTTTACAGCATCCACATGTCCATGTGGTATCTCAATTCAGAAAAAAAATGTTCATATTTTAATGAGATATTTTTACATACTTTTGAATAAATGAGTCACTTTGACGTACTTTTCAATTGGTATCTCAATTTTGAGATACTCACTCATCCGAGATACTATTTACAGTGTAAACATAATACTAAAAGGACATAAGAAACTAGACTAATTGGTTACAGATTCGTATTATAAACCGGAAATAAGGTCAAATTGAACTAAACCAAAGGTAACCAATAAACCGGACAACATGTATAAAAATGAGATTAACAAAAACAACGTAAAGCAAGCTCACACATCTCCAAATCAAGAACTGAGAATCTGCATACTTGAAGTCACCCCAATAGTAAACCTTATTAGCAAAGTAGTAAACTAAAAGTAGTCATCTCCTAATTCTCATATAAAACAAAAAAAATGAGAAAAAATTACACATTTTAAAAATTAGACCGAAAAATTCAATGTAGAAATTATAAATGTTGAATCCAATATATAAAAACTAGACATACATATGAAGAAGTTGTTTGCTTGTGAACAAGGAAACGAAGAAAGAAGAAGAAGTTGTTTGCACACAAAGAAAAAATGGTTTTAAGATTGAAAAGTGAAGTGCTCAGCGGAGTAGACGTAAAGCACGAGTGTAATATGTGAGTGCCCAAAGAGGGAAGATGTTCCTATAAGTAGGATAATTGAGCTTCAAATTAACATTAAACACGCCACTCATTTCCTGCACACACACACACACAAATGAATAAAAAATGTAAATAAATAACAAGTCTCTCAAACGGTAGGAAACAATTTGTAGTGGGATAAAATCACAAAACTATAATGAAAATGTAATATACAACAACAACAACAACAACAACAAAAAATCTCTCAAATGGTTTAATTAATGTTCATTACCTCTTGTGGGAAATCTCCATCATCTGATTGTACGTTGATCAAGACTTTGGCAGCACGATGAACCGGTCGTGGATCTCTCTCCATTTGACCACTCAAAATCAGACCCATAAGCGCTTGGCCTGTATTCACGACATTGGTCTTGTTGTTTCCACCAAGTGGGACATATTTCCTTTCAAAACAAGAGCTATAACTCTCCCCCCAACCTCCTTCCTCATTTTGCGTCTCGAGAAGGAACCGAACAGCTCTACGGATAGCCTCACAGTCCTTGTAAGTCTTGCCTGCAGCCACTAGACCTCTTACCGCAAAGAAGGTTCCGTAAATGAAGCACACTCCCCAGCTTCCATACCACGAACCATCCGGCATTTGATTATCCTCCAAGTATTTCATTCCATTCTTTATAAACTCTTCCATCTCTTCTCTTCTGTGCTCCGGAAACTGTCTCATGAACCGAGCTATCGCTACTATCCCCGACCCGGTGCATTCTACATACCTAATGACGGGTTACGTTATACCCTAATTAAGGCATTTACGGGGGGAAAAAAAAAGATTGTGTTTATAAATTAGAATGTCGTCTATATATATATTACTCATGCTCCACGACTGCATCCTTCATAAATTCCACCGGACTAAACCACTGCATTTGATTGGTTTTAGGCATTTGTTACACTCAAATTAGCCAAAATATAATCTTGAAAGTTTTTTATATATATAAAAGTTACCTCTAGCCAAGTTTTCCCAGGCGCTGGCTCCCACGCTGCTAAACCTCCATTCTTGCTCTATTAATATATAGTACATAGAACAAACTTTTAGATTGATAGAGTGGGTTTCATGGATTATATATTAATCAACTTAGTATATATATATGATTTAACCTGATAATGGAGCATCAAATTGACTGCATCATAGAGTCTCTTTACATCCAATTTCTCACCAATGAGGTCCGACGGCATGGTTTCAAACATTAAGCAGCACTGCACATGCATATATATATTATTAAGTAGATGTGGTTAATAATTAATTAGCCTCAGTGTATCAAATTCTAGTTAAGGGTTAATTCATGATTTAAGAGAATCCACCTCTAAACTCTCAGCTATACAATCTGAATCTGGCAATCCTTGATCTTTTTCAGAAAAATTCCATCCACCTTCTGTAATGTCTCTAAACATTTTGAGATGCTCACCAGGTGGGTTTTCTGTTACCTGAGATTTCTTCAAAAAGTCGTATCCTTTTATTAGCGTTGATCTAATCTCATCATCAACGTTAACATTAACATCAACATCAGCTAAAAAGACTTGGAGTGAGAAGGCTGTGTCCCATGTTTGACTACCACAAACCTGCACAGGTTAAGCATCGACCTTCAATCTTAATTAACAATGATATGCCAAAAATATTGAGCTTTTTTTTTTTTTTGCTAGAGAAGTTTGCTGGCTGCAGACTTATGCACACACCGATGACATATTTTGAAATACACCGGAAATGTTATTTACATAAATACACAACTACATGTACATGTTTAAATTCAAAAATATATTTGAAATTTTTTGTAAGATATTCAAATTTTGGAATAGCAAAATGAAAAAAAAAAATCTATTAACTAGATTAATCGAATATATTTTGTTTTTTAAATGATGTTACGGATCATCTCATCTAACTATTGCAGCCCAAAAAGAACTAACCTGGAACTTCAGACCATCATCGCCAATCCAAACAAAATCATGGACTCGAGCAAGATGTTTCTTAAAATGTTCACCCTCTGGATCCTCTACCCAACATGCAAGCATACAAAACACCTATCAAGTACGAACACGAAATTTGATACTGATCGATTATTTCTTGTTTCTTTCCGTTAACATAAATGTAAGATATTGCGGATGAATAAAAATGTTTTAGAATGCAACCTTTGACACACATCCAGTGGTAATGTATCGGGTGGATTCGTCATGGTAGTGAATGAGTTTCATTGTGGTTTGAAGAGCTCTTTCCCTTATGAGATTCTTGAAAGGCCAACGGTTTAGGATGTTCTCCGAGAACATATGAACACTTTTCCAAAACAAATCTTGTAAATATGATTTCTGATTGTATGCGTCTTCCTGCATTTATTTATATTATAATCTAAAAATGTGCAAAAGTTAACTGGCATCACACTTTTTTATTTTTCTTCTCCATTCTCTTTTTTAACCCCTCTTACATTTTTTTAATTATGTCTCTAAGTTCTAACACTCTTCATATTTATATTTTTTTATATTTTAAAAATTTAAAATTAAACATTGATATCAAATCTAGATATAGATTATAGTATGATTTTAAAATTTGAAGTACATCACCTCATATTTTAATTAGCATGTGTTCAACTTTAGTTTTCTTATAACAATTATATAATTATTTGAAAATGATCATAGAAAGGATAATTAATTGAAAACTGGAAGTAGAAAATAATTTCGTATCAATAATTAAAGTAATTAAATGTTTTTTTGTAATTAATAATTTGTAATAGTGCATGTCGACAAACAGAAAAAATAACCTTTGCGCATAGATTTTGGGCTTGGCTCCAAACGATTTGGGAATAAGGGTGAGGATAAAGCTCTTTACGGAGCTGTAGAATAAGAGGTGTTGGGACAGCTACAAATTTTTTACCATACAAGTATGACAATGCCATGAAACTCTCCCGGAAATAAATCCACACGGTACCTTCACAAATAATATGATAAAAATCAAACAAAATTTCCATCAAGCTCATCATAAAGAAAGATAACAAAAAAAAGTAGTCACAAAATCCAACCTCCATTAATAGGAGAAAAAGAAGGGAGCATCCAGAACTCGGGTGGTATAGATTTGCAGCCAGACCAATCATACACTCCAAGAACCTATTAAATTGACAAATATTAAGGGCAAATCTCGACGATGATGATTATCTTTTCTTAGTTTGATTCTATAAGTATAACCATAGAATACTACTGTATACCGAAAGCCAAGCTTTTCCGAACAAGGGAGTATAGGTAGCACCACCATGGTCGATGATCCATTTCAGAGCTCTTGCACAAGCACTACCTTGATCTGGTTCCACTCCTAGTATCCGTAGGCAGATGTAGTTGATGACCGTGCTAAGCATACAACTGTGGCTTTCTATGTGTATTCCCCACCCACCATCTTCGTTCTACAAAACTTTTACTATATATCTTCATACGTATTCAAACATATAAGTATGTAAAAATGTGTTGCATTCGCTTAAGTACCTGATGGTTGTACATGTAACGCAGGAACTCTTGGCGATGCTCCACAGAGAAGATTTTCTCCAGGTGTCCAGTTATGTATAAACATATGAACTGTCATTTTTTTTCCATTCATTGAAAAAATGATACATCAGTCATCAGAAAACAAGTCCAATTATAAAAGATACTGTATATATTCAGCTCCTAGGCTGTTCAAAAAAATAAATATAAAATAATAGAGTAATTAAGTATTCTCTTTGTTTTTTATTTTATTTTTTACCAAGAAAGATTGCTACAAGATCGTATCCTGTGTGAAGTTGACCATATTTATTACGAAATTTTTTATTAAGTGTTGAGGGACAGAGGGCAGCTTACAAAGGGGCCGTTGAAGAAGATGGTACCAGAGTTCTCAGCCGGCCAGTGTCCATCATTAGCCTGCAACGCCGCGAGATATAGCATTCCTCTTCTCATCGCCGCCTTGGCGTCTTCATACGTTATTTTATCTGCATCGTCTATTCTCACTCGCGAGATCTTCTGCTCAAACTTCTTCTCCCTCAGAAACTTTTTTTTTTTCAATTCAAATTAAGTCCAAGTATTAATTAATTAGTAGTAATAGTATACGTACAACTGGGAAAGTTTGATCACCTCACTCACCTGCATGCGCCAGAGGAGATCGGGACTGGTTTTAAAACGTGACCGGTTGAGGGAGAAATTCTTGCGAGCCTGATCGACCTCAGCGAGTTCCTCGGGAGAGCCTGCTTCTGTCTCAAACTCCCAAATCTGTCTCCCTACGTTGTTGTTGGTGCTGAACAAGTGAGGCTCATCTCTAGCCGCAGCTCCAATCCTTAGCCTCCACATTAATTATATACTACTCAATATATTGTCTAACAAGCTAACCAATTAAGACACCAGTCACTTCTTACCTATGCTCTTAATTATATATATATATTGGTGTTGGCCCCGCGTCCTACACGGAGTTTCAATATTATTACTTTATAGAGTTTTACTGTACTTAGAAGAAAGTTTGCCAAGAGTTTTGTGGGTTAGGGAAGAGAGGAAAAGGTGAAGGTGACCGATAATTGGAAGTGAAGGAGGGCTAGGATGCAAACCGAAGTTAGCCTTTGGTTTCTTGAAGAAGAGAGAGTAAGACAAGAGTGAGAAGAAGCAGAGGAGGATGAATATGGACCAGTTTTGAAATTCAACGATGACTGCTTATAAATTGTTGCTCACAAGGGAAGAGAGGTAGGTAGTAGGTAGAGAAATAATGGAGATGTGATAGTATTTGTTGTTTTATTAATATATAATAATATCACAAGTTTCGTGACACTCGTGGTGATGATCCGATTATATATATATATCACTAATAACCTATGTTCAAAATATCGCTTCTCGCTAATTATTCGGTCGGGCAGCGATTAGCGATTTTTTATAAAACCGTTAATAATACGGGGATTAACCGGGGCGGAATTTTAGGTTTACTTTAATATATTTTTAGACATTTAATATATAAAATAACACATTAGTATGAAAATCATATATATCCAACCTAGATTAAATATTTTTTCAAATTCACATATACTACATAAGACAAAAATAGTCAAGGTTTGTGTTTAGAAGATAAATCCCAAAATTGATTTGTTGAAAACGATTAATCACATATTTTTTTGGTTAAAATAACTCTAAACAGAATGAACTTTTATTTTTGGATCGAATTTTACAATCAAGTATCAACTGAGCCAATCAGATTTCAGAAAAGTATAAATTTGACCTACGATTTACAGAATTAATTGGCGATTATTGTAATTAATTGGGCAAAATCGGAATCGCTACGGTTACTCCCCTTGGAGCGATTAATCGAACGATTAATCGGAAAAATCGGGGATATTTAGAACATAGCTAATAACTCCGAGGGGACCAACTTGTGAATGTGATAGATGATTGAGATTGAGTATCATCATCATTTATTGTTTTCTTTCTCAGCCAATGAAAATTGAATTTATGAAAGAAATCAACTATATTCTTTCATCAACAATAATTTGCAATTTACACTTTACATTTTCATATTCCTATCAAACTACTTGAATCAAACAAACACATTTTTGTATAACCATATCCAAAAGCTAAAGAGCCTCTTGAATGTCGCATCTAACGTATATAAAAACCTTACTATCTCTACACTATCACACACATCCTCATGGATGCATCATAATCCCAAAGACCTTTCATCATCTGCCGTTCGAGTTTCTTCAATCTCCCTCTGATCCAGTTATTGTGTAGAACATAGCAATGCTTCTTCTCACACTCTGCTCTCACATCTTCCTTCAACCATAAATCTCCGTAAGCTCCGTTTGGAAACAAGTCTCTGTCCAAGAAACGAACAGTCAGATTCGTCTCTGGCTCAACACATCTATCGTCTCCCAACCGATGAATCCCACCTTCTCCACATAACGTGTCGTAGAAGCTAGGCTGCTCCGATAAACCGGAAGTAGCAGCATGCTTCACCACTTTCTCCATTGCTGCTATCGTCGGTTCATCGGAACGTGCAAAGTAGAACCCTGAGTTTAAACGCCTTGGTCGGTTTATCGGTACTGCAAGAATCAAACACAACCCAAATCATTAATATTTTAGTTAGCACAAGGTTGGTCCAGTTGATCTGTTCATCAATCACCTGTTGTGTTGTATTCATCCGACTGTGCTGCAAGAACAGAAGGACCAAACGAATGAAGCAGAGGCAATGGGTTTTTGAACCAATACACATCTACATCGCTCAAGAGAACGTTATAGCCTAGCTTCAATATCTTCAAAACTGTTCTTGACTTAACTTTGGTCACTCTCTGGAAACACTTTGATCCAAAGTGGCAGTCATTGAAGCTTATGTTCTTCGGTGCGTATGGATCAAAGAAAACTGGTAGACCCTGTTACATAAAACAACGAGACCAAATGATTATAAACTCTCTAATTGATCATATGGTGGAGCAAGAGACTTTCTTTTTACCTGCAAGATAGAAAACTGATAAGTTTTGTCATCAAGTGCACAAACCAAGAAATTTGGAACTCCGAGGCGGCGTAACCTGCAAACCCAACTCATCAGCATGTCTTTATAGCTAAACCCAGATACTGAAAGAATGACAGTCTTGTTCTTGTCTGCAACTAATGGAAGAAGAGACTCCAAGTCAAAAGGAAACTTCAATAGCGGCACTGCTTGATCTTTCTGCACAAACTCTAGTTTCAAGCTTCGAGATTTACTTCTGCTGATACAAGCTGAGATCTTCTCTCGCGTCCTAAAGCCTACATTGTAGCCAGTCTCTCCTTGGGGTATCGAAAGATCTGAACCGGTGACAAACATATACCGCTTGTTGCACTTCAAAAGCTTCGGAAGAGAAGAAGATTTGTCGTCACTGAAGAAGAATGAACCGTAGAGCTTCCCGAGATGGGCGTTTCCAAGATATTCCCAGTTTCTTGATTCGAGTTGTGAGACATTATCATCATCACTCCTTAGGAAAAAGCTTGAGATGGTGGAAGTGGCATCAAACACAAACCTTCTTTGACATGACATAGCCTCGTTAACGATCCATTGGTTGTGAGTTCCTCTTTGATACAAAAACGGTGGAAGGACTCCACATTGCAAAGGCACATCAACGTTGTTCCACGCCATAATCATATTGGCTTCACTAGATTTTGATCTCATCTTCTGCAACTGTTGAAACACCAAGATTTCGATCAGTTTGATTGAAGAGGGATCAGAAAATCATTTTCCCCAACAAATACAAGAAAGTTTTTCTTCCACATACCTCACCAAATCTCACTCTTTTGCCATTCTTCTGACGCCAGAAACGTCCTGTTTCGTCCCAATGGAAAGGGAAGTGAGGAATATACACTGATGAAGAAACGAGAAGCCAATCGCGATCAAGCTCGTGAGCGTAAGTTAGAGCTGGAACGAAATCTGGAAGCAGAAGAGTCTCTGGATCCATGAGAAGAGCTATATCGGATATGTATGCTTCACTTCTCGCCAGCATTGAGTGTAAAAATGGAGTGCCAAGAAACCTAACAGTTGAAAAAACGAAAATCGAAAATTGGGCATCTCCTTGCATAATCTAGAGAACGGAGTGGGAGAGATAGAGCAGCTTACGTGAAATCGATGGTGGAATCGAGAAGAAGACGGGAACCAAATTTGTCGGCCAAGGAAGAAGAAGAAGAAGAAGAAGAGTTGTGTTGAGTGAATAGAACAACGGTGATTTGAGAAGACAAAGCGAGCCATGAGCGAATACACAGTAAAGCTCGGCTATCTTCTTCCAAGGATGAGCCATTGAGAGGAGTGAAAATGGTGATTTTTGGAGAAACGGAATCTCGGGAAAATGAAGAGAATCTGAATCGGTCATCGAGAGAAGAAGAAGAAAGAAGCTGAGTTCCGTAGAAGGAGAGAGCGATTAGGAGAAATCCAGATAGCCAAACAGTCAGCAGCCCAGCTCGAAGTCCCTGTAAAATTGCGTATCAGAGTGAAAAATTCTCAGAAATCGAAACACAAGAGATCGAAAAGTTGAGGATAAAGAGATCAGGGAGAATGGGAACCTTAAGCTTCATTGAAATGTTGAATGAATGAAGAGAGAAGCGAACAAGGGAGTAAAAGAAGAAGAAGAAAACTAAAATGGAAGTTTAACGGAAAAAGGGAAGAAAATGGAAAAGTACCGAAACTGAAGCGGAAAGCCGGCGGAGGGAAAGGAAATGAGGATGGAGGAAGAAGAAGAAGAAGACATGTGAACGCTTTTCGTCGTCTTCAAGTAATTTTTTAAGGATTTAAATTTTATTGCTATTTCGCCTAACGATTCTGAGATGACCTTCAACACCAGATCCATCACAATCTCACTGAGAGTCACTGTTTTGTCATTTGACTTCTCTTCTTCTTTGGGTCATAACTCAGTCTCAAAGGGTATTTTTATTTCTTACCTTTGTTTTTTTTTTTTTTTTAAATGAAAAATAAATCTGTTTGCCGGAAAAATCAAAAACACACTATTTAATACGATTTCAACAAACCTCGGAGGATAGTGCACAGATTTGATTATCGAATGTTTCAGAGTCAGACCATCAAGAAAGATGTGTAACAAATTACAAAAGGAAATTTAAGCAACCAACAATATATAGTCAAACGAGTCAATATAAGACAAGCAGTCAAAAATGTTTTGGACATTTCTTCTTCAAGAACTACAAGGTAAGAACGATTTACAATGCCCTCAAACCGGTGACCTAATAGAATGACAAAATCTCTTCAAAGCATTGTCGGAGGTTGTTCATCAAGCCCGATGGCGTCTGCGGGGGGATCTGGATCTCGACCGCTTTGACCTGTATAGCAAATTAGAGGTTTGAGTTTTAACTAAATACGCAAGAGAGGAGATAGCAAACTAAAGTTTTTAATCTTTTTGGATTTTCTACAAGTAAAAAATCCAGCTTTATCCTATCCACCTGTTAAGAGAGAAGAAACATCTCAGATTGAGAGAATGCGTACCTGGATGTGTCATGAGAAGAGTGTAGGGAATGCTTGCGTTGAGAATGCTTGCTATGTGGTGACCGCGAAGAAACATTTCTATACAATCAAACATACATGCATACTTTCTGTCGTGAGTTTCATACTACCTTATCCGATTTTGAACAGATAAGCTTACCCATTGTCTTTTGGTCAATCAAACTTGCTTTCAAAAGTTATTTAACTTCACAGAGCCTATTGCTAATATAGAGTATAACTAACAAACAGATCACATAATGCTAACAGTATAGAAAAGGTTACCTTCTTCTGGACCTTTCGGGAGATGGTGACCGGTTCCTTCTTCTTGAAGAAGACTTCCTGAAGAAAGAAAGATAAAAAGATAAAGATCGTTAGCATTGGACAGAAGAAGCGCAAAAGACGAAAGTCAAGGTGAAACTCCTCTATTGCCACCTTCTTGAATCATCAGAAGATTCATCACTGGATAGAGAAGAGTCTTTTCTTCTGGACCTCACAGGAGATGGTGATGCATTCCTTCTTCTCGAACGGGACTTCCTGTTTCTTGACCGGTCTTCGTCCTTTTCCCTCTCCCTTTTTTTACCCCGGTCTTCCTTAGAACTTGTTCTGTGAGGCCTCTCTGCATCCCTTGCGTCCTTCTTCACATGGAGATCAGTAAGTTTTTTATCTGATTCCAAGCCTTTAACTTTCTCTGCTGACTTTACGTCCTTCTGCTTCATCCTATCGTTTGATCCATTCTGAGAATCCACCTTCTCTTTAACAGTTTTCGTTTCAGCTGTTCTACTTCTATCCCTACCCACATCGTCACTCAAGTCTTTCCCATTACTTTTATTGCTATCCTGACGAAGGTTGCAATCTGATTTCACGCCAGAATTCTTCCTGTGAGGCTCATCTAGTATTGCATCTTTATCACTATCAGTTCTCTCAGGATGGTTTGTTCTGCTTCCAGAAGTACCTTCATCGAGTCCGGTGCGGGAGCTTATATCTGTATTTTTGTTACTACCTGCCTCATCATCATTTCTTCTACAGCTCAACATCTGATCCAAGCCTGACTTATTCTTCTTGGGTGACATATCACCGACTTCAACTTCTGGATCCAATCTCGCATTGACCACTGCTTTAGGTTCAGTAAGTTTCTCAGTGCTTGGCTGCTGGTTAACATCGTTTCTCGACCCAATGCCAAGATTTTCAACTCCATCACTGCCATCCGCATCAGCATTAGGTGCAGCATCAGTGTCACCATCATCATCATCAGAGGCATAGCTAGCAAGACCTAGCACATCTGCTGAAGAGTCAGAGCCAGCTTTTTTATGTGCGCCTTCTACCGAGACCAAAACTTTTGCCGAAGCCTTGTGCATTGGATCAGCTGCCGAGATGAGGGATGATGACTGGACAGTGTCATCTAAAGCAATGATAAATAGCACACATAAAAGCAAAAAAGATAGTACATTCAGTAGTTGTTCCACAGATTAATAGCATAAAACAAAATCTCGGGACCGCACAAACCTTTAGGTATTGCTTCATCTTCATTTATGACTTTGGTTGCAATTTCATCAAATAATTCATCTGTAACCTGTTCATAAGGCATATGATACGATTAATGGTTATATTTAGTGTTGCAGAAACGTGTTATAGACTAATATTTACCAGGCCACATACCTTCTTAAGAACTTCAGTCAATACACGTTTTATCTCCAAGTTAATTGCTGCGGCTCTAGCTGGATCCATCTCATCCTACATGTAGCAAACCATGCATCTTAATGATAGTGCCAAATCAAATTGTAAGTACCAAGGGAGCTAGAATCGTCATAAGAAACTGGTGTTAATAAAAACAATGTTAAAAGTTCAGGGAACCTCGTCCTCCTCTTCTTCTTCTTCGTCAGATGATTTAGAAGGGCTGTATCTTTTGTCGTCGTGCTGATCAACTTTCTCAGGAGGTCTATAAAGTACATCATCGTCCAAAGACTCTCTCTCCTCATAACTCCCTGAAGAAGGCCTTCCAAGAGATGCTTTGTTCTTCAATAATTCTTCTTTAAGCCAGTTAGGTACAGGTGCCTGGAAACCACCTTATTAGCCAGAATTCAAGAAAGGTACTGAACTCCTCTAGAAAAAATTGATTCTTACCTTTTTAGGTGGAACAGATGATGCTGCGTATGAGTCGTCCATGAACGCTGCAACAGGGTGAAGAGGCGGCTTTGTCCCAAAAGCATAAGGGTGTCCAACAGGCTGGACATTTGGTGGGGGAAACCTTCCAAATGGAGGCATGGTATGACTCGGAACAGGAGGCATAGCCATAGATGATTCATGCTGCAAAGAAAGCAAACATCGAATTTGCCTCTATCGAACTAATACAAAAATGAAAGATAACAAAACAAGTAACGTTAGAGTACCTGAGGCATTGACGGTACTGATGAAGGGATTGGAGGATAAACTACTCCGGTTGCTGCGGCATGTGGCGGCCATGCATTGTGAAGACTAGCATAATCAGAACTCTCTCTGTTAGAAAACTGTAAAGGCTGATCACTAGGTGGAGCGGCTGTTTGATCTCCATATCCATATTGCATTTGCTGCTCTGCGCGAACAGGTCCCCCACCATCAGGCACTGATACCTGCACCTCATGTTGTGTTGCATTGCCAGATTCCTCTTTACCTACAAACAGAGTAACAAGTTTAAGTTCTGGAGGTCTCCATAACTTTAATAAGTATTTACCAATTTCTAGACCAACAAAAATGAGAAACAAAGGCACACTGTCTAGGGTGCTAATCTATGCGCAGAAGATATGAGCTGTTCTTGGCGAGCAAGAACCAAAAATATTACTGGTGCAAAACTCGCTTACACAGCACATCACTATGCGCA
Source organism: Erythrophleum ivorense (assembly GCA_026724425.1). Classification (NCBI taxonomy): domain Eukaryota; kingdom Viridiplantae; phylum Streptophyta; class Magnoliopsida; order Fabales; family Fabaceae; genus Erythrophleum; species Erythrophleum ivorense. Next base: position 1,732,406 of record JAIUCV010000077.1, on the reverse strand, counting down.
TGATTTATCATTTGACTAGAATCATGCGAATGATGCTCTAAGTAAATGGTTACCTGCTACAGAAGAATAACTATAAGGTACCTCCTGCTGATGAATTGCTGAATTTGGATATCTGTCCGGCTGTGTTGTGGGTACATGTTGAACAGGGAATTGCTGATAGCTTGATCCTGGAGCCGCTTGTTGATGAACATCTTGGTAGCCATGATTAAAGTACTGCGGGAAGGCTTGTCCAATAGTTTGATTCGGTGCAGATTGCGAGTGTGGATCTTCGTTAGCAGCTGCCCATTCTCTTGCTTTCACTGCCCAGTCGTCGGCGTTGCTATTAGCTGCCAATTTCACGAGATAGTCAGAAGCGGAACACTGATATTTCAGTCAAAAACGATGGAAGACAAAGAAGAATCCGAACCTTGGTGATGCCCCCAGTTTTGATTTGCCCATTCCTAATATGCAAAAATCAAAATCAAATCCTAAAATTAACAGTTCGACCTGAAGAAAAACACAAGATAATCCAACGACGGAGCAACCGTTGAAACCTGATTAGCCTGAGGATGTGGCGGAGGTGGCTGCGGTCCAGCAGGTGGGGGAAACTGACTGTTACCGTTTGCGCCGGCGTTGAACGGCGGCTGGTGAGATTGCGTCGGGAAAGGAGGATAAGCGGGAGAAGAGTAAGGTTCGCCCTGAGGATGATGCGGCGGAGGTGGCCCCCACTGCTGCTGAGGTGGAGGAGGTGGCGATGGAGAGTGAGGGTTGTGAAATTGGTTGGAGTACCATGCAGCAGGACCGCCGGGTTGCGTAGGAGAAGGTCCCGGTGGTCTTGCCTGATGCTGATAGTATTGGTGGTAAGGATCCGCCGGAGGCGGTGGTCCAGACGGCGGTCTCATGTACGGAGGCGGTGGCTGGTACGCGTCCATTAAGCCTTTTTCCGGTACGCGAGAGATGAAGAACGAAGAAAAAGGAGCAGCAAAGTCTCTCTCGACTCGACTCTCTGCGTTTGAGATCGAATTTGATTAGACCGAAACTTTATCTAGAAAACTGCGAGTCGTCTTCAGAGCAACGAAAACGGCAAGTAGTTTACATTAACGATGAGAAGAAAATTACATGATTTGTGTGTAATGAGATAAGAAAAATATATATGGCTACATCTTTACACAGTTTTCTAGTGAGATAACTAGTTTACACTAACTATGGAGATGAAAAGTACATAATTTGTGTGTCTGTACGAGTATAAGAATGATCTATGGTTGGTTTATAGTTATACACCTTTTTACACAATTTCCCATCATTACATATCGTCATGACTCATGACCATTCAAAAACATAATCATGACTATTCATGAACTGTTTCGCATGTGTAAGCTTAAAGAGGATCCAATTATACAACAGCATCGGCTTGTCTCTTTGTCAGTCTCGCGTATAAGCCATCTTTGCTCAAAAGCTCTTTGTGATTGCCCATCTGTTTTGTTGATAAACGTAACAGTGAATAATAATAACACAGAGAGCAACGATTTTGATGAATTCCATCAAAACTGGTAAGAGAGAGTCGCTTACCTCGACGACTCGTCCACTGTCCATAGCCACTATTCTATCCGCAGCCTTAATCGTAGAAAGTCTGAAGGAACAGAAAGTGAATGATGTCACAAATCAATCAAAAACAAGTGAAAAAATAAAGGACTTGTGTAAGAAAAAGATTACCTGTGAGCTATCACTATGACACTTCTCTTTGTTGCTGAGTCGTTTCCAATAGAACGAAGAACGCCCTGGGGAAAAAAGAGATGGCTTAAGAATTCTTTGCAACCAAGTAATTTGGCACCAGAGAGGTTTTAGTTTTACCTTCACGTTGTGTTCGCTCTCTGCATCAAGTGCACTTGTGGCTTCATCGAGGATGAGAATTCTAGGATCTCTGAGGATGGCACGAGCTATGGCAATCCGCTGTTTCTGCCCTCCACTGAGTAAATCATCATCAACCAGTGTGTTGTAACCATTGGGAAGCGCTGTGATGAAGTCGTGTGCGTAGGCTTGCTTTGCTGCCCATACTATATCTTCTTGCGTTACATTTCGATCACATCCATATTTGATGTTGGAACCGATGTCTGTGCGGAAGAGCTTCGGTTCCTGTTTTCATTGTGACAGCTTTAGAAAGGTAAAGTGAAATTCATCAAACTTTCTTTGAATTTCGTAGTGGGATTTGGGAATGAGACGAGAACCTGCCCCACGTATCCGATTTTTTGCCTTAGCCACTTGACATCTAACTCTTGCAAAGGAACACCATCAACAAGAATCTGCAATTCAAAGAGAAAGCTATTAGGAAAGAAGGCTTAAACTTTAACCCTTAAAAGGGTTTTCTACAAGTGAGTTTGAATAAAACTACCTGACCGCTTGTTGGTTCGTAGAGTTGCAGCAAAAGACTAACCACTGTGCTTTTGCCACTGCCACTTAGCCCAACCTGAACATAACAGATTGGTTCGCAAAATCACTTCCGATATATTCCAAGGAAAACAGTGGCATCGTTGGACTACTTTGAAATATATATACTTACGATTGCCACCACTTCACCAGGGCGCACGGAAATGCTTACATTTTGAAGCACCGCCACCTGAGAGATTTACACATGAGATGATTTGTTTAGACAAACTGAAATATGAGCTCCACACAATCAGCACAATAAACAGGAGTGGGAAATTTTTTATGATGTGTGTGCATGAATTATAATATACAGTAGTAAACAATATTGTGAAATGGTGCAAGGTGCAAATGCACAACAATAAGTTTGGTCATTAATTTGCAAGCACTATAGGTACAAAATCGCAGTAAGAATCTGAATGATTTAAGAATCTGTGACATAGAGGTTGTGGTTCAAGGATATCCACACAAAAGCAGAAAGTTAGAGGCAAAAGGTTAGGTAACAGTACACACACGAATGCAGTCATACCTCCTCTCTTGAAGGGTAGCTGAACGACACATCAACGAGCTCGATATGTCCTGTCAGTCTCTGCAGTCTCGTTCCTGCAGAACAGTTTTATAAATAAAAAATATGTTACATGGTTGAGCGTATCAATATCTAAGCCTCTAGGTAGGAACTCCAAATTGATTAACTCTAGGTTCCTGGAAGAGGTCTGACTCTAAGAGTTATATCAACTGATAACAACCTAACTCAAGCTCTAAACTATACTGCTCTTTGCCAAAAAACAGAACCTTGCCTTTTGATATGAATTGATCACTTGGCCTGAGATCCATCATTTGGAACACCTTTTCACTCGCTCCAACTGATTGCATCAAAGACGATAAATTATCTCCCGCCCACCACGTAGCATAGATTACCCAGTCAGTATACAATAGAAACTTTGTCAGCTGCTCTGCTGTTATTTGACCGGCAAAGATAGACATTCCTCCCATCAAGACAGCAATAATCTATAATAGAAACAAATGATGGATCTTGTCACATTCTTAGCATGAGCCTCACTATCTTTAAGAACCACAGATTATTGATCCTTCCCAAAAACAGTAAAAAGAGGGAATCAGCAAAACACGGATATATTTGACGAACCTGAGTTGCATGGTAAAGAGTGTTGAAGCTCCAGTTCCAAATACCATATGCGGCACTCTGTCTCAAACTTACATCCGCCATTTTCTGAAGCCAGAAATTGTACCTTTCCACAACATAATGGGAGAGAATCCATGTCAAAAAGGTAACTTGGCTGTGAGAGAGCTTGTTCTTGAAACAGACTGGGCCAATATCGCAAAATTTCACCAGAAAAAAAAAAAAAAAAAAAAAAAAAAAAAAAAAAAATCAAGAAATGGAGAGATTTTCAAGGGTTTCATGGAATCAGATTGCACCTATTAAGCTCCTGCTTCTCTGTCCCGTATACACGAACAGTTCTCATCAAAGAGTATGTCTCTTGAGCGACCTTGAATATCAGAGAGGAAATTATAAGCAAAAGAGTTCACTGCATACATAAAAGTTTTTGAACAATTTACTTCATTTGAAGAAGCTGTGATCTCCTGAATAAGCTTCGCTGTCTTCTTTTGGTACCTACAACATGACCAGATGTAACTTTACTTTCCGCCTTCAGTCACAAGATCACTAGCCATAAGTACCAAGTGTACTATCTATTTTATCTTTACAGATTAATAATCTTAACCAGAAAGGGAGAAATGTAATGGCAGAATCTCACATCCCATAAACGGACATAACCGCTGCCAAAGTACAGCAGATCGCCAACGTGCACAGCCCAAGGGGCCAAGACAAGATCAGCAAATAAATTAATGCCCCTGTCCCCTAAAAGAAAGAATGTAAACAAACATGTATAAAGATGTCAATCATGCGAGATAAAAAAAAAACACATTTCCGGCGAAATGGTAATTATATCAATTAGAAGAAGACCTGAAGAACATTGCGAAATATCATGTTCAAATCATTTCCAATGACCCTCGAGACTTGCTGACAGTCCGATCCAAGTCTGCTTGTTAAGTCACCAACAGTTTGAGAGTCGAAAAACGATATATCCTGATGCACAGTCCAGCCAAGTTAGCGAGACTGATTTCGAGGTATACATGAGTTATCAAGATTCAAAAACAATGCTAAAGCTGGAAACTTTCACAACCTGAAGGAGAAGAGTGGAGTATAGCGTTTCTCTCATTCGTTTCACCTACAAAGTAGAATGAAACCCCATCATACAAGATGCCTGCGTAGATTGAAACCACGAGTAAAAAGGAAAATTCTCAGGAAGTAAACTCACAAGAATCATGTTTGCAATCCCAAAGAAGCATCCTCGTATGCCACTGGAATCATGAGTTGAAACAAAGCGTTAGGAGGGGAGCTCCAAAATATCAATAGCTAGAAAAGTTTTGTGAAAGAAAATCTCAAAAAGAGCGTTTGACCATACAAGATCTTGACCTGCAAATGCCTGAAGTAACACATAGCACAACCAAGACGTGGACATTCCGACGAAACACAGTGACATCACCACCTTGTGCCGAGAAAATCGAAGCCGTTAAGAAATGTGGAATGGATATCTCTGAAAGCTGAAACATGTAGAGAACAAAGTATCTAAGAAAAGGAAGAATCAATTGCATATTGCAACGAAGCACAATCCATGGAAAAAAAAAACACTCACCGCAGCAACGAAAAGAGTCGAAAATGCAGCGAAGATAACCCACCGATCCTCAGCCACAAGTTCCCACATCCGACTCAGAGCACGCCAAACCGTCACCGGTTTCGCCATGAAACTACTATCGACCTCATCGGAGAAACTCCACCAGCTTCCGCCTGGTAATATCGTTCGGAGAAACCCAATACATTGCCGAATTCTCTCGGGAAGCGAAACGGAGTCTCCTTCTCCTTCATAATACTCCGCGCTTTCCACTGCTGCTCCATTTACCGTCGAGCAATTAACCGAAGTCAACCGATAATTTCTAATCGAAGATTGCAAAGAGAACGACCATTTCGGTTTCGTAACGAATCGGAGATTCTTCCTTTTAATGTCACTGGTAGCAATAACAGAACACCGTCGGTGGAGGGAAACGCGGATGATTGGGCGGCTCGTGCAGCCGAGTACCTGCAGAGCCATGAATCGGCGGGGAAGAAGAACGAAGAAGCTCTTCACGACTGGGAGCTCCGACCAAGCTTTCTTCCTTGGTTCATATGAAAACAGAGACGGGAATTGAACGCGTCGTTTTTCGAAAATCGAAGACGTAACGTAAGGAAGGAAGCTCCGTGTCAACCAAAATAATCAACAAAACCCGAGATGGGACCCGCGGAGATCCACCACCGAGCTCATGAGCCACAAAGTATTCACCGGCGCGTGGGAAACGCGCGTGGAGATTCATGTGGTGGTAAGGAATGTTTTCCCTTCTACAACGTCGTTTCAAAATGCAAGGCTGAAAATAAATCTGATATTCTAAATGGGCTTATTATTTATTAGGCCCAGCCCACTAAAAATATGCAAACCCTAGAAAGTGAGAGCTGTGTTTGCTACTTCAGTAGAGAAAAAGGGTCGAGAGAGAGAGAGAGGGTTGGAGATCGGCGAAAATGACGACGAGATTCAAGAAGAACAGGAAGAAGCGTGGACACGTCAGCGCCGGGCATGGTCGTATTGGAAAGCACCGCAAGCATCCCGGAGGTCGTGGTAACGCCGGAGGTATGCACCACCACAGGATCCTCTTCGACAAGTACCATCCAGGTTACTTCGGTAAAGTCGGTATGAGGTACTTCCACAAGCTGAGGAACAAGTTTTACTGCCCAATCGTCAACCTCGACAAGCTCTGGTCACTCGTCCCTGAGGATGTGAAGGCGAAATCGACCAAGGACAACGTTCCGATGATCGACGTCACGCAGCACGGTTTCTTCAAGGTCTTGGGTAAAGGTCACTTGCCTGAGAACAAACCTTTCGTTGTGAAGGCCAAGCTCATCTCCAAGACCGCCGAGAAGAAGATCAAGGAAGCTGGTGGTGCTGTTGTGCTCACTGCTTAGGTTTTATCGAAATTTTCCTTTCCCTTTTCGTTTTTTTATTTCTGAATCTTGGATAAACTTTATCTTGTTTTTGGAACTTGAAAGACTTCAGTGGTTTATGAACCTTGTTGGATTTTTATAAATGGTGTTTCGTTTAAGATGGTCTTGTTAGATTATGGAAGCATATTAGCTCTGCTAAACTAATAATCTCTGTGTTGATCTAAATCATTCTCTGATCAGAAACTCTTTGAGTGGAAAGATATGTTATTCAATCATTCGCCAAATTGAAAATTAAACTCTTTGAGTGAAAAGATATGTCATTCAATCATCGCCAAATTGAAAATTGAGTTCAACAAACATGTAAAGAGCCAATTATACTGTACTCGAAAGATGGACTCTCAGCGAGTAGATGGTAACGCACGCAAGTTATTGGCTTGGTTTATGGCATGAGCACGAGAAGTTGCAGAAAGATGTTGCTGTACAACTTCCTTGACGTGAACAGCACCTTTTTCACCACCAAGCTCTGCCAGTTCTAAGTACGTTACAGATTTCAACAACGCTCCTTCCTGCTCATCACAAATCATAAATTTTCATCAGTTCAATCTCACATTGAATAAACTCTTTACTCCAACAACATGGTCTTGTTATATCAAGAAAAGGAGACTCTTTACAAGGTTTTATTTGAATTGAGGTGCTTACAGAAAACAGAGCAAGCCCGTGTTCAAACTGAGCTTTACTGTGGCCATGATCAGCTGCTCGTTTCATCCATTTTCTTGCTAGCTTGCGGTTTTGAGGTAAACCTTCTCCAACCGTGTAACAAAGCGCAATATTATACATGGCTCGTGTATAGCCACCTTCTGCTGCCTTTAAGTACCATTTAGTCTGACAAAAAGATTTTAAAAACAAAAAAAAAATCCAAACATTAAAGAACAAAACTTTATCGATACCCATTTTAGAAAGACGAAAATAACAGAAACCAAACATTTCCACAAATGAAACTAAATCACATGTCCAAAAACATAGCAGTATCAAAATTTCCACCGAGTGTGTGCAGGTGCAGTCATCAATTTGAAGAAGGGTCACATTTTAAGATGCAACTTTCAATTAAACGGCGGCACCACCACACGAGGAGAGATACCAATTGCAAAGAATCTTAACCAGAAGCATGAGGAAAAGGATCAGGAAAAACAAATCCAATCATTCAAACATTTCCACAAATGAACTAAGAACATGCCCAAAAACATAGCATTATTAAATTCCACTAGGTCTGAGCAGCCATCAATTTGAAACTAAAGCACATTCAATGATGCAAAATGTATAGAATCTTAACCATAAGCATGAAGAAAAGGATCAGACGAAGGCACATACAGCTTCTAGCAGATTGGTTTGCACGACTCTGCCTTGGTGTAAACAAAGAGCTAACTGATACTGAGCTCGAACGTAACCATTTTCTGCAGATTGTTTCAACCATTTCATTGCTTCCTTGGGATTTGAAGGTTGAGCTGCAGATACAACCAAGCAATTTCCACTAAATTCATCACCAATCGATCAACAATTAAGCTCATCCATCACTTCAATCGCAGTTCTAATTACCACAATCCAGAAAAAACTTCAACCCTAAACAACAGCTCGAATTTTGCAATCCGTTACCTTGAAGATAAGAAATCCCCAAATTACATTGACCAACAGCATCACCAAGCTCCGCAGCTTTCCGATATAGACCCACCGCTTTCTCCTTCTCTCCCTTTTCCCAATACATAAGCCCGGCGTCAACCATGGCCAGCGTCGATCCACCCGCGGCGGCTTTCAGGAACGAATGCAGAGCCTTGTCGAGGTTCGGCTTCACGCCTCCTCGTCCGTGCTTGAACCGTTTGCCCCAACGAAGCAGCACCATCGATTCCCTCAGCGGTTGTAACGCCTCTCTCCACGATTTGCACACCGATGAAGCCGCCTGGAGATTCGGAAGACTCATCGGCGCCGCGATTTTCATCAGTATATCGAACGGAAGCATCGAGAAATCTCCGCCGCAGTCCGCTCCTTCATTCGACGGAGGAGGTGAAGTCCTTGAGCTTGATGACTTCGCCGTTGCTCTGATTGAGAATCTACTGCGCTTTTCCTTGTCGTATGGTTTCAAAAACGACAAGGAGGAATAACGAGATCCTTCGGATGTAAATGGCCACGTTCTCTGCTTCATCTTCTCCGGCGAAGAGACCACCGTCGATTTCCGCGTGAGTCAAGAGAGGCAAGTAAACGGAATCGGTTTGGTGATTTTTTTTTTTTCTTTTTCTTTCCCTTTTTGTTCCGCGTATGTATAAATATTTTCTTTTTCTTTTTCTTTTTATTTACGCGGTACGAAGATCGAACGGCTGTGCGATGAGAAACAGTTAAATCCACGAGATCGCAGTCTGACACGTGGAATACTAAAACCGCCAAGAAAATTCGTATAGGTAAGACAATGAGAGTGGACGGACAAACACGAAGCATTAATATCTGTTTTGGGCTGGGCCTGAAATCTCTTGTGTACACAAAGCTTTTGTTGTATTTGTATGTATGTACGTATTTTAACTTTATAAAAATAATTTTTTTTGTTATTTTTATATGATAAATATGTGGAAATTAATTAAACTAGCGAGATCATGGGCCAGGATAGGCTGATTTATGGTCAGTGGTGATATGGCGGTGACGAAGATCCTATTCCTATGGCGTTGCTAACTTATTAATTTATTATGGTTGATGGTGATGTTTTGCACTATTGTTTTGTTGCATCGTGATGCAATTATGCAGTGTACGTTTTTATTAATAATTGAAAAATGGTTTCTTTAGACTATATGAATGTTGACTTGAAAAAGTGTGGTGCGGTACGGTTAGACTGTAAGATCCGGATTTTGTCACCATTCATTTACCAATTTTATTTTATTTGTACCAAAACCACTCGCACTCTTTGATCAATTTGTTAAGAGGAATCACACTGGACACTGTTGTCACCTTTGATATGATTCGTATCATCGTATGAATCGTTACTCAACTAGTAACAAATAGGTTTGATTCATTAATTTGGATAAAAAGTTTGGTCACTATAAATGAACTACAAATACAAGATGTGATTGTTGTCTAAAAGTTTCATGTTGCTACTTGTATGATACTGTAAGTTCTCAGAAAAATATGATATAAAATACAGATATAGTCAGTCTCGTATGAAATAAATAACATAAGAGTTTGAAATTATTGACGTTTTAATGCATAGGATTCTATTCAGCTCGAAATGGACTATTCAATTATCTCACCATTACCAAACATGATATCGACCTCTATTTAGACTCGGTGGTTGTTGTGTGGCCGTGTGGGTCAACTTTCCCTAGTTTGAATTTCTTCTTGTATTCATTAAAGTTCTTACCAGAAGCTTTGTTTAGTCATAATTTAGGATTTTTTTTTATTAAAAACAAAATTGGATTCAAACGTTTTTATGATTTAGGATTTAGTTGACCAAATTATTATCGATTTTGGGTGCAACTCAAAAATTAAGCATTTGGCAGATTGAATAGTCTTCTGTACTTATGTAGATTGTCTGTTGTTCTTGTACGTTTCAACTTTAAATTTATCAAAAAAATCTGTCAGCTGTAAACAATGAAATGTGATCACTAGTTATGTAACAAGTATCATAGGAAGAAGAAAAAAGTGATAAGGCTATGATATTTTCTGTGTCAACTACGCAATTAATCCAAATTTTTAAAAACTCTTTGATTTATTGGTGGTCTAATTCGGAAGAAAAGTAGTTAGATCAAATATCTACAAATCTTTAAATGAAATCCGAAAAAGTACCAAAGGATTCCGAACAATTTGATATGCCACCAATTGCATTTTTGACTAGTTAAATATGCTTTGTTATTGTTTTGCAGAACCAAAATTAAGTAACCGAGTTTGTATGTATGTATGTATGGAAAACGTATCACTTTGAGTTGCTTCATCGTCTATAGTTCTACAAAATAATTCTACTAAAAATATACAAAAAAAGAAAAAAGTTACAGATAAATTCGTAACTAAAATGGTAAAAACAAAAAAAAAAAAACCCTGCAAATTCTTCAGTTAATAAGGCATTAACGAACGCTAAATATTAAATTAGAATCTTCTGCAACTATGTATGTGCTCTTGTAAAGACGGTGTCCAAATCTTGAACGTTGACGGAGATAAGCCTCCGGCCGGCGGATTTTTTCCGGCGTTTGTCGATGGTCTTTCGTCGGATGCGGGGTCCAGGTGCCGGAGGACACTCAAGCTGCGGCGGTATCCTAAATTGATCCCCCTTTGGAGTTGTGAATCCATCTTCTTCTTCTCCTTCTTTCTCCTCTTTCTCCGGCTTCGAAATGATCGGAGCTTGCACCGGAATCGTCACTTTAAGAGACTTTTCCGGAAATTCCATGGCGCGATCCGATAAGATTGAATAGAAAAATCAAACAAGGAAAAGAAAATCTTTGACCTAAACAAAGAAAGAAAGAGGTTGTAAATTATTTTACTGGTTTTTGCTAAATGAAATCTTGATGTGAAAAGAAAAAAAAGTAAATTTTCTCTTATGAGAAAAAATGAGAAAACTTTTAGGCGGGAAAAGGTTAATTTTCTTGAGTTTTCTCGGGAAAAAAAGGAATGGATAATTCTTTTTTCTCGGAAAAGGAAAAAAGAAGAGAAGATTTTGGTTTAGGGCTTCTTTAACGCCTGTCTGTGGAAGCTTGATGAGAAGAAAGGAGGCAAAGAAGAAAGAGTTTTGGAATATTTGATCTGGTGGACTCATTTTCTTATCATGATTTTAATTTAATATATAACGTGATTACTTTTGGTACTCCGTGTGAGAATATTTTAATCGAGATTGGATAACGGCTATACTTTATTTAATTATATCTCTCTTCATTTTTTATAATGTGAATGAAAATAAAATAAAAATACGAAAAATGATATCATTATCACCATCCATATTAAAAAAACTAAGACAAAAAATTGAAAATCTTCCCCAACTTATAATTGGATTATTATTTAATTTATAGTTTCACCAAAAACATTGTTGATACCTTTTTTGAAAAATTAATTCAAACAAAAAAAGTTTTTTTTTACAACAGGTGCATCTTGGTTTTAAGTTTGTAGGCTGAAAGAGATTTGACTAGAAAATTACATAGAATTTCATCTTCTAGAAGCAGATCTAGTTTTGGCTAAGCTTTTTATTTCAAAATATTGTCATTTCATCAATTCAATCTAATTTTGATTTAAATATCTATTTTACCTTCAATTAGATAAATACCATGCATAAAATGTAAAACAGAACGGAACTTCAAAGATCAAATTGTGTTTTCTTTAATGCATCTACTTTAACCATAACAATATTAGAGATATAGTTGAGATTGTTTTTTTTATTTTGTGTGTTTGTTTTCCAATAGATACAAAGCCTTACGATGAACAAAACAAAAACGTACAAAGGTTTTCACAAGAACACAGGAAGAGTTTAACCGTACTGAGACATGAACTCATCGTTGAACTTTTTGAAACTCTCCATAATCTCTGGCATCTCTTCTTCTGCCGGAAGAATCGTTGTCCTCAGATGAAACACCCTGAAAACAAGAAAATAAAATGAGCTCAAAGAGGTAAAGCAAGAAACATGAAAAAATGTTTTGTTTAGGTTATTAGTTATTATTACCCTTCTTTCTGTCCAAATCCAGAGCCAGGAACGGTGGAGATTCCTGTAGCTTCTAAAAGCTTAAGGCAGTAGAAAACGTCAGGAACTTTTCCGGCTTGTTTAGCTGCTTGGATTGCTTTCGACGGCAGCTTTATCTGAGGAAAAGAGTACATCGCACCTTCCGTGAAGTTACACACAACGTTCTTGCAGCTGTTGAATCCATCAGTCATGATCTTTGCTCTTCTTCTCAGTGATTCTAATATCCCCTTGCTGTTCAATAAGGTTTCTAAGATCTTGATCCTTCATCAAAACGGTCTTTGTTTAGATTTTTAGACTATAACATACCTTTCACTAACGAATTGGTCATAAGAAATGTCCCCAGGCTTTGGTGGACTAACCATTAAACCCATCTGCACACAAAACAAACAAAAATCATTCAGTTTCAGAAATGAAACCATTTTGTAACCAAAAGTTCGTAAGAAAGAGCTTACAAATATCTGCGCAGGGACGTTGGGGCTAAGAGCTATAGATGAAATCTTGTATATCTCCTCAACAGTCTGCGTTACCAAAAAAGTTATCAAACATTCTTGCTAATCACTTGAACTACAAACAACAAAACCGAAAAACACGGTCGCGGGCCGGGGTACACACTCTTGGAGGGATATTTGTCATCTCAAAGTAACCACCTCGTTGCCCACATTCACCCCAATATCCTTTAGAAACGGTGTGGAAAGATACAAGCTGGACTTCTTTGCTGATCGGTGCTCCCATATCCATCAAAACCTTTAAGAACAAAAAGATCAAATCAATGGTGATGATGACACACAAAGCAAATTAATCAATGAAAATTTATTTTACCTTCTTGGAACTGATAAAAGGATGCTCATCTTGGTATATGTTCTGCTGATACACTTCGTCTCCAAGAAGAGCCAATCTCTCATCACAACAGAACCTCAATATCTCTTGTAAATTAGCTATGCTAAGACACTGTCCGGTCGGGTTTCCAGGGTTAATGATCACCATTGCCCTTACCTGCCATTAAACCATGTGTCATAAAGAAAGCCTCTTGCATCAAAAAGTTTATGAGAGGAAGAAGAGTTTGAAGAATAAAGAACTCACTGTGATTCCTTGAGAGCGAGCCTGAGCAACGGATTGGCGAAGGTTGTCAACATCAAGTCCCCAGTTTTCAGTCTCTTCAAGATAGTAAGGAACAAGAGTTCCACCTAACAGAGATATAGTGGCTGAGTAGAGTGGATACTGTGGTACTGGAACCAGAATCTGCCGACCAAGAAAACTATGTGACGCTAAAAAAATACAAATTTAAAGTCAGAGTTAGCTCCTAAGAGATGAGTTTCCATTACTTACCCCGTCTTTCTGATCGCGTATGATACAATTCAAGATTTGCATGACACCTTTGCTAGCTCCATCAGTTAGAAATATGAGCTCTGGATCACTGTCATTTGAAGGTGATAAGCAATAAGGTCTCAACAAATCTATTTCGTTGCATCAAGAAAAACATAGTGAAGCAATCACCTTGGATATCCATCACGCCGTTCAATGAACTCAGCGACTTCTTTTCGAACTCCAGGAAGGCCTCTGGAGTCACTGTAAGCACCTAATTCAAAAATGAAAAGCAAATTTTTTTTACTTAAACAAAGCACAAACATAAGCAAGAACTAGCTAAGCTGAGTTCTTGAATAATGACTCATACCAAGACCACCAGAAGTATAGGAAAGATAATGCTTAGCTCTTGCAATAGCATCTTCTGGGAACAGCATCCCAACATTTGGGTTGTCTAGCAGAAACGGTGCTTGGCATAGAGCAACCACCTATATTAGCTTTTGATCTTTTCAGGCTTTACCTAAGATTGAACCAGATATATATATATATATTTATCATAAAAAAAAAAAGTAAAGGGAATTTTTGTAAAGACCTGGCGAGGAAATGTGAGAGGCTTTTGACCTAAAGCATGAGGGTTTCCAACATTTGTGAAAATGATCTGTAAATGATCCTCAAGTTAATAAAAGCAAAAAGAGTGAAGGCAAAGCTGATAATTTGGAATTTGCACAAGATAACAAAGTTGACACCTTTTTGCCTTCTTTCTGAAGCTCAGAAGCACGGAGATAGAGCTCGCCTCTCACTGCATACTGACAATTCTTGACGTTTTCATTCAGGGACTCGTAGTCGAATGCCTTGAGAGACATTTTCAGGATTTACTTGTCACTCAAAAAGACCTTATCAACACCTTCTACAACCAAAAATACGAAAAGATTATCAATCTGTTTCGTTACCCCCAAAGTTGAGCACAGCAAGAAAGAGACAGTTTTAATAGGACCCTCTTCAGCAGATTACAATTGTGTATATGACGTGAAATTGGACACTCGTCAGATTGCATGTCATGTGGCATAAGGAGAATACAAAAAGACAAGCAGCAGAGCCACTGGAGTCGTTTTTATCAATAACGTGTCATTTCTGTAGCTTTTTGCGGATCCGTTATCATTTTTGCTACACAACGGATAAACAAAAGTGAGTGAATTTGTATACATATGAATATTCCACCAACACAAATGTGCAAGATGAATAGTGAATCACTCAAAAAAAAAAACAGTACAAATAACCATTATTTTCTCCAGATTCTGTACATGAAATTCAACAGCTATCCACAGAGAGCCCCACAAGCATTGTGTTTATGTGTCCCACTTTGTAAATAAAAAAACACTTTGAGCTTTCAACAACAAGAAACAGAGAGCTTTGTCCACAAAAAACGTAAAACCAAAAAGAATCAGAAAGGTGTATGCTTTTTCTCTATTCCGTGTATGATTTTGTCAGACTCCAGATTCTTGAAAAACTATTTCATCTTCCTTGAGATCTCTATGTAATTCAAAAGCTTCTTTAAAGCCTTCCCACTATCAATAGCTTCTTTTGCTCTCTCCATAGCTACAGCTACATCATCTGCACCTTCACATCCCAACAGATGATCCACAATCCCAGCATTTAGTACGATTCTATCATAAGCCGCGCCTTTCTCACCACGTAGCGCTGCTAAACCAAGCTCTATGTTCTTCGACACCTATATCGATTCAACAAAAGTATGACTAAAAGTTTTCTCTTTTTTCTTTCTTTTTGCAACAATGTTCCCCAAGAGAATGTTTTTGAAAGTTTTTTTTACCGAACGATCAGTTCTTGGAGTCTCGGTTGGTTCAAATCCATAGTCTCTCGCATCCACCTCAAGGCTGAAACTCTGTCTCGACACCCCTACAGTTCCAAAAGTTACTTTAGCCATAAGTTGAATTCAATAACAATATTGATGTAACACAAAGACAAATAACTAGCACCAAAGGAAGACTAGTTTCCTATCTAAACAATGGACAGCTCTGAATGTGTCTGCATGAGACTAGGAATGTTATTGTTAGCTATTCTTACCGTCAGCTTCTAGAGCCGTGTCTGAGCTCAATGAACGAAAACCAGAACAGTAGTTAACTGGGAACCCTTTTGATGCACTTGCTGCTCGCACCCGTGTTGTCATTGAGAGGGCACCTTCCTCACCCTGCATCACCAAAGACAAATCTTGTTTATTCACTGAAAACTTCACTTGTTAAAAGCTCAAAACTTCAAATGGAAACTAGTAAGGACGAGTTTCAAACAGATGGTCAAGTATTAATTCTATATTCAGTGGCAAAAGAGAGTCACCTTAATCACCAAACCAGAGTGGACACCTCTTCTTCTCATAAGCATTAGGAGAGGCTCTTCGTAGCCTTCGTGGTAAAATCCAGCAACGATAGCTTCCTTCCCTGTCGCCTGCAGTGAAGAACAGTCCATTAAACATCTATTGCATGGAGCATATAAGGCAGTGACCTTGTGAATCTATGATAGATCCCTTACCCTCACAAATTGCTGAACTTTCTCCGTTGTTGCTAGAGGAGGCCGCTTCTTTATATGCTCCCTCATTCCAACTACAGAGTATCTGCAAACATCAAAAAGATTCATCAATACCCCAAGATGTCAGATAAACGAAGGATGGCTCAAACAAATGTCTCTCAGATTTCATACAAAGACGGACGAGCTTCCCGTAGACTAAGATATGCAAATCCAGCCTTCTCGTCCTGCAAGAAACAGACATGATATTATTCTAGAGCACATAAATCATAGAATGGACATAAAAAAAGAGAAAACCTGTGGGAACATTAGTTTAAATTATTGTTAGGCACCTCGATGAGTTCTTTTGCCTGATGAACAGACAACCTTGTATTGGCTCCCATAAACTTCAGCGTTTGTTCCTCAGTCACACCCCCCTGAAGAAGAGTTGGAAAGTTAATGAAAACAAATCCTCGAAAGCTCTAACTGTAGCCACAGATAGAGCTATGAATACCTTTGGAGGCATCCATTCCACGCCATGGAGCAATGAAGATTCACCATAGCAAGCTCTAACTGTAGCCACGAACAGAGTGCTCCGAAAGAATCGAGTATTCCCATCATAAGGCTCGCCGTAATGGGTTAAAGATTTGACGTCAGCTACTGGAGGAGCCCCTGAAAATTTAGTCGAAGATTGCTTTAACACAACTCAGAACATTGTATCATTTCTTGAAACATTGTATCATTTGAATTCTTTCAAAAGATTGTATTACCAAGTTCGTCATCGAACGCAAGGCAGTAAGCTTTAAGCTCTCTATCTGTTTCTCTGTTCATACGTTGACCAATCAAAAACGCCGAAAGCAACGACTCGCTCACTCCCGTTGCAAGCGGAAGAACGTCTCTTAAAACACCCTTAACCTCCTCATAACCCAAGTGACCTCCAGCTAAAACCTCTCTAAGCGCACCAACCAATCTCATCTCTCTAGCTTCATTGCCAACGAAATTCGGTCCAACCGAACTTCCCGTTCCCAAAAGAGAGCCTTCAGGATCCGCAATGAAGAGCACATCAGGAGGTAGCACACGAGCAAGAAGTGGCCAAAACACATCCATCGCTCGCTTCTCACCTTCACTCCATTGAGTTTCCTCCGGAAATGCATTCGCACGGATCGTCATTCCAGCGAAAAACGCCCCAAGCTGCGCCTTTGAAACTGGTTCTTCGCCTTTTAGCTCCCCTCTAGCTGCAATACCAATGAGAGACGAGCGAAGAAGCTAATCCACACGCACAAGAACTCTATAGAAGCCAATCAATAAACAAACTTTGCTAACCAAGAACCAAGAAGCTTATGCAAATCAAACTCTAAAAAGAAAAAAGTTGCTTAGGCTTCAAGAACTCTCTGTAGACCCAATCAATAAACAAACTTGCTAACCAAGAACCAAGATGCTTATGCAAATCAAACTCTAAAAAGAAAAAAGTTCGAAACTTTTTAAATGCTTAGGCTTCAAGCTAAAGAGGAAGACTAAAATCTATCACCATCGGTGCTTAAACAACGACTTATCTCCATTACTCAAAACATGAATTCACCAATCAATAAAGTCAAAATTTTGGAGAGTGAAAATGCTTTACCTGATCTTAATATAGTATCAAAAACCTTAAAGGCCTGTTCTTCGCTGAGAGGTTTAGTCTGGGTAGGACCGGTGCAAACCTTAGCTTGAGCATCGAGAACGGTAGCGTTCGCCTTTGGAATCTCCGATCTCCGGTAAGTGGAAGAGAGCGCCGGATTCTTAACATCGGATTCCTTAAGCCCTAACTGCTCCATCATTGCCGAATCCAACACAGCCTTTATCTTCAAACCACCGGTCAGCTTCCGCCGCCATGGACGGTTGTTGAAATCGGTTAAAGGAAACCGGAGACATGAAGAAGAACTCGGTCCGTCGAAGTTGAGAGATCTATTGATCTGCGACGAAGAGATTGAAGAGAGTGAAAACGAAGATTGAGGATTGAGGAGAGCTTCCATCGGATTTTTTCCTTCTTTTTTTTTTTGGAGTCTCGCCTGCGCCGCCTCTACCGTTATCTCTCCGTCTGCTGAAATCCAGTCGTTCTCAGATGACGATGACGATGACGATGACGACGACGACGTTATAAAATGTTGAACTACTTTTCATTACAAATTTTTTAATCAGACCACTTTAGTAATAAAATAATATTTTATTTGGTTGCTGGTACAGTCAATTTTGATATTGGCATTATTAACTTCGACAAGGTGGTTGATAAGTAAAAAAAATAGGAGTTTACCTTTGCTGCGTACCTATGTCATAGGGCTGTGATTTTATGGACCATTTCATTATGTATAGAAGAAGGTCATTACAAGGTCAACTTTGGGCCCATAATATAGTGATGAAACACTAAATAAAGATTAAATAGTTTACCTAAACATCGCCTGATCTGTTAGCTCAATTGGTTTGTGGGCAAAGCTCCACCACTTGAGTTCGATCAAGGCAGAGAGGAGAAGATAAAAGAAGAAGAGAGTTGAGACTGAAGTCGTTGGAATTGTCATAAGCTCATATGTCATGTCCTAACGCTAGTCCATAAATGTGAGGTATTTCAAAATACCTTTTTTTTTTCCTCCAAGTCTTCTAAAATTGATTTTCACAAAATAACAAAAGAAACAAAAACCAAAATTATAAAGGATCACAGACTTAATAAATCAGAGGTGCAGTTAACAAAGATTATAGCATTTGGTTTGTGATAATTAATCATTTATATTTTTTATGTTTCAATTTTACAGGCGCTAATTGATGACCAAATAATGAGGGGAATAAAAAAATTCTTCTAATTTCCTAAGAATTACACCATTCATCTTATTCTTTTTTCATTCCTTATTGATTAAGGAATTTTAGTATAAATTAGAAAAAAATAAAAATTCCATATATTTTATTGCTCTTCATTCATTTTCTTCTCATTCATTTTTCTCACGTCACCACCAGTTAGAGCCACAAACCTTCAACAAGATTCAACTCAAATATTTGGATACGTTGAAAGCATTTATCTAAAAAAAAAAAAAATTAAAACTTATACCTTTATATTTCACATATAGAGAAGCCCACATAACCTTTTTACTGTTTCTACATACTTTAGGGTAAGCTAAAAAAAAACTAAAGACTTCTTTAATTATAAGGCTTATTTTCGTAACCATTAAGGCATTATATTAATTATACCAGGCTTCATATGCGCTTAGTTTAAAGATCAATGCTTTTAATGAGCTTCATGTTGGCGAGTCTCTCGAGAAAGACATTGAAAACATCTTCACGGCTAAGCATACTGACTCTGACATGCTTCTTGTCAGAACCACAACGCTCTCCAGCTCTGCTCATAACCTTCTGTCTCCTCAGATCGTTTACCAGATCCGTCTCTTCTTTCGTCCCTAGCCACGCAAACGCTGTAAAACCAAAACAACAATAAAAAAACACCAATCGTTACGTCTTTTTCAGTTTACAAAATTCCAACCATTACCAAAAAAAAAAAAAAAAAAAAATTAATTTAATTACCAGGGTATGATTCGAGTGATTTGCCAAAAAAGTTGCAATAGGCTTCAGGGTACTTAGGAAGAGTGAAAACATCGCTCTCTTTCACCACTTCACGAAGCTTCTCCCAACGGTTCTTCATCATCTCACGACCATACTCAAAGAAGTTCTCGGACTCGCTTTTACAAGTCTCCTTGGCAACTTTGAGAATCTTAGCGGTTCGAATCTGTGACTCCTTAGACACACCAATGGAGTTTACCATTATATACTCAACCATCTTCTTCGCCACCTCCTTGTCCTTCACCAATGCCCACCTTCATAATCCAACAAATTAAACCCATCAATTATTTTTAATAAACATTATAATTATAATTATAATCCAAAGCATGTTTGAATGACCAAAACATAAAAGTCTAATGGATATTGACATATTGTGTTATTATTAGGGTAACAATATAGTAAAATGCATGTTATAGTAAAAGGAATATTAAATGAATGAATGAATATCTGACCCAATGCGGGACCCCGCGTGGCCTGTGATCTTGGAGAAAGTGAAGAGCATGATGTCATGGTCCTGACGGCGAGTGATGGGAGTGTAGTGGGGCCAGTAATAGGCAAAGTCATGGATCACTTTGGCTTCTTCGTCGTCAGGACGGTTCACCACCGTCTCTCTGATGGTGCCGTCAGGGTTATTGGGTGAAGTCACTAGCTCGATGTACGGACCTTTCTTGTCGAAACCCCACGCGTCTCCTTCCCACTTGTACATACCCGACCGAACATACGAAGTCTCCTCCACATAAGTCTGTTCAAAAATAATTAAATCAAATTGTACTATTTATTTTTATATTCTCAAAGAAAATGAATAATTAAGAAGAGAAGAATGGTTTTTGGTAAAAGCGAGAAATAAAAGTGGGGACATGAGCATGTTACTGATGTCTTTGCACATGAATCCACAACACATGTATGTATGTAAGATGGGAAAAGTGTTTTTTGTAAAATGTTAAATAAACAAAATTGGTGAATGTGTTGTGTTGTGTTCGAGAAACATGTCTGTCACTGTGTCTTTTAGATCTCCAATCTTTGCTTTTTTACTAACACAAGACCCACCTAAATCTCCACATCAAATCAACTGCTTATTAAAAACGACTTACATGAAATTAAAATTAAAAAAACATAGGAGAGGACCTAATGAAGCTTTCAAAGTTTTTATGAAGACCAAACGAGACATTACTTCTTATGTCATCCTATATAAGTCAAAATACAAGAATTGCTTCTTTGTAGGGTTTACATTTGGTTAGGCAGTTTTAAAAATCGATCTAAAACAATACCAGAAAAACCGTTTAAAATATGTTTTTCTTTTCTTATATTTAGTTTATTTATCTGGATGAGTTTAAGAATTGCTCCTAGCTCTAATTGCTAATCACGTACAATTGGTCTACAACCATTTCTCATTAAAGAAAAAAAAATCAAAATATCTGCAGTATATTTAAAACAAAAGAAAAAGAGCACTCAAGATAGATCTGGACTTGATCCTAAACCCTACTCCGGATTTAAATAATCCATCAAATATTTAGAGCTATATTTTGTTAGTCGAACTAAAAATTCGGTTAATTAGTCTAATACTATATTTTGTTAGTTGCAAAAAACCGTCCAGGGTGTTTCACTATTAAGATTTAAAAATATGTCAACGGAAAAAAGGATTTTAATAACTTAATTAAATAAACAAAACAAAAATGATACGAGGAGGAAGAAGAGTTTTAGTGGTGAGGGACTTACGGAGTAATAAGGAGCGGCGGCGACGACACTGACAGGTTGGGTCCCAGCGAGAGAGGATAGTGCGTGGACGGCCGCTTGACAAAGCTGCGTGGAACCGGTCCCAACCACGATGTATCGATCCTCCGTCGCTGCGTTTCCGACCACACCGTGCAACTCCTTGATAGCTTCCGCTAGCTCCGGTTCCATGAACCAACACAGGTTCTTGATGTCGCTGAAGTAACTCATCAGATCACAACCACGTATCGTCACCGTACACCTGTCTCCCATCTTCCTCCAGTATTCTTCGTACGCCGTTGGATCTCCACTGCAACCATTTTTATTTAAAATTATATAAAAAATAGAGTTAGAATTCGTTAGTGAAAGACGGAGATTTTGATTTTTTGGAGCCGATGATCCTGCAATGCGGTTATGGATTTTTGTGAAATTAAGAAAACGTACTGGTCGAGATTGACGATGGAATCGGACAAGGCGATGTTGTTCGAGTTCTCCAATTTCACCATTCTTCTTCTTCTTTCTTCTCGGCTAGCTCTTTCTTTGCTTCGATTGTAACAGTGTTTAATGATTAGAGAATAGTGTAGGTCTGAGTGTATTTATATACAAGGAAAGCGATATTTATTATTTTATTATTTTTCTTTTTTTTAAAAAAAAAAGAAAAAAAGAAAATAAAGGATGTTCTACTTTTTAAATGGGAACGATATTAAAGAATACCTGCTTTTTAGAGTCAATAATATCTCACTTTTATAGAAAAACAAATCAATTAAGAAGTAATTGTAACAAATAGAAATAGCTGGCAATACATAGCAAGAATTATAACAAAAAGCTAATAATGTTTTGTGAATTTTATTATCAATAGGATACATTATATTTATGATGACTTCATATAATGATTTTGAATTTCTAATTTTAATAAGAAACAAAAATTAAAAAGAAAAAGCTATTTTATACTATTATTTGCGAAGTGGTTTTTGAGAATTGAGCTCTTCCTATTCACTCAAATTGCCATTAATAAAATAACTTATTTGAAAAATAACTAATATAAATATAAATATTTAATTTTTGCATAAGATCAAAAACCACACATTAATCGCCTTTTTTATGAGTTTAGATTCCTAAACAAACAAGAATTAACCAAAATTTACATGTAATCAAAAACACTGTTTATACACATATATATACATCTATCTATTCTCCTTCTTCACATAATTTGTTCCCGTGATGATCACGAAAACCCAGCAAAAACAATCTTTTTTTTTTGATAAAAGTAAAAAAAATCTACATCTATGGTATTTTGTATTGATGACCATCTTTCTATTGGTCAGTGTGTTCAAAATCTTGTGTGAAACTACTATAGCCACTAAATTTATAAACGTAGATTTAAACTAACATACAATCTTGTAAGTAGTGTATCAATTCTTTGATATGTATTTTTTATTTTTTGTATACACAACAAAAGAGTGGCTCGATGTATTGTTTGAATCAGGAACTGTGTGTTTCTTCCTTCGTATCGGATTGATGATCAAAACTTCAAGAGTACTTTGATTCTTGGTAATTGGTAAGTTGTACTGATTATTAAAACAAAACCAAAATTGGTAAGTTGTACTGATTCCAATAATGTATGAGACACTTCGCTTCTTTTTCAGTTATGTAAACGACATGAAATTGAAAAATGATAATAACTTTGAGTCGAATCAGTACAAATCGTTTGAATACAAACATAACTTGAAATTATTCTATTAGAAAAAGTATTTTGAATATAGCAACCGTTTGGTTTACTTTACATTGATCGTAATAACTTCATTAAAGAATTATATATAACTATTTATTTATACAAAAAATTATTTTGCGTTCTAACATCTGTTGAATATATAATCATGGCTTCGTTAAAGCGATCTTTTAAATCTAAATGTGTGTCAATAAACTATATTCCAGTAATGTATGAGCCGTTCTGCTTCTTTGTCAGTTCAATAAGCGACATAGATTTGAAAAATGAAAAAAAAAAAAAAAAAAAATTGAGTCTAATCAGTATTAGACGCATGAATATAGACATGTGGTAATGTATAACGCTCCGACCGTCCATCCCGGTGAGTCACCCACACCTTCTCTTGGTCTATGGGTCCCACCTCTGTCCGAAGGCCGGTGCGCTATTTTTGAGAGGCTCTACCGATTTATTTACTATCCCTGCAATCAACACCCGATATTTCCCCGTGTTTTGGCCTCACTTACACGGTTCTACAGACTACTTCCCGGAAGGTCACCCATCCTTCCACTACTCCAGCCCAAGCATGCTTAACTCTGGAGTTACGTATGAAGTGCACTTTGTTGAAATAGGTATCCAAATCAATTCTCTTAAGCCTCTCCACAAACCAGGATGTTACAATTCACCCCACTCACTGAGCGCAACGTCCTCGTTGCGCACCTGGATCATCACTCCCTGATGGTGTGAGTCAAGGCCACTTCACTTAACTCCACACTCACGTCTGGGTTCGGCTCTGATACCAAATTATAATGCCCCGACCGTCTATCCCGGTGAGTCACCCACACCCTCTCTTGGCCTATGGGCTCCATTCCTATCCGACGGCCGGTGCACTATTTTTGAGAGGCTCTACCGACTTATTTACTATCCCTGCAATCAACACCCGACATTTCCCCGTGTTTTGGTCTTACTTACATGGTTTCACAGACTACTTCCCGGAAAGTCACCCATCTTTCCACTACTCCAGCCCAAGCACGCTTAACTCTGGAGTTACGTATGGGCTTTTAACCGAAAAAATAAGTGCATTTTGTTGATATAGATAGCCAAATCAATTCTTTTAAACCTCTCCACAAATCAGGATGTTACATAATGAATACTCTAGCTCAAAAAGTATTTTGATTTCGGCAATAGAGATATTTTATCTGAGTGTTATGTTTAGTTTACATTAATCATAATAAGTAACTTCAATGAAATATTATATATAACTAATATATATATATATATATATATATATCTTAAAAAATTGTGTTATGGCATATGTCTAATATATAATTATGATTTCACAAAGACTATCTTTACAACCTAAATGTGTGTTAATAAACAATATTCCAGCAATGTTTGAGCCGTTCTACTTCTTTGCCAAATTGCCATTTAGGTAAACATGGATTTGAAAGACAAAAATAACAATTTTGAGTCACTTGTACAAATCGTTTGAATCTAGACATATGTAAATGAATTATGCTATGCCACAAAAATGTATAATCCTTCTTGCTTCCCGCACTGAAGACTTTGTTATTTAAGGTAAAATCAAACATTTAATTAAGACTAAATTCATATGATGTGTAATTATGACGAAGCCGAAGAAAGTGACAAACAAAAAAAATCTTAAACTGATTATCTAGTAATTTAAATCATTAATTTTGAACTAAAAAAACGATAACCAAAAGGGAAAACAATTATTTTGCCTACTACAATATAATACTTGAAAGACTAATGCTTGTAACAAAAATCGTCAATAAGTAATAATTTGGATTTTTTTATTTTTTTTCTTTGATAAAGGATTTGAATTTAAACATGAAAAATTAATATATATATATATATATATATATATATGAATTGTATACGAAAAAGATGATAGTTTGGCAAGATGAAATTACTACCATTTTACAGACAATTATATTTTTTAACTATAATTTATTACCTATTTTTATGATAATAATGTATTGTGATTCTATTTGTTCTTTATAGTGTTAATTATCAAATCTATTATGTAGGTTTTCTTTTCAGTAATACTGAAATATCATCTAATTACTTTAATGTCGTTTTGCAGTTGTAATTTCACATTTTTCTAAATTACTACTGTATAAAAAGTCATTTTAAAACAATTTTTTTGAAAAATAAGTAATGCATGTTGACTAAAAGATAAAATTTTATCAAAATAAAAAAAAAATTCCCGGAATTTTTTTTTTAAATTCAGCTTCATTTATTGCGTGTGGGCATGGATAAATCTTTTTAGGATTCTTTCTTTAATTCGTTGGTTAATTCTTCCTATTCATTTAATGAATGTCAAAGTAGAAAATCCGAGGGTAGTTAATGCTCAAGATTTCAAACGTTATTTTACTTCTTGGCTTCTTGCAATAACAGCGCATGATCGATCCATTGTAGTCTATTTTCTTATTTAAATTTCCGTCATCTTAGTCATAAAAACTTAAATGCTCGATGATACTTGTATACAATAACTGAAGATATTTCATATTCTATTTTGTATATAAAAGACATGTGGTTGTTGACAAAAAAAAAAAAAAAAAAGACATGTGGTTTTGACCGTTACTCAGTTGTGTTACTGGCTCCTTTGCACATAACCTCGATATCGTATGAGATTTTTTGTGTTTTTTTTTAACCTTTAAATAGTTTTAAACCATTGTGCATATACGGTAACTTCTTTTTCATATGTTACGTTTCAAACAAACAAAAAAGTTTTGTAATTTAGGAGTTAGTAATGTAGGACTTTACTAAATTCTTGAGAAGTGTTAAGTCACTTTGCGAAATATTTAGAAAACATTCAGTCGAGACAAAAAAGAAACAGTAACAAACTAACAACGTAGTGGATTTTATATTTTAATTTTAATAGAAATTGTGATGAGACCACCAAGTTGGAAAGCGTAGGAGGTAGGGGAAAATGATGAACTCACAAGTCATTCAATTAAATAATTAATTTGTCAATTCTCATCGCTCTTCATCATCACATATCATTTTCCTAGATGGACCTAGTGTAACACTATCTCTCATTCACACCTTGAAATTGTTTTAAGAGAGGGTAAATATCATGAAATTTTATTGGGCTAATTTTAATTTGTGCAAGGACGATTCAAGTCGTTTTATCATTCGAATTCCGGGGACCAAGTAGTGATGTATAGTATCCCTGTGTCAAAGAGTCCCGCACAATGATGACTCTGCATATGTTTATCCAGTTATATAGAAATATGTATATGTATGATATACTTCGTATTTTTTCAAACAAATCATAATCGTTATGGTTGAGTTTTGCTCTCCACAAATAGATACGTATCTATAAATCGAACACTGCGATGTCTTCTTAAATTCATAATATATTGCAAAGTTAAAGTTATGTAAAGACACAATATATAATTTGATACTTTTGATCATCTAAAGAAACTATAAATCGTTGACGCATAAATTATTAAAAACAAACAGAAACTTTTTAGGAGAAAATGCGTTTATAGATCTAAATTTGCTACATTTTCACTGCGAATTAAATCGTTTTGCTCGGGCCATTTGCATTTTTGGACTTCAGCCTAAATGCTTAATGCGATATAGATTTGCTAGAAATTCATGCCAAAAACATGTCTATCCTCAGAATGGTTGACACTTATCACTGGTTATTTTCTATTTTTTTTAACACTTATCACTGATGACCAACCACTACATAATTTTTTGCAACACATTTTAGAATCTAGAACTATAATAATTTTTGTTATTTTAAAAGGAACAATCTAAAGGTTTTGCCAATGCTTTTTATTGACGAGAATACTTAATGTTAAACCTAGCATTATTTTGTCGACGAATAATTTTTATTTTAAAAAGTGTACGAGTTACATTAAAATTCATCTAGTTATTTCTAAATAATGTGTTTTTGGTATGTCTTTTTAAAGGGTCGTGATATCACGTGGAAAGGTTCGATGTGATTATGTGCCTTAAATATTATTGAGGGCAAAATGCGAAAGGTGAAAGCTACTACTAATACTACTATTTAATTACGTTTGACTTTAAATTGTCCACTTTGAGATAATTGCAGTTTCGCCTTCCTTTTGATTGCCCTTAATTATTTTGTTAACATATTCTAATATTTGTAGTAGTACTATGCTAATTCAGCGAGAGTGATTGCCAAATGCGAGCTTACGTAGTTTAAACGCGGAGAGTAAGGACAAGATCACAAACAAGAACATGATGAGTCGGTTTGCATGCTTCGTGCTTCCACTTCACTTGCCGTTGTTCGTGTTTCTTGTCGTCGTTTCATCTTTTAATTAATGAAAAGTGTCATTACTGTTTTTTTTCTTTCTTTGTAACAGGAAAGTAACATTAACGTTAATTAAATACAACCAAAGTACCAAACCAAATAACCAAAAAAGTTATAAAAATCATACTTTAAATGATGTATTAAAATTGACCAAAACAACGCACTCTTTTTATTTTATATTAAGTCTCGTTTAAACTTTTTTCACACATATTAAGAAAACATTAAAATTTTCTGTTTTATCCTTAATTAATATACTCCCTCCGTTTCCTTAAGATGAATTTTTTAGCTATTTTTTGTTGTTTCTTAAAGATAAATTTTATAGGTTTTCAATGTACTTTTTCTTGATTAAAGTGAAAAAAACAGATTCCAATGTATTTCTTGCATTACTATTGGTTTAAAGTTGTTTTGTTTAGAAAATTTATTGAACTTTTACTTTTTCTTAATATGTGTGAAAAACCTAGAAAATTTATCTTAAAGAAACGGAGGGAGTATAACATTATTTAGAATAAAAATAAATCTAAAAATTATATTAAAATTTTGCATTGGAAATGTAAAACAATACTTATAATGAAACAAAAATTAAACTTTAAAACGATACTTAATATGAAACATAGAGAGTATTAACTAAAAATTCTTGTAATCATATTTAAATCAATATATATAATACTCTCTCCGTTTTATATTAAGTGTCGTTTTAGAGTTTAATTTTTGTTTCATTATAAGTGTCGTTTTACATTTTCAATACAAAATTTTAATCTAATTTGCAGATTTGTCTTTATCCTCTCAGCATAAAATTAAATAATATTAAATATTAATTAGAGGCAAAACAGAAAATTTTAATGTTTTCTTAATATTAAAATATAACATATGGAGTTATTCATAGTTATCTATATAACCAAAACGATATGGATCCAATCCAAAGATCAGATAAAATTACATCAAATTACAACTTTGATTTCGTTTCAGTTTCTCAGAAACCAAAAACTGGAAAAACTATGTTGCATCTAGTATTCGATTTCAAAATAGTCTAGGTTGTGTTAAACCTCATTTTTTGGTTTCGTACCGGATAAAGTGTAGGACCGCGAAAATCCAGATCGAAAAATACAAACGAAAATCTTATATTATAGATATTATATAGTAATAAAAACGATTGAAAAAAACTTTAAGAAAAGAGACGAATACGTAGAGGCGAGATTTGATCTCTTTCCTTAACTCAATAAATCTCCCGCAGTGTGGCGGTTTGACGAGATTGAGAGTCCCAAGATACAACTACGTTGAGACTAAATACCTACGCTATACTCTCGAGACTTACGTTTAGAGAAGAAGAGAAGAGATGTAGGAAATTTGCTGGAGAGAAGATTTTCGAGTGAATGAATAATGAGAGAGGTGAGGCCCTTTATTTATAGCTGAGAGAGACTTGATCCGCAAGGGATATACTTTACGCAAGGAAAAAATATTCGGAGAATATTCTTTTACTTGGCGTGGAAGCAAGGGATATGGATATATTCCATATTTATTTTCATGTTTATCAAACCGAAAATCCGAACTCAATCTTCTAGAAGTTTCTGGAAGATTTATTCTTGACATTATGCGATTTCGTTTTGAGCTTTAACAAAAACCGTTGATAGGAATTTGGCCCAAGACCCAAGCCCAAGCCCAAGCCCGGCCCAGCTCGGGGGCGGCGGCGGCGCGCGTGTGTGTTTTTGCATAATGGCCCCCTTTCTCTCAACCTCCATAGTCTCCCACTAAAGGCTATTGAATCTTGTTTGGAAATGTCTATATTTAAACAAGAGGAAAAAGTTCCTTCTTTCCAATGTGGGACAAAATGAAGTGCTCCTTCATTTAACTCACTTTCTCATTCATGAGCCAAAGCCCATTTCTTTTCACATTTGTCCACAATTTTATTCAACCCATTTGGTTTAAAAATTTGGTTCCAACATAAAGTATGTTGTGTTTTTCTTGATTTTACGGGTCTGATCGTCTAATTTTATTATATTTGGTAGACAGTATTGTTTCTTATTGTTTTAGTTAAAATATACGATGTAAAAGTTTATAGTGGACGTATTGGTAGAAACACAGCATTTGAGCATATCATAGAGTTTATCATTGTGTTGCCCCCAAAATGGCCAAGGCCATATGTTTGACTAGCCTGAGTAGCCCTGGTGTAATGTTTTCTCCTCCAACTATTGAGCCTATTTCAGGCCCATATTTCCAGTGCATAATGAAATCTCATAATACAGCTAGTATATGTGTGTGTGTAATTAACACTCCTTTAATTTTGTTAAAGAGATTTAACTATTCTTTTACACCGCTATATATAGATTGTTATGATTATTTAAGTTTTTAGAGGGTTTTGAAATCTACCGAGGCTTATTTATACTATTTTTTCAATTTGAGATACGATTGTGAAGTCCAACCATGAATATATATATATATATATATATTTGAGATTGCTTCTCCTTCTTTTGTCATCTATAACTCACTTACGCAAATCACATACGTTCACTTTTAAATTTGAACCTGGATAGCAGCAATAGTGGCATCACAGTGGTATGGTATGTAAAAAAAAATAAAAAACTAAAATTAAACATGATGCATTACGGAAATGGGGAAAACAACTGGACTTAGAGATAGGGATTACAACATTCAAACCAGTGACATAAAATTAGTGAAATGAAAAAAAAAAAAAAAAAAAATTTAAGAAACACCTTTTCTTAAGGAAACTAAAAATGGAATGGAATTGAATCAAACCACTTTTAACGAATTTGGAAAATGTCTTGTAGCTAAAGTATTAAAAGAAGACACGTGGGGAGGATCAATGAAGACCATTAAAATCGGCATTTTAATTTATGGTCCCACGTAAATACATCTCCACCTCCAATTTCATTCTTGCTTAATTCTTCATATATTTCAGTTATTCAATAAATTGGACAGTTGTGACATGAATGTTCAATCTAATCGTCAGAAATTATTTACATTTGCAAAATTGCAATTAATTTTCGGTCTCTGCACTGCTACAACTAATTATGATATTTCCAATTTTCCATAGAACTGTCTTTTGGTCCACGAATGACGAATCATCATACCATTTTAACTCTGCATTTAACTTTAGATTTTTTTTTTTTTTTTTATAGATGCGAGAAGAATCTTAAGAACCATATATATACACGACATAACAAAGCAGGACTCGATACTTAAGAAATAGTATACATTTACACATTGGTAACACTAATCAATATAAACATTACAAACTCGGTAATGCCACATCCTAAAAAAGAAACGAATAACAAAAGTATAACACCGCCAAACTTTATACGTACTTGCCAATTTTAATCAAAAAAAGAAAAAGAAAAAAACTAAAAACAGTATGTTCCCTCGTGGTGATATTGTTATGATGAATAAACTCATCCGCATGATATATGCAAAACACATAGCTACAAAGATACTTTGTAAGATTCCTAATCTTCTTCTAATCCCAAAATTCCATTTTTGCACTACATGTAAAAATAATAAAATAACGTTTCTTGAATCTTCATGGACATCTAGGGTTTTTACCTGGACCTCCATAATAAAAATAGTTTCCCCACACACGATTCGTCCCACCTCTTATATCGTAACAATTAGGATGATCAGCAAGAATCTTTAGATTCGAAGCCGGAATAAGAGTATTGTCCCAGTCAACTATTTGTAGATTACGGAAATAAGATGCTTTACCAAAACCTTCACCGGAGAAATGGCCACTGCCCATTTGTGTCGAAGTGTGTGAACCACGGGGTCGAGTGTTCACAATTTCGCCGCCGAATTGAACCATGCTCCCATGTTGCTTTAGATGCGTGAATAGAAACGCCGGCCAATACCCGACTAAGGCACCCGACCCGAATTGTAGCCACCAGTGACCGTGCTTCGGATCCTACATGTAGATAATTTACGAACTTTCATTATTATTAATTAATTCTATATTTTCCATCAAAGTTGTTTTGCTAAAAGAAATTTAAAGAATGTGTATAAAGTACAAGTTGAATGAGCTGGGTTGACGCAGGGAACATTGATGTGAACCATGTGCTTTTAATTCTTTCTTAACTATTAGATTGGATTGGTAATATCTTTTGAAATATAAACATAGAAAAAAACGAATATATATCTAAATGGAACAAAATATCAAAACCTGTGATTGACATTTCAGAAATGTTTTCTATATTCTATAGAAATTTGTGATTAGTGAAAAAAAAATCTTAATCGTGAAATCATTACTTGGTAGGTAACTTACCATTTAGAGCCACAGTATAAGGTAAAGCTTTTATTGTAATTTCTACTTAGTAGACAGTACATAAATATATAGAGATTAATACGGTATAAGAGAGTGTTACCTTCCAGATTAACAAGCTTATATCAAATTGTCCACCTCTATACGAAGATCTAGGAGAAATCGCAGCTCCGATCGCGATTCTTCTGTTGGTTTGAACGAAACCGGAACATAACAAATTGTAGCAACCCGTTGTTCGGTATGCATCGGACTGAAAATCACTATCACTACCATTGTTAACTAAATGTTAATTCAATCAAACTAATTACTAAAGTAAGAATATTACAAAAGTAAATAAAAATAAGGTAAACGTTTACCGTCCAATATGTGAAGAATCTTGGGTAAGTGTCACCATACAACTCCGGGCTAATCTGTGCAACGAAATGAAAATGATTTGAGTCTCCAACAGTTTATTTATTTATTTTTACATATACAGAGATTAAGAAAAAAAAAAGATGACGTACTTGCCAACCGGCTTCGATGGTATTAAGATCGTGAGTGAACGAACCGGCGATAACCCAAATTTGTGAAAGGCTAAATTCGTATTGGCTTGTGACACGTGGCGACCACACGTTTATACTCGCTTTTGCTCCGTAATAGTTTCTCCCGGTTACATATCCCACCGCATGCTACAAAAACAAAATCTCATTTTGTAAAACTAAAATAGAATAAGTTTAAATGAAATTTCATGTAAATTTGAAAACACGGAAAAAGAGAAAAGGAACAGAGAATAATCTTATCACGATGTGAACAGAGAATAATTCTAGTTATGTCACGCTTCTTCCTTTATTTTCTTTGGTTCTTGAAAATAGACTAGTCTTTTGAGTTTTTGGATACAACTCAAGTGTTATGGTCGTGCAAAGAATTACGAAAAAGCTGATTTTTGGTATCATTCTGTATCTTTTTCTTTATAGAGAATTTTTTTTAAAAAAGTAAGAAAAATTATAGTATTAAAAAATTTGGTACTTACTTCATGTCCGTTACTTGTGGAATCTCTCCTAACAGGCCTAATTTTCCGACCAAATCTCTGGACAGAAGTTGCTCTTAGCATGTCTTGCTCCGTTGTTCTTCTTATCGGAATCGTACCTTCCGGACAAGTCTCTCCTGATAAACTCCACAGCTGAGATTCTTCATACGATTCATCATCTTGGCTATACCCTTTTGGGATCTCAGGCGGATCCTAATATATATAAACAAAAAATCTACTTATGATTGTTTCTGTAAAAAGGAAGAAGTGGAGATGAAGTGGTCAGAGAGTAATTTTACCAATGGTCTCTGCCCCTGTAAGAGAGGATGATCGAAAGCAGGTTGCTGATGAAGAGAAACACAATCTATTGTATCTCCATCTGAACTCTGCAAACATAACACATAGAGAGAAGAAACAGAGCAAAAACAGAGTCAGAAACAGAGCAATAAAGCTTGCATGTCGATCGATTACTGAAAACAGAGTGAATCCCTTAAAAATTGTAATCTTGCGATTAATCAATTGGAAATAAAGTCGCCGACGAGATCTGTATGAATACAATGATCAGATTGAAAACTTGGAGAGATAGAGAAATTACCTGAATGGTTTTAACGGGGGGCTTGTTGATCTTGTTTAGCTCTTTTCTAATCAGTTTCAGCTTCTGGAGCTGTTCTTGCGGCCGGAGAGTTTGATCGGTGGCATTAGGATTGGAGGGAGAAGCGGTGGAGGAGAAAGAAGAAGAGACGAGACAGAGCAATAGAATCAATCTGAGAAGGATAGAAGAGAACATTGTAAAGGAACTAGACGAAGCTTGGTGTGGAGTATAATGAAAACATCTGCTGTGCTGTTGTTTTCTTCTTCTTGTGTGATTCAAAAGACGCCATTTAATACGGTTTAGTATTGTTGTTCGTCTTCTTGATGTTACTGACACATCTCCCAACAAACCCATTAAACACATAATCACTTTCTCTAAGACAACCCAGAAGATTCAAACACACAATAACGAATGAATTTTTCAAACAAAATTTATTAGGGTTGAGTATTCCGAAAGTTTTGGGCATGTGGGTAACATAAGGTGTTATAAATACACGGTTTAGTGATGAAATCAGAAGTTATTGTATGAAAGGGTTTTGCAGAATTCTAGGAAGTTTATGGAGTAAATGATAAAAGAAGAGAGAGAGAGAGAAATACAAGTAAACTTTATATTTATGTGCGAAGGGTAATTTATAGGGAAACTTGGATTTGGTGTGATCATTCTTTGGTTTGAAGAAAGGGACCAGAGTTCAGATGATATTGAGTACCTTTGAATTTGGCTTACTTCAAACTTTTTTTGCTTTCTGGTGTTACTCTTTCTCTCCTCTTCTTTTTATGTTTTTTTGTACAGTTTATGTATAGTACTGTACAATTTAAATGTATGTTCCATGTGTTGTTTTACTATGAACAAACAAATATGTTGATTTTTTCTGTTAATTAAGAAGTCTTGAGTTTACGGTACGTAACCTTTTAAATCAGATACCGATATATGCTTATAATCGTATCTCTTAGCTGGAAGAAGAATCATTCACAAACTTGTATTAGTAGTAAAAACTACTCCATGTATAATATAATTATAGTGATATAAACATAACAAAACTACGAATTTGCGGAGCGAGTTTTTTGATTCAAAAGCAGTAGCATAGTACGAGTTGTGAAATTTAATTGTCGAGACTCGAGACTGTCTGTTCTTTAAAGTACAATGATATTGTCTCTCAAAATGGAGGAGTGATATAACCAAGCATGCATAAGTGTATGTTGTGATCCAGAAAACAAGATTCCAGTGACGTTATATTTTTCTTTGGATACAAAAAATATACAACAATTTCATTATCACGCAACTACAATATACAACAGTGTCATTTATTTTAAGATATTAATAATTATAAGTGGGTCATTATAATGAGAAAGCAGGTCAATAGGTATTTAAGTTGGGGAATTAAGTGGGTGCGGTCCTCGTAGGGTCGTAGGGACACATATACATTGATGATCGTTTGTTACTTTGTTACCCATTTATTCGTAATGGGTCATCGCTCTCCCATTTTTTTCA
Organism: Erythrophleum ivorense; assembly: GCA_026724425.1. Lineage (NCBI taxonomy): Eukaryota > Viridiplantae > Streptophyta > Magnoliopsida > Fabales > Fabaceae > Erythrophleum > Erythrophleum ivorense. Next base: position 1,697,794 of record JAIUCV010000077.1, on the reverse strand, counting down.
ATTATTCAAAAACTGACTGTGGCATATAAGTTTGGTCTCTTTTTAGACTTTAACCACAATGTTTTCTTTTTGTTGCTTTTGATCAATTAATACAGAAACAGGGTTGACCATATAGAAACTTATGATTGAGTTAAGTTTGCCACAACATGACCTTAAAACTAGCCAAATTCAAGCATACAATTCTCAATTATTTTGGATGCTGCAATTGATTCTAGCTCTAAATGTTTTGAACCCCAAGTAATTGGTATAAAACTGTTCTCATCTTTAATCGATTTCGTTTTTTTTGGTCAATATAGAACATATATAGTATCTATTATGCGGAATTGAATCCGGATGTGACACATTAACATTTTTAGCACAGACTACTAATTTACAAGTCTTCTTGTAGTGTTTTTATATCTAAACAACATCTTATTTTATAACCTACTTTTTTTTTCTTTTCTATAAGAGTATAACTTAGGACTTGCTGATGAGAAAATTATATCATATAGGCACGTGAGTCGAGAACTAAATTACTGACATATTAAAAACAAAGAATAATGAGAAAATAGTAAACATTTGCATAATGGAAAGAAGTATGCCGTCTTAAAATTTTAATTTGAACAATGCTATAACAGGAAATGAGTTTTCCTCCGCAAACTTTTCTGTTGTTAAAATTAAATTGCACACTTATTTAGAAACATTTCAGTAAATGATTTTTTCTTTGCATGACTTCCCGGATCCGTCAATGCATTTTATAAGTTCTACCATAATCGCTAATACAGTGTATACTTTTCCTTAATAAGTATTATGTATATGTAACACAATGTCGATAGTAATGCAAACTTTATGTGTTTCTAAACTAAAGAGTGGTTGAGCTTGGTACATACGCATGCGTGCACGTATATATAAATATGTATGTAGAGGCACACTTATACAAACATACCCGTAGCATAAAAGTATGAAGAAGGAATCCGATCCATACACCATACTTGATCATGTGGCTTATAACAATCATATCGTAGTTCTGTATGATATCTACGTTATGATCGATCAAAACTGATTAAATGTCAATATTCTAACGATGATAATAATAATAAAAATTAAAGAGACTAGTCCAAATAGTGAAGAATATGTAAGTAGTGAAAGTTTTTTTTCTATAAAGCGGGAGAATTTGATTCCTGTCAACAAAAAGAATGGCATCAAAGGGCAATATCTTTGGTGGCTCATAGGAGTGCTTTTCCATATTATATGTGAATCTCTGAATTATGACTCATGGTCATTGGGAAGAATTATTGCGACCACTAATTGAAAAATGAATCACTACATATTTTCATTATAATTGACCACTAATTCTACAAAATTATCACTTCACATTAGCTTTGACGTAATATTTGGCTCTAACTATGTAAATGTATACGTAGGATTCAGTTTTGAGCAGAAAGTCCGTCAACCCATTCTGAAGTTCATTGTCTCGTAAAAATATTTAGTAATACTATTTCTTTTAAAAAATAGTTAGAATATAAAGGAAATCATTTTATTCTCTCTACAAATAATCAAGTTTCTTAAATAAATAAGTAAGAGAACAGCAAGCCACAAAATCATGTGGACTTCGATCGGGTCTTCTCTTTGTCCAATCATAGAAGATACGATATGTGTGCCAAAACTTCATCAAAGAATTATAAACCGAATCAAATTGAGTTACTATTAACTATAGAGAATACAATTCCAATAATCGATGCAGATTCAAAAAAATTCTGGTCAAAAAATAAAATAAAAAGTGTTTATAACATGATAGTGTCGTTCTCATACCCCAGAAAACTAGGCATAATTCAACATGGTCGATTCCACATCATAAATTCCACTACACCATCTCTGTAGTGAACGAAGAATATAAATAACGAAAATTAAATATAGTAAATATGTTCTAAAACATGCTGGTTTTTTTTTTTATCATACAGAATCAGTCTAGTTTTTCTTAACTAAAAGAGGGAGAAAGAGAATGTGAAAAAAAATAAAGGTGAAGAAAAAGAGGAATATTGAAGCAAAAGGAGGATACAACAATTTGATGTAAGAGCAATGATGCTGTCTAAAGCCGTCCCATGCTCAGCTTTTTCTTCCACGAGGTTAGATTTTTTTCTTTTTTTTCTTGCGTTAATCAAGATTTCATTAAGTACTCTTTCTTACAAGTACCGTCGAATATTTATACTATACTATACGATTTGGCATTAGACTATGATTACTCATCATTTTATAAATAAGGTGTTTCGCAAAGCGGCGTGATTATTACATTTTTGTTCGGACCATAACACATTATTGCCGCTACATCATCATGATGCACATGATGATTAATACTGCATATGTGACCTTGACTTATCTTAAACACCATTGAGCATGAGGTTCGTAGTTTTATTGTATTGGGCTTTATATGGGCTCTCCGACCTATCGGTATGAACAATTTCAGTAGTTTCTTATGAACAATTTTAGTAGTTTCTTATAAACAGTTTTAACAAAATTCTGCGAAAACGTTTAGAATGAAAGTTCGTATTTGTGGCTAGACCTATGTGTTTGTGTGCGTAGCAAGTATGTACGAGCATAAAGGTAAAGAACACATAGAGTTTTTTAACGAGGTTCGTTTCCTACATCCCCAGGACCTAGTCCAGATCAAATCCACTAGAACAAGAGTACAATTACAATTGCATATGGTATCAAGCACTACAATGCTCTACCATTCTTTTCTAGATAGATAAGCTATGAAGATATGTATCAAGACAGCCATCTATCCGCAACGGCTGTTTGACTACAATCCGGCAGCACCGGAGCAACACCGTCTATCCGCAACGGCTGCGATCTTCATAGATCACCAATCAGATCTACAAATCTTCATGGTGGGACGACGCCACACACGCATGTGTGCATCTCTCAAACAATACCCTAGGCGCATCAGTCTTATTATGAGACCGCCTCTTAGTATTTATACTCAAGGGTATGAACCCTTAAACCTAGCCTCTCTAGGTTGTCTCACGTTGTTTATTTCCTAAAACAAAGGAGACTCCACCAATAGAAATATTATTCAATATTCCTATTTTCCTTTTCCAAGATATATTAACGAGCCTCAATATATCATGAGACATATCCACATATATCTTCATTGCCACATCACGTTTCTGTATCAGCCTGTACTTCACGTTTCGTGACAATACTGCATCAGCCTGTGCATCACGTACTCCTTCAGCATCTGTATCATACATGCTTACGTCTCAGTGTTCATCTGTCTGAACTGTCACAACATCTTTGTAGATTATGTCTCAGCTTCTGTATCACGTCGTGTCACAGCAGTTTCTCAAATCAGTCAGCACAACACTTTCAATCTCCCTCTTGATGACTGCATTTTAGAACTCAAGCATACATTCAACATATCACTGACATCTCATAGCTTGATGATCCTTAAACTCCCTCTCAATGGTATATCATCAAACTCTTATAAGATATCTCTGAAACTTTCTTTTCGGCTTGACTTACTTACCATCAGAATATAACGTTCCACCATCATCAGAATATAACGCTCCAACATCTGATTGCATCACCGCTTAGCTCAGAGCATTTAACATCTTTCATTCTCCCCCTTTTTGAATATAACGCTCCAACATCTGATTGCATCACCGCTTAGCTCAAAGCATTTAACATCTTTCATTCTCCCCCTTTTTAGCTTAGTTTGATACTCAAGCCAATCTGTTTTGTAAGCATTACATACACACACCACGAATCACATAACAAGCAACCAATCGACCATCAGAAGAGTAATCCAAATCTTTACTCCCCCTGCAACCAAGCTTCACGATTCAGACAAAAGACCAAAACAAGACCTCATCTCCCCCTGCTTGAGTGCATAACTGAGCTGAAAACACGCTAATACTTCCTCGAAGAATATCTCCAATCGCTCCAATCACTCGTGTTCTCATGTTGCTGGGCTTTTACCTCTAGCGTATGTATATCAGGGTCTGCTTATATTCCAGATCATGTTCTAGCGTCTGTTATAGACTCTCTTAGATGAATTTATGAAATCCCTGCTCCCTTAGGTTTCCTGATAATGATTCAGCAATCCACAAGGCTGCTTCTAACCACGTTTCTAATCAACCTTCTCTAATCTCTTTCATTGAACAACCACTTTCTTTTAAGCTCTGACAGGTTTCCTCTATAACCAAGGATGCTTTCGCCTTTAATCTTCAAAAATCCTGCTCAAACAAGGATTACCATACTGAACATGATTCGTAAAAAAAAATGTCTTCAGCAGCCATATCAAATGTTCCACTCTTCGGTAATCTGCAATTTCCAAAGAATACCCCACAAAGAAAATTGTGTCTTGATATTTCCACAAACTCATTAATCTCATCAACCACCTGCACGTGGCTCACATAAAATATGAAGACAAACAACTAGCTCCTCTTTGTTATTGTTCCAGCCTGACTTTCAAACATAATCTCTTTACTCTCATCAGAAAATGTTAGCTTGTTCGTGAATAGCACCACACATGCTGTTGATATGCATTTACCTCAATTCAATTCCTTGATTCTTCCCTTGGATGATACAAGCCTCATAACGATTTTCCTCAGCATCATCGTGATCACAAGGTAATCCACACCTTTTTCAGAGATCTTAAAACTTGTCATTTGCAGCGGAGGCATACCAAACATCTCCATTTTCTGAACTGTGAGGAGTGATGAGCAACTGAGATCTTCATGACCATGAATAAGAACCAGAACTTCTTGTCTTTGAAGCTAGACTTTGAAAATTTGCTTAAAGTCTTAGTAGATGACACACCAGCCATAAGTACGCTGTATAATTTTCTCCATGGATCCCTCAAACTCAAATTCTTAACCATCACAAAATCCATGGATTTGAATGCCAACCCCATATATGGAGACGAACAACACTTGGCATATGATAACCCGATCCAGAAGATGATTTTGACAAAAGAAATCCAATTATCAAGTTCAAAGACGAACATTATAAGCCCATAATTTCACAGATTCAATCCTGGGAACACTCATCACCACAAAGACAGACACATGATCTTTCAAATCATTGACAAATAAATTGAGCCTGTCACTCATCGATAAAAGATGATTCATCTCCTTTGCTTCATAGCTTCTCCTTTGCAGCATAGCTTCTTCTTACTCAAAACAGTCTCTGCTTTCTCTAAAAACATTGGCTCTTGTGCGAAATCATGACCTAACTTCTGTTGCAGGTTCTGTTACAGAAGTTGGTACAGTCGATGCTCTGTGAAGTTCTCTGAACCTGATCGATTTTCCTCAAGACTTCATCACTGTTCTCAGGATTTCCTCCATTAGACAAACATCTTTTACTTTTACCCAGCATGGATCCTCTATTTTGATTTAATCTTCTCTGTTTTCACCAGCTACGCCTTTGATATGCATCCAGAAGATAACATTCCACTCTTAGCTGAGGAGATGTTGTTATTTCTTGTGTAGTTTCACTCGAAGCACTCTTATAACTGAAACCAGACCACACAGCAGGCGATGCCTCTTTGATTCATTTTCCTTTTCAACCTTTTTGATCATCTCAAATTCTCAATGTCTAAACTTAATACATCATTCATCTCCTTGACTGTGCTCGCTGAGACAACAGAGCCTTTCGATGACTTGTACAACTCACAATCAAACACTTGACTTCACACAAAAGAATCCTTTCGTAGACCTGATGATTCTTATTTCTATTTACAGAGACTGAATTCTTCAGAAGATATTCCCTTAAAGCCTAACCCAAAATCAGACACTCTTTCCTTTAAGATTTGCTCATCCCTGCAGTATCTTAGTCTTCTTAATTCTGAATTTCAGAAAACCTGCAATTTAACTCAGAATCTCTGACGTCTTCTAGTATCAAAAACAGATGAAGAGAAGGCTCTGAATCTCTGATGCTTGCAACCACATCTTGATAATAGTAGAAAACTCTGTTACAGACGTTGTGACATATTCTTCTCATTAGCTTTTCCGAACATGGTTCAGCTCTCACCATCGTTTGTAGTCAACGTTTTCTATTGTTTCTTTCATTAGATAGCCAATCCCATCAACAATAAACCCAAGTTCAACAACTTTTCGTGGTTTTAAACAATACCTGCAGATTTTGCACAAACCTCTTAGGTCGCCATCAATCTTCTCCTTAGTCTAGACTTGGCTCATATTACAGTCTGATTTTCGAAACCCACTTGAAGTCTGACATCCCACGAAGTAATGGTACTGAGAGGTCAATGCAGCATTCAACTTCAGCAAAACACTCCTCTTTCTTACAGGCTTTAATCTAGCTTTCCTTTGTTGAGTTTGATTGTGAAGAAGTCTCTAGGGCCTTTATGAAAAAGTAGCTGGTTTATGTTTTGGGGTAACATGGGTTTCGTGTGTTGATGTGCATGTCTGGCTTGGTTTGTTTGTTTAATTAAGATCACGCAATCAACAAGGGGGAGCAGAAGGTGAAACCAAGTGCCAAGTACATCATGCTTCATAGTATAAGCCAAAGCAAAGAGAAAGGGAACTTCGTTTGCGATCATGCGTTGGGAAAGAAAGAAGGAACCCCGTGAATTGGATTATGGTTCTTATAGAGAAAGGTGGTTCTTCTTAATAGATCAAGCTGATTCTTTTGCAGTCGTTTTCTTTGGATACAGATCTCGGATTATTGGGTGTGAAATCTTGAAAGCGAGATCTTTCTAAGTATATAAAGATCGTCATCTGGTTCTTTGTGGTTTAATGGAAAATATCTCTCAAAGTTGGCTGTTTGCGGGTTTGCCTCGTTTCTGATTCGTCATGGGAATTTGGACATATCTTTTTAACCATAACTCCAAACAGTGATCCGTTTTCTTCTGCAGCTTCGTATGCCTGTTGCTGTTCTTTTAACCAAGTTTCAGATTTTTCTGGGTTGATTTGCTCCTCCATTGTTGATTCGAAGTTTGGAGCTGAAAGCGGAGATGGATTTTGTTTGAGGTTTTTGTGTTTATTCATGCCATTGAGGAAGTCTTACCTTGAGTTTGGAAGACGACACAAAAAGAAGCCATGGAAAGATTGTGTTCACAAAAGAGAGCGCACTCGAATCAGAAGTGATGATCGGAGGATAAATTTTGTTCGAGCCTAAGCTTGTGCCTTGGTAATTGGCTTTGGTAAAGTATCAGAGGTATCATGAAGCTGAGAAACGAAGAACTAGTTGCTGTTCTTGGTTGAGATAGTTGACTACTGAGATAGACGAAACTGCTACAAAGAATTCACCGGACGTTGCAGGGAATCAAGTCAGTAGTATGGTCTGAGCTGTTTATGCCTATGCCATGTTCTCGAGGAAGAGAGAAGAACACGGCACGGCTGAGCTGAGGAACAAGAGGATATCTGTTAAAGGGTTTAGCTTAAGAGTTTTGCAGAGTCCAAGTTGACAAAAGGTACAAAGCAATGTGGAGTTGCTGGAAATATTTATGGATCCTATACCTTCTGGAGCAGCTACCACATCCCAAGGAGACTGTCCTGTGCATACGTCAGGCTTAGATCCTGGTCTATTGGCGACAGCGGTATCTTATTGATGTTGGGACAGCTCTTTCTGAAGTAACAAGCATCATATGTGTACTCATACAAAAGTGGTTTTTCGCAAGCTCTTACAAGTGAAAAAGACTGTTCAAAAAATTCGTCAGAAGAGGCTGCATCAGCATTACAATGAAAGAAAAATTCTCAGGAACAGCTGTAAAGTATTCAAGCCAAGTGCGTGAATTCAGAGCAGTTACTAAAAGAGAAGAAAAAGGAGAAAACACTTCTGTCTGACCAACTTCAGAACAACGTTTGGTGGCTCCAAAGTGTTCCGATCAGACCGAAATTTTGTGACGAGCTGCAAGGAACTGCTGTCTTGAGAATCAACGGTTGGATTGAGATTCCGACGGTCATTACGAGATTTATGCATAGATCTCTGAGACAGGTTTGCACAGACTATTTCGTGACCAGTGTGGCAAGAAATTGTTTTTGGATGGTGAAACAAGATCAGTTTGGTCTGGTTGTTTGCAGAAGAATTCTCGACATATGGGGCTATATTCTCATCAAAGGAAAGCTAGATTAAAGCCTGTAAGAAAGAGGAGTGTTTTGCTGAAGTTGAATGCTGCATTGACCTCTCAGTACCATTACTTAGTGGGATGTCAGACTTCAAGTGGGTTTCGAAAATCAGACTGTAATATGAGCCAAGTCTAGACTAAGGAGAAGATTGATGGCGACCTAAGAGGTTTGTGCAAAATCTGCAGGTATTGTTTAAAACCACGAAAAGTTGTTGAACTTGGGTTTATTGTTGATGGGATTGGCTATCTAATGAAAGAAACAATAGAAAACGTTGACTACAAACGATGGTGAGAGCTGAACCATGTTCGGAAAAGCTAATGAGAAGAATATGTCACAACGTCTTTGTAGATTATGTCTCAGCTTCTGTATCACGTCGTGTCACAGCAGTTTCTCAAATCAGTCAGCACAACACTTTCATAGAAGTTTTGTGATGGTTTATGGTTGTGAAAAATCCATAACTTTGAAAACAATATAAACAAAATAAATTACGAAGCTGTTAGAAAAAATTGCAAAAATTGAAATCTCATATGATGTTTAAACAGCTAAACTACTAAAGATGGTGTCTATACTTCAATGAAATAGGTAGGTGATGAAAAAAGTTAAACTATCTTTCTTTATCCGTCCAAATTCAATAATCAATGACAATTATGTATTCTGAAAGTTTAGTTAATTATATATTGTAGAAAATACATTAATCAAATATTAAAATATTTTAAAAATAAAAAAGTGAAATTTTGTTCATTGTTGGCCACTAAAAGACCTACGATTCCTCTAGCTAGGAACAACAAAAAAACTGTATAGTTTTTATAGAGGTTCTACTGTATATAAAAACTTGATATACTAAGATAGTGAGATACGTTGACAAGACACACCATATGGTATGTTTGTCATACACACACTATGTCAAAACATTCCGAAACTTTACATGAATCTCCCTCTTCTCTTTTTCCACCATTTTCTGTTTTTTTTCTTTTCTTTACAAAGTAAAAAAAAATTCTGGAATCAATCAAGAACGAGAAGCCCCGCAAAAAGAAAAACAAAAAATAAACAGCGAAATCTATCGCAAAATCAAACAGCTTTTTATGGTTTCATATCATTATTGTTTAACGAGGGTAGAGAGGGCCAAGCAATTATCAGCCATTTCATGCAAGGTGCTTGTAGATTTAGCGAAGACAGTATTCGACGCCTTATCACTGCCCATGGCGTCGTTGCACGTATCAAACTGGGTCAAGGAGGCACTGAGATTGATGTTAAGGCTAAATCCATCATTCTCTTTAATGTTATTCAACGCCTTTTGTAGATTTTCAAGCGCATTATCGTAGTTTGAGAAGCAAGTCTTGAGTCCTCCGCCACTATTCCGGCCAGTCGCGGCGGCTTCTTTCGCCTTGATCGTCCTCTTAATCAGCTCTCTGATGGACACTTCCGTCGCTGCGTTGACGTTCCTTTGGCCCTTCACGACTGATCTGCACAACACCTTGAAATCCGATACGGCGCATGGATCACGCGCACCGGGAACCACCGGGCGAGCCATCGCTATGCCGCTTTGGCTTGCCGTGAGGAAGAGGAGAACCACCGTCACAAGGTGGATTTTTGTTGACATGTTGTATATTTGTGTGTGTATATGTTAGTTGTGTTTTTGAGGTGTGTATTAAACTTGTGGTGTTTGAGCACCGGTTGTTGATTATTCGAACGAAGAGAGGGAGATTGGTTATTTATATGTATTGCATGTACTAAAGAAAAATGGATATTTTATGGTTATTTATATGTATTGCATGTACTAAAGAAAAATGGATATTTTAAGTAAATACTCTTGAGGACAAGATTTGAAATGATTTGTCACCGGTGAATTAGAGGGACATCAAATTTAGTTCATTGATTACTTAAGTCTTTTTTTTTTTTTTTTTTTTTGAATTGATTACTTAAGTCTTATTGAACGTTTTCACTTTTCACGTTCTGCGATATTTAATTTTTCTTTCGAGGAAATGCGAATTATAGATTCCCAATCCAGACTTATTTGGGCTTTCCCGTGTTGAAATAAATCTCTAATAAAGCCCATTTAAGAAATAGATGACCCTGATATCTGTTTGTCAAGATATACCTTGAATATCTTATTGACAAGGTTGGTCGAAACCAAAAATGTTTTAGTTATAATACGATAAGGTTTGTCGAAAAGAAAAATGTTTTAGATAAATTTTTTAGAATTTTTATTCTGATTAGAAATAGCCTCTTAAGAATACAGGAATTAAGAAAAAGACAAAAACAAAAAATGATTGTCGTTTAATCTTGATTACATATAAGTAAAAAAAAAAAATGTAATTGTTCAAGATGGATGGTGACGATGCCATTAGTGGACATCCCTTGAACATTAGTCAAAGTTGTTTTTTTTTTTTCTTTTATGTACCAACAAATTTTAAGATCTTTAAACTGACTAAAGTGCACATCAAATTCGAAATGAGTATTCGTTTCGTCGACCGAATAAAAAAAGTCATAGAGCATATCAAATTGTAGACTTGAAATGCATCGTTTCAAACACAAAATACAACAAAGTTTTACACGGTTTCGTCTAGATTCCAAAGACCAAAAAAAGAGTTTAATTTTCTTATTACAACGACATGACTTTAAAATAGATGTCAAATTGTCAATCAGCGTAAGGATTTTGTTTTTTGCATTAATGCAAGTAGATAGGATTTTGTTTTTCGCATTAATGCAAGTATATATCAATAATACCCCCAAGCACCAAACTTCTTTGACAGTTTGGAGTTGACGTTGACTTTTGATAGTCACGAGCTGGTCGCTTTGCTTTTAGAAGGCATACACCGCGGGTCCCACCGGTTTCTGTTTATGTTTTGTTTTTTTCCAGATAAATCCCGACAATTTGCCTAATCGGATTTTTGTTTTATGGACTTGTCCATTTGGTTATTATTCGTTGAGAGACTCTGTATCTGTACTAATAATTTCACAAACCGTGTTTACTCACTTTTACGACTTGTATATAAAGATCCGTCAAACGAATCGCGAGATCTTGAAGGACCAAAATATAAAGACACTGTTTAGTTCACAGCCAAATAAATTACTCTAGCATCTTGCAAGAAAAAAAAGGCTTCTATATGTTCACAAATCACATATATTCTCATAAGCAATTTACATGCACATAGAGTAATTTCTTGCTTATTTAACTGCAAAAATATTAAAACCAAATAACGCGATTTTCAAAAGTGATGATTGAGGGTTTGACAGAAAATATTCTGTCATTTTCAGAAAACATAAGATATTCAAAGTATGCGGCAACTTTAAATAAATCCATGGCTGAAGAAAATAATATCTCGATAGATGGACATAGAGGTGGAGAAAGAATAAAAATAATAATTGAAGTTGCTTTGACTTAAGGATGACCCTCACAATACGGCAGAGGGGCCACTAAAAGATTGATGATTGAAAGCTGCTTTGATTTTAGAGACGACCCTCGCAATATCATAGTTTGAGCTTACGCCATTACGTTGCTTGTGTTTTCCTCTACAGTCCTACTACAGAGCAAAAAAAAAAGTTATAGAAGATTCCCATATCGATCCTCAAAGTGTGTGTTTAGTTCATGTCACACATGAATGACTATATAGATTTAACGTGTGTAATAAGTAAAGATATTTTGTACTTTCGCGTCGTGTAGAAATATAACATACAATTGAATTCGAAGTTATGATTATTGTTATGGTTGTTTGTTTTCGTTTACGTGTGTGTGTTTTTAACTTTTATGCTGTACTATTTTAATCATCACAACATGAAAATGTGAATGTTAATGCAAAAAAAAAAAAAAAATGGGGCTTAAATAATCAAATTGGACTCTTTGCAGCACTCTGCACACAATTGGATTCAAATTTTGGAATTCCTGATACACATTTTTCAGTACAATAACCCTATTTGTATTATCAAAATGACCTACCTTACACAATCTTACCATTTCCTTGCTATCTCAGAACATTAAAAGTGACAAAAGCGATGACGTCATGCACATCACAACACCTATAAACCGAACATAACTCGGAACGGCGCCGTTTTCGCCATTGCACTGTCCTAATTGTGATCCTTCTCTTCCGTTGAAAATGATAGAAAGTCCTCTCTTTGACTCTCCACACCCATCATTTCTCACAATGAGGAAAACTCAATTGAAAAATTCCAGGTTTTTTTTTCTCTTTCCGTTTGACCCAACAACCGCAATCGAATAGTATCGAATTTCAACTTCTCGTTTTCTCTATCTCCACTCCCAAATCCATTTGAAGAGAAACACAAAGAAAAATATCGAAAAACCCAAACAAATGCCATCTTGCTCGATCTCACAAGATTAAACCCAGATGCCGATTTTCATTTCCAGTCTCTCTCTCTCCTCCTTACATCTCCTCACTCTATATCTTCTGGGTTTGCTCTTAAACCCTGCGGTTTCCGATTCTAGAGGAGATACGGTGTCTCAGATATGCAGCAACAGAACAACGCCGCCGCAGCAGAGAAGTCTCTTCGTCAGATCTTTCCTCGACGCCATGGACTCCATCTCTCCACTCGTTGAGTCTAAAGGCTACGGCCAAGTCTTCAACGGCACCGGAAACTTAACCGTCTACGCTTACGGAGAGTGTATGAAAGATCTTGACAAGAGAGATTGCGCCTTGTGTTTCGCTCAGATCAAAGCTAAAGTCCCTCGCTGTTTACCTTTTCAACTAGGCAGACGAGGCGGTCAAGTCTTCTCCGATGGCTGCTACATCAGGTCTCTCACTCACTCTCCAAAAAATTCTCAAATTCAGTTGCAAAAATAAATCTGAAACTTTTGGTTTGATTTATATTCTTGAATCTTGATTAGGTACGGCGATTACAATTTCTTTAACCAAACGTTAAGCCCGAAAGACGAGACGAAGTGTGCAACAAAGGAGATAACCGGAGTAAACCGGACTCTGTTCCGGGATAACGCTGCGGAATTGGTGAGGAACATGAGCGCGGAGGCGGTTAGGAACGGTGGATTCTACGCTGGTTTCGTGGAGAGACGTAACGTGACGGTTCATGGTTTGGCTCAGTGCTGGGAGCCACTTAGTCGCAGTGGATGTGTTGAGTGTTTGAGTAATGCTTCGAGGAAGATTGGTTCTTGTTTGGTTAGAGAAGAAGGTCGAGTTCTTAACGCTGGTTGTTACATGAGGTTCTCTACTCAGAAGTTTTACAATAATTCTGGAAATTCAACATCAAATGGAACTGGTGGTGGTAAGTGGATAAATTTTGTGAATATTTATAACATTTAGGGAATGTTAAGAGACATTGATTAAGCAAATATTTCCACTATCTTTTTGTTGTTGATTAATTAGGTCGTAACCGTTTGGCTGTGATTTTGGCGGTTACTTCTTCGGTGGTGGCTTTTGTTCTGTTGGTCTCTGCCGCTGCTTTCTTGCTTAAAAAGAAACGCGCCAAGAATCAACGAGGTTTGTGACTTCTGAATGTTTCAAATTCAGTTTAGTTAAGATTTATGTTTCAAAATCAGTCATTGGAGTTTGAGTGGTTATAGTAAAGTTGATAAGGACCTTTTTTTCTTCTTGTGTAAATGTAATGTAGAGAAGAAGCAACTAGGGTCACTATTCATGCTTGCTAACAAGTCTGATCTCTGTTTCTCCTATGAGAATCTTGAGAAAGCCACTGATTACTTCAGCGACAAAAACAAGCTTGGACAAGGAGGATCTGGTTCTGTATTTAAGGTAAGTTGTGTTCTTATATTTAAGAGTTTCTTCTTCAGATCGATGTTCTAATCTCTCAATTGAAAAACTCTTTGCCATTTTCTTGTGGAATAGGGAGTTCTTACTAACGGTAAAACTGTTGCGGTGAAGAGACTGTTCTTCAACACAAAACAATGGGTGGATCATTTCTTTAACGAAGTTAATCTAATAAGCCAAATCGAACACAAGAACCTTGTGAAGCTTTTGGGATGTAGCATAACCGGACCCGAGAGCCTTTTGGTCTATGAGTACATTGCGAATCAAAGCCTCCACGACTATCTTTTCGGTTTGTTTTTCCTCATCTTAAACCTTTTCTTGCGGTTAGTCACCGTGTCCCAATAGGGTTTATAATGACTGGTTCTTACTGGTTTCTTGTTCAGTAAGAAAAGATGTCCAACCGTTGAATTGGGCGAAGAGGTTCAAGATTCTACTTGGCACAGCAGAAGGATTGGCGTATCTTCACGAAGAGTCGAATCTGAGGATCATACATAGAGACATTAAGCTGAGCAATATCCTTTTAGAACATGATTTTACCGCGAAAATCGCGGATTTCGGATTGGCTAGATTGTTCCCTGAGGACAAGACTCATATCAGCACTGCCATCGCCGGTACACTGTAAAGTCTCCTAACTTTTTTTTTCTTATAACTTTTTTTCCAATTTTGACGTTTTTCAAACTGATTTTTGAAGTTTCTTACTTGTGGAAACAGAGGCTACATGGCGCCAGAGTATGTTGTTCGAGGAAAACTGACTGAAAAAGCAGACGTTTACAGTTTTGGAGTTCTTATGATTGAAGTTATTACCGGAAGACGTAACAATGCCTTCTCACAAGACTCTAGTTCGATCCTAAATACGGTAACTTCTTTAAAAAGTAATTAGCTTTTTTTGAGCTCAAAACCCTTTTCTTGAATCTTGAAAACAAAAACTTTTTTAGGTATGGAGTTTGTATGGAACAAGAAACTTGGCGGAGATAGTGGATCCGGTTTTGGGAGATAATTTCAACCAGATCGAAGCGTCAAGGCTGCTTCAGATAGGGCTGCTCTGCGTTCAAGCAGCGTTTGATCAGCGGCCTGCGATGTCTGCGGTAGTGAAAATGATGATAGGGAATTTGGAGATTCCGACGCCGACGCAACCGCCGTTTCTGAATCCAGGGAGTGTTGTAGAGATGAGAAAGATGATGTCTCCGACGACGGATTATCCTCAGCAAGACCAGTCTCAGTCTTCGGGATCGATGAGTAACAACATATCTGATAGTTTCTTCGAACCTAGATGAGCTTTTAGATCGGTTTCTATCAGAATCTGTGTCATATGTACAAAAGTTGAGATGCCAAATTAATCGTGTGTAACTAATTGAGGGTCACGTAATGTATGAGCCACGAAAATGTCATATAAGCTTAGGAAGAGAAGAGAACACTGCTCACGGGCAGACTCCCGTTTAGTCTCGGTTTACAATACTTTTTCTCCGGTTTACTCTACTACCGTTTGTTTTTGTTTGCGTTTGTTCTCGAGTTTGTATGTTAGGTTTATAAAACAGTGTTTTCTTATTTCATCTAGTGAAAACTGATGATGTGATTATGGTTGTATAAATGATGTATTACGTTCCTTTTATCTTATTATAAACGACAATCAAACTAAAATGTAACATATATGTCATGAAACGTCTTTAAGAATGAAGTTGTTTTGTAGAAAATAATATTGTGATGTCATCTAGTCTTGAGTTGACCTATTTTGTCTATTCTCGTGTCCATCCCACACTAGTCTAATTTTTGTGGACGGTGTTAAATTAGTTTAAATCCACTTTTGGATCAAGTGAGCTCATCGGTAAAATTAACTTGATCCCAAATTAATATGGTCACATGATTTCGTACACGAAAATTGTACATTATTTTGTTCTTGATCAATCACTTACACGTTTTTGCTCAATATCACCAAGAATATCTAGCATTAAAAAATAATTAGAAAAAATAATTAGAAAAAAAGGAATAATTTTATGCCCGACTTGATTAGTCCCGGAAATCGCAAGGATTCTGACTCTGCTTTGTCTCCGAAGGATTCTGACTATGCTTCCCCACATGGTTCCGTCTCTAGTGCTGGGTCTGCCGGATCTGATGACTCTTTTGACTATTCCACAGTGTGCACAATGATTCAGCTGCCAGCAGCAGATGCGTTTTCTAGGGGAAAACTGAAACGGACCAATCCTAATCATCAAACTCCTCTTGTTGAAGTCGACAACTCTACAGCAGATTTTTTTTTTTGGCTGTGACACTGTAAACATCAACATTCCACTAGCATTGAACATTAATGGCAATTTACGTGAACTTTTGATTTAAACTCTTTTTTTTTTTTTGAACATCTGATTTAAACTCTTTAAGAATTAAGAATTGGTGAACACCATTTATCCCAAAGTTCGTTTAAAAAAAAAAAAAAAAAAGGGAGAAAAATGTCATTTTGTCAATATGATAAACACATTGATGCAGCTGCATTTGAAACTATGTGTAACACAAGATGGCGTCTGTGTCACACATGCTTCGCCTTCTTCTTTTTCACGTTTTTCCTTTTACTTGGCTTCTTTCCTTTAAGATGTTTTTACCTCTTCTTTATATTTTTCCTTTTCATTTAAGCCATGTTTCCTTTTAGTTTATGATCATGATTAGTATATATAGATCTCTAATGTTTGTAAAGAGGACACCGATCTTTGATTTGAATAATAAGAATTTTATCTTAGAGCTTTGCAAAGAATTGTTTTCTTTACAAGTCTCGCTCCTCTGTTTTTCGTGGAGAAAACAGTCTCGCCTTGTCTTCGCTTGCTTCTTGGGAACTTGAGAAGCAAGTCTCTTTTTTTTCGTGCTTCCGCTCCATCACTTTTGGTATCAGAGCTTCCTCGTTCCTGCAGCAGAATCATGCCGCCGAAACAACAGGACAAGCACCAAGATGATTGGAATGAATTACGAAAAACAATTCATGAGTTGCAGATGACTATGCAGGCGTCTATTCAGCAATCTCATGAGTCTTTACAAAGGTCTTTGCGTGAGGTCGTAACAACGCTCGGACAACAGCGACGTTACAACAGCGAAGACGACGAGTTGAATGATGAGAATCCGTTCGCTCCGCTTCAGCAACGTGACAACCGCCATCGTCACGGAGATCGTGGACACGTAGTCGACGATAGGTCTGATCGCAGATGGGAAACAGGGTTCAAATCAGATTTACCAGAGTTCACAGGAAGTATTCGTGGAGAAGAATTGATCGACTGGATTGTCTCGGTGGAAGAAATACTGGAATTTAAGCAAGTTCCAGCGGATCGACAAGTTGCCCTTGTTGCGACGAAATTCCGAGGACAAGCAGCCTCCTGGTGGTTACAACTGAAATCAAATTGTGCTCGTACAGGCAAACCAAAGATTGTTTCATGGGATAAATTGAAGAAACAATTGAGAAAAACATTCCTCCCTTATAATTTTGATCGAACCATGTTTACAAAGCTACAAAATTTGCGTCAAGGATCCCGTACCGTGGATGAATATGCCGAAGAATTTTATTTATTATTGACACGTAACGAGATTCAAGACAGTCAACTCCAGCTTGTAGCTCGCTTCATTGGAGGATTAAGGCCACAACTCCAGAATGCATTAGAGCAATTTGACCCCAACACAGTTTCTGAAGCTCATCGACGTGCTGCTACGTTTGAGAAACAGTTTCGCTCTCTGTCTAATAATTGGAATCCTTCTTCAAGACAACGTGGCACGACGTTCCAAGATCAAAACTCGAATCCAGGTGCTATTGTTCCATCTTCCGATTCCACAAATACTGGCCGCCCTGTTGCTTCTAGTCGTCCACCGTTACCATCAGAAGACCAAAATCTTCGACGTTCTTCACGTCCGAATGCTCTACGCTGTTTCTCTTGTGGCGAGCACGGACATATACAAACAGCTTGTCCAAAACAGGTCAGACGTGGTCTCTTGACCGAAGAGGGTGAACCTGCATATGACGAATATCTTGAAGAAAGCTCTGCTTTGGATAATAACGAAAATACTGAGCTTAGTGGTGATTACGGCACTCTCTTGGTCACCCGCCGTATCTGTTTGGCTCCACCGCAAACATTGGAAGAACCTTGGCTTCGCTCCAATATTTTCCAATCGACTTGTACCGTGAAAGGAAAAGTTTGTACTTTTATTGTTGATTCGGGAAGCAGCAACAATATCATCTCCGACTATGCTGTCAGAAAATTAGGGCTTGAGAAAGAAGCTCACCCTACACCATATAAATTGACTTGGTTAAAATCAGGAATCGATGTTCGTGTTACCCACCGTACTCTTGTTTCTCTCTCGATCGGTGCCGTCTACAGAGACAAACTGTATTGTGATATTGCACCAATGGATGTGGGACATCTCATCTTTGGAAGACCTTGGCAATACGACCGCGAAACAATTCACGATGGCAAGCGTAACACATATCGCTTTGTGTTTGACAACAAGACCATCACACTTCTTCCTAAAGAACCGCATACCACAACTCCGACACTTCTTCCAACTCCATCTCAGTCATTACCACCATCTACCATGTTCTGCTCACGTGTGCATTTTGAAAAAGAATTACAGGATTCTGGTTTGGCCTTTGCTTTGATAGCTGTTACTACAAATTCTTCCTCATGTGTCACAGCAAAAAGAACGTGTGTCACAAACACCAAGCCCTTTGACACACTTTTACAAGATTTTCACGATGTCTTTCCCGACGAATTGCCAAGTGAGTTACCGCCATTGAGGGACATCCAGCACCACATTGATCTAGTTCCAGGAGCTACGTTACCTAATCGACCACACTATCGGATGAGTCCAAAGGAACATGATGAACTACGACGTCAAGTGGAAAGTCTCCTAGCTAAAGGGCATGTGCGTGAAAGCTTAAGCCCTTGTGCAGTTCCAGCTTTATTAATTCCCAAGAAGGACGGATCATGGAGAATGTGTGTCGATAGTAGAGCAATTAACAAGATCACCGTACGTTACCGATTTCCAATTCCAAGATTAGACGACCTCCTTGACCAAATTGGTAAAGCAACCATCTTTTCTAAGATTGATCTCAAAAGTGGGTACCATCAGATCAGAATTCGCCCAGGTGATGAATGGAAGACTGCGTTTAAAACTCGTGAGGGATTGTTTGAATGGCTTGTTATGCCCTTTGGTCTCTCGAATGCACCAAGTACATTCATGAGGGTAATGAATCAAGCTTTACGACCTTTCATTGGTAAATTTGTTGTAGTCTACTTTGATGACATTCTCATCTTCAGTTCATCTGTGCTTGATCATCTTTCTCATCTCCAAGACGTTCTCACAGTTTTGCGTCGAGAAAAGTTGTTTGCAGCAAAACAAAAGTGTGAGTTTGGAACAGATCATGTTCTGTTTTTGGGGTATAATGTGTCTAGTAAAGGATTATCAGTTGATCAATCTAAGATGGAAGCGATCCGATCATGGCCCACTCCGCAGACGGTGACGGACATTAGGAGTTTTCATGGGTTGGCATCATTCTATCGTCGTTTCATCTCGCATTTTAGTGGCATTATGGCACCTATAACTGATTGCATGCGGGAAGGAAAATTTGAGTGGACAGAAGCTGCAGCTAACGCATTCATTGTTATTAAAGAGAAGCTGACCACAGCTCCTGTGTTGGTCCTACCGGATTTTTCTTTGACCTTTGAGCTACATTGCGATGCTTCCAAACTTGGAGTAGGAGCTGTTCTCACTCAACAAAACCGTCCACTAGCTTTCTATAGTGAGAAACTGTCTGGCGCTCGCAGCCGTTATAGTACGTATGATGTTGAATTTTATGCCATCATTCAAGCCATTAAGCATTGGAAACACTACTTGTGTCATCGTGACTTTGTGTTATACACAGACCATGATGCGTTACGACACTTAGATAGTCAAGCTAAGGTTTCAGCAAGGCACGCTTCTTGGATTGCTTTTCTCCAGCAATTCACCTTCACCATCAAACATCAGTCTGGTAAATTAAATCGTGTAGCTGATGCGTTAAGCAGACGTCACTCACTTGTCACTACGATGCACAATACTGTTTTGGGATTTGCAACTTTCAGTGACTTATATGTATCGGATCCATTCTTTGCTAGAATATGGGCTGAGGTTCAGAATGGTCTCCATCGAGACTTCACGCTTCAAGATGGTTTTCTATTTAAAGGAAATCAATTGTGTATTCCTTTTTGCAGTCTTCGTCTCCGAATCCTTGAGCAACTACATTCTGAAGGACATGTTGGTCGTGATCGCACCTTACAACTTGTCTCTGCTAGTTATTTTTGGCCCTCACTACGTCGTGACGTCGAACGTTACGTTGAACGTTGTAGAGCTTGTCAACAGGCTAAAGGAAAAGCTTCTAATGCTGGACTATATATTCCATTGCCAATTCCTACTCAACCATGGACAGACATAAGCATGGATTTTGTGTTAGGCCTTCCTCGCACACAACGCGGTAACGATTCCATCTTTGTCATTGTTGATCGTTTTTCTAAAATGGCTCACTTTGTTCCGTGTAAGAGAACAACTGATGCGGTAATGGTGGCTCAACTGTTCTTCCGAGAAATCTACCGTCTTCATGGGTTGCCTTCATCTATAGTCTCAGATCGTGATACACGTTTCCTAAGTCATTTTTGGCGTTCTGTGTGGAAGCTTCTACATACTAGCCTTGACATGAGCTCAGCCTATCATCCACAAACAGATGGCCAAACCGAAGTTACCAATCGTGCCTTGGGAAATATGTTACGCAGTTTGGTAGGCGATAACATTAAGTCTTGGGATTCTAAGCTTGCACAAGCCGAGTTTGCTCATAATCACGCCAATAATAGAAGCTTGGGTTTTAGTCCTTTCAAAGTGATATATGGTATTGTTCCTCGTGGACCTCTGGATTTATCAGCAGCTCCGGATAAAACTCGTCTCCATGGACAGGCTGTTGACTTTGTGGAGGATTTACAACTCATCCATCAACAAGCGCAACAGAATTTGGAATCTTCAGCAATTTCTTATAAGCAGGCCGCTGATAAACATCGCAGAGAGGTAAATTTTCAGCCAGGAGATCTCGTATGGGTCGTCTTAACCAAAGACCGGTTTCCGGTGCATGAATATAACAAATTGAAGTCACGCAAGATCGGACCAGTGGAAGTTATTCATCGCATCAATACAAATGCCTATAAACTTCGCCTTCCGGATCACATTCGCACCTCAGACGTCTTTAACGTGAAGCATTTGTATCCTTATCATGGTGAAAACGAAGATCCAGATTCATGGACGAATCTTTCTCTACCGGGGGAGACCTGATGCAGCTGCATTTGAAACTATGTGTAACACAAGATGGCGTCTGTGTCACACATGCTTCGCCTTCTTCTTTTTCACGTTTTTCCTTTTACTTGGCTTCTTTCCTTTAAGATGTTTTTACCTCTTCTTTATATTTTTCCTTTTCATTTAAGCCATGTTTCCTTTTAGTTTATGATCATGATTAGTATATATAGATCTCTAATGTTTGTAAAGAGGACACCGATCTTTGATTTGAATAATAAGAATTTTATCTTAGAGCTTTGCAAAGAATTGTTTTCTTTACAAGTCTCGCTCCTCTGTTTTTCGTGGAGAAAACAGTCTCGCCTTGTCTTCGCTTGCTTCTTGGGAACTTGAGAAGCAAGTCTCTTTTTTTTCGTGCTTCCGCTCCATCACACATGTACAATGTACGTGTAGAACATTAAATCAATGAGGAAGCAAAAACTCTCACAAGTTCTTGCAATTGATCTCCCAAAGTGAGGTTGGAGAATTATTTTTTACCAGGACAACAAATAGAAGCTTCATGAACCATGTTTTCTAGGAAAATCAACTATATAAAATTTTGACAAGAAAAAAGAAAGAGCAGCAAGCAAGCACCGCATGTAATTTGGTACCAGCTTGCGTCTCACTATATGTAGAATTTGGGAGCACCGACAACAACTCCTATTTAGAGAAAGTTTCCCTCCGAGCATATCTCTCAGCACTATGCATCTGAGCATATGTCCAAAGACACATAAATTGAAACACGCATGGACCATAATTTAACCAAGATATAACTTGTTACTTAGCTATGGCTTACAGAGGGATCAACAAGAGTAGTTGTCATCAATCTCTTGGGTTTAATTGTGCCTCTCATAATCTTTCTCCGTTTCAAATTCCGACCAAAGGTGAAGAAAAAAAGCCGAGAGAGCCAATAAACCAGCGAAAATACATAATCCCAAAACACAAAGAGTGCACAACGTGAGTGTGACATGTATCACAAATTATTATTCACCAACGGTAACATCTTATATTCAAGAAAAAAAGTGAATACGACAATTGGATAATTTACATATCTATAATTTAGGATAATTTTATAGAAAAAAAAGACATAATTGTTTTCCAAAACTTTTTTTGGATATCAAGTTAATTTATTTTTAAAATATTTGTTCTATTATTAGTTTAAATTTTATTTTATATTGACTTCTATTTTGTTTTGAGAGATAAAATGGATATTATTATTATTTGACCAAACAAAAAAAAGGAGATTATTAATATGCTATTTCTGATAAAAAAAATTAACAAAGAACTAATATGCTGATTTGCAAAATTTTAATCGGTCGTTTAATTTATAAATATTTTACAATTTTGGAAATACTTGGGACTTTATATCCCTTATTATATATATACTTAACTTATGGGTTTTATGATTTATTATGTCCCTCTAATTGATACGCTGCGCCAAATCTCCATCTTCCTCGTTCGATCCTAATTTAATAGGTATCGCCTACCCCGCCTTAATTTTTCCGTCGGATCGTGTTTCGATTTGGATACCCAGTGTTTGGTTTTCTGGAAAATCAATTGTTTTGTTTTTTCTAGGGCTTTCAGACATAATCCGATGGCAACTAGTTCAGAGAAATTTGGTGGTTGTTTTTTCTCCGCTGATTCAGATTCAAAGGAGGGGAGTAAAAGTTGTTCGCATAACTCGAATGCTTTTGATATCCCAGGCATGCTCGCTCTGGTCGCTCCCGATGTAATTCCCACTTTCCTTGTGGTAAATAGCATATAATCAATGATTTCCCCTTGTATTTTTGGTTTAATTGGTTGTTTTTTTAGGAGTCAAAGATCAAGGAAGAGAGTGAGAAACTAGCTACAGATCCTGCATCATTCAACCAGTTATCTGAGCAGCTTCATAGAGCTTTCCCAAAGAAGCCTGAAATTGTGAAAATGGCGCAGCGCCTCCATAACAACTTACGGGAGGTAGTAATAATATATCTTGTAAAATTGCTCTTCAGGCGACATTTAGTTGATATATATCTTGCTTGGTTGGTTGTTTATTTAATTCCAGTATCCGCAACTGTGTCCGTCTCTGGAGGCTCTCGGGGACCCTGTTGCATTAGAGAAATTTGCCGAGTTTGTGGCACAAATGAAGAAAGATCCAAAGGTGAAACCTATTCTAGATGAGATAGACGCTTGTGGTCCTGTTGCAGTGATCAAGTATGGTGACGAAAAAAAAACCATTTTGTTTTTAAGTAACTTATTAGATTTTGGTTAAGGAATTTCGTTTTTCCT
Source organism: Erythrophleum ivorense (assembly GCA_026724425.1). NCBI lineage: Eukaryota > Viridiplantae > Streptophyta > Magnoliopsida > Fabales > Fabaceae > Erythrophleum > Erythrophleum ivorense. Next base: position 1,674,408 of record JAIUCV010000077.1, on the reverse strand, counting down.
CGGTTGTTAGGTTTGGGGCCGATAAAGACGTGTTGAAAAAGCTAGGTCAAGCAATGACTACTCTCTGCGATGTAGAGGTAAGCTGCTTTCTTGAGAGATTATTGCTCCAAGGAGGTAGCTTGTAAACTCACCGTGCGTGCATCGATATTTTTCAGGGTCTGAACAATGATAAAGACCAAGTTTCCCTGGGAGTGAACGCACTGACGATTGTAAGTGGGTATGCCAAGGTATGTCAATCTCTTCTTAGCAACAAAAACCTTTTCACAGAATCATGTATATATACCATATTGCATGGTTTATGTGATTTAGCTCTTAGAAATACTATCACTACACTTATCCTGATTGGGTCTGTTGTCTGTAGATGAAATGTGCTAAAGTTCTTCTGGATGGAGAAAAAAGAAGAAAGAAAAGAGCATCGCATAATGGGAGGAAAAAGCATGTAAACATTCCCCAGGAGATGGGTGTTGCAGAATAAAAATTGCAACAAAACAAAGACTATGTTTCAAAGAACATAATTTTTTTAACTTTTAACTATTGTCAATGGTAATTTATTTTTGTTTTTTCTTTTAAATATTCTACCATACCTAATTGATCCATTTGTCATTTTATTTATTTTGTTTGGAACGCTTCTTTTAAGCCACTGTGGACATGCAAATTTTCCTAAATATATTCGAAACAGGGATGTCGAATTGTCGACCGTGTACATTGTCTGTCGGAAAACATATTCAGAAAAACTGAATAAATGAATTCGATCAGGGATTATCCAAGGGTAATTAAACCGAACTGGCTCTACACCGTTGAGCTCATTAGTTAATTGACAAATATGTGAATCAAGACAACGACTTCAACATCCACATGATCGAGCTGGTTTCCAAGTGTGAATCCAAGAAGAAACTTCAACATCTCTCTCTCTCTATCCAAAATCTCATTTATTTATATTTTTAAAAACTTTATTGACTAAACAGTAACTAAGAGAGAGAAACAGACAGCAGCAAAATAGGTTGGCTATATTATTACAAAGCACAAACCCCTTTGATCAAAAAGTCAAAGCTGTTGAAAAGTCTTCTCTTCGAATTTCTTCATTCTCATCATTTCAATTCTCAATCTTCCCCAATTTCATACCTTCAAAAAGAAGATCTCTTTCAATCATCCAACAAAATAAAAATGAAGAAAGAACCAACCCATCTCCATCTCCATCTCCATCCTCTGCACCTTCCATGTCTCTTAATCTCCCTTCTTTCGCTACTCCGTCCGATCACCGGAGACGCAAGAGCTAGAGCCGTTCAAGTCACATGTTCACCACTTCTCGAGCACAACGCAACCGCTTACGTCCCCAATTTCGTAGCCACGATGGAGAAAATCAGCCAACAGGTCCAAACCAACGGTTTCGGAGTCGCACTAACCGGTACAGGACCTGACGCTAACTACGGTTTAGCACAGTGCTACGGAGACCTCACTCTAAACGACTGTGTCCTCTGCTACGCAGAAGCAAGAACGATCCTTCCACAGTGTTACCCACAGAACGGAGGCCGAATCTTTCTCGACGGATGTTTCATGAGAGCAGAGAATTACAGTTTCTACAACGAATTCAAAGGACCTGAAGATAACGTTGTCTGCGGGAACACGACGAGGAAAAAGGATTCGACTTTCGGCGATTCCGTGAGAAAAGCGGTGAGGAATGCGGTTGCTGAAGCTCCTGGAAACGGCGGGTACGCTCGCGGGTCTGCAAACGCGGGTGAATCTGAAACTTCCGCGTTTGCGTTGGCGAATTGCTGGAGAAACTTGAGCCTTGAGTCTTGTAAAGAGTGTTTGGAGAATGCTTCCGCGACTGTGGTTAGAGATTGCTTGCCGTGGTCTGAAGGACGTGCGCTTCACACTGGTTGTTTCCTTAGATACTCTGATCAAGATTTCTTGAATAAGATTCCAAGAAACGGAAGATCCAAAGGTGACAATCAAGATTATATACATTCTCTCTGTTTCTTGCAAAGTTGAAAACTTTTTTCCATATTCTCTCTGTTTCTTGCAAAGTTGAAAACTTTTGTTCCAACAGTTTGAACATAACTAACTAACCGTTTTCTTTTTGGCTGAATCTTGCAGGCTCTGTAGTAGTGATTGTGGTCTCTGTACTTAGCTCTGTGGTTGTGTTTATGGTGGGAATAGCAATAGGTGTTTATATCTGCAAACACAGAACCATACAGAAGAAGAGAAGAGGTTAGCATAAACTTCTTGATTTCTGATGAATCAGTTAAAAGAAGAATTTGAGTGTTTATTTTACAAAGGTTTTTGGTGGCTTTTCAGGATCAATCGATGTCGAGAAAATGGCGAAAACTTTGACTGATAGTAGCTTGAATTTCAAGTACTCAACATTGGAGAAAGCAACAGGTTCGTTTGACAATGCAAACAAGCTTGGACAAGGTGGATTTGGTACTGTCTATAAGGTATGATTATGAATAATGATCTAGTGCCTTCTCTTGAAACTATTTCATCTTCTAGTCAAGAAAATGAGTATCATCTTGTGGCATCTCTAGGGTGTTCTTTCAGATGGAAGAGACATCGCTGTGAAGAGGTTGTTCTTCAACAACAGACACAGAGCAACAGATTTCTACAATGAAGTCAACATTATCAGCTCTGTTGAACATAAGAACCTTGTCAGGCTTCTTGGTTGCAGCTGCTCAGGACCAGAGAGCCTTCTAGTCTATGAATACCTTCAGAACAAGAGTCTTGATCGATTCATCTTCGGTAAACACTATTCGATGAAGTTTCGGATCATGAAAAGCAGAATCGCTCACTAAAACATGTCTTTCATTATTAACCTTCTTTTTGCAGATGCAAACAGAGGCAAAACGTTAGACTGGCAGAGAAGGTTCTTGATCATTGTTGGAACCGCTGAAGGATTAGTGTATCTTCACGAGCAGTCTACTGTGAAGATCATTCACAGAGACATCAAAGCAAGTAACATTCTGTTAGATTCAAAGCTTCAAGCTAAAATAGCTGACTTTGGACTGGCTAGATCGTTTCAAGATGATAAGAGCCATATCAGCACCGCCATTGCAGGGACCTTGTTAGTCTCCATTTACTCAAAAAGATCTGATTTTTGTGCTACTTCAAAAACTTTGTTCTGATTCAATGCTTGTGGAATCTGCAGGGGTTATATGGCTCCAGAGTACTTAGCACATGGTCAGCTAACAGAGAAAGTAGATGTCTACAGCTTTGGAGTTCTTGTTCTTGAGATTGTCACTGGAAAACAGAACACCAAAAGCAAAATGTCAGATTACTCAGACAGTTTGATTACAGAAGTAAGTCTTGAAATAGTAATAAGTCAGATTTGAGATTTCACTTCCTCATACTAATTTTGGTGTGTTGCGTTTTTGGCTTATAAGGCATGGAAGCATTTTCAGTCAGGAGATTTGGAGGAAATATATGATCCAAATATGAACTGGAAGAATCAAGATGATAGTATCATCATCAAGAAGGAGATAGGGAGAGTTGTTCAGATAGGTCTCTTGTGCACTCAAGAAATCGCGTCGCTGAGACCATCAATGTCAAAGGTGTTGCATATGCTAAAGAACAAAGAAGAGAACTTGCCGTTGCCAAGTAATCCTCCGTTTATGGATGAGAGAGTGATGGAGTTTAGGGATACTTTTGATGGAGATTCAGCTGCTTGTGCTTCTCTTGCTACTGTCTCGCAAAGTTCCTTTTACGGTAGATGAGTCTTTGAAGAACTGAATAAGAAAAAAAAAACGAAAACATCGTTGAAGCATAAATCAAATTTTGTGTATAAACCAGTGAGAGAAGCTAGTTAGTATATATATAGATGTGAAATTGAGTAATTTGTACTATCATATGAAATTTTTCAGTTATTCATATATTTTTTTAAAAATATTTTATCTTAACAATCCTTTTCCGAATACAACTCATATAACAAATAATTTATCATTTACGGGACTAGGACATGTAGCCATAGTTTGTGTATCACTGTCTGGTTATAATAAATCTGCATGATGCATGTTATTAGCAATAAATAAAAACCATGGTTTATGTTAAATTAAGCGCTAAATTAATTGTTAATTACTCCCTCTGTTCCTTAATATTTGATGTTTTAGGAAAATATATCTGCAATTATCTGGATGTATTAAACTCAAAACACATCCAGATACATCCAAATAATTGCAGATACATTTTCCTAAAACATCAAATATTAAGGAACAGAGGGAGTAACAAATACAATGAAAGAAAACTTGATGAAAATAAAGTATATATTGACATATCACTCTATTTTATCTAAGTAAGGGTTTAACACAAATAAGGAGGCCAGAGAAAGATTTGTGACATAATATTGCCACTAATTTAAATACAAAAGGGTCGTCGATATTCGTTAAGCCCCCGTCCGTACATGTAACCGTTTTTTCCTTCTGGCCTTGGAGTTCCATTCATTCGCCATGACGTCCCCCATTTACCAAAGCTTTTGCCCCTTTTTTTTCTTTCTTGGCAAAACAATAATAAAATTATACATACAACGCCTTACATCTTGTTTCTCTTTAATTTCATTCCTCGGTAAAGAATGTTTCACTAGAATCGTCCATCGTCATAGCGAAAGGCATGTTCTCCGAAGGCTTCCAATGGCGTTTCCTTTGGTTTATAAACCAATTGTTGATTTGTTTTTGATCCAAACCCGTTTCTTCAGCCAAAGCTATTTTGTCGGCTTCCTACACACACCAATTGATAGCCTAGGATTAACATCTTTAGACAAAATCTTGGTGTTGGATTAATATCAGTCTACATTAGAATGAAACCTCAAAGCACACACTTACAGTGGGGTAAGGCCATTTATAATGAACATTCCACCAATCAAGCAACGCTTGTCTTGCTTCTCTTGGTAGCTTCCCTTTCTTCTTCTTCTTAGAGAACTCGTGTTTCAGTGAACTGATATGGCTGCCAAATTTACGCAGCAGCTGGTCTTTGAGATCCCGGTCGTTGCTTCTTTGTTGGTTGTCCTGCGCTGCTATATCATCGTCACCTTCTCTTAGTTCCTCGTCAGATGTAACTGCGCCATCATCTGTTCACATAAGGAGCATATTTTCATGATCAAGATCAATAATGCTTTTATTGCCAAATACTGAAAAATGTTTGGCAGTTAAGAGTAAATTCGGCCTCTAAGATAATTTGAAAACACTATCAAACAAGAGCATAGCCTCACACCAAGATACTTGTAGGCTCGGCTAAGTGGCTAAATGGCTAAAACAGCTAAAACAAGAAAAGAGCCAAAAAGCATAAAGAAGAGAGAACCAAAGGGTTTAAGGGGCAAAAGGGGAAAAACAAGGATTAGCTAGAGAATATCGAGGCTTCACAAGACTGTCCAGAAAAATTACTGTCGCAGTGACTCTGAATAGTTAAGCTTTCATTTGTCAGGAGACGACGTGTTCCCTGGGGCTTACCCACCTGAGTTACGACACGTGTTACCTTTATGAGCCTTTTCAGTGACCCCCGGAAATATCGCTTCCCTAACATTTATGATCTTTTTCGTATATGCCCCATTTATTTTATCACCATAATACTGAACCCTAATGTTGCTCAGCCTAATATATGGAGTTTTAACTTGATTCATGGGAATATTAGTGGCACCAGAATTTGTCAACAGTTAATCTCCATTTAATGATTAGAGAAAGTAACTAAATACCTTTAACAAGAAAAGAAAAGTAACTAGATACCTACAAGTACTAAGGTATTAGTGCCAAAGAAGAAACGAGTTTAAACAATGTCAACAATAAGTATGCATAACATGAGTAAATATATATGATAAGGAACACCAGTGTTTCAAAATCAACATCCTTGGACATGATTGATTGTGTTTATTGGTTTGCTGTAGATATAAGGAACATCTTAAATGCATAGACACATGGGATGATCCCTAGACATATCAGACAAAGATAGTTTAGACCCATATCCATTAAATCTTTGCTAGTTGAGGAAGGCGTATGCAACAGTAACTCAGTTTGTTCTTTACTATTAGCCGAAATAGGTTCATAATATCAAAATACATTACAAGAGAGACGACATGCATGATAGCAAAATAGATAGACTAAATAAACCTCCTAAAAAAAGAAAGACACGTGGGAATAGCATGGCCTACCAAAGGTAACAACGCACAGAGAGGGAATGACAACCACTAAGCAACAGTTGAAAAAGATTGGGGAGATACATTAGTCAATATAGTCATAGATGATTGTGTTGTACAGAAGTGAAACCCGATGTTTTTCTTTCTCCACTTCATTTTTTTTTTTTTTCCCTTTTTCCTTTATAATCAAATCAGAAAGAAAGAAAGAAAAACAAAAGCTTAAGAAAAGAGGAAGTTGCTATTGGGTCACGGAGGGATCCACCAGCGGAAACCACGGGAGTCCATGTGACACCCGACCACCCCATGCACCCGACCTTTAATTTCTTCCATCTCCAACTTCTTCTATTGCTAAATTAAAATGGCTAAAAGGTTTTTATAATTCAAGCCTAATTATCACGTACCCACCAGTTCCTCTTTTCCATCTCCGTCTTGGATTTTTTTTTTTTTTTTAGGGGTGTCATAGGACTATTCTATCTAAGAAACGTGATATCAATCACAGAGTAATTTGTTCAGCACCTGCTTAGTCTTTTTAGCTATGGACTGCATGTCTAGAATATAACCACACAAGTTATATGGTGACTGCATTCTACAATGCAAACCCCACAACTTGTAGTGAATACTCCCTTAAAGTTGGTTTTCCTTAGCCATTCTAGATTGACGCAGTAATAATGCAGACTAAGCTCCAAGATCCATAGAGACACAACATCGTAACCAATACAACATCCTAACACCAAATGTTACAAAATAAGACGAGGATGGAACAAAAACAATGCATATGACACAAGCTTCTATCAACTGTCATAAACAGCATAATTAAAGCATGTTAGCACGAAAAAAGAAACTAAATAAAGCATGTGACTCTGAAAACTACATCTGAAACGAATATAGTATTGAGTACTTTTAATTACTTTTAAGATAAATTCAGTTGAAAATAAACTAATTTATCGGGAGTTAAGAAGCAGGAAAAGCTGTTATCCAATCAAAAAGAACATACATGAGATTACCCAAAAAAAGATAAGTTGTACTTCCAAACATTAAAATATAAGATCAGGTTATAAACTAAATATTCAAGTTGCAATGATCTGTTTTTCAACCTTTTGGACATGATACCCTATGCCAAACTCCAATTAATGAAATACGTTGATAAGAAGTAACAACTTTTCGACACTAAACAATGCTAACAAAGTACAACCGAAGCTTCAATTGATATTTACAGAAAAACAAAAGCATGGTAACAAGAAGCCTACAAAAGCTGAAATCCAATTTTTTTAGTTCCATTTCTTTCCAGCTTGCTCTTACCAGGTGGAGTTGAAGAAATAATTCATTAAATTAAAATCCCTAAGGTAGTACTTAGATTATAGTAAGAAAAAAACACACGCATTCTGAAAACGTTAACGTGGCTAATAGACTAATAAAGACTAAGTTTTGCCATAATTTGAAATGTTATTAACCCATGTAATCTATAACAACTACACAAGTCAGCTAAAACAGTCCTATAAGATTAACCTAACTTTGCCATATTTGGGAAATTTATTTACTCAGGTATAACTCCACAAGACGACAAAACACTTCAACCACGCCATGCAAAGAAATACACCCACTTGGCCAGAAAACATTTTTGATGAACTATAAACTCCATGCGTTCATACCAAAAAAAAAAAAAAAAAAACTCCATGCGCATGAGCTCAGATAATTGGAACTTGAACTCTACTTAAGATTTGTTTTCTCCTTTTTCGGGCTAAAGTTACACAAAATCCAACCATTTGACAAGATCAAGACATTAATTTTGTGGTGCTCAAATTCAAGAGGGGTTCGTAAAAAAAAAGCACAAGAGTGATGTGTACATGTGAGATGAACACAGTCGACGACACATGCAAGACTTATAACACACAATGTCTTCAATAATAAGGGCAGATGTCTACATATTGGATTAGTTGATTATCAAGTACTTATCGTTTCACTCTAATAAGAGTTGATATTATTAAAAAAAAAAAATATTATGAACCCTTATTAATACACTAAATTTATATATCTAGTTAAGGACCTTTGTTTAAAAATCAAACTGAAATTATAAAAGGATAACTTTTGTGGAATTAAAACTTAAAGTCATACTCATACAAAAACCATTTATTATGAAACGGAAAGAATATTATGATTTGGTTCACTGATTTTTGAAAAATGTGACTCACAAACAGAAGTTGGAGCAGTCAATGAACTGATAAATTTTTGTTTTACCCATCAGTCTTAATAATGAAGATGAAAACAACACCAGCGACTAGGTTAATGATCTAAATAGTAAACATTAAGTCCGCTGAAGAAAATCAGTGGCATATATTAGTGGAACTTATGACTAGGTTTTTTCTCTCTCTATCATTGGATTTTCACTGGAAATTAAAAAACTTTCAGTACGATACTGATACGTCAAAATCAGAATCTCTAGCGCAAAAGTTTTTGCTTTCATAGACTATTTTTTTCTTTCTGACAGAGAAGATAATAATACAACTGTACATAAAGTAACAAAAGAAAAGTATGACTCACCAAATAAATCATGCATTAAGAAGAAAAAATATCGTTGAGCAGAGAAAATCCCACCCACTCCTTACCCCTAAAGCCCCAAGGCTAAACCATAACTGATGAAGGAAAATAATTGCAAAAAAGATTAACACAACCATTGATGCAAAATGTCAGTAAGTATGAAAGATGTGGCTGAATCAATCGGGCCAAAACTAGGGTTTTATATTTCGGTTGTTTCTACAACTGGATTTACTAAGCTTCTATTTTCGGCTAGTACTGTAACTTATCTTGTTCCCAACCACTACAATTAATCAAGAAAGCGAATATGTTAAAGGAAAAAAACATGTGTCAGAAGGTTTTCATCAATTCCAAGAAACTGGTGTGTGTGGAGCACCAAAGGGAAAGTTCTGTTAGAGAGATGTTCACATCCACTCGATTTGCAAGGTGAAATTAAATAAATACAAGGACACACAGATCGAGCACAAAGATATCAGTATATCACTAAAAATTAAAACATTATTGAACAAGAAATATCAAACAAGAAATATGAAACAAGAAATCAACAGTACATGCGAATTAGAAAGAGAGAGTGGCATAGTGCTGACCTGAAAGGCCTCTAGAAGATGCGGGACCAGTGCACAGGTTCTGGAGCTGCATTTCGATCTTGTTCAGGAAAGTCGTAGCCTCATCGAACGGCCTCGCAAGATCGGATTTGTATTTAATCAATATATCGCAGTATGTTTCCTAAAAGAGAAAAAATTTGATTCTTAAAAAGAAAAAAGAAAAAAATTAGAGAGACAGAGAGAATTGAAGATCGAGAGACAAAGGATGAGTGAGAGAAACCATGAATTCGTCAAGCTCAGGATCAGCTCCAAAGCAAGATAATGGAGCAACATCTCGCTTGTACACGTCGTTCTCCCGCTGAATTTCTTCCAATAAACTCGCTATCTCCAAAGGAGCTCCCACCTGTGATTCATTAACCAAAAAAACTCATATTCATCAGCTTTAAATTTAATAGTTCTTGGAGAGAAAAATTATAAAAAATAGAAACATTTGGTTTGTTTCTCTTTGTTGCTTATTAGGGTAAAATTGCAATGAAAAATTAGCATGATGATCGAAGTTCTTGGTGAGGCATATATGTGCGCATATTCTTGGCAAGAACATGTAAACTCACTGACACAACCTTTTGGCAGTCTATGTAGGTCTCGAGCAAGCGAGGATACAAAGGATGAGAAGCAATCTTCGACTTGATGAGGGCAAGCGAGAAATTATCATCAGCTCTTCGGATACGCTGCGGGGAGATCGAAACCGCCTCCGACGATAAAGCGGAAGCGGCTGCTGAGTAGAGTTCGTCGGATCCAAACACGCAATTGTCGCCGGCGGATGAACAGATCAAGTTCTGGTAATCAGACGGCGACATCATCAGCGCCGACCTCTCCGAGTAATCTCCCGCTGAACGGAAACCACACATTCCATCCATGACTGTGATCGTAGTGATATATATACGATCAGTTGTCACCGCTTCGATCTCCACAGCCTTCGCTTGCTTTCTGAAGAAGCAAGAAATCAAATCACGAAGGTCAAGAAAAAGATGAAACCCGTCGGCTTAACAAAACTAATAGAGAGAGAGAGACGATGAAAATAGAGTGGCCAAGCGAGTCGGTCTCACGGAGTGTAGTTTGTGGACAGGATCGTAAATATTAGGCAACAGCTTAAAGCGTTTTGTGACGAAAAGAACAAATTATTTGACAATTACGAATTTAGACATAAGACCTACCAGGGTCCTCTAAGATACACTAGTATTATTTATTAATTTCATGCAGTTATATTCCATCTATTTTATCGTTACTTGCATAGACGACGACATAATAAAATTATATAATTTACTTTTAATTGATTACACAATTCAAGAGAGTATAAAAGGAACAAAGAAGCTCAAGGACTTGCCATATGTGTTAAAATTACGATTCGGGTAAATATATTATATATACCATGATCTTACTTGTCTTTTTCTTCGTGATTCAAGAGTACCTTTTTTTTTGTTTTCTCGATAAATCATAAGTCTATGGAGGAATCAAAACTAATACCGAAAAGATGCAACCTACGGATAGAACATATAAATATATGACGAAAGTAAAAGCCTATGACCAATTGGAATAAATTTAATAATTCCACGTTTGAAGTTAATCGATCCTTAACCTAGGCAATTCATTCATTAAATAAAAACCACTAGATCACTATTACTTGATTAACAAGTTTTTTTTTTTTTTGGTCCCATTCAGATGTACAATTAGTTATATACTAACATTCAAATGCAATGGACCTTGTTTGTTCCAACATCAAACGTATCATACGAGCTTTTCATCAATTGGGTTTGAGACTTTGAATTGAAATTCATAATTATGATATGACAACTAAGAGTTTTGACTAAAATATGATATATTGTCGATTGTAAAACGAGATAATAAATTTGAGTTAGACTAAAATAATTATTATTTTAAAACTCGTAATTATGCATATGTAATTATGAGCTGAACTCGAAAAAAAAACACACATAATCAATTGACCATGCGTAATCGTAATACTGTGGTACTTTTTTATATGAATACTTTCTACGCTCTCTAATATATGTAGACTTTTGTCGTCTCTGTAGGCATATACTCGGATACGTAGATTAATTTTAGGCATGTTTTCGTTGTCATTCGAAGATCGTTTACAAACTACAATATTTTTTGTTTATTCCGATAGATGTAATTTTTTTTTTTTTGGTGGGGGGGGGAACCTGTAGATGTAATTTTTTTTTTTTTAATTGAATGTAAAATTAATTGGAACAAAAAAAAGTCGTTTTACATCATGTGCAGCATAAATCTGAAGAATAAAGTTTTCTAACTTCTTGCTTCAAACCATGCTTGGAGCGCACTGTCAAACTTCATATCTCCAACCTGCCTAATCGATGAGAGGCGGTTCCGTGTGAGCTTGTCAATAAGCCGAATGAGTTGAGCTGGGGAAAGAGGCGGTTCCCCGTGGCGCCGAGAGTTTCTAGATGATGTAATATTAATATGAAGAGAATACGTTTGAGTATTTTTAAAAGCATATACTGCTTGCAAGTAAACCATAATAGAATCTATAGAATGAACAAAATTAAACTCAACTAGAAAACAATCTTTTAAAAATTTAGAGTATAGATATTCGTCGCGTGACTGAGAAGGTTGCACGGCCGTAAATGACCTAAATACGCTTTTCTGTTCCAATTACGGTGGCCGACACCTTATGATTCTAGCTGTCTAACCTGATCGGTTCAACTTCAACTTCACTCCTTTTTGATTTTTCACTTGGTTTTTGTTTCGCTGTATACACGTCTACGGTAATTAGGTGCTCATTCTCGATCACAGCCATTAAAAATGTTGTCCGTTCCTACGATCTCCAGTGAGCAATTGTTTTGTTAAATTGCTTTTAGTCATGTGTTTAATTGAAACCTCTGTCGAAGTTTTTCAGTGGACACTCAACTAATCGCACTTCTCATTATATTCATAAAGAATGTGTAAGTCGCGTATAATATCAACTGAAAATATATCATTACCATATATGGAAATAGAACCTGGATTTTGTTTTTTTTTTCTTAACCATTTTGTAAACCTTATTTTAAGAAAACCCATATTGTTTCATGGATCTACTCCAAAATCCGAACCGATGACCCGATATCGTTTTTGTTCTTACAGACAAAAAAATGTAATAAAGGTCTTTTCGTTGATGGACAGGTTTGATTGACACATCCGTCGGACCAACTATGGTGGGAAATTTAATAACTGACATAAAGCTTTGGTTTCGTATCAAACCTTATAAAAACGACAGAGCTTTGCTTCTTCCATTTCACTTCGTAGGATCGTGTCGGATTAAAATCCTCACCGTTGGTCTTCCATTTGTATAATGTATGTATTTGATTTTTTGTTGGTTTGGTAGAGCCTTCTTCATCTAAAGGCTCTTCTTGGTCACACGTTTTCTTATGATCATTAGGCCATCTCCAACCATATACCAAAACACCAAATTTGCTCCAATGGAACACCACAAGTTACACCAAAATTTGATGTATTGTAAACAGTGCAACCCCAAATTTGGTGTGATCCTATTCACTATACCAAATATTAAAATATAGTATTTTTTTTGTTTAGTGTAAATCAATTGTGATACTATTCACTATACCAAATATTAAAATATAGTATTTTTTTTGTTTAGTGTAAATCAATTGATTAATATATGTAACTTGAAAATAAATAGGACATAAATATTTTTCTATTCTATAACTTTTAATATTGTAAAAATTTAATTAAATAAAATGTCACAAAAAAACTAATTTAAAAACAAATTGATTAAAATTTACTTTATTTTCTAATATTTTATTTATTAGTTATAATTTTATATTAAACTTATAATTAAGAATAATTAGTATTTATCAAAATTATTTTTTAAGAAAAAGAATTATAATTTTATTAATATAATAATAGAAAAAAATTTAGTGTGAGATTTGATGTTTGTGGTTGGAGATGAAAAAGTAAATAAGACATTAAAAATATCAAATTCAGTATTATTTTCACACCAAATTTGGTGCAATGGTTGGAGTTGTTCTTACAATCAGTCAATGATTTTTCAGAAAGAACAAAAAATAACAAAATGAAATGACTCTATGATTGGCTGAGTTTGTATTTATGGATGCTGATTGCTGAAGTTGGATGTCCACTACTGTTCCCGTGAGTTTGTAAGTTTCAACTTTAATTTATTAGTACTGAGTTAACTTCGTTTAGCAAAAAAAGTACTGAGTTAACTTAAATATTTAGTTTTTTGTTCTGTTTTTGAGAAAGGCTTTGCTTATGTAATAGTATAGTTACTTAAACTTTACAAGAGTTTGTTGTTATTGTTTATCTTTTCAAAAATGTTGTGTCTAACAACAGTGTGGTTTTGAACAAATTTGTGTCGTGTCTTCAAGATGTTGCTTCCTTACGGAAAACTGAAAACTCTTAGCCTTTTCTAGCCTGAGTATTGGAAAATGTTCGTTGTGAGATATTTGGATTTGTTGGAATAAGTATCACCGATCATTATACATGTGCTGGTGTTTCTTCTTCTATTGCAAAAATATTGAATGTTCATATGATGATCTAGTTATCTTTTGCATCGTATTGGTTCCGTTGATTTAACTTTTACGTATTGATTTGTTATCTATTTTACAGAAAAACATGAATGAGATTATGATGGAATCGAAAGAGTCTCACTAGTTCCTTATTTTACGAAGCACCCCTCGGTTATATTGTTGAAGACATTAGTCCCAATGATAGAATCAAGAAATTCAAGTTTTTTGTCAACTCAAACGTGAGTCTTCCTTATTGTCATTTCAAAACATTTTCATATTCATCAATGCTTGCCTTTGTAATGTTAATAACAATCTTTTTATTGTTTTCTTTGTGTTGAGTTGAGTTTGTAAACTTAAAATTTTTACATTTTTTTTGTGTGTTAAAAACACCTAATGGGTATTTATCATTAGAGCAAGAATAACAAAGTCTCTTAATTAAAGTTTTTAAAATAATTTTGTTGATAAAATATTAGTTAAGAGACCATATGGGTTTATACCAATAATCATGCTTTAAGTTCTTTTATTTAAACGGTCTCACAAGTAGTCATATCTGTAGTAAAAATATGAATATTAAAAGGAAAAAACCCTTAAAAAACCATGAACTAATTATGATTTGCTTTAAAAAACCACGAACTTTTAACGTTGCCAGAAAAATACCCAATCTATTTTTCATTGGCGTTTTAATTCACAGACATTCGAATATCGATAATTTGACAAATCGTTTTAGTAAACGATTAACTTTTAAACGCTTTTATTAAATTGGCGTTTACATTAATAAAACGACGACCTTTGTCGATTTTATCCCAAATCGATTTTATCCCAAATCCCTAATTTCTTCCCTTTCTCTAACTCTTCCACTCGATTTCTCTTCCACTTCTCACTCTCTCACTCTCTTCCTCGATCTCTTTGTCAAGACGAGCTAAAATTGAACAAGAAATGGATCCGAGCCAAAACTCAGGGTCAGATGCGAGCTCATTCACCCAGAGATTCGTTGATGGTGCTTTTTGTCGTTGCAACAGAGGTACCGTGATTTCAAAAGCTTGGACAGATGAAAATCTAGGAAGGAGGTTTTACAGATGTCAAGTACATGGGTTTGTGAGTTGGGCTGATAAAGAAAAGCAAAATGGTTGGCAGAAAGTGAGCTTACTGGAAGCTCGAGATCAAATTCGTCGTATGAAAGAAGAAATCAAAGAGCTTGGAGGTGGAAATCAGCAAAGTTTGAGTGTTGCTGCAGTTGATTCATCCATGGTGAGCTCGGACTTTTGGAACAGACACGAAGAAGAGAAAACGAAGCTTCAAAATGAAGTCATGAAGTCATGGCATCCAAAGAGAGAGAACAATTGCTTCGCCATGATCCTTAAAATGCTGAGTAATTAGTTTTGTTGTTGATGTTTAAGGTAGTAGAAGAAGAAAATAGCTATGTGTTTGTTGTTTCTTTGTGTGTTGTTTCTTTGTGTGTTGTTTCTTTGTGTTTGGTTTGTCTTGGCTCTTGTAATGGCACAATTTGTTGGTTTAAGTGTTTGCGTCGACTTCTTTAGCACCAAATGGTTCACAAATAAAAGTGAGAAAGTAGAAGAAAACACCATAAGAACCAAAGATGAGTAGATCAAATGAGGCTAAGAATCTGAATATTACAAAATCTTGAAGTAATCATTCTAAAGATGGTAACACCATTTGAACTAAAACAAAAGCTTGAAAGATCAAGTTTAAAGCAGGCATTCCGAGATCAACATAAGAACCAAAACAAAAGCATAAAGGATCAAGTTTAAAGCAGTCATTCCCAAGATCAGCAGTCAGTCTGGAGTTGTTGAGCTGGTACCACTTACATCAGTAGCCCTAGATCCCCACACGTCAAAAACTCGTCCAGTGTAAGGGGAAATGTAGCAACCATATCCTCTGGGAACTGGCTCAGGGACACGACCACGCCCACGCCCACGCCCACGCCCACGAGGACGTCCACTACCACGCCCACGAGAAGAAAAAATTGGTTGGCTTTGAGCTATAGCCGGTGGTGGTTGGCTTTGAGCTATAACCGTTGGTGGTTGGCTTTGAGCATTAGCTGGTAGTGGTTGGCTTTGAGCGATATATGGTGGTTGTTCTCCTTCCGAATTCTTCTTCTTCTTCTTCTTCTTTGGTGCACATTGATCATTATCCTATTACGCAATCAACAAGATAGTCATAATTCATTACAAGATAGTCATAATTCACCTATAACTATTCTCAATGAACATTATAACATGCATAATTCATTACATACCGGGTTTTTTTAGGCCTTCCTCTTTTTCGCTTACAACCTGTTTCCACCGCAACTTCTCCTTCACATGTGCTTCTGTTATGACCAGCTTGCTTACAATTGCTACACGTCATAATTCTTCCTTCTCGCGTAGCCTTTGTCGGATTTGAAGATGATTCATGTGCCTCCTTTATCCTATCGTAATTTTTTGGACGTCCCGGCATTTTTCTTTTCTCGGGAATTTGAATTGGATCTTTCCCCGTCCTCTCCCACATCCTCTCGCCGTTGACAGGTTTAATGTTATCCTTGTAAGTATCTTGCCACTTAGATGTGTGGTAACAATCATCTACATAACTACATTACATAAACAGAGATAAGTTAGCAAATATACTACCATAAGATTACTATTAAGTTATTGTAGAATACCACTTACTCTTCTGGATCACGGTTAAGCTCAGAAATGACATGAATTGCATGGCGACAAGGTATTCCTGTCAAATCCCATACATTACAAGCACAACTCTTATACCGAAGACATACTGTATAACTGCTGGTAGGATCAACAACCTCGTATAAACTCTCACTACTCTGGAGCACAGTACATAGCTCACTTTCAGTGCGGTTTTTCTCAAAAATCTCCATTATGTGTGGAGGGAACTTGCTGGAACAGTTTCTTGTTTTCTCACGCCTACGAGATATTCGCTTCATTGCCAGCCTCCTAATCTCCTCTAGCATGTTGATGAAAGGCAACTTACGTGCCTCTTTGATTGTTCTGTTGAATTGTTAACATCATCACACCTTGCTTGTGAACTGAAAAAAGCTCTACACCAAGTTTTCGGTTCTGTCCTCAGCAAGTCTTCATATGCGACTTCATCAAATGCTTTCAAAGTGTCCATATTATACTGATAATCACCAGGAGATGAGCTTTTTGCCACTGCCCAGAAATAATCTTCATACTCAGAGCTATACACCTTTCTCCAATTGGCCAAAATGTGTCTAGCACAATGCCTATGCTCTGCATTTGGAAGGACATTTGCTATAGCATTTATCAACCCCTTTTGCTTGTCAGAAATGAAAGTGTAACCATTTCCCAATCCTAATCCAAGCTCTGTCTTCAGTTTATCAACAAACCAAGCCCATGATTCATTATTCTCCACTCTAACTATAGCCCACGCAAAAGGATAGATCCTGTTATCCGCATCTCTACCAACAGCTGCTAGAATCTCACCTTTAAGCTCCCATTTCATGAATGCTCCATCAAGACCAATTATAGGGCGACAAGTCTGTTTCCAAGTCTTTCTAAGATTAGCAAAACTAACATAGAATTTGTCAAACACAAGCTTACCATCTTCACGAGGAATAGTGACAACCTCGGTACTAACATCTTCATTAGAACGAATCAGCTCAGCCTCATAATCCCACAGTTTTGCAAACTGCTCCTTCTGAGTCTCTATAACCATGTCTAGAGCCAATCTTCTTGCTTTCTGACATATCCTCCAATTGCATTTCGGTTTCGTACAGATCGCTGCCAATTTATTACTCTGCCATTTGCACAACTTGACATCGTAGTTAGTCTTGAGCACATATCGCAACAGCTGCTCTTTAAACTCCTCTCCACTGTTGAATGTTTGCATTAACCACAAATATGGTGGCTTATCATTACTGTACCGCATTCTTGAAATCTTAGTTTCCTTCCTATTGAAAGCATCCCATTCATCGTCTGTGTCAACAGCAGGAGCAGGATGTTCATCATCCTTACACTGTCTCTCGAATTCAGCCTCATCGTCTTCATCACTTCTTACAGGATCTTCAACTATAACCGGTGGAGCATTATCATTGAACTCACCTAATCCGACAGCTTCTTGGTTACCGAGCTCATCTCTAAATGCTTGAAATCGAATATCATCTGTTCCGTCTTCTACAACTTCTTCTCCTTCTGCTTGATCCCCATCTGCTATCTCAGGAGCATTATCATCACCCTTTTCGCCTTCGTCTTCAGGCACTTCATTCTCACCACTAGCCAAGACATATTGCTCAATGAAAATATCAACTCCACCTACTGTCTTAGCTAGCATACACATTTTGTTGATCTCTGCATCTGAGGTGTGCTCAAAAATTGGCCTTACTAAATCCATATCCTCCTGCGGAAGTTTGTACCATGCGTGTTCCACCAAACCTCCGCCAAGTTCATTGTCTTCGCAAAATGCATCAAACATTGACCAAGTCATAAAATCTGGATCAATGACTATGCCCTCTTTCACGGATCCTCCATTGTAAGTGAAATTTCCGTCCTTATACTTAACCAAACCTCCATGGTACAAATTCATTTTAATTGTCTCCGAATCACTGTAACATACAACAACCAAATCACATAAGACACTAATTCAACTCAATTACCAAAACCCAACATCAAATAAGATGCTACGAAACTATGAAATCGATTTTAAGTTAGGGAAACTTGTACCTCATGTTTTGCGATTTTCGATCCCAACTTCAGCAGTTTGTTCCGACTCCTTTCATTCCAACAAAACTCAAGAGAAATCGATTGGGAGAAAACAAAACTTAAGAGAAACTAGAGAAGTGAGTGGAAGAGTTAGAGAAAGGGAAGAAATTAGGGATTTGGGATAAAATCGATTTGGGATAAAATCGACAAAGGTCGTCGTTTTATTAATGTAAACGCCAATTTAATAAAAGCGTTTAAAAGTTAATCGTTTACTAAAACGATTTGTCAAATTATCGATATTCGAATGTCTGTGAATTAAAACGCCAATGAAAAATAGATTGGGTATTTTTCTGGCAACGTTAAAAGTTCGTGGTTTTTTAAAGCAAATCATAATTAGTTCATGGTTTTTTAAGGGTTTTTCCCATATTAAAACAAAAGTTAACTTATAACATCAACCTTTTTTTATGGAAATGTATAAATTATTTAGAGAACTTAGGAAATATAAGAGGTGACGAAAAAAAGCGGTCACCTTCTTTTTTTGTCTGGTCAATTAAGCTCTTTGAAATAAGATAATTGTTTTAGAAAGAAAAATCAGTTTATCATCATCAATTACTGTTTAGTTAATTATTCCCATGATATCGCACGTGCGTACGTGTTTATAAGAAAAGAAAACCCAAAATCTGGGGATGTCGTGGACATGCATTTAAACAAAACAATATCAAGCATCCTGATGCAAAGTGTTTATGTTTATTTCACTTATATGTATCTTTGAAGTGGTCCTTTGGTTTTGTCTGTGGTCCATCAAATATAAATTTTGTCTTCTTATATTATCTTAAAAAACTTCGAAGTTTGGTTCCAACAGAAAGTGCTCTACTATCTTTCTTCTATTCTTACAACATAATAGTAAAAATAGGGACATTTTAGGGTTATATACTTTCTATGCATCTCGTTTTATCTATTGGGTTAAAATTTGAGTTGAGTCAAAGACTCAAAGATAAGAGGAATGAAATTGGGCTCCAATTCTGTGCGGGTAAGATCAAAAGATAATGCATTCTTGGAAAGTTAGTTCTATTTAATTATCCCGGGATAGAGACTACCAAAAGAAGTTAATATTTCGTCATTAACGTGGCACCAATCTGTTTATCTTCGAGTTTGACTATAAATTTAATTATAACTATAATGATTTCTATAATCATAAGCCTACCCTTTTTGTAATGCGATGGCGCAATTGACGACGGAAACCTAACTATTATTCCAAAAGTGTAACTACTAGCTATCTGACTTTTTTTTCATTGGGGAGAGCTAGGAAATCACAACCAGAACGTTCAAAAGAAGCTAAAGAAGCTAATTTACATTATCTTAGACTTTTTAGTCAATGCATAAACTAACTTTATAGAAATTAGAATGATGACACATACAAATCTAGAATGGTTGCGTAAAAAAAACAATTAGTATTCAACCGCACTTTATCACCGTTAAACAAAATATTTGGAGTGTTTTCAGTCTCTCCGAAATGTTGGGGTCAACAATGTTTAATATTGTTTTTATGTTCTGAGTAAAATTGATTAGTTTAAATATCTAATTAGTGTTCTCGACTACTTTAGCTACTACAAAGTTTAGCTTAATTTCTGTAATTTAACTCACCATTTCTCTGACTCTTCATCATCTATATTAAACTATTAACCATACATTAATATTACTTACCTTATAAACCGAGTTACATCGTTTCAAGTAACTATTCGAAGCCAAATACTGATTAAGGCGATTGATGATCAACCAAACTGGTGAAAGTATAAGCGGTGCGTAGCAGTTGACACTATGGCTAATATACAACTTCACATTTTAACATTACTATATACGGTTGACAAAAAGAAACATGTGGATTGACGAATAAACCTGGCTAGTTGAGACCTATGCATTTTTTTCTTCAACTATTTGAACAAAAAAAAATTGATTTCAAATCAAAATTAAAAAGTGAAACGGCAGAGAGATCCGACAAGTTTGTGTGTGCTTTATTTTAAAGTTTTTTTTTTGTTTGTTAATTATAAAGTCTAAACTTTCGGTTGAAATTTTTGTTAAAGATTATTTTTTATATAGTTATAAAATTGGTTTTCCTTTAATTGTAATAGCACTACAAATGCATAAACCAATTATTTCTATTATTAGTATAAAAATTGACCTTGTTAGTTGTTACTTTTCTAACGTTAGGCACAAGATTTAATGTTTGGTCCACGTCTACCTTCTTAAAATCCTTCTAATATTATTGTCATAACACTTTTATCTCCACTATGTATTATGAAAATTAGTGCGAAGATTTTTGGTTTTTAATTTTCTCCACTAGGATATGAAATATTCTGATATATACTTATTTTCGTTTAAATATGTCATAAAATGGTCTTTGTAAAAAAGAAAAATGGCTATTATAATTTTTCGATGTGCATGAAGATTCGGTTCAACGGTAAAAATGATGATGGGCTCATATCGGCCCATAAGCTCGCACAGCGACTCTCAAAGTGGACACTGTTTTCTGGTCAAAACGAACAAAAGTGTTTTCTTCCTCGCCATTTTTGGACAGAAATATAAAATATTTGTTCTCGGGGATAAGTTCAGTCTCAAAACATTCCCCTGAACATGATGCTTCAGAGAAAAAGAAAGTCCACAATACAAGATCTGAATATAAATGGGGAAAAGGACAAGATAAGATTAATTAGCTTATCAGGGAAAAATATTATTCATTGCCCTTGGTCCTTGGATATTTGCTAATTAATATTTGCAATTGAATTTGTGGAGTATAGTGTCTCCCTTTCAAATATCATACAGATTTGTAGAGAATCTTGACTGGCCTTCGTTGCTTTTGTTTGCGAAGACGTGAATCAACAATAACACTCAAATTCAGAAATTTGATCAACCTCAAACGTTATCTAACTAACCAATAGAATGTTTTGCTCTTACTTAAGTGTAGGAAGGAAAACAAAAAAAAACAAAAAGCGAAACATATTGACTTTGATTAGTATTGTTAGTTGTGGAAGCGGTTAAAATTGGCGGCAAAAACGCTATTTTTTAAATTGGTTATGAAACGTTTTCAAACCGCTTAAAAATTAATGCTATATAGACTAAAACTGATCTAAGCATCAAGAGAACATTTTTATTTGCTTTGTCTCCTCTCAAAAAAAAAAAAAAAAAAAAAACACGGTGGCTAGCTAATTGATTTTATATGTTCCTTCAAAAGGAACTTTGAATGTAATTTACAAAAAAATTGATACAGAAGGCAATAGAGAACCTGTACGGCTTTACCTGTACATGAAATTCTGTAATTTTTTCTTTAAACTCTGTTCAAGACTCGAGAGAGAGAGAGAGAGATGTAGACTATAACCATTCTGAGTATATATGATATTTTTGTTACTATGATTCTTCTGAGAAACATCTTGAGATCCACATGTACTTCAACTTCACGATCAAAGCAAAGATTCCAAAGCATGGCACATGCATCAACCCAACCGCTGCATACCTACAACATCAATTAAACTTTATTAATGCAGTCTTAAGTCCATTCAAGATCAAGAACCATCTTCATTGTCTACATCTCTGGAACCAAATTCAAATTTGGATGAAAGGAAAGTTGAGTCTAATCTCTAGATAACAAGCGACGCAACGAGTTTGTGTAGCGTTACCATAAAGGGGCATAGGATGATGACAAATCCAAGAAAGGGTAAGGCCACCTGCACAAACAGAGATCACATTGTTAATAACTTAATATATACATAGCTCAAAGGAAATATAAACTAATCTGTTCAAAGAACAATGTAAAAAAAAAAGTTGAGAATTTTTTACCAGAAGGAGACACAAGCGTGAACAATCCACTGGAATAGCACGAATATACCGGTCCATACCACAAAGTATGAAATCCTGAACAATGGGAATCGCTGGAGATACATGCAAATCATCATCAAACTTCAAACTCAATAATCACTATAATCATGTTTTTTAGCAAGCATACAAACTAACCAGAGAATTCAAGAAAGTTTCGCCAAGGAGGAAAACAGCATTCACTGAGTGCATAATCACAATGAACTGCATTATAAACACTTAGTCAAACTCTCAAGCATATCTTAGCCAACAACTTACAAAGTTGTGAGAACAGTTTCGTTTGTTAAAAAACTTACAAAATCAAGATTGAAATCTTTTGATGTGAGAAAAGGGTAGATAATGAACCAAAACACACCATCCGTAAGCAACACAGCTCCTGCACAAGTCTTCAATCCTAAAAACTCAGACACACATAAACTTATGCAGAGAAAGTTAAAAAAAAATGTTTGTAGGAACAGAACACTTACTTGAAAAAGAATCTGATGAATGTAACCAAATGTAGTTGCAACCTGACGTGTACTAGACCTATTATGGCTCTCATGTCCATTAGAAGACTTAAACACATTTGAGTTTTCGCCATTCACTGGAGGTCTATACGATCCTTGCTCTTCATCTACTGTACTCACTCCTCTCTGTTCGTTATCTCCAGATCTAAATCTGTTTATCGACACCAATGCTGCAACCTACATTATATCAAAAAATCCAAATTTAGGTTTTGAAAAAACATATGTTTCTCATCAAACCCTAAGATTAGTAGTTCTGATAAAAGCATAGTACCATGAGAAGGTGAAGAAAAGCCATACCCCAAAGTAAACTGTGACCAATGTGAAAGTCCATCTGTGTAAAATAAGAACAAATGTTTAAGATCGTCTTCCACAAATACGAAAAAGCTTAATCAAGAAACGTTGTGGAAAGTTTAACTCACTGAGTGTAGAAGATGAAAATGCCGGCACCGTCAGCGATGGCGTTACCAGAGATGAGTCCAAGAAGAACGACGAAGCCGAAAACTCGGAAACCTAGAAGCCAATTCGGATGGATCGTTTTCACGCAAGTGTTCCAAGTTTCGTCGTCGTATACAACTTCCACGAGTTGTTCTTCTCTTTGATCATCATCACGATCACGACGTTTCTTGCGTTTTACGAGTCCTTGTTCGTATTTCCAAATCAGGAAAGAAGAGAGAAACAGAGAGGTTAAGACGAAGACGGCGCAGAGGAAGAATCTCCAGTTTAGCCAGTAGCTTGGAATGTTCGTCTCCGCAGACATTGTTGGTTGCCACGTGTGCTCTGTTGAACCTGTAACAAAACTCGACAGATCAATTCGGCTATACGCATTATTCTTCTTCATCGTCATCATCGTTATCGTTATCAAAAATCTCTTGTGAACTTTCCGAATTTAGAAATTTGTGGATTTTTATTGGGGGTTTAGGTTTTGTTTAATTTCAAGAACAATTTGATAAGTCCCCTGTTGAGAGAGGAAAGAAGAAAAAAGCAGAGGCGAGAAACGCATGACGACACATCACGGATTTGTGAATCAAAAGGATCTTGAATTTTGGTTTTAGCATTAACAAGAAAAAAAAAAAAAAAAATGGAAAACGAGAGGGAGAGATAAAACTTTAAAACATCGTGTAATATAACATTGAAAGCAAGAGACAAATTCTTTACTTAACCAGAGCGAGACAGAAAAAAAAAAACACAAAGCAAAACAAGAAGAGAAAAAGAGTTAGACAAGAATCAATCACTGGTTAAAAACCTGTAGTAGTGCTTTGGCTTCGCCTTCGGTATCAGATTCTGTGAGAGAAAAAGAAGATGAGATCTGTCTCCACTGTTTTCTGGAAAAGGGAAGTTATGAATTTGGAATCTCATGTTTTTATATTTATATATTTTTTTTTTTCCAATTGGAAGAGTTTGTGGGAGATTTGGAATTGAGTTCGTGTATATTAATTTATCACTGGCTTTACTCCACACGTTTATATTTTATTCGGGTCGTCACATTTTCATTAACTTTGGAGAGCGATTGATTTGATTCTCGAGTAATCTAATCGAACGGTCACAATGGAAAGGTCCGAGAAAGCTGAGGACAGAAGTAGAAGTTACCCGTTGCAGTTGCAGGAGGCTTTACCATCCTTTAAATGGGTCTTATTAGGCCCATTACTTTTAGAAACAGAACAATACTAAGATTTATTTGCTATCCAAACTTTTTCGTCCGTAGAGAGAAGAAGATGAAGATTTTCCCTATCTTTCTTTAGATATAGCCTGTAATCATATCGTCGTTAGGTAAAAATTAATTTCTTCGACCGCCGTAATCACCAAAATGTCCGTTTCTCAACATTCCCAAATATCTTCTTCTTCTTACTCTAGACTCTAGTAACTCTCTGCTTTAAAAACCCATGACAACATGTCAACATCTACTATAGTGAATAAGTTAATCAATTTGGCGTATAAATGCACCTACATTTCCCAAAAACAAGACAAACGACTAATGACGAGGCCAACATCCTAGGTTTGACAAAAGAAAAAAGATTCCTACTCTTCTTTGTCAAAAAATTAAACAAAACAAAAACCCTAATTTCGAAAAGAAAAAAACGTACAAAGATGTAGACCCCTGCGTGTAACAAACGGCAAGTGTACGTAAGACGTGGTAGGCAGGCAAAAGAGACTTTGACAAACTCAGTTACTTGGATTCTTATATATTTATTATTTTCCCACTCAATCTCTTTCTTTTTGTATTTTGGCAATCCCGATCGATTTTCACTTGGTCACCAATGAAACTATCCGTGGTGGAGGTTGTCCGAGTCACCCCCGCAGACGACTCAGACTCGGTCCTCAACTCAACAAACTCGCTCACAATCCCGTTGACTTTCTTCGATCTACCATGGCTACTATTCCACCCAATCAGGCGAATCCTCTTCTACAGACTCACCGAGTCGACTCGCGAGCATTTCTACTCCTCCATCCTCCCTAAGCTCAAGCTCTCCCTTTCCCTCGCCCTCCGCAACTACCTCCCTCTCTGCGGCCGCATCACCTGGGACCCGAACCAGCCCAAGCCGAACATCGTCGTCACTCAAAACGACGGCGTTTCGGTGATCATCGCCGAGACTGACGCTGATTTCTCTCGACTCTCCGGCCATGGACCCCGTCCAGTCTCCGAGTTACACACTCTGCTACCTATATTACCGGTTTCCGATGACTCAGCAACCGCTTTCTCTCCGCAGATCACGTTGTTCCCGGACCAAGGATTCTCCATCGGCCTCGCATCACACCACGCCGTTTGGGACGGAAACAGCTCAAGCATGTTCATCAAAGCTTGGGCTCACTTCTGCAAACAACTCCTCGATAACATAGTCGTCTCTCTACCGGCGAATCTAACACCGTCTCTTGATCGGTCGTTGCTCAAAGATCATACCGGACTCGATGAAAAGATGATCCAGATCGTGAGATCTCTGAAACAGGACAAAACCAACGAGAGAAGCCTGAGTCCGATCCTCATCGGAGAACTCGGAGACGAAGTCGTCATCGCCACGGTGGAGCTGTCTCGCGATGACGTCGAGAGACTCCGGGAGCGAGTCAAGAGCGAGTCAAACCGGCCGCTTCTTCACTTGTCGACATTCGTCGTCGCCTACGCATACACGTGGCACTGCCTTGTGAAGGCGCGTGGTGGAGACGTGGAGCAGCGTTCCGTGAGTTTCCTTCTTTCAGGAGATTTTAGAGAGCGGTTGGATCCGCCGCTGCCGGCGACCTACTTCGGAAATTGCATATTTCCGGCGGGTTGTTACATCCGCAAGGCGGCCGAGTTTGCGGAAGAGAGAGGATTCGTAACGACGGTGGAGATCCTAAGCGATTTAGTCAAAGGTTTGAGTTCGCGAAAGATAGAGACGATCGCGAAAGAATTCGCGGATAGTTTTGATGCCGGGGGTGAGAGCTCACAGTACGGGGCGGTAGCCGGGTCGACCCGATTGGGAGTATACGAGACGGATTTCGGGTGGGGAAAACCCGTTAAGACTGATGTTCTCTCCATTGGTGAAGGAGGTGGAATCTCAATGGCAGAGAGACGTGAGGAATCGGGTGGAATGGAGATCGGAATGTGCATGAAGAAGGCTGAAATGGACATCGCCCTTTCTATTTTCAACAATGGTTTACAAAGATAATACGTTCATGGAAAGAGTGTCCTTTGATAGGCACTATTGTGGAAAGTGTGGAACGACGTATGTTTCAAGAAACTAGATGATGAATGAATGATTCATAGATTATAATGTTCTTGTTTTGAGACTTGAATGGTGTTCACTTAGATCTTTTGATGGTTTTATTTCAATTGCGTTTTGATTCATGCTTTTTCAAAGGCGATTCGTTGAGATTATTAGGTGTTTTAGCTGGTTCTTGTGTTGTGATTTATTGGTGTATGGCACGATATTTTTGGTTCGCTGCTGTGGTCTATAGGCAAGAGACATGTACGATACATGGAAAAGGTTTTTGTTAATTTTTTCGATTAAGGTGGTGATTAAACGTTGCATTTGTGGATAGTAGCGGTTTTTGGTATTTTATAATAATCACAACAACCGTTCTGTAGCATTTTGTACCTCTCTGTATCGCTGAAAATCAAAAGTTTATTTCCGCAAGTGTTTGCGGTTGTAGGCGGTTGTGGATAAAAAAAAAAAAAACAAATTCACGATATCTCCAAATTTGGGATTAGGGTATCCAATATATTTCTATCACGTAATACAAGTTAATTGTCTCACAAAACCTAATCCCTAGAATTCTGTTACAATCATGGCTGCACCAACTGAAGAAAGTCAAGAATCAAACGTAATATCGTACTATTTTGTTTATTCATTCGCTGGTTATTATCAAACTTTTTCTTGTTTATTAATTTCTTTCTCTGTGTGTATTGTTCATATGTGTATCGTTCCTATGGGCGTTTATATGTGTGTTTTACAATTGAATACATGTTTCTACTGATTTTCGAATCGAAAATCCAATGGTCGGACGAGATAACCCGTTTGTTGCTGAAATTGATAACTTTGGAAAAAACAAGATGGGAATTCTAGAGGCAGAAGTTTGAGTGAGCCGGGAAAACAAAATGTTCTCAAAGAATTTAAAAAGCAATATCCATTGAACTTAAGTTGGAACAAAATTAAAAATAAGTTAGACACTTTGAAGAAGCAGTACGAACTCTTCGTAAAATCACGATTGGATCAACTGGTCTTGGGCATAATTCTAGGAAAATAACTCTTAATGCACCTGAGCATTGGTGGAGAGATAAAATCAAGGTATATACACATATATTTATATTAAATTATATTGTTCTCAAGCTGTTTTTATACCTATTTTGAATTCTTTTTTTTGCTTCTTTTTTATACCCAAAGTAGCGAAACTCTGTTCGAATCCACTACGAAATCCGTTAAATCCATGCCTTCCAGCACATTTTTCACAGTTCATGGGAAGGCTTGGTGCAATTTTTGGTGATTACGGATGAAGTAATAAGCAAATCCTTATGAATTTTCTTTGTTTTTAAATAATTATTCAAGTATTTTGTTTATGGTTTTTCATTATTAATCATGTTTACTTTTTATTTTATATTAATAATATGGTTATGAGTGTTTTTCATTAGTAATTTTTTGTTAAACTGTTTTTGCATCCGCTGGCCAATCAGTCAAAAAATATTATGCAAACGCAATCGCTATGAATTGCTATACCAGTCCTATAAACAACTTAATTACGCTTTTAATCGCAAACTCCTGCTACTACAAACTCCCATAACCGCAACCGCAACCACAACCACAATGTTTAAACTAATCATACCCTAAAGCACTCTGCGATTCAGTTTCACCATCTGTATTTTTTTATTTTTATTTTTTCTTTTTACATTTTGATCCGTTGATAAAATATTCGTCTTATTTGTTTTGAACACCACCACCAAGTCTCCAATATATCTGTTTCGCAAAAATTCAATTTTCTCTTCAAACTCCAAATCTCTAAAAAAATTCCATTCCAATCATTTTTTTCTGTTATTTGTTTTTTTTTTCAAGGAGCCCAAGTCTCTTACTCTAACTACTTGAAAACCGCATGTGAGTACGTCGTACTTAGTAGTGAATATGACATTTTCCTAACATTTCCCAACAACAAGAAAACGACTAATGAAGACGATGTCGTCGCGGGCGCTCACCACACACGAGCACTCACCATTTTCTCAACTAATGAATACATTGTGAAGCATACAAAACCAAAAATAGATATTTTTTTTTTTTGTCTGGCACCAAAAATAGATATTTGGGTCAATTTGCTTGGTGACCATAATGGCTTCCAATAAAGCTTATAGCCATATCACTTCTTAAATGAGGTAAGTAACTATGTGTATTAATTTTGGACAAAATTGCCCTCACGTAAAAGTTACGTGAACTGAGAAGAAGTGAAAAAAATGAGGTCATGCTCTTCTAGAAATAGCATATTGCCTTGTCAACTTAACGTTCGAGAGATCTTCTTCGTTATGGTCAGTTTGGTTTTTAGAGAATTAGCGACATCTGATCTTTTTTTCTGCTTCCATGCGGTTTGATTCATAGGATTTTGGATCTGTCTAGGTTTGATAAGAGAGAACGAGGGAGAGAGAGCTTTAAAAAAATAAAAAAAGGTGGATGTGTGCTTCTCTTTCATTAGGGTTATTTTTGGTAATATTTCACATTATATGGAGCATATTCTAACCGTCCAATATAGTTAGCCCTAACTGCTGAATTGCTGAATGCTATGCTGCTGAATTGAGCTGAATACTGTTAATAAGACACCAGTTATAGTTGCTGAATTCAGCTCATAAACATAAAAATCTCACAAAAAGACAAAAGTTTAGGAATTTCCTCTTATCTTCAAAAATAAAATAAAGATTTGGTCCATTTGGAATCAACATGTATTTTTTTTTCCAAAAAATATTATTTTAGTTAGTCTCTTAATAATAATTTTTGTAAATAAAATACTAAATAAAAATAAAAATATTATAGATTAATTTTAATATGATTTCAAATACAAAAGTACTTCTTCCTTTTATATTAGCTATATTTGCAATTCATTTTGCTTTGTTCGATTTATACAAAAACCAACCCGCACCTTGTTTTGTGAGATATAAGTATTTGTAGTTACAAGTATTTGCCAAAAATTAACCGAGTTGCAAATAACCCGTAAAATCTGAAAAAATAGCAAATACTTGCTTTGCTCTGTTTATTATTGTCTTCCCTTGTAAAAAGGAAACAAGTATTGGACTACATTAAAAAAAAAAATGTTTTGGATTGTCTCTTATGAGCTATTGGGCTATGGATCTATAATATATTGGATTTTAATTTATTAACAGAATTAAAAATGCTTGCCCCATACTAACAAGTACTAAATTTTTTGACTTATTACCTTAAACAAGTAATTGCCTTTACAAAGTGCAAGGCAAGGCACAAAAAATGGACACCCAGGCCTACATCAAAGCATGCCATATATTTCATCAAAACACCATTATTTTTTTAACGCCATTAATCACCAAAATTTGCCTACAAATATGTGATCAATGACGACAGTCTTTCAGGTTCTAGCGCTAAACCCTGTCACGCACACACCATTCTCCATAATACGCCCTAAATCCTAGGTTTATAAGGCCCAACTATGATCTCTTTCGTTGTTTGTGTTCAAATCAAGTTTTTATTATTTCTGTTTGACAAAAGTAAAAAGATTCCTACTGTTCTTTGTCAAAAAAAAAAAAAAAAAACCTACTATATACTTATTTAAAACAATAACGTTGAATTTCCTGTTTCTTTTTGTGTTTGGCAATTCCAATCGAATTTTGACGTACTTCAGTCACAATGACAATGACAGTACTCATAGTTGAAATATAATCATAGTTAAGAGATATTTTTATTCTCTACAACTTATATATTTATTATTTTCCCACTGAATCTCTTTCTTTTTGTATTTTGGCAATTCCGATCGATTTTCATAGTCACCAATGAAACTATCCGTGGTGGAGATTGCCCGAGTCGTCCCCGCCACCGACTCAGCCTCGGTCCTCAACTCGGCCAACTCGCTCACAATCCCATTGACTTTCTTCGATCTACCATGGCTACTATTCCGCCCAATCAAGCGAGTCCTCTTCTACAGACTCACCGAGTCGACTCGTGGGCATTTCTACTCCTTCATCCTCCCTAAGCTCAAGCTCTCCCTTTCCCTCGCCCTCCGCAACTACCTCCCTCTCTGCGGCCGCATCACCTGGGACCCAAACCAGCCCAAGCCGAACATCGTCGTCTCTCAAAACGACGGCGTTTCGGTGACCATTGCTGAGACTGACGCTGATTTCTCTCGACTCTCCGCCTACGGACAGCGTCCACTCTCAGAGTTAGACACTTTGCTACCCGAGTTACCGGTTTCCGATGACTCAGCCATCGCTTTCTTTCCGCAAATCACGTTGTTCCCGGACCAAGGATTCTCCATCGGCCTCGCATCACACCACGCCGTTTGGGACGGAAACACGTCAAGCATGTTCATCAAAGCTTGGGCTCACTTCTGCAAACAACACCTCGAGAACAGAGTCGTATCTCTACCGGAGAATCTAACACCGTCGGTTGATCGGTCGTTGCTCAGAGATCTGACTTGGCTCGATGAAAAGATGATCGAGATCGTGAGATCTCTGAAAGAGGACAAAACCAACGAGAGAAGCCTGAGTCCAATTCCCACCGGAGAACTCGAAGACGACGTCGTCATGGCCACGGTCGTGCTGTCTGGCGGTGACGTGGAGAGACTCCGGGAGAGAGTCAAGAGCGAGTCACCAGATCAGAGTCTCCACTTGTCGACTTTCGTCATCGCCTATGCCTACACGTGGTCATGCCTTGTGAAGGCGCGTGGTGGAAATGCGAAGCGATCCGTGAGTTTCCTTTTCATTGGAGATTTCAGAGAGCGGTTGGATCCCCCGCTTCCGGCGACCTACTTTGGGAATTGCATGTTTCCGGCGGGAAGCTACAACCGCAAGGCGGTGGATTTTGCAGAAGAGAGAGGATTCGTAACGGCGGTCGAGATCTTAAGCGATTTAGTCAAAGGTTTGAGTTCACGGAAGATAGAGACGATCGTGAAAGAATTTGCTGATGCATTTGAATCCCTGCATGGGACCTCACAGTTCGGGACGGTAGCCGGGTCGACCCGATTGGGAGTATACCAGACGGATTTCGGGTGGGGAAAACCCGTTAAGACTGACGTTCTCTCCATTAATGAAGGAGGGGGAATCTCAATGGCAGAGAGACGTGAGGAATCAGGTGGAATGGAGATCGGAATGTGCATGAAGAAGGCTGAAATGGACATCGCCCTTTCTAATTTCAGCAATGGTTTACAAAGCTAATTCACTTTCTTTATTTTATTTTATGTACTTCTATCGAATAAGTGTCAACATTTAGTGTTCCAGAGAACCTTGTGGTACAAGAAATGTATTTGATTATCCGAATTAAACCCAGATGAGAAGAGGGTTTAGAAATCATCATGAGACGATTAACCGTATGGTTCACGCTAGGGTATGGCCCTGTTTGTTTGATAATCGCTGCGACTGCGATTACGGCTGCGATTGCGATTTTGGGATCGCAGGATGTTGTTCGTTTGGCAGTCGTACGACTGATCGCGCGATTGGTCGCAAGCTATAGGGCCTGTTCGTTTGGTAGTCGCAGGGCTTCTGCGATTACGATTGCGACAAAATGTTGTTCGTTTGACAATCGCAAGGTGTTGCGACCAATCGCACGATCAATCGCGGCGATCAGCGATTTTAAATTTTAGTCGCATCGTTTATTTAACGGCACGATTTTAAAACACGCGACTGAGTTTTAAAATCGCACGACTGAGAAACGAACAGCATACCGCGATTGTTAAATTGCAGTCGCAGCAGTAGTCGTAGTCGCAATCGCTGACGATTACCAAACGAACAGGGCCATAATCGTAGTCGCTGAAAATTCTTTGCGACTAAAAATTTCAGTCGCTGGATCGCGCGACTGATCGCTGCGATAGTCGGAAGATCTTGCGATTGACAAACGAACAACAAATAATCGCAATCACAATCGCAAGAGCCCTGCGACTGCCAAACGAACACGGCCTATATATTTTGGCCAGAACGATTGTGTTTTTGGCTTCTCTTGTAATTCTTTTTTTTTTGTCACATATTTCAGATTCTAGAGTCTGACCATAAACTGAGTAATTTTAGGATTTGTGACTTGTTGTGAAGTTAGCTTTACAAACTAGGCGAGATTAGTGTCATATATTTTGTTTTTTCTTGAACCTTTATTTTTTATTTTTTTTTGTGTGTGGTGTTTTATGTTGTCATATGTTGGCAGAACTATATAAGCAGGATGAGATTGGTGTCCCCCATAAATGATAGGTACCTAGATTCAAGTATTCGACCATACTTTGTGATTAGCCAACTGCGAGTTTCACCTTCTTAAACTTGTGCTTAGTCTTCCACGGTTAAAACGATGGATCCGGTAAGGTCATGAGGTTGAGGTTGAGGAAAGAGTATCATTCGGTTTGTTGTGGACGAACTTAACGTACGTTCATGATATGTTTGGAACATTTGATTTTTGGTAAGTTAAATTTGCCTACTTAAGGAGCGAGTCACCAGATCCGAGTCTTCTCCACTTGTCGACTTTCGTCATCGCCTACGCTTACGCGTGGACATGCTTTGTGAAGGCACGTGGAGGAAACGGAGAGCGACTCGTGAGTCTCCTTTTCGGAGCAGATTTGAGAAAGCGGTTGGAACCGCCGCTTCCGGCCACGTACTTCGGAAATTGCATGTTTTCGGCGGGTTGCTTCAACCGCAAGGCGGCGGATTTTGCGGAAGATGGAGGGTTTATAACAGCAGTCGAGATTCTCAGTGATTTGGTCAAAGGCTTGAGCTCACCAAAGGTAGAGACGATTGCGAAACAATTCACGGTTGGATTTGATTCCTTGGCTGTGAGCTCACAGTTCGGGTCAGTATCCGGGTCGAACCAGTTGGGAGTATACGAGTCGGATTTCGGGTGGGGAAGACCCGTTAAGGTTGATGTTGTCTCCATTGATCAAGGTGAGGCATACTCATTGGCAGAGAGGCGTGATGAATCAGGTGGCATGGAGATCGGAATGTGCCTGAAGAAGACTGAAATGGATTTTGGTCGTTTCTTTTTTCAACAATGGTTTACAAAACTAAAATCTTTTTTTTTTTTTTTTTTTTTTTGGTGTGTGTGTGTGTGTAAAATTTGAATTTCTAATAACGTCATTATAAACGAATTCAAATCAAGACTTTTGAAGTTCTTAATTCTTTTTTGGTTTAATTGCTATATCCGAAAACAGAAAAGATTCAGGTCAAGAAGATGTTAGCTATGTTACCCTATCGTCTCGTACGTGCGTTATTTGAAACTTGATTTTATTATAGACTGATGGAGAAATCATTGCACCAGATTAATCGAATCCATATTACGTGTCTCATATATACTCGTACACGTAATTGTATCCAGCCAGTACGAGAACGTGTAGGGTGTGAGATACTAAGAATCATGGAACATGAACTTTCGTAGTATTGGTATTAATCAACACTATCATGATACCATACGAATAGAGTCTGAATCTTTTACCTAATCTACAGTTTTGTTTTTTTTTGTTTTGTTAAAGGAATAATGGAATATACAGTTTTTTTGGTTTGTCGAATATGTGAAACATAAAAGTTGCAGACTAATACTACTTGTAAGATAAGACTACTCATTTGCACGATCTTTTGTACAGAATCTGTTCCCAGACTATATTCTTTAAGTTATATACTCTTGTCTCATACCCGACCGATTTCGTACTTGTTGGAATATAGAATGGACAAAGCTTAAATCTCGGATCCGCAAGATTGGTTGGAGTCAACAAATTATAGTTTAAGAATATATAATATATGATTTGATTGTATTTTAAAACATATTTGTGGAGAAAACGTTTTCAAACTCTCTTCCTCATACCACCTCCATCGGTTCAGATGTTAACAAATATGTTATAATAAATAAAATAAAAAATAATAAAAAGTAAAAAAAATTAAAAACCAAGGAATAGAGATGGAGAAAGTATCCACATAACATATTCTCTGACAAGTTTTTTAGCTTAAAATTACACTTGTCATTTTTTTATTAGTTGAAGTTTATGTTACTAGATTATATTAATATGTTTATTAAATTATATTAATATATTATTATTAAATATAGATATTTGGCGATGGAGATGCTCTTATTCTTCAATAACCATTGTGTTCACACTGAATCTTCTGTCACAAATGACACCACTCGTCGTTGAGGTTGCCCGAGTCATGCCGGCCGGCGACTCGGACTCGATCTTCAACTCGGCCAACTCACTCACAATCCCGTTGACTTTCTTCGATATACCGTGGCTAGTCGGCCACCCAGTCAAGCGAGTCTTCTTCTACAGACTCACCGAGTCAACTCGTGAGCACTTCCATTCCTTCGTCCTCCCTAAACTCAAACTCTCTCTTTCCCTCGTCCTCCAAAACTACCTCCCTCTCTCCGGCCGCATCACCTGGGACTCAGGCGAGCCAAAGCCGAGCATCGTCGTCTCTCAAAACGACGCCGTGTCAGTGACGATAGCCGAGAGCGACTCTGATTTCTCTCTTCTCTCCGGCTATGGACAACGACCGGTCTCCGAGTTACACACTTTAATACCCGAGTTACCAGTTTCCGATGACTCAGCCACCGCTTTCTCTCTGCAAGTCACGCTGTTCCCGAACCAAGGATTCTCCATTGCCGTCGCAGCACACCACGCCGTTTTGGACGGAAAAACGTCAAGCATGTTCATCAAAGCTTGGGCTCACTTGTGCAAACACGAAAACAGCGTCTCTCTGCCGGAGAGTCTAACTCCGTCTCATGATCGGTCGCTGCTGGTCGACGAAGATCTAACTGAACTCGATGAGAAGATGATCGAGATCATGAGATCTATGAAAGGGAACGAAACCAAGAAGAGAAGCCTGAGTCGGAATCCGGCAAAGAAACTCGGGGACGATTCCGTCCTGGCCACGCTCGTGCTCTCTCGCGATGACGTCGAGAGACTCAGGGAACGAGTCAAGAGCGAGTCACCACCGAGTCGTCTTCTTCACTTGTCGACTTTCGTCATCGCCTACGCCTACGCGTGGACATGCTTTGTGAAGGCGCGTGGAGGAAACGGAGATCGACTCGTGAGTCTCCTCTTCGGAGCAGATTTGAGAAAGCGGCTGGAGCCGCCGCTTCCGGCGACCTACTTCGGGAATTGTCTGTTTCCGCGGGGTTGCTTCAACCGCAAGGCGGCGTATTTCGCGGAAGAGAGAGGATTTGTAACTGCGGTCGAGACTCTCAGCGATTTGGTGAAAGGCTTGACTTCACTGAGGGTAGAGACGATGGCGGAAGCCTACACGGTTTTAACGGAATCCTTGGCTGAGAGCTCACAGTTCGGGTCGGTAGCCGGGTCGAACCGGTTGGAAGTGTATGAGTCGGATTTCGGGTGGGGAAGACCGGTTAAGGTTGATGTTGTCTCCATTGATCAAGGTGCAATGTCAATGGCAGAGAGACGTGAGGAATCAGGTGGCGTCGAGATCGGAATGTGCCTGAAGAAGACTGAAATGGATTTGGTCGTTTCTATTTTCAACAATGGTTTACAAAGCTAAAACGCTTTTTCTTTTACAAAATTTCCAATAAGGTAATTAAGCTCGGTAAGTTATTGCGATGCTTTTGATTCATGATTTTCCAAAGGCATTTCCCTGTGATTATAGGGTGTTAGGGCTGCTTCTTGTGTTTCGATTATTGATGTAACTTGTAAGGTAAGGTAAGATATGTTTAGTTTGATTTATGGTTCGTTGAAAGGAGAGCCTTGTGGTGCAAGAAATGGATATTTGACAAAGTTAGCTTTTTAAACTAAGCCAAATAGCTTCATATATTTGCAGAATAATAAAGCAGGATGAGATTGGTGTCCTAATTAATAAATATGTTGTACTAATATATGTCACACTGGAAACAATTCACAATAGTCACTAGAGATGTTGTTCTAAGATATGTGAAGCATAAGCAGCTATGAATTTTTCCTTAGTGTTAGTAAGCAAAAAGTGTTTTATTTAACCAAAAAATGAATGGACTGCTTCCATGACAAATGCTAGTTACGCATGGTAATTACAACTCACTTAATTCATACAAAGTGACACTTTAGGAAGCTAAATATTGGTTTTAAGCATATCTTTGACCACTGAGAGCAAGCATTGCATATTAACCCTTTGAGTGTTTTGACACGATATTGGACTACAAAGTTAACATATCGCTAAGAGCAATAACTGTGGAGAATAGCAACGGCATAGAGTCTGAATTCGAACCGGATTATGAATTTCGGTTTGATTCGGATTTGGTTTGATTTGGTTAGGGTTTTGTGCTGATCTGCTCTACTTGTCTCTGTTTCTGTCTAAAAATTAAGAAATAGTCTGCAATGGGTTCTTCCATTTGATGCCATTACATTATCTGCAAACAACAGAGACAAATATTAAAGTCTGAATTCTTCATTTGCAAGGTTGGTACAACAAACAAACTCGTTGACCTAGTACATCTACAACTATGGTCTAAAAATAACATCTTGGGGTAAAAAGGGCAAAGATCTCCGTGTCCTTCTTTCTCGTTGGGTCTTCTAGATCTCACGGGGACAAACATTCACAACTATTTTGACCAGTAAAATCTATGTAGAGTTTTTTGAGTGAAGCAAAAGAAAGTGGATATGCACATTCCTTGTGCTTTAAGTTTAGATGTGTTGAAAAATAAGGGCTTTCCTTCATTTACTTTTAAGCCAAGCCAATACGAAACCCACAAACATCCCTTTAATTAGTCCGCTTATAAATAAATGTAAACTATGTATGATCTCATTAGTCATTACAAATCAATATTCATCTTTGCAAAAACGTCTCATTACTTTAACTATACAAAGCTAAAAAAAACTTTCTTGTGGCATTTTCTTGAAGCATAAAATGATGAATAAGCTCTTCATTATTTCTCTCTTGGCTTTTTATGTGGTAGCTTCTTATTATGAAGCTGCGGCGTATAGAGAGCTTGACATTCTTGGGAACCTTGAGAACCTAGATGTGCCTCAGGATGATATTGACGATGATGTGACGTTCTTTGATTTCTCTTTGTTTACAAGCCAGTTTGCTGGTAAGAATCTGGTGAATGTGGATAGCTTCGGTGCAGCTGGAGATGGAGTTTCTGATGATACACATGCATTTGTAAGCGCTTGGAAAATCGCTTGCTCTGCACCAAATTCTGTGTTGTTGGTTCCACAAGGACGACAATATTTAGTAAATGCAACGAAATTCAAAGGTCCATGTCAAGAAAAATTGATTATTCAGGTCAAATTCTAACATTTTTTAAGTTAATTAATTTTTTGATATATCTGAAAACAACAAGATCATACATGTTAGCTATACACAACATACTCTTCAACATTTTTTTTTTTTAAAAAACTTTGGTTTATATAGATTGATGGAACAATCGTGGCACCAGATGATCCCAGCCAATGGGATCCGCATTTTCAAAGGGTTTGGCTCGAATTTATCAAACTTCAAGGTGTTATATTCCAAGGAAATGGTGTTATAGATGGTTCTGGTACCAAATGGTGGGCTGCTTCTTGCAAGAAGAACAAGTCTAACGTAAGATCTTCTTCTTCTATAGCATAAATTGAAACTTCTTCTAGTTCTTCGAAAGTATAAATCTGACACATATCTTTCTTGCTTTCTTGTAGCCTTGCGTTGGGGCACCTACGGTATGAAGTCTCGATACCGTTTTTTTGTGTTGTTCTTTAACCGTTAAGTTTCTGTATGGACCTAAAACGTTCTCTTTCTATTTGCAGGCACTAACTATAGATTCAAGCTCAGCTGTGTACGTGAGAGGCCTTACAATCAGGAACAGCCAACAGATGCATTTGATCATATCACGGTCAAATATAGTACGAATATCTAGAGTTATGATCTCATCTCCAGGAGATAGTCCAAACACTGATGGAATCCATATTACCTCATCGACCAATGTTATAATCCAAGACTGTAAAATCAGCACAGGTTCTTATATTAAACTCCAAAATACTAATCTGCTACTATGATTATATGAAACTCAAAACTCAACAATATTGAAAACAGGAGATGATTGTGTCTCAATTGTGAGTTCAAGCTCGCGGGTATTGATGAAGAAGATCTATTGTGGACCAGGACATGGAATCAGGTAAAACCATATCTAACCATGTCAAGCAAAAACACTTTGAAAGATAGTTGCATATATTATATCATCTCTAATTCTTGGTTACAATTTCTTGTTCTTGAAGCATTGGAAGTCTTGGAAAAGGAAACTCCACAGGAATCGTTTCAGCAATTGTGTTGGACACTGCGTTTCTAAAGAACACAACTAATGGTCTAAGAATCAAGACATGGCAGGTAAAATCTCAATATCTCAATTCTTGATCCTTGCTCTTTTTTTTTTTCCTTTCTCATTTTATACTTTGCTTCAGGGTTGAATGAATTATGACAAAATCTTTTAAAACAGGGTGGTAATGGTTACGTAAAGGGAGTGCGTTTTGAGAACGTAGTGATGCAGGACGTTAAAAATCCGATTTTAATCGATCAATTCTACTGTGATTCACCATCAACTTGTCAAAACCAGGTTTCTTCTTTCACAAAACCATTGAGCTCAAGAAACCTCAAAGAAAAGAAAGAAACTAATCTTAGACCCTTTGTTTCTCCTTTTTGTTTGGGCAGACATCGGCGGTTCACATAACCGAGATAATGTACAGGAACATAACCGGAACCACAATAAGTCCCAAAGCGATCAAATTCGCTTGCAGTGACGCAGTTCCTTGCAGCCACATTGTCCTCAACAATGTGAATTTGGAAGGCAAAGACGGAAAAGTCGAAGCATATTGTAACTCAGCTGAAGGATTTGGTTATGGAGTGGTTAATCCCTCTGCCGATTGTCTGGATTCGCATGAAGACAAGAACTGCAACCAAACCGTTATGGTCAGAGAAGACGCTG
Organism: Erythrophleum ivorense; assembly: GCA_026724425.1. NCBI lineage: Eukaryota > Viridiplantae > Streptophyta > Magnoliopsida > Fabales > Fabaceae > Erythrophleum > Erythrophleum ivorense. Next base: position 1,635,082 of record JAIUCV010000077.1, on the reverse strand, counting down.
AAAATGCTCACGACGAGCTTTAAAGTGATCCGGATTTTGATCGGTCGTTGTATTACACGTAACATAGTTTGTACGCATTCATCTTTAGCAACTGACATATTAAGCAAATACGAATTTCAAAGAAACTGGATAAAAAGTAGAATGAAAAGGCAGCAAAAAAGTGATTTTATTACTCTCTGAAACATCTCAGTTTTGTCACAAAGCACACAAGAATAAAGCTTAAAGCTTCAAGAATCATCATCATCAACAACAACAACAACAGTAGCTTCAGAAACTTGTTTCCTCTTCAAGTACTCATTCAAGATCGTAAGCCTCGCAGTCTCAAACGCAAAATACCCAATCGCCGAGAAACAAGCGCTATGAACAACACGTGGACCCATACCTCTCGTAAACCCAACCAAACCTTCCTCTCTCAGAATCTGCCTCACAGTCCCTTTCACACCAGTGTACATAGCAGCACTAAGCTTATTCACCGCGTCTCCATGAACCTGCGTCATGAGCCTCGTCTTCACCACATCCAACGGCGTGGTGATCGACGCAGATATCGCACCGGCCAACGCGCCGCAACAAACGCTCTGCAACGGCTCGAGATTGTTCTGCTGCGTCTTCTCCAAAACCGCGGCTTTAAGGTACTCGAACGACGAGTAGCTAAGCACGCCGGCCGGTAAATTCCTCAGCAATGTGGCGGAGTAGCCAGCGTAAAGCCCCAAAATCCCATCTTTCTCGAGAATCTTTAGCAAAACTTGGTAAGATCTTCCGCTAGCTCCAGCTTGCATTCTCTGTGTGATTAGCTCTTTTGGAACCATAATCGCCGATGAGATTATGTTTCCCATGGCGCCGGCCGTCGGTGGGATGAGAACCGGAGGGAATCCTAGGGTTTTGGAGAGGAGAGACTTACCGAACTCGCAGGTTCCGAAGTAGACGGCGGAGGAAAACGTGGAGCCGACGATTACCGCGGAGACGCCGCTGTAGAAACCTAGAATCCCTTTGGATTGGAATGTCTTCACTATCGCGTCGAAGCTGCTGCTGTACATTTGAGACGCGCCTTTCGTCTGGAGCTTCGTTTTGATTGTGTCTAACGGGTGAAGGCAAACGTATGTGAATGCGCCGGCGATTCCTCCGGCTCCTGCTCCGATTAGCGCGCGTTCGAAGACGGAGAGATTCTTCATGAGTGTTTGAATCTTTGGGCTGCTTCGTGATGCCGGTTTGATCCATTTCAGGAATTCCGGTTTCGAATCCGAGACTGTCGCAGATGCAAATGGTGGAGATCTCCCAAAACTTGCAGTGGATGATTCTGAGAATTTCGGTGATTTTCGAGAGCGTTTGGTTTTGATTCCAGGGTTTTGGGTAGAGGTGAGATTGGAGAAATGAGTGAAGAGGGAATTGAAATCGTTAGGGACATGGCAGTGATTGAGATTCGGAGATGGGAGGCCAAGAGTTTCGGAGAGTCTCGCTTCCATGGCTGCTTTGAGGAAGCTGAGAGAGGCAGAGAAGGAGACGAAGCATAAGACGATTGATTACTCGAGAAAGTGAAACTGAGGACAGTGTAGTAAAGAGAAAGCTAAACGGCATGAAGTTGAGGAAGGGGACGAGTCATACTCGAAATAGAGAAACCGGGCGCAGTGTGGTAAATATAAAGTCAAACGGCATGAAGTTGAGGAAGTAGACAAAGCATACTCGAAATAGAGAAACGGAGCGCAGTGTGGTAGATAAATCTAAAAACGGCATGAAGTTGAGGGAGAGGAAAGAGACGAAGCATAAGAGAAAAGCTTAAACATCATAAAAGTTTGCAAAACAAGGCACACTACTAGTTGCTATGCTTGTGCTTTAATTGTTGTTGTTCTGGTTCATGTCTGAAACTGAGACTGCACACTGGTTCTATCCGTACCACGAATATTGTACTTGTCGTATACTCTTTCACGATTCTCCGACCACCATGCCTCTGCTTGTTGCTCCCTGAATCTTCTCCGACTGCAAACAAACCACAATGGTGTTAACAAAGAATCTCTAGAAATGCATTTGGAGATAAGAAGTTGATCTCGAGTTACCTAAAGCGCACACGTTTGAGATCTCTGGTTCCATCGCCTAGAGCCAGAAGCGTTATATAAACACCAGGCTCGTACTGTTCGATCCACTCTGCTTCCACGTGAGAAGCATTTGATGTTGATGCTGCAGAGGTTCTCGAGTTTCGGCGAGTGGTGTCACCATCTTCTGAGAAACCATTACTGATTCGAACACCGTCGCTTTGAAGCTCGTCTCTTCCAATGCTTGCATCCGTGTTTCGCCAAGGCGACCCAAGAGAGGTGTCGCTCATTGAATCAGATCGTGACGGACGTTGTTGTCCATTTGCGTTACTAGCAAAGTGGAATCCGTTTTGCTCAAACCCGTTAAGCAAATTAGCCGTTCGTGTGGTCTCAGCTTCGTAAGCACCTGGTGGTAGCAGCTCAGCTATTTCCTTGAGCTGAAAAAGATAAAAACTTTAATGTGAATCTTACTTATTTCAAGAACGAATACAGAGACGGTTTAAGAGAGTGATCAAAGTTTTATTTAACCTGTGATGTAAGAGATTTTATAACTTCTTTTGCAGCTTCTGATTTGTTGGATTCCTCTGTTGCCAGTTTCATTGCTTCTTCTACTTTCTTCACAGATTTCTGGATTTCAAGTTCTTGGACTTCACATCTATGCCTCATGCTCTCGGCCTAAACAACATCCAAAAACCAAACCATGAGAAAAGTTATGGAAACAAAGAGCTCATGTGTCTTCTTGTTTACCTGAGCACGCAATCTGACAACTTCTTGATTCAGAAGCTCATTTGTCTTCTTCAAACTCTCGGTTATACTCGTCGAAAAAGCAAGACCAGCCGACGAAGGAATGGGAGTAACAGAGCGAGGAGGACTAGATCTTCTTGAGAATGGCGAAACAGGTCTTGAGCCAGAAGGAGTCACGGCTGGTTTTGGTGGTCCACGACGTAAGTCAGCAACGTTACTCAGAGCATCCTTAAGCTGTAACAGAGGTGGTTGAGAAGCGCGTACAAGAGAGAATGTGTCTCCTTTCTTTAATTGCCTTGCTGCTCTGCTATCTAGCTGCTTGATCATATCTATCTTGGACGGTATTCCAGATTTAGCCAATCTCAGCTCAGTTTTATCCAATCTGTCCTTGTTCTCGCCGGAAAGCCGTGGCATAACGTTCTTCGCTTCTGAGACTTTACTCAGTTTAGAGTAACAAGAATCGCAGACACGGTAAGGCTTCCCCGGATTAGGAGCCAACGAAGCTTTAAGTGATTTCTTGGAACTGCAAGAATGGCAATGGACAAGCCCACAGTTGTAACAATTGTGGCTTTTCCGTGTGAATCCGAACGCTTGCCTACAAGCTGAACACTGAGATTGCTCACTACCAGAAACCCATTTATGAAGACATATCGCTGATGTAAAGTTTGCACCACATGCAACATGTTTGACATGTCTCTCTTTCAAAGCATCAACAAGAGTTGGCGCTTTACGATCCTCCACATCTCCATGGCCTAGTCTCCCGTTCGCGCCTTTCCCCCACGTAAACACTTCGTTTCGAGATGTTAAAACCGCTACATGATAAGCTCCACAAGCTACTTCTTCAACACAGTCATTACTTAGTTTATCATCCTCAACTAAGCAAGGAAGCTTCCCATCAGCATTAGCATTCCCTAGCTGACCGTAAACCGTACTTCCCATCGTGAAAACTTTCCCCGACGTGGTTAACCCAACGGTTAGACTATGTCCACAAGCAACTCTGTGAAAGTCATGGTCAATCAGAGCTGACACACATGTCGGTTTTAGCCGAGGCTCTTTATCTCCATGACCAAGACGGCTCTTGTCACCATCACCCCAAGTGAAGAGCTTTCCTGATGATATACTCGAACTTGACTGAGTTACAATGACGTCTACTACTGCAGCAGCGTGCCACACGCCACAGGCAACGGCAATAGTCCTCAAACCAGACAAAGACTCGACTTCTCTCGGGTAAAACACAGTTTCTCTATCACCATGGCCTAAAACACCAAACGTCCCATCTCCAAAAGTGAATAGATGCCCAGTTGATGTTATCAAAGCAGTGTGCCACGGTCCACAGGACACGGAAGCGATTCGAAGACCTTCGAGAGGACCTGAGACTCTCTTAGGTATCCAGTGACTTACATCAGTACCATGTCCAAGAAGTCCTGCATTGTGTGTTCCATCACCCCATGTGTAAATCTCTCCAGTCATTGTCACAGCGCACGTATGGTACTCACCGCAAGCAACAAAATCAACGCTAGAAACCGCAAGAGACTCGATAAGCTGCGGCCCGGTAACATCTTTTCCCATTCCATGGCCAAGACGTCCCCCAGATTCTTCACCCCATGTGAAAACCTCACCTTGCTTAGACACTAGAGCAGCATGCTTAACACCACACGATATGTGGTGGACATCCAAAGCTACATTGGATTCCAATGGCTTTGGAACCAGAACATCAGACTTGGAACCGAAAAACTTAGCATTCTTATCACACGGCACTTCACCCCATATATAAACATCACCTAGAGCATCACAATCATCTGGAGCAGAGCCATGACTACTTGAGGCGCTTTGAACACTAGAGACACTAACCCGGAACACTTCTGATCCCGGTCCTCGCACTAACATATTTGGGCTAATATCTGATGCCACATGTGACTTTTCAGAACTCACGGAGTTCTCAGTTCTTGAAGACTTGGAATAAGTGGTTGAATTGTAAGGAGTCTCAACAACAGAAGCACAAACCGAGCTGTTTGTAGGACTGCCTAATGTCAAGTCCTTGCTGTCCTGGAAATGATGAAGATGAAAACAAAAACAAACTTGAGGAAAATCACATATGCAACATCAATACTACTGAAGCAATCGGCTTTAGGAAGGAATACTTATATAACTTACAGTAATAGAGAGGCCTCCGTCACTCCAGCCGTCGATTTTAGCACGGCCACACTGACCAGCTATCAAAGCTTTCAGGCCTGCAATCCACACCTCTGCCTCAACTTTGTCCTTGCAAATCTGAAAATGAGGCAAACCAATCCAGTTAACAGAGGCAGAGACAATACAAGCTGATGAGAGAGTAGCTAAGTTTCATTCACAAACCACGTCAAGAGTCCGCTTCCCGTTGGAGTATATGAGAGAAAAAGACAAATAGTCCTTTTCCGGACGAAGGTAACGTTGGAAAACAGCCTGGGATAGTATAATAAACATATGATCAAAGTCAAGAAATGTTACTTAGCAAAAAGATTGACAAATTTTGCTGCTGCATCACAAGAGAAAGTAGAACTTTTTACACTTCTTTGTCCTGGAACAATCTTAGATACAGTTGCTAACTTCAAGAGTTTTTCTCCACCATGTGAAATCCAGATCAAAGAGGTCTCATCCTGCAAATAACATCATGTCCAAAGGTGGGTAAGCTAACAACCAAAACAAGAAACTGGTTTAATATTGATCAAAGCACACTCACATTGGAGAGCCTAAAGGGACAGAACTTAGGCTTTCCTTTCCGACCATATTTCAAGAGTTGAGCACCTTTCTTCAGAGCAATTAGAGCCTGCGAAAAAGATAAAGGAAAGGGCTTTTAAAGATCTGAGTCAGAAAATAAGTAGAAATCAAAATTTCATGTTATGCTAATGCTACAGCTCTAACATAAGACCCCAACAAACAAACAAAACCTGAAATTTAACAGACCAACAAAGATCCAACATAACAGTGCTAGAAAACAAAGAAATGACTCATGAAACATCGGTCTCTCAAGGTCAATATCAATGATGAGAATATGTGAATTTTTTTAACCAAGAGCAATTAAAAGGCAAAATTCGACTCAATGAAGATCTGTCTTCTTCAATAGAGAGAGAGAGAGAGAGAGAGAGAGAGAGTACCTGTTCGATGTCTCGCTCGACATTACCGTAGCTCACAAGATCAGCCATTCCATGAGAGAGGTTTACCGAAATTCCGAAACCCTCTCCGATCACACAGCGAAGAAGCACCACCGGTCATCCTAAGCAAACAAGACTACGTGAAGTCTCCGCCGTTCTAACCATCAAATTCCGTGCTCTCTCTCTCTCTCTCCAACACCACCCCCAATTTTTTTTCTTCTAAGGAGAAAAAAAAAGGTGAGATTATCTTCGCGGAAGGAAATTTGAACTCTAAGCTTCGGAGTTGACAAGTTCCGATGAAATTGAAACCGATGACTCCTCCTCCGGAAATCAAGGGAAAAAGCTTCACTGTTTCGTGCTCTTGCAAAATGCAAAAATTTCCCAGTTACCTTAAGAAACGGAAGATGGCCGGAGAGACCCGGAAAGAGAGAGAGAATGATGAAATCGCACTTGTTATGCCGTCAAAGAAACTAGTCGTCTTTGCCGTGGAATTCTAAGTACGCTGGACATTGTCTTTTTGGTTGAAAACTACAGAACCGGGATCCGAGATCTCCCGAATTTGGATATCCGGGGTCTTTAGATCCGGATTCGGATAATTAAAAATTTGAAGGTCGGATATTTGAATCCGGGTATATAATAATTATTTTAGTTTCAATTATAAATTATAATAAAGTTTAATGATGATTTAAAAAGTCTACAACAATTTTTTTAAAATAAGTCTATTTTAGTTGGCAAATACATTTTTAATATTCAATTCACAAACGTTTTTCCATAAATTATTTTCGATATTATAGGTAAAAATAAACAAAATCGACATTTTTCACTTTTAATTTCGGTAAATTTAAGAAACTGAAATAATTTTTCACAATTTTACCATTTTATTTTTACTTTAAAAAAAAAATGTACAGTAGAATCTCTATAAAATAATACTCGATAAAATAATAATCGCTATAAAATAATAAATTTTGTCGGTCCCAAGTCGGGCTGGTGTAAAAATTAGCAAAACTCAATAAGATAATAATATTTTTAAAAATCATATGTAATATATGGTCACAATAATAAAGTAAATTAATAATTATGATCATAAAATTTGATCACGGATCGGATCCGGATATCTGGATTTTTTCAAGGATATCCGGATTTTCGGATCCGGATCCTGATAACAAATTTATGGATCGAATTCGGATCCGGATATCCGATCCTTGCCTACCTATTGAAAAGTAAATAATAAACTAATCAATCAATTCCCAAATTAATATTCCACATGACCACATGTCATTTTCTTACAAGTCACAAGTAATAGTTGTACAAAGTTTGCAACTGAGGTAGTGATTGGCGTGCAGACTATCAATACTTAGAGTTTTATACAGTCTTCACAGTTAAAATTTTACCAATTACACTTTTAAAACTTTATAAATTTTAAAAGTCACGAAAGTCTCAAAAACTGTTTTTCTTCTTTGATTTACTCATTTTCTTTAAAGTCACTTAAAGTTTCTCTCTCTTCATATAAATTAATTATATTTTCTTTTTTCTTTACCTCAAATAAAGTAAAATCTATATCTGAAACTATTATTATTTTAAAACAAATATATTTTTTTAATAATTGATAACTATATTTTAAGATCCATTTTACCTCATAATTAATTAAAATTTAAACTTTGGTATTTGCATATTTATTTTGTTTATAAATAAAGTCAATCATTTTTATGTACTTTTAAAAAATATATTATTTAAAAATAACAGTCACAGTTCTCACAGTTTTTGTTACCAATCAGACTTTCAAAAATATTTAAAATCACAGTCACAGTTCTTACAGCCAAATTCTCTACAGCCAAAAGCCAATAGTCACAGCCTAAAGCCACAGTCCTAAACAATCAGAGCATGAATATCTCTACCGTAACGCCTGCTCATTTATTTTGGATATAATGTTGTAACATAGGAACTGTATTTAAGGTCACAGAAATTATATTTGATTATACTTAAAATTGGAAAAATTGTTTTTCTATGTTTTCAAATATAATTTACCATGGGTAAATAATGGAGCATATATTTTTCTATACAATTAAAATTGGAAAAATTATTGACCCATGGTAAATCCTAATCAGTCTAATTTCCCAATGATCTAGAGGATTTTCCGATTTATTTTCTGGCTCGGTTATAGAAAACATTGGGTATAACATGTTCCGGAAAGATTTTTTTGAGAAGCGATAGGTGTATTTTCCCTAAAAAGTAAAAACAATATTTCCGGGAACTTTAGTCATAGGTTTGACTCGTCCTTTAAAGAGATTTTCAAATACTATAATACATATTTTGTTATACTTTAAGTGTTTGCTCAAAAAAGTTTATACTAGTTTTGAAAGATGAAAATAATACGCCAAATGATATAAACAATCCAAAACAAAAAAAGATATTCGTAACATAATGTAATCGTTTTGGTTGGTTACTACTTAGTAATATAGTAACTTACAAAGCGGTTTCAGTTTTAACCGTAGTGGCTGATGATAGTTACCAAATGATCACCTGAAATTAGAGGAAGTCACGAAGCGGTGACCTTTTTGAAGAAATGATTTATGATTAAAGAAATATAAAGATGGAAGTCACGACGAGCTTGGAAACGAAGTACCAAGTCTCATAATTTTGCTTATCTTAAAAATAAGGTAGTTGTCTGTTTCGTTTTCATTCATGCTAAGGTCTCGTACTCTTTCACATTTTTTATATATACGAAGACTGTCTTGCTAATTTACAATAATAATTTTGGCGTTCCTAAAGTGTTTTCATGGTAAAGAATAACTAAAGAGCGATGGGAGTGGACTTATTGCACAGTGAAGAACCTAAAGGGAATAATGCACAAACAGGGTTTGAGATTTACGTCATATATACTACTACTCTTGTTGTCTAGTATGATATGGAAATCGAGACTTGACATTATTTATCATCTTGGTCTAGGACAGAGTGCGAGCTTTCAAGAACGGCTAAGCGAGCTTTCAAGAACGGCCCGCGAGAGAATACTACGACTAAGCGAGCTTTCAAGAACGGCCCGCGAGAGACTATATACAAATCTTGCTCCAAGATTTGATACCACCACCACCACCACCACCAATATTTTCCTTTTCATGTTGAGCTGACCAAACGATGATATCACCACAGAGACCAACCTGAACTGTACATAGACTTCCTCCTCTCAACCCCGCTGTGATATGAGGAAATTCTTCACCACAGTTACCTGGACCTTTGCAGTAACTGAATGTATCCGACACCAAATCAAACCTCAAAAACGTCTCAGTTACTTTTACACCATCTTCATAGACTTGCCAGTAGATATTTTCACCAACTAGGGTTCCAGAATCTCTCGTGTGGGTCATGGCAATGTTTTCTCAACACGGGAAATCAATCATCCGAAACTCACCCGACTTTAAAGACAGTACTAGTGCTCTAGAGTCGCTGCCTTGCATATCAAGAACAAACACAATCTTATAATCTTGAGATGAGTGGTCATAGCCAAAACCCATCTCACCGCAGTCATTGAGATGCCTTATTTGTATTCTTCTTAATTCTCTCAATGACGGGTTCCAAACACCAAAAGTATCAACCTCATCAAGATCTAAGCAAAAGAGTCCATGGCACTGACCAATTAGACCAGCACTGAGAAGCTCGTTTTCATCTCCAATGTTCAAGCTAACCTCTTCGACTATCACCTCTGGCTTACCACTTGAATAAGAAAAGCGACAAGGTGGAGTATCCCGTTTACGGAACGACATAATCCTCGTTGGGGCATGAGTCCTGCATGTGTTGTTCAATAAACCTCTCGTCTTGGAACAACGATCGCCAACTTTTGCAGACACATCTAAACCGCATCAAGTCTTTAACAGGAACCCTAGCGAGTATTTCCACCACTAGTTCAGAGGGAAGCTCTGATCTTCTCATCTTCATATTTATAGATGACGACATACTTTTACCAATCGAGTAGAGATCGTCGAAACTCAGACAGGACACATGAAGTCTCTTCCTTTCTATTAGGTTTTGTTGTTTCTTTTTTTTTTCCTAACCGTCTCAAACTAAATGTTGGAAAAAGCTATCGGTTTAGGATAAGTTCGTTCGCCTAAATTGTTGTTACAATTTCCATTTTTCTATTTTGCATTTTTTTCATGATTTCCTTTTTTTGTCCAACTTCCTTTGCTGGTTGATTTCCTTTTTTGTTTACTTTTCTTTTTTCTATTTTTTTTTTTTGTTGTTACAAAATTACTAGTGATTTCAAAGGTAATGATGATGACATGGCATTTAACTATTGGTCAAACAACATCGACAAATGACGTACGTAAAGTAGCACTTAAGAAAAGAGCTTTGTCTACGTGTCAATTTTTTATAGGCTTGATAAGTCATGGAAGAAGATTCGAAAGGATATTTTCGCAACTCCAAATAGCAATTTTGTTAATTGGCGTGACGCACAAGCCACAGTACCTTTAACCTTATATAAACCCTCTTCTCACTTTACATTTTCGTTATTGTAAAGTTTCTCTGAAGCTTCTCTCTCTCTCTCTCTCTCTCTCTCTCTTTCAAATCTCTTTGGTCTCTCTCGCTCTCTGTTTCTTCGCGGTCTCTTTCTCTCTTCAGAGGTACGCTTTTTGATCCGGATCTTGTGGTTTGTGTAGTAAAAGCAAAAATGGGGTTGAGTTTCGCGAAGCTATTTAGCCAGCTTTTTGCGAAGAAGGAGATCCGAATTCTGATGGTTGGTCTTGACGCTGCTGGTAAAACCACTATCTTGTACAAGCTCAAGCTTGGAGAGATTGTCACCACCATCCCCACTATTGGTTAGCTTCACACCATAAATAATTGTTGTGCTTATATATTAATATAACTAGAGAATCGATTAGTGACAAACTAGTAACTTATCAACAGGTTTCAACGTGGAAACTGTGGATTACAAGAACATCAGTTTCACTGTGTGGGATGTCGGGGGTCAGGACAAGGTAATGAAGCCTCTCAAAGCTTATTATTGTTGATAAACAAAGTCTTTGTAAAATAAACTAACTTTTTTGTTCTTTTATTAGATCCGTCCTTTGTGGAAGTACTACTTCCAGAACACTCAGGGTCTTATCTTTGTCGTGGACAGCAACGACAGAAACAGAGTTTTTGAGGCTAAAGATGAACTTCACAGGATCCTCAATGAGGTTCATAGAGTTTTTATCTTCATCATTATTAAATCGTTTACGAATCTGTACTTACCAAACTCTATTTATGGTTTTGTTTTTTGGGTAGGATGATCTGCGTGATGCGGTGTTGCTTGTGTTTGCCAACAAACAAGATCTTCCAAATGCGATGAATGCAGCTGAACTCACAGATAAGCTTGGCCTTCACTCTATGCGTCAGCGTCACTGGTAAAACTAAACATCTCCAACAAGTTTCAAAATTTCAAAACCCTTGTTTTGTTCTAAATTTATGTTCAATCTATACAGGTACATTCAGAGCACATGCGCCACTTCAGGTGTAGGTCTATACGAAGGTCTAGAATGGCTATCCAACAACATCTCCTCCAAGGTAAAAACATAAGTTAGTTTTAAAACACACAAAATCTAATAACAAATTTGGTTTCTTCTTTTTCCTGTGAAAGCTTATTACTTTTTCCTCTGTGTTGCTTTTGCGCAGGCCTGATGATGCAAAGAGAAGATTATAAACATTATGTGAAACCCTTTTGCTATGGGTTATGTGAGTGATCTAATTGTGCAAGTAGACATGTCTTTATACCTAAAACTTACTAGAAGAACCCTGTTGGCTTATTGCTTTCTTGTTTTTGTGTATATTCATTTGCAAGAACATTTTGAAAATTCATATCATTATTATTACAAGAATTTGGATCAGTACCACAAATCCTAGAGCCGTCGTCTTCTTGATGTTCTTCTGTGTTTAGCCCATCTTTCCTTTATATCTTCCGATTTCACAATCCGTTGCTCATCCCTATCCTCTGTTTCTCCTCCGGCGGTTGCGGCAAAACCTCTTCTGATCCTAGCGGTCTCAGCCAACAAGTCATTGATGAGCATCTCTGTAGTCTTGGCCGTGATCCCTCTCAGGTACCAAGAAATAGGCGGCGGTGGCACAATCGCCGGCTGTATCAGCTGGTCTAGCGTCACCTTGGAACCGATCCTCCCTTTCCCTCCGGTGCACCGGTTATACTCCTCAACCGTTTTCGGTTTCAGACGATCGCACATGTCCTCGTCCACAAACAATGGCTTCACTTTCCAGCTTCCTTCAAATCTCTTCATGAAACCGCTCTTCACTTGCTTGAATCTCATCTGCAAAAGCAAAAACACATTTCCACTCTCAACAAACCATTTTAAAGGTAGAGACTTTAAAAAAGACTTTTTTTTAACACTTACAGAGTGATCTGCTCTGTTTTGATCAACCAATACATGAACAGAGATTGTTCCTGACCACCACAGAAACCTCCACAAAGCTGCTTGTTCTACTTCCACCACTTGCCTTAACCCTTCATCTACAACTACTTTCCTCGACAAAACCTCCTGCGATGTGATCACAATGGCTGATGAAGAATCTAGAAGCTTTAACTCTAATGGAGAAGAAGGTATATATATATTTATAGAAGTACCTTGATATTCTTGAAGACTCTTCTGTTGTCAGGATCAATCACAATGTTATAGACTGCGTCAGGAGGTAAACCAACGTTGACTTGGGCTTTGAGATTGCAAAGAGATCCTTTTGGTATACTCACCTGCCAAAGATCACAAAGATGATGATTCTCAGTGGCTCAGATAAGACTCTGTGAGTCTATTTGCTTACCTTAATGACCGGAGTCTGCTCTGTCCAAGAAGGGTTTTCTCTCCAAGTATCTAACTGTTTCTCCAAGTCGATTTGGATTGAGCTTGACGAGCTTTCTCTGTCTTGCCACCATGAAGAACCAATCCCTTGCTTGTTATCAGCTGCCAGATTCTTCAGCTGAGACTGTGACAAAGAGAGCTTTTTTTTCTTTCTTTTCAGCTCATTTAAAGATAACAACATTACAAGGCATTGATGTGTGAGATCAGAGTTATGACCTTAAAACGGGCGTGGAGCTTCTGAGAGAGTCCAACGAATCGAGAAAGTGCAGGATCAAACACACTTGAGACCACATTTCTCTTGTTTGTGTCTGAAGCTTCTGCCTTTCCCATTTTATGTCCTGCGTTTTGTATGAAAGGCATTGAACAATCAAAAAGGTTTACCATTTTCTGGAAAAAGAGAAGCTTTATCAATCAAGAAACAACAACAACACTGAACATGATGAGCTCAAGCCAATTCAGCCATTAAAAAAAAAAAAAAAAGGTTTTTTAAAAGTGGAAAATGATTTGAAATTAATCTAGAATTGGTAGTCACTTAAATTGCAAAGCATCAGAAATAGATTATACACATCAAAACCAGAATCGGTAAGATTGAGGATTAAGCTAATCACGCAATTGAAACTAAATCAAGAATTGGATAAGCAATAAGTTTTTTACCCACGAAGAACAACACAGCCCAGAAAAAATCTGTAAAATCGCTATCAGATCCGAAGCAGAGAATCGATTCGGGGGAGCATTAAAGCGAGAGAAATTGAGCTTTTTCTTCCCGACAATCTTGATCGACAAAGCGTAAACGGACAGGTTTCTAGGGTCCAATCCAATCGTGTCTGGAAGCTTTTTGTTGATGGTGTTTGGTCACACAAAGGAGAAGGACCATGTGAAACACGTTATTCCATGGAAGAAGAAGACGAATTCATCCAGCTACGACGACGGTTCTTGGAGAGTGGCACTTTTTCTCTTTTGTGTACTGTAGACTTAACAAAAGAGAAGACCAGGCATCGAGGAAGAGAATTGCCACGTGTCGTTTTCTTGCTGGACTCAGCGCGGAAAAAGATTGAAGAAGGTAACGTTGAAATCCTCGCCACTGTGTCACGAACTACGTGCCGTTTCTTTCGGCAGGGAAAACGCGGAACTGTGTGCCGCTTCGAGAGCGCTCGATTGTTGAATATGGGCCTGGCCCATATTTAAAACCTTAATTTTCTCAGAAATGAGTGCTTATACGGAACCGGTCCAGCTAAACCGGTTTCATTGACAAGGAAGAGCTAAATGGGTGTATTCAGTTTATGGTAATCAATAAATCGATTTTATCGTAAATATGGGCGTAATATTAAAGATAATGTTATGCAATATTGTAATTTTTAACAAGTATTTTTGTGATTCTTATTCAGTTCATCAAGAGACTTGAAAGAGTTGATGCAATAAATATTTTCCTTTCTTCGTGAAAGAGAAAAGAAACAAAATTCAAAAATCTAAAGGTGGTCCTATTAAGGCTACTGTGATTGATAAGAAGATAACATTGTGAACACTTCCAACATTTCAACATTTTTCTGAGGAAGAAAAGGACATTCAAGGAGACAAAAAGTTTGAAAGAAAAATGAAAAAAGAAAAGAGGAAAAACAATTATCTAACGTAAAAGAGCTCAAAGTATGTTTTACACTAATCCCAATGTTCAAATAAATCCGCGTTGGAGCTCACAACGTATTAACACATAACAACAATACAAAAGATTTGATGGTGTATAATTAAATTAGTGGATCGATCCATCATCCCACTTTTATTTGAAAATGAAATTTCTTTTCTTTTTTTCCTGATATTTAGGCCAACTTTTACAACAATCAAGATTTTAGATTTATGACAATAAAGAATACACAAGATACATACAAGCACTAGAGAATTGAAAAATTGGAGAATGAAGGAATAGTGAAAGAGGTGTATAAATTATTAGGTAATGGGGAATCTATAGAGTAGAGTCAATGATTGGTAAAGCTGCATCCCCACTCATCAAATCTTTAATCCATCTTTATCGGAAACAATGAATTGTGTCTCATCTCAAAATACTTAACCAAAATCTCACTTTCTCTTCTTACAAAGCAATCAGAAATTGTTCTAAAGTGCATCTCTTAAACAAAACCAAAAAAAAAAAAAACACATTGTCGATAACAAACATATAAAAACAAACCCACATTACCTTTTCTTTTGTTAAAGAAATAAAAAAAACTGACAATTTACACAAAGCAAGTAATATGTAACTTTATTTCAAAAAAAAAAAAAAAAAAACATGTCTTGCATAAATTTATTTATAGAGAAGAGTACTCTCATTGGCCTCAATTCAGATGGAATTGGCATAAATTGAAGTACTCTTCAACATCAAGAGCTCCCAAAGCATATCTCACCAAAATCACAATCAAAACCAAACCCATAAAAAAAAGACAAAAATGGGAGATCAACTTCAAGACATTCAGCAACCACAAGAGATTCATCAACCTCTTGTCGTGTATCCAACTTCTTCTTCTTCATCTTCTTCCTATGCACCACCTTCATCCTCTCGTTCAAGTGGCTCGTTCGGTACAGTGTTCATAGTTCTAGCCGCCATCCTAATCTTGGCAGCAATGGCTTGTGTGTTTGGAAGGCTATGCAACCGCGGCCGCAAAGATCACAAAAACAACAACAAACCTTCAAAGCATGAGAAACCTTCGTCAAAGAAGAGCCGTGAGATCAGACCTGTGGAGCGTGAGCCGAGAGAGAGAGGTGACGATTTGGAGTTTGGATTCGATATGAAGCGTCCTGGTCCGATGAGCAAACCCTCTGGTCCGATGAGCAAACCTTCTGGTCGCAACGGAGGAGACATTGAGTTTGGGTTTGATAACAAGAGAGGAGGAGGAGGTGGAGGCAAGAAAGGTCCACCTCCGGTTGTTAAACATGGAGTAAGGTTCCAGTGACCGAAAAATGGAGTTTGACTTCAGTTTCCGACTTCAAGCTCTCCGGTCAGGAGACTGGTCTTAATAAGACAAGAGACTTTCACAAGCTTGTTTAACTTTTTATCGTTTTCTTGTTTATTTGTGCTTGTCTTTATGTGTTTTGGGTCTATTGGTTTTGTTTCATATGGTTATGGAACTTTGGAGATCAAATTATATATTAATGCAAAAAACAAAATCTAGATAACAAGTAACAATTAAAGGCTCAATCTGTAGGAAAAAAAAATGTCATATTATCAGAAGATGGAGTTCTTCATTCACTCAAAAAGAAAAACGAAACCCAACACAGAGAAACAAACAAAAGCAAACAAGATTCAAATCACTCTCTCAGAACTTTTATTTGTTCTTTTTTTTTTTTGCTTTTTGTGTTCTCTCACCTATGATAAGTCCTTTGAGGTAAATGGCCGTTATGGAGCAAAAACTAAAGGTAGCTAAAGCAAGAAAATGTATCTCACACAAAAAAAAATACGAAAAGAACATAAATGCTGTACAGAGAGCTCAAGCACGATGGGATAATAAGGCCAAGGCCTGAAGAGAAGAGGTAGTATAAGTTTTCACCTATTTCTGAATCAGAACCGTCGGTTATTGAAGTTTCGGTTTTCGGATTCGTTCCTCGTGAACTCAGCAGAGGCTCCATTGGATCCTTTACGAGAGCTTGGGACAGAGTAGTCTCCACTGTACATGCCGGAATCTGAGCTGTCATCAAAACCAAACGCCATTTTCCTGAAATTCATGATGTCTGAGTTATACTTTCCAGAGTCATAAGCACCGCTTTGTCCCACTTTGACCCCGTTGCTAATGTCTCCCATGTCCCCTTCACTGTCCAATGCTCTCACCACCTTGTTTCAATAACAAGTTTTGTTTGAGAAGAGAATTAAGTATTCAAATTTGATCAACTAGAGATGTATAGAAAGTTTCAAGAACATGATAAATGTTACAAGAAAGTTACCTGAACCATGCGAGGACGTTTTGGACCGGAATGCCTAACACAAGCAGCAGCCGTTTCAATCATTCTGAAAACTTCATTCTCTACGTAATGCTTCTCGAGCCGTCTATCAACAAGATCGCTGAAATCGCCGGTCTCAATGGCTTTGTGTAGCAGTGGACGAGCCTATGAGTTCATAGATTATGTCTTTTAAATAACTATAGCCAACAACCATATATAACTGTAAGTGAAGAATGTTTGCATATGAGTATTTACTTACCCATTCGACTAGACTCTCTTCTCCTAGAGGCTGGTGCTGGTCGACTGGTTTGCGTCCGGTTATAAGCTCTAAGAGAACAACTCCAAACGAGAAAACATCTGATCTATCAGTCAGTTTTCCACTTTGTGCATATTCTGGTGCTAGGTACCTGAAAACAAAATCCAAATTATATCTTCTTGATCTTTGGCAAGAAAACAAACTAGTTCATTCATTTTCATATCTAGAAGTTTAACCACCTGATACTACAAAATGATATGGTTTCACTATTATAGTAGAGTCTGTGCTCAAATCTTACCCAAAGGTTCCCATAACGCGAGTTGATACATGGGTTTGAGTTGAATCATTGAGTTTAGCAAGTCCAAAGTCAGCAACCTAGACACCAAGAAACAGGAAAAAAAAAAAAAAAAAGGTCTCATCAACTAAAACTTAAGAGCCAAAAGCTCCAAAAACAGAGGAAATGTACAAAAAAGGGATAATGATTTTCTTTATTACCTGAGCTTCAAACTCATCGTCCAGCAAGATGTTCGCAGACTTTATATCCCTGTGAATGATTTTCGGATGACCTGAAAACCCAAACATACATTAACAACTTTGATTCAGCTTCTCTTTGGAAATTAAAGTGCCTAAACATTGCCTTGACACACACGCAACAAAAGTACTTACAATCTTCATGCAAATACGCCAAACCTTTGGCCGATCCTATAGCGATTCGGACTCTCCTAGCCCACTCTAGAACCGGCCTTCCCTTCCCTGTCAAGAAACACAACCCCACGTAAGCTAAAACACACACAAGAAAATCTTGTATGATAATGAAAGTGGTAACAAAGAAACCTCACCATGCAAATGATGCTCCAAGGTTTGGTTAGGAACATACTCATAGATAAGCAATCTCTCAACATCAGCAATGCAATAGCCAACAAGAGAAACCAAATGCCGATGGTGAACACGGCTAATGATCTCAACCTCCGCTTTAAACTCGCGGTCGCCTTGTCCGCTACCAACCTTAAGCTGCTTCACCGCGACTAGCTTCCCGTCGTGTAGTTTCCCTTTGTACACACACCCGAACCCTCCTTCTCCGAGTATGTTTTGCCGCGCGAATCCTTCGGTTATCTCCATCAGCTCTTCGTATGCGAAATGCGTCTGACCACTCCCCATCACAGCTGAGTCAGGTGTGGAACCTGACTGTGTGTAGCCTCTTTGGCTCCCTTTTTGGCTTCCGAAGCTGTTTCCGGTGTGAGATTGTTGCTGCGAATTGTAACCACCGGGACCGGAGTATCCTTTTGAATGATTCTGACCGTATAAAAATCCATCTACATGACTCAAAAACGTTAAAAAAAGGTTTATCTTGAAGAAGAAGATCATGATCAAGATTTTTGTTTAACCTGATTTGATGGAGAAGTTTGAAGGAGGCAAGTATTGTGAGTCACTGTAAGCATCTGCGTTTCTCTTTTTCTTTCTTCTGACTAAGAAGACGACGGCGATCAAGGCGATGATTGCGAATCCGGCTACTGCCATTCCGGCCATTGTCTTCCCTTGATAGCCGTTTGGAGGAGGAGGAGGGACGTTGGCGACTCCGCGAGATGGCGACTTGAGTGGTCCACCTGCGGCGGTGGATGACTTTGGTGGTAGTGCGTGAGAAGATGTGTTACGCGGCGGCGAGTTTGGAGGAGCCGGAGGAGAGTTGGTTGGTGCTGCTGGTGGTGGCGGTGGTGAATTTTTTGGCTTTTTTGGTCCTCCATGCGGTGAAGAAGCCGGAGTAGGAGAAGATTTTTCCGGAGGCGGAGGAGGAGGAGAGCTATCGTCTTCATTTGGTGGAGGCGGTGGTGATTCGAATTCCTCCGGGGGAGGAGGTGGAGGGGAGTTGGTTGGCTCCGGAGGCGGTGAACCGGAGTCTACCGGGGGAGGTAATGGATCAGCTGGAGGTGGAGCATCCGCGAGTGGAGGAGGGGGAGAGGAATCCGGCGGAGGAGGCGGGGGATTGGTTTCCGGAGGAGGAGTCGCCGGCGGTGGAGATGGAGTACTCGGCGGAGGTGATGAATCAGGGGGCGGAGCTGAATCAACCGGCGGGCTAGGAGGTGGTGCCGAATCCGTAGGGGGAGGAGCAGATCCACCGGTCGAGTTATCCGGCGGCAGACTGGAATCAGCGGGCGGTGCTGGTGGAGAAGAAGCCGGCGAGTCAGACATTTTCTTCTTCTTCTTCTTCTTCTTCCTCTATTTGTTAGCCTTGTTCCCTTTATTGTTTCTGTTTCCCAGAAACGAAACAGAAACAATCACTCAAATCGCTAAACCCAGAAATCTCTCTGTTTCAGATACTAATTTCCATATAAAAATCCAAACCAACTAAGGAAACTTTCAATTGATAAAGAAGAACACTGAGAAACAATTGAATAATCAACCCAAAAAAATATTATATCCTGTTCGGCAACTGGAAACGACTAATTTAAATCTGAGATATATAAATTTAATTTATTTTCTAATTACAAAAGAAATTAGGGTTTAAAAAGCGAGGACATGGAAATTAAACTGGAGAGAGAGGAGAAATGCGTGCCATTACGGTATAATAACTTGAAAATGTCAAAAATTAAAGAACACAATAATGGAGCTCCTCTCTCTCTCTCTCTCTCTCTCTCTTTTGTTTTTTCCGGGAAAATAATAAAAATGAAAATGGAAGGAGGTATGATTATAAGAGGTCGCCATGATCTTCAGTGATGAGAGTTGGAGGCACGTCGTGTACCGTTTGATCCAAAAACTCCGACTCTCTCTATTATATTATTTGTTTTTCCTTTTTTTGCTTCCTTCTCTTTGGGATCGTCTCTCTCCTTTATATCCGGGTTACCGCGCAAAATTGATGGATCTTTCTTGTTTGAATCATTACTTCTCTCTTACCCGACCCGACCTGCTTTGACCCGGTGATCCGTTTAAACTTCTTCATCCTTGGATAAATAGTCATGGACTAGACATCTAAAGCCCGTTACTTGTTGGGCCTCTTATTTTTTTTTTTTCTAGATTTCAGAAAGATCATTGTTGGTTTCTTTTACAGTTTTACTCATATGTAATAAATCATTTTGAATGACTTATATTTTTTATATTTTACTGAACTACATACAATTCTACTGTTTCGAAAATAGTTTAGTTGATGTTTCTTGTTCAGTTTTTTTTTTTTTTTTTTTTTATAATGTCTATTAAATTATATTAAAATCATCGTTTCATAATCAGCCACATTTCTTTTCACTATAAAAGCTGAAACCGACACTGAAATATGGACACGCATATGTACCATATTTGGTTTGGATTCAACTTCTATAATGTATTTTGTATCCATATGTATCTCTTCAACCAAGTGATATTTTAGTACCCCTGACCATTTATGACAATGAATCGACTGGTAACGCCAATTAGCTTTCGACAAATATTAGTTAAAACTTGAGGTTGCAAAAAGGGTAAAATGGTAATTGAATATACGATGGAAGTGGAAATAAGAAACTTGTTGTCCAAGCATTTGCTTTAACCGTAATGCCACACACCGCCACGCTAAAGCCTCTTTCTCTTTCACCTTATAACTGTAACTCCTAAAACCGCCATTGAAACAACCTTCCTTCACCTACCAAGTTTCCCATTTCCCAAGAAATATTCTCTCTCTCTCTCTCTCTCTCTCTCTCGCTCTCTCTGTTCCTTCCTTCTCCAACGATGATGGCGGCGCAGGTCGAAGTCGAGGATCAAGAGTCCGTCGATAACGGAGAAATCATAGATTCCGAACAACCTCGAAGCTTCACCGGAGACTCAACGATTCTTCTCCGCGAAGACAGCCGCGAGTATGACGTCATCAGGAAATGTTTTCTCGCCGGAATGGGTCCCTTAGCCAGCGAAACCACGATCGTCTCCATGCGCAAAAACTCGACCGCAAACAACAAAGTCACGACGAAGGCTAAATTCGCGGCGTCGGTGGTTTTCACGGACGCCATGAAGAGGAAAAACGGCGGAGACGCAAACGTGAAACTCGGATGGTACTCCGGTTCGAAACAAGAGATCGATAACATCGTCTCGTACGGGTTTAGCAGCCGCGAAGTCAAGAAATTCGAAAACGACGTCGGATCTCACGGCGTCGGGATCCATCTTGTTCACCACTTGTTCTCTCTCGCTGCGTAAGTTTCGACTACTTACTTGATCTAGTCAAAAGTCAGCTAGAGATTGTACGGAAATGTTAAATTTTTTTTTTTTTTTTTGATGTTTTCAGGGCTTTAGTTTGTGAAGCTGATGAAGAAGGAGTTAAGCATCTTCTCTTATGCCGTTTGATTCTTGGGAAGCCTGAGCAGATCGTATCTGGATCTAAGCAATCGTATCCAAGCTCGAGCCAGTTTGATTCTGGTGTGGATGATCTTGAGAATCCGAGGAAGTACGTGATTTGGAGCTCTACTATGAACTCTTACATACTTCCGAGTCATGTCGTGAGTTTCAAGTCTCCTCGGCTTAGAGGTAATATACAAACTTTATACACTTTTTTGTTGAAGTGATTCTGATTATTATGAAATTTCAGGTCTCATTAGAGGCGGTGGTGGTTTGGGAAGAGTAAGGTCTCCATGTGTTAGCTTCTCTGTTCTCATTTCTTTACTTTCAAAGTCATTGGACCCTCCAAGAATGCATGTGGTCTTGAGAACTTATGATGACTTTCGGGTATATGGAACTTATTATGATCTCTCTGGTGCTGGAATGTGGTTTTATTTCTGTTTTTTTTTTTTTTTTTTTTTTTTTTTTTTTTTGGTAGAAACGGAAGGTGAGGAGAGAGGAGATGATTAGGAAGATGAGGGAAGTGGTTGGAGACGAACTTCTTTTGGATATAATCAAGAATCAGAGAGGTTAAAGAGTATTACTGATCAAAGTAAGTCTCCTTTAACAAGAATTAATTTCTTTGATGACCAATATGATTACACATTTTTCTTACGTCAATATCTATAAGACTAAAATATAAAAATGTTTGCTTATGGAGCAAGGCCTTTACTTTTCTTGTGAAAGGAATCTAATTTCTTTTAATTTGTGAAAGGAATCTAATCTAGTTTACCATTTTTGTTTTTTTCTTGGCAGAGAAACTGACGTCAAAGATTTTCCGGATTAGGCCAAAGTTTAAGCAGAAGGTGATGATGCCTAATGGAGTAGGTTGAAACAGAAGAAGCACATTTAGTATATAGGATAGATATAGATTGTTGAATTGAATAAATCATATAGTTTGTGTGTAGGGTTTATTATCATCCACAAAAAAAACACTTTTATAGACTTGTTAAATAGTCCAGTACCCCCCATTGTTTGTTTTTGTTACTCCTGATGCTTCTGGATTTCTGATATGATTAGAGGAATGAATATATGGATTAATCACTAATTAATGGCAGCAAAACAGAGTGATTATGATATAATAAATATTGAATGCACAAAAGAGTCGTCTTCCTCGGTAGGTGGCTAAGCTTAAGGAATGATGTTGCTGCTGCTACTAGTTAGAGATTTGATCTGTCGTTCTAGCTGCAAAAGGATAAACATTTTAGTTATATCATTGTTATATGATCTCTAATATCAATCTTATAATGAGTTTACTCCAACATTTGATTTTTTATCATTTTTACCTGACCATTTATTTCTTTTCTTCTCTTCAATTCCTCTACAAGAATCTCAATACTGTAAAAAATCAACCTTATCTCAGCTTACTAAATCAAATCTTTAATCCAAAAAAAAAAAGAAATAAGTTAGTTCATTACCTTTGCTCCAAAAAGTTAACCTGAGATTGTAGTTCTCTCTCTCTTGATGGATTTATCTGTGAGTTTTCATGCTCTTAGTAAATATTTGAGGCACCTTACATAAAGCCACATGAAATGAAAAGAAAAAAAAAAACAAACCTGCACTCCTCCAGTTTTTGAGATTGGATTTTCAGTTTCTGTAAAATTTAAAACCATTTCATCAAAACTCAGTAGTTGAAACAAGAAACAGAACCTAATACAGATGAGAGACATTACCAGCAGTTCGATCAAAAAATCTAATCAATCTGATTACTTTCTCCTGCTAAGAAAAAACAAATATAATGTTAAGTAAGATAAATCCAAATAACCACTTAAGAGAGTATATCAACAAGAAGCATTTAGAACAAACAACACACCCTCTGAATGTCATTCTGAACAAGAAGACTCTGTAACACTGGGAGGATTTCATTAGCTGTGCAAGCCGCACGGTTCACAGGACTAACTGTGTAGCCATTCTTTGGTTTCTTCTCCGCTAATGGTTCCACTTGACGCGGCTCTTCTTCAAGAGGGAGCTTCTGCTTCGTACTGTCCGCTAATGGCTCTAGTTTACGTGGCTCTTCTTCAAGAGCGAGCGTCAGATTCGTACTATCCGCTAATGGTTCTAGTTGACGTGTCTCTTCTACAGCTCCTTCGCTCGAGCGACATGCATTGATTTCATCAACCCTAGGGACGCCAACTTGATATCTGCTCCAACATGTTTGTTTCAAAAGTTGTAACAAGCAAAACAATGAGTTATCTATCAAAATATGAAACTTTGGATAACATCAAAAGTATATAGAAGAGAAATGTTGTAGAGAGTAACCCTATAGCCGGGAGAAACTTGCGACGAAAGGAAGGAAGTAAGGAACCACGACTGTTACTCACACTCATCAAATCCTGTAATGTTGGAACCAAGAAGATGACAAAAAGTTAGCCTAAACTACAAAAGAAGGCACACACAGAGAGATATCTATACATGGCTTCGTAGGAAGGAAAGAGAGCACTTGCCTTATCTGAGATATTGAACATTTCCATAGACATAGTCTTTGACCTTTGTACCGTTGGGTTTCTCTTTGGTACATCAACCTCGACATCTCGATTTCCATTCATTTCCTGAATCTC
Source organism: Erythrophleum ivorense (assembly GCA_026724425.1). Lineage (NCBI taxonomy): Eukaryota > Viridiplantae > Streptophyta > Magnoliopsida > Fabales > Fabaceae > Erythrophleum > Erythrophleum ivorense. The sequence continues at coordinate 1,611,295 of JAIUCV010000077.1, read as the reverse complement.
TGAACCGCAAATTTCACCATCTTGATTCTGATAGGAGAACAACATTGAAGTATTGAGAGTGTGTGAAAAGAAAAAGAAAAACTAGTTTTTAGGTTAAACTCTTAAGACACATGACCTTACTTACAAGTGATGCTTGCTTCCTCAAGTCTTCAAGATCAAAGTTCCAAGCACTAATCCCTCTCATATACTCGTGCTGCGAGAAAGCAATATATGATTATATTATGGATTATCTTTGTACGTTGCAAATGCAAGGATCAAGTTATACCTGAGATAACTGTTCTTTGTCACCATTAATGCCTTTAAACAACTCTGCCTCTGCTTCCTATAAGCGATAATTGCACAAGATGATATAAAAGGTAAGTAATGAAGATTCTTATGTTTTACATCAGATAAGGAATTTTTCTTTAAACTAAAACCTTTAGCTTCTGAAAACGTTCACCAAGTGGAGAAAGACCATGAAGAATTTTACGTGACAAATAATCTGTAGACCGAGCATGTTTGAAGAACGGGTGTTTCAGAAGTTTTGCTGACGTTGGACGCTTCTTTGGATCTTTAACTAAGCATGCTGCGATTAACTCTCTAAACGACTGCAGAAACAAGAACACAATTCCTTTCTCAGTGAAACAAATGGAATCTACTTTCTTGTATTGTACATCATTTAATCCCACTTTACCTTTGAGAATTTCTTATCTCTCTCGTAGTCAAGTCGAGGAGGAGCATTTTGTAATGTCATTAATAGCACCTGAAACAAAAACTCCATTTTAGATGCATTTGGGTTAAACAAACAGCCAAATATTATTTTAGTTTTTAAAACCCCAACTAATCCCTTCAGGCTGAGTGAGTGTAGCCGTCGAGTAGCCCACTCACCAGGTTCAGCCTAATATTATTATTGTAAGAGCGTATACAATAAGGACTCACCTTCATTGGTGGATACTTGGAAAATGGAGCATGCCCATGAGCTAGCTCCAAAGCAGTAATGCCAAACGACCAAATGTCCGCTCTAGAAAATTTGTTAAATTCAATAACCTATGCTACACCAAGCTCTTGATTACTATGCCTATAGACTTTTTAAAAAGTGCGAAAACGTACTTGAAATCATATCCGTCTACTTGTTGCATAACCTCAGGTGCCATCCTGAAGACACAAAACATTAAAACAAACAAGAAACTTGAAGAACATATATAGTAGAGAATATAAAAACGCACCAACAAGGAGTTCCAACGAATGTATTCCTTGTACGCATCCTTTCACCACTATCAAACATGCATGCCGAAACTCCAAAGTCTCCGAGCTTCACTACGCCTCTCGAGTGAACCAATATGTTCCCAGCCTAAAGATGAATGTGACAAAAAAAAAAAAAACTAAATATTATGACTCTCTATCAAATCACATGAGATAGTGTAACGTTTTAGAAACTAACCTTAACATCTCTATGGATGTGTCCTTGTCTATGGAGATAAACAAGAGCCTTGAGCACTTCCCTCAACAAAGTAGCGATTATAGGTTGCTCAAGACCTTCCGGATAAACCGATTTCATTAGGTGAAAACAAGATCCACCGGACATGTAAGGCATCACAATCCACAAACTGTTACGGTCGATAAATGAACAATGCGCTTTTAATAAATTCGGATGATCTATTAAACTCATAATGTGAACTTCTTTGCGTATTGTTTCCTGCGCTAACAAAAAAATTATAAATCCTTAATGACTTCTTTTACGGTAATAACAAAAAAAAAAAAAAACAATGAAAAGATTGGAGATATACAAACCAAATCGTTTCTGCATTTTTCAAGATCCATGATCTTAATGGCTACATTCTCATTGAGAGCAATGCAACGAGCTCTGTACACTGTGGCGCTAACACCTTCTCCGACTTCTTCAAAGAGCTCGTAATCTTTAGCGTAGAGAGGGAATCTCTTCGTCGATGAACCAGCCATTTGTCTAATTCCTAAAGAACATCGACGATAACAATTCAAGAATCACACAAGCTAGCTTCGGAAAACAATACAAATTAAACTCCGAAAAATCGTTATAACACTTGCATAAATGACGAAATGCAGGTGAGGAGAGGACAAGAAAATGGAACCTGGGTATGTTGTTGTTTTACAAGCCAGACGATTTTGCTTCGGGTTAAAAGTATAAAAGCCAGGGTGGAGGAGAAGTACGAGAAAGAGGTAGAAGGAGGAGACGAGGATCTCGTGAATGATGGTGAGAAAGTGAAGATTCGAATCTAATCAGCCATAGAAAAAGGTAAGGATCTTTCGGGAGTTCCAATGTAAAATGAAGGAGAAGGATCTCAAGTTTTCTTGTTTTGTGATTTTGACCAGACAACAACGCCTTGATTTAGTAAAAATTTTATCCGATATTCAATTGGATACTTTCGTCCTTATGTTTTTTTTTTGTTTTTTTTTTTTTTTGAGGAAATTATTAAACAATTACCAATTTTGTCTTAAGAGCCAACAAGATAAAAAAGGTTAAAAACATAGAGATTTTTTTTAAAAATGAAAAAATCAGCTGTGTATAATATATCAATAATATTTTATAAAAAAATCTGGTAATTTTGATTATCACTTTTTGATACAGTAATGGTTTGGGGTGTTAAAATGTAAAATGTAATGACACTGAGATTATGTAAATGCACACAATGAAGAATACATTATTTTCTTTCTTTTTTTGATAAAAGAACACATTGTTTTCTTTTAAACTTTCTCCCTTGGTATAGTTTCTATAATATTTTTACAAATATGTTACCTTATCGAATCCTTATTACGTGGAAATGGATAAACTAAGAGCAACTGCATTGAACAGGTTTAAGTGGGTTCAAAAGCCAAAAAAAAAAAAAAAAAAGGAAAACAATTACCCACATGACAAGCCCAACCACCAGATACGTCTCTCCCCCAAGAAGTTTTAGCGACGTCTCTACTCGCCATGTGTCGCCAGGTGTCAAGCGAACAATGCTCCGCGTGAAAAAAGTGTCAATGTTTTGTAAAAAAAAACAAAATTTCTTGTTGTGAAAAAAAAAATCTCTTCGGTTTTTCCGTCTCTCTTTCGCTCTGATGAAACCCAATCTTCTTCTTCAATCTCTACCCTGTTCGACGTTGTTCTTCGTCCTCTTCTTCTTCTTCTTCTTCTTTTTCTTCTTCTTCTTCTTCTCGTTATCACTCTTTCCTTTCCCTTGTATTGTCGTTTGCGCTTCTTCGTGAAAGTCTGATATTTGTCTTCGATCTCCGGCGCTTCTTGATCAGCGATTTTATTAGGTATATGACTAATACACGAGTATAACCTGAATTAGTTGTTGCTTTACTGTATATATTAGAGAATTGCATTTGAAAAGTGGTAGCTCAAATCGTAAATCTGGGTTTTTATTTCCGAAATTGAATTGGACACAATGGGTTTTTTGATTTCTCATCTATGTTTGAATGATATAATTTGGTGTTAATCGTTTATCTGATTATTATAGATTCTTAATTTGATTTCTCATCTCTGTATATTACTTGGAATCTGTTTCTAAATGATTTGAAAACATGTTATTACGAGGAATTTGTTGAAGGGTCTCTTCTGTTTGTTCATGTTCTTCGGTTAGAATGATAAAGAAGAAAGATATCAAATTTGCAGCATTTGTTCTAGATTGCTTTCAAACTGGTGTTATACTTGTTCATTATGCTTAAAACAAAGATGTTGATCTAGCTGTCATACACGTTTGTTTATTATGCTTTTAACGCTATTCCTCTTTTCTTTTAAATAACATGTTTTCTTTCTTCTCCTCATGTCTTCGAGATGCCACGGAAGAAGGATTGTGTTTCTGAGAAGACAACTAGTGGAGTTGATGACAACTCAAATCAGTTCTCCAAGCTATAGGTTAGGGTTCCGCAATTACGTTTGTGATAGATTATCGGTTGCCGCTGTAGTTAATGTTTGCGGTTTAGGTAGAGAATTGTAAATGTTTACGTTTGCTGTTTGTTTTTGATTAGTTGTGCTTTGTGCTTTGATGCTTTTCTTTCAAACTGAGAGACAAATGATTTAGTTAAGAGGTCTACGAAATAGTGGTTTGATGAACATGAGCCTTAATTAGTTACTTTTTTGGTTGTTACTGTTTTAGGGTTAGGTTTGGCGTTGTTGTTTGTTTGTAATTGGTTAATTTCGTTGAGTTGAATGAGCGATTAGGAGAAGGAGAGATGCTTTATGTTGAGTTAAATGAGCTCAACCACTAAAGTGTAGTTCAGTTAATTTTAGGAGTGTAGTTGAGAAATTGGGCTAAGTAAAACATAAACTTGTCTTGTCAAAATTAATAACCCTAAGTTTTCCTTTAAATACACAAACCTTCTCTGCTTGAACACTCATCAATCCTAGTCATAAGTTTTCCGTTTTTCTTGTCTTATTTCCTTCATTGATTGAGAAATGGCATCCAGCAATCCATTTAGTTACACTGGGTCTTACACAGACCTCCTGAACCAAACCGGAACACCACAAACACCCTTATTATGTACCCAAACCCCTCTTTTCAGTAACCAAACACCACAAACCAGTACACCACAAACACCGGATGATGTTGATCTTGTTGATGAGAGCTCACCAGGTAGTAACCGTGAAGCAAGGCGAAGATGGACAGTCCCTGAAGATGGAGCGCTGGTGAGCGCCTGGTTAAACACCAGCAAAGATTCAATCGTTGGCAACGAACAGAGAGTTGGCGCCTTCTGGAAACGAGTGACAACATATTACTCTGCATGTTCCGCGGTGAAGCACCTTACTCGGCGCGAATGGAATACTTGTAAGCAGAGGTGGGTGAAAATAAATGAAGGAGTCCCGAAGTTTTGCGGATGCTACGAGCAGGCGAGATGTCAAGCTACAAGCGGCCAGTCGGAGGATGATGTCTTCGAGATGGCATACAAATTCTACTACCAGGATTAGAAGAGTAACTTCACGTTAGAGCATGTGTGGAGAATCCTTAGAAATGATCAGAAGTGGTGTAGCCTTAGCAAAGATAAAGGAAAATCACAGGGAAAAAGGGTGCAGCGAGATACTGCCGGAGCAGGCAGTCCAATGGAAGAACAAGTTGAAGAGAGACCAATCGGTGTGAAGGCAGCAAAGGCTGCAAAGTTGAAAGGGAATACGAATGTGAGTCGAACCAACGAAGACAGAGAAGCTTCTATAAAGAACCTACAAAATGTGGCTGCTTTAAGGAAGGAAGACTTTGCTAACAAGGATAAGTTAGCCAACAAAAAACTGCTTGCTAATCTTTTAGTTAAAACAGAACCACTAACCGAGATAGAGATAGAGCTTAAGAATAAGCTCATTAGTCAGATTTTGTAGGTTTCCGTGAAATGACTTTGTTTGTATTAAAATGTTTGATGACTTGTCTAAGTGTCTTCAATCTTGATTGTTTTATGTTATGTTTCTTTATATTTTAAATGTTTGAAAATGTTTAATGAAGTTTGAATGTTTTATGTAATGTTCCCAAATGTTTAATAAAGTTTGAATGTTTTAAGTTTGAATGTTTTATGTTATGTTATGTTTCTTGATATGTTCACTGCTCGGGTTTAAATATTAAATGAGTTGCCTTATTTGCTGTTTGCCGTTTTCGCAGGACCTAATTGAGGTGTACAACTCGGAGAAGCTCCGGTGGGACATTCTCACATCGAAACACAAAATACGAGGCTAAAACGTTGGATGGAGAAATGGCTGAGTCTGCGAAGTTGATGAAAGAGGCGGCAGAGAAACTAGCAGATGAAGTTGGTGAAACGGAGGCGTTTGGAGGAGCAAGAGATATTATGTAGTTTTGGCCACATGTGGGTTTTTGTATGTCGGCAACTGACACTTTGTACTTTGTAAGAAAAATGTTTTCTTAACATGTGATCTCTTTTGTACTTTGTTTTCTTAACATGTGATCTCGTTTGTAGACTATGCAACTTCTATAAAACGATACCATCGAAACCTCTCTCTTAACATAATCGAAACCTCTCTCTTCACTTTGCACTTTGTTTTCTTTCACACCATCGAAACCTCTCTCTTCACAATTTCTATTAACACTTTCCCTTCAATTTCAATTGTTTAAAACACCAAAAAAACTCTTCAAAAATATAGAAGAAACAAAGATGTCATCTTCTTCTCATCATTCTTTTTCATTCAATGAAGAGTTTGAACAAGCAATGGATGATGAGTTTGAGAGTTATATTGAAGAGTGTTTAGATGATTGCACTGAAGTTCTCGGGCCGAAGAAGAGAAAAGAGAAACGAGCGTATATAGAGAGAGGACATGAAGAAGGAAACATCCATTTGTTCAACGATTATTTCAGTGAGAATGCAATCTATCCCGACACCATATTTCGACGTCGATTTCGGATGAACCGACCATTGTTCACGGGCATTGTTAGCAAGCTATCCACTGAGTTACGCTATTTTCAGCAGATCCCAGATGCTACTGGAAGACTTGGTCTAACCGGTTTACAAAAGTGCATGGCCGCCATTCGTATGATGGCATATGGCTCTGCTGCTGATGCAGTAGATGAATATCTCTGAATCGGTGAGAGCACTGCGCTCAAATGCTTGCATCAATTTGTGAATGGAATCATATATTTTTACGAGGAGGAGTAGATGCGAAAGCCTACACCATAAGATCTCAAACGATTACTCAAAATTGGATCGTCTCGGGGATTTCCCGGATCGATAGGAAGCATAGATTGCATGCATTGGGAGTGGAAGAATTGTCCCACGACTTGGAAATGACAATTTTCACGGGGCCATAAAAACCGACAATCGTTTTAGAGGCCGTGGCTTCTTATGATCTATGGATTTGACACGCATTTTTTGGACCTCCAGGTACTTTAAATGATATAAATGTTCTTCACTGTTCACCTGTATTTGATGATATATTAGAGGGTCGTGCTCCAAAGGTGTCTTACTTTATTAACAGACACCGATACAAGATGGCTTACTATCTCACAGACGGTATATATCCGAATTGGGTTACTTTCATCCAATTAATTGCTCGGCCAGATGAACCGAAAGCATGTTTATTTGCTGACCGTCAAGAGCATGTCCGAAAAGAAGTTGGGCGCGCTTTTGGAGTTTTGCAAGCTCGGTTTGCAATTGTCAGAAATCCATCTCTTACTATGGATAAGAAAAAAATAAGAAATGTAATGAAAGCATGTATCATATTACACGAACGAAGTAGAAGACGAACGAAGTAGCCGCACTCAATATAATGAAGAAGAATTTCAAGGAGGAGGAGACGGAAGCGGGTCTGCAGAAGTATATTTCTCGGCTTCTGACGATGTGCCTATGAATGTTAACAATATAATGGCCAATCGAGCTGATATTCGTGATGAAGAAAAGCATCACCAGTTAAAAGCTGATTTGGTTGAGCATATTTGGAATAAATTTAATTCTTGATCCTGTTTTCATATGTTTGTTATTTTTTATTTAATGCGGTTTTTCTTCCTTCTTATATATAATACTAGGATTGAAGCCCCGCGCAAGCGCGGGGTTGTTGCGATAGTTTTTTCTGTGTTTTTTTTATCAGTTGTTTTGAATTTTAATGGTTTTGTGTTAAAGTTTATTGGTTATGTTGTGATTTAATTTAACCACACTTACACTAAGGATATTCAATATTTTTTTTTTTATTAAGATGTTAACTTTGTACTTCATCTTCGACTTTATTTTTCTAAAAAATTAACATGTTTTAAATAGTTTGCTTATTCAGTTCCATTGAACTATAAGTAAGCATTTGAATCAAATAAATAATTCTTAAACATGATGTAGAATCACATTTTTAACTCGAAATATGGTACAAAATATATCTTTGCTTTTCTATTGTAGCATTTGAACATGATGACCATTGATTCTTTTATACAATTTTAGTTTACGAAATTATATTGTTTTTTAAAAACCGACATGTCACAATCCTTAAAATGTTCAATTTCTTTCTTCTAACTTCTCATTAGATTTCTAGTATGTTAACAAAATTAGATTATGTATTCTTTAACTCGTAAACACATTACAACATTTAAAAAAAGATAAATCCTCTTACAACTTTTTGATTAATAAGGTATATACTATTTTGAGTTAAATATATCATTACATTTTTTCCAATATATAATTTAATACTAATTATCACGTAATTTATATTTATTAATTGTGTTGTGTATTTTTCTTAATTTTATTTATATTTTAAATATAAGTATATATGAAGAAATATGAATAGATATGTATTAAATGAATATTGTAAATACTATTTAATGATTTTTTTGCTGATGTGGACACTCTAGATGGAGAGAGCACTCCCTAATTATATATAAGATATGTTGTATTTGTGTTTTATGTAATCTACTTTATCAATTGATAATATTTTGATTTTTTTTGTTTTATATAAATTTAAAAACCTTTAAAAAAAATTATTATTTTTAAAGAACCTCATATTATGTTTTTCAATGTAGAGCAAAAATTTTGTAATTCCAAACAAAAACTCTAAACTTAAAAAATTATTATTTTATTAAAAAAAAATGTATTAGAGCTCCATATGACCTTACCAATGCACGTGCTCTAACTCGCTTACCAATTCCTTATAACAAAGCCTCCCTTTAAAAGACACACTCTCTATCACGTGACCGAGTTTGTGCTTGGTTCAATTCAACCATACAATAAACCAGGAACTAACAGCCGGTTCAAAACGTTTTCAAAGTCTTTTTTTTTTTTTATATCATCTGAAGGTTTTGGAACAAGAACAAACACACAAGCGGGAGGAAGAACGATATATCCCCCAAAACAAAGCCCACAGACGGGAAACAAAGTCCACAGACGGGAACTTTAAGCCCACAGACGGGGAACTAACTAAAAACCTCAAACCAAAATCCTAAAAAACTTGACTGAAAAGAGCAAAGAGCATCAAAAGACTCAAAATACAGCCGGAGCAAGCAAAGTGGTGAAACTGAGCTTCATAAGAACCAAAGAAACTAACCTGAACCCTCCATCCACGATGACGTAGACCCACCGCCATGACCGAGCAGGACTGAAACACAAACCGAGAAGAACGAGACACCTTACTCGAAGACGCGAGAAACCTCCTTCTACGCTGAAGTTGGAGCGGTGACCAGAAACCAAACTCTTCTCAAGGGGATACTAACCCTTCAAACTCTCACCAAACCACCACCATACTGCTTTAACCGTGACTGAATCGAGGACCACAAAAACTCAGAAGCTGGAACCAATCAAAGGAAAGAGGAAAAGGCTTCGAGGCACAAAAGGGAAGGCTAAACGAAAAACAGAGGAAGCCAAAGACAAAGAAGCCCTAAACAACGATCAACCCAACTGACCGGAGAAGGAAGCAGCCATCAAACCCTCTAAACGAAAGTTCGGAGGATCCCCGGAAATCCCGCTCCCACGACCCAAAGCCCAACCAAAGCAGGGCGAATCAGAGCAAGAGAATCCGAAAATCCCAACACTGACCAACCAAAACCAGCAGCACACCTCGCCGGAAACAAGGCCGGCAACACCATCCAAGCTCCACAACTGTCATCCGCCAACAACTTAAAACCAGATCTACAACCAAACAACCTAGAAACAAACAAAAACCAACGGCCAAAAAGAACAAGAGGCAAAGGGGGTCCCTTTTCCGGCGACGGTGAGATACACGCTCACCGGAAAGGGAGATCGGAGGGGACAAAGAGTGACAGCGGCGGCTAAACAAAAAGGAGACCAAAGACCACTCAAGAGTAAAAAAGTGTTCTTCAAAGAGATGGTTTTCAAAGTCAAAATGAATGTTTGTTTAGCTAATATGCATATTTTATGGAAAAGGTCAAAATAATTTAAACTTTCGCCAACCGGACCCAAACATTCAAAATTTCCATTAACTAAAATGATCATAATTCCCAAATTTTCATTAGCCAAAATGATCCTAATTCCCACCGTTGGCCAACAATAACAATTTAGTAATACAATTAAATGAAAGTTGAGATTTGAGGACTCCTGAAAGTAGTTAAACATCTGAATGAAATAGATCTCCAATTCCTTCACGGAAACTTTGAATAAATCGTGAATCTAAAAGAAAAATCAATTTTCAACCTACAATATCTTTATATAATCTGTGTTGACGACGTGGAGGTATATACAAACTTTTTAGACTTTTAGACATATTAGTTTGGGCAAATGTACAACTGCACAGAGACGTTGCATATGTAGATTGACTCTTATGAATTTATAATATTGATTAAGGCGCATTCAAATGGTTTGTAGATATGCTTGAGAAAGTCAATGATTTCCGTTGACAAAAAAGTCAATGATCTCCTAATTAAGATGTAAATTAATTAAGGGTCAAAATCTAGGGAAAGAAATCGAATCAGAGATCTATTTATATATGTTAGAAGTTTGTTGTGATCTTCATCGAGAAGATGGACAGGACCAAACGACTAAAACGACACCGTATAAAACAATCCAAAAAGACTATTTAACATTGGTCGAAGACTCGAAGACATGTTAGCATTTGTGGCGGCTTTGTGTAAAGTACATCTCTCGTTTCAATTCAACCAAATGCAAACAAAAAAAACAAATTAATGTAAAAGAATCTGTCGGATCATGGGCTTTATTTAAGGCACATGTGTGGGGGCAGCATTTCTCGATTTGACATTCTAGCTTCGGATAAGATTACAGATTAGCTGTCAAATGCATAATATGATGTAATAGTACCATTTAATTAAGAGTAGATATAAGGTCTACTCGAGAAAAATGAAATGTCTTAATGGCTTCATATCTAGGAACCATATGTTAACCATTTGATTAGGATCATGCATGTGATTATCTTTCTTTCTTTTTCGAATGTAACTCAAACTTAATTTATCTTTTCAACGGACTCAAACTTTTGTTATTTTACACAGAAATTCATTTGTTGTGTAGCGTACTAAGATTATCAGCAATTTAGCATCATCCCTTGGGACCACAAGATCAAGATGGATAAACGCGTGAATATGTACTTTTGTTAGTTTTCAAAATTTATAGTAAGATTTTGACATTATATCCTCGATGTCCACATTGTGCATATCTTCTCGATCATAAAATAATCATTTCTAATTCTGGGCAAATACGTTTTTCTCCATTTCTGAGAACTTTCTCCAGTTCCATTTTACATTTTGTTTATGAATACAACAAGTACGTGCATTACTTGTAAACTAGACTATATATATTTTGCTCTATGCATTAAGTAATTAATTAACCATACTCGTTTGATCACTTATGTGATATTCTCATCTCATCCATAATTAATTCACGCGGGAATAAATTTACTCCAAGTAGTACTATAGTTTAACAGAAACACATTTTACTTCAATTATTGATGAGGCTAAAAAAGGGAACTGTTTTGTGTGTGGTTCACGTAAGATATTTTAATGTTTTAACCCGGTTTTTTTTCGACAAAGTTAAAGAAAATCACATATTTCCCCTTTTTTACAAATTATGTAACACCTTTTCCAGCAATAATGCGTTCCATTTTATACGAATGACAGTAAAACACTACTTTAGTATTATTTTTTATTTTATTTGTATTTTAATAATATAGTAAAGTGCACGATTGAGAGTGTATTGGTGAGCCACCTACGAACCAACATCGACTAAATTCAATTTATGCCACACCAAACCATAAATGGAACAATAAACTGCCTAACACTTGTCACTTCACTCTCATAACTCTTGGCCGGTGTGTTCGTATGTGGCTACTTAATGACATAACACGTAGCGAATAAGATCGGATGATACTAGTACTTGAAATTTGCTCACAACTCAAAACCATACATCGTATTTAATAGAAACATTCGTTAGTTAAGTTCATAGTATATATATTACGTTTTTAAGCTAATGTTAACAAACAATATAAGACCAAATCAGTTAAACTGTGATTAGTTTACAATTGTTGGAATCATCATCGAATTTTTAAAAGATACGTTTATGTAGATCTTCATCTACCACATATATTATCACAACTATCTTCAAACCCGACAAAACCAGTGGACCGACCGAAATTCCTAAGTTTACGAAATATCCTAGGAAATATATACAAAAACGACATATACAAAAGTTTGTGTAAGATATCTAGAAATAATACCTAAACCAATTTGAGAAATTAGAACCGTAACGAAACTTATAGACCATCAACACCATCAAGTCCATGAGACCATGACCCGAGCCGAATAATTCCATGCGTTAGGGAAAGGAGGCTAATCACGTTGACCACAGCCACATTGGCCAGTGTTCACCAAAAGGCGAATCGGTGGGTCAACTTCACGACACAAGGAAACCACTGGGTTTCTCGAAGATATCATTTATTAACAAGATCAACACGTGGACCTCAAGCAACCTTCCACGTCAGTACACATGTCAGGGAATTGAACAAGTCCGGTTTTGCTTCTCGAACAAGTGTTAAGTGTTTATGTCACCTGGTATTACGATTTTACCCTTCCATCGTCACGTTCTTTTCATCACGCGCTTTAGATGAAATGCATTAATAGGAAACTTCTTTTAGATCTGGTTGCTTTCTTGGTCAATTTGTGAAATACTTTTACAATAATTATCAGAAAATAAGTGTGGGCTATTGTATGCATACTTGTGTGTTTAGATTGTAGGAAAGTTTTTTTTTTTTGAACTATTGAGATTTTGTAAGCTGAAACTATTAAAAAAAAAACTGTTTAATCATTACATGTGTTGTTTTTTTGTTTTAGTTTGCTTAAGTTTAGTTGTTTAGGCGTTTCTGTTAACTTTTATGTAGTTTGTCTGCAGACAATTTTAGACTTTCGATTCATTTTCTAAATTTGAGCAATGGTAGTTTGTACTTGATAGCAAAATGAAATTTCAATGTTGTTGTATCCAATGTCGATTCTAATTTTTAGGTCACGTTCTTGTTTGGTTTTGTTCTAGAATCCCAAATTCAGTCAACGCAACTTATTTAGATTATGCCTTTGGTCAAAAGAAAAAAAAAACTTATTTAGATTTGTTTTTGTTACACAGTTATGTATAACAATTAAATTGGACCAGTTTATCAAATTCAGCATCGAGACTTGGCCGAATAAAACGACGAGGTTAGGCAATTAGTTTTAAGTTTTCTGTTTTATTAGCAACAATTTTATCATAAATAAAGTAAATAAAATAAAAATAGTGGGAAGCTAAAATCTCCCAACCATATATAAAAGAGAGAGCAAAGCTTCTTCTATTTTTATCAAACTCTCTCTCAGTTCCAGAAAAAAAAACAAAAGAGAATTTGTGTGTTTTTGCGTTTGGATCTAAGTTGATAAAAACAAGATGCAAGTTGTTTCTCCGTCGTCTCCGGCGCCAAGATTCGTCGGGAAAGAGAGGTTCACCGAGGTTTACGAGGCATTGAGCGACGATTTTGGCTCCAAATTAAAGATCGATTTTACGAAGAAAGAAGAAAAAAACAGAGACAATAATAATAATCTGGAAAATTCAAGGTGGAATCAAGAAGAAGAGTCTGATGATGAAGAGAACAGAGAAGAAGGAGAAGGAGAAGAAGAGTTCTCTTTCGCAAGTGTAAACGCAGAGAATTCGCTGATAACCGCAGACGAAGCGTTCGAAGACGGTCAGATCCGGCCGGTTTATCCTCTCTTTAACCGGGATATTCTCTTCGAACAACCGGAGGAGAGAGCTCTGCGCTCGCCTCTTAAGAAGGTGTTCGTGGAAAGCGAGACGGCGGAAGAAGAGCCGATGGGACCGTACTGCTCGTGGTCAGGTAGAACAGTGGAGGAAGCTACGCCGGATACTTGCCGGAAAAGCAACTCGACGGGGTTTTCGAAGCTGTGGAGATTCAAAGATCTGGTTTTGAGAAGCAACAGCGACGGGAATGACGCGTTTGTGTTTCTGAACAACGGAGTCGCCGCCGGCGGAGAAAATAACAAATCTTCTTCGTCGTTTTCGACGGTGGCGGCGAAATTGGCCGGAGGGCAGAGAACGGAGAAGAAAGGGAAAGAGCAGAAGAAATCGGAGAAGTCGGCGCACGAGAGGCTGTACATGAGAAACAGAGCGATAAGAGAAGAAGGGAAACGAAGATCGTATCTTCCGTACAGACATGTCGGATTCTTCACCAATGTTAATGGTCTTACCAAAAATGTTCATCCTTACTGATTTTTTTTTTGCTTATCAAAAATGGTTAATTTCTTTCCGACAAAAGTTTGGCTTTTGTATATAATAATCTTAACCTTTTTTATAACTTTGTCTGTAATGTTACCTTCTTTCTGTAACTTATTACCCTTTCTAATTCACTTGTATCATTTTGATATTTGATCTAAAGTATCATATATTTGCCTCCAAAACGAGCAAATCCCGGACATTAATTTACGGAATGTGAATTAGCAAATTGATTTGGGAATTTGTAAGAGCAAAGTATTGTTGCCGTTTAAAACATTTGCAACCACCTCGATCAGGACTGAAACCGCATTGAAAATGTTCAAGTATAGATTCCTCAATTTAAACAATAAACTCTTTAACTACTAGACAATAGCTGTTACATTTATTGTCTTGTGGGTTAGAGATTTCTTAATTTCTGATTTTAATTCACTGAAGTTAATCTTGCCGTTTCTTTTATCAAATTTGCATTAGTGATACACCTTACATCATCCAAATATATTAAAAAATAATACATTATCAAAACAACATTTTTTCCATTTGTTTTGTCAGATGTCTCATCAATAGATTTATTTTCAAAAGATTTTTCAATTAAGCTAAAGTTTACTTAAAATTTTATATTATATGTAATTTATATTTGGTTAGAAAATAAAATATTTATTATTAATTTAATCAAAAAATAATTATTAATTATTTTTTTTTCTATTTCTTTATTTGATAGCGACGAAATTTATTAGTCAATCAGTAAAATATAAAATATTTTATTTTAATTAATTGTTTTAAAATTAATTTATTCTCCTATTATTTTTGTTTCACTTTACTTTTCAAAAATAAACTATATCATCACATCATATCATAGTATATAATAAAACATAATAAAATATTATAACTTATTACATAAATTAAATTATTTTAATTATTTAATCAAAAACATAAAATATATATGCTATTTTATATTTATCAAAATATAAAATTATTTTAAACATATTAAATTTGATATATATGTGGATTTCTAAATCCACAATGTGAATATTTTGTAATGGATAAACTATTATAAAATTAAATGTTAAATTTTCAATACTATAGACGATGACAAGTGGATCCAACTCTAGTTTATGGTTGAAACTCTTGGAAAAAAATGATATGGTGCGAGATTTATATGGAAAATATACAAATTATGAGTTATATGACAGTGACTTATGAGAAAGAAGTTAAACCAATGTCAGATTAGTTAGTAATTAATTCAACATGTTAACATTCTAGTGATGGCTACACTACACATTATTTTTGTTTTCCTTTCAAATTTGAATAGGGCCATCCAGTCACATCTACATTTTTTATTCTTCAAATTCCTTCATCTTATTATATTCATTATTCAGTTTACCGACAATCACTTAATTATTAGATCTCTTAACCAAGTACAACCAAATCCAATAATTGAGAGTGACAAGTGACAACACATCACACTAATACACCAAACTCTAGATATGTCTCCTCCGTATGCAAGAGTATACAACTATATGGTAGAGGCCCCGTAAAATGTTTGGGCCGAAATCAAGCATCATCAGTATTAGAGACCGATGCTTTTGATTTACAGGTTAAAACTCTACAAACTAAACCATCTTTAGGTCTAAACCACGGCCCATGACCATGGGTTCTGAGCCTGACTAACACCACTAAGAAATAGATAGTTTATATTACTGTCGATGGACCCATCAAACCCAAGAAATCGATCTTTAGTCGAGAAAATTTGCAATGTTAAAGTCCAAACCCTATGGAACTGGAAGCAATAGCCTTTCGGACGACTTCTATCAAATGAAAACAATGGGATCATCTCGTTTAACTAGGCGACTCTAAGCTTTAGATCCACCACTTTCTCTCGAACTACATCGAGTTAGATGTCTTTAAGGTCAAGCTACAGTTTATCGCAGATGTAACAGGTCAAGCTATACTTGAGAGCTTATCATAGATTTTAAGTGAAACTTGTCAGACTAACCCTTAGGTATTTTATTTATTTTTTTAATTTAATTTGATAATTTTCCAATTCCACATGCAATCTGTTTCATCAGATCTTATTGGAAGAGAAACCCTGATCGTAGAGGAACCCTAAAAATTTTGTACGAGACTGCTAATTAGAGATACAAAGTCAAGTCAAACAGAAGAAGAAGACAACATTATTACCTGAGCAAGAAACTGGTCTTGTGGAGAAGGAGCTGTGACTCGTCAAACTTTTTGTCTCTTTAGCTTTGGTTCCTCAGGTGGAGGAGTCAGTGCACTTTGCATCATCCCCGTTGAAAAGCGCGCATACGGATAAACACAATGCATTTGTCTTAGTAGCCGCTTCCCCATGAGCAAAGAATAGCAATCATCCTCCATCAGAGCAAAACAGTCAACACCCTCCACAAATGCATACAAATCAACCATATCCTCCTCCTTGTCGCATGCAAGACAGTTGAAAAATTTATCGAGAACCGTCTCCGTATAATCATCACCGCAATCCTTCAACACTTTGGAGTATGCATCAACAAGGGCATTATAGAATCTGAAACTCCTATCACTTGGCTCCATAAACTTAAACTCTCTTGTCGAATCCATAGCCACTTTCTTCATCAAATCCCGACAAAACACCATCCCATACCGCGCCGCAAACAGAGCTGTGAGCTTAATAAAAACAAGCTCCTTGGGTGTGACGTACAACACATCTAGTGAAAAGACGAGACGTGTTATATCCGGTTATGCATCACCAACACACCCATTAGCAGCTGATTCTTGGTTCATCATCATCACTGAAAGGCGTTTAGGTGGAGGCATGAAACTAGAATAGTCAGTATCTTTATTATCCATGTAAGTAAAATAGTCAGCACCGCTGATAAACGCATGCAACTTAACACCAGACGACTCCACTCCCTTTTTCAGCTTTTCCAATTCAAGAAAGTAATCATCTTCCATGTGAGCAAAATAGTCAACACTACCAGACACAAGGGCATGCAAATCAATCATAGCCTTCTCCACTCCTTCTTCTAGCTTCTCGAGTTGAAGACGGAGGAAAAAAGCTTCAAGAACAGAGGCCACAGAGGGATCAATCTTGCAAGGGATTAATATTGCTGAATACGCATCAACAAGCTTGCTGAACACGTGGAACCTGATCTCAGCTGCCTCCATTGACTGAAACTGAGGCCGTTGATCCTGACTGAGGAATTGTAAGCACTCTCATCATCAACGCGCGATGAAAATGTTTTCCGTCAAGCCTTTGGATGAGAGACATAGTGTCAAATGGGTAACCCGATCCAAACCAATCCAAACCCATACGGGTTTTAGATTTATAAGGATCGAGTTTGACCCGACCCATTTATTTATATGGGTTGTGATTCATAAACGAAACCTATAATATTAATACTCATAGATTTAATGGGTATCCATATATAAATAACAAAATAATAAAAATTTCAAAATATACTATATATTATATAAATTCAACAAAAGTGTTCGAATAACAAATGCGTAAAAATGTTTGGGGATAAAATGAAAATAAAATATGCATAACTAGATAAAATTATAAAAACCATATAATCTTAAGAGGCACTTTGATCTTTTTTGGATACATCCGGTTCATTAACATCACCTACTTCTGTTTAATTGTCTAAAAATGATTAATAAAAATATCTTATCAACTTGAGTATATGTATGTTTTGTATTTATCTTCTATTATTAGTTTATTACTACCTTTTTAATATCAATTAATGTGATTTTAAGTAGAACTAAAACATAAATACAGTAAATGGAAGAAGAAGCCCTGCTTCACTCACCTTTCGCTTTCTCCTATCCCATAAAGTAGCCCTCACATTGCTCGAACGGTCGTCAAAATTCCTTAAAACATCGAAAATCCAAAAACCCATATCCGTTTTTTGGGGACCTTTTTATTTCAGTCCCAAAAAAAAGTCTGCCTTATCATCTTCACCCACTGAGGTTTTCGAGGAGCTATCAATTGGCAAACAAAGAGCATTACCAAGTCCTTCTCCTTCACCCCCTAACCCTTAGGTATTTTATTTCTTTCTTTTGTTTTCCTTTCATTTAATTTTATAATTTAGCGATTACCAATTCCACATGAAATTTCTTTCATCAGATTTTACGTTTCAAAAAACGACTCTGTATTACATGATGTTTGTTTGGGATTAAGATCTCTTAATAGTTGACCATTTGTTTCCCCAGAGTAGATTGTAACTTATAATAGAATAATATTGGAATGAAAATGTAATAAAAACGACGTAATAAGGACCCCTAAGTCCTGATGAAAAGCCAGCTTGCTGTTCTTTGGCAGTTTAAGCCAAGAAAAAGCTTGCAGATAACTGTATACGTATTGTATATGGAACTAAAGAGTCGAGAACCATTCCAGTTTTGGATCATATCTATATATTTTAATATTTTTGAGCTTCGGCCATCGCATCATTTATATTCGAATATTATAAAATTACAGTTCTGTTATGTATATAAAATTGAATGGCGACGTGAGTAATCAATAATGTAGTCAATTATACAATGAGAGTTTCTTCAATTATATTGTTAAAAATTAAAAAAAAATTAGATTACGTGGTTAGACAGATAGCTAGGAGAAGGAGACAGGGAGATTAGATGGCTCCCCAATTCAGCAAATGTTTCATGTTCTGCTGCGCTAAGACCTCTCCGGTAAGTTCCAGCAATACATATTTTCAAGTGCTACTAAAGATGAATAAGTACTATAAATATACTTATGATTAATTGATTATGAGCGGAACTAATTTAGAATTAGTCTCTAGTCTAATCTTAAAGGTCCATTTATGAGTCTATGCAAAACAACGTTCGGTTATTCCAATATTAAAAACCCTAGTCATCTTAAATTTGGCATATGTTTAAAATTCACAAGGGTCGTGCTACTTTAGATCAACTGAAAAACTTTTTAAATTATTGTGCAATGTGTACCACCGCCAGCTGACGAAATTGATCTTGAGAAAGAAAAAAAAAAATTGCAAATGCTGACGCGTAACCGCCAGCTGGCGAGTGCGGTTAAACCGTTAACAACATGACGCGTGTTAGCCTATAGGCGTGCGTGCATTCGTTGACTTATCATTCTGTGACCATTGGCCACCGGCACATCGGAAAAGACGGAGACCATTTGCTCTTTGAAAAATTGACCGTTTTGTTTCTTAATCTTCCCATGCGTTTACTTTTTTTTTTTACCTTGCGTTTACCTAAGATTATTTACTTTGAGTAGAAATCATTTTCATGGTCAGATAAATAGCTAAATTTTTGTCCATTAATGGGAATCAAATGTAGGTTTTCATATTCTCATGGTATCTATCTATCTATCTATTATAATATTATAGAGTTACCATATTTCTCACTCTCCGAGAGGGTGATATATATCGTCCTAATATTTTGACACATGTTTTTTAAAAAAAATTTAACATCTATTTTTTTTCATAATAAGTTTTTTGGTCAAACAAACATTTATTTCATATAAACTACACAATTAAAACACATTCAATTCACACAAAATGATAAAATGTAAATATTTGTTTCATATAAACTATACAATTAAACTACACTCAATTTATGCAATATGTAAATCTTTTGTTTAAATGGAAGAACAATCAAGATGCCGATACAATTTTTATTTTTCTTTTTAATATATCATTATATTATGTTTATATTAATAGTTTTGGTACTACTTCCACAGTTATATTCATTGGTGAATTCATGCAATATATTATATCATTCGTATCTGTCTTGATTTATATGAATATTAAATACTCCACATAATAACTAAATCTACTAATTTGCTACTTCTTGTGTTTTCTGAATTATTATTGTATGATTCTTATACGTTACTTATTCTCTTTATTAGTATTTTCAAATCAATAATAAATTAACTTCACTTAGTTTTGAAATCAAATTTACAGTAAATTATTAATAATAACTTATATTCAATTTCTAATTACACATCATCTAATCCAAAAACCAATACAACTACAATTATTTTAACTATAAATATCACAATAATTTTAATTTCAAGTTTATTCTACTTCACCAACTACAAAAAAATTCCGTTCAAATCACCAAATAATTATAAAATAGCCCATATTAAAAATGAGTAAATTTCACTATAACATTTTTAATTTCTATGATATATAATTGACATCTAATATATAAATAAATGAGATCAAATTTAAAAAATATAAGACATCACAAAAAAATAGCCACTACATATTAAATTAAAACATATAATCTACACAAGCATAAGATACTAATAACAAAAACATTTTTTTAGTAAACTAATACAAATTTATCTCCGAGAATCCCGTGGGGTTTCCCCTAGTTTAACGAGAAAATTCATATAGTTTCTGTACATGTAATTCAATAGTGCCATGTCTATTCTTACTATTACATCATGTCATGAGAACATCTGGCGCTTGTGAATTGTGATGTGCCTGCTACTAGTTTCATGTTTTCTACCATTTTGATGTCAGATTGTAGTTGTACATATTGCTGCATGATTCTGATTAGGTATTTATACGGAAAAAGTGTTGTGCCAAACAAAAATAATGATTTTTCTTTTTATTTTGTAAACAATTACTATGTTTTTCTAGATTCTTGTGTATGAATTTTGTTACCTAACACAAAAACTTCCCCCAAATGGAATATATAGGAACACGAGAGAGGCAAAAAAACTCCTCCGAAATTTGATTAAATTTAGGTAGAAAGTTTAGTGTTGAAGACTTCTAGTCAATTTAGGTAGAAAATTTTCAGCCCACGATTTTTTACTTTCTTTCGTTTTGAACAAAAAAAAAAAAAAAAACAATGAGACTACAAATTATCTGTAAATGATATACGAATAAGAATATAGAATCACATATTCGGCATGTTCATTCTTTAAATCTCATATCTTGTTCCTCAATCCTCATTTCACCCCTAGTATTATTTTAATAGTTTTATCAAGTTACTGTCCAAAAAAGCATTTCTAAATTATTTATCTTCCCATTTTTGTGGAGTTTCTTTTTTTTTTTAACAATTTGAACCAAATGGCATTATTGATCTTGGCCTATAAATACCAATTCTCATCACAGAGCATCTTACTGCATTAACTGATTTCACATTCCTCCACAAAGATTTTAATCTCCAGAAACATCCTCTGCTTTTGAACCTAAAGGTCTCTCCTCAGATCCCAAAGCTCATACAACCATCGTGATCACTTACTTATCCAAATTCGTTCTTTCGAATTGATCGTTTTGAGTCAGGATTCTTCAAATTTTCCTGAAATTTGACCGATTCGGTTTACTTCTTTTTTTTTTTTTTTAGGAAGGAGACGAAATGGCCACCGAGTCGTACGAAGCCGCCATTAAAGGACTTAAGGATCTTCTCAGGTACATTCTCTCTCTCTCTCTCTCCTCTGCTTCAAGGACAATCATTAGATAAAAGCGTCGGCATATAATTCACCTTCAACGATCAACGTTTGACTTTTCCCTCCGTTTCACGAATCCATCATCGTTGATTAATTTCCCCTAAAAATCAACGGACCGGAAAATTTGGCGTTGAATCGGAAAAAAAAAGAAAACTGCGTTTTCTTTCGATTTCCGCGTTTTTTATTATGAACGACATTTCGGATTCCGTACGCGTAGGACTGATCGTAGCCGTCGGTCACTGGGTCCCATCCTACCTGTTTCTCGTTGTTTCCCATTTTACCCCTGGACGTTTTTCAATTTTTTTTTTCTTTCTTTTATATTTCCGATTTGGCAGTAAGAAAGCAGATCTCGGGAACGTCGCCGCCGAGAAGATCAAGGCGTTGACGGCGGAGCTTCAGGAGCTTGATTCCAGTAACTCAGACGCCGTTGAACGAGTCAAATCCGGTTTTACCCAATTCAAAACTGAGAAATACCTGTAAGTTAATTTAGCACATAAAAAATAAAATAATTTTTGTTCTGATCGGAAAGAAAGAAATTTGTGAGTCGTGAAATGGAATCATCAATGGTCCATTTTCAACTTTTAATAAAGTAACCATTAATTATTAAATTACCCTTTTCAAACGTATTCCTTTAGTATACTAATCACTCTTTGTAACATATTTCATGGGATAGTGCTAAGAAAAATAAAGTTTTTTAACGTTAAAAAAAAGGTGCTTAAAAGCTAATTAATTTATTCGGGTCGTGCTTAGATTACCAAAAGGCGTAAAAGTAATATTCAATTAGTATATGCAAAAACAGAACAAAAAGGATTTTTTGTTTTTTTAATAGAATTAAGCTTGATCCTGAATTTTGATGAAATCTCTGTTCGATCGATACTATTTTCCAGGAAGAATGATGTTCTCTTCAATCATCTTGCCAAGACTCAAGCCCCAAAGGTTTCAACTCTCTCTGTTCATTTACTCGTTTTGTTGTTGTTTTTTTACTTTTTCTTGTTTTGACTAATACCTAAAAACCATAAAGTTATAGCCTTATAGGCTAATAAAATTTGATAAAGGTGTGAAAGCCTTAAATCCAACTGTGATCTTGACTTTATGAACAAGCAACAGTTTTAGAAACTAAGGGAGGGACCACTTTCTTGATATTGAACTCAAAACAATCAAGAAACTGAGACGATGTTGAATTTTTTTTTATTTTGCAGTTTCTGGTCTTCGCTTGTTCTGATTCTCGAGTTTGCCCATCTCACATCTTGAATTTCCAACCTGGTGAAGCCTTTGTTGTAAGAAACATTGCAAACATGGTTCCACCTTTCGACCAGGTTAGTTTTTTTGCTCAAAAGACACTTTAACTCTTTGTTGTTATTCATCATATATTATACAATCAAACAACTAATAACACAAAAATCTTTTCATATCATTAATCTTCTTCAGAAGAGACATTCTGGAGTTGGTGCCGCCGTTGAATACGCAGTTGTTCATCTCAAGGTATATAAAATTAGTCCTCTTTTTAATGATAGGGTTATATACTTATATAGCCCTCTTTTCTAATTAGAAATCAAACCAAAAGTTTGGCACTTTTGATTATGCCCATATTATTTTAAAGTATTTTTTGTTTAAAAAGTGAAGTGATACATTTTTGCCATATGGCCCTTACTAAAAGTTGATGTCTAGTCACAGTAATGTAGCATTTGTCCCCATTGCATCCACCAATCTCTTTCCTCCTTTTTTGCCACTAGGAAAAGCATTTTCCACAATTATCTTTTTTAAAAAAAAAGCTGAATCGTTTTGGATAATGTAGAAATGGGTCTTAATGCATCAAGTTGTAACTACTTTTTTTATCCATAGTCAAACAGTTTTTAATAGTTTTTTTTTGTTTTGTTTTGTAGGTGGAGAATATTCTGGTGATAGGCCATAGCTGTTGCGGTGGGATTAAAGGACTCATGTCCATTGAAGACGATGCTGCACCAAGTCAGAGGTAATTATAAAGCTAGATAATCAATCTTGTAATTTTCTTGATTTAGCCTGGCTTACGAATCAAGACTATTCGATATATCTTCTTGTGGGTTGTGTGACTTTTCTTGTGGGACAGTTTGAGGTGATAATATCTGATGCATAGTTTTTTTTTTGTGATTGTTCTCTAAAAATGGCAGTGACTTCATAGAGAACTGGGTGAAGATAGGTGCACAAGCGAGGAACAAGGTCAAGGAAGAACATCAAGATCTAAGCTATGAAGATCAATGCAACAAGTGTGAGAAGGTAATAACAAAATGCTCTGTTTTTTATGTTATACTATATCATTGAGATTTGAGAAGAAAGAGAGATGTTTAACAAATCTATGTCTATTGCAGGAAGCTGTGAATGTGTCGCTTGGAAACTTACTTTCGTACCCATTTGTGAGAGCTGCAGTAGTGAAGAACACACTTGCGATAAGAGGAGCTCACTACAACTTCGTCAAAGGAACATTTGATCTCTGGGAGCTTGATTTCAAGACCACTCCTGCTTATACCTTCTCTTAAAAGAAAACAACTCTTATGAGATTTGGTTTTCTTTTTTTCACAAAAGCTTTGACTCGTCTTTTACTTCTTTCGCTCATGTTGATTCTGATCTCAACTTCTTTTGATTCTTTTCTTACTCAAACTTCAACTTTGCTGCTTCTGTTTCAAAAGCTGTAAAAAATAAAGCTGTGAACAATATTTGAATCTTCTTTATTCGTCTAATTAACTTTCGAGTTATGATTGACCCGTTTGTTTCTCATTTTGTTTGTGTTTTTGCAAAAAAACTAATTCTCAGCATTGCTCATTAAATTTCAAATAATGTCATCTGTTTCTCAAAAAAAAAAAAACACAATATCAAATTTCTTTTTATTAACTAAGAAAAACTTTTAGTTGGTAATTTTAACAAAAAAGTTATTCAAATAATTAAATCTTAGTTAGTTTTCTTAGTTATTTTCTGAACTTTGTTAACTTTTCAACTAGTATAATTCAGGACTGAGATTTTTGTTTCTTTTTAAAGGTTATTAATGTATCTGACTATTATCGAGTATGTTTCTGTGTAAATTCAATCTTATGCCCATATGGATTTCGGCTTAGGCTGGCCTTAATTCAGGCTTATGATGCATATACATTTAAGTCCCTTCTGATTTCTTAAAACCTGTACAAAAATAAAAAATGTAATCAAACTTTCTCCTTTTTACCTTTTTTTCGGACCATCGATATAAACTTTAACACTTAGTTTTTGAATAATTTACCTTTTGGATAATGGATATAGACACATAGGAGGGTGTATTGAAAGTGGGATTTGAACTGATTTAAGGTGATTTGTGTTAAAATAACAAATCCAGTGTTATTCAAACTTGAATTCTAAAAACTTTTTTAAAATCCAGTGTTATTGAACTTGTGATTTTAAAATCCACTGTTATTGGAAATATTTTTAAAATTAGGTTTTAAAAAAGAGATTTGATTCAAGAGTGATTTGAGGAGATTTCCTTGTTAAAAATAAGAGATTTCAAATCACATGGTTTTAGATGGGATTTTAGAATACTTTAACTAAAATCACTTGAACTTCTATGATTCACACAAAATCATCTAAAAACTCACTAAAAATCAAATCACTCTAAATCACTCCAAATCCCACTTTCAATACACCCCCATATTGTATATTCGCAATTATGGAAAGACGGACCAAAATAAAAGGCTTATAACATTATCTCAAAGACGAAATCATTTCACCTTACTCTTGTTCTTAATGATAATTAAGTATATTCAAACAAACAATATAATATAGAAAACAAAATTCATTTACATTTGTTTCAGAAAAAAAAATGTCAAATAAATTCTTTGTGTAATCTACCATCACACCGGCCAATATCATGGCCATTACCTTTGTGGATGGTGGTGGTTTCACCTCGACCATACAAAATGGTCAAATCATTAAATGTCAACATAGTTGTTAGTATTGGAGCAGCGAACCAAGCGAATGAACAAAAAACCAAACTGTTAATGCGGATCACGAAGATGACAATAAAGCTCAATGATGCTGTTATAGCCAATCTAACATCTATAATTGCTTAGATTGCCCATTTTTTGTACAATTTGGAGAAGCTTACAATCTGTAAATTCGGGTCCTTAGTTATGTATTATCGGATAAACAGTAAATATATAAAACAAAATTATCTACATTAGTTTCAGAGAAAAATGTTACATGAATTCTATGGGTAATCTGGTGGGAAAAAAATCCATATAGTTATTCCTCTAGAATAATAAATACTGCATTTTTATATTTTTTTTTCGTGTTCCACGTTCTGAAGAATCATTTTATACTCAACACAAATCCCTAAATCTCAAAATCAAGACCACTCCTGCTAACCAAGTGCTCTTGGCCTAGTGGTATAGGAACTCCAGCTGGAGTGCCCGCCCTGGGTTCGAGTTCCCTTGGCCACCCGGGCAGCCTTAAATGGTAAGAATACGCGGACTGTCGTGGGCCTCGTGTGTATAGTCTTTGGGCCTGGAAAGCCTATAGGATTCCCACGGTTACCAAAAAAAAAAAAAAAAAAAAAACCACTCCTGCTTATGCCCTTTTTTAGAAGAAATCAACTCTTATGAGATTTGGTTTTCTTTTCTACAAAAGCTTTGAATCATCTTTACTTCTTTCTCTCATGTTGATTATGATCTCACCTTTTTTTTTTTGTTTTTCTTACATAAACTTCAACTTTGCTGTTTCTATTTTGAAAGCTGTAAAAAATAGAATGTCGTGAACAACATTTGAATATTATCTATTCGTCTAATTGATGTTCATATTATGATTGACCCATTTATTTTTGTTGTTTGAGTTTGAGATTAGGTATCTCTGTGTTTGCAAAAGCTTTTCAGCATTGATCATTAAAAATGAATACACTAAAACCTCAAAAAATGAATACACTAAAACAAAGCCGTGAAAAAAAAATCAAAAGGCATTTTGTTATAATACATCATATTGGACTTATAACCGGGCTCAATAAGCCCATCAGGGTTATTCATTATGTATTGTCTTGTATATATATACCCAAGAGGATCAATAAAACATTGAGTTCTACAACACGTTATCAGCACGATTGCTCTGAAAAACCCTAAACTAAAACCTAAAACCTAAAACCCTAACCTAAAACCTAAAACCCGTGTGCCGACTTCCGAGGCGATTTCCCGGCGCAACGCGTGGAGCCCCGTGACGATCAGCATATCAAATCGAAGCCCCGACGGTCTTCTTTCCAGAGAGCTTGCCGGCGCATCAACCGCTTCTACAGATCGGAAGTTATCATCAGATCTGTGGATCCGCTAACCTAAAACCTAAAACCCTAAAACCTAAAACCCGTGCGCCGACTTCCGAGGCGATTTCCCGGCGCACCGCGTGGAGCCCCGTGACAATCAGCATATCAAATCGAAGCCCCGACGGTCTTCTTTCCAGAGAGCTTGACGGCGCATCAACCGCTTCTACAGATCGGAAGTTATCATCAGATCTGTGAATCCGCTGCCCATCGGAAGCTTTTAGCTCCCAGTTCATTACCGTACAACCCCAAAGGTGAAAGGTAGAATCGCATATCCCTTTAAGCTTAAGGATCCGACCATCGAACATAACCTAATGACAATCGGACCATTAAAATCGAACCATGAATGAAAGCGATTGTTATTTGCTTGTGCGGATTGTTTTGCTTGGCTCGTTTAGGTTGATAGAAAGTTGTTTATTGCTTAACCTAAATCGTAAAAATCGAAAACACCTTCATCTAGAAACTGAAACCCTAATCTAATCAAGGAAAAATAAAGGGAAACAGAATAAAATCAGCAAAACTCGACTTTCTGTCGAGATCTCGGGCCAGTGTCGATCGACACCATCTTTGGTGTATCGATCGACACCAACAACAGAAGATTAAAACCTTCAATTTCTTCAATTAAACCAACTTGAAACCCTAATAACTATTGCGGTTTAAAACCATTAAACCGAAACCGTATCCCTAAAATTTATGTTTCCCGATAAAATTTCCTAAAATATAAAGTTTCCTCAAATAGAAACTTGCCCAAAATAGAAAGTTTCCCAACTATTATTTCAAACCCCCAACAAAATCAATTTTATGTTTCAGATGTCAAACATTCAAAAAGTCGAGTTCGAGGCCCTCAAGGTCTCCGGTGAAAACTATCTCGAATGGGCCCTGGACACCAGGATTTTCCTCAACTCAAATGGACTGGGTGACTGTATCCAAGCGGATAACAAAGCCTCTGATAAAGACCGGTCCCAGGCGATATTTCATATCCGCCATCATTTGGCCGCGAGCCTCAAACAGCAATATCTCACTCTTGAGAACCCACTTGAACTTTGGGTGGCCCTGAAAAAACGGTATGATCACCAGAAAACGGTGCTCTTGCCACAAGCCAAGTTTGACTGGAAGGAACTCCGGTTCCAAGATTACAAATCTGTGCATGACTACAACTCCGAACTCTTTCGGATAGTTTCAATCATGAAACTATGTGGTGAAGAGGTGTCGGATAATGATCTCCTCGAGAAAACATTATCCACCTTCCATACCCAAAATATTGTGCTTCAGCAACAATATCGTGCAATGAAACATACATTGTACGAAGATTTGTTATCTTGTTTGCTCTTGGCCGAGAAAAACAATGACCTGTTAATGAGGAACAGTGCCCAGAGGCCCCCGGGATCGGCTCCAGTACCAGATTCCCGAAAAGAATCCTACTATGTCCAGCCAGACAGATCCTCAGATCATGGCCGCGGACGTGGGAATGGATATCATAGTGGTGGATAGTGGATCCAGCCACACTATCCTGACAGACAAGAGTTATTTCATAAATTTAATCATGAAAACCGCGAATATTAGCACAATAGCGGGTATCTCGAACTTAATAGAAGGCCACGGCCAGGCCCATGTGCTGTTATCAAACGGCACACATCTGGACATTCCAGATGCATTATACTCACCCAGCTCAAAAAGAAATCTTTTGAGTTTTAAAGATATCAGACTTAATGGTTTCCACATAGAAACCCAGGGTAAAGGGAACAAAGAATCCCTACTAATCACTAAGATCACACTTGGCCATAAACAAGTCCTCGAGACTATACCCGCATTATCTACTGGCCTTTACTATGCTAAGGTCAGTATGATTGAGGCTAATAATGCTATCAAAGCCCGATTCCAAGACTACACTATTTGGCACGACCGGCTTGGTCATCCTGGTACGACCATGATGCGTAAATTAATCCAAAATTCTCAAGGACACACCCTTCGAGAAAACCGAGTCTTCCCTCAGCACCTCACGTGCACAGCTTGCTCCCAAGGGAAGTTGATCACTCGGCCTTCACCAGTAAAAGTGTCCAAAGAGACATTACATTTTCTGGAAAGAATCCAAGGAGACATATGTGGTCCCATTCACCCACCTTCTGGGACATTCCGGTACTTCATGGTATTCATAGACGCTTCGACCCGTAGGTCGTATGTCTGCCTATTGTCTTCTCGGAACCAAGCTTTTGCTAGGTTATTGGCTCAAATCATCAGATTACGAGCCCATTTTCCAGACTTTCCGCTAAAGACTATACGTCTTGACAATGCTGGTGAATTCACTTCCCAAGCGTTTAATGATTACTGTATGGCCATGGGGGTAACCGTTGAACATCCTGTGGCACATGTCCATACTCATAATGGACTTGCTGAATCATTCATTAAATGAATACAATGGATTGCTCGACCATTGCTCATGAGATCAAAGCTCCCGGTCTCAGCTTGGGGACATGCAGTATTACATGCTGCTGAACTAATACGCATCCGACCATATAGTGAGCACAGATATTCCCCATCCCAATTATTACAGGGTCATGAGCCAGACATCTCCCATCTCAAAACATTTGGGTGCTCAGTCTATGTACCTATTGCTCCACCACATAGAACCAAAATGGGACCCCAAAGGAGGATGGGAATATATGTTGGTTTTGATTCTCCCACCATCATCAAATATCTCGAGCCGACCACTGGAGACCTATTTAAGGCCAGATATGCGGATTGCCAATTTGATGAATCGGCATATCCAACATTGGGTGGAGAGAAACACAAGCTGGTCAAAGAGCTATCATGGAATCAAACATCCTTAAATTGGCAAGATCCTCGGACTCTAGAATGTGATTCAGAGATCCAAAAGATTATACACTATCAGAAGCTAGCTAATCAATTGCCATATTCCTTTGCTGACCCGAACAAAGTAACCAAATCGTAATACCAGCTTGTAATGCACCAGTACGAATCACTGTCCCAACGGGACAAGTTCATGTTGCTACAGAGTCTGCCTCACGAAATAAACGTGGCAGACCTCTAGGTTCCAAAGACAAGAATCCACGGAAATCAAAGAAAGGTGCAATAGTTGAAACCGGGATTCCCAATATAACAGACATAGCGCGCGCTGAGACTCACTCTAATGAACCATCAGAAGAGGTTCGGGACGCCGAATCTCTAGGTTCTGACGAGATCGATAACGATGAGATCTCTATCAATTACACAATGTATGGAACCAAATGGAACAGAAAAGAAGTCGACTTAAATGCACTCTTTGCATACAAAGTAGCACTTGATATTGCGAACACGCAAGAGGATCTAGAACCCACGTCTATCACAGAGTGCACTCATAGAACAGACTGGCTAAAATGGAAAGAAGCCATAAACGTGGAGTTAAAGAGTCTCAAACTCAGGAATGTGTTTGGTCCGATCATCCGGAAACCATTCAGTGTCAAACCAGTGGGCCATAAATGGGTTTTTGTGCGTAAGAGAAATGAACTCGGTGAAGTCGTTCGTTATAAAGCACGGCTTGTAGCACAAGGATTCTCACAAAGACCCGGAATCGATTATGAGGAGACTTATTCTCCGGTGGTGGATGCAACTACTTTTCGATTCCTCATAAGTCTGGCCATAAGAGAAAATCTAGATTTACGGTTAATGGATGTTGTCACCGCATATCTCTATGGGCCCCTGGACAATGAAATATACATGAGATTACCAGATGGCATAGAGCTTAAAGATAAGCATGCATCTCGAGATCAGTACTGCATCAGGCTGAACAAATCCTTGTATGGACTGAAACAAAGTGGACGTATGTGGTATAACCGGTTAAGTGAATATCTCATCAGAGAAGGCTACAAAAAAGATCCCATCAGTCCATGCATTTTCATCAAGAAATACTCAAACAAAGGATTTGTAATCATAGCAGTTTACGTGGATGATCTAAACATCCTCGGAACATCTGGTGAAATCTCCCAAACAGTCGACTGCTTGAAAGCAGAATTCGAAATGAAAGACCTAGGCAAAACTAAATTTTGTTTGGGTTTACAACTTGAGTACGTCAAAGGAGGAATCCTTGTGCATCAATCGGCTTATACTGGAAAAGTACTCAAGCGATTCAACATGGACCAGGCCCACCCATTGACCAGCCCAATGGTTGTTCGGAGCCTAGGATTGGACAGTGATCCATTCGGTCCCAAGAAGGACGATGAAGAAATTCTCGGTCCAGAAAAGCCATACCTCAGTGCTGTAGGAGCGTTAATGTACCTGGCTAGTCACACTAGACCAGACATTTGCTTTGCCGTGAACCTCCTAGCTCGCTTCAGCTCATGTCCAACTCAAAGGCACTGGAACGGTATCAAACACCTCCTAAGATACCTTCAAGGTACTAAAGACTTAGGACTGTTTTACACTAACCACAACAAGGATGGACTAGTTGGTTTTGCTGATGCAGGATATCTATCGGATCCGCACTGTGGTAAGTCACAGACTGGTTATATTTTCACGCTTGGAGGAACAGCTATCTCGTAGAGATCTATGAAGCAAACAATCGTTGCAACCTCATCAAACCATGCATAAATTTTGGCCATGCACGAAGCCAGCAGAGAATGTGTTTGGCTACGAGCCATGACTCAGCACATCCGATCAGATTGTGGTATGAAAGAAGATAAGGAGCCCACGGTTATGTTTGAAGACAACGCGGCTTGCATTGCTCAACTCAAGGAAGGTTATATCAAAGGAGATCGGACGAAGCACATCCTACCGAAATTCTTCTCAACCTCGGATTGGCAGAAGGATGGTACGATCAGCGTTCAACAGGTCCGATCAAGCGAGAACTCCGCTGACTTTTTTACCAAATCATTGCCCGCTTCAACACTCCGGAAGCTCATCTAACAAATAGGAATGCGTAGACTTAAAGATCTACAGTGATGCTCTAATCAGGGGGAGTAATGCGTGTTGTACTCTTTTTCCTTCACCACGGTTTTTCCCACTGGGTTTTCCTGGTAAGGTTTTAATGAGGCAACATTCCCCAACATATTATCGAGATCCCGATTGACCATCAGGTCCGGTTACTCCGTCCAAGGGGGAATGTTATAATACATCATATTGGACTTATAACCGGGCCCAATAAACCCATCAGGGTTATTCATTATGTATTGTCTTGTATATATATATACCCAAGAGGATCAATAAAACATTGAGTTCCACAACACATTTAAATTTTTTGTGTTGAGTTTCTTAGATGGTGTCAACTCGCGATTTTAAAGAAGACGACTACTGGCTTCCATTACACATTAAATTTTTAAAACTGTGTTACAAAGGCCCGTAATCTTCGGCCCGAATTAGGCCCGTATGAACATCCATTACACACATTAAAAAAGTAAAAGCTGTGTTAAAAAGGCCCGTAGTCTTCGGTCCGAATTAGGCCCATATGGGCTAGCCTTAATTCAGGCTTGTGATGCATATAATTTTGGTCCCTTCCGATTGCTTAAAACTTGTACAAAAATCAAAGTCTCTTTTCCTTTTACCTTCTTGAATCATCTGGGACCATTGAGAAAAACACTTAACACTTAGTTTTTCAATAAATAACCTTTTGAATGTACACACATATATTCGCAATTATGGAAAGACGGACCAAAATAAAAGGCTTGTACCATTACCATCCCCACTACTAAAAAGACTTTTGCATGAGTTAAACATTTGTTTATATTATAAACTTTATAACAAGAAAACACGATACCATACAAAGTGGCAAGGCAATAGACTTGCGTGGTGGTACCCTACAACGACAAAAATAAATAAAGTATAATCCTATGGAAGGAGAGAGATCCAGTTAATTAGTTAAGCAAGCCCATGCATATACACAAGAACACAAACTAAGAAACATAACAAGCCACATTAATGTTGTACTATTGATGAGTATGATGCATCGACGACGTGACATCACATTATTTACATTTCATTTTCATATACGTACATACATATATTGGCATGTCTTTTATACATATTTGGAAGCAACACGTTACACAAAACATATCATGATATCAATTGTGACATGAGCTATTTCGTGATATTATCGAACAATGTAAAAAAAAAAAAAAAAAGAGAGAATGATTTCACGGCTCTTCTTTTTAATTTAGTTATAGGCATTGAGGAACATTGACTGGTAAAGTTGGAGATGCAGAAAAAAGAAAAGTAAAAGCTTACATCTTCTTAGGTAAAGAAGCCCTCGGGACAAAAATCATAATAAGACTTTGGGACAAACTACGTTTGCGAGAGGGACCTTCATCATTTCATGTACCATTCACTCACTTATGCATATTCTAAAGTAGTGATGCGCAAGAGACTTTTATTTTTATAGTTAAGAATGTTCGATTTTTATTTTGGTCTAGAGAATTCGAGTTCACTAGACCTTAAACTTTAATTAGGCTTTAAAACCGTTTCTTGAATCGGATTGAGCTAGTAGAATTTTAATCTGAAATCTTCTTTAATTTAGTTAATGTGTTTTCTCCCGATTAATTGGATACATAATTTTTTTGTTTCTTAATCAGATATTTATTCGGACATATTACATCTCATCTCATAATTTTTTTTTCCTTCAATTATGTATTTTCCACTATGAGGAAAATCAACCCCACATTGATATAATTGTACTGTAAAACATAGATAATAGTACCTAGTGATGATAATGTAAAATATATATAGTTTCAGTGATATGTATATATAAACAAGAGAAATTTCAAATAAAAACATTAAAAAACGAAACAGTTAACAAACTCTTTACGTTCTCTAGTGTTTGGTATTTTGCAGAAATCAACAGATCAAGGAAATTTCAGTTTTCCCGATGTTCCAACAATCACTGAATATCTCATACACTTCCATCACTAAAAATTTCTCAAAAAGAAGAGATCACATGTGTATAATCTGATTACGTAAATACAATATTACTATTACATCAATGGTACCCTTTTTGTATAGGCAGATGGAAAATCCCAAAATTTGGAACATGTGTACGGGGACATAATACCCTAGATGACGTGAATTTTTGCTCGGCTTTTATTAGTTTATATTTGAAAACAGAAGTTAACAGTAGAGTGAGATACGTTTCTACAATAATCAACAACAATAATATAATAGGCCTTTTAACCAAAAAAAAAAAAAAAACAACAATAATATAATACCAAACAAACTAAGATTATGTCATTATTTTCGGGAATCTTTTGTGAAGAATAATACAGTCCCATATATGATATAATTACTAATCGACATTAACAAGTTGCTTCCAAATTTAAAACAAAACTATACAGTACTGACGTTACATAATGTATATTTAATTTGGTCCACACATGTTGTGTCTATATGTATACACACTGTCCTCACATGATCGATGGATGCAACACATGGTTCTCTATAGTACTTGTTAATTTGATTGGGGCACATTACCTTAATCATGATGAATGATTATGTTCATTTCTCATTCATTACTTTCTATAAATAGCAATATAGGTGGGGTTGGTGCATCATGATTTCAGAATTGCATATAGGGGTATCTTGGCCTTAACAAGCACTCCATATCGCGTATTATTTATTAAGTCATTAACACACTATTTTAGCTAATTTTGGTCAATGGGCTTTGTATAAATGTGAATCGATGAATGTATATATCTATGTGTGTTTGCGTGGATCTTGATTCCTAGCTAAGCTGCTTATATAAATCCTTTCATAACTAAGATCGGAATATACTCTAATACTATATTGAATAAATGAGTGATCATCATATACACAATAGTTAATAGTGGAGGAGAGACATTCTATTCTGATCTTAATTAATATCTACATTTGACTGATTGGTAATTATATTTATATAAATATAATTGTCTCTTTGGTGAATAGAATGTGTGTTTTTTTTTTAAGATAATCAGAGAGTGATTCAGACTTTTTATCACCTGGTTAATTTCTTGAAAGTGATTGTGGCTATCCGCAGTTTTCACACCAAAAAATATATTACTTGTAAAACATGATAAAATTTCGACTAATCAAATGAAAGTAATAAGATAATTATATGTTTGAAGATAATTAATTCTCTAGATTAGTTCTATAGAACTGTTCATCAACAAAGAAGAATTACTAGCTCAATATCACTATCACATCATTAAATAGAATAAGTTAGATGCTCATCAATACTCAATGCTCGAAGAATACTGAATCATATACAGTAATTCAATGTTATATTTGGTAATGGATGTTTTTGGTTTAGATGAAACGTTTCAATACAAAAGTGTAGAGTTCGAAAATAATTCAACGAGGATAAATTAAAGTAACGAAGTTTACTAATTAACTGATGTATAGTGGTTAACAAGCCCTCCTCATGTGGGTTTCATTTTATACTTATAATGTATCTCTTTTATCTCTCTTTTATTTCCCTTTTCCCTCGTCACATGTGGGTTACTAATTTCTTCATGATTATTAATTAGATAAGGTAATTAATTTTCTCATCGAGTCGTCAAACAGCTTGCACACGCACATATTACATATATATATATATATATATATATATATATATATATATATATATATGCCAACAAGCATCTTGGTCTCGTATGTATATATGCATGTTACTATGTTAGCATGTGTATCAGTGTATGCTATATATTGTATGTAGGTATAAATCACGACAGAGTATGTCTGTCGTGTAGCATTGAATCTAGATTTCAACGAGTTCAAGTTCTGTCTTATTATATATATATATACTCCGTATTTGACTCTGTTTAATAAACATGCTGTTGCTTCTTTATGAAAACAAAAATGCGATATTCATATGATTATATATAATAAGATTATGGGCTCTTCTTATCTACACCAAGTTTGATAGAAATAATAAGAGTTGTGGTCCAAAATCTAATTTTATAGAAAATGTTTTTCCACTAATGTCCGACTTTTTTTATCAGTCTACACACAAAATGATTAACACTTTTTTAAGTAACTATAATGCTCTATATTAACATATATATCAAATGGAACTCCAAATTTTGGGAATGAGGGTTTAGTTAAGAGACACCACAAAAATATGCAGAGTTAACAAAATATACAAAAATCATTCATTTTTCTTAAATAGACCACTTCTTAAAATATTATTATATAAGATGTGGTATATCTGAGTATAAAAAGGGTAATGTGGCAAATTGTAGAATTTATTAAATTTATTTAGAGAGATACATATAAGCTTTTTTGTTTCTTTCTCTTTTCAATAGAAGAATGCTTTACTCTCCTCTCTCTCTCTCTCTTTTTTTGTTTGTTGAAAGAACAATATCTTATACTTTGTTTTTTTTAACGTACACACACAATTTTGCTGTCAGTAATTTTGTTGAGTAACATGCGAAGGGGGAAAATAAAGATTATATATACAGTGCCCACAAGGGCCACAACAATGATTTGGTTCCTATATATCCTACCACGACGAAAATCGATTGGAAAAGACAAATGTTATAAATGGTTAGGAACTCAGGATTTCTCTAATCTCTATTAACATAATTTTTTACTTTTATTATATTGGTTCGGTAACAATTTCTAAAGACCAAAGTAAAACAAATCATTTAATAGAAATTTTATTAATCCTCAAGATATTGCGAACAAAAGCAGTTGATTTTTTTTTGTTTTATCAATACTCAACAAAAGCAGTTAATTTTTTTTTTATTGTTGTCAAATATTTGTTTGTGGAGCAATTGAATTCCATCGCCCGTATCTCCCCACTCAAAGATGTGTAAAAAAAAAGGGTCGGAAATAAAGCAAAGGGAACCTAAAATAAAAGTAGACATCAAGACAGTGACCACTGACCACAAACCACGCGGTCTGTATTTTAGAATTCTCATAGTAGTTACTAAACAAAATGGTTTTTTTTAAAAAAAAAAACAAGATGGTTTGGTAATATGTACTCGGAATTATACCTATGTAATTATCATTTTAACGTTATCGACTTGAAATTTAGAAAGAAAATGTACCTATCAAATTCCACTATTAATTACTAATAAGTGTTGGCACCGTTGGTAGTTTATATATTTAAACAAATGTTTCAATGCTTAAGTAAATTATCCATTCGACAACATCGTACTTAACGTAACACATTTGGTTAATTAGAGATCTCAAATTATAAGGAGGCGTGCTCTTGGCACACAGGTTCACGCTAGACTTTTGTGATAAAAAGATTCGCCTAAGTTCACACTAGAATTTTCAATTTTGTAATAAATAATATTTTTGATAAATAAGACCATTTACAATTTGATCCGTTGTATGCCACTCTCAACATACAAGAAACAGCTGAGAAACGTGCATTTAATGTAGAGGGGACAAAACTACATGCATGGCAACTCCTCAATCGCAAATTTCAAAAGGGTTATTATGATTGTATTAACTTCTTTTTCTTATTAGCAATATGCTTTCTACTAAATTTGAATCTGAATGAATGGTGATACAAAGACGATATTAGTATAAACTATAAAATTACGTGTACTAATCAAGTGATAGAATATGAATATATATATATTTTTTTTAAAGGCTTGATAGAATATGAATATAGTGTATCAAGTATTGTAAAAAAAAAAACATAAAATATTACCTAAATGAATGCATGATGACTACATCTACTGTGGGATTTTTCTTTTCTTCTTACAATAGAATAAGACATTTAACACATTAACTAGAATATAGACATAAATAGGATGGTCCATGTAATAATTTGGCAAGAATTCGAATACTTTTTGCGTAATTAAGATTTCTGATCGATTTTTTTTTTCCGAGTAATCCTTCAAATTTGAATAGCACGTTGCATTGCTTTTCTACTCCATAGTTCATCCTATTTTTTAAGTTTGAAGAAAGATACATATGCATATTTGATCCACAAATATAAGTATTAAATATTAGATTCACTCAAAATTATAAAGTTATCGTTTTCAGATAATTGTATATGTATAGTCTCAGCTACATTAACGGATAATTAATAATGTTGACCGTTGGGTGAATTGAATATTTATTGGCATTTTACAATAAGATCTTACTGTAAGGAACATATCCATGGCCTTATTAATTGGACAAGGTGACAAAAATTTACATCCATGTCAATGCCGCTGCAAATTTGCAGTTCTAAAAGAATGTATACATGTCATCATCACGTCATGCATACACATTTACACAAACGCACATATGATACGTATGTGGAATTGCATTTATCAGTCCACTTTCGGAACTTTTTTCGTTGCAATAAGTGGCGTGGCGCCTGATTGGCACTCAGAAAATGTGTTGGAGCAATCAATTAATTTCGTAGTTAATTGTATCCTCAATAACATTTACATTATACAACGTAGCATAGGCTTTATACGGGCCATGACTCATATTTTAAGTAGGGTGAATCTGCTATGTAACTAAACTGGATAAAGAATTTACCAAAAATTAACGAATGTAAATAAGTTATGTGTTTTTATTACATGCCATTTTTTAGAAATAGCATGATATACTATAAAACCACATATGAAATCCACACTTCGAGAACCAACGAGCGAAAAGTGAATCATAATATTTTTGAAAATGCCATCAACCAGATTTGCAGATAATGGTCAATTACTCAATTAGTGGTGTTACTATTTTATAGTTTTTACCCTAATAATTATTATTGGGTTATGAGAAACTTTAAATAAGCGTTAGACGCTTTCACCACTGAATAAAAGTATAATTTGATTACCACGACACAGTCACAAGACTCACAACGCAACAACAATTGAACAAAAGCTTTACCAACACAAAATTTAATCAAGAACGTGAACTCGTCACATACCGAAACTACCCTCTTCTTCTTCAACTGTACTACTGATTTGCCACCCTCACGAGCTTTGTCAATTTCCTGTGGCAATCAGACAGAGATCGAGATAATGCTAAAAAGAGGAATGTTTTTATCTAATCTTATCATTCGTTTTAATAATGCGATTTTGGGGTTCACTATTAGCGAATCTTACTCAGTTCTTCCCACTTATTACATCAACACGTTCCCTGATGTTTTTGGCT
Source organism: Erythrophleum ivorense (assembly GCA_026724425.1). NCBI lineage: Eukaryota > Viridiplantae > Streptophyta > Magnoliopsida > Fabales > Fabaceae > Erythrophleum > Erythrophleum ivorense. Next base: position 1,572,395 of record JAIUCV010000077.1, on the reverse strand, counting down.
GGTGGCGAAAACCGCGTCCCTTTACACCCATTTAGTTCATGACGCGTGGCGTGATGTCTGACAAAAATTGTTTGGCTTATTAAAATTCGGACTGGTCATACCGAACCGTGCTTCCGGTTATCGATCAAACGGAACTAAGAACATGCTGAAGTTGAACAGTGTAAGATGGACAAAAAATTGTTAAAAACGCTGCTAAAACAGCTCAAAATTATGGACGCCGATCGATTCGATCATCTACGACTTTAACTTTTAGTTTTAATCTAGTGTCAAAATCTATAATCCAACATTACGAATACATTTTTTTACTTGTCGTTCTAGAATTTTTACGCGGATTAAAAAATTAACTAAATTTATTATTTTATTCTTGTTTAATATATTGTTTTGTTTAAAATGACTAGTTAATAAGTTAAAAGAAAATGGATAAAACTGAAAATATATCATAAATGTATATTAAAAATGATGAAACAAAAAAAATAGGCCCAAAATGAGAAGTAATGTGAAATGGAGAAAGTAGTAGTTAATGTCATCAATACGAGGCGTTCTTGCATGCATGTGTTCAAGTCCAATATCTTGAACCGATGATATGAATATTGTACGATCCAAATAGAAGTTGACATTTAAAATGAAAAACTAACTTGTTTCAAAGTTGTCACCCAAAACAAAAGAAAAGAAAAAACTTGTTTCGAAGACTTAACTTCTTATAAAAAATTATTTGAGGTAATGTATGATAGTAACTAAAGTGAGAATTTTTTTTTTTGACTGAACTAAAGTGAGATTAGCTAAAACATTTTTATATAGCACATTGCTATCAGTGCAATTTAAGTTATACAAGTAATTCAATAAAAGAAGGCGTGGCACACGGCAGGTAATACATCTCTATCTTATAAAATCGCCATAATTTGATACTATAAAAAAATGATGGTCGAGCCACATTTTATTCAGAGAACCAAGCATTCGTCATCAGACAACCAACGACCCTTGTACAAAGTTGCTATAAATGGATTTTACTGGAGTCCTTTAATAGTTGGTGGTCATCAGTTATACACAGTTACTATGCATAGATTCACTCTAGTATCGTAGTGTTGTTGGTCATCAGTTGATGTAGCCTCCTTTATTTGGTCAAAGGTAATTGAGAATAGTCTGTAAATAATAGCTTTTGACTATTTACAGCTACACCAAATCATGACATTATTGCATGCATTTATATCGTCTTCCATACTTTCTTTTATATAAAACTTAAACCTATGTTAAAAATTCACTAGTAACTTTTTGAGATTTATATTTATTGTCTATTATACAATGATTTTCTAATATTCATCCCTAATGTATAGATAACTTGAAAACCGCATATATTAGGTGACTTTTTATGGGTCAATGTATATATATATTTTACCAAGATCAAAGTAGGAAGAATGGGCCAGTTTCGAGTATATATATATATATATATATATATAATTTACCATAAACAATAAATTTTTAACAAAAAAAAAGTAATTATCTTTGAAATGCAGAGTCGCAGACAATAGCTGATAATTAGTGCCTTAGTGGCTGTTTAACAATTGGTGTTGTAAGCTGTAGCCATTAATTTTTTGTTTCTTACTCCAGAAAAACTAGAAAAACTAGAAGAAAAAAGAATATACAGAGAGACTTATTGAACATTACCATTAATAATTTTGTTTTCTTAGTCCAGAAAAACTACTAAAAATAGCTTATAGCTTTCATTGCTCTTTAGTTTTGGACGGTTAAAAGGAAAATTTAAATAAATTACTTATTGAACATTACCATTAATAATTTTGTTTTCTTACTCCAGAAAAACTACTAAAAATAGCTTATCTATAGCTTTCATTGCTCTTTAGTTTTGGACGGTTAAAAGGAAAATTTATTAATAATCGTTAAATTAGATATCGGCAAAAAAACCAAAATCGGTCTGAAAACGCGTTACAAATCCAGCATATATAACCTGCTAAAATAGTAAAAAAAAAAAAAAAAAAAGTCCCACTTCATTTGTTTTTTTCCTGCTTCTAAAATCTACTCTTGTCACTCTCTTTCTGCTGTCCCTTTTTCACTCCACTCTTTTTCATTTTTTAGTCCTGCTTTATATTATCCTTCTTCAAATCTATTGTCATCACAACAATATATAACCACTGTATACATAAATAAATAATCAATAAATTAATAAACTTTTTGAAGTTATGATTTAATATTTAATTGCGTAGGTTTTAGTAGTCGACAAAATATAATTGGTGTAGGCTTTTTGGCTTCTATATATATACACATATATAGACACAACGACTCACAAACCCAACAAGCCCACCAATCTCTTCTCTGCTCTATATCTTCTTTTTTTTCTTTCTCTCTCTCTCTCTCGCTAAGAACCAAAAATGCTCAAACCGTTGCTTCTTCTCCAATCGTTCTTGTTCTGCCTCTTCAATGTAAGCACAATCTTATGAATCGTCTATTACTTCGTCGGAATTATACTCTTTGTCGAATTTGATTTGACGGTTTCGTTTTTCGCGTACTGGTTCGACTCCGATTTGTTTGATTGTTATATATTTAGTTGATTGATGAATTTGCTGTTGTTGTTGTTGAGTCAATGAGGATTTTGGGGCAATGCAGGTTGTTTTCGTCGGAGGACGGTTAATTGGCGGCGGTTTCTCGGCGGAGGAGAATCCATTCACTCCTAAAGCCTCTCTGGTTCGTTACTGGAACAAAGAGATCCGTAGCCAATCTCTCAGATCGGAGTTTCTAATCTCCAAGGCGTCGCCGCTAAGCGCCGTCGATTCGGCGACTTTCGCCAAACTCGCCGCCCAGAACTCGCTCCCAACTCGTCTCCCAGATTTCTGCTCCGCCGCGAACCTCTTCTGTTTCCCGGATTTGAGCCCGAGTCTCGAGAAGCACAACGACGACGTCAAGTTCTCCGTCTACGACCAGAAAAACTTCACCAACTACGGCAATGCCCGTCCCGGCGGCGCCGACTCGTTCAAAACCTACTCGAAAGACGATAATATCGTCACCGATTCTTTCCGGAGGTACAGCCGTGGCTCGGCGGGTCACGACGATAAATTCACCGTTTACAGCGAAATCAGCAACGTCGTCGAGGAAAACTTCAATTCCTACGGGACTTTCGGGACCGGCGGCGCCGGAGAATTCACGAACTACCAAAACGGCGTGAACAATCCGACGAGCCGATTCACAGCGTATTCCGACGGCGGTAACGGTCGCACTCAGACATTCAAGACATACACGCACGATGCCAACGCCGGGAACGGCCAATCGTTCACCAGCTACGGCAAAAACGGAAACGGATTACCGAACGAATTCTCCTCCTACGGCGTCTCCTCCAACGTCGTCGGCTCCGGTTTCTCGAATTACGGCGAGAAAGGGAACGCCGCCAACGACAGCTTCACAAGCTACGGATCCGACGGCAATGTCCCGCAGAACAACTTCAAAAACTACGGCGCCGCCGGTAACTCCGCCGAGGACACGTTCGCGAATTACAGAGACAAGGCCAACGTCGGCGACGATTCGTTCTCCACCTACTCCAAAGACTCGAGCAACAGTAAGGTCAATTTCGTAAATTACGGCCAATCCTTCAACCCCGGATCGGAAACTTTCACCGGTTACGGCAAAGGAGCTACAGGAAACAGAATCGGATTCAAAATCTACACTCCAAACTCAACTTTCAAAGAATACGCCTCCAAAAAGGGCGTCAGCTTCGCCAAATACAACGTCTCTTCAACTTCCGCCACCGTCGGCGATGGCAAAACCGTGAATAAGTGGATCGAGCCGGGCAAATTCTTCAGAGAATCGACGCTCAAAGAAGGAACAGTGATTCCAATGCCTGACATTAAGGATAAAATGCCTAAAAGGTCGTTTTTACCCCGGAGCATAATCTCGAAATTACCCTTCTCCACTTCCAAAATCGGAGAGATCAACAGGATCTTCCACGCCGGAGAGAACTCGTCGATGGAGAGCATAATCACCGACGCGGTGACCGAGTGCGAGAGGCCTGCGAGCGTCGGAGAGACAAAACGATGCGTCGGATCGGCGGAAGACATGATCGATTTCGCCACGTCGGTGCTCGGTCGCAGCGTGGTGCTCCGTACGACGGAGAATACGGCCGGGTCAAAGCAGAAAGTCGTGATCGGGAAAGTCAACGGAATCAACGGCGGGAAAATAACGAAAGCGGTTTCGTGTCACCAGAGTCTGTACCCGTATCTACTGTACTACTGCCACTCGGTTCCTAAGGTTCGGGTCTACGAAGCGGATCTTCTGGAGTTGAACAGTAAGACCAAGATCAACCACGGAATCGCCATCTGTCACATTGACACGTCATCTTGGGGTCCGAACCACGGAGCTTTCTTAGCTCTCGGGTCGAAACCGGGTCGGATCGAAGTTTGTCACTGGATTTTTGAGAACGACATGAATTGGGCTATCGCCGATTAAAACGCTAAAGACTTTGCGATCGAAGGTTCGATTTGCGTCTGGATTTATCTTCTTTTTTTTTTTTTTTCATCTAAATATTATTATTATCATATCGCTGAGATTGAAATAGAGGAGTGTTAATTTTCTATCTGTTGTTATATGTTTTCAAGTTTTTTCAGTAACAGTAAAGGCTTGTTACTGATTTGTGGCGGTAACGAATAAATTAAAAAAGAAGAAGATATTTAGTGAATGTGAATGTCTGTCTGATGCAATTTATGATTATGATTTATGGCTGGTTTGGTTGGTTGGATATATATTTTATCTATAAATGAAGGGGATTATGATATATAATAATATATCATGTGCATATAATATAAGGTGAAAATAATATAATAAGATGGAGACAGCGATTGTGTTTCAAACTTTCAATACATGTGCTAAGTTATGTCCACAGGATGTAGGGGTGTAGAAAGATGAGGTGGACTTTATGTGCCACCCAATTTTTATAACCATTTAATTTTATATCATCTATGGAAGAAAATAAAAAAAAAGATATGGAGAGTCACGAGCTGGATATATACTTCAATGGGACAAATACGTAATGAGGGTAATACACTTGGCGTTGTGGCTGCTTCGAACATTTTTAATATGAAATTTTTTTTCGTGTTTGTTTTTATTTTCTTGGGAGTTTTCGGGAGCCGACATTACGCGTAATACTAATATTTATCATTTTCTGTCTCGTGAGATTAATTTGTTTGAGTAGTTGAATTAGTGAATCCGTGAGTCTCTTTCCAAACATTCGATAATATTAATTAATTATCTGTGGATCCTGACAGTGTTTTGTTGCGTTTTGGGAGTACGAAATGCAACTAGTGAATGATTATCAACTTATAATTGAATTGGTTTCACATAGTTGACAATATAATTTCTTGATTTGGTAACAGTGTTCTTGCAAAGAAAAAGATATCTGCTTGGTTCTAAAACGTTTTCAATATACTCTCGTCGACGCTAGAAACAGAGGCAAAAGCATTTGCGATCACATGTAATTTGCGCAAAAAAAAAAAAAAAAAAAAAAACATGTACATTTCATAATCTTATGGTGGAGTTTAGATCATGATATTTTTCGTATTTCAGTCACATCAAAATAATATATATTAATGTTAATCTTTTTCGGCCGAAATAACATTTTCATATTTTGTTACTTATTGTCAATAGCTGCAAACTATATGCCAAAAGTCCACAATATTCCAAATATAGAACAGCTTGTCTTTAATAACATGAAATCCCGCAGAAACAAAACACCACCAAACGTTCTTAGTATATATGCAGAGACCATTGATTCTAAAGTCTCCAACATAAACATGTGTCACAAATTTGAGGGAATCATGAATCCTATTTGAAGTTAGACCTACTTCCATTTAATTATATCCTTATCGTACGTAATTGAACTTCCGACATAAACTTAATTGTCGAAGACAAATCAGCATGTGTTCAACTTAATTTCCACCCTAATTATGGAGCAAATAATGGATTTTGCATAATCGTTTGTTGAAAACACATACTCCTAGAGTCCTACTTAACTCGTTGCATTGCTATCTTTTTTTCTTTTCTTTTTTGTCTTCCACTATTTGCTTTCTTTTCTCTTTATTTCAGCTTTCTTTTAGTACATAAATAAAGCAGACATCAAATGTCACCTAACTTATATTTAAAAGTTAGAACATAACAGAGAATTGTTTTCCGATCTTCAAGCGAATATGCAAGAAAATAATAATTATAAAAAAGATTGTGTGGGTTCTTCACTCTTCTAGTGCATAAAATGGAACAATCCATCACTTTCAGTTACCGACTGACCTATTTAGTATAGTATGCCCATTTTTTATTGGTTGCTTTTTCCCCTTAAATCTCGCACCATAGAAGGATTATAATTTTGAAAACAAAAAAAGGAAAAAGAAGGATTATAATTATTTGAATAATATATTTAATAATATTCTATCATTGTGTTTCTATTGAAATCACAAAGAAACACAATCACGTCTTCTTGTTTGGTTAGTGTGATACGTATTTACAAGTTCACGGTTTTGTCAAAGTTTCTCAAAGATGTTTACGACAATGTATCAGAGAAGAGTAAAAGAAGTTTGACCTCTGCGTGTGATCAGAGAGACCCACCAATCTCTCTCTCTCTCTGCATTGAAGTCTACCTATTTCAACTAACTTAGTCCAAATCCATTATTGGGGAAGTAGAATGCTGTTTCTATGACATTTACAAAGTCAAATATCTATGAAGGGCTTTAAATGCATTTAAGTGTTGTGAGATCAAACTCAGACTTCAATTCTGAGGTTCTGTGTGTTGTCCTTTGCAGAGTTTTCACTTCATTCATTTTGGATCTCTATATACTAAATTTGTTAAATTTTGTTTCTTTGTTGGTGGATATAATTAAAGACTAAATGCCAATTCCCATGTGAACTTTTCACTCTCTTCATCTATTATCTATTACTATTCTAGTCCCACAGAATAATAACTCCTTTTGCAAATTCCAATCCAAATCCTAATTCTTGAGTTACAAGAATAAGAAGTAGTGTACTACAAGTTTTAAATGCTCTATGCAAACTCCTAAAACTAAACATGCATATTTTTCAACACAAACAAGATTTGAACACACACACACACACACATGCTCCTTTCAAGATTTTAAATTTCCAATGGATAATGAAATGCTCTTAATCTTCTGTAAGGGCTAAACCCCCTTCGCATCCAATGAATAGCAAACTTGTCCTTCCAATCAACCACATTGTAATTCCTTCCTGTCACAAGATCTTCATACTCTTCCAAACATTTCTGCTTCCACAAGTCATTATCCGAAGCCAAGTCTCTAAACTCCGAAGAAACACAAGCCAATCTCGCAACAAACATACCGTGAAGACACTCTACTATCTTGCGTTTTAGCTCCAAAGGTAAGCACATCAAGCAAGGTGGAGGTTTCAAGCCGGTTTCGTAGCAAAGATCAATCAACAGAGGCGTAACGAGACCATCTTTTATCATTCTCCAACACATTAACACCGCACGGTGGATGCTCAAAGTATCTTCTCTCTCAGTTTCCATTAGCAAACCAACAATGTGCACATACCTACGTTTGTCGAAATACACTTTACGCACCGAACCACCCGAACCAAGAGACCCGTAAACTACAACCATGTGGCCTCCTAACCTTTGAAACTTCAAGCTCACGGGTTCAATTCCACTGGTTGATTCGTTAGCCTTAATCAGAGCAGGCAGAGTATAACTGAGAGATATCTCCTCTGAAAACCTAAAACGCATATCTGAATCTTGATCAAACAGCAAGAATCCAGATTCTAACATAACAGCATGAACACTCATAACCAATTCACAACTCATGTCACCGGATTCCTCCAACCGTATCTTTTTCAAGAAGAGAGGTTCGTCTAACCTTTCTTGTCCCTCCGTGACCACATTCTCAAGAACAGACGGCTCTTCTGCGCCGCGATTCCTGACCGCTCTAATATTCGTAGAATCGCTAACAGTCGCTTGATTCTTTTCAGATTCTTGAACTAGGGTTGCATTTTCTGTCAGTTCTTGATCCGTCTTCTGTGCCTCGGCCAACGAGGCTGATACATATTTGTGATCCAATGGAATAAAGGCAGAAGGATCGAGGGAGTAATATATGAGGTAACCGGTCAACGTCACGCCAAGCGATCGGAGAGTAGGTTGGAGCTCGTCGTCGTTGCAATGAAGCGACAAGTAAACGGAGGAAGGCGTCGTCGATTCATTGATCTGTAGCCGGAGATCATGGAGAGTGCACGCAGCGGAAAACTCGAAATTTATAGTGTCGTTCGTCTCGATTCTTCTCAACTCTAGATTCATCTTTGTAAAATCGTATAGACAAGAGTCAAAGACTCAAGATCAAAAGTGACCAGGAAGAAAAGGGGTAGGCAAAGGAGATTACCAATTATCGGTTCAATCAGATTCTAACCGATCCGGTTTGATTTGAGAGCCAAGTCTGATCAAACCGGCCCGGTTGGTTTGCAGTATGGGCCGAATTAGGCTTGTGATGGATCAAACCAATTTCGAGACCTGACCCGACCCGAACTTAAAACCCCGACCTTCGTAAATCGAAAATTGTCGCCGAAGATTTTTGAGAGTCAGAGAGAGAGAGAGTAAAAATGGCGGCCAACGGCGTGAGAAGAGCCCTTCAGTTATCGTCATCGTCCGGAAGAATACTCTTCGGTCGTTCATCGGCGGCATCTTCTGCTTCGAATCTCGGAAAATCCGCGGGAATTGCTTTCGCGGAGGGATCATCAGCTTCATCTCGCTCCTCACTTGGCAGACTCACATCCTCCAGGTTAGCTCCCGAATCCTAGAACTGAGTGTAGAAAACCTGTAGATCTGTTTTCAATGGCAAGGTAGTTGATTTTGCAATTAGGTTTGTAGTTGATTTTGCAATTAGGTTTTATCTCCGTATATTATTCTCGGACGAAAGGATAGTAATTTGGTGAAATGTATAATTGGAATTGTGTTCAGGATCCCTGTGGAGCTGAGTGCTGGGATTTCGCTTATACCTTTACATAGTGTCACTGCTTCAGCGTTGCTTACTTCATTGCTATCTCCGAGCAATCAAAGCTGGGGTTGCTTATCAGAAGGTACTTGTGCTCATAATCTCGCTTCTTTGATGTTCATGATTGAAACTGAGGGAAAATTTGAGCTGAAATTTGATGTATGTTTTGTATTGAAGCCGATTCTTGCATTCTGTTTCCATACAAGCAGTAAATGTAATCTCAGTTGGTAAAATATGATTCCATAAATGATCTGCTTGACATGCTTATTGCAAGCCATCGGCTTTGTACAAAAACATTATTTTTCTTCGCATGTTTTGTTACCCTTTACTGATAGTATTGATTCATTGGAGGACCTATTACTGTCTATTGATCCAGAGTTATGTTGGTCACGCACTGACTGATCAATGTTTCTTCGCATTTGATCTTTGCAGGGTTTGCAACAACACTATAACATGGCCTCCAAGTTTTGATGCTATTACTCCTCAGATCCCAAAGAAACTTTGTTTCATTTCATCGGCGCTTTGCAGCTTTTCCGAGAGGTTTAAGATATACCAGAGTAGCGAAAGAAACACAGACCCTTTGCTTTCTTCTTAAGGCTCCTTTGTTCTGCTTATTTTATGCAGTTGTCATCTTCAATTGATAATTTCATTACCTTAACTTCATCATCCTGGAAATAAACTACTCATTTTGCTTTAGTTTTTTTTCCTATTCCGTTAATTATTAAGCTATTGTGTAGCGACCAAATAGCGATTGAAACACTTTACCAATTACTCCAACTATCCTCAGTCAACCACAAAATCCAGTATGGTTGAGGTATAATCATAAGATTATGGAGATTCGGTTAGTATAACTGGCTGATTTGTTTCTCAGATTGTCTCAAATTGGCTTATTACACATCAAATGACCCTACTCTGAGCTAATTTACCCATCAAATGACCTTTCTCATCGTCTCATTCAATTCCTGTTATAGCAAATGATCACGGATTTAATAATTACGATACAGATCTACCACCAATTTGACCGTTGAAACATTCCAAAAAAGCCATAACTTTTGTTTTTTTTTTTCTTTCAAAAAGTTTACATTTTTATTTTTATTTTCCCCTTCTTCTTCTGCTAGCTACTAACCGTTGGCTCCCTCACACCTGCAAATCCTTAAGATATTCTTCTTCTGAAACTGCTCGTCTGAATCACCGTTCTTGAACCAAATTTCAACAAAAATGGCGGCTTTGGCGCCCGGAATCCTCCAAAAGCTAATCGAAGGTATGAAAACAGGAATCAAACCGACCAGAGAGCACCGGAGATCTATGTTACAGGTCACCGATATAGTCCCCATCGATCTCGACGAGAAGAATCTAGTGCCCCAAAAAGGGTTTCTTCTCAAAGTCTCCGATTCCTCTCACTCAATCTACGTCACACTCCCTTCCGACCAAGACGACGTCGTTCTCAGCAACAAAATGCAGCTGGGTCAGTTCATCTACGTCGATCGGCTCGAGCCCGGATCACCTGTTCCAATCATCAAAGGCGCAAAGCCAATCCCCGGACGGCACCCTCTGCTCGGGACGCCGGAGCCGTTGACGGGTTTGAAAGGAAGATCGGATCAAGAAACCGGATCGAAGCAGAGAAGAGGATCTTGGGGTCAAAATGCCGACTTTGCGTCTCCGTTTGTTCTGAAACCAATGCCGTTGGATTTTGACCGGGCCACTCCGGCGAAGAGGACCGTTTCAGCTAGATTCGCAGCGTCTCCGATTAGAAGAGCCGGCGGTGGGGGCGTGAGATGCTCTTACGGTGGAGGGGTTTTGGGGAAAATGGAAGGAGAGAGTCCGGCGATGCTGAGAAAGAGTTGTGCTGTTCCGTCTGCTTCAAAGTTTCCGAGAAGTATAAGTGTCTGTGATAGAGAGGCCAAGAGGAACAATGTAGCAGCTTCTCTTTTTAGTCCTTTCAAATCCTTTATAGGTACACATTTGTTGTTCTTCGTTGCACTTATTGATCGTACAGTGTTGTATTTTGGAGATACACTGTTTCTTGATTGCTGCTTTTGCCATTTGCAGAGCCTCAAGAAGATGCTGTTCCTTTGTCCACTTCGAAAAAGATGGCTTCTTTTAGAAAAGAGTCTCACCATATTATGCTGACCAAACCCTCGAAAGATACCAATCTACCAGGAAGGCTCAACGCACTAAGCAAGGTGATTCAAAACTCAATTTGCTTGAAGTTGCATCTTTCTAGAAGCTCAATACTTAGGTGAATCTTCTTTGGTGTTGCTTTGGTGTTATAGGAAGCAACTCAGCTCCGGGAGACAGCTCAGAAGATTGCTCTTCAGGCATTGAGAGAGGCTACAGCCACCGAAACTGTCGTCCGTCATCTCAAGTATATATATACTAAAACTCCTTCTTTTCTATGCTTTTTCAATCGGATTTGAGTGTGAATGTGATGTGTTGATATGGTTTTCTTGGGACAGGACGTTTGGCAATCTGACCAAATCAGCAAAAGCTGATTGTCCCGCGGCTTGCTTTGAGAAGTTCATGGAGTTTCACCAACAGATGGCACAAACCATAACCGAAATCACATCCATTGAAGCAGCAGCTGTTTCGGATGGCGAGAACAAGTCACAGAGCATGAAACCGAGAGAAGAAGAGTCTTCGATCCTGCATGAAATCGCGCATAACTCTATCGATCAGACGAAAAACAGATCAAAGAGGAGGATTGTTCTGAAGCCGCAGAGTGAAGGGAAGACAATGAGATCAAACGATGAGAACAAGAATCCTGCTTCTAGCGGGATAGGCAACACGGTAAGGCTGGCGAAAGAGATCGTGGACGAAGCTGCACACTGGTTCATGGCGTTCATCGAAATGGCTCTTGAGAAAGGCATGAAGAAATCTAGAGGCCCTGATGATGCAGATGTCAAGAAGGTTCAACAACCTCTGATTCTCAGCGTTTTAAACTGGATTGAAAGAGAACAGAGAGTCCATCCAAAAGCATCAAAGATCACTAGAAAGCTCAGAATCAAATTGAAGAACCCTTGAAAACCTTTTTATTACACTTTTCTCAATGAAATCACTGAATACACGTTGTAGCTTTTTCTTCTGCTTTCATTGTGTTCTTGGTGTAAAGAAGGTATTAACAAGAGTTTTACTGAAGTAAAAACAAACGATTCACAAACCAATGAAGCTTAAAGAATACAAATACAGATAAGAAAGATTTGGTAGAATCAGATGACCCAGAACCAAGCCACGACAGACCCTGAGGCCAAACCAATAACCAAGAACAGCACAATGACGATACCTGCGGTCTCCGAGTGTTGCAGCTGAACAGACTTTGGAGCAAGAATCATCAAGACGCTTGTCAAGTACCCGTTAGTGAGTCCCAACAGGCAAGTCAGTATGGTTACAGGAATCTCAGTCCTGAGAAACATGGGACCGTGCAAGCAACCCCAGAAGAGAGGGTAAAACAACAGCCTCGCAATACAACCACCAACAGCGATTTTCTCGTCTTGGACCATGTAAAGAGCGGTCAGCGACTTCCCAACCAAGTCAAACACGTTGTACGCTGCAATGAGTAGCACAGAGTACCAATCTTTGAGAAGCTCAGAGTGAACATCCTCAGTAATGTAGCCAGGGAATATCGACAACGTCACAACGTATATGAGAATGATCCCAAAGCCGTGAGATTTGACTCTCTTCACAATCTGCCAAAGCGTTTTCCTCCACACAGGTCCGGTTAAAGAGCCTTTCTCTTGACTCTCTTTGATCAACACTTCGTTCTTGCGCTCCTCGTGGTACTTGATGACCGGAAGTCTATGCGCTACGTTGTAGAACACGGCACAGATCACCATCACAACAATCCCCACAGAGAAGTAAAGATTCGCACTTTTTCTTAACCCATTAGGATCTTGTGGATACACAGCTTTAGTCAAGATTCTCAATAGTGAAACAAGAACACCTACAAATCCCAAAAACTTTCTAAGTTAATCCACTAAATCATTCTCATTTCAGCAATAAGGTGGAAGAAGAAACGTTTACCGGAGCCAGCAGTTCCGGCGACAACAGCTTGCATGTACCTCTCAGGCATTTCACCAGCAACGCCGATTAGACCTCCCTGCATAAGCGCATCGGCGAAACCGGCGAGCCCAACGGCGCCGGAAGTGATATCGAATCCGGCGTATAAACCGACTTGTCCCTTGACATAGACCAGATCCAAAACAGGAACCACAAGCAAGGCGATTACGAAGAGTAAGAGGCCGAGATTGATCCTGAAGCTAGCGAGGCTCTTATGCGCGTAGAAGACGATGATGACGAGAAGACAGACGAGTCCGACGAGCATGTAAACGACGGCGAAGATCCGATCGACGGCGGTGGATGGGTAGAGGTAGGAGAAGTAATCGACGGCGGTGATGAAAGCGTTCCATGGAAGAAGAAAGCCGACGCCGAGCGTGAAGTAGATGATGTAGGCCAAGTGGAAGGAATCGGAAGGGGTTTTGGTGGTTGATGATGATCCTTGGTGAGAATTGAGGAGAAGAGAAGTCTCCGGTCCTGGTTCCGGGTCGGTTACGATATCGGCGGGATCTCCGGCGGTGCCCATTCGAATTTGGGGATTTTTTTTTTTTTTTTTTGGAAATTGGTTGACTACTGGAAGTTAGTGCGTAACCGTTAATGGATAGTCGCTAAACGGTGTGGTTTTGTCTCTTTGGGCAATCTCTTAAACGCTGTCGTTTAGGTAGTTAAGCAATTATTGGTTTGGAGGATAGAGTTAGTTTAGATTTGACGCATTAGTGGATCATCTACTTTTTAAGTTTTTTTTTTTAAAGCTGGTTGCATCGTGCATTCCTTGAATTTTAGATTATATTGGAAGTTAAATCTCAAACTTGACTTGCATGTTCAAGTTCAACACAAGATATGAAGATACAAACATATCACGAGCAAAATCTAGTATCTAGATGAAACTTACTAAGGTCTTGATAATCTCTTAAAGATCTGATAGTGTATTTATCACAAAGAAAAAAGAATGTTATACACGATGTATTTGTAAGGTTAGAAATATATATTTTTCTCAAATACTATATATGCTTATTGATAAATAAAGTTTACAATCATTTGGCCAAAGACATTAGACTGGTGTATTGTAACATGATCTTTTTTAAGCGAGCATGAAGAATGTTATGGAACAATACACGATCTGATAAATGAAGTGTCACACCTGTAATCACAGGAGAAGTTCAGCAAAGACATTACACCTGGTGTATGAGGAAAAGGATCAATTTATGTTTATGTTTGTACCAGATTACTGGGACTTATATATGAGTCATACTTATTTGTAATTAATTATTCACGCAGTTTTTTTTTTTCTCGGTAAAATGTTATTATTCAAACAGTTAATTAAAACCTAGACAAAAGAATATTCGTTTAAATTGGTTTGTTCTCTATATTCACTATTCACTATTCTCTTGTGATTTTCATTTTTGATTTTATTTTATTGTTCTTCACCTACGATTTCACACAGAAAAACCTTTGCAAAATTTGTCAATAGATTCAATTAATTTATTACTGTGTAAGATAAGATTATTACATCAATGCACCTTTTGTAGAGTCTGCCAATACCTATCTAAAAATAAGAATCTTCACCATATGGGAAAATGGTGCTTTCCATCAATTTCATAAGATAGAATCTTTGTTGATCTTTCTCTTCTTTAACACTGAATTACAAAACTAGGTTTTATCAGTTTTGGGGTCTTGATTTAATTTTTTACGGTTCATATTTTAGATATCAACGTACCGTAGAACACACACAAAATTTGACTTGGTAGAGTAAGGTGATCCGATTGTTGGATTTTGATGTCATAGGATGGTTTTATCTTTTATGTGTTCTCTATCATTTGATGCACGTTTAGTGCTAGTTTTAGACTTGATATATCACGTAAAACCTAGAATTTGTTTTTCTCATTCTCGGAAAATGTTTGTGAATTTTTTTTTTTTTTTTTTTTTTTCTAACTTGTAAATGTCATTTAAAATGAAAAGTGTTTGGATCTTACAAAAGCTCGATCCCTATACATAATACCTTGGCAAAAAAAAAAAAGTTAAAAACAAGGTAACAGATGATTTTGAGCACTAAGATTACAACTCAGTTAAGCCAAAGTAACATTAAGTTGATTACAACTCAGTTTAGCCAAAGTAACATTAAGTTGCCGAAGCCTTTCTTCTTCCTTCTTGCTGTGATTAAGTTAACAATTTTTTTGAACAGACTTAATGCTGAAACATAGTGCTGATTAGAAAACCAGTTGTGTTCCTTTGCATCCACACTGCATAGATTGTAGTAATGAGTTTCCTTATTCAATACGCAGAAACCACATCCTGTTGAAATGTTCATACCCCAGGCTGCAAGTCTGTTCCTCGTTGGTAAGCGGTCAAGCTGTGTTGTCCACATCATGAACGCATGTTTTGGAGTTGCTCCTCTGAAACACACCAGGTTGTACCAGTAGTTCTCCTCCACCCTTGGTCTAATAGCTTCCCATGTCAACTTTGAAGAGAAACCGTTACACTTTACTCCTTCAACAGTCAAAGAGTAAGAGTCCTTGAGATTTGATGATCTTGGGTGACGAGTGATGGTTAAATACATATGGAGAGCAACCGCTTCTTCTGATCTTGGATCTGCAAGTTTCCAACCATTCACATCAGTTGCATCTACCACCGCTGCATTGATAGGAATAGGTAGGATTCGTGGTTGGTCATTCCTGACCCAAGAAATTAACTAGGGGACCAAGCGGGTCCACGAATCGTACCAGAAACTCGCATCTTGACCATTCCCTAGCGTGCATTTCACAAACCTCACTGCTAAGCTTCTTAGTTTGTGAAAACGTTTAGCAAAGTTTCAAATGAGCATGTCATTCTTAGACGATGTTTTTGTAGGCCCTAATGGACTTGAGTCTAATCTTTTGGTTGAAAATGGAAGTTTACCCTTATTAAAAGGTTAGTGAAAGGATTAGTCTTATAAACTAGTCTTGTGTGCGTGATCCATGCTTTAAGAATGATTTTGATTGTAAGTCTTCATATCATCAACTAATAAGATAGTCATGCTAATAAATTGCCTTGCACAATATTTATAACTATCATCATCATTAATTAAGTTTCTTGTTTGCTTTATTCATTTTGAGATCCTTTCTCTTGATTAGGTTTGTTTCTCATATAGCATTTATATATCAGTGAGTTTGAAGAAATCCCATCCCATCAATAACTTAGCTTGGCTTGTTCCTGATATTTAGTGTGTTCTTCCACAATATCTCCTTGTGGATTCGACCCTAATACTATTCCGATTAATAACATTTCACTATTAAAGAATCAGGATCTTTGAATGTATATTTACAAAAATTACAAGAGGCTACTCTTGATAACGTAGGAACAGATCAAGCCTGATTTTAGACATTAAAATTCGAGTTTGATCAATTTGAGAAATCTCATCCCATCAATAACGTAGCTTAGGTTTGTTCCTGATATTTAGTGTGTTCTTGCACAATATCTTCTTGTGGATTCGACCCTAATACTATTCAGATTAATAACATTGCACTAATTAGAACCAGGATCTTTACATATTGCATGTGTATTGCCCTTTAACTAAAACAAAATAAAATATAAGATGCTACTCTTGATCAAACTTGTTAGATCAAACTTGATTTTTATAATTTTTATTTTTGAAGACTGTAAGAGACTTGATTTGTATGATTAAAATTCTTCAAATAGAACAAATTTGTTTCTCGCCCAAATACATAATAGATAATATCAAAAGAAGACAACTGACAACAATGAACTTAAAAAAGACATCATAAACTTAAAGAAGAAAAAAAATGTAGAAAACACAAAGGCATATTAAATGTCAAAAGCACAAACTTCAGGCGAAAACAATCCCTCGCACTAAGGGTTATTGGTGATGTTAGGAGCACAAACATCTTCAGCTGGAGCGGTGGTGATGGTAGAGGACATGTGACCGGTAGTAGCATCTGCAGCTGCGGTGGTGGTGATGGTAGAGGACATGTGACCCGTAGTAGCATCTTCAGCTGGAGCGGTGGGGATGGTAGAGGACATGTGACCCGTAGTAGCATCTGCAGCTGCGGCGGTGGGGATGGGAGACATGCAACGGCTGCAAATGAGAGTAGAGGTTGAAGCTTGCTTGTGGCTGCCTTCCATGGAAGCTTTTCTCTCTCTAGAGTCACGTCTCTGCGCCCTCAACATATCAAGGAAGGATTGTATCTCATCCAGCTTCGGATTTGGATCCGAACTTACACCAACATTTTCATTCACACTCTTATTCGACTTCGCCTTAGCATCCGCAATAAAAGCATCGATTTTCTTTGGAAGCTCATCATAATAAAAATCATAAAGAGGTTGGCAACTGATGTGAGCCGACTTTTTATGAGCTTCAAGATCGATTGGGGCAACCACATGATTAACAACAACATAAGGAAGAGGTAAAAGAGACGAAGAAGAATCACCCGTCTCCCTCCTACGAGTAACCTCTTTGAGATACTTATCGACCAAAGAACCCAGATCTTTAGTGCCCAAGTCATTTAAAAGAGACCTATCCACCTCTCCTTTCATACAATGGAATATGAGATCTCGAATCTCCTGACGAAGCTCCTCGTTTTCTTTGATAAGCCTCAGCTCTTCATCCAACATCATCATCATCTCAGCACCTTCTCTTGATGGCCAGTAGAGGATTGCACAAGATCTGATGCCGCCGGCGAGTTTGTTGTTGTTGTGTGTTTTATTTTGTTAGCATGACCGTTGTTTATATAGTGAAAAGAAGGGGTGCATGCTCGTTGATAAGGTTAACACTTTGGTGGACTCGGCCACTTTTTTTAAATTACAGCCATGACATAGCTGTAATGTTACCAAGCAGAAGGATTAAAAGTATATCTGAGAAAAAATAGAAGAAAATCTGATATTTGATAAAACTTACTGTTACATACATTAACGACTTTTTTTTCTTTTTTTAATGCATGAACATGATTATTTTGAGCATATATGTGTTACACGCGTAGCTAAGACTGAGTCCTGATTCATTTTCAGATATAGTTAGTTTCATGTGTATACGTGTAGCGAATCTTTGAATTCATACATATATAATAACCTTTCGGGGCTTTTTCTAAATGTTTTTAGTTTTTAGTCTTTTTTTTTTTTTTTTTTTTTTTTTTTGTGAACTTATTTTTTATGATCTTTTTATTTTAAGTTGGTTGGCCAAAACTTTTCTCTCAAAAGGCTTAATGACAACTTAGGGATTAAGGTAGTATCTCAGTATGAAAGACCCTTATTTTTCAGATAGAAACTTTCATCCTAACCTTTCATCTGTTGATCAACACGGTCGTTAACAATGGCATATGAATATGACTCGAGAGAGCTTGATATTCCATTGATCCAAGGACTACAGATTATCACATTTTTGTAAGAGGAATCTTATTGCTAGCATTATATTAAATCGTATATATATACGGAATCATGATGTTAAAAGTTAATCATGTTCTCTTTGAATGACCATCCCCGAATATTTTTTTCATCAAGGTTTCTTATACATATATGAATTACTGTATTTTGTGGTGATTAGCTACAACAAGCAATTTAGAAAACCAAGCAGAAGCCTTCCCTATCGATTATTTGGTTCATTTTAAAAGCACGAAATGATAAAAACCCATTTCATGACCTAACTCGTGAAATAGAAAAATATTTTAATTCATAAACATTCTTGAATAAAAGCTTTGGTTTGGATGTTAAAACAACCCGAGGGAACCTAGCTAGATATTAGGTGATGCCAGAGAGACGCATAATGAAAACTTGATAACAAGTTTTCAGATATTATATGCCCTTGTTTTTTTCCTTAATGTGTTCTTTTAGAAATCTAGACGCAACACATAAGTAACTTCCTCCCTACACTAATCTAAGTTATGGAGCGTTTTCCTCAGGAGAAGTATTGTTAGAGTCATTTTCAGACAATTTCTTACACATTGTGGATATCTACTTCTCGGGATATCTTCTATTTCTTAAAGCTTCACTTTTCGGAATTTAATAATGTTCATATTCTATAATCTCTCAGTTGTATAGGCTAGGAATGCTAGGAATTAGGAGTCTTTGTTTTCTTTATTGTTTTTTATTATTGTAGGTTGTATGTTTAAAGATTTTCCCGAGACCATAGGTTTCTAATTACATATTCATAAAGGTGACAAAGAAAATGGAAATCAGTTTATGTAAGCGTATTCTTAAAGTTTTAGAGAAAAAAAAAACCTTAGGTCTAAGGATTATTGGTGATGTTAGGCGCACAAACACCAGCAGCGGTGGTGGTGATGGAGGGCATGTGACTGGTGGTAACGAGATTAGGGGTTGAGGCTTGGTGATGGCCGTTGCCGTCGATGGAAGAAATGCTTGTGTGATCTCCAGCATCACCTCTTGCTCCTTCAACATATCCATGCAAGTTTTACAGATTTTGTTGTAAACTTATAGATTTTGTTGGGCCTTTTTCCATTATTTGAAAATATACACCTTTTGAGGAACTAAGACCAAATACAGAGGGAAAATGTAACATATAAAATATGTATGTGAATTATATTTTTATTTAGGGTGTACACTTAAAGAAAAAAAAGTACAACAAATATTGATTTAATCAATAAAGCTATTTATATTTATTACTTAATTAATAGATTTTAGATAGATTTATGACTTCGGAAGAAAAAAGTTGTAAAGTACGACAAGTGGGTTCATTTGGGTTTTTATATGTTTTGGCAAAACATTACTAAGGCTTGTTCGTTGTAAAATGGTGGGCACCTTAGCTTCTTTTAAATTAATGCAACTAAAAGTTCAAAAAAAAAAAGTACGACAAGTGTGTCACACTAGAGAAGTAGATAGGCATTGGTAATTAATAAGGTTTGATGAAACATTTAAATTTGATGTTTTTCAAGTAGATATATATGATCAGTTTGAAATCAAAGGAAAAACTAAGAAGTGTGTTGTTCATCTGAAGAACAAGCATCCACGTGTTGTGTTTATGACATCCATAAAATCTCATGTACTCATACACTTGTTGCTGCTAAGTGTACAAACATGAACGAAAACAAGCTATTGATGATTTTTATTTATGAGATAGATGGGCTAAAGCATATACAAATGTTGATAACGATTTGGACTATCCTAATAACTTCCTTAACTAGGCAAAATAGTGGCCAGCTTAAAGATCTTGAGGATAAATAACTTTAGTTAAAATCTCAATAATGTGAAATAAGCCAAGAATTTATTGGAATATTAAGCCTATCGAATGTTTCCAGATCAATTCATAGGCTCATCACATTGGTTAGGCCTAGGGGCCTAATAGCGACCAAATTTTCTATTCTTTTAGAAGATTGCAAAGTGTATATAGAACTTACCTCTTGCATGAATAGTGGACCCAATATCAAATGAACCATGAATTGATATAGCCCCTATATAATATGAGACCTATAAAGCATGGGATTTTTATTTTTGGTTGGTATGAATGTTATAAAGCATGGGATTTCTCTAAGCTTTAGCTCGTGGGTTTGTTCATACAGCTTTCTCTTTGTTTACATTCTGATGATTTAGATAAATAACAGTAAAACAATTCTAAATCTCAATGTCAGAAGACACAGAACCATATATTTTACGTCGAATCTCTCAAAACAAAATATATGCTCTTTTGACACACAGAAAGAAAAAGTAATATGCTCGTTTTGGTTTCTACTTGTGAATTTAAAGTTGTTTATAAAAGACTTTGGATCTGACGACAACATTCGACTCATGTGCAGTGCAACTAAGATTTCTTTAGGCCGTTGCGGTAAAAACAAAAGTCGGCATCGACGATGTTCAAGAAATGATACAAGCTATTTTGGCTTCTTCGGTCGAATATAATTACAAATTGTATCAACTGAAATGGGGACAGTCCCGTTACGGTCTAATAGTGTATACTTTAGTGACAATACCATCTATTACTCCTTATATATACATATCAGGTGGTTGTATATATATAAGAAGAATCTTTAACAAAATATATATATATATATAATATATAAAGAAATCGATATGTACATATACTTACAGACAATCGATCAAGAAGTCGATATATATTATATACTGATGGACACATATTTATATTTACGTAGAAAGACGGTCAAACCAGTTATAGGTTTCTAATTTATGTAGTTGTGAGTTGTGAGTTTATAAAAAAGGGTCTGACTGGTTTAAACGCTATGGTTGCGGTTGCGGTTGCGGGAGTTTGCTGAAGTGGGAGTTTGCGGTTAAACGCGTAATTAAGTTGTTTGTACGACTGGTATATCGATTGAGAGCTGATGCGTTTGCGGAATATTTTTGACTGGTTGACCAGCGGGTTAAATAGCGGTTTAACAATAAATTAACAATATAAACACATTTTATAATTATAAAATATTAAAACTATATTATATTGAACAATTATAAATTTATAGTTCAACATAATTAATAATAAAAAATTATAAGAAATAATATGTATATAATACTTATGTTCATCTTTTAATTTCTATAATTTAGATAAAATGTGATTTCTATTAAAATTTAGTGTGGAAATTAAATTTAGATTACCATTTTATTTTTTGTTAGATATATATATATATATATATATATTAGTATGATGTGAACATTTATGAAGAGAACTTTAATTTGTAGAACTTAGAAATATAAAATTGTAATATGTTTTTAATGAATTTTACCAAACAAATATCAAAATTTTTTATTTTGATTGTGATTATAATATCTAAATCTTAATTTTTAATAAAGATTATTATTTATTTTCAGATTTTAAATAAATTTGTGTTTTTGATTTTTTTTTTTTAATTATCCACCCGCAACCGCAAACGCTGCTGGGAAGGAGCTTTTGATTTTGAGGAATCTTGAGGGATCTGAAGCGGTTTGAAGCGGTTGAAAGCGTTTGCGATGATTGTTGTCAAACGCCAATAACCGCTACTACCCGCAAAAGCTGCGTTTGCGGGTGGTAGCGGGTTAACCAATCACCACCTTAAGCAAGTTTAGGGGACTTTTTCCCGAAACCTGATAAAACGTTCTTATTGTGGTATAAAAGATTCGAGTCCAGAGGACCAGCGTTGCACTATGAACTATGAGACTTAAAATGGAGCTAAGACAATGGTGATGATTTGGTTTGTAATTCGGTAACAGTAACTGAAAGTAAATGACGATGTAAACTCAATAGGGAAAAAGCACTAGATCAAGGCAATTCGCAGGAGCTCAAGGAAAGTAACCGAATGACTGTTCAGGGCAATGATTAAGTACAGGTCTTGAACTCAAACATAAAAGTATGTCAATCCACTATCGTGATCTTGACAACTTTGCTAATCAACCTAGATGTCTAAACTCTCGTTTGAATCTAGCAATTGAAGACAAGCAATATGAACGGGTTCGATATGTTCACGATCCGCCTTAGCATCAACTCTTGCAGGCTAAGGACAGATCGCTCACCAATGTTCGTTCTAGCAACCTATTACACTTTTGATGAATAGATTAACCTAAGATCAGAGATCGAGTGATCAAAACAATCAAAGCATTAAACTCAACAATGGTGAAGACGATATATTCTTTTTATCTAAGATCCCAAGATACGACAACCTTAGTTGAGGGTCGAAGGTGCCTGAATCCGAAGATTAGGGTTCTTGTTGAGGTATGTATCCAACTTAATGGACGCACTCTAATTGATCTTAGACTCAAAGATTAAACGCCCTATCTGCATTCAGTTATCTAACTCATGAAACTCCTTTGAAAAACCTAGATCTAGCTAATCGACTACTCACACATGTTCGAGCAAACAACAATAGCAGAAACAGAATTCATTGAATAGAAAATAAAACAAGCAAACAAAGGTTCAGAAATCTTCTCCAATCTGTCACAATGGTTCAGAGATCTTCTCCTTTGAAAGACAATGAAAAGCGGCTATCCTCGAAAGAACTCCGAACAAAATGTAAAACAAAAACGTCTTTGAAAACAAAACGAAAATAGGTCTAAGTAGTTCGGGGTTGAGCGTGTTTGATCGGACGGCTCAGATGGAAGCATGTGATCGAACGGTGTGTAAGCGTCGTGACAGTACTCGACGAAACGACGTCGTGGGGGCGCTCGACCGAACGACGTCGTGCAGGCATGCGATCGAACGACGTCGTACAGGCACGCGATCGAGTGACAGCATGCATGCACTCGATCGAGTGACAGCATGCATGCACTCGATCGAGTGACAGCATGCATGCACTCGATCGAGTGACAGCATGCATGCACTCGATCGAGTGATGTCTTGATAGCACTCGATCGAGTGGTGTCTCGAAAGCACTCGGTCGAGTGGTGTATGGGGCTGAGCGGTCGAATGCACCCGTGGTCTGAGCGGTCGAATGCACCAGTGGTCTTAGCGGTCGAGTGCACCATTGGGCTGACATGTCTTCACAAAAAACGTCATAACTCTTCAACCGCTTATCGGAATGACCTCAAACCGGTGCCAAATGAAAGCTAACTCAATTTCCTGTCTTGGAGGCGCTCGATCGAATGGTATTGTGGAGGCATTCGACCGAATGGTGTTGTGTAAGCATTCGATCGAGTGCTGTAGTGGCTGCTTGACATGTCTTCACAAAAACCGTCATAACTCTTCAACCGCTAATCGGAATGACCTCAAACCGGCGGCAAATGAAAGCTAACTCAATTTCCTATTCAGATCGATCGAGTGTTGTTGAGGATGCACTCGACCGAGTGGTTTAGGAGCACTCGGTCAGGTGGCTGCAGTGGAAGCGCTCGGTCGAGTGGTACAATGAGGCTCTCGGTCAAGTTGTGCATGGCGTTGAATGGGCACTCGGGCGAGTGGTCGAGCGGTTGTGATCGAGCGGTTCCGAATGACGGCCTTTTTACTCTTTTTTCCTTCTTTCACCTCTTGCTGCTCCTTGTTGCCGAAACTCTCCTTGGAACGTCTTTAGACCTGAAAAGACTCAACAAAAACTAGAAAGACTCGGAAAACTCGTGAAAACAACGGTTAGAAAGCGTCAAAAACGCAAGACATCAAAACCCTAAACCCGGACCCGAACTGAACCGAAATACCCGAAACCAAACCGAACCGATATAAGGCAATTTATCCGATGGGTAAAATATTTGAATACTTGTGGGTACCAGGTAATATCCGAACCGAACCGATATCCAATCGGGTTATCCGAATGACCCGAATTATAAGTAATTTTATTCTTTTTTGAATATTTCTATAAGTTTTTGGATATATTACAAATTATTTATTTTTTATTTAATTTTTCGAATTTTCAGATATTTTTGAGGTTTTCGTGAATATTTTCCGATATTTTGAATATATTTTTGGGTTTTTGGATATATTGTTTTAGGTTTTGGGTTTTGGGTATATTTTTAGGTTTTTTGATAATAAATACCTAAAATATTCGAACGCGAACCATAACCGAAAATTTTCGGGTAATATTTGGCTCTAAAATTATGACCCGAACCGACCCGGAACCAAAAATACCGACCCGATATCGAACCGAAACTCCTTAGAAACCTATATGGGTATAGACTTTATATATCCGATAGACTCGAACCCGAACGATTCCTACCTGAAGCTGACCCGAACACCCAAAATCACAGGCCTAAGCAAGTTAAAAAAAAAAAAAAAAAAACACCAGCTAAATTTTCTTGTTTGTTAGACGGCAATGCCAAATACTTTACTCTATCTTGCCAACATTCTGTAATAATGTTTATACAAAAGACATTGTGTTAGCTCATACCTCTTATATATGCTTAGCCATCAAACTAGTTTTATTTTGCAAAACATTACTCCAAATACAAAGGCAAAAAAACTTAAAAAATGATAAAGACGACGAATTAGATTCGGTGAATTGTGATTTCCACGCAACCAAAATCCGATATAGCAAGAGCAGTATAACAATATACTGATTTTTGTTTTCTGATTTGCTCGACTCACACATATTATGTTATTGCTTTTCCAATATAAATGATTTTTTCTTTAATATTTAACTTACAAATTCAATATTATATATATATATATATATTTTTATTTTTTTTATAACTACAAGTTCAATATTATAGGCAGTACGTTTTTGTTTTATTCTTCCAAAAATATACTAGTTGCATTATATTGAAATCTCTTGATTTATGTCGTGAATCATTGGATTGCGCTGTTAGTATATAGTGCATAAGAAATAGTCTTGAGACATTATAATGCAAATAATGCTTCTCTTTTGACTATCTCAGTTTATCTTTATGCACCGATTTGAATTCTAATGCGATAATGATAGAAAGATTTTTCTATTTACAGCAAAACATTTTTTATTTTTTTTTGTTAAGGACAGCAAAACATTTCTCCTCCAGCAACATCCAAAAAAATGTCTTTACGTTTCTCGAACTGGGTCTGGGTGCTTGACAAGTTGATACACCTTTTTGGTATGCACTGACACATATATTCCGCACGTGTGAAAACGCCTGGAACATAACACGTTTGAAGAGTAGCACGAGGGACTAATAACGTTTGCGTTTGCGTTTACAAAAAAAAAAAAAAGCTTAACATTTTTTGTAAAAAATGATATTGTTCTTAAAAATGCCAACTAAATGTAAAAAATGAGAAATAAAGACCATCAAGACAATTTTATTGTTTCTGTTGCTAAATCCGTCGATTTAATTCTTTATTTATTTATTTTTTTCTTATAACTCATGCTAAATCTCAAACATATTTTTGGGGATAAGAACGTATTCATTTCACATGACTAAAATGAAAATTAGCAAAAGTATGAATCGGACTTTACAAATTAAGAATCGATATGCATTGGAGGCTTAAAAAGCAAAGAAAGAAAAGCAAAAGCTGTCATGATTTGATTTCAATGATTCCGAGTTATCATCACAAAATAATTAAAATTTCCTTATTTACGTTGGGACTATCATAACAAATTAATAATGTTATTTTTAAAAATGATTTTTTTAACAGTCGAATCGTACGGCAGATATTTGCTTTCCCTTTTCTTCTCTATATCATCCGCTTCCACTCTCACATGAGCAGCAAGCCGGAGATAGAGAGACTACTAAACCCTAAATCTCTCACTCTATCTCTCCTTCTGAGCATCCATGTCGACACAGGAAGCTTCAGCTACTGATTTGCCCCTGAAAAGGCCCAGAGAAGAGGAGGATAACACAGCCGCCATGGAAACAGAGAAATCCGCCACCGCCGGCACCGATAACGGCGAAGGAGAGACTAAGAAGGAGCCTGCATGTATCTCCTCTGTAATTCCTGGATGGTTCTCCGAGATGAGTCCCATGTGGCCAGGTGCTCAAATTTTCAATTTTTGATCTTTTAAGAATCTGAAATTCACTCTATTGCTTTGTTTCTATAGCTTGTCCTCTGTTTTGAAACTGTTGTAGGAGAGGCACACTCTTTGAAAGTAGAGAAAGTTATATTCCAAGGAAAATCAGATTACCAAGATGTGATTGTTTTCCAGGTAACAAATACAATCGCTACTTCTCTAGATTTGAAACTTTACAGTCTCAAAATGCTGATTTTACTTTCAAAGTTGACACCTTTATGACCCTTTAATTTGGTGGGCTTTCTTCTCTTTTAGTCTGCAACATATGGAAAAGTTTTGGTTTTGGACGGAGTGATTCAGCTCACAGAAAGAGACGAATGTGCGTATCAGGAAATGATCACTCACCTTCCTTTGTGCTCCATCTCCAACCCCAAAAAGGTGAATCCTTTTTTGAACAATCTAATTCTCTTTTCTTTTGTGTGTAGAATCGATTACTGTGTTGTTAAGATAGCTTACATAATCAAAGTGTCTAGCTTTTCAACTTGTAAAAACTGCAAGAATGGTGAATTGCTCATTGTTTCACTTCTGGTAGAGCAGAGCAACACTGGAGTTTGTCTCTCAGTTATGACCATAGAAGAAATGATGATCCTTTTAGAAATGTGAAGAATCCAATTGTTTGTAACTTTGCCCCTGCTTTTGCTTAATGGTGAGAATCTAAAAAGCCTAAAACTTTAACAAAGTGGTTTTCTTATGATTAACCTTTCCTTCTTCAGGTGTTGGTCATTGGAGGAGGAGATGGAGGAGTCCTCCGAGAAGTGGCACGCCATAGCTCTGTTGAGCAGATTGACATGTGTGAGATCGATAAGATGGTGGTCGACGTGAGTCATCGCATTCCTCAAACATCCTGTGCATTTACATTGAAATATGCTTCAAGTCTAACAAGTTTGATCTTCTTCAGGTGTCTAAGCAATACTTCCCTAATGTAGCAATCGGATTCGAAGATCCCCGTGTGAACCTCGTTATCGGAGATGGTACACAATGCTCTCTGGCTTGTTAACTCTCTCTCTCTCTTTTAGCTTACAACCAATGTTTGTGAGCATTTCTTGCAGGTGTTGCTTTCTTGAAGAACGCTGCTGAAGGAACATACGATGCAGTTATCGTTGATTCATCTGATCCGATCGGTCCAGCGAAAGAGCTGTTTGAGAA
This sequence comes from Erythrophleum ivorense, assembly GCA_026724425.1. Taxonomy (NCBI): domain Eukaryota; kingdom Viridiplantae; phylum Streptophyta; class Magnoliopsida; order Fabales; family Fabaceae; genus Erythrophleum; species Erythrophleum ivorense. The sequence goes on along the minus strand of JAIUCV010000077.1, from coordinate 1,544,887 downwards.
ACCATTCTTTGAGTCAGTGAACAGAGCTCTACGTCCCGGTGGAGTTGTGTGCACACAAGCTGAAAGCTTGTGGCTTCACATGGATATCATCGAAGACATTGTTTCTAATTGCCGTGAGATCTTCAAGGGATCTGTGAACTACGCTTGGACAAGCGTTCCAACTTATCCGAGGTTCGATCTTGTTTTGAAAACCTTTTGCGGTTTGTTTTCACATAAAAGAAATCTGAATGCATTTTGTGATGATTCTCTTGCAGTGGAGTCATTGGATTCATGCTTTGTTCAACGGAAGGACCAGAGGTTGATTTCAAGAAACCAGTGAATCCAATCGATGCTGATGAGAGCTCTATCAAATCAAACGGGCCCTTGAAGTTTTACAACTCTGAGGTACAAAGATTATAACTTTAGTCTTTCTTTTTGAAGTTCTTGTTTCGTCGTTGTTGAATCTTTTGGGTTTTCAGATTCACTCAGCTGCTTTCTGCTTGCCCTCTTTCGCCAAGAAGGTGATTGATTCGAAAGCTAATTAGAAAGAGGAGAGAAACGTTTGCTTTCGAAAAGAATAAAGTTCCAATTTTTGGAATGTGATGTTTGTTCATTCAGCAATATTTATGCTGCAAATAGTATTATTGTTATCAATCTTTCCCACAAAATAACCTAATTTGTTGTCCAGTAAAGGGCAAGTGATGTCATTGTGGGTCAACGGAGATTTTGTTTAGGTGATTCAGAACCAAAAATAGAAAAGAAAAAGAGGCAAATGTTTCTAATGGGCCTTGTAAAACGAAATATTTGGGTTTACATCAATTAGTAGGTCATCCAACAGATGTTATACACGTGTTCACTCATATTGTCCACGTCCGGCGTCATAGACATAAATTAACGAGACGTTGACAATCGTGATACACGTGTGTATGTTATCACATCGATCGTTGCATCACAATATCACATAAACATGTCGATCTCTTGATGATAATCTTACTTTCCATCATGTAATTATGTTTGATTTTCTGTCGTTGTCTACTAAATTAATGGGTCCATTGCGAGATAGTTGGATTGCCACTTGCACCAGCCTCGCCACAATCATTTTTCGACAGCAATGTGATATATTTTCTTGGATGACGATCAAAGATGATATATACTTTGGTAACATATTGTACATCCGTTCTTTTTGCAAATACTTTGGATAGTTTACAGAGAACCAACTTTAGAAAGATATATAGTGGATTTGAATTCAAGGGGAGGACATATTTATGAATACTTCTGCCAACAGGGTATTGTAGGTAGGATATAGTAGGTACGTAGTGACTCTAGTGAGGTTTAACACCAGTAAATATTATAATAACCATATATTTAGAGTTTTCTAAATGAAACTAGCTATTGTATATTGTTTGTTAAGTACATATAAATTATTTGTGAAAAAGAAATTAAGAAACATGTCGATGGGTTTTATATATATATATATATCATGTAAATGTCTTGTTGACATGATGCTAATGAGTATATTGATACGAAAATAATGTTGTCGGGTGTAATTAGTAATTACATCATAAGATTTGTCGGCTTAGACAATTGTAATTTTATTTTAGTTTAATGATATGGGATCATTTTTGTGGCTCTTAATGCTTCCCACGACTTCAGAAAAGGACAAATTAAAAGGGGTGTGTAGATAATGTACAGTCAAACGACACTGGCCAACAACAGTATGAACAAACATATGTTTTAGACATACTTTATTTATCACGGAAAAATTCGCACCTGGACCCGTCGACAGCTGGATGAGAAATCTCTACGAATGAAAAATAAACAGGTAAAAGTCTCGAAAATTGGTGTAATATTTTCTAATTATACTATCATATGCTTAAGTCAAAATGTAGACAGCGAAACTTGACCGAAAACTAAAAAGAGTCGCACAAAAATAAATGGTCAAGTTGGCACAAAAAGACATGCAACGTGTTTTGTTGTTATCTCTGAGCTTTTACCGATGAAAGAGTAAAAGAGAAGAGACTTGTTTTGAAGTTGTTTGAATCTTTGTACAACTTTTAAAGTAGGTTCAAAGGACTGTGAAACAAACAAGCATTTGGTATTTTGCGATTCATGTAAACTAAATTACCAATTAAGAGGGAAGGGGGAGATGGTTATTGGTGAATATATTTTTTTAAATTGAATAAATTAGAGTTCCACCAAACAATGATGTCGTCGGCGGCTAAATAAGTCAATATCTAACAAATAAAACAGCAAAATTGTAGATGCTAACGTAATCACAATCGTAATATGCTGCAATGACGCAATAACGGGGATGCGGAGACAAAAGAACAATTACCTAACAAAAAAGTAGGAAACTCTCTTGTAATTCAAATCATCAAATAGTATTCCCCATTATATTATGGTTCTTATATTACGTTTCCCGCTCGTTGAATTTGAACCTTAAAATATATTTAATTTTCACTTTTAACCCTTCAAATATTGTTTTTTTTTTCACCGTTAAATATGTGCTCAAAATCCTTTTCTACCATATATACTTTATGTTGTTTATAAATCCGTCAACAAAATATAAGGAGATGCATTGGCAGTTATCGGTTCGCGGATATAGAAATCGAAAATGTGGAAATAAAGATGGACGTGGCTATAAGTACGCTTAACTTGAGCACTCAAGTCAATCAAAACGAAAAATTTGTTTGTTTTTGATTCATTAGATGTTTTTTTTTTCTATTCGTAACTTCTTTAAATGCTTTAAAAAACTATTCCATCTGTTTCATATTAAATGTCGTTTTAGAGTTTAATTTTTATTTTGTTATAAGTGATGTTTTACATTTTTAATGCAAAAATTTAATATAATTTTCAAATTTGTTTATATTCTCTTAACTCAATAAAATCAAATAATGTTATGCATTAATTAGAGATAAAACATAATATTTTAATATTTTTTAATATTTATGAAAAACTTTAAACGACATTCTTTGTAAAACGGAGTGACCTATTAAATATACTTTTTAAAAATAAAAATTTCATGTAATGGAAAAAATATCTGGTCTCATCAAATATGAAATATATAGAGATAAGAAAGAATCGAATCATTGACAATTATTGTTTCTATTCTGCAGAGAGACTGGAGAGCACACTTCACGTTCTTCCCACACGTGTATGCCCAATATCGAACGCCATATTAACCGGAATTCCAAATGTCTTAGGATTCGTCCAGAGATGACCACGTGGAATCCGGTTATCGAAAAACCGGAATCGTATTAAACACTTCTAACTGTCACAATTCACAATATTGATATGCATGCATGCGTGGATCATTTCTAACTTTAATTACAGGAACACTTGTTCGTTTCATCAAACCAAAAACAAAAACGCGAAAATACGATAAATCGAGTAGAATTTCATTCGATAATCACCTTTATCATTCCATATTCGAAAATCGAAGCGAATTTCAAATTGACAAAAAGAACAGCTAACTAAAAGATGTCCAAATTAAAGAGATAGCTTTGTTAGAAAGTGGAACATCTTAGATAATAAGGACCATTTATTCGCTTTACAAATTCGACATGTATGGTCATTATAATTCGATAAGCTTACCATTAATTAGATAACTTCAAATTATCCACGAATATGTGTGGATCTTGGTATAGACGCATGATTGTTTCAAAATATAAAGGGCGTCCACATTTGGAAAATTATATAATGCGGTCAGCACAATTTTGGCTATTTTTCATAACGAAAAAAAAAAGTGAATAAATGTAAGAGATCATATAAAGAGACGACCCATGTATCTGTCTGCTTTTTTTTATCACTCTCTTATTTATTTATTCTTAGATGAAGTTGGACCCATTACCCAAAAAGTGGTTTCGAAAGGGAATTATTCTGTTATAGATTCCACTACCAAAGCTAAAACTAAGCAATTAGATATGTTATTTGATAAATAGATGGCTGCTAAAATGAGAAAGGCATGAGTGTTTTGGATATCATAAATGTTTGGTAAAATAATATAGAAAATTATTCAATAGTTTATTGTATAAATTGGTTTCTCTAGCACCAACTCCTACTACGAAAGTAAAATTTCCCGTGGAGCATGAATTTTAAGAGGGTTTTTAAAAAACCATGAAACATCAATTAACTTTTAATTGGACTGTTTTAATCGTTTACGTGATAACAACTTTTTTTGTTATAAGTTCTTTTTCGTCTCCGGCTTTGAATTTGTATTAAGATTGAAATCAAACTTATCTATCTTCAGTTAGCTGTAAACTAAAAATGATCTCGTAACCACACATGTTTTCAACCGTTGTACCGACTGTTTTTTTCTTAGCTTTTTGTCAGTCCATATAATTTGTATTCCCCGTTTTATATTAGTTGTCGTTCTAACAATTTATTTAACTAGAAAACTCATACATATACAATAACTAATAAAAATGGAAAGATTAACGTTTACAATAGACCTGAGACTTTTTCCCAAAATCTGAAACCCGGATTCAAACTGAACCACCAAACCGAACTGATTTAAGGCAATTTACTCGATGGGTAAAATATTAGAATACCCGAACCGATACCCAATCGGGTTAACCGAATGACCCGAATTATAAGTAATTTTTTTTTCAATATTTCTATGAGTTTTCGGATATATTACAATTTTTTATTTTATTTTTATTTTATTTTTTTTTTTGGATTTTCAGATATTTTTGGGGTTTTCGGAAATACCGAGATTTTGAATATATTTTTGGGTTTTGGAATATATTTTTTGTAGGTTTTTGGGTATTTTTTTAGGTTATTGGGTAATAAATATTTGAAATACCCGAACCCGAACCATAACCAAAATTTTTTGGGTAATATATGGTCCTAAAATTATGGACCCAAACCGATATAAACTGACCCGAAACCGAAAATACCGACCCAATACGGAACTAAAACTTCTTAGAAACTTATATGGATATAGATTTCATATACCCAATAGATTTGGATCCGAACAGTTTCAACCCGAACCCGACCCGAACACTCGAAATTCCAGACATAGTTTACAACCACAAATGTCTGGTTTCATAAATTTCAGTGGGCATATTGAAATTAAGTGACAGATAAAACAAGTGTCAAACTCTAGTAGCTTTTTTTTTTTAATATAACATATGACTTATATTATTAAATGGTGAAAGGAAAATACAAATAGTTTTGTAGTCAAATATGAGCATTTGCATGCATTTTTTTGTTTTTTTTGTGCAAACAGCATTTTCATGATTTACAGTCAATTTTTCTTATTAAAAATTGTATTTACTTTTTTTTGCTACTGTTCTTTTAAAGTATATTATTTTTCTCCAATTTTGGGAATATATTAACGATCTGAATGGTTACATCGTATTATGCGGTGCAGTTTAAATATTTTTATAATGCAGTGTGTTTTAATTTTAATAAGTATGGAAAAAAATTAATTGCGGAACAAGTGCGATTTATGTAGAATAAGCGATACAAACTATTGTTTAATTGATAAAAAAAATGGTTCATAAAATTAGTGATGAATTACATAATTTCTATAATATTTTTTATAATTATTAAATTTAGTTAAAATATATATATATTACTCATACTCAATTTATACATTTTTTCAATTTTTTTATCACTTAAAAAACATAATTTATCATAAAAACGCACTTACATAAAAACATAACACACCTAAAACCATGCGTAACTACTGTAACGGAGCGGATTACTTCACAAAATTGATCCGCAACTTACCTTTCATTTTTTAATAATTTAATTATCAAAAACGCACTGCACTTATAAAAACTTGTTGATTGGTGATAACAAAGTGGGCTCCACAATTACATTACAAAAACCGCACCGCAGTTGCAAGAAACGCAACTCCCATTCACAACCTAAGATTTAACTTTAGTATGACATTCAAACCATATAGAGTAAAAACTCTATAAATTAATAATATCGAAACTTTGATATTTTATTAATTTATAAAGTTATTAATGTATCAGTTTTGACAAAATATTTTTATTAAGAAATAACTAAAAATATAACATATTTTAAAAAAATTATAATAATTTTTAAAGTTTTATTATATAATTAGAGATAAGTTCTAAAATAATTTAAATTCAAATAAAAACAAACATTATTATACTATATTTTAGTATATTATCATAGGTTATATATTTGTATAAGATTTATTTATGAAAATTATTAATTTATTATATTACTAGGACCATATTTTACATATAAGTTTTTAAAAAGTTATTATCTTATTATCTTATCAAATTATACCGTATTTTACATCAGTCTAACTCAAAATCAATTTTTTATTAATTTATCATATTTATTAATTTATGAGTATTAATTTATAGAATTTTTACAGTATTTGAAAACAATTTAGAAGCATTGACATCAAATAAATTGAAGGCCAAGTGAATGAATAAAGTTGAGTTTGACTAATTAGAGTATTCGACCCAACCGTAATAATTTCTTCGCTTTATAATGTCTTCAAATTTCAACATAACATCTTCTTTTGAAATTACGTGATAATCACTTTATAGAAAGCTTGAATTATATGAATCGACATCCCACTTATCAAAACGCCACACTTTCTCGTTTTCTTAGTTTGCAATCTCGACGCACTTAGCTTTTCACATTTTAATCTTCTTCTTCTTTTTTTGGCTTTAAATTAATGTTAAAAACACAATTTAATAATTCTCATCATTACACTAGTTTTTGTATAAATATAGTAACAAACAAATTAACAATACACATTCGAAGAATAATTATATATATCAAAAACAAGAGAAAAAGTCATTATTATCTATGGTTATCTCATAAATAAACTATTAGCATCTAGAGTTTGACTAATCTATCTGTTGAAGTAAATACAAATATAAAGACATTTTTTTTTTTGGTTTTAATCTTTAAACACATGTTAATCTTTCTCATCACTACACTATTTTTTGTATAATATATGGTAACAAATTAACAATAAAAATTCAAAGAATAATTTTAATTATCAAAAAGAAAATATATATGGTTACCTCATAAATAAACTATTAGCATCTAGAGTTTGACTAATCTATCTGTTGAAGTAAACACACATAAATATATAGACATTATCTTTTTGGGGGTTTAATTTAATGTTCAAACACATTTTAATCTTTATCATCATTACACTATTTTTGTATAATATATGGTAACAAATTAACAATATATACACATTCAAATAATTAATTATAATCATCAAAAAGAAAAAGTCATTATTATCTATGGTTATCTCATAAATAAACTATTATTAGCATCTAGAGTTTGACTAATCAATTTGTTGAAGTAAACGCAAATATATATATATATATCTACACATTATCTGAATTATATATTAAGAAGCAAATTGAATGAAAATCGCCTCTATACATCTCCTCAAAAGCCTAAACGAAAGCATCTCTCTCTTTCTCTCAAGTAAGCAACTTCAAAATTTGGTTAACCCAACAAACGAAAAAAAGAAGAAAAAGTCGCCATCTTTCTCTTAAAAATCTCACCTTTTGTCTTCCGAATCCAAAGAAACCCATACGCTAACTACGTGTTCTCCTTTTACGAATTTTCTCGAATTTTCTCGCCATTTCCATCCAACCTTTTATTTTTGTTTTTTTTTTCTTCTTAATTTTTCAAACTTCTCTTAACGATTCTCGTTTGCTCAACTGTTCACTTCTTAGTGGTAAATAACTGAATCGTTTTTCTTTTTACATTCAAACTCAACTGTGTCTGCATCTGTACCGTTTTTAAGATTCTCCTTCTTTGTGAAAATGGTTATGATTTGAAAATCCAAATTCTAAAGTCTCTTCCGATTCGTGAGGATTCATGGTCGTCTTCTCAAATTCCTAATTTTTCCATAAACCCACCATGGATGTCGAATCCGGAAGCTGCCAAAACAGCGTCAAGGTGAGTCAAAAACCTCATCAGATTTGAAAATCGATCCTCGTAATCATCGAATTCTGAATAAAAAAAAAAAAACTTTTTGTGTGTGTGATTGCAGAAGGAATCATGGAGAACAGTATTGACATTAGCGTTTCAGAGCTTAGGCGTCGTCTATGGAGATTTGAGCATTTCTCCATTATACGTCTACAAAAGCACATTCGCGGAAGACATTCATCACTCTGAGACAAACGAAGAGATCTTCGGCGTCTTGTCATTCATCTTCTGGACGATCACTCTCGTCCCTCTCTTCAAATACGTCTTCATCGTCCTCAGAGCAGACGACAACGGCGAAGGAGGCACTTTCGCTCTCTACTCCCTCCTCTGTCGACACGCCCGAGTCAACTCGCTACCGAGTTGCCAGCTGGCGGACGAGCAGCTCATCGAGTACAAGACCGACTCGATCGGGTCGTCGTCGTCTTCGGGGATGATTCCTCAGTCGGGTTTCGCGGCGGGCCTGAAATCGACGCTCGAGAAACACGGAGTCTTGCAGAAGATCTTGCTTGTTCTTGCTTTGATTGGGACTTGTATGGTGATTGGTGATGGTGTTCTTACGCCTGCGATTTCAGGTAAATTTTCCAATAAAGTTGCTTCCTTTTTGTCAGAGTCTCTGACAAAGACAAGATCATTGATTTGATTGCTTACACTGTTCATTTGTTGGTCTATTCTACAGTTTTTTCTGCAGTATCAGGTGTTGAGCTTTCAATGTCTAAGGAGCATCACAAGTGTGAGTCTTTCTTTCACTATTCTTGATTAGTCTCATAGGCTGTCTTAATCTTAGTCAATCTTGGTGATTGTGGTGGACACTTTTGGTTAGTTTATGGTTTAACTTGCCGACCTGAGAAGGTGATATCTTGCCTTTCCGGTTTAACACTATTTGAGTTATCATTTAGAATCATTCACAAAGTCCTTAGCTTCTTTACTCAACCGTGGAGCCCTGTTGTTGCCACCATCTGTTTTGTTCGATTGCTTGACAAAGTTTTGCACGTAAACACTGATTTAAAGTATAGCTTTTGGTTTCTCGGAATTCGATGGCCCACGTCATTGAATAAGCGTTTGGATTGTTCTCTTGATCACATCAAGTGGATGGATATACATAAACTTAACGTTTATCTTCTCCTTGGAAAATTCTCATCTAACTCAAAGTTTGGATCTTTGTGTCATCAAACTCTTTGACTGTAACATTCTACTTTATTGAGTCTCACATTCTGCAAAACTGTCATTGTTCATTGACTCTTGTAGCTGTTAAAGTTTTGACCTTTATGCCTCAAAGTCAAAACCATGACCTTTAATAATAGTTACTGTGATTGTATAAAATTCTCATCTAACCCTAAATTTGGATCTTAGTGTTAATCTACTCTGCACCTGTCATGTTCAGTGACTCTTGCACTTGTTAAAGTATTGACCTTTCACTTGTATCTGAAAAGTTTCCTCTGTTTTTTGCTCTGTTTTTGTGTTATGCAGACATAGAAGTCCCTGCTGCTTGTATAATCCTGATAGGTTTGTTCGCGCTTCAGCATTACGGTACGCACAGGGTCGGGTTCTTGTTCGCCCCGGTGATTCTCTTGTGGCTAATCTGCATCAGCTCCATCGGTCTCTACAACATTCTCCATTGGAACCCTCGCGTTTACCAAGCTCTCTCTCCCTATTACATGTACAAGTTCCTCAAGAAAACTCAGAGCAGAGGATGGATGTCTCTCGGTGGTATCTTGCTCTGCATTACAGGCTCCGAAGCAATGTTCGCCGATCTCGGCCATTTCTCTCAGCTCTCAATCAAGATTGCTTTTACATCGCTTGTGTACCCGTCGCTGATACTCGCTTACATGGGACAAGCGGCTTATCTATCGCAGCATCACTTCATCGAAAGCGAATACAGAATCGGGTTTTACGTATCCGTACCGGAGAAGCTACGATGGCCGGTTCTCGTGATCGCTATACTCGCTGCTGTGGTCGGAAGCCAAGCCATCATCACCGGGACTTTCTCCATCATCAAACAGTGCTCTGCATTGGGATGCTTCCCCAAAGTGAAGATCGTTCACACGTCGTCGAAAATCCACGGTCAGATTTACATCCCTGAGATCAACTGGCTCTTGATGATCCTCTGTTTAGCTGTCACCATTGGTTTCAGAGACACCAAGCGGTTAGGCAATGCCTCAGGTATATAACAGAATCAAAAAACCAAGTTTGGCGGTTATAACCGTCATAGCTAACTAACTAATCGTTGATCATTTGTCAGGTTTGGCGGTTATAACGGTTATGCTGGTGACGACATGCTTAATGTCACTAGTGATAGTACTCTGCTGGCATAGGAGCGTCTTCTTCGCGATCGCGTTCGTTGTGTTCTTCGGCACGATCGAATCTCTCTACTTCTCTGCTTCCTTGATCAAGTTCCTCGAAGGCGCTTGGGTCCCGATCGCGCTCTCGCTCTGTTTCCTATCCGCGATGTGCACGTGGCACTACGGAACACTCAAGCGGTACGAGTTCGACGTCCAGAACAAAGTCTCGGTGAACTGGCTCCTCAGCCTTGGCGAAACCCTCGGGATTAAACGAGTCCGAGGCATCGGACTCATCCACACCGAGCTTGTTTCGGGCGTTCCTACCATCTTCTCTCATTTCGTAACCAACCTCCCTGCGTTCCACCAGGTTCTCGTCTTCCTCTGCGTCAAATCCGTCCCGGTCCCGCACGTCCGTCCCGAGGAACGGTTCCTCGTCGGACGGATGGGACCGAAACAGTTCCGAATGTACCGGTGCATTGTGCGGTATGGTTACCGCGATGTCCACAAAGACGACATCGAGTTTGAAGGCGATCTCGTCTGTAGCATCGCGGAGTTTATCCGTTCCGAAGCTGCAACCACCGCCGCTGCTGCCGCAGAGATCAATGGAGAGGAGGAGGACGAAAGAATGTCGGTCGTCGGAACTTGTTCGACGTACATGCAAGGGATCGAGGATCACGACGGAAGCGACCACGACGACCCGGATAAGCCCGAGACGTCGGAGATCCGGTCACCGAAGCCGAAGAAGAAGAAGAGTAAGGTCAAAAAGAAAGTGAGGTTTGTTGTGCCGGAGACTCCGAAGATAGAGAAGGAAACGAGGGAGGAGTTAATGGAGCTAACGGAGGCGCGTGAAGGAGGAGTTGCTTATATAATGGGAAACGCGTATATGAAAGCGAAGCATGGATCAGGACTGGTCAAGAGACTCGCCATTAACGTTGGGTACGAGTTTCTTAGAAGGAACACTAGAGGTCCGAGAACCGCACTTACCTCGCCGCATGCGTCTACGTTAGAAGTCGGTATGATCTACCATGTCTAAGGGGTATTTTCGTCTTTTGATATGTACATGATTTTGGTTGTGTGTGTTAGTTTTTGCCGAAAAGTTAATTAGATTATAGATCAAGAAATTTTGTTTTTTTTGCATGTGTGGAGGTTGTGGTAAAGGTTAATCCTCCTTTAGAGCTGGATAGCGAGTGTTTTGTTCTTTTTTGGTCAAAGACAAGCTTAAAGGTTTTGTACAAATCATATGTGTGTATAATGTACCACCACATTGTGATTACACATTGTTCCAAGTTATTAGTATCATTTGATTATCTATTCGATAGATAATTGTTTATAAACTTCTTTACAATTTTATTATTATTTCTTCATCTCTATATTATTAATTGAGAAGTACATCTTTGTTTTTGGACAAAAAAACCATCCCTCCTTATGAACAAAATCTGTTTGGAAACAGGTATATCTAGGGTTAATTTAGTAAAAAAACTTAAAACCCAATGTTTGGACGCGGACATAGATTCCACTTAAATCAAACCAGTTTGGTTTTCTTAAACCAACAAACAATTGAACCATAAACAATCGATTTTTTCCTCTAGATAATAACACAATCACATATTTCCGTTTTTGCAGCCCTTTAGAATACATCCATAAAAGAAATTTTACACTTTTGCAAGGATAAATCAATCGATTTTTCCCTCTACATATAACACAATCACATATTTCCGTTTTTGCAGCCCTTTAGAATACATCCATAAAAGAAATTTTACACTTTTAATACAATCACATATTTCCGTTTTTGCAGCCCTTTAGAATACATCCATAAAAGAAATTTTACACTTTTGCTAGCGAGATTTCCAATTTTAAGAAAAACCCTACTACTATATAATACGTGACCCATCATCAATGAGCCATAAGTCGAATCAAGTTTACAAGAGCATAGCAGTGCAGTGCGGATGGAAGCAATTATGAACAAAGTTTACAAGAGCATAGCTGTTTTTCCAGAAAACAGCATGGTCCCAAGTTTTAGCCTTTGCTTTGATAAAAGAACTTAGATGAGAAACTGAAAAAAAAAAAGGAGAAGCAGAGAGAGTTCATTAAAAAGAACCAAAGAGAAGATTCAAGAGTCATAGGCAATAAAGGTTATGAATTGAAGGGATCTTAAGATTTTCCGGAGTGTTTTGGCTCAAAAGGAAGATCATCAATAGCACAACTATTGGCTGGATTTTCTGTCGGTGGTGGAAACATAATCTCATGAAGAAGCATGAGCTGATGAAGACTAAATTTACAAAAGGACATAATCAAGACTATCTATCTTCATTTAATCTTCGAGAGACAGAAATCAGAGATATATCATTAAATTTGCAATTTATATGATCGTCGAAGAAGAAGAAAGAGGCGAGTAGGGGGGGGGGAGCTTACAGTGCTGCCAAACGTTGCCGGCAAGATCCCCGGCCTTCTTGGTGGCGTCCGCTGCCATCTTCTGTCATTTCCCAAGCGTATCCTTCACAGAGTTCATCGTAATCGTTTGTCGATTGATGAAGCTTCCGATTTTCAGTAGATCTAATTTGGAGAGATTGTTTTGAATCAGGTGGAGGAAGAAGGGAAAGTAGAGTGAAAGGGATAAAGAGTAAAGTAGAGTAGAGTAAAGAGTAGAGTTCATTACAAATAACATGTATTTCGAATCATGTAGAGTAAAAAGACGATGGAGAATAAATGGATTGAGCGGTGGAACCAATTATGAACATGTTCATCTTCAAAGTTGCAGGGGAAAGGAAGAAAGGAAAAGTTATTCAGTTTTATGTAAAATAAGAATAAAAATTTGGTAAAATAATATAAAATCAAACAAAGCACATAATATTAAAAGTAATACCAAAATTGACATATATTAACAAATAATGTAACCAAATCGTGTCGATAAACAAGCATAACACGCAACCTTGCACAAACCACATAAATTGAAATGGATAAAACGGTGAAAAGTAAGGCAGTGGAAAAAATGGGAACATGTCTTCATTTTTATTTTATTTTTAATTTCTAAAATGGGTATTTCCAAGATTTAAAAATATAATGTTGTATAAAACGAAAACTAATGTACAATATTACAAAATCAAACAGCAAACAAGATTTAAACTAATACAAAATTAAAAAATCATGTAAGAAAATCGTTTCGAAAACGGGAACCAACGTATAACCCCGCACAATGCGCGAATCCACTACTTCAAGGTTGGGAAGCAGATGGAGTCACGGCCATGGAAGCCACGGCGACAGAGAAATTACCAGAGGTGGAGCTTTCGTCAGAACAAGAAAAATGAATTTCTCCACCAACAGAAAAGAAGCTTCTCGAGTTAGCTTCGCTTATGTGAAAAGCAAATCAAGCTTTAAAAACGATAAAGAGCGACAGGTCGGAGCTCGGAGGCGTTGTCAAATTTTAACATACTTGACAATTTTAACAACAACACAACAAAAAACACACAACTCTTGAACTAACACTAAAATTAACACATGTTATAAAAAAAAAAAACACAAAAAACAAAAACGTAATCCCGCACTGCACTGCTGTGCGGGTCCGCAACTAGTTCATTATATTACAGGAGAAGTGTTGTTTTAAAGATAGACATCTATAAAAATTCAAACATGGACGACGACTTCGAACATGTGGGTTTTATATTTTGAGTTGTACTTTGTTTACAGTCTTGACATTGAAAATCAACATTAGGTTTTTTGCTTTAAAACTTTTGGCTTTAAATTTTTTGATTGTGACTTTGGTTTTTTATATACGACTTGACTTTAAAAGAAAATAAAAGTCACAAATTAAGTTGTGTGATTGGTGAAGATTTCTAGACTTTTAAAATAATGGCCGTGACTTTAAATATAGGACTGTGACTTTTAGAAAAATTAAAAACTTCAAATTTTGGCTTTTAAATAATTCACGAAAACATGAACAAAAAAAAAAAAGCTAAGGTTTCGAGGGTTCTTAAGGACTTTGAAAGATTATAGGAAAGTCTAATCCCCAATGCAGGAGGTGTGGGTGGTAAACAAAAAACATACTCTCAGCGGAGGCAGTTGAATCTGTGATCAAATTATCAACGTCCCTTGGCTGTGTTTTTTATATTTGTCCCATTTTAAAAACGTTATATTCGTTAAGACATCAACAGTTAAATTATTACCACCATTGGTCATTTCATTTGGTGTCACGGTCCAAGATAGTGCAGCCGCCTCGCCATTGTTGAAGTCTTTGTTCCACGCGCCCTGGCGTCTCACGCTAGGAAGGGTTAGATCAATAATGTCAAATTAATTGACAATTAATTTAATCAGATTAGCAAAATGCATCTCTTCAAAGATTATATAAACACCGTATATATTCGTTGTTTTTTTTTTGAACCAAAAAGTTAAAAACCTCCGGCTCTCTCGCATCTTCTTCTCCGGTCGGTTTGAAAGATGCCTTGGCTACGACGGTCTCCGTGTCTGCTCCTCGCTCTCTGTTTTCTGTGTATCACCGGTTCGGTTCATGTGGTTAGAGCTCAAAACCGAACCGGAGCCACTACTCATCCCGACGAAGGTCTGTCTTCTTCATGGAACACTTAGATGAAAGTTCAATCACCAGTTAATCATCGACTGATAAAAATTTAATATGTTTTTTTTCCTAAGAAATTTACCCGTTATTACTTTCAGATAAAAGTTGGTTTTTGTATAACTAGTACAAATTGATGAAGTTTTGTTACAGATGATGTAATTAGATAAATTTGTGTAGATGGTTTAATTATAAAAAATTATTGTATTATTTCATATGCTTTGAGTTTGATCAATTTAAGCCTTTGTTCAAAAAAATTATGTTCTTCAAAAATGATTTACTATCTACCGTAAATAGTCTTATATTTTTTTTTTTAAATTTGGCGCGGTAAAATACTGTATCGGTTTTTTGTTTTTTGTTTTTTTTAATCAATGGTAAAATATGTGTTTAACACATTGTATTAATAATAAAATTTACGTTAATTTGTTATCAATCGCAGCGCGGGCTTTGAACTCCATCTTCGCGACATGGAAGATTCAGGCGTCGAGTCAATGGAACAACAGCGGCGAGCTTTGCTCCGGCGCCGCCATCGACAGCGGTGTCACCGTCGAAAACCCTGCCTACAACCCTATAATCAAATGTGACTGTAATTTCGTCAACTCCACAATATGTCGCATCACAGCTCTGTACGTCTCTTCCCTCATTTTTTGTGCACCCCAAGTGTTCGATGCATTCTCCCAATGAGAATTACTAAAAGTGGCAGAAATCTCAAACTTAAAGAGCTCATTTTGGATGTTTTCACAGGAAGGTTTATGCGATAGATGTTGTAGGAACTATCCCTGACGAGCTCTGGACTTTGGAATACCTCACCAATCTGTATGGTTTTACTATTATAATTTATAGAGCATCGAGCATTCACAAAGTTATATCCCACAAATCTTGAGACTTTGTAATGCAAATGCATCTAATGGACCTCAAAATCACATCTTTACCCTTTCTTCAGGAACTTGGGTCAAAATTTTCTGTCAGGACCCTTGTCTCCCGCAATTGGAAACCTGACTCGAATGGAATGGATGTAAGAGTGTGAAATCTTCTTCCTTTTTTTTTTTTCTGATGAGTTTCTACTAATGCTCAGCTGTTTATCACGTATAGGACTTTCGGGATCAATGCGTTGTCTGGCCCTGTTCCTAAAGAAATTGGTTTGCTTACGAATTTGAAATTACTGTAAGCTTATTGTACTTCTTGATTTTGTTTAGTATGATAATATTTATTCACACTGCTTCCTTGATGATTTTGATGGTTCCTTATACATTGCTTTCTGCAGTAGTATAAGTTCAAATAACTTTTCCGGTTCTATACCACCAGAGATTGGGAGTTGTACAAAACTACAAGAAATGTGAGTGTATTTTTCAAATGCTTACAAAAATGAAACCTTAACCTTCGAGATCCTTCAGTGTTCACGGACGACAAAATTTCTTGCAGCTACGTAGATAGTTCTGGACTTAGCGGAGGAATACCTCCTTCATTTGCTAATCTTGTGGAGCTCGAAACCGCGTAAGATATAGTGAATTCAAATATAAGCTTTGTTGTTATATTTCTACATCTATTTTTTTGTAATCTTTCTATCAGTTTACATTTTTCTTTTTGCCTTGGAGTGATTTTTTCCCTTAATGTTGCACCAGTTGGATTATGGATCTAGAAGTCACAGGTCGTATACCAGACTTTATAGGAAACTGGATCAAACTTACTACCTTGTAAGATAATTTCATTTTTACTGAGTGTTATATAATGGACTCGTTCTTCATTGCATCTGAATTTGAGATTCAACGATTTTATACGTGTTTTATTGCAGGAGAATTCTCGGAACTGGTTTGAGTGGTCCAATACCATCTTCATTTTCTAACTTAACTAGTTTGACACAACTGTATGTGTTGCATTGTTGGCATAATCGTTATTGTTTTTACCGTTTCTCTTCTTTTGTTTCTATGGCATAACTTAACTTCTTTTATATTTTCTATATTCCTATTCTAAAGGATGCTAGGTGATATATCCAATGGAAGCTCTTCTCTTGAATTCATCAAAGACATGAAATCTCTAAGTATATTGTAAGGCACCTTCTATTTTTGACTTCTACTCCAATTCATGATCAGACTAATGTCTTGTTGAATTATTTGTCTCTCCCTTTCGGTATTTAACATTGATGTTTTATTTCGCAGAGTATTGAGGAACAGCAATCTCACAGGGACAATACCCTCTAATTTTGAAGAATACTCAAGTTTGCTACAAGTGTAAGTACATATGTCAATGTGTTTCATCAAATGCTCTAAAAGGTGTGTCTGGGTCGTTTCTGTAAAAAAGAGTGAGATGATTTGTGAAAGTCACCTTAGAAAATACAGAATAATCTTAAATTAGTGATAAGAAAATTTATTGTTTTCTTCTTGTTCATTGATCAACATGAATGGTTCAATGTGTTACCATGTAATTCATGTCTGTTTTGCAGTGATTTAAGCTTCAACAAATTACATGGATCAATACCGGCTTCACTTTTTAACTCAAGTCAACTTACTCACTTGTAAGATAATATATTTTCTGCTTCTTTTGGGTCTTTACTCACTTTTTGTAAGATAATTGTGGTAAACAAATGATGTTTTCATGTTAGGTTTCTGGGAAACAACACGTTGAATGGTTCCTTGCCTACTCAAAAGAGGCAGTCTTTGAGCAATATGTGAGTAACAAAATCCTTTATGATTTTTTCATATTTTAAAGCCACAACGACTCAAGTTTCTCACCTTTTACTCGCCATTTATTCAAGTTGAATTAGGTTTCATTTTTTGTGGCATGGAAGAATTGCCAAGATTATCAGGAAGTTGATTTGAAATATATAATAATATAATATAATCTGTAGATCCTAAGTATTGTTTTTTTATATTTACAGAGATGTGTCGTACAACAGTTTGTCTGGAACTCTTCCTTCATGGGTCAGCTTACCAAACTTGAAACTGTAAGTGAAAAAAAACACTATTGTTCGACTTATATTCATTAAGCTTTCTTCATATCTAGAATGAAGCTTTATTTTTTTGGTAAGAGATATTTTTTATGATCATATGTTAGTGAATAGATAGTAACAAAACTGTTTGTTATTTGTGCAGCAACCTAGTTGCTAACAACTTCACATTGGAAGGTCTTGACAACAGGTGATTTTCTTTAATATGTTCTTGTTGAGTTGTTGGTTCTTAAAATGTTAAATGTTTCTCTTTTCTATTTTTTTTATTTTCTTGTAAAATGATGCAAGTACAAATTTTCTTTCATAAATCATTTTTCTTCTTGGTAAAAGGGTTTTGTCAGGACTGGGATGCATGCAGAAGAACTTTCCTTGCAATCGAGGCAAAGGAATCTGTAAGTGTAACAAAGAGATATCCTCATAACCGTTGTTCTCCATGTACTATTGGAAAGTAAATTGTTAAAGATTTTTCTCTATTGACTGGTGTCTAGATTCTGACTTCTCGATCAACTGCGGAGGTCCAGAGATAAGGTCTGTTACCGGAGCACGATTTGAGAAAGAAGACGAGGATCTTGGACCAGCTTCGTTTGTCGTGAGTGCTGCTCAGAGATGGGCAGCAAGTAGTGTAGGACTTTTTGCCGGAAGTAGCAATAATACATACATAGTAAATTCACAATCACAATTCATCAACACTTCGAACTCAGAGCTTTTTCAATCAGCAAGACTTTCTCCATCTTCCCTAAGGTATTATGGGTTAGGGCTAGAGAATGGAGGCTATACTGTAACACTTCAGTTTGCTGAAATACAAATCCGAGGTTCTAACTCTTGGACAGCTGTTGGAAGACGACGTTTTGACATTTATGTCCAGGGAAGACTTGTTGAAAAGGACTTTGACGTACGCAGAAATGCTGGTGGCTCTTCTGTTAGAGCAGTTCAGAGAGAATATAAAGCAAATGTATCAGAAAATTATCTCGAGATTCATCTCTTTTGGGCTGGAAAAGGAACATGTTGTATTCCTAATCAAGGGGTTTATGGGCCATTAATATCAGCTGTTAGTGCAACACCAGGTAACACAAATGTGCAAATTCTTTTTTTGTCTTTATTTTCACTATCTCTTGATGCTACTAAGAACCTAAGCGTTACATATCTCTGCTCAGATTTTACACCAACTGTAAGTAATAGGCCACCATCAAAGGGAAAGAACAGGACTGGTGTTATTGTGGGTGTCATTGTTGGTGTAGGACTTTTGAGCATCTTTGTGGGTGTGGTTATCTTCATCATTCGAAAAAGAAGAAACCCGTACACAGATGATGAAGGTATATATGTAATAAGAACACATGAGCTTGAAGAATTTTGTCCCTTATCATCTTTCAAGAACCGAAAATTTTCTTGCAGAGCTACTTGGTATGGAGATAAAGCCTTACACTTTTACTTACTCGGAACTTAAAACTGCAACTAAAGATTTCGATCTCTCAAACAAGCTTGGAGAAGGAGGATTTGGGCCTGTTTATAAGGTCAGTCCCATACCAAAGGATATGTATATTCTTTGTAACACCTTTTTATACGTTTTGTTTTGTATCACATTTAACAGGGAAACCTCAATGATGGAAGAGAGGTAGCTGTGAAGCAGTTGTCCATTGGATCACGGCAAGGGAAAGGACAATTTGTTGCAGAAATTGTAACAATTTCTACAGTTCTACATCGCAACCTAGTAACACTTTACGGATGTTGCTTTGAAGGAGATCATCGTTTGCTAGTATATGAGTATCTCCCTAATGGAAGTCTCGATCAGGCACTATTTGGTAATGAACATAAACATAACATATCGATACACATGCTTCTACCATGCTGAAAAGCGCTCATTGTGAACTTTGTGATTGAGTATTGTGATGCTTGCAGGGAATAAGAGTTTACATCTTGATTGGTCAACACGTTTTGAGATATGCCTAGGAGTAGCCAGAGGTCTAGTCTATCTCCACGAGGAAGCGAGGGTTCGTATAGTACACAGGGATGTGAAGGCTAGCAACATTCTTCTTGACTCCAAACTTGTCCCAAAAGTTTCTGATTTCGGGCTTGCTAAGCTATACGATGACAAGAAAACCCACATAAGCACCGGAGTTGCAGGGACTATGTAAGTATACTCAAACATTTGAGCGTTGGATTTAGGACACATTTGAGTGTTGTTGTTGTATCAATGCAGAGGATATCTTGCGCCAGAGTATGCAATGCGTGGGCATCTAACGGAGAAAACGGATGTGTATGCGTTTGGTGTTGTGGCTCTTGAGCTAGTGAGTGGAAGGCCAAACTCTGATGAGAACTTGGAGGATGCGAAAAAATATCTTATTGAATGGGTACGTCCTTGTTATAATTGGGAAGCTTTGTGATAGTCATGAATGGTTTAAACAAAATCCAATGATCCTTTTGTGTATTTCTTGGTGACAACAGGCCTGGAATCTACACGAGAAAGGTCGTGAAGTCGAACTAATAGATGATAAGCTGAGTGTATTCAACAAGGAAGAAGTGAAGCGCGTGATTGGCATTGCTCTGTTATGTATACAATCATCTTATTCCTTGAGACCACCGATGTCACGAGTGGTGGCAATGTTGACCGGAGATGTTGAGGTCAGTGATGCCATTTCTAAGCCGGGTTACCTAACCGACTGGAGATTTGATGACACCACCACTACTTCTCTAAGTGGCTTTGAAACCAAAGAGACAAGAGCTTATAATGGCTCCAAGATATCACTAGGAAGCACAGATTCTCAGCCAATGCTTAGAGCCAATATCATCAATTTGGGAAGATGACAATGTCTGTCTTCTCTCTGATTATGATGGGATGGCCATAGAGATGTTTGTATACAAAAGATCAATATCTTCTTCTTTGATTGGAGAAACAGATTTCACTAAATAATATGTGACTAAATGGGCCCCCTAATTCGAAATTGCCAATTATCCGTTATTTCCATTCTCTTTTTTTGGTCGGTTGGAAACAGAACATCAACAAAGAGAAAGGTAATTTTCTAGAATGCTAAATGGAAATTACATAGAGTTCTTGGCTATATAAGGAGGTGTTCTCTCCCATTCAGAATCATCCCAAAATTAGAGAATTAAGAGAGACAAAAGAATAAGATAGAGAAGTTGAGAGAGAGAAGAAACCTCGTGAGAGAGAGGAAACAAAGTTCAAGTCTTTGTGTTCCTAAGTGTGTTTCTTTGTGTCGTTCTCCTTCTAGTTTATTTGTCTTAGTTTCCAAAACTGTAACACAAAGAAAACTGTGTTAGTATTTGATTAATAATACAAGTTGTAGGAAGAATCCCACCCGAGATGGTTCCGGTTAGAAGCCGGTAATTCTCGGTTAATCAAATACTTTATATCTTTTACTTTTATCGAACAACACCAGATTCATATCATATCTAAGCACATAGTAAAAACCCTAACATAATATATTCTTAGCTCTTCGTTTTTTTTTTTTTTTTTTTCTGAGAATGAAGCTAATTCAAGTAGAAGGAAAAATCAAAGGAACCAACAAAATTATCAATTCGTATTCGAACCGAATCTTATTGTAATCTGAGTGGTATAAAAATTTTGGCCGGTACAACTGGTTTAATCAGACCGGACCAAATCCGAAGATGAGGATTCTTTCGTCGAGCTGTCAATGTCGGAGTGGTATTTTATTTGTCTGAAAGCGATCTGGCTTTGGATAATATACTCAAAGAACAGCTCGATTGTTTATAGTAAAACGCACGTGCTTTTTAAATTTTAGTTATCCTTTCCCTTTCGTTTTGTTGTTTTTTTGGGACTGAAATTCAAACTTGATTTTTTTAAAATATCACATCAATCTCATAGCCAATGGTATTTCAATTACTGTATATTCGTCTTTATGTGTCGTCCGTAGTCGTTCTTTACGTCATCAATTTTATTGTGCTATGAAAAATATTAAAATTTTCAACATCATACCGTAAATAATACAATACCGCAATCAAAAGGCTATAACTGGCAGAAGTTATTAGTTGTGGTTGAGATTTTAATTAATAACATAGGATTTATTAAGAAAAAATAACTTTAGATTTTCCAACTATAGTTTAACGATGTAAAACAGTTTTAACAAACTACCAAATTTATATACTAAAACAGAAAGTACTTTTAGTTAAACAAGTTACTTTTACGACAACACTTAAATTGAACCCAAAAATAGTATATATGATAATATATGTTATTTTATCAATAAATTATAAAACTTTATGAAAACTCCCAAGAGAAAATTTGTGTTGCTAGAAATCAAAGTTGTTAAATCTCTAGAAGATGAACTAAATATAAATGATCAAATTTTTACATTAGAGACAGACACTCGATGACAGCTTGTAGTAACAAAATATTAAAAAAACAGTGTAAATACAAAATAAATTTTCTTTGAATATGTCGGGTTATTATTTGTTTTTAGTTTCCAAAAATAAATATACTTGATGTTACAGCTATGAGACAACATGTTATCATAAAGAAAAGGGGAAGGTTCTAAGGTGGGCAGTGAGCTTCGCCTTTTTGATACAGACGTGCACAGATCCTTTCCCATGTAAAGATAATATTATCATCACGTGTCATTTTCTCATTGGCCTAATACTTTTTTACAACCTTACGTAAGTGGAAACGCAGTTTAGCAAAAAAATCATGTCCCCGAACACTTATCCATATCGGAAACATTCTGATCTCATGGGTCCCACTAAACTTGTCTTCGTGTCTTATTCTCATTGGTTACATCAGTAAGGCCCCACCTTAGCGGACGATTGTTAGGTTGTGTCTGTCTGGATAAAGTAAAAAACAGAGTACTGTACTAAACAAAATACTTCAAAATACTTTTTTTTTTATCGGGAAAAAATACACACTGAAAATAAAAATTAATGTTAAAGAAGATAATATGGATTTTTTTTTTTGGGTGAAATGCGGAATTAGTATGATCAAAGATTAAAGAATGCATGTATCTGGAAATAAATAAAGGTATAGTAAAGAGAAAAGTATTTTGCTTTAGTTTTTGTTTTAACTAAAAGTCTAAAAGTAAGGCAATAAATTTTTTGTATTATATAATATCTGTATACCCATGCGCATGGCCCTTTCGAATAGAGGAAGAGAAACTAGAGCAGTGAACTTATTTAATTTATTTAGTTTAACAACTGGACGTGAAAATTGAAAATAAAACAAAAACAAATACTAAGAAAATATGAAGAAAGAGTCTATCAGATACGTCGGATCCAATCTCCCAATCCACGTTGGCTTGCGAGACAACGTGGATGTAAAATAGGGCCTTGGTTCATCGTTATTTACCTTCCTGCCATTGGGTCTAAGGGTAATATCATAAATAAATGTGATAAGTGGAAGTCCTAATGCGTTCTCTGGCGTAACCACAAAAGAATAAAAATATACATAACAGGATAATGTGTGCATAAAAATTAATTTTATTCTTTTTCTTGGTCAAAATTTGAACATTTTTTTTTTTCGTCTGAATAGAATCAATATATTGAAATGGTAACCTTACAAGAGTGGAAAAAAAAAGGCTCAAGAGATTTACCAGATCCTACAAAAACCCAGACTTTCGATCTAGCCAAACAAAATATGTACATAATATGAACAAAAGGTCAAAATTTGAACATAATATGTACATTCATTTCTATATATTTTTATGCATTTCCTATGACTATGAGTAACATGCCAAATAAATAATTTTAAGATTGACCAAAGGCCGATCAGTAAACTGGTGTTTAAAATATAATATGGGACAAGTGACATGACATCATCGAGCTCCAAAGATGTCGTATAAGCCTATTAGACCATCTCCATCCATAAACCCTTGTTTTTGGTTCATAACATTTTTTATTACTAATTTTCACGCAAATTAATGCTAACAAATTTTGCCTTGATTCTTAATTATTTCTTCTTCCATCCCTAAAATTTTTGTTTTGGTTCTTAACAAAAAAAAAAAAAATTTACAAAATTTATAATTTTGAACATAATACATAAAAAACATAAAATATATTGCATTTAATAAATTTTGAAACATAAAAAGAAATACAAAATATTAGATAAAAATTCCGCATTTGTTCTGTTTTTCCAAGGACTTTGATCATATTACAAATCTTGCATATTATTACCAGTTGCATATAATGGAGTTGTCGTGTCTTTAAATCCACGGAAAACGCCTTGTGTTGCAAGTGAGAGAAGAACAGCTGGTGTACCAAGTGATCTTAGAGATAAATATCTCTGAGCAGATTCAAACATTGGAGAATCCTGTAGAAAAATTTAAAAAGATTTCAATCAATCTCATGAACATCATCATCATATATATATATATATATACCTTTGTTGTTTACAGGAATCAATTCTTGAGTTTCCTCGTTGGTATTGTCAATACCAGTTTCAATACATTCTTTATGATCCTGGACTGTGCTTTGCTGAGAGCTACAAGCATCTTCCTCTGCTACAAAGGAAGTTGTGATGCTAACTAGTGGGAAGATAGCGATTCTTGAAACTTGGTTAAACAGAGCAATTGAAACTCCAACTGCAGCAAGCTCTACAGCAAACTCCAACTGCAGCAAGAGATGCAATAGGATCAGCTGTTAAAGCAAGTGCTGCAGGTAAAGCTATTCTTGCTATCTCCAAACCGAGCTCATCAAATTTGAAAACCGATCTGATGCATCAAAAAGAAATCTAATTTCCAGTTTCTTATTGATCATGTAAAAAACATATTTTTTACAGAAAACAAATCAGTAAAGAAGATGCAAAGAGGGTTTCTTGGTGTTAACAAAAAAGTCCTATAACCCTCCACAACAATGAGATTATTATGCAACAAGAATAGTAGCAGAGTTCCAAAACATGTTGAACATCAAAGTTTCGAAAATCACACACATAATTGATTAATGTAAAGCAAAATACATTACAGAAATCGAATGAAACAAGATAGACTTACTGGATCAGGATAAGTCTCAGTTCTATGATGCTTCCCACCTTCACAAACCCCACAGAGAATCCAAATCCAATACCAAGGCTCAAAAGTTCGAAAAAAACAGGCATCTATGAACCGCTTGATGAAGCAACAAATCAAACAGGCAGCGTAAAATTGCATAACTTTCCAATTCAAATAAACAAAACACGAAATCGCAGGGAACTCAAAACGAAATCATAAACATGCAAAGCAATCAATAAGAGAAGAGAAAATAGAGAAGAGCGATACTTATCTTTTCCGATCTGCGTCCAGGGAGAGCACCAGGCGTAGAAGAAGCGAGCGTCTTCCTCAATCCGTCGACGGCGTTGAAATCCGAAGAGGCGGAAATGGTGATTTCCGATCGGAGGCAGAGAAGAAGAAAGATAGAGATAGAGAGACAAAGAAACTTTGATAGAGAGATAACGAGATGGAGAAAGAGACATGCAAACACCGTCTCCGACGATCGGAGTCGAGGTTGGACGGAAACGGTTCGCCGGAATCGATTTGATTCGTTTCCGGAAAGAACGAAAAAGAGAGAGAGAGAGAAGAGAGGAAAAGAAAATAAACGCGTTTTCAGAGGGTGGATTTATTCCGTCCCGACACGTGGCAAGTTTAAAACCCAGCCAAAAAACTCTTGCTAAGAGTTGGTTTATAAGTTTTAATTTCTTTTATCTTTTTTTAATTCTGTATTTCAGCTAAAAATTTCTTATAAACCATGTTATAAACCGCCGCTGGAGATGGTCTTAGCAGTTTAGCACTATATGCGGAGCTGTTTATAAACAATGTTATGTCTAAAAGAAAATTGGATATTATCAGCTAGATCTGGGACAAATTATTCGGTTTGTTAAAAATGATTGAAAGTAATATAGACAGTCTAATAGATCGTGTGTAGGCATCTCGTCTTTGACCAGTGGATAACGATTGGATTATGTATAAACGTTGTTTCCACTTCGTACTTTGTAGAGCTTATACTCTATGTGACTATGAAACGACTTGTCAACAAAACATTTTACTAGTACTTGTTTGTTTGTATATTTTTCTTAATTCTTTATTTGCTTGATCTTTTGACCGTGCTCTGTCTTTACTTGTTCAGTTTGTTTATTGATTCGTATGTTTTCTTTAGAATCAAGAATCAATGTGCATAGGATGGATTAGCTTGTTATTGGTTTTGTCTTTTACGAACAAAAGTTATATAATAAGAATAATGAGACACGCATACAATACCAACTAATTATGTTAAACGGGGTATATCATTCGTAAATGTGTTTCCTTCATCCAACTTATGATGTGGACATTTCAATTTAGTCCCGTTTGAATATATTTCAATTGTTTGGTTGGTTTATTTCATCAAGTTTGACGGTAATTTTAATTTCTGGTCTTGGATAGATCCATTATTAATTAATATATATATTTTTTCCAACCTTTGTAGTAGATTAGAAACTGATTACAAATTTACAATGAAACTAACCTAAAATTCATATTTATACACAGTATACAGTATGCAATTATGGACTTTTAAAAGAGCATTAAAAACCATGGTTTGAATATGTATGCTTTGTAAATACTAGATTAGTGACGGAATATAATTTAAAAAAAATCAATCATTTATTTTAAATTTTCGATATAAATCACTACAATTAACAAATCATGGATAAATCGAATTATTCATTTGGTTTTGAAAGCATTTCATGATTAACCGAACATGAAAATTGAATTTAAGATTGACATAAAACAAAATCTTTTTTTTTTTTATAATGAACAAAAACTATTATAGAAATAGGAAATTGACAATGACACTTAATGGCATTTGAGGGAAAAAAAAAGATTAAATATGTTGTGGCCAAATCAACAATGTCACATTACCCACATCTCCCTAATCTCCTCGCTTTCAAAACTGTTCTTATCTCTTGATTATTGTTTTCATTACGTATTAATGGTTCTGATTGAAGAATATGTAAAAGGTGGACACGTATCATTTTGTGAAGAGTTTAAAATGATAACATGTCATTACCTAGAGGGAAATTATTCATCTATTATAGTATAGATTCGGAAATATCGAAGGAAAATTAATTGGCATTTGGCCATATAAAACAACCAAATTTACTATTGTTTATAAATGTGAAAAAGGAACCCCATATCCCTTATATATTAAAAGAAAATACATTTTAAAAATAACATTTAATTCATGTGTTAATAACAAGATTACCATACTGATTTGTCATCACCAGAGACCATCTCAAGATAGTTATAAAATAAGGTTTTGTTTATTAGAAATACTAGATTTAGACCCGCACTACACCGCGGTATTTTTTTCTTTCAATTTGTTATATTTTTATTTAATCTTGGTCATCATTTTATTATTAAATATATGTGAAATAAAATAGTTTGGCCATGTAGCCTATTTTAATTATCTCTGTGTGAGCTGTCTATTGACTGTGTGAATCTTCTTTTTAGGGACGACATACCGTCTAGAACATCTTCGAGAAGAACTTGCTCCTCCTCCACCTCTTCTTCTTCTTCTTCTTCATCATCTTTTTTGTTTCTTAATTTTTTGAGTGATTTTTCGACTTTGTTCTGTTTCTTTGGTTCAACGATAATCGTTTGCTTCTTACTCTCTTTCGCATAAGTCTTGATGGAAACTTTCGCGCGGCGCCGAAAATCAAAAACGAAGACTCGTCGTCGAACGGAAATACTGCTTATGCTAAAATCAGACACAACTGAGATTCTGCGAAAAGACTGAATGGGTCGGAAACAATAAATCAAATCCATTTTCTCCTGCAACTAATTCTCGCTGAAACTCGACACAGAGAAGAAGAAGAAGAGACTGGCCTCTGAATTCGCGTCGAAATCATTTCTGCGGATAAAATCAATTTTACCGGTTCGGTAGAAGAAGAAAAAACAAATTAAACCAATTTCTATTTTAAGTGAAGTAAATCAAATCGGTTAAGAAGCTGAGATGTATTAATGAAATGTTGACTGGTATTATTTGAAATGTTTATATTGGCCAAACGTTTTTGCTGAGGTGTCAGCTCATCCCTTCTTGAAAAATCATATGTGTCATCACTTGGTGAAACACAAGAGGTTTTATGTATTGAATTACACAATGTGCCATTGATATTAATTTGGTTAGAGAATAGTTTATATCAATTATTTATATATTATTCAGCATTTAATTTATGAAAATATTTTTATTCTTTCCATTCTTAGCAAAATATAACATATTAATTATTACTTTAAAAACTACATTTCTTCTTTACTTTTTGGATGAACTAAATTTTGTGAAAAATATAAATTATCACATTATCTATCTAATAAAAAAATAATACATTTTTTTATACAAGTTACAATTTGAATTTTTTTAAATGAATATCAATTACTCAAATGATGAAAAATATAAGTATATCTTAAAAATCTCATATTGGAAAAGAGATGTGTGGTGGTTAAAAAAATATATTATAAAAAAAACTAAAATAATAAAAAACCATAAGAGTAGGAAGCTTAATTTAATAAGTATACAAATTTATAAGTATTTTTGGTTATTATGGTTTTTAATAAAACCATATAATATAGCCAAATAATATAAATATTAATATTAAAAATTTCAAAAATTAAAATAGTTTAACTTGGTAAAAAAATGAAAATATTATAAATATTTAATTTGATAAAAAGTTAAATATCGTAAAATTTGAAATTTATCAAAAATTTAAAATATTATAATGTTGATATATTTATATTATAAAAGCTTGATCGAAAATTTATAATATGATATCAATTATTTGAATAATTAAAAACTTATAAACATTTCTTATTTCGTGCAGGGCGCGCATTACCACCTAGTATCTATATAAACCCCAGACAATAGGTAAGAAGCGAGCT
The DNA here is from genome assembly GCA_026724425.1 of Erythrophleum ivorense. Classification (NCBI taxonomy): domain Eukaryota; kingdom Viridiplantae; phylum Streptophyta; class Magnoliopsida; order Fabales; family Fabaceae; genus Erythrophleum; species Erythrophleum ivorense. The sequence goes on along the minus strand of JAIUCV010000077.1, from coordinate 1,516,327 downwards.
GTAAAATTTAACGTAAATGCCAATAGGATAATATTAAGGATATAATATATTCTACAACCAAAAAAATACAAAATTTGGTCCACCACACCACATAAAATATTCATCTACCAACCCAAATTAGACGATAAGAAGGTAAAGGACATTCACGTAATTTCCTATTGCGGCGTCCCAAGAGACTATCCAAAACATTATCGCGAAAAAACCGTACCGAGCACAAAAGCTACGATGATATTATTTATTAATCTATTATATATATACTAAAAAAATAAAGAAAAAGATCGTTAGAAAACGTGTATATGCATATTTGTATGTATCGGTTTTTTATTTATTTCTTGTTATCCCATTACTCTCTTCTCTTTCTTTTTCTCTCTCTGTATCTTCCTCTGAGTGGAGCGAATATCCGAAATAGTTTCCGAGTCTCTTTCGTCCTCCTCTTTCTCGAGCTTCTCACTAATCTGTTCAACGGCAACAAAAAAACATATATCGGTTTAGAGATCAAATACCACGGCGAAAAGTGAGTCTCCGGCGATTTCTCCGTCGTGATTAGACGACTTTTTCTTCTTGTGCTCGTTAGAAATTTTACACGACTGTTTATGCAATGATAAAAAAATATTACGTTAACTGTTTCATTGATGTGATAGTGATTTTCATTTTGACTCAAAAACGGTAATTTTATTTCTAATGCGATCTTGTTCTTGATCTCTTTATTGTGTAATTTCGGGATTTGATTTAGCCTGAAATGATTATTTGGAAAGCTTCTGCTTATGATTTTACGAATCGATATTCGATTTCCCTTTATTACAGATTAAAAATCGATAGTAAATCAGTATATATATATATATATATATATATATATATATATATATATATATATATATTTGTTTTTGGCTATAAAAGCATTGTTATGGAAAAATCGTTCTCAAAATGGAAATGGTGATTTGATGTTTCGATATAGAAAAATGAATGTTAGGGTTTATATTGTACTAGAAATTTGCAGCAAGAAACAAATGTTTTTGTCTCTTTTTTTTTTTTTTTGTGTGGTCAGATTAGAGTAATTAATATTATTATTTTTTTTTTTGTTCGGTCTTTGTCAGGTAGTTGAAGGAGACACAAGCTCTTAAGCTTTGGTCTCTCTCTCTATGTTATCAAGATCTTGTGCGAATTTTCTCGACATATCTTCTTGGGACCTTTTAGGCTATCCTCAGACTCCAAGACCTCTTTTCCTCGCGTCATGACGGTTCCCGGAATCATCTCCGACCTAGACGGAGACGGCGGCGATTTATCCCCCTCCGCCGAAGTAACTTCTTCCTCCTCCGGTGGTGGCTCACGCGGGAGGAAAATCATAGTAGCGAACATGTTACCTCTCCAATCAAAAAGAGACGCAGAAACTGGTAAATGGAGTTTCACTTGGGACGAAGACTCTCTCCAGTTACAACTCAGAGACGGGTTTACTCAAGAAACAGAGTTTCTCTACGTCGGATCACTCAACGCAGACGTGGAACCAAACGAGCAAGAAGAAGTTTCACAGAGACTTCTCGACGAATTCAACTGCGTCGCAACGTTCTTGTCTCAAGAAATGCAAGAAATGTTCTATCTTGGCTTCTGTAAACACCAGCTATGGCCTCTGTTCCATTACATGCTTCCAATGTTCCCTGATCACGGAGATCGTTTCGACAGACGTCTCTGGCAAGCTTATGTCTCGGCGAACAAGATCTTCTCAGATAGGGTTATGGAAGTTATCAACCCTGAGGATGATTACGTATGGATTCAAGATTATCATCTCATGGTGCTTCCTACTTTCTTGAGGAAACGTTTCAACAGAATCAAGCTTGGCTTCTTCCTTCACAGTCCTTTCCCTTCCTCTGAGATTTACAGAACTTTACCCGTTCGTGACGAGATCTTGAGAGGTTTGTTGAACTGTGATCTCATTGGCTTCCACACGTTTGATTACGCGAGGCACTTCTTGTCTTGCTGCAGTAGAATGCTAGGTCTTGATTACGAGTCGAAGCGAGGTCACATTGGTCTTGATTACTTCGGTAGGACTGTTTACATCAAGATCCTTCCCGTTGGTGTCCATATGGGAAGGCTTGAGTCTGTTTTGAATCTTCCTGCTACCGTGGAGAAGACGAAAGAGATTCAAGAAGAGTTTAAAGGGAAGAAACTGATTCTTGGCATCGACGATATGGACATATTCAAAGGCATAAGCTTAAAGCTTTTGGCGATGGAGAATCTCTTTGAGACGTATTGGAACTTGAGAGGGAAAGTTGTTCTTGTTCAGATAGTGAACCCTCCAAGATCTTCAGGTAAAGATGTGGAAGAAGCAAAGAGAGAGACTTACGAGACTGCGAAAAGGATCAACGAGCGTTACGCTACTCCTGATTACAAGCCAATAGTTCTGATAGATCGTCTGGTTCCGCGGTTTGAGAAAACCGCTTATTCCGCTGCAGCGGATTGTTGCTTAGTGACTGCATTGAGAGATGGCATGAACTTAGTGCCTTATAAGTACATAGTCTGTCGAAACAAGGTTCTTGATTCGACGCCAAGAACGAGCACGCTCGTTGTGTCTGAGTTTATCGGATGCTCGCCTTCTTTGAGTGGCGCCATTAGAGTGAATCCATGGGATGTAGATGTTGTTGCTCAAGCAGTGAACTCGGCTCTTAAAATGAGCGAGGCAGAGAAGCAGCTAAGGCATGAGAAGCATTATAACTATATTAGCACTCATGATGTTGGTTATTGGGCAAAGAGCTTTATGCAAGATCTTGAGAGAGCTTGTAAAGATCATTATAGCAAACGCTGTTGGGGGATTGGATTTGGATTAGGGTTTAGAGTTTTGTCGCTGTCTCCGAGCTTTAGGAAGCTATCCGTGGAACACATTGTTCCGGTTTATAGGAAAACAGAGAGAAGAGCTATATTCTTGGATTATGATGGCACTCTTGTCCCTGAAAGCTCCATTACGCAAGATCCAAGCGGTGAGGTTCTCTCTGTTTTGAAGGCTCTCTGTGAAGATCCTAAGAACACTGTGTTTATCGTTAGCGGAAGAGGACCAGAGTCTTTAAGCGATTGGCTATCTCCTTGTGAGAATCTTGGAATAGCAGCTGAACATGGATACTTCATAAGGTATGCAGAAGTCTTGTCTTGCTAGTCTCGTCTTGTCTTGAATAACACTTTAAGACCCTTTTGGTTTGTTTGTTTGTGGGGTTTAGGTGGAATAGCAAGAGTGAATGGGAGACTTGTTACTCGTCGACGGATAGAGAGTGGAAGACAATGGTGGAGCCAGTGATGAGATCATACATGGAGGCAACGGATGGGTCAAGTATAGAGTTTAAAGAGAGTGCTTTGGTGTGGCATCATCAAGACGCAGATCCTGACTTTGGAGCATGCCAAGCTAAAGAGCTTCTTGATCATCTAGAGAGCGTGCTCGCGAACGAGCCAGTTGTTGTCAAGAGAGGTCAACACATTGTTGAAGTTAAACCACAAGTAAGTAAAGAAACTCTTATCTCTTTCACTTTGAATGGATTTTGAGCATTTCTTGTTTAAACTCTCTGCTCCTTGTAGGGTGTGAGCAAAGGACTAGCTGCGGAGAAAGTGATTCGCGGGATGGTGGAGCGCGGTGAGGCACCAGAGATGGTGATGTGCATTGGAGATGATAGATCAGACGAGGATATGTTTGAGAGCATATTGAGTACAGTGACGAATCCGGAGCTTCTGATTCAGCCAGAGGTTTTCGCGTGCACTGTGGGGAGGAAACCAAGCAAAGCTAAGTACTTCTTGGACGATGTGACTGATGTGCTTAGGCTCTTAAAAGGTTTGGGAGAATCATCGAGCTTAAAGACCATATCTTCTAACACACAAGTCGCATTTGAAAGCATCGTTTAAAAGTGGTGCTAAAAGAATAACCAAAATAACATAACATCAAAAATGTAAAAATGGTTTTTTTTTTTTTTTTTTTTTTTTTTTTTTGAGGAATTGTGTTTTCTTCTTTCAACTGTCGTTTTTTTGGGGTTAGATTTAGGATTTGCAGTTTCTCTGTATAGAAAGTTTTTTTTTTTCTTGTCTTTTTAAAATTAAATTGAATTGTGGGCTCACTGACTTCATGTTGTAGTCGTTGGAGGGGTCCTTCACGTGAGAGCCAACTAGAAAGAGTAAATTGTTGATTGTTATGTCAATTTATTATCTTCGACGGTCGTCATGGCTCGCACGATATTTATCACAACGCCTTTTTGTGGTTCTTTTTGGCCAACTCAAATATAGATAATAAGGTTTAGTCCACATATAGCTCAACTTGCTAATTCCAGCCCATGAGGTTCAAGCCTCACCAATCTATTAACTTGCACATTCCCCACTATTTGTTCGAATTTATTTTTCTTTCTATTACTAGACAAAAGCAAATTAATGATCAAGCTTAACAAATTATTTTCCAACAGTGTGTGTTTACTACTCTCTTAGTGGGGTTTCAAGGGGTTTTATTTTCTGCTTGGGTTAAGTGTAGCTCATGGTGGCTTTGTAATTCCTTTTTGTGGGATCTCTTGTATCCTTTGTTGGGTTTTTTTCCCTTGAATGGTAATCGAAGTTGATCACAAAACTAACAACAATTTACTTTATCTCTCTGATAATAATTTACTCTTTTTGCACTTTGAAACTTTAGAACATCGCAATAATTGTTATGTGTGCTTATTTTATAATATTTCACATATATACAAAAGAGTCTCTTCTTCTCTCGAGTAAAGTGATTTATCAATAAAGATGAAAGGACCATTTTTCACCTTCTTTTCCATTGCTCTTTCTCTTTTCGTGCTTTTTCATTTCCACAAAACTTGTTTTTTCTATAAATGTGATCTTTTTGGTTCTATTGTTCACTTTGTGCTCCTTTTAACTCTTAGTAGAATCAACATCCAAAGTTGCGAGTAGCTAATTAATCTCAAATGTTCCACCTCGCATATTTCACATCTTAAAAGTATCTAGAAACTAACAAAATACATTTGACCATGGCATGTAACTTAGTGATTTGTGCTAATATCGTCATTGCATCATCATCCGGTACTAATTTTGTTATAAAGATAACAAACAAGTGACGAACGATGTTAGTAGATAAGATTGAATTGGGAAAATTAAAAGCATATGGGGCAAATGTAAAAAAAAGGTAATAAACAAAACAACAAGTAGATTAACAAATAAAGATAAGGCAGCGCAAAACAAGGATCATGGTGCGAGAATATATGCACTGTTTGACTATAATTATGTGTATAGTTACTACTTAACCCTCTTATTCTCGTTAATTAATCGTTAAATATAAAAAAGTCGAGTAAAAATAGACAGTTACATTCGTACAGATGGCATAGTCCAAAAGGAAATTATTTACCACGTGGTTTTCAGTTATTGGATACTTCATTTGCCGAGGTAGTGGCGAATGGCTGCTAGACAGATGAAAGTGACCAAATTATATCATTAAATTTTGTATATTTTTAACGTCATATTCAGTTTCTAATATTTGCGCACCAAATGTTAATTATGGCCACTACCAGTAAACTAAACATGATTAGTAAATTATCAAGTCATTGATAACTTCCATCGTCATAATGCATGCCATGTTTTTTTTAAACAAAAATGTTAGGGTAATTCTTTAAAAATTATCTTTAATTCCGTTGTATGATTTCTCTCGTTTTTTTTAAAGACTATATGGTTCTAGAGAAAAACAAAATTGTTGTTAATATTTAAATTAACACTACAAGATCATCAATATCCAAATGAAACAACGAATTACTATTTCATGTTTTTTTTTTTTTGACAACGAATTACTATTTAATGTTTTGCCTATTAATAAAGTGATTTAGACGGAAAAAATGTTTTGTTGAGGATTATAAAGAGACTAATGACGGTATAACATAAAGACGAACAAAAGCTTCAAACCAAAAACTCCTTTCTTACTAAAAGAATACAATCTTTAGTCTTTACCCATGATTAAAAACAAATTTTGTACTTACTCTTTGATTGTAGAATATATTCCATAACATACACTGGAAAAAGCTGATCTTATGCATAAAATACTACCAAGTTAATTTAATCACCAAGAATATAGTTGGGACTTGGGAATTTATTCTTCTAAACTCAAAAAGTTGAAGTTTTGGTATAGCTAATTAACAAGCAAGAAATTAAACTAATCAACAACCCATAAAAGAAATTTATTTAAAATAAAAAAGTAACGACGTTGATCGCGTCACATGACAAATTTTTTTATTTTCTCTCTTCTATACCTTTCCCCTTCCTTTTCTCACTGTGACTGTCTCTCACTCTCTTTTGCGTATGAACAAACTCTGCAAATCTAAGCTCTCTGTTTCCTCTTTTTTTACTCTCTCTCTCTCTCTTCGATCGAGAAACCTGAAGAACAGTCTATTTCCACTCTTCCCTTTTTAAACTTCGCATTGTCCGCCATTCTTCTACTTTTCTATTTTGCTTTTCCCCTGAAGATTCTCTGTATGAACTAGGGTTTTTCCTCTGTCGCTTCTCCTTCTTCTCGAATCGAATCAATGGGTAGAGATTTTCTGATTCTGGGTATTCTCATTCTGCTTCTTTCTGGGTTTGTAACTTCGGCTCCTTCTGCTAATTCTCCTGCGAGTAAGTAAAGTCTACACATTTTTTTTTTACAATCTCTTTCCTTCAATATTAGATTCAATCTCTCTGCTTAATTTTGTTCGAAATCTCACTTTTTTCGCAGAGATTGTTAGTGGGTTTATCTCAAATCACGGCTCTTCCCTCATGAAATGGTTATGGTCGCTCAAAACCACCACCAAAACAAGTTCGATTTTGATTTTTTTCTCCCCCTTTTTCCGATCATCTTTTTCGATCATACTGTTGCTTTTGCCAGATTTGGTTATTGACAGTGTTATGGGTTTTCTATTTGAAAAATCAGCAATTGCAACGAGATCGATGGTGAAATTCGAGAATGGGTATAATGTAGAGACGGTGTTCGACGGAAGCAAACTCGGAATCGAACCTTACTCGATTGAGGTTTTGCCTAACGGCGAGTTACTTATTCTGGATTCTGAGAATAGTAACATCTACAAGATCTCATCTTCTCTTTCACTATGTAAGTATGATCTACATGTTAATGACTTTCAAAATCACTGCTTGGTGAGATTGGAGCTTAAGATTCTCTGTGGTTTTGATACGGTTGAATGAAGCCACGATTGGTCATATGTCATCACCTAAAACTGAATGCACATGGACTTTATTGTACAAGATGCTTCATGTGGAAATTTTATGGAATTTTTTTGGTACTTTAATTGAGAATTTCGTCTGAGCTATATTACTATTTTATGGAGATTTTGCTGTATCTTTGTCGTATCTGGAGTGAGATTGTCAGTGATGATGTATATAATTTTATAGTACTGTTTTTTTTCTCTCTTCCTTTGTTAGCTGAATCTGACTTTTTCAAAGATGAGATCTAAAACAAAAGTGTTTCTATCAATTTTGTCAAGAATAGAAACAAACCTTTACCTGCAGCTTTGTATATTGTTCAAAGCCATTAAAAAGTTAGTTTCTTTATGCATGTAAGCTGCATTTCAAGAAACCAACTATACTTGGCTGAGTTCTTGTTTTGAAATGTTCTTGTATATGAATTTTGCTGATGAGAACTATTGGAAGAACACTTGTAGATAGCAGGCCGAGACTGGTTACTGGCTCACCTGAAGGATATCCAGGTCACGTGGACGGGAGATTGCGCGATGCGAAGCTGAACCATCCTAAGGGACTTACGGTTGATGACAGAGGAAACATATATGTGGCTGACACAGTCAATAATGCTATCAGGAAGATAAGTGAAGGAGGTAATAGTTTATTTAACTTTTGAGATTAGATCGTATAAGGAGTGTGATTGTTGACTCATTTGTATCTTGTACTGAGTTTTAAATGCTTATACCTTGTAGGAGTTACAACAATCGCTGGAGGCAAAACGGTTCGAAATGGAGGGCATGTGGATGGACCGAGCGAAGATGCAAAGTTTTCGAATGATTTTGATGTTGTTTACGTTGGAAGCAGTTGTTCCCTGCTGGTTATTGACAGAGGAAACAAAGCCATTAGAGAGATTCAACTCCATTTTGACGACTGTGCTTATCAGTATGGAAGCAGCTTTCCTCTTGGTAAACTTCAAAATCTACCAAATCACTTTCTTCTCTTTCTTTAGTCATTCTTTGAATCTCTGTCTCTGAATTCAATGCATTGCAGGGATTGCAGTTCTCGTAGCTGCAGGTTTCTTTGGTTATATGCTTGCTCTGTTGCAACGAAGAGTCGGTTCCATCGTTTCTTCTCATAACGTGAGTGTTTTAAATCTTTATGTCAAACTGTATTCTTATGCTAAAGCTAATCAAACGTTTCTTTCACAGGATCAAGAAATGTTCGAAGTGGATCCTGATCAAAAGCCAATGAAACCATTCAGACCGTCTTTGATTCCAAATGGAGACGAGCAGCAAGAGAAGCAAGACGAAAGCTTCTTGGTATCGCTGGGGAATCTCGCTTCGAATGCTTGGGTCTCAGTTATGGAGATGGTCCGGAAAAAGCAGTCAGCCAGCAGCTATCAGCAGTACAATGGAACAACGAAGCAGTCTGCTGCTGCGTTTAGCACAACAGCTTCATGGCCGATTCAAGAGAGCTTTGTGATCCGGGACGAAGACGAACCTCCTCCTGTTGAGCCCAGGAACCCAACTCCAAGAAAGACTTATGCTTTTATGTCCAAAGACGCAGAGAAAATGCAGCAGCTGCGTCAGAGCCGTGCGTTCTACAGTAGCTGGGACGCTGAGCTCCCAAATAAGCAGCAACCGCAACAACAAAAGCAGAAGCATCAGCAACAGCAGCAACAGCAACATCATCGAAGGCATTACTCGTCGATCCCATATACTTATTATGAGCAGGACAGTGAGAAGACTAATGAGATAGTCTTTGGGGCGGTTCAAGAACAGAGCAGCAAGCGTGTAGCTAAGGCTACGCAGTCTGGAGATCAGATGAATAGTAATAATAATCATCAGAATCTTCACTACAGAGCTCATTCTGTTAATTACCCATATGGTTATTATCCATATACATGAAAAAGTCTCCTGCTTTTGTGAGTTTCTGGGATTGTCAGTACTCTTTAAAATAAGATTATGATGCAGGGAATTAGAAGTTTTGAGTATAGGTGGGGTTTTTGAGATTTATTGGGGGAATTTGGAGTACTTAGATGCTCTTGTCTTGTATGAAAAGTTGCAAACTTTGATTGTATTGAGTAATATATATGAAAAAGATGATCTTTGTGAAAAGGTGATTTTGTAACTTCATTTGGAATTGAATATTCAGATGGCACTTGTTTACAGCATAAGATGTTCCAACATCTTCAAAGCTTATCAAGTTCGTTAGATTCATCCGAGATTTTCATTGAAGGCGGCTTAGTGCTAGTGGAACAAGAGTACAAAACACAACTTTCACAAAGGTTTTCGACTATGGAGAAGCTTCAAGGTGCATTGGAGATGTTCAAGGTGTCGGAGAGCTGAGTAGGTAGCTCAAATATAGTGTAGTCAAAATTCAAGAAAGTAAGGGACATGAAGTGATGGTAATTTATGAAAAGTTCTCTAGTTGATAAAACAAAGTCTGGGTGGTGTAGTCGGTTATCACGCTAGTCTCACACACTAGAGGTCCCCGGTTCGAACCCGGGCTCAGACAATTTCATTAGTATTTGTTATTTTTTTTTACCAAAAAAACTATGGTAGAATAACAGTGTTTCAAAGACTCCCTCAGCGGCAGAAGGTTCCCTTAAACATGTGAACAAACAGTTGAGGACATTATAGTCTTTTGCTTAAATCGTTGTATGTTTTGGGATTAAGGCTAAACTTAATATACCCTTAATTCAACTCGAAAATGAACTGTACACGGGAATTAATTTGGACCTTTTTGCGGCTTTACACATCTTCTCACTTATGATGAATATGTTTTTAGTGAGAGAGAGAGAGCCACATCTTGTATAGAGAGAAACTAGCGATTTAACTCGTAAATATGTTTGGTGTCTCTACATTTTCTTACTCAAATGCTCAATTTGGTACAATTAAACATCCACGAGTGTATGTTTCGTCTTTGGCAAGGTTTGAATGGTAAACCTCCGCACAAAGAATGGGGATTAGATGAATTTGATCGCCTCAAATTAGTTTAATTTTCAGTAAATGTTGTTAAAAAATACAATTTATTATGTTTCGGATTTACTTAAATGATTGAAACAGTAATATTAACATATTCAAAAGGGAATCCTCCTATATCCTTTTGGGCGAGTGTTTGTCTTTTCTCCTGCAAACCATACATATATTTACAAGTAACCTAACTCCCAAGGCTTCACTGAATTTTATGATATTATACATTGTTTTATGACGGAAATTAAAACTTCATAGTAACATAGACGAAGAGCCTTAAAATGGATAAATAAAACCAAGAAGTTCACATACCATATATCATAGAATTTTGAGATTAGTCAACTTTTCTAACAAATTGTCGGATAAATAAATATATATAAATATAAATATAGACAAATTATATAAAAGAAGGACGATTCGACATCAAGCAAACTCCAGATAACATTCCATACACGGAAAAATTAAACTTCATAGCTATTAATTGTACTGAGAAGGAGAAGAAGAATAGTGTTGTGATCTTCAAAGAGAATACATATCGGAGAGTGCTTTAAGGAACCTAAGCTTCAACTTCAAGTGCACAATGTAATCAACGGTTTTTGATAAAAGCAGATCCGGGTGGTTGCATCTATGTCCGCCCGGTATCAGTATTTGGAGCCTCCTCACCTTCATTTGGAGCAACCCGGATCCTGACCCACGACCCGTTTTGTTGTGGCTGTTCTTCTTCTTCTTAGACATTGCCTGCTTCTTGTTTTTCTTTGACTCCTCCATTGCCTTTTTGTTTTGTTTAATGACAACACTTTAGAGTTGTGATGCAAACGAACGTGCGGGTGGTCCATATTTATAAAGAATCTGTGCTTCTAAACCAATCAGAGGCTTTCATTTATTTTTGTTTGTATCTTTTAATTTTCATGCAATTATAGAATTTGTTGTTTTTTATAATGGTCGCTTACGTCCACACGCTCGATCTGTTTGTCGTTTTTATTTGTGTGATTAGAAAGCATTATCCAATACAGAAAGATATTAGCTTCTAAGTTGTACCGTCGGTCGCTAAATTTGTATTTAATATATTGCATGGGTTCGATTATCCCAAACAATCGAAAGCTATATAATCACGTGCTTGGTTCACTATTTTTGTCTTTGTTTTGTTATAGATGATTTGAGCATCTGTCTGATCTTCTTCAAATACGTAATATTATGAATCTTTTTTTGTTAACTGTCATTTAGTTTGTTTTACTTTTACCCATGTTTTTATGTTAAGATTACAATAACTAAAAAAAACATGGGTAAAAACATTACAAATAATACAATTATAACCTCTAAAGTCTTGAGTAAACGGCCTGAATCAATCAACAGGGATGTAGCAAGTGATCGTGCTTTACATTGTATAATTTTTGTTCTTGCTGTTGCGTTTTTTTTAGTTAAACTTTATACTATTTCATAGCTTATTTAGTTAACCGTAACATGGCTTGGTGATTAAGAGGTCAGTAGACATCACATCTTCATGAAATTACACATTAGGGTTCTTCACTCCAGCCTTAAAAATGTTTATCCCAAAAAAAAAATTTCTTCTCTATCACAAGTTTAGGGTTTTAATGGTGCGAAAGGGAAAAGAAATGGATCCACTATTATCACTTTCCCTCGCTAAAATCTGTTTTTAAACCACAGAAAAAAAGGTTAACAAACAAAATAGCTACTGAAAAGTGAACTGAGACCAATGATCTTTGTATGATAGTGAGATTGATAAGGGTAATTTAATGCAAATGTGTGTTTGTATGTGTTCCTAGGAGTTGGGGGGTGTTGTTAATTGATTTTTGGACCGACACTATGCAATGTTTGTAAGTGCCAACTGGACACTAGCTACGCACGTGTTTCGACAGCTTAGCATTTGCAAGCTCTCTCGTTTGTATGCCATCGGTGCTAGCTCGACATTGACGTGATCTCTCCTTTCTCAATGTCTTTTTCTCTATTAATGTGTGTGGATATTTCCACATAACACGTCTATCATTGTTGATATATTTTGGGACTACAATGGTTACAAAAGTCTTTTCTTATCTAAGTCGAACTAAATACAAAAAAATAAAACTATTTTCAACTTTACATATGCTTACATATACGTAATTACTAATTAACCACAAAACTGTTATAAGAAAATTAGACATACCACCGATTACAAGAAAGTTTATTACTAACCTTCATAAAAGTAAATTTACAACAGATAGATTTATAAAGAGATATACATAATAGAATCGGTACACTTTTTTTTTTTTTTTTTTTGTTGGTAAAGCATTTAACATAATCAGTTAACATGGATATAAATATTTACGATGTCTAAGATTTTTCTAAAATCGGATACTTGTTATCCCCATTCATTTTAGTCGATTTCTGAGCATATAATTTTATCGAAAGAAGACAGACATGTAGACGAAATGGACCACTCTACGATTCACATGCATTTGTATATGAAAAATCAAATGATGATTGATGAAGGATCGATGAAGGCAAGTGGGCTTATAGTTTCGAGTTTAGGGCATTGACAGCCTAACCAGATGGCTATGTGCGAGTGACCAACGACCAATGGGGTTACTGTTATTACCCCATCGGCAAATCGACGTGGCTGACGTGGCCACTTGGGTCCCATACTTAGACCAATTTGCTCACCGTCAGGTCATTGCCCATCCTTTCAAGTTTCTACTGTGCATGGTTCCTTTTTTTTTCAGTATAAATATTTTGACACAATTTATTTATGCATTGTAGTTTTTTTTTTTTAAATGATCATAGATGAGGCACCGCAGTCTACGGAAACAGGTCCCTACTATTGTATGTTTCCCTCTTTTGGGTGTTTTTTTGGGTTAATTTGGCGGGATCCCGGAACAATTATTGGAAATATATTTTCAATTATTTTCTCATAAAAAAATATAGTAGTAATTTGGAGAAATATTTGTACTAAACATTTAATTTCTTTCTTTTTTCTTCAAAAATGGACGGACGATATATTTGACTTTGTGTGCGTTACTCTAGAAACTATAAAACCAAAAACTCTCAAAAACTATTGTTTCCATTCAAGGTCTGGTCCTATAGACTTATTGTTATAAAAAAAAATTAGATTAGAGACAAACTTCTGACAAAAATTAGTTTTTTAGGAACAAAAGAAATCCTGAATTGGTGCAATTATAAGACTGACTTTTTGAGTTTTAAACCAAAATTAACTGAAAGAAGAATTATTGTCATTCAGCACCTAAAATAATGCGCACAAATTTATATAATTCATGTGTCAATTTTGAAAATAAATTATGTAGCGAAATAGCTAGTGTTATATGCATGTTTTAATAAGATTTAAGATAAATCTTCGTGTGATTTTTCTTTTTTTCACTGTCTCACTTTAGTGTTTGTTTTGAAACATTTCGTACAAAAATGAAAAATCTAAGTTTCTAATTAAATTAATTAGTTTTCTTACGTCAATTGTGTATTTTTTTTTTATAGTAAACGTACAACTGTACAATACTATGATGTTATTTCATGTTGTAATCTGAAGTACGTGCGACGACTAGTTTGGATGTGAAAACAACATGTCTTAGGAGTCAACCCAGGTTTAGACGTACGTACATTTGAATGTGAAACATCAACCTATGAATAATCATTCGTAGTTTCGTACATCGGATTTAAACAAACAAAATACTCCCAATCGAGATCAATTTCTATATTCTAAAAGAAAAAAAAAATCGTCTCTAGACGACTATTCGAACGGCGTAATGGTTATGCGAGCATGGTGCTCTAATGTCTACGGTTTGATGTTCGATTTGTCTGTGCTGATACTGACCATAACTATAACGCCACGACCGACCATTCCGGTGAGTCACCCACTCTTTTTCTCGGTTCGTGGGCCTCACCCTTGTTCCACAATCGATTCGTTATTTTTTAGAGGTTTTATAGATTTGTTTACTGTCCCTGCAATCACCCACGATCTTTCTCCGTGTTTTGGCCTCATTTTACATGGTTTCGTAGACCACTTCCTGTGAGGTCACCCGTCACCCATCATTCCAATATTCCAGTCCAAACACGCTTAACTATGGAATTACTTATGGGCTTTTGACCAAAAAGGTAAGTACAAATCAGAATATTACAATTCACCCTTATTCACTGAGCGAAACGTCCCTGTTGCGCACCAGGATCATCACTCATGACGGTGTGAGTCAAGTCTCACTTGACTCCACACTCTCGTGTGAATTCGACTCTGATACCAAATTATAACTCCCCGACCGCCTATCACGGTGAGTCACCCACGCTCTCTCTCGGTCTGTGGGCCCCACCCCTGTCTGACGGTTGGTCCGTTATTTTTGGGAGGCTCTAGAGACTTGTTTACTGTCTCTGCAATCACCATCCGATCTTTCCCTATGTTTTGGCCTCACTTTACATGGTTTTGCAGACCACTTCTTGGAAGGTCACCCATCATTCCAGTAGTCTAGCCCGAGCACGCTTAACTCTGAAGTTACTTATGAACATTTGAACGAAAAGGTAAGTGCACTTTGTTGATATAGGTAACCAAATCAATTCTCTTAAGCATCTCTTCATTTATCACAAATCGGGATATTACAATAACCACGCAAAAATATCTCCAGCGCGTGATTGTATATATGTGGTTGAGTTCCAATAGCAATATATACAGTAGAAACTCTGTAAATTAATACTCGATAAATTAATAAACTCTATAAATTAATAATTTTCTCCAGTACTAAGTCAGACCAATGTAAAAATTAGCAAAATTCGATAAGATAATATAATAATAATATTTTTGAAACTCATATGTAGATATATGGTCCCATTAATATCATAAATTAATAATTACCATAAATAATCTTATGTAAATACATATCTATGATGATATACTAAAATATAAGTATAATTTCATTTTTTATTAGAACTCAAATATATTTAGAATTCATCCCTAATTTTAGAATAAAATTATACAAAATATAATAAAAATTTAAAAATATATTATTTTAATTTAATTTGTTTTTTTATTTTAATTAATTATTAATAAACATTTATTTTATTCAAAATTGATAATTTAATAACTTTATAAATTAATAAAATATCAAAATCCTAACTTTATTAATTTATAGATTTTCTACTGTATGTACATTTGTTAATGTGGCGTTTATTTTTCCAATTAATATTATAGGCTTATAGATGTAAATTATTTATACATAAATAATCGCATGCACATGATGTGTTTATTCCCGCAATATCAAAAGGTTATGATCGCAACGATTATTTTCTCTATATATAAAATGAAGTGCTTGATATTCTGTTTCAGAGTCTGTTGAAACTGATGATGGTTTTTTGTAGGGGGGATCGGACCATCTCTCAAATCTTACCATGTGCTTTGCCATAACGTTACTTATAAGATGATTAAGTTCTTATAACAAAAGCTGTCGATTAAATCATTTTTTGCCAGCACAATAATTGTATAACCTTACCATGTGTTTTCCCATTTAGCCCATACGGATATCTCATATCTCTACCAGCACAATAATTGTATAACCTTCATTTGGTTAAGAGACCGCCACTAGAGTTATCTTAATGAATATATCGATGATGATACTCATGTGTTTGTTGCAAACGTTTAATTGGTTGGTTACATCAACCAAAATTAACTCAATATATATACATATCTGCATGCGACCCATACTCTCATGTGTTTTGGCCAGCTCAGTGTCCGCTGATTTAATTCATTTTTATGGATAGTCGAGCCGTTTAACAACAAAAAAAAAACATTAGTTTTTGAATAGTGAATGGTTACATGCTCTGCAATTGTTTGATTGTGTTTATATGTATACGCTTATAGTTTTCTCAAATAAACCCACGATAAATTTAAACAAGTTTATGTTAATTGTAAACGTAGACAGGAAACAAAAACAATGAAACAAATATATATATATATATATATATATATTTTCCGGTTATATTTGGCTTTTGCATTTTCTTGCAGAAGTATATTATATTTTTTAGTTTTCTCTATTTCAGTTTTATAGATATCAAATGGAAAAGAAACGTATAAAAGTTCAAACACCTTTAATGGGCTCTAACTAGGTTCAAAGAACTGCACATGTAGCCCATTTCTTGAGAATCAAGTTAATAGATACAACGTCAAAAAGAAAGTATATTTCTGAGATTATAAAAGGGGGAATTTCATTTTTTGTACCCAAACATTTTTTTTTTAAAAAAATTATACCCAATATGACTCTTTAACCAAAAGTATACCATAAGGGGTGTAAAAAGACCATTTAGTCTTTCATGAACAAACAATAAACGCGTGCTGCAAATGACCATTTTACCCACGTAGGTGAAGTCTACAGCAGAAGTTTACGAAAAGTAGACTTCTAAACGAAGTCTACAACAGATTAAAATCTTAAATTTAAATTATAAAATTAAAGAAAAATATTTAAACCAAACAAATTATACATAAATAAGACATTGAAGTTTGGCATCTTTTAAAAATAATTTTACTTAGAAATTAATTAGCCTAAGTAAAACAAAGACAAATTAAGCCACAAAGCTAAAAATTTATAGAGAAGTCTACACATGAAGTCTACAAACTTGCAAAATCTTAAAATTTAATTTAAAAATTTATAAAAAATATTTTACCAAATATTTTTTGCTAGTAATTTAAGTAAATACAAAGGTCATCTATATAAAATACAAACTCATTAAAATGTATAAGTTTATAAGTTTCATGAGTATTTGGTTCAATAAGGTTAGAGTTTAGGTTTAAAGTTTAAGGTTTGATAGTATGAGTTGTTAGGGTTTAGACAAATATTTTTTGAAAACAAAGTTTACATGTTGTATAATGATTTAAGGTTCATATATCTTTGTTGTTGATAGTGTAAATTGTGAATATGCAAAGAAAACTAATGTATGTTATAAGTTTTTATGTATAAAATTCGATTTAGGGTTTAGGGTATGGCATATTTCTTTTGTAGACTTCCACTGTAGATTTCGTGAAGAAGTCTAAAATCCAAATAAAACAGAGCGGGAATCGAAATTATTTAGGCGGGAATCGAAATTATTTAGGCGGGAACCAAAATATTCCGTAACCAGAATTTACTATACAATAAACTTCTTTGGTATACTTCTTCTGTAGACTTCATTTTGAAGTTTGCATAACCGAATATTTTTTACCTAACCGGAAAATAAACCCAGGTATAAAAATAAGTAACCCTAATTGTGTGGAAAAAAAAACTGTAAATCGCGCAGCCTCTCTCTCTCTCTCTCTCTCTCTCTCTCTCTCTGTGAACCTCATCGCTTGGGTCTCGCCTGAGCAAAGCCACTCACCGTTAACCTTTGCCGCCTCTCCCTCGCCATTAACCACTGCCTCTTCTCCCTTCTCCGCCTCTCTCTGTCCCTCACATCTCTTCTCCGTCGCTGTCGAGTCCAGTACCTCGCAACAGACAATCAGATCTGAGTCGCGTACAGTCCCTAGAGGTAAGCCTAGTTCTTTCTCTTCTTTCTCGGTCTTCATCTCTCTATTCCATCTTTTTCTTTCTCCTCCTTACTCGCTTTCACCGTTCCTCGTTCCGCTACCGCCTTTAACTATCGCTTCTCTTCTGCTGCCGTCTCGCTTTTCTCCAGGCGCAGAGCGGCGACGCCGTCGTTATTCTATTCCCCGGTGATGAATTCCAGTCGCCTTCGAAGATTCTCCTCTGTTTCGGCCTCAGCTTCCGCGCCGGCGCCACCGCAAACCGAAGATTCCGACGTTACCACTAAGATTCCGCAGGACAATCGAATTCCAGCTACTATAATCACGGGGTTTCTGGGCTCTGGCAAGGTAAGTGTCGTCATTTCATATTATTCTAGGATTTGATAGCCAGACTTTCGTTTGATTTTGCTGATTATGCCAGACGACATTGCTGAATCATATACTGACCAGAGATCATGGGAAGCGCATAGCCGTGATCGAGAATGAGGTACGTCGATCCTCTAATTCGTTGAAAGTGTCTGATTTTAAGGCTGTGGTGGTTTCTAATTCATGTTAAATGTGAAATTCTCACTTCTCAGTTTGGTGAAGTTGACATTGATGGGTCACTTGTTGCTGCTAAATCTGTGGGAGCAGAGGATATAGTGATGCGGAGAGAGTGAGTAATGAATATCTTTTGTTTCAGGGTTGGCAAACCCGGCCCCGATTATCCAAACCTTTTATGCGGAGGAGGAAATTTTCAATGATGTCAAACTGGATGGCGTTGTTACGCTAGTTGATGCTAAGCATGCTCGTTTGCATCTAGATGAGGTCAAACCCAAAGGTGTTGTCAATGAGGCAATTGAACAAATAGCTTATGCAGATCGTATTATAGTTAATAAGGTAACCTACGTTTTTACCATAACTGTCTTCAAGATAATGTGATAGTTTTTAGTTATCTGTGCTAGGTTCAATATGTAATTCAGGCTGGTCCTCTCTAAGATAATTATATTCACGAATAGTTTCATTTGGACAAATGGTGATGGATCTATGTTTTTACTTTTTACTATTGTGTATTATAGAGATACAGTATATGATTGTCTGGAATGTATTATCTGCTCTGGTTCTGAAAAATGATTATGCTTTGTCGCAGACGGCTCTTGTTGGTGAGCCAAAATTAAGTTTGGTGGTGCAACGCATAAAGGTTGGTCCTTCATATTTCTTCTTCTTTAGATGATTCTATGTTACTTGTGCCCATGTTTCTTCCACGTTAACGTATCTGCTATGTTTGTCTGCAGACAATAAACCGCATGGCTCAGATGACAATAAACCGCATGGCTCAAATGTGGAGAGCTCTTCACCACAACAATGGATTCAGCAAAATAGGTTAGCTTGTTTGTAAGTTTTGTCTTGTTTTTTTTATTCAAGAAATAGGTTAGCTTTTTGATTCATGATTGTTTCTATATTTATATATTAAGAAAGACAAGATTTTTTTGGCTGAAAGCTACTTAATTGTGTTGCAGGGAGTGTATTTGTATTGAGCTGAATGAGTCTTCTTCTTCCTCACTCTAACGAAGCAGCTTTGATTATCTCAAGTGGACAGCTCAAATTGCTGGATGTAATACAGTTGTGCTTGCATCTCCACCAACTAAAGAAGGAAGCATATGTAATGTAGTATAATCTGTTAGACTTCATGAGTATACTTCATGAGTAGATTTCTTTTGTAAACTTCACATTAATTTTTAAAAATCTAAATTCAAGCTATTTCATGCATTTTATCTAGCGAAATGAACCATCCCTCAAATGATAGACTAATCTTGTTTATATCGTAAACAAATTACAAACTTTTCATGGAGACTAAGCAATCTTTATCTTTAAAAACTTAGGGATGTCAAAAGAAGAAATGTAAAAACTTAGGGATGTCAAATTCTAAAAGAAGAAAATTTGTCAAAAGACGTGATATTAGGAATCAAGCTACAAGTATAAGAAAAAACATTTTCCTCCGTTGTCGTAATCCAAGTTCAAAAATCCACGAATCATTATCTTTTCTCTTCCATTTTCCATAAACTGCAGCAACGTACAACATTTTCTGCAAAACAAGGCAAAGATACAACACATTACTAATCAAAACGAATAAGTAGACATCAGTAAGAAGTCTACAACATAATCACCTACTTTCCAACAAAAACAAGAAAATTGATTTCCTTCTAAATATAATGATTAAGCATGTCAAGATGATACACAGGCAAGTAAACAGGTTAACACAACTTATTGTCTAAGAAATTTTTAAAAAATTAGTTAGTCATTAGGCACAAATATCGAATTTAAAAAACAGCAACAAAGTAAACTTCCTAAGGAAGTCTAAATGTAGACTTCATAAGGAAGTCTACTGTAGGGTATAGATTTGCAATTGACCAAATCACGACTTTTTGGAGAAGTCTACAGCTGAAGTCTACTGATCAAGGGGTATAGATTTGCAATTGACCAAAGTTGACTTTTTAGAAGTAGACTTCTTTTGCCAAAGTAGACTTCAATATGAAGTCTACTTTATGGAGTAGACTTCAATATGAAGTATACAGATGAAGTCTACTCATCAGGGGTATAGATTTGCAATTGACTAAAGTCAACTAAAGTCAACTTTTTCGAAGTAGACTTCTTTTCTGTATGTAGACTTCATCGTGAAGTCTACTCGAGAAAGTAGACTTCATAGTGAAGTCTACTCGAGAAAGTAGACTTCATGAAGAAGTCTACATACACAAAAGAAGTCTACTTCGAAAAAGTTGACTTTGGTCAATTGCAAATCTATACCCCTGATGAGTAGACTTCATCTGTAGACTTCACAGACAAAAGTCTTCGTGTGGTCAATTGCAAATCTAGACCTTTTCCGAAGAGTAGACTTCTTAGGGAAGTCTACAAACGGGACCCACACTTTTTTGTTGTCAAAGGAAAAATGTAGACTTCTTAAAGAAGTCTACAAGCCCGAAATGTCAAAAAGTCAATTGCAAAACTATACCCTGCGTTGACAAGTAGACTTCTTCAAGAAGTCTACTTCTCGCCGGAGCTTTGAAATTCGCGAAAAACGAACGAAAAATCACCTTAGAGAGCTCTTCGGTGTCGTCTACGGCGGATTGCTTCTATCTGAAGCTTCAATAGAGAAGCCCAGCCGTCGCCGTGAGCTTGGTGACCGGAAATGGTATCATACAATAACTTGAAATTTTGAGAGATGGATTATAAAGTTTTTTGTGATGAAATTGGAGAGAATAAGGTAGATAAGAAGGTTAGAAGTGAATAGAATGAGATTTAAGTGGTGTAAATGGGAAGAAGAAGCATTAAAAGCTTGATTATGGTTGAAAATGGTTGTTGGATGAATTGAAGTGGATGGCATTTTCGTGAATAAGTGTAGGAGATGAGGTTGGTTTGGACATTATCATTATCATTTAAAGAAGTCTACTTAATGGCATTTTTGTGATTATGTTAGCAGGGTAAGGATGATATAGGAAAAATGGGGTGTAAGTATTTTAAAAAATGAGAGGGGTGTAGATCTGCAATTCGGGAAATGTTTAAGTGTAGTTTTGAAATCACCCCATTATAAAAAGGGTTTTGTGCAAAAAAACCCTTCAACTAAATTTTTTTTGCAAATTAAACCTTCAATTATATTATGTGCAAGTCAATCCCCTAAACTCCAAAGTCACCCGCAATATAGCCCCTGGCTATATTTGTCACAAATTTAACATATTTTCTGCAAAAAAACCCGCGAACTATTTTTTTTTTTGCAAATATAACCCTCAACTTAAAAAACACACAAATCAAACATACAAATAAGAAGATGTCATTTTTGTAATTTTTACTCGTTACATAAAATATTCTGTAATTTTTTTTGTCATTTAAAATATTTTAACTATATTTATTGAAAATAATTTAAACAAAAAAAATCATCAATCTCACTTCTCTCTTTGGCCTCTACCATTACGAGTCATGTTGATTTTCTTCTTGATCTCATTAGGTTTAAAATAAGTTGTTTTGTTTGTTGATATTTATGTTTATATTTTGGTGTATGTACAAAAAGAATTTGTGTGATTTTGAAATTAATTTAGAAAAGTTTATTGGTTTATGTATATTTATGGATTTACAAATTCTAGCTAAAATTCCCCTTTATTAGATTAATGATTTTAAAATCTTTGTCAAACCCGCCTCCCCTTCCCCCCCCCCTAAATTAATTTCAAAATCATCGATTTTTAAAATTTTAAAAATATAGTATTTTAAATTTTCAATTTTAAAACTACTATTTTAAAATATTATAGTTTTAGGGAATCATCGATGGGTCAAAATTGAAAGGTTATGGTAGTAGGCTTTCTTAGAGACCCTTGTACCCGAAAAAGGTCCAAGATGTTATGGCCTGGGATATTACATTAATCTGCAAGTTGAATGAACAAATTAGTTCGTGTGACCCGTCCAAAATTATCATTGCCTTGACCCATTATAAGACTTTCTTAGGACCCTTTTAAAACGTCAAATGGTCGGAAAAGTTTTTATGGATTGATGATTTAAGAGGATTTGTTTTTTTTTCCAAATCACCTCTTATTGGATCTAGTATTTATAAAAATCACTAACAATCCAAGGTTATTGAACTAATCATGGGGTTTATTGTATCAATGATTTGGAGTTATTTGGATAAATCCAAATCTATGAAGTTTTAAGAGGATTTGGAAAATCTCACCTCATAAGGTGGTATTTGGATTCTTTTGTTTTTAACTAGAAAATCTCTCACAAATCCCTCAAAACAGTTTTTATTAGTGAAATCCTAATTTTCCAATAAGAGGAGATTTTAAGGAATTTGTACAAATGATTAGTTCAATAACCTTGGATTGTTAGTGATTTTTATAAATACTAGATCCAATAAGAGGTGATTTGGAAAAAAAAACAAATCCTCTTAAATCATCAATCCAATAACCCCCCCCTTAGTGTTGGCTTTGGACACATTTCACTCATATTGTTTTTCAAACAGCTCGAAATATACTAGTTATATGAAAATCATCAATGATTTCATTTAGTATTTAGAAACCATTGAATAAATAGGAGGGAGGGGGTTGACAAAGATTTTAAAATCATTAATCTAATAAAGGGGGATTTTAGCTAGGATTTGTAAATCCATCAAAATACATGAACCAATAAACCCCCATAAATTAATTTCAAAATCACACAAATTCTTTTTGTAAATACACCAAAAGATAAACATAAATATCAACAAACAAAACAACTTATTTTAAACCTAATGAGATCAAGAAAAAAATCAATTTACTCACAATAAAATTAATCGAGAGAAAGACTCGTAATGGTACAGGCCAAAGAAAGAAGTGAGATTGATGATTTTTTTTGTTTAAATTATTTTCAATAAATATAGTTAAAATATTTTAAATGGCAAAAAAAAAAATTACAGAATATTTTATGTAACGAGTAAAAATTACAAAAATGACATCTTCTTATTTGTATGTTTGATTAGTGTGTTTTTTAAGTTGAAGGTTAAATTTGCAAAAAAAATAATAGTTCGCGGGTTTTTTTTGCAGAAAACATTTTAAATTTTGTGACAAATATAGCCAGGGGCTATATTGCGGGTGACTTTGGAGTTCAGGTGATTGACTTGCATGTAATATAATTGAGGGTTTAATTTGCAAAAAAAAATTAGTTGGACGGTTTTTTTGCACAAAACCCTTATAAAAACCTTTAAACGGAAACAGGTTTTTCCCATCGATGCTAGATTACAAAAGCCTTCTTAATTCTTATGTCTATAAATAAATTGCCTCATAACTTTTCCATTTTCTTTTTATAACTAAGATTTCCAAATCGAAACCTAGACTAATCATTAGAACCAGTAAACATTGAATATTTTTGTTGTTTAAGAAATTCACAATAGTAAAACATGATTGAAATCGCAGTAATATAACTTGAATTATTGTCCTCCAATTCCTTGATAAATCATTCAGCCACGATATCAGTATGAATTTGTAACCACAAATTCTTGTATTTGGAGCTTAATTCAAACCTAACCAAATTGTGCTCATAAGTTGGTCCTAATACCACAATGAAGAGCCGCATTGAAATTTATATTTTCTAACAGTTTTGTCATTTCTTAATTGGTGAACCAAAAATTTATCCGATACAATACAGTCAGCAGAATAACATGTTTATTCTGTTGATAGATTAATTGGTTTCGTTCTTGGCGAGTTGGCGTGACCGAACAAATTATGCAATTTTTAATCGAAAGAAAACAAATTATATAAATTGCTTTCATCATTTAAGATGTATGGTCACTCAAATTGACCCATTGGTCAGAGTTCTGATCC
This sequence comes from Erythrophleum ivorense, assembly GCA_026724425.1. Taxonomy (NCBI): domain Eukaryota; kingdom Viridiplantae; phylum Streptophyta; class Magnoliopsida; order Fabales; family Fabaceae; genus Erythrophleum; species Erythrophleum ivorense. The sequence goes on along the minus strand of JAIUCV010000077.1, from coordinate 1,492,388 downwards.
CATTTTGTTGAGTTTTAGGATCGAATGATTTAAGCTAACGAGTTGATTTATGTTTGCAGGAAAAGTAAAAACGCAAGAGAGTTTTGTTAACCCAGTGTTCGTTTCCTACTCACTGGGGGGAGAAAATGTAAACCACTTTAATGATTTCTATTACTCATGAAATCTATCCCAAGATAATCTAGACTTGATTTAATCCAACCCTAATTAGTTTCTTAGAGAAGAAGAAAGCAACACTAACCTTGATCCATGCTTTCCTTATGTTGTTGTGAGATCAATACTTCAATTGATCTTCTCCTCCCTTTGACCCTTTTCTCCTTGTGATCCCTTTTGATGGACAAAGGATCAAAACCTTCTCTTTCTCTTGTATTTCACGAGTGTATTTGGTGGTGTGTGTTTGTGATTCTTCACCTTTACTCTTAATTATGAGTTTACTTCTATATATAATAGAAACACATGTAGTGTACGGTTACGTAAGTAACCATCACAACCATTCTACACACCCCTTCACACATGACCTTTAATGAAAGATGTTTATAACATAATAGGGTAAGGGAAGAGGGTTATCAATACACCCAGATTCTAATGTCTTTCATTGAAACCAATCCATCATGGTATCATCTTTTATATTAGAATCATTAACTTTAATATGAACTTGATCTTTATATTAAACTGAATAAACACATAGGTCACATAAATATTCTTACATTCTCCCACTTGACCTTTGTGTTAACTTAATAGTTTAATACCTATAATGCGCGCTTTTATATCAAATTCATATAACTTTAATTTTCAACAATAAAATCAGAACTAATTGAATCATGGCGGTCACACATCATTAAACGACATGATTCCTTCCATGTATCACAAACTAATCATAATTCTATAGGTTTCTTTACATTTGAGAAGAACCTTAATTCACAAACTAAACATATGTTATCTATAAACCATAAGTGTATACACATACTTTAATAATAACATACTTAATAAAATCAGAAACATAACTTTAAGTGAATTCATAGTGTCACACACATAATGAGCATTCCATATCTAAAATAGCAAGGCTTTATCTATAATACCCATACGTTCTACATGGCCAATGAACGCCTTGGGTGGTAGTCCTTTAGTTAACGGATCCGCAACCATCATATCCGTTCCTATGTGCTCAAAGGACACTCTACGTTTCTGTACTTCTTCTTTAACAGACAAATACTTTATCTCCATGTGCTTGGCACCCTTCGAGTACTTGTCGTTCTTTGAAAAGAAGACAGCTGCAGAATTATCACAATAAATTCTCAGCGGCTTCTCAATATTGTCGACAATTTGAAGCCCTGAGATAAAGTTCCGCAGCCACAATGCATGAATTGTGGCCTCAAAGCATGCCACGAACTCAGCCTCCATAGTGGAAGTAGCAATGACAGACTGCTTTCCACTTTTCCACGATACTGCTCCTCCAGCTAATTGGAACAAATAGCCAAACGTCGATTTTCTGCTATCGACGCATCCAGCATAATCTGAATCTGAATATCCAATGATCTCTAGATGATCGGATCTCCTGAATGTAAGCATGTGCTCTTTGGTGCCTTGCAAGTACCTGAGAACCTTCTTTGCAGCTTTCCAGTGGTCCATTCCGGGATTACTTTGATATCGACCCAACATACCAACAACAAAGGTGATATCTGGCCGAGTACATGTCTGAACATAGTTCAAACTCCCAACAACTGATGCATACGGAATTCTTTCCATTTCCTTACGCTCCAATTCATTTTTAGGACATTGCATTTTACTGAACTTATCCCCCTTCTGAATTGGAGCTATCCCTGCAGAGCATTTTTCCATTTTATATCTCTCTAAGATCTTATTAATATATCCTTTCTGAGACAAACTTAACAAACCTTGTGATCTATCTCGAAATATTTCTATTCCGATCACATAGGATGCCTCACCCATATCTTTCATTTCAAAGTTCTTAGAGAGATACTTCTTTGTATCATGTAACATTCCCATGTCATTTGCAGCAAGCAAAATATCATCAACATATAAGACTAACATTATAAATTTGCTCCCACTGATCTTAACGTAGATACATCGATCAACAATGACCTCTACAAAACCATATGACGTGATGGTATCATTAAACTTTAGATACCATTGTCTGGAAGCTTGTTTAAGTCCATATATTGACTTTTTCAGCTTACATACCATATGCTCTTTTCCTGCGACCACAAATCCTTCAGGTTGGTCCATATATACTTCTTCCTCAAGATCTCCATTCAGAAAGGCGGTTTTCACATCCATTTGGTGAAGCTCAAGATCATACTGAGCCACCAAAGCCAAAACAATCCTTAGAGAATCCTTCTTAGAAACTGGAGAGAAGGTCTCTTTATAGTCAATGCCATCTTTTTGGGTGAAACCTTTAGCTACAAGACGAGCCTTGTATCTGTCAATGACACCTTTCGAGTCGCGTTTAATCGTATAAATCCATTTAGAACCAACGGTTTTGAAACCGTCAGGCAACTCTACTAAGTCCCATACTCTTATATCACCCATAGACTTCATTTCTTCTTTTGAGGCATTAAACCATTTTTCAGAATTGTCAGTTTCCATGGCTTCATGGAATGACTTCGGGTATTCATCAATACTTATGTCATATTCATTTTCAATAGCATAAACCACATAATCATTAGAAATGGCAGATCTCCTTTCCCTTTCAGATCGCCTTAAAGGTTCTTGTGGTGCACTATTCTCTTCTTGAATTGTGACAGGTTCATTGATAATATTATCATCTGGTGGGATTAGCTCATCATCATGTTGTTCTATTGTGCTATTTGTCCGTGATGCAACAATAGGAACAGCTGTCGTAGGTGAAACAACAGGTGAAGAAACTTCAACCTGAATTTCTTGAATGTCCACCTTTCTAGATTCACCACTCCCACTAGTTTCACCGTTCTCAATAAACCTAGCATTACCCGTCTCAACTATTCTCGTACTATGTTTAGGACAGTAAAAAGTATACCCCTTTGATTTTTCAGGATAGCCAATGAAAAATCCACTGACAGTCCTAGAATCAAGTTTCTTTTCATGTGGGTTATATAACCTTACTTCTGCTGGGCAACCCCAAACACGTAAGTGCCTTAAACTAGGTTTCCTTCCCGTCCACAGTTCATAAGGTGTCTTAGGAACTGCCTTACTAGGAACCCGGTTCAGCACATATGTTGCAGTCCTTAATGCATATATCCACAAAGACAGGGGTAAAGAACAATTACTTAACATACTCCTAACCATTTCTATTAGAGTACGATTCCGCCTCTCAGCTACACCATTCTGCTGAGGAGTACCAGGCATTGTATACTGTGCACAAATGCCTTTACTTTCAAGTAACTTTGCAAATGGACCAGGACATTGTCCACTTTCATTGAATTTTCCGTAAAACTCACCACCTCTATCAGATCTCACAACCTTTATTTTTCTTTCTAACTGTCTTTCCACCTCATCAATGAACACCTTTAAGACATTCACAGACTGAGATTTTTCATGCAGAAGATATGTATATCCATAACGTGAGAAATCATCGATAAAAGTGATAAAGTATTTTTCGCCACTCCAAGAGGGAGCATCGAAAGGGCCACATATATCGGTATGAATTAACTCAAGAAGCTGAGTGCTTCTTGTGGCTGGTTTCTTTACTACATGTTTAGTCTGCTTTCCTTTAATGCAGTCTATACACACATTTAGATCACTAAAATCCAACTGAGGTAGAATTTCATTCTTTACCAACCTCATCATCCTTTCTTTGGAAATGTGACCTAATCTTTGATGCCACAAGAAAGCAGAACTTTCATCTGATGCACTACGTTTAATGCCTCGACTTTCAATATTAAATAAGGATTCAGAGAACTTTGCATCAAGGTTGAACCGATAAAGTGAATCAAATAAAATACCACTACCATAAAAGTAATCATTTCGGTACAATGAGAATACACCATGTCCAATCTTAAAATCGAAACCTAAATTGTCCAACCTACTTACTGAAACAAGATTTCTAGCACACTCAGGTACATAAAGACACCCTTCAAGATTTACATGACAACTAGTGTCCATGATCAATTTATATGTCCCAATGCCTTCTATTCGCGCTTTCATCCTGTTTCCCATGAACAAGTACTGTTCAGGTCCTCTTATAGGCTGGATCGAACTGAATCCCTGTTTAATATGAGACACATGAGTAGTTGCACCAGAATCTAGCCACCAAGTATTATTAGGCACTTCTATAAGATTCAATTCAGAGCAAACAAAACTATGATGTTTACCTTTCTTATCGAACCATGCCTTTCTTTTAGGGCAATCTTTCTTGAAGTGTCCCACTCGCTTGCAAAAGAAACACTTCCTCTCCTTCTGGATTTGACTCTCAGGTCCCTTCATGAAAGTCTTATCCTTCTTTTTACCCATTTTACTCGGTTTTCCTTTGCTGCTGCTGGCACTTCCATGACCCACGAAATTAGCAACTTGATCTCTCATCTTCTTTAACCTCCCTTCCTCTTGAACCAGCATAGCCTTTAACTCCTTAAAGTTCCATTTATCTTTTATGGTGTTGTAGTTCACCTGGAACTGGCTAAACTCAAAAGGTAGAGAGTTCATGATGAATTGGACCAAGAAATGCTCATTCACTTCCATTCCCAAGGTCGATAACTTTGCTGCCAAGTTAGACATGTGTGTCACATGATCATGGATTGGCTGAGACCAGTCAAACTTTCTCGTAGTTAGCTCATTCATTAAGCTTCCTACAATCGACTTGTCAGCCAAATCCGATTGTGAACACTCCTTTATCTTCTGTAAGAATTCCCTTGCTTTCTCTGTCTTAGGCATAGATGGCTTTATACTTTCTGCCATCGTCATCCTCATGAGGTTCAAGCTCAGCCTGTTAGATCGCTCCCATCTCTCATATCGAGATTTTTCAGCTTCGGAGCTTTCTTCTGTAATGGCTGCAGGCTCTTCATCTGTTAGTATTGCGGAGTCCAATGCCATAACACCCAGTGCAAACCGGATCTGTTCGGACCATTCCGCATAATTGAGCCCATTGAACTTCACGACAGAGTTAGCAGATGCAAACAAATTTGATGAAGCTGCAAGCATTAATACATGCTTACCCATTAGTGCTTTGAAACTTTAATACAGATTCATAATGGAAACTATAAAATATGAATTTAAGCAACCTTTGGGCAATACTTAAACACATACACTATCAGCGATGCTAAATTATACTTTTCTAATTAATCAAATCATACATAAATCAAATAAGCATACTACCTTTGGGTATATATATACTATTGACTTAAGTAAGAAATGATCAATACTTTTCACATTACTAACTATAATCAATGATCTACCTTTGGGTAATCTCCTAGAGTATAGATAGTAAAAACAATTGATCAATCAAAACTTTTATGTCATTTATAGCATCTCTTTAATCATGATCAATTAATATATTTAATTATATTTAACATCTATATGTAAATAACAAGGCCACTTTGATGACTAACATGTTATAAACAATATGAATATTACACCGTTAATGGGTAACTTAGCCGTATAGTGTTAATATTGCATAACACATTAGTACCCTTATTAAATGCACAGCGGAAGCAGTTATAGAACTAAATTCTTCTATACTATATTAATCTAGTATAATACTAAATAAAATTAAGCGTGTTCTTAAAACCGTATAAGACAGCAAACCAGAAACCAGACCAACGGTTTAAACCAATTCACTATCCATATTCCATATAATTCATGAATTCCAAACGGTTACGTTACGTATTTTCCTACGTGACTTTTCACTTATGAACCGTCACAAAACAAAAACAAAAAAAACTAATACATGTAACACATCCATGCATAATAATTCCAGAATACGTACAATTTTCCTTATGTTCATGCATGCAAAATTCCAGAACAATTTATGCACGCATAACAATTCACGTAATAAACCAAACATGTCATGCGAGATGTCGTACGTTCAACTAATGCGTGAATTAAACAAATCTAGATGGCTCTGATACCAATTGTAAACCACTTTAATGATTTCTATTACTCATGAAATCTATCCCAAGATAATCTAGACTTGATTTAATCCAACCCTAATTAGTTTCTTAGAGAAGAAGAAAGCAACACTAACCTTGATCCATGCTTTCCTTATGTTGTTGTGAGATCAATACTTCAATTGATCTTCTCCTCCCTTTGACCCTTTTCTCCTTGTGATCCCTTTTGATGGACAAAGGATCAAAACCTTCTCTTTCTCTTGTATTTCACGAGTGTATTTGGTGGTGTGTGTTTGTGATTCTTCACCTTTACTCTTAATTATGAGTTTACTTCTATATATAATAGAAACACATGTAGTGTACGGTTACGTAAGTAACCATCACAACCATTCTACACACCCCTTCACACATGACCTTTAATGAAAGATGTTTATAACATAATAGGGTAAGGGAAGAGGGTTATCAATACACCCAGATTCTAATGTCTTTCATTGAAACCAATCCATCATGGTATCATCTTTTATATTAGAATCATTAACTTTAATATGAACTTGATCTTTATATTAAACTGAATAAACACATAGGTCACATAAATATTCTTACAGAAAACACGTCTCCCGTCGTTGTTTCACTATCACCGGAGGAACAAGGTTACACCGTGATTCCGATCACCGGGAATCACAACTCTCGGTTACACTAAAGAGCTTCACTCACCTAGAATCAGAAGAACTTCCTAGAAGGTTATTCTCTCTCTCTAATTCTCTCTGAGATCTTAGCTCTCTCTCTGTGTAACTACCTCACGTTTTCCCACAGCCCATTCTTCTTGTGTGTTGCAGGTTTTAAGGGAGAAGACGACCGTTTGTCAACAACAAACGCCAGCTGGGTATTCTGATACTTTTGGGCCACAGACACGGAAGCCCAATATCAGAAGTGATGAGAATACTGGGCCTTGGCCCATTCGTGGAATGTGAGCTGAAATAGATCCAACAATCTCCACCTTTTCAGACACAACTCCGTATGCTCCGCCAACTCAAAGTCTTCTCGTGTTCCCTGCGATAGTGAAACTCGATGCGACGGACTTGAACCGTTTTGCATCCTCCGGCTTCAACCATGCATCGCCGGTCATCGGAAACTACAGGTATCTTCTTGAGGCCGTTCGATCTCCGCTCTAAGCACTGACCGATTCCTCCTGCCTGTTTCATTTCCTTATTCTCTTTTCTTTTTGCGAAAAACTAACTCGAAAGCTTTTCGACTTTTAAACTTTCTTTTGCAGATCCCTTCCTCTACTGCTCAGAAACCCCATGTAAACAACTGATCCTTTCAGATCTTACCTTCCTCTCGCTATACCGACAACTGATCAAAGAAAATCCCAGAAAGAAACCCAACTGAACAACCTCTGAAACTTCTCTATACAGATGCTCCACCTGGAACTGAAGTCCTTTCAGCTCCCGTTTGCTCTACAGGTAACTCACTCTCTCAACCTTAATTTTTCCATGAGATTTACATCATCAAGAACCAGAAACAACTTTTAACCCAATGTTTTATTTGTTTCTGTGATGCGAGAGATAATCCTTGATGATGGAGTTACCTGGAGCCTTCAAGCTGTTCAAGCTACATTAACCAAATCGCAGCAGAGTTGAAACTTTGGCCCAGGTAAGGCTTTAGTTAGAAAATCTGCTGGATTCCTGCTTGTATGAATCTTGAATAGCTTCACAATTCCATCTGCTACAATGTCTCGAATGAAATGATACTTTGTAGCAATGTGTTTAGTCCTCTCATGATGAACTGCATTCTTAGCTAGGGCTAATGCACTCTGTGAATCACAGTTAATCATTACAGGACCTGCATCAAAACCCAATTCACTGCATATTCCCTTTAACCATATAGCTTCTTTTACGGCTGATGTCAAAGCCATATATTCTGCTTCAGTAGTTGATAGGGCAACCACGGATTATAGATTAGACCTCCAAGAAACAGTATTTCCCCAAACCTTGAAGATAAACCCAGTAATTGATCGTCTTCTATCTAGGTCTGTTGCATAATTTGAGTCACAAAACCCTTCAATACTGAACTTTTCTGCTTTGGTAAAAGTTAACATTGCTTTTGATGCACCTCGCAGGTACTTGAGCACCCACTTGACAGCTGTCCAATGATCTCGACCCGGATTGGACATGAATCTGCTTATCACTCCGACAGCATAAGCAAGATCAGGTCTAGAGCCAATCATGGCGTACATTAGGCTTCCAACAGCACTCGCATAAGGTATGTTATCCATATGCTCTGCGTCTTCTTTCTTTTCAGCTTTAGATAAGCTCTTTAGCTTGAAATGAGTAGCCAATGGAGTAACTGTAGCCTTAGATTCTGCCATACCAAAGGCCTTTAGAACCTTTTCTATATCTGATTCTTGAGATAGCTTTAGAATTCCTTTCTTCCTATCTCTGATAATGTCCATTCCTAGGATACGAGAAGCTGGACCCAAGTCTTTCATTTCGAAATTTCGACTCAAGCTGTCCTTCACTAACCGGATCTCGGCCTTATTTCCTGAAGCAATCAGCATGTCATCGACATATAACAACAGGTAAACAGCTCTTTCCGAGTTAATGTTTCTCATGTAAACACATGAATCAAAACTGCATCTGATAAACTTCTCTTCCTTCATGAAGCTATCAAATTTTAAGTTCCACTGTCTAGGAGACTGTTTTAGACCGTAGAGAGATTACCTCAGTAGACATACTTTATTCTCATCTCCCTTCTTAATAAAACCTTCTGGTTGCTTCATTAAGATTCTTTCATCTAAATCTCCATGTAGAAAAGCAGTTTTTACGTCCATCTGTTCTAACTCGTAATCATTGTTGACTACAGCTGAGAGCATAATGCGGATTGACACATGCTTCACAACAGGCGAGAAGATCTCGTTATAGTCAACTCCTTCAGTTTGAGAGAAGCCCTGAGCCACAAGTCTGCATTTATACCTCTTCAATTCAACTCCTGGAATTCCCGACTTCAAAGTATAAATCCACTTGCTGCCAACAACTCGAGCATTCTCCGGTTTTTCAATGAGATCCCAGGTATGATTCTTCATCAATGAATTCATTTCATCTTTTGCAGCATTGTCCCATTCTTTCCAGTTGGGACTTTTTCTTGCTTACGTCATTGACTTTGGAACTTCTGTTTCTATGTCTTCAGCAACCATCAGGGCATAGCCAACAAAGTCCGAGTCTTCATACCTAGAAGGTGGTCTCACATTCTCCCTTCTCTTTCTATCTCTTGCCAAAAGATAGTTATCAATGTCTTGAATCACTTCTGACTCATTTTCTTCATTAAATGTCAGGCCGTCATCCTCATCATCATCAAAATCTGAGCTACTTGAGCTGTTCTCTGATGAAGCTCCACCTTGAGATGAAGTTTCCGCATTTCCTGACACAGGAGAAGGTGTCTCAAACTGAGATGAAGTCTCTGTACCTGAGACTGAACCTGTAGGAGTCGGACCGTGAATTAGTTCAGTGTCAAAGGTAACTTTCCTCCCAGACTTCTTCTCTGTTTGATTACTAGTATCCGTAGATAACTTATGATGATCAGTGCTTATTGTGTCCTTGTAGACTTCTTCCTCCCTGAACACAACATTCCGGCTGGTGGTACATTTTCCTTCTTCAGGAATCCACACTCTGTACCCTTTAACCCCAAACGGGTAACCAACAAACACTCCTTTTATTGCCCTCGGGCTTGTTTTTGCTTGAATAGTGTGAACATAGGCAGTACAACCGAACCTTTTCAGATTTGACAAATCTGTTTTCTTTCCTGACCATCTATCCTCAGGTAACTCGAAATCAATAGTGGAGTTTGGAGTCCTATTGATCAAGTAAACTGCAGTTGATGTAGCTTCCGCCCAAAATTCCTGACCAAGGCCAGTTTCCACCAACATACTTCGTACTTTATCCATTATAGTACGATTCATTCTTTCTGATACACCGTTTTGTTGTGGTGTATAGGTACAGGTCCTATGCCTCTTAATCCCGGACCTCTGACACAGTTCATCAAACTGACGATTGCAAAACTCCAAACCATTGTCAGTTCGCAGACACTTAATCCGTTTCTCAGTATGACTCTCAACCGCCTCTTTCCACTCCTTGAACATGGTAAATGCTTCATCCTTAGTTCCCAAGAAATAAACCCATACTTTCTTAGAATAGTCATCAATGAAACTGACAAAGTATTTACATCCTCCGAGACTTTCAGGTGTAGACGGAGAACCCCAAAGGTCTGAGTGAACGTACTCCAAGATCCTCGTGGTGGTGTGTTTAGCTTTTGGGAAGCTCTGCTTGTGAGACTTACCAAGTACACAGCTCTCACAGAACTCCAGATCACCCACTTCAGTCTTCGGTAAGTATCCGTGCTTTACCAGAACTTCCATATTCTTAGCACTCATATGTCCCAGTCTCGAGTGCCATAGTTGCATCATTTTGTTCTTCGGTGCAGCAATATTAACTTCACCTCTGCTGACTGTACCCTGCAGGTAATAGAGTCCATGACTGTACTTGCCGGATATCACCTTCTGACCATCCTTGTAGAAGGTAACTGTGTAGTCTTCACCACGATAGTTGCAACCTGCTTTCTCCAACATTCCGTAAGAGATCAAATTCCTGCTCATATCCGGCATGTATCTCACATCAGTCAGAATAACCACTGAACCATCCGAATTCGTTATTCTGATCTTCCCAATGCCTTTTACATCACTGTAAGTGTTATTAGCCATATTGACTTTTCCTCCATCTATCTCTTTCATATCAAATAATAACTCTTTATTTGGCGTGATATGAAAGGTACAACCCGAGTCCAACACCCATTCATCTCTCGGATCATGAGTGCTTGCAGTCAAGACTAGAGGCTGAGAAATGTGTCTGACTGAGTTCGCAGAAGATTCATCAGACTGCCTTTGGCCACGGTTGGGACATTCCCGCTTCCAATGTCCCTCCTTGCCACAAATAAAACAGGTACTCTTACCTGCTTTATTAAACTTATTTTTGGACTTAGATCTTGACTTAGACCTTCCTTTGTTGTTTCCATTCTCCTTCTTGTCAGATCTTTTGCTTGATCTGCCCCTGGAATCAACATATAGTCCTTCCGCACTAGATTTAGGCTTCTTAAGCAGTCCTTTATGTCTCATTTCTGCTTCCTTTGCATACGCTGATGCTTTAACCTCTCTAACCGTGAGAGTTTCTTTCCCATTTCCATATTTCAGGGTATGAACAAGCGGCTCATAAGCAGGAGGCAAGCTAGTGAGCAGCTGTATAGCCTGGTCTTCATCACTGATAGTCACCTTGAGACTCGCAAGGTCTGCTATCAATTTCAAGAACACATCCAGGTTCTCTTCTATTGTCTTATCTTCTTCCATTTTAAAGCTAGCAAACTGCTGCTTTAAATAGATGCGATTCGGCAATAACTGAGCTTGGTACTCTTCTTCCAGGGCAACCCACATGGCTCGTGATGTAGGTTCATCCATAACCTTCCTGAGGATGACATCACTGAGACAGGTACCAAGTAAGTTCCGCACTCGCAGATCCATGGCTACTTTCTTAGGATCTTTCTTTTGGCCTGACCCTTCTTCCTGTTTCTCCGATGTAGATTCCACCGTGAAATCTTCATCAAGGACCGAAGCAAGACCCTGGATCTCAAGCTGCCCCAACAGCTTATACTTCCACATTCCAAAGTCTTCTTTTCCGGTAAACTTGTCCATCTCAAACCTTCCCAGTGTAGGCTCCATAGTAGATTCACTAAGTGAGCACAACTACACTACTTTGCAGAGATAATCCGAAGAGAAAACCAGAAGAAACAACCAAGAGAAATCCAGAAAACCCAAAACCACCGGAGAAGATAAAAGACAACCACAACACCAGAGAATACCAGATCGGAAAACCAGAAAACCAGAAAACCGTGAGAAAACCCAGATGACCAAAAAACCCGTGATCACCTGAAAAACAGAAAACCCAGATCACCAAAACACCAAGATGATCAACCAACCAGATCGGAAACACCAGATCACCAAAACACCATGATGATCATTCGAGATCTAGAAGATAAGTTTTCGTTTACTTTCCTTGTTTTAGATCAATCCGTTAACTAGCCGAAAGGCTCTGATACCACTTGTTGAGTTTTAGGATCGAATGATTTAAGCTAACGAGTTGATTTATGTTTGCAGGAAAAGTAAAAACGCAAGAGAGTTTTGTTAACCCAGTGTTCGTTTCCTACTCACTGGGGGGAGAAAACACGTCTCCCGTCGTTGTTTCACTATCACCGGAGGAACAAGGTTACACCGTGATTCCGATCACCGGGAATCACAACTCTCGGTTACACTAAAGAGCTTCACTCACCTAGAATCAGAAGAACTTCCTAGAAGGTTATTCTCTCTCTCTAATTCTCTCTGAGATCTTATCTCTTTCTCTGTGTAACTACCTCACGTTTTCCCACAGCCCATTCTTCTTGTGTGTTGCAGGTTTTAAGGGAGAAGACGACCGTTTGTCAACAACAAACGCCAATACTTTTGGGCCACAGACACGGAAGCCCAATATCAGAAGTGATGAGAATACTGGGACTTGGCCCATTTGTGGAATGTGAGCTGAAATAGATCCAACACATTTGAAATTCAATATCATATTTAAGATTTACGTACTACTTAAGAATATTGCAGCAGTTACCGCGGCATTAGATGAAATTCTGAAATAGGAACATATATGTCTCTATACTAAATTTCGTATGATTTTTGTTGTCCAGATGCCTAATTTTTCCTGTCTTACGAATTTGTATGATTTAAGCAAAAATATAATTGTTGTGGGTATATATAGTCTAAATAAGCATCAGCAGAAACTCACCCGCCTAGCGTCAGACCTAATATTTAGGGATTAGGGAAGAAATAATAAAACGTAGAGGCATCATCATAACCTAACATTTGTGTTGGATGAATCTGAATCCACTAACCATAACAGTAGCAAATACTTGGACTGTAATGGAGGGGTTGACAAGAAATGATACCTTTCTATTCCTCAATTCTTTTTAACAAAAATATCAAGTCATCAATTTTATCATTATTCAATTTGGACCCCCCAGTATCTTATATTTTCCTTATGTAGGTCCCAAATCAACGGCAGCCAAGAGTAGACAAAATAGCCTGGCCCACTGTATAAATTAATTTGCCATGTAGTTACAGATTTTACGTTGCTTATGTCAGCCAAATGCCTTGTCGTTTCTTTTGTTTTTTTCTGCGCTTAAAATATTAGTTCAGGTTCAAATGGATATTTTGAACAAAAATCATTGCTTGCAATTCTAATTTTAAAATTGGTCAGTGGAAGTTTTACGGTAGTATAGTATCCCATAATTAGTTTGCGATTAGTGACTTATTTATAAAGAAAGGAAGTAAAGGTCCAGTGAGATATTTGAAATGATCGTGTTTTAGGATGTAATATAAGTGCCACTAAATTATGTGAATACATATTTTACATAGTATATTATTGGTTATAGTGTTGTATTTTAATGCTGTACCATGTTTGTAGATAGATCGATGATTATAATCGCAGTGCGTACTCAAATCGCTGATTAGTTGGCGCATGGTAATAATTAAGCCTGACGATATATTAGGAGAACCCACGTACGTTCCAAATTAATCATGCTCTCTTAATACGTTATAGACGAATTGCGACGTAACTACATAAAGAAAATGATCTTCAGACCGCATCACACTGTTTGGATTTATGTTTAAAGTTTAAACACATGCCGATGAAAAAAAAAAAAATACTAATATGACGTAAGCATCTTACCCTTAGTGCAATGGTGGAGTCACTCGTGTAGCTTCATCACGCATGTAAAGTAGCTTCACCTCTTCGTGAAAGGTTATATCTGAAAAATAGATAATGATAAATATAACAAAAGAAATGCATGACAATTCCTCACTTCTATATATGACTAGAGAAATTAAAACCAATAATTTCGTATCATTTCTTGTAGCATTTGAAGATCTCTTCACCTCTTTTTCTCTCTCCCTCTCTCTCTATATATTTCTCTCTATTTCCCGAGATACTTGGAGCTAGGAAACGCCGTGCAGTTTTTCATTTAAAAGTCTAGAGGGAGAGAGATGGAGATGAAGGTTAGAAAGGATGAGTTTGTGCCGTTTGTGGCAATGGTGATAATGGAAGCATGCACGATTGCTCTAACGATAATGACGAAAACAGCTTTAACGGGAGGAATGAGTCCTTTTGTGTTCGTTGTTTACACAAACGCATTTGGATCCATTCTTCTTCTTCCTTTTTCTTTCTTTTTTCACAAGAATGATAGGTAGGCCCAAGAAGTATATTTTCTCCTTACTAATCAATCTTGCTTCCTTTCTGATTTTTGGTTTATATGGTGATATTGCAGAACTGAAGAATCTATCTTCTCTTGGCCACTCCTCGTTCGTGTTTTCTTTCTAGGTTTTACTGGGTGGGTACATCATCTCTCTGTTTTAGTAAATTAATGTGTTCTTATGAACAGAATCTATCATTTTCGTGAAAAAAAAAAAAAAAAAAAAAAAAAAAAAGAACAGAATCTATCATTTAGATTTTGGGAGAAAGACAATAGTCACAATACTTTCCAATATTGCCTTTTGCAATAAGAAGAATACGAGGTCCTGAAACCAAAAACTAATATAAGGTCCATGTTGCCAAACCCTCTAGACCATATAAACATCAGCCACTAATTAAATGGTTTGAAGAATATTTTAATGACGTAGGTTTGCCACGTCGTATATCGAAAACAGACAAAACTGTGTGCCGTTTACTCCATTACAATATAAACAACTAGGCTTGATATGTTCTATCGTATTTTCCACATCTTGACGTTTCTTTATGAGCGGCATGCACACCATGTTTTCTATGTGAATTAATATAACATAAATAAATAAAATTGCATGACGTTCGGTAATAATATTTTTCCCCTCTTGCAAGCACACACGCCCTTGCATGCATTCTTAACGTACTTAAAATGTTATTCATGCATATATATTTTATGTGTGGTATATATATAATATACACATGCACTGATTGTATTGAGACACATTTTAAATATCTGTAGGATATTTTTGTTCCAAAATTTGGCATTTGTGGGACTAAGCTTTAGCTCACCCATTGTCGTATGTGCAATGGGATTGCTCATCCCTTCCTTCTCTTTCCTGCTCTCACTTCTTCTCGGGTAAGCCATCGTCTCTCATTCCCATTTCACAATCTCCATAAAATTATTTGTAATGTTTCATCAAATAGATAATAGCTATCTATATGAATATATGTAGAAGGAGTAAGTTGGATTGGAGAAATACGAGCACGAGGGCTAAAGTGATTGGAACAATAATTTCAATAACCGGCGCATTTGTTGAAAAGTTGTACAAAGGTCCCTTCATAAGACCAGCTTCTTCTTCCTCCCCAACTCGTCTTCTTAAATCAATCCCTAAGCTTTTGGTCTACTACAATATCCCCGATAATTGGTTTCTCGGGTGTATCTTTTTGGCAGCCGCTGTTTTCTGTGTCTCCCTCTTCAATGTTATTCAGGTACATATATTAAAAATTAATAGAAACCATAGCTACTGAAACCATTGTTATTAATGTGCCATGCATACATAGTATTTAATTTTGATTTTTATATTTCTTCTTCTTCTTCTCTTTCTTTGTCTTTGGCAGACGGGGACAGTCAAAAAGTATCCGCATGTGATGAAAGTGGCTTCGTTTTACAGCATAGTTGGGACGATCCAATGTATAATGTTCTCCTTGTATATGGAACGAGACCTAAGTGCATGGAAGATCCAACCTAACTTCGATCTTTTCCTCATAATCGCCACGGTAATGAATCTATATACTTTAAAATAAAATAGGAAATACACAAAGTCATCGTAGTTATAAGGAGTTTAAATAATTTTAGTGACTATGATGATCTGTCAAAACAGGGAATATTCGGATGTGTGATACGAACAAGTGTACATGTAAAGTGCACCCAAATGAAAGGACCATATTACGTGCCATTATTCAAACCCTTTGGTATCTTTTGGGCAACACTCTTTGGCACCAGCTTCTTCGTCAACAGTCTTCACTATGGCAGGTCCGTTTAATTAATAGAATTATTAATCATCGTAACTATTAATTAGCTAGCATACATGAGTATTAAGTATTTATTGGTCCATGACTGCAGTGTGTTAGGAGCAGCCATAGGCGGTGTTGGATATTACACAGTGACTTGGGGACAATTGAAGGAAACCGAAGAAAAACAAAATGCAAAGGAGGAAAGAAAACCGATCAAAACTATTCATGATTCCGAGGAAGATGACTACAAAGTTCCATTGCTTATTAATCAGGAAGAAAGTCCTGTGTGATTTTTGTATAATATATTTTTGTAGAAGAAAATGAGGCCGTTCATATATTTTTTTGGCCCCTTTCTTTCTATGGCGTGAATAAGAAGAAATGCGTGTGAGAGTGTGCTAAATGGTAAGTGTCAATGGGAGATTGCTGAAGTAGGCTTTTTGGTCCGAAAAAGCAAAACCCACCCAATGTATATACTGTACATGTCTTTAGATATTTAGAGCTCTCTATTATGTTTCTAAATTCTATGTAATCTCCTCAATCATGGATCGGTTATTGTATTCCCGCTATTGAAATTCAATCTAGAGAAATTTGGACACATGACCCATTTCTACTTCGTATTTGCAAAAGAAGGAAAGTATACGTTTATACTGTAATGATTTTTTTTTAATACAAGTTTACCCTTTCTCTTTCCCCCTCTCTTTCCACTCTCTCTTTCTCTCGTTTACTCCGCCCCTCTCTCTCCTTGTTTCCTCCCCGTCTCACCCTCACCCTCACCCTCCCTTCCTCTCTCTCAGAAAATCCATCTATCTCCCTCTCCCTCTCCCTCTCGGAAAATCCATCTCTCTCCCTCTCTCTCCCTCTCTCTCTCCCTCCCTCTATCTCGGAAAATCCCTCTCTCTCCCTCTCCCTTCCTCCCTGTCTCTCTGTCGGCAAATCCTTCTCTATCAAAATCCACTTCATCTCTTATGAGCTTTTCAGATTTCGGTGAAATTGTTGTTACAATTTCGAAAACTTCTCAATCTAGCAGCGGTGTTGAATTTCAGGAACAGATCTAGCAGCGGTGTTGATTTTTTAAAAGTTTCGGTGTTCAATTTCAAGAACAGATCTCGTTTGTTATAAGGAGGACGAAATTCGTTTTGATTTTGTCTAATCTCTTCTATTTGATTTGTCTAATCTTCTGAAGATTGGTGGAAGTTTATAAGTTTGTTTACAGAAAAATATGTATTCTTAATGTTGTACATTGTTAGTTTAATATAATCTATTTTTTATTAACAAGTTATTTCTGTTTGTACCGCGTTAAATAAAATTGTAACAAAAATAACAATTTGTATAATATATTGTTGTTATTCGTCTAACATATTTAATATCATGTAAAATACAAAGTTAAATGTAAATATACATGGATACATGTGATACAATAATTGTTAGCGTGTTTCAAAAACATGTAACATATTTGGTCGACTTGTTAATCATTACTTTTTTCTTTCTCATTTCTCTTTTATTTTTTTTTAAATAACTTCAAAGTTATATAGCTAGTAGTTAAGTTAACATAAATAGGTTCAAAGTTATCCAATTAATAGTTAAGTTAACATGTTAAACTAAAAATTGAAGGATAATATATGTGTTTTTATTTGATATAATAATTGTTAACTTGATAATTGAATAAAAACAATATATCATTCAAATTGTTATTTCTGTTACAATTTGATTCAACGTCATTGTTGGTGAATTGAAGATCAACAAGATTCATCGTGAAGGGGGAGAGAGGGAGAGAGAGAGAGGGAGAGAGAGAGCACAATCATTACATGCAAAAATAAATAAAATTTTCTTTTACTTTTGGGCTTCTTTTCCGTTACAACCAAGGATCCCCTCTTTCTACAACTATGCAATAGGGTCTATTTGGTCTTTAGGCACACAATTCCGTATAGCATTAACATACGTACACAAATACTTCCTTCTTACCTAAATACGGTCAGTTTTGTTCCCTTCTAGCTAATTGTCTCTTGAATCTAATGTACATACATTGTTGATGTTGTTTGATGCGATGCGAGGAATCTTTCATTTGACTACTATAAAACTAATTAACATCAAAGAATCTGTTGAACGACTATGAGAGATTTATTTGGAAATTGGTTTAACAGTAAAATTTTGATCTCCTTCTTTTAGATGACTAGGCTTTATGACTTATATTTATTTAATATTTTTTCCATTTTTTTTCCTTTCAATTTTATTATCTTTTGAATGTGTATGGTAAGTTATAAAAAAATAACGTAATTTATTTAACCAGAATGTAAAAGTTAACCTTATAATTTGTCCAGTTTATATGTAAGGAATCAACTCAAGAAGCCAATAAATAGGAAAATACCATAAAAACATCTCACAACGACCAATATGAACTAAAAAAATGTTGGATATATATAACCCTTCAAAATTAGTCTTTTACGCTTGTTGTTTTATTGCAGAATGAATCGGCAAATGATCAACTATGAGGACTTGGACGTTGGAGTGTGGAGTCCATCACTCTATGCATAGTCCATTCACGATGAACTGAATTTGATCATCACTTGCATGGAACAGCTCATGGCTGTAGGCAATCTCGCGGACATGACGTTCTACTTTCCACTAAGCTTGATTTTTTATGTTATTCAGATTTTGACAACTCTGTTAGATTTTGGCAGCTTTCTCGAGCTGTCTAAATTACTCAAGCAAAAAATGAGACGAATCATATCTGTGATCGGACTGAAGAAAACCACCTAGAGCGATGAGATGAGAGCGACGAGATCTGTGAGCCTTGGGCTCTCGGTATTTATACACCTATGAGTACTTCAGAGTAAAAAAATAAATACTTCAAGTACTTCAGAGTCAAAAAAAAAAACTTCAGAGTAAAAAAAAATACTTCAAATAATTAGATGACAGATTAAAAGTTAAAAATATTCTGTTGTCAAAATAGAATAAATAAATATAAGAAATAGAGGGGAAGGTTATGTTAGATTTGTCAATACACATTTTTTGCTTGAATAATTTTCGAAGATTATGAATTAAAAACAATTATTTCTATAAATATTAATTAATCGATAAAGTAATATTTATTTTTGATTGGGGAGATTGTTCTGTATAAAAATGTTTGCTGGTTTGTTTTAAAATCTACATAGACCAAGCAATTCTATATGAAGAAAAAAAAAATCTTAACTCGAGTTTTAAAATGACAAGACGAGCTAGGAAACGGCAATATGAATGGATTTCTACACGAGAAGGATAGAAAAGAGAATCATGAACTCTATGCTTTTCAAGCCCATGTTCAACCTTCCGACTAATATGATATTCGCTTTGGGCCCATGTATCTTAGCTTTTACGGATTTATTTTTGGACTCCTTCCCAAAAAGCCTCATACTAATTAGGTTGGACACTTCTTATATATTAGACACTTGTTTGTCTAATCTTCCGATGTGAGATTTGGATTGATATCCAACATTATCCCCTTCAAGCCAAGGACCACATAATCTTGTGGCTTCTCCACCTTCACATGGTTTCTCCACCTTCAGCGAAACTTGGATCCCTTCTTGTGCCTGCCGTACTCACTCTACAGAACACTTCACAAGAATCTGGCATTCGTTATCGCATGGTCATCTTGAGGGTTTTGTTCCCACATCTATTTGTAGTTCCCACATGCACTTCTCCAGGTCCACATCTTTGAACTTGGCTATGATACCAATTCTAGGGTTTTTCAAGCCCGTGTCCAACTCTTTAATAGTATGATATTGTCCGCTTTGGGCCCATGTATCTTAATCCTCACGGATTTATCTTTACACTCCTTCCCAAAATGTCTCATACTAATTAGGGTTCCCAAAATGTCTCATACTAATTAGGGTGGACACTACTTATATATTAGACAATTTCCGATGTGGGACTTGGATTGATATCCAACATGAACAACATTTGTTCTTGGTTATAAGCAAATAATGTATGAAAAGCAAGCATAAAAATGACTTGTGCCTCCGTAAAATTATTGAAGCAAAAGTTCTATTATCACATGGAAACTAATTTTTTCTGTCAAAACAAAATAAAAATAAATTCAATGATTATGTGTTACTAAAGCAGAATGCAAAAGTAATTCAGAGTCATCATGTGATTGACATCCCTGGAAGGTAAACACATTCTCAGACCATTCTATGAATCCCCTAATAATATTATTAAAGACAAACACAATTGAAATCTCTGCACACCAAACTTGCGTTTCACATTCCGTGTAAGTCTTCCACCAAACTGTCACTCTGTTTTCTCGGCCAGGGTTTGCCACCGAAATAAGATAATTAGAGGATATTGCTTCAAGTCCCAAAACTCTATAGAACTGTTTCCAATAACCGCAAAGTAGTTCCCCTTTGTGAACCATTGCTGTCAACCATAATCTATTGTTCTCTTTATATACCTCAAAAGCATATGTCGCTACGTAGCACTTGATGGAACTGTAATTGATTGGTTGAAAAGAGCCTGTGAGATACTGCTTGTTGACTCGTTCATTGTTGAGATAACTCATGCTGTATTGTTCATCGGTGAGATACCTCGTGGGGACTTCTTGATCGTTTAGATACCTTATGGCGTATTGTTCATCAGTGAGAACTTGTTGTGTTGTGGGCTCCCAAGTATACCAAGTTTGTGTCTTTAGGTCGTAAACCTCTCCATAATTGCCAGTGTTATAGTACCTGCTGCTGCAGCCTGCAGTCACATAGATCTTACCGTCAATAACATTAACGTCTGCTTCTTTTCGACAAAGAAGCATCTTGGGGAGTTTACGCCATTGATGTGATTTGCAATCGATAACAAACACTCTTCTGCTTCTTCTCATTCTTCCATTCACGACCAATCCGCCGCCGACTACGTAAGTTTCTAAACCAACGGAGACAACAATGGAGGAGTTAAGATGTTGGTAAGGAAACGAAGAAAGTATGTTATTTGATTGGGACTTGTTGTGGAAGAAAGTATGAACCAACTAGGGTTAGGTTTGTTTTTCAGATTTAAGCAGACGTGGAGGAACTTGTCAGGTTTTCCGATGCGTGAGCGTGCGTCCTCGAGGTCAGGGGAAGCCAGGATATTTCGGAAACTCTTGGAGACGAGATAGAATTGGATAGTTGATTCTCGAGATCCTAGCAAGAATGTTGAGGACGACTGATAAGTGGAGATTTTGGCTCATTCTAACCCTTGTTTACTAATGTTTTCTAGAGTCTTTTGAGTCTTTGTCAAGATATTTCAGGTAACTAGGAGGCAATAGGCGAGGATTGGAGCAGCTAGAGCGTTCGGAGCAAAAAGGAGATGAAACTGAACAAAAGAGCCCAACTTACGCAGAAGTACCACTTCTCATCCGGGAGCACCTGCTCCGAGACGGGAGCACCTGCTCCAACTACCCGAAGCAAAATAAGGAAATCTATTTTACCTAGTTGGGACGCGAAGGAATGAAAAGAGAGCCGCCCTCTGAAAAAAGGAGAGACCGCCCCCACGCCCAGTTTGGAGAGAAACACTTTTCACTTTTATAGTTTTATAGTTTTGGAGATTTTGAGATTTACACTTGGAGTTTTTGGAGAGAGTTTGTTTGCAAACTTTGGGGAGAAGATCTCTGAACCTCTTTTGACAATTTTGGAGAAGAATTCTAAACCCTTATTTTCTTAATATCATTATGCAATTCTCTTCATCTCTTTGTGATTTCTCTTTCACCATGTCTGAGTAGTCTCTTAGTTAGATTTTAGGGTTTTTCAAAGGGATTTCATGAATTGCTAAAATAGAGATTGTTTGACAGGGATTTATCCCCTGGTTCTTCATCTGTTGTTGTTCTTATTGCTGAAACTTGATTAGCTACCTAGTTTCTGATCATAGGTTGTTTAGCGCACCAAAAGTGTTTGATTAAACGCCTGAAAGAACTTAGATGAGCAAAACGTCCATAGCCTGCGAAAGTTGATGTTATGGCGTTTTGTGAACATATTAAGCTTGATCTTAATGCATGTTTAACCTCCTGAATTCAAACGACAGTTTAGAATCTTAGGTTGTTAGACATAGTAATTGGCGCTACGACAGTAGGTTGATTATATAATCGTGACTTGAGTTCTAGAACGTTGCTTAATGATTTCCCTTGCTCGTTTATCAATCTATGCATTTCTTGATTTCCCTGCGAATCTCCCTGAAGTCTAGCGCTTTTCTCCACTTGAATTTATATACATCGTTTTACTATTGCTTTGAATGCCATTTAGTCACAAACAAAACCATATATTGTCTTAGCTCTACTTTACTCTCAAAGATTTGTAGTGTAACCTTGGTCTCTGTGGATTCGATCCCTTCTATACTACTGTGATTGTCTGTGCACTTGCAGTATAATATTTGGGTTAAAACCTGTGTTATCAAGTTTTTGGCGCCGTTGCCGGGGACCAATTGCGTTACCTACGAGTCTAGGACTAGAGTTTAGTCTAAGATCCTAACTTTTACTAACTTTTTCTTTTAGTCATTTTTGTTTCTTACAGGTGATGGCTATGGACTACAATGATTGGCCACGAGAAGAGGATACCATGTCTGATGAGAACATTCAAGATGAAACATATGAGGAGCCACCACTTGATGAAAATGTGCTCACGCCGGAACAAAAAGTGGAGTTGGATAAGCTTTGCAAAGAAAATACAATGTTGGCAAGGAGTGATCTTGCGATCATGATCCGACTGAACATCATGTCGCATCGAGCAGCACTTGAAGGAAGAGAGCTCACATTTTATGAGATAGGGATAGCTCAAGCACTTGAAGAGGTAATTTATTGGGTTCCACCATGCCCACTAGAAGGTACATGCGATTCAACCGTGGAAACCCATGATTATGAGGACAGTCACATACCATGCATTGATGTTGTAGCTTCTAGTGTATACACTCCCATTCTCATTGATGAATGTCATGATTTGATATGTGAGACGCAGAGACTAGACACTCTAAGAGTAGAAAAGCTTGCTAGAGATTACCATGAAATATGTTTTGATATTAATCATCTTAGTGCTTTGAATGCTCATGATCTCGAGTTTAAGTTTCCAGTGCTTGAGGAATCTAAATCTATTCTTGAAGAATCTTACCTAGGAGATGTGCTTGATGTAGATAAAATCTTGAATGAGGCAGAAGGTTCTAAGGTTGAGATAGATTTTAGAGAAGAGGATATAGTGTTTTACATGATTGATGGAGATGAAGTTGACTATTTTGTAATGAACTCTTTTAAACCTGAAGTTGACTTTATTCTTCCATCAAATGCATTTGATCCTCACGAACATCTAAGCATCAAAGAAAATTTCAAGTTATATGCTCTATTCGTAGTAGAGTTGTTTGATGTAAAGTTGGCCTCTTTGGCATGGATAGTTGGATGTTGTTTGGCACATGTTATTTTTTGCAATAACAGGAAAAGGACAAAAGATGCATTGGCCCAACCTTTTGATTCTTATGATTAACATATGTGCAACGAAGTCAAGCTAATGACTTAAAACAAGCGCTTGGTGGGAGGCAACCCACCGGTAAGAGTCTCTAACTTTGAGTCCTTTTAATTTCTAACCACTAATTTTTAGTTTTGTTTTTCTTTTTATTTCTCTTTATTTTAGACACTTCTCAGATTTATTCTCACATCGGGGACGATGTGGAGTAAGTCAGAGGGAGGGTCGCTTTCTGCACTTCTTTATTTTCTTCTTTTGTTTTTGTTTCATTGAGTCAGTTCGTCGTATGAGTCAAGTCAAAACTTATGTGGGAACTAGGACCAAGATCTATGATGAGTCTCAAACCATTAGCGAGCTGATACCTCGATTTTACCATTTCTCTAGTGACCATTGCTGCAGAATTAGAGTACAAGGACGAGCTGAAGCTTCTGCACAATCGGATCCTACTCCGTCCAGAATATTTTTCCTCCCATCGAGGTTTCATCAGAATGACATAGACTCTATTTTATCTGGATTAAACTGAACTTTAAATACTTCTTGTTTTGGGCACTAGATAGTGAAGAGAGTTACACCATACATATTCAGGACTTCTTTTCCCTTTATACCGCTCTTGCTGATCCTGAATAGCTAGCTCATCTTTAGCTAGTAACCACCAAAAAGCCTAACCACTTTTCAACCCATATGTACTCTTGTGTTTTTATCTCTCTCTTATATGCAGATGTGTGCAAAAGGGTCGGAGAGAACAGGACTGGCGCAACCTCTAACTCACTCTTGCTGAAGAATCGTGAGTGTAGAAGAAAAATGGACCGAGCACCTGCTCTTACGAGCAGACCATCAAGAAAATTCAAGTCGTCCAGTTGTTTGGGGTACGATATCTACTGTCTCATTCTTTGTGTCTTAAGGGACGTGCATATGTATAGACCCCCTTCATCCTTCCATCTTTCATCTTCAAAAAAAAAAAAGAAAAAAAAAAAAAGAAAAAAAAAAAAATATATATATATATATATATATATATATATATATATATATATATATATATATATAATATATATATATATGTAATTTGAAGGATGAAGGAAATGGTCTCAAAAACTCGAAGACATATGTCCCTTAGCACGTGACAAGCCCCGTGGAAGAAGAAGTGGAGTTTGGAGTTTGTTAATCAAGAAAGAAGGAGAGTGATTAGAGGTTGTGGACATCAACAAGTCCATTCTCTCTTGCCATTTTGTGCAACATCTTGCATCTACCATCGAAAAAAAATGGTAACCCTCTAAACACTACTCTCTAAATACTTCAAACACTTTTACCCTTTAAACACTTTAACCTTCCAAACACTTTAAACCTCACCATAAAATACACCAAATCTCGTTTTCTAGATAGTGCCCTTCATAAGAAGTTCACGCCACCTTTAATAAATGTAGAGAGTCTATTGTTTGATAGATAAACCTCACAGGGTCTGAACTTCAAGTATGGATTGGAGTGGGTGATGAATGTTGGAGAGGTTTTGGTGAGAATGTGTTGCTCTGGTCCTAAAGTATGTGGTCTGCAGATTATATCACGGTTCCTGAGATCTTGCGAGTTTCTACCTTCTTTCTTAGGACTGAGACTGAGTTTTGTTTGAGGACAAACAAAGGTTTAAGTCTGGGGGAGTTGATAAGTGGAGATTTTGGCTCATTCTAACCCTTGTTTACTAATGTTTTCTAGAGTCTTTTGAGTCTTTGTCAAGATATTTCAGGTAACTAGGAGGCAATAGGCGAGGATTGGAGCAGCTAGAGCGTTCGGAGCAAAAAGGAGATGAAACTGAACAAAAGAGCCCAACTTACGCAGAAGTACCACTTCTCATCCGGGAGCACCTGCTCCGAGACGGGAGCACCTGCTCCAACTACCCGAAGCAAAATAAGGAAATCTATTTTACCTAGTTGGTACGCGAAGGAATAAAAAGAGAGCCGCCCTCTGAAAAAAGGAGAGACCGCCCCCACGCCCAGTTTGGAGAGAAACACTTTTCACTTTTATAGTTTTATAGTTTTGAAGATTTTGAGATTTACACTTGGAGTTTTTGGAGAGAGTTTGTTTGCAAACTTTGGGGAGAAGATCTCTGAACCTCTTTTGACAATTTTGGAGAAGAATTCTAAACCCTTATTTTCTTAATATCATTATGCAATTCTCTTCATCTCTTTGTGATTTCTCTTTCACCATGTCTGAGTAGTCTCTTAGTTAGATTTTAGGGTTTTTCAAAGGGATTTCATGAATTGCTAAAATAGAGATTGTTTGACAGGGATTTATCCCCTGGTTCTTCATCTGTTGTTGTTCTTATTGCTGAAACTTGATTAGCTACCTAGTTTCTGATCATAGGTTGTTTAGCGCACCAAAAGTGTTTGATTAAACGCCTGAAAGAACTTAGATGAGCAAAACGTCCATAGCCTGCGAAAATTGATGTTATGGCGTTTTGTGAACATATTAAGCTTGATCTTAATGCATGTTTAACCTCCTGAATTCAAATGACAGTTTAGAATCTTAGGTTGTTAGACATAGTAATTGGCGCTACGACAGTAGGTTGATTATATAATCGTGACTTGAGTTCTAGAACGTTGCTTAATGATTTCCCTTGCTCGTTTATCAATCTATGCATTTCTTGATTTCCCTGCGAATCTCCTTGAAGTCTAGCGCTTTTCTCCACTTGAATTTATATACATCGTTTTACTATTGCTTTGAATGCCATTTAGTCACAAACAAAACCATATATTGTCTTAGCTCTACTTTACTCTCAAAGATTTGTAGTGTAACCTTGGTCTCTGTAGATTCGATCCCTTCTATACTACTGTGATTGTCTGTGCACTTGCAGTATAATATTTGGGTTAAAACCTGTGTTATCAACGACGTCGTACGGTAACGACATAAACGATAGAGGAGACTCTGATGATGGTTTCTTCATCTTTCTTTGGGTTTTTGTCAATGGTGATTTACTCATCTCTTCCGTCGTCATTGGGAGAAGGTTAGATTTACGGCTTCTGTGGTTAGGTTCTAATTTTTATATTTATATATAAAATTTTACTAGGGTTTAGGCATTCGGATGACCATTCGGTTTGGTAGGATGTTTTTTTTGCTTATGACATTTCCATTTCCATGATCAGTGACATTTCCATGTTCTTCGTAACTTGATTTGGTTAGGTTCTAATTTATATTTATATAAACTTTTAGTAGGGTTCGGTTTGGTTTGGTTTAGATTTTTTCTTTTCTTTTTGTAAATAGGTAATTAAACTAAAAATGTAAAATGTGACTAGAAGTTAATTAAACTTCTATAATCTCTAAACTGTAAAATAAATTATCTCCAATAGTTACTCTTACTAATACTATAAAAAAAGAAGAAATGATTTCATTTAAAATCTATTAATATGTATTATAAGAAAAATCGTTTTTAAAAATTACATCAAATGTTTAGATTTTCTTCCGGAAAAAACTGTATTGGAATAAATAGATAATTAAAAATTATATTAAAAAAATTTATTTTCAAAATTTACTTAAGGGGTATATTAGATCAATGATTTGGTAGGATGTTTTTTTCAAATTAATCTTCTTGGATCAATGATTTCCAAACCCAATTTCGATTTTTTTACCTGAAAATAGTTGTTTTTAAGTAGGAAAGTCATCGTAGTTAACGAGTCTAATATTAACTGATCATGATGATCTGTAAAAATAATTTATCGCAGCTTGGAATAAATTTGTACGTTCGTTGTCCCCATTTAAAACCTATACCAAAATATGTTCAAAAAAAAAAAAAAAAACCTATACCAAAATAACTTGGAAACTTTTAATTTTAGCGGTAACACAACGTAGTAACAGTTTTGGGAAATGCATAATTTTCTCAAAACGTGGCAAGAAGAAGAGATGCAGTTGATTAAAGTTGTTACTACGTTGATGGCCAATCTTTCATATACATATGTGGATTATTAACAGGGCAGTGAGAAAGAAATTAAAGGGAAAATTGCCTTTTAAAAGTGTCAAATGCTAACACTTTAAACCTCAAAAGTATTTCACTAAGGGCCTGATTGGTTTAAACGCTGCGGTTGCGATTGCGGTTGCGGGAGTTTGCTGAAGTGGGAGTTTGCGGTTAAACGCGTAATTAAGTTGTTTGTACGATTGGTATAGCGATTGAGAGCTGATGCGTTTGTGGAATATTTTTGACTGGTTGACTAGCGGGTAAAATAGCGGTTTAACAATAAATTAACAATATAAACACATTTTATAATTATAAAACATTAAAACTATATTATATTGAACAATTATAAATTTATAGTTCAACATAATTAATAATAAAAATTTATAAGAAATAATATGTATATCATACTTATGTTCATCTTTTAATTTCTATAATTTAGATCAAATGTGATTTCTATTAAAATTTAGTGTGGAAATTAAATTTAGATTACCATTTTATTTTTTGTTAGATATATATATATATATTAGTATGATGTGAACATTTATGAAGAGAACTTTAATTTGTAGAACTTAGAAATATAAAATTATAATATGTTTTTAATGAATTTTACCAAACAAATATCAAATATTTTTATTTTTATTGTGATTATAATATCTAAATCTTAATTTTTTTAATAAAGATTATTATTTATTTTTAGATTTTAAATAAATTTGTGTTTTTGATTTTTGATTTTTTTTTAATTATCCACCCGCAACCGCAAACGCTGCTGGGAAGGAGCTTTTGATTTTGAGGAATTTTGAGAGATCTGGAGCGGTTTGAAGCGGTTGAAAGCGTTTGCGATGATTGTTATCAAACGTCAATAACCGCTACTACCCGCAAAAGCTACGTTTGCGGGTGGTAGCGGGTTAACCAATCACCACCTAACACTTTAAACTTTTAAGTGAATTATTTTCGCACATTAAACATATTAATTAGCTATTTTCACGCCGCCAAAAAATAAAATGGATCCTTCGATTTTCCAGTCAGAAAATAATGATGTGTAGGTTTTTTTTTTTATGTGTATATAATTTTTATGAGTTTTAATTAATAAAAAAAATAACAACTTCATCTCTTCTCCGATAACTTTCATGTTCTTTCCAAACCATAATCACTTTTCCAATCCAGCCCCCCAGATGACTATTGTACACTGCTTGGTGAAGCCAATGTTTTGAAGAAGTATTGGGGCGATGAGAGGAGGAGGAGGTTGGTGGTCAAGGAGAGAGAGATGAATTCCGGAATCTAAAGTTCTTAACAAAACATGAAAGTCAATGTGAAGGAAAGAGAGGTAGGCTCTCTATGTGCAAAACAAAAAGAAATGAAAATTAGATAAAGGGGAAACCTAATTAATTCGTACAATTTTAGATTTTGACCTCTGATATTTGATTTTTTTGTTGATTCCATGGGAAAACAAAATTTAACTTGAAATGCATAACCACATCCCTGATTCACTGGAGAATGGCTCACCAAAAGATTGTAATAATTTGAGATCTCTGGATTTTCGAATCGAGATGCATATCATTAATTGTCGAGATGATGATAATCAAAATACTTGATTGATATGTCATATGTCAATTGAAGTTCTTTTTGGCTAATTGAATCGATTGCCCAATAACTAATATTTTATTTAGTTTTTATTAGAAAACCGATACGTCACTATTTTCAGACCGAAATTGGCGGATTTATTTAATTTTTTGTCGGCGCAAACTTGATAGCTAATTTGTAGGTTTAATGTGTGAGAATAATTCACTTGGAGGTTTAAAATGTTAGCATTTGCAACGTTGATGGTTTAAAGTGCAATTTTTTCTAAAATAAATAAATAGCTGGCGGAAAGTTAAAAACGCTACTCTTAGGAAAAAAATGTTTTATTTTTTCATCTATTTTTTTTTTTTTTGTAATCTTTTTTCATCTATATGTATTGGGTAGATGAAAATTCTCTTCTTAACAAGAAGGACAAACAATGTCTCTTAAAAGGACAAAAACACATCTCTGGGTCTTATGCGCTCTGCACAAATACAAAACCCCAAAAATACCTGCAAATTTGCATATAACGTCACATATCTTCTCTAATAAAGCCCATTCCTTTCTTGCCAGTTGCCACTTGCCACTTGATTCCACAAAGTCCCCTTGTAAAACAATTCCACTTCAAAAAGGCAATAGCTAGTCAATTACATTACATCAATTAATCGAAATTTCGGCTCAATTATATCCCTAAGTTAAAAAAAAAAAAAAGGAAGAAGTATACTAATAAGTATACTATCAAAGTTTCACTAGCTAAAACTCGGTTTCTTTCACATACAACAAGTGAAATTGTAATTAGCTTTCAAACAACAAGAAAACAAGAACAAGTGGAACTCTAATTATAATCACAGCTATGATCTATCTAAGCCCTATTAGAATATAACCAGCTTGCTAGTGGCACAATAATTGAAAGATTGGACCATCCATCATCCAGTATTTATGTTACAACAAATTAATTAGTTACATGTAACTATTGTATTTGATTTTAACAATATTGCAAAAAAAAAAAAAAAAAAAAAAAAAAAAAAAGAATTGTGTTTTATTGTTCAAACCCAACTATTTTTTTGTACTGTATCTAATCAAAAGAAAAGAAACTACCTACATTTCAAAGAAAGAAATGATTACACCTTTTGTCATATGACTCACACTCATAGCATGTATAATGATATCACAGGATCACTTCCACAATTATCCTTCATCATTTAAACCCTCCATCGCCGCAGCATCTCGATCATAATCTCGTTCCACGTGTCGACCGGACCAGGCAAACACCAATGTAAACAATCATTGTGAACTCTCTCCGGCACACCGTTCTTGAACGGGAACTCGTACATGTACGGACCAGGATGTCCATCTGGCCTCAACACCGATATCGCCGTCACGTCTAACGCCTCCAATTTCACATCCGCCTCCACCGCCGCTTTCGCCGCCGTAAACTCCTCCATCTCTATCCGCCGCATCTCCAAGTCCAAACCTTCTAGAACCTTCCCTTCTTCGTAAGGCTCCGTCATGTTACACGCGTCGAGGCTGTCCCAAGGCCGGCCTTCGAAATGAGACGGCGAAAACGTCGTCAAGATCACCTCTCGACGTTTTCCGGCCACCGCCTTTAGCGTCGTTCTTATCGCTTTCCTAAACACATCGAAAAACCCTATCTCCGTACAGTTGCTTGCTTCGCAAGAATGACATCCCAAAACCGTACCGGACTCGTAATAAACCGCCGGATGCAGAAACCAATGTCCCACGGAGACCACAACCGTATCGATACGTTCCAAATCATTCCCCCACTTGTCGTCCACCCGGTCTAGGTGCAATATATTGTGGTCCAACTTTCCGGATTTCTCTATACCGGCCACAAGAAACGGGGACCAGTAAACCGAGACCGTGACGTTGTGAGATTCGAAACGCCATTTTCTGAATTTATTGTCTTCACCGTTTCTGTAAACGAGATCAGGGATAGAGACCGTAGAGAGCAAACAGATGAGAGACTCCAGCTGGTTTCTAGCCATGGAATCGCCGACAAAAGCTAGATGCTTGTCTCTCATAAGATCAAGAAACCGGTTCGCGTCGAATCTCGGTATATCGCATTGGTTCGGTTTCCATTTCCAGTAAAGATAACCGGAATCCGGTCTGCCGTGGCGGAAGCAGTTTTGACCGTCTTTGATCGTTCCACAGCTCGAGCCGTTGTAGAGTGGACCAATCTCGTCTCTTACCCATTTTCCTTTCGTATAATCGCATAAAGCTTCTTCCTTTATACGATCAAAGCTTTCTTGAGCTTCTTCTTCTGCAGATGGATCACAAAATACTTAAACCATCGTATATACACAATCGTATTGAATAATTTCAATTTTACCTTGAGAAGAAGAAGAAGAAGAGTAGCTTGTGATCACAACGTGGGAAGCAGAATCTTGGAGAGAGGTGTCATCAATGGAGGAGAATGGGTTATTAAAACAGAGTCGAAACAGAGCAATTGGTAGAAATCCCAAGACTATAAAAACGAGGATCTTCCTCTGACTTACGCAATTATGTTGCTCTTTTGATCCCATTTCAGGAATATTAGAACAAACCTTTCTCTTTCTTGTTTTTGTGGCCTTTCTTGATTTTGATTATTGATATTGTGATTTTTGTTTCCGAGTATATGTCATAATGGTTTTTGGACCATGGGAGGAATATATTACTCAAACCTTTTTATTATTAGTCTATTCTTGTCAATGCTTATTTTATTATTTTTCGGCTATATTCGCGCAAACAACCATCTTTAGTTGTTAAAATTTTATTAATTCAATTTGTTTAATTAGTTTTTGTGGCTTGTGGTGGAGCAGCAGCAAGTTGTCTTTGATCAGTGAGTGGCCAGTCTGAAATTGGCCTGACTCTGAGTGGCTTGACTCTGGAAATGGTGAATTACGGAATTAGCCCTTGATGCGGTGCGTCAATGACATTCTTTGTTCCTTGCGCCTGTCAGGGTATTATTGTCCTGTCTGCGTTCACTGAAAATGGGTCTAAGTCAATGTAACGTGGAAGCGATGTAATTTGATCTAAGTTAATTAAAATCCCATAATAAGGTGATGACACGTTACACGTATGTACTGTATATCAAAGAAAAACAATGTCTCTGAGGTCTTTTATTGAATTTTAAGCGTTTCTTTTAAGTCTAATCATTCGAATAATTTTATCTCATGAAGAATAATAAAAACAAGTAAATAAATTACTGTTAGATGAAGCTGATCAGTACAGTTTGATAATTTGTCATAGTTGTTTTTAAACAATAATAATTTAATTGGGAACTAGAGACCTTTTGTACGGTTTTAATGATTTTGATGGCATAGTCAACGTAGAGATGATTTTACCCACCAACATGTAATGATTTTTAATCATTTTACCAAGACAGTGAAAAAATTTAGAGAATATTGGTAAAGGTGGTTTTTGGCCAAATAATATTTTAAATTATGAGAAATGCCTTTGTATTTCTCATTCAAACTCAGATTTTTTATCACCATGTAAATAAGGTCTAGAAAGGCAATTTGGTTATTGATTTGATCGGCTTAGCGTCGAATGGCAAAGAAAATAATCGTACGTTGATAGAAAAGATGGATGATTAACACTGCTAAAATCATAGTAACATGGTTGATTCTGAATTAGAATCAATATATCATATATGTATGCAATTGGGATCAAATGCAAACATTTTTATATAAAAATAAATTATAACATGCATGGATACGCATGCACTTAGTCCGTTGTGGACATAAATTTTTTTTTTTACATGATCGCCCGTTCATCTCAAAAGCGTAATTATAAAATCAATTCTGCTTGAAATTTAAGTCGGTAAAACAAAGAATTTGTAAGATAATAATTGTCCACTACAATCATAGCTGTTAAAAGGATATTGTATATAGGATGCAACAAGCATTATGTGTAAAAGGCATGTGCAAATGGACTCAAACAGCATGTGATCTAATATGTGTTGTATTTTTTTCAGTGAGTGGTTCGACTTGTTTTCTTCATCACCGTTAACTTCGGTCCATCCATCTTTTTCATGTGCCCTCCTCTTTCCGACCTAATCATCTTTCTTTAATAATATAATCATCAATTACAACCCATTTAATTCGTTTAACAAATCATTTTTTTCATTGGTCACAAATCAGGAAAAGTAGTAAAATATCAGACCTTTATCAAAAAGAAAAAAAAGTAAAATATTAGACAAACATAAGTAAAAACGATTTTGGATAAGAAATTGAAGGGTTCTTTAGTTGAGAATGATTATTTTTTGTTTGGACCATCAGGATAATGTATTCTTGGGGAAGTTGTGTAAAGATAAATTGTGGTTGCACTTTCATAAACACGTGGTGTGTATTTATCAGTGTTCAAAAAAGCGGGCTAGGCGGCCGCCTAGGCGGCGCCTAGGCGCTAGGCGGAGCTTACCCGATTGGATTTCATATAAATCGCCCTGATTAAGCGGATGTCGGATATAGGCGGTTTAAAGCGGTTATTAGGCGGATATAGGCGGTTTAAAGCGGTTATTAGGCGGATATAAGCGGTTTAAGCGGGTTAGGCGGATTTTTTTTTTTAAAAAATGTTTAATTTAACTTTTCAATTTATAGTTGGATCATTTTATTGAAATTATTTTATGATATATATTTAATATTTATATATTTTATTAATATTAGAAAACGCTTAAACCGCCTACAAAATCGCCTAGGCCCCGATTAGGCGTTCTAGGCACTAGGCTAAGGATCACCGCCCGCTTAGCGCCTAGCGCTTTTTTTAACACTGGTATTTATCGAGTATTTTTCATACAGGGCTTAAAGTTTTTTTTTAATCGAATATACAGAAATATATGTAATATTATTGTAAATAACGTGTTCTGAGATAAATAATACAGTATTATATTTTGCAAAAATTCATACTATTTTGGAAAGTTATAAAATACACTAAATACACCATGTATTGATGAAAATATCATACAAAATTTACAATCCTAATCGTTATGTGAAACGATTGTTAACCAAATAAAGAAAAAAATCGTTCTTGTAGA
This sequence comes from Erythrophleum ivorense, assembly GCA_026724425.1. Taxonomy (NCBI): domain Eukaryota; kingdom Viridiplantae; phylum Streptophyta; class Magnoliopsida; order Fabales; family Fabaceae; genus Erythrophleum; species Erythrophleum ivorense. Next base: position 1,458,297 of record JAIUCV010000077.1, on the reverse strand, counting down.
CATTAGTATAAGACTAACAAGACGTAGTAGTTAGATAAATCAATTACAAAATATGCCTCCCCCAACTCAACAAGTTTTTTGTAGTTTTTTGTTGATGTTGTATTATTTTCTATAATCAATATATATTATATTCAATTAAAAAAAGTTTCACGTATATAGACATATCATCTTATTATTTTAACTTGATTAATATATATTTATTATATTAATCAATTAAGTAAAAAAATCATGTAAATACATCTGCATATTTCCCCCCAAACAAATTAATTTCTGCGTATACTCCCCCAAACGTGATATGCCTAAACACAATTTGGAAAATTGATCGCAATTTTAGTTTTTAATTGAATTTGAGGGAATAGACAGAAATTTAAAAGATTAGGGGAAATTAGACAGATGTAAAAGGTATGGGTGTATGGGTCGTATAGTACAAGGGGTTTTTGATCGTCAGCCCTGAAAAATATCTTCTAACTTCAGCGTCTGAAGTTAGGCCCATATAAACTTCTGAGATTATACCGGGCCTAAATTAGCTGCTATCTATTGTGGTTTTTAGAGCGATTACATTATTGAAATTACAAGCTAATGTTAATTTAGATGGTGACTCTTGAGTTCTGCATAGTATTTTTTTTTTTTTTTTTTTTTTGGAGGAAGAACTTGAATGACATTTCTTTTATTTTCACAAGATATTATCCTCTGGTGAAGTTTTAATGACCTGTTAAGAAGTTTAGGGTAAATATATAAACAAGAAATGAAGTGGTCCAACTGGCATGATTTGATCTAATCATTTTATTTTGTCAAAAGGGAGATGGGAAACTGGTGAGCTACTACATAACCATTATCTCCTGTCATTACTTTTTGATTTTTCAAATCCTGAATGTCAGTCTTGAATGTTGGTTCTACATCTATTGTCTGAATTTTCTTTTTTAATAAAAAGAAAATTAAAATATTTATCTGGATTTACGAGTTTTTTTGTAGTTTTTTTTGCTGATGTTGTATTATTCTCTATAATCAATATATATTATATTCAATTAAAAAAAAGTTTCATGTATATAGACATATCATCTTATTATTTTAACTTGATTGATATATATTTATTATATTAATCAATTAAGTAAAAAATCATGTAAATACCTCTGCATATTCTCTCCCAAACAAATTAATTTCTGCGTATATCCCCAAAACGTGATATGTCTAAACGCAATTTAGAAAATTGATCGCAATTTTAGTTTTTAATTGAATTTGAGGGAATAGACAGAAATTTAAAAGATTATGGGGGCAGATGTAAAAAGTATGGGTGTATAGAGGCGGAAGTCGTATAGTACAGGCGGTTTTTGGTTGTCAACCCTATTTTTCAACCGTCAGTTTTTCAAACCGCGATTTAGAAACCACCGGCCGGAGCGAGAGGAAAGTTCGATCGCCGGCCATGAATCCAACAGGTGTAACGGTGGCCGAAGGCGACGAAGCGGGAGAGAAATTCGCAGTGGGGAAGACATACGAGGTCAAGCTAGCCACCGGAATCGTGTTCAAGGGGATCGTCTTGGCGTATGATTCTGATCCCAACATCATCATCTTCCATATCCTTTCGATATTACTCGCAGCTCGTAGCTTCTCTCTTTCTTTCTTTTCCCTGCTCGTAATACTCTAGATTTCAGCACCGTCGGAATCGAATTTCGCGATTTTCCTTGACGGGATACTGATTTTACAAGACGGAACTTTCCCGGAAAAAAGCGATTCGATGACTACACGAATGGTGAATGCGAATTCCATAACCGAACTCAGGTATAAGGGGAAGTTCGATGATCCGCTCGCTACTAAAAAGCGTTTCGTTGATCTCGATGGACTCCGATTGAAAGAGGAACTCGCTATCAGGTGATAGTTTTTTTTTTTTTTTTGGCAATTTCTTTCGGATTCTGGACTTCTTTTGATCAATCCAGCTAACGAAGAAACGTATTACGCAGGAATTTCGAGAGAATTGGTGTTGGTGTTACCAAAGAGGCACAGAAGATCTTCGACGCATTGTATAAGACGTAAGGATCTTTCAGTTCTCATATTGAATGGTTGATGATAATTTCTCTGTGCAATCCGATTTTTCTTCGAATCTTGTTATGGTTTAGGTTAGTTCTTGTGTGAAGAAAGATTGATTACAATCTTACTGCTACTGTTTAAGAGGTTTTACGCAGATGATTGCTTGATTTAAGCTACTTCTTTCATAGCATTTGCTTTGGATTGACTATGTTATTGGTTAACTTTGTTTGATTCTGGATTCATTTTAGCTTCTTGTATTTCTCTTAGATGGTCGAATTTGTCTCTGGCATTGCTTCAGTTGTTCGTGCTGCAAAAATTCCTGTAAATCAGCATCAAATCTTGAATCTTTACTATAGTTTTCTTGTCATGGCATTGCTGAAAAGAACAATATGCTACAATGTTCAAGTAGAATTGTAAAAGAGAGTACTTTATCTTTGTTATCCATTGTGCAATCAAGAACCTGTAGTGACTAATGGTTATAGGCTTTATCCTGATATTGTGTTATGTTAGCTGACGGAAGAGTCAGGGCTACGAAACCTGAATCATTCTATTGATTTATACTCTGTTTTAATTTGTATGGTTATGTGATGGCTGCTTTCTAGGCTTCCTGTACAGTGGGAGAAGAAAGACATGGTGGTAATGGGAGAAGTGCGTGTTTGTAGCCCTTACGATTCTGATTGTGTCACTGGAGGAACTAATGCTGCCAATAACCGAGTCAAGAAAGTGGTAAGTGTGAACATCAAAGTTAATAAATGTACTTTCTGGCATTTTACGTCGAGATGATGATATTTAATACAGTTTTTGTGTCACAGCTGAAGCTGGAGAGAGAGAAGTTGCAGCTCAGTAGTGGCGCAGGAGGCAACTGAAGTGTTAAGTAGTTGAATTGACTGAAGAAGTACATAGACCATGTGCCTTTGTGTAAATTTGTTGCTTCAATGATAGTAGAGATTGACAAGAACAGAGAGAGTGTTGGTAAACCAAAACAATACACTTTTAGAAACATACTCGATGGTTAAAAAAAGTCAATATTTGCATTTTCTTTGTTAGACTGAAACTGAAAGCTGTATTAGAAGGATGGCTTGAACTAATTAAACTTGGGATAGTGAATCTTGCAGATCAATAATATTAAGGGCTTTGATCTGCAAAAACTAGAATTCAATGGACTTTAGAAATGGGAGCCTTTTCTCAAGTCGTTAGCCCAATCAAAAGAGAGACTTGGTGATTAGAGGAATAAATAATTTAATTGTGGATGGGCCTATGGCTCTTACAAAGTCACGTACGCAAGCTTCTTTAGTAGTCAAAACTAAAAGAGTGTTACATTTTCTTTTTGTCTTTCTTTAAGCTTTTCTCCTCTCTAAATCCACTTTAGCTTTCGCCCCATGAAAAAAAAAAAAATGCCTTTCGCTTTCAACTTTCTACTTTCTCATCTCTTTGCTGAAATCTCTGTAAAAATTTCATTCTGAAAAAACTTACAATCGTACTTTATCGCTTTCAGTCACTGTGCTCATTACTTTTCTTTTATGCTCACCTCCTTTCTCACACGTTCATCTTCTTTTTTCCCTTATACTCCTTTAGATTAAACGGAAAGAATCGAAACTAGCTATATTCTAATACTTAAAGTTGTGGAAGCTAATTTCTAGAAAAAGATAAAATAAAGTTTGTAACTCCTTAGTCTCCTTGATTCTTTTGATCATAGTGAAATATTTAGCTGTGAAATGTGGACATAAGTTTCACGTTGAGGGTGAATATTATGAATCATGCGCATCTTAATGTTTTCGTTTAAAAATAGGTTTATGAGTATCCGATATAGGATCCAAATCCTAATTACACTAACTGTGTTTAACGATGAGATGATATAACTAGGATCAATCTTTTGTTTCTCTCACACACACGTGTGTGCCGCGTGCGAATGTCCTTGTAACAACACGAATAGGTGGGATTAGGAAAAGAGTGCTTGATGATGAAACAAAGGACTTTGGTAAGAAGGAAGTGTCAATGTCCACTATAGAAATTATAAGGTGGTATTGGTGATATGAAAGTGCAAAGACGGAAGAGTGACCAAATCTTGGTTTGTGACCATAAATAACAAAAAGCAAACCCACAAAAATTCCTAAAGTAAAACACAAAGAGAGACGCTCCCTCGAGAAACTAAGTTCACTCACTCTCTCACGCCCTACGGGTCGGGCCATGCCACCATTGCATTCTCCTTTTCTTTTCTTTTGTTTATTATTCCTTCTCTAAACATCATCTTATCACTTTATATTTCTTTCTACTTTTCAAGCATCCAAAGTTTGATTATTTTAGTGAATATATTGTATCTTCTTCCTCTAAAGATTGAAGGCAAAGAATCCATGTGCAAACTTTGTTGCTATATGTTCTAGAATATATTCCCTCGAATTTCTTTTTTCTTTTTGTTTCGCTTTAAGAATAAACCATGTTAAAACATGCTTTTGAATATGCGTAAGCCCATTACGTAGAGGTAAGATTGATATAAATAGATTGCATGTAACGTGTACGTAGAGTATGTATAACGAAGAAAATATGAAAATAGGTAGCTATGAGATATGAAATACGAATATAGAAATAGGCGGGTGGGTTATAATCTTCTTATTTTGAATAGTTTAGACCTAGGATCCTTCACTTTTAACACTAGTTGAGAAAAAAGGTAAAGTCTTTCTGATTTTATTCCTATACTCACAAGTCACATCCACATGATCCATGTACACATTACAAACTAGTGTATATGTAATGTAATATTATTAATATATGTCCAGTTTCTATAAATTAAAATGAATGCAAATCCTGTCAATATATAATGTCAGTTTTTTTTTGTCTTAGTCTCATTATTTAATCATTCTCATCAGATATCGTTGTTCATTATGGAAAATGTATATTCTGGTTGATAAATTAAGTGCTGGTGAAGTGTACGCATAATGCAAAAAGGGGTCTAAATATTATTGCAGATAATTTAGAAAGGGAAGCAATTAATGGCGAACGCGTGTACCAAACTACAGGACAAGGATTAATTAAGATAGTAATTAAAAGATGATTGTCTTTATATGCTGATATATAAGCTATCGGTCCCTTTTGTGTCCCCGTGTGTCCTAATCAAAACCCGAAAGAGGATTAAAATAAATAAAATGCTAATAAATTAAGAATGATGGATGTAATCCCGATCGCTTGATATGTCCAAATGCGTCGGCTGTCATTATTTATTTATAATTAGCAGTTGCTAATCACCTAACAGCCAAAGTCTCTCTTTACTTTTGCTTCATGTTTAGATTAAACACTAGTGCGTGAATCTTCTATTGAATCTATTCTTCCTCATCCTCTTACTTTATAATACTATTTTGTATTTTTGTTGTAACAGTTATCTTGTACGTATTTATTCATAAGTCAATCGGGGTCGTCTTCAGCATGTCATATCATCGATGCTCTAAATAAGTTATAACATTACATACCATTTGTATATATTCATGTCTTAAATTTTTACGTGGCAACTTTAAAAAAAATGAAAAGTTAATAATACTGGTTATAGTACGAGAGTAAAAGTAGTATCACAAATCGTCACGTACATTTGAGTGGAATAATATCAAAACCTGATAACAGTGGATGTTCAATAATTTTGATATGGTATATATAATGATGTCAACATCTGTGTATGGTTGAAAAATGGGAAAAGTGATATAAACTAAATAATAAATAAAGAGGAGAGGAGCGTCATGAGCATATGGAAAGTAGATTACGTTGTTAAATCCGATAGAGAAGTTATGAAGTGATGAGATTAGTGTAAATCATGTGAGCGCGTGATTAATTTATTCGGGGGAAGGAAAATACAATATCCCTGATGACAATTAAATAAATCAACGGAATATACTATATACTAAACTAATTCTTTAGAATTAAGGAGATGGAGACGTTATCTCGACGTCGGGTTCACATCGGTCGGAACAAACTCAAACTAAGTTAAACGGGTTTTGCAGTAAATTCAATTTTTTTTTCTTGGACTTTTTGTTTCCTGTTTATTTGTACATTTCTGTATATAGGTAGAGGCACAAACAATTGGTATTCGTGTGGCTAATGTTTGAGGGGTTCGAGAGAGAGAGAACGGTGTTGCTACGTTATGGTTTCGTGGTGAGACCACTTTCTCTCTGACATGTAGACAGATCAACAGTCACATGTATGCTACTGCTCCTATTAATTGTGCATCAAATATTCAAACCAAGAGGGACATAAATATTTTGACTTCTTGTTTATCACTGCTTTTCAAATTAGTAATAAACTTTAAAAGTACGTGTAGTATTATTATGTGTTAATATACCTGTAATTAAGAAACAAATATGTTTGTTGGATTAGAGATTTTGAAGGGGCAAAAATAAGGGAGCTCATATATTTCAACATCAAATATTCTTTGCTTCTTCTTAATCATCACAAATAATAAATATATACACTTTTTCCATTTGGTCATAAATTCAATCAATATTGATCACTTTATCAAAAAATAAATGAAAAATCCAAATGTGTATATTTTGTCTTCATACGTTCGTCGTTCAATAAAACATATTACTCGATCCACAAGCTCAACAGGTTCACATGTTTTGTGCTCCCCACAGACCACACCAATCCAATCTCACCACTCTCGTATTATCTCTCTCTCGCGTCCTCCACACTAATTAACCATTTCTGCGACCATTATTTAGTTCCATGTCCTTTTTTTCTTAATGTCATTAAAAAACTATAAGATTTCAGAAACAAAACTTTATATTTATATACACACGTGACACCTTACACGTATGCATATGACATGAAAATGCACCGTGGCAAAAACTCATTCGGAGTCCACACGTCGTACGTGTTAAACCAAAAACACAAAAATATTCCCGCCAAAAATAAAAGATTTGAAGAGAAAGAAAAGAAACACGTGCGACACACGCCTCCGGCACGTGACGTCGCACACAAAGGAATCAAATTTATCAAAATATCACACTCCCAAAAAACAAATATATACTCTCCCAACTTGGAATGGTTTCTCATTTTTCCCACCCAAAGGAGCTGCTTCGGGTCCACAAACTGCTGCGATCCATTAAGACAACATAGAGGGCTCTGTCTGAAATCTTCAAATTTTCACTCAAAAATCTTCTTTCTACACGCTCCCCGTCTTATCACTACGACCTGTGACACTCACATGGTTTTTTCTTCTCACACGTGTGTTTACACTCACTCACTCACTCACTCACTTTTTTTTTTTCTTTCTTTCTTTCTTTCTTCGTCTCCTTGGGAATCTGCAAAGTCATTAATGATGAGCATTGTCTCTCCCAACCAACCCAATTTCCATAAAAGTTGTAAACAAACACTATTTCATTAACTCTTATTCCTTCCCCTTGGATGGTAACACTCTAAATTTAATTTTAAACTCACCACCACCTCACTAATTATACTTTTAATTTAATACCACCCCAATCTTCTCTTCATCACTCCACTTATTATATTATATGTACTTTTTTGTTATACTCTACTTCCCTCGTTTATTCAGAGCTGGATTTATCATCATCACCTACCCACGAATAGTTACTTAGTTTTCTTCTTTTAGATGGAGAAGGTAACGTTGATGACGAGAAAGAGGATTCATCACTTGGACTCATTAACGTTGTTGATGATGCCCTTACGCTCACTCGAAGCTTTGCTATCACTCTTGGTGCTTTTCTCCGGTTATTCTCTATCTCCATGGCTTTCATCAGCTTATAGCATCTCACAATCTTCTCCTGAAACATAAACAACAATACATTAATTAGGGTTTAGAACAAAAGGTTGGTGGAAATATAACAAGACAAGTCCTACTTTGCTCAATCCGTCACACCAAGTCTCAGGGCTTTCGTAGGGATTTGCAACAGAGGATAGAGAAGGAAGCTCGTTGGCTACACAGAGAATCGCAGCTGCAGCAATGCTCGATGGCCAGTATTCAAGAAAGCTTGCCTCTGTACTAATATACATTAATTTGTTAGAACCAACCAATGTGCGTATGATATTATGCATCACATATATAACAACATAACGTTACGTACCTTTAATGTTGGAGAGTATGATCTCCGTGGCATGCGAGAGAAAGAACCCGAGAAAGGTTCCTAAAGGATCGATCTTGTACGCAAAGAAGCTAAGGAAGTTGAACGGTGTGACGGATCTTAGTCTCCAATCTAAGACACTTAGAACAAGAAGTTCCATTCTTTTTATCGTTTTGGCTTCAAAGATATACTTCACTCCTTCAACCTACATATACATAGAGACATGAATAAAAGCATTCTAAAAATCAGATTGTAAAAGAAAAAGAAATTACCTGGAAATCAAAGAGAGAAGGAACGAGAACTTCCTCCATCTTGGCAGCTAAAGACAAGCATGCTACTGCTAAAAGTTGCATTGGCCAACCAATCGTTTCCTGTAAAAGAAGACAGAATTAAAGCTTATTATTCTCATCATTGATTATAGACTCTTATCACACATAAAAAAGAAGTAGAATATTTATAGTAGAGGAGCGTTTTTAACACCATGATTATAAAGCGGATATATAGAGTGGAAAGATTACTGCAAAAGTATAGTATTATTATGTAAACGTCAATGTAAATATTATAATATTATAATTTTATAAATAATTTAAGAAAATATTAAAATAATTATATCTCCCCCATCCCGCTCCTTGGCTACTGTTCTATCAACTTTTCCATTTACATCGTATTTGTTTAGGAGAACCAAAAGTAAAAAAGATAATTAATACGTAAATTCCAAATATCAGCTTGATCTCTACCAAAATTGATCCCCTTCATATATACCATTGAAAAAAAATTTTCATCTCCCCTGTCATTTTCAAATTTCTGAAGAAAAGTCAATAAAACAAATCGATGCACAAAAAAAGTGTAAACTTGACTTTTGTATTTTGGGTTGTTATTTGTCATATCAATATGATCAAAAACAGAGAGAATATCAAACGTTGACGTTTCAAAGCTTACCGGTAATGGGCGAGCGTACAGAAACCGGTCCATATAGTTAACGGCGAGATACGCCGTTAAAGGCTGAAAGCTGTAATACGCTTGTACCTGCAACCAAACAATAGCACACTGTCAAAATACTACTCTGCATGTAAAACTATTCGATCGGCGTATTTTAGCATCCGTACACTCTCCGACGATAATCGTCGGAAGAATAAACATTTTTTTTTATAAACGAAGCTAAAAAAAAATTATTATGAGAGAAAAAAAAACCTTGAGTATCCATGCGACGGAGTCTTCTCTAGCGGAAGCGTCGAGAGATTGAGATTGGAACCTGAAGAGGTAGTCAAGTCCGGGAACAAAGTGCCTCTCGTCCTGGATACAGCTGGCGATGGAATCATCCGGCCAGGAATCAACCTCCTCCGACGAGAAACCAGCCGTTGATTCACCGGAAAACACGCCGGAATCCTCTCCGCAGAACAAATCCATATCGGAAGACGAATCACAGTCGCTGAGTCGACGGCGTATCCTCATTCCATCTCCGTAACCGCTCCGGTGGAAAAATCGCCGGGATCTATGTGAGAGAAAAGAAGAAGAAGAAGAAGAAGAAGAAGAGAGGTGAAGAAATGGATTTTCTAAAAGAAGAAGATTTTCTGAATATTTTTTCACAAATGGAAAAAAGCTTACATATTTATACACAAGAAACTGGTAAAATTGAGAGTATATATATATATACTTTCCTAAGATAATCGGATCGTAATTATAAGATATTGGTCAAGCCTAAATCAGTGGTGATTGAGGAGATACGGAAGTAATTACAAGATATATCTCTCAAATATTTTCTTGATATTTTTGTGTGGAGAGAAAGAGAGTGAGAGGGGTTTAACACATTCATTTGTTTGGATATATAAACACGAAGCAGAGCCTCTCTGAAAACTAATATTTTGTATTTTTTAATTCGAGAAGAAAATAAAAGTGTTGTTGGAGTATGAAACAGAGACGGTTACCGTTTCCGTTTTGCCCGGGAAAACGGGACTGTTCCCGAATCAAGACGGGTTGGGTTTTGACGTTTTGAGGTTTTTTGTATCTGTGTTGTGTGACTAACACACGCTAAAGCAAACTGCGCAGGTTAACAAAGACAGTGAAGAGAGAGAGTGGTGAGGTAATGTAATAACGTATACGTGGCGGGGTTACACGTCTGCATGAGTACAGAGTGTACAGCTAATGTACGTTTGTTTGCTGATTAACTCGTGAGTCGTGAGTAGGGAGGTCCGTATTTTAAAAATTTATGCTGACGTGTAGTCTATTAATTGGCGATTAGCTTAATGGGCCTGGTTTTGGATGGGGTAATAAACCATTTTAATGTCCGCTTAGCATCTCCAAAAACTATATCTCTATTTTTACATCATTTGGAAAGATGAAATTCTATCCAATCCATCTATATTTCTAATGTGGGAAAAATAGAAATCTCTATTGTTGAATTAGAAATATAAATGGATTGGAAATAATTTCATCTCTATTTTCCAAATCATTTATTATAAAGGCAAAAATAGAGAATAAAAAGATGGTCTTTTAATAATAAAAGATTTATAAAATAAAGGTGAAATTCTCTCTAACTCACCTCTATTTCTAACTCAATAATAGAGATTTTTATTTTTTTATTTCTATTTCCACTTTTTTCTCTAAATATAGAGGAAAAAATAGTGATTTCTATTATTGAGTTAGAAATAGAGGTGGATTGGAGAAAATTTCACTTCTATTTATCAAATCCTTTATTACTGAGGTAAACATAGTTAATAAATAGAAGTGGGTTGGATATAATCTTAGCCTGTACATAAGTTATCATTTTTACACATTGAGATGGAGAATTATTGATTAGGTGGAAGATAAAAGCAGATGATAAATCAAAATTACTTCAACTATTTTTTGTTTCTTTATTTTATAAACTGAACTTGCTAAAAGCAATTTAAAACCATTAGGGTTAATCATATCTTCTTCTACTTCTTCTTTTGAAAAATGGTTGATCATATCTATCTCTCTGTATGATTTGCTTATACGCGATCATTTTGTAAGTGTTGGTAAATTACTAAATTGTGATATCGGTGTATTCAATAGATCTGATGCAGTTTTCAACTTCCAAACGCACTATTTTCCTATATTTCATATATACCAACAGGCAAACAATTATTTCATATGTTATTTTTATCAATATCTAGTTCGAACTTCGAAGAGGTCATATATTTTTTTATCAAATGCAGGGAAGAAGATTGGTTATCTAATTATCTTGATTTCTGAATTAGTTTGGTTGATTAGAGGAAGGAAGATATGGAGCGTGGGGGGACAGTTAGTGGAAATCCTTTTCCGCAGAATAGAGATTTTCTTCGCACTCCTTTTTGTATCAATATTTCATATTTGGTCCCTTCATATTTTAATTATGCCATAAAAATGTTAAATCATTGGCCCGGAATCACCGAAGTTTATTTCTTACACGTGTACCTACAAAATCTTTCATTTGTATCGATTTATTGCTCTTTCGATATTAGACTTTAGTTCAATTGTATCATTAGGATAAGATCTTAATACATCGCAATGATTATAGTTCAACTCCAAAAAACTTTATATTTAGTAGATAAAATAAAAGTGATAGTTGCAATTCTATACACGTTTTTCACGTATTTTTTTTCTTATCTTATAATCTCTGTTTCTTACGATATATTAGATGTTTTAGAGGAAAATGTTGTATAAAAATATATATTTATTTTCTATGAAAATTTGTATAACATTTCTAAACATAATCTTGTCTTTATCGATTAGAATTAAAATAAATGAACTACCTATTATTCTGATTTTGAGGTGTAAAAAAAACTATTATTCTGAATTCTGATTTTTTTCTTGGTTTCGTTCATGGAAGTATTTCACGAATCACGATCTACACGTTTAGTTTATATATATATATATATATATGGCTATAACTAAGGAAATGCTATTGCATGGATTAAGGTTTTGAGTTTTGTACAAATGATTTTATTGTAGTAATTAGAAAACTGTGAAATAAACAATTTAATTTTCTAAATACAAAGCAAAAATGGATATGAAAAGCTACCAGCAACGGAGATAAAGGGAACGGCTTCAAGAAAATTAAAATATAAGTTTTAACAATGGAAGTTGGACCACAGAAGAAACGTAGAAACAAATGGGGTACATTTTAATAGATAAATAATGTTGTGGGCGATATTTTTAATATCATTGGCGGAGTATTAATTCGTTGTGTCTTATTGGTTTTGCACACAAAAAAAGGCTTACACTTCTACTTAATTCGTTTCTCTATTTAGGTAGACAATAATTAAAACATACGGCTGACATTCAGATTCTTCACATTCATGTTTACATTTACATTTTATGAATTGTAGTGTTTATTTATATATTAACATTAATGATAAATGAAGCCAAAACATTGAAAATCGAAAGGAGTGAAATTATGCACCTCCCAACCTACAACAGTTTATCAGACTGACATTACATTCTCGTGGTAGGGCTCCTCATTTTGGTTAATGTCCTATTTTCTTAAAGAAAATAACTACGATTCATGGGAGATATTGTCTTATAGTCAACAATCGTTGTTGAATGGTTATTTCAGATTCAATTATATTGTACATGCATACATGTTGTATCTTAATCATGTTCTGCAATACACATGATCGTATACTATCGTCGTCACATTAATTGATACTCGTAAATAGTACCAAAACAAAAAATTGATACTCGTTAAGAAATGTTTTTTTTTCTCCTGTAGAGTGGTCAACTCGGATCGTATTGATTCATATCTGTCTATATCTCTCTCTTTTTTCTTATCAAAGGTTTCTGTCTATATCTCTTGCATATGTAATCAAAGTAATGTATTTATTTTATGTTATATACAATGATAACCATGAGCCGATTTTGTGTTACTAGAAATACAGTCAAATAGTTAGGTCAATCATTTCAACTATAGATTTTTATTTTGTTTTTTTGGCTGTTGCTACGTAGATTGAACTATTTTTGCGTAACATGTTCACCAAAATGAATAATAGAACATTGAAAAATCAGTGAACTCAGATAACTGAAGCTACCAATAAATTACAATGGAATGATCTTAAATAATGACGTCTAGTTTTAATTTTTTTTGTACTAGACATTGATCTGGGTTTTTTCCTATTCGAGTTCTAGACTCCTGTTTAACAACATGAATTAACGTTAAAGATTTGCAAGGTAAGTGATGTATAGTGATATTTTTCACAAACACTGTAGATATAGTAACTAAATATTATTTTTTTAGAAAGAAAAAAATTGTATTTAGTTTAATATGTTCGTGTACGCTAATTCATATTTCGTTGAACTATTCTTTTTGTTTTACTGAAAGTTAAAATTTTAAAATTAATGGTACCTAATGCGATAACATATTAAGTTTTGATTGTGCTAATCATTATGGTTTTCGACTGTTACCTCTCTTCTAAACATGACCATAATTAATAGCTTAATTAGTGTTTGTCTCTATATATATCCATAATATGGTGCCACATTAATACCCCATTAATTAAATGAAATGTTCATGGTTGTCAGGACAGTGCCCACATTTATAGAAAATTAACACTGGTTTACGGCACATGATTATATGTGTTTTTTCTGAGTAATATTTTGATACTAGTATTTAGCTATGAATCTGATACTAATTTCGTAAACTGTTGTTGTATGTAGACTCTCAACCCATTCTACACTAGTTATGGTGTTAACCTAATAATATCAAAATTTTATTCAAGATAACAATGAGTATTTGTTTTGTTAATTAAAAAGGTTATTAAAATGTTATTTAAAATTAAAATGGGTTTGTGAGTCGCCTCCAACTTCTAAAACACTAGGATCAGCTCTGGTTAGAATATAGGATTGTAAACTCCCAAAAACAAAACCTAAAGGAGCTCTTAACAAAATAATATCAATAAGCTAACTTAACTAATTTTGAAAGACGTTAGCAATCTGGTACAAGTTGCCATCGAGATTTGCAAAACTGTAGGAAATGTTCAAATGGACCCTTTTTCATCTTTTATATATCTTTTTGGACTTTGGTCGGCGTAGGCCGATTATGACTCGCTATACACTATAGTCTATACCACGATTTCTGTCCCCTTGCTATACATATAATTTTGTTGTTCTCTATCTTTTGTTTCTTCTTCTTTTGTTTAAAGAACCTCTTTATCTCTCTCGTTAGTGGCATATAGGCTCCGATCTAATTCAATTACATGTCAACATTTTTCTGTGAAAGATGCTGACAGGTCATTACTAATTTCGTTGATCTGTTTCTTAAATATTGTAAAAATAATAATTTATAGACCTCATGTAGCTTATATAATTAGTATGTTATTTTGCTCTCGAACTTAAGGAAATACAAGTTTAACGGTTCATGCACCTTGTATCACATTATCACTTCCTCGTTTAGTTATACCAAACCGAAAAACTATAAAAGAAATTAAATAAAATAGGTTAATTAACTGGTACGAAAAATAAATGGTACATGCATATATAGTGGGACATGCATAGAAGAAGAAAGAAAACATTATAACTCAAAAAAATTTCATAGGATATTACTTCAAAGTTCGAACACTCTAGTTATAACTTATTATATTTTACCATGTGTAACGTATGTTTGTATGTAGACCCAAAACATGAAAACATGTGAAATTATGTACGCTATAAATGTGAGAGACGAGTGAAAACGTGGCACCATTCATGTCCTAATTTATTAACTGATACTAATCAATGAATATAACCGGATAGATCTCACAACCTACTACAAAATGGATTAGTATTGATAACTGGGGATACATACATGCGATAATGCGTATGTATATATTTGTATTATGTTACACGAAAAAGCTTTACGTATTAGATGTTTTATCAATTTTCTACTGCCTAAGTTGCTGCTTATCTAACTACCCACTAAGCCTTTTTTTAGTTTGGTCTATCGTAGAGCTCTATTATCTTTGATCGAAATCAATTAATTACTATGGCGGCTTGACAATTGTGGAATTACTTAATGAGAAACCCTATAATATTTTTTTCTTAGTTAGCTGTACATATCTATCGTGGTTTCATACTTTCAATCTATATAATATAATGTAAGTGACATTATATAAACACATTTATATCGTTAAAAGTATTACTGAACTGCCTAAAGATGACAGAAATAGAAAACCAAACAAAAGGATGATATAAATAGCTACCAAAAGAAATAAAAAAAATTATATTAACTATTGACTGGCTTTTGAACTCAACAGTCTAGGCCAACTCAACAGCTGCTCCAACTCAGCCTAACATTAATATTTATGAAGACTACTTAACAATGATATATTGGGAGATCTTAAATGAAAAAGTCTTGTGCATGTTTGACTATATAATAACATAAATATAGTTCTGAATCTTCTGATACGTTCCTTTTATTTATTTTTCATTTATATTTTAATTAAAATATATATTTTCTTTTGTTTTCTAGATTGTATATCTCCTTACACTACCAAAGTAATAGATTGAGTATCGGTTGGCGATATATATATATTATGTTCGATTTAATCAACAACAAATCCTAAGACATTTAACCCCAAGAATCTAAGACATATATATACCCTGAAATTAATTAGTTAATTGGATGATATATGAAAGTGGCTTGATGTAATGTAGAGATATAAAACCGTAAATTTATACGCGATACGTATATACAGAACCAGACACATGTGAAATGGACCAACATGTATGAGGAAATGGTCCCATTTGAGAGAGATCTCATGACTTCAAATCAAGAACTGGTCCAATTACAAAATGGACACGTAAATATATACAAAGCTTAATCCCCATCCCTCCAATGGGTCTACACACAGCCTAGCATTTTTGTATTTTCTGCACTGTTTTTATTTCTTCTTTTCTTTTTTAATAAAACTCTAGTATTTACTTTTGATTTTTTTTTTTACTCGCCCTGAGAAATTCTCACACTTCCATATATGATTCTAGCCGGGTCCTTCGATTTTGTCACGGATAGCTAATCAAATCAGTATTAGTTATATAAAAAGGTGAGAAATAGAAAAAAAAGAATACATGATATTGTAATAATTTATTTATGAAGTCATGAAACCTGAGGCCTTTGAAAGATTTTGTCTCACAAATCATACATTCATTCATATTTCAATAAATTCCATTATATATGATTCCATGTAAATTATTGGCCAGGCTTCCTAAATGTAAGCAAGCAGCATTTATGAAAGTTACGTCGAGTACCGACCGAAACTAGATATTTAGCGTATGGGCCTAATGGATTAAATGTCCAACTTAATGGGCTTTAATTAAGGCCGAAATAGGCCCATTAAATATTTCTTGAAGACTATTGTTTGCGATTCCGCAGTTTCTTCTCCGGCGAAGACGAAGAGGATAACGAAACACAGTTTACACAACCATGAACGGAGCTTCTTCGCTCTGCAATTCCGTTTTGCTCCATTCTCATTCTCCCTCCCGTTTTCAGTCATCGTTCTCGTTTGCTTCTCCGTCTCCTTCTTCATATCTCATTTTTCCCTGTTTTACAACCTCTACGTATATCTCAATTCCTCATCGATTTCGAGCAGTCGTTGTCAAACGAAATGATGGGTTTCGTTCATCCGCTGTGAAAAAGCGCAGAAGCGGCGGTTCTGGCTTGATTGAGCCGGAAAGCAGTCTCGACGATGAAGAGGAGGAGGAAGATGAGGACGAGGATTGGGATGAATTTGATGTAGAAGCTGAAGGAGATGAAGACGAAGACGAAGGAGAGTTTCTGCCAATGGAGAAGATGAAGAAATGGCTGGAGAAAAAGCCTCGCGGGTTCGGTGTTGGTAAAAAGTACGAAACTTCGATTGAAGACAAGTTGCTCGACGAAATTGAGCAAAGCTGGAAAGCTCAAGCTGCTAATCTCAATAAGCTCAAGAACGATCCTCTCAAGCCAAATCTTAAGCGCGACGATAATCTCATCAAAGGTTTCGACTTTTCTTTCCTTCATCAGCTTCTGAACAATCCCCACTTTCCGAATTGACAAATAGTAGTAGCTGGAATCTGATTTAGGTTGTTGGATTGTGTGTATTGAAAAGGAACTGGAGAGACTCAAATTGGGTTTCGTGTTCGTGTGACGAATCTTCCTAAGAAGAAGAATGTTCATAGAGATCTTAAGGTTGCGTTTAAAGAAGTAAGTGGTGTCTTGAACATAGCACCAGCTGTGACTGGGAACAAGAAGACTAAAGATCCTGTTTGCAAAGGGTTTGCTCTTGTTGATTTCAAAAGCGAGGTTGATGCAAACAGGTATAAGAATGTAGACACTGAATTAGCATTCTCGGATCTTTGGTGATTCAAGGCAATGAAAGTTTGGTTTTTTTCTTTTCTTGAGTTTATTAGGTTTGTGGAGGAGTTCAGTGGACAGAGATTGTCATTTGGGAAAGTTGTAAAGCAAATCAAATGTCAGGTTGTAGATTTCTCTTCAAACCAATCAGCGTCTGAGGAGAAAATATACTCAGATACAGTCTTTGAGGAGCTTCCGTTTCCTGGTTTAGAAGCACTTTCTAAGTCTGATGTTGTTGTGGAAGATGCTTTCTTGAATTCAGGGGAAGAATCAGATGCTTCAGATGAAGAGGTGGATGAAACGGATGTGGAAGAAGTTGAAGGAAATGGTACTATCTCTAGTAACATAGAACTGAGACGCGATTCGAAAACCGAGCTAGAGTCTCAGAAACAAGTTGTGAAGCGAGAGATTAGCGAAGACGAGGAACTAAAGACGCCTTTAGTTTCATTCCAGGCAAATAAATCAGAGGAAGCTGTAGCAGAAACACTCCTGGATGATGATGATGAACTTGATAGGTCTAATGTAGAAGAAGAAGAAGTTGATGAAGAGAATCTTGAACCTATGAAGAGTTCGATGTCTACTTCAGATGAGCAACGGATTGAAAGAATCAGGAGGCTGGAGCTTAAGCTTCTCGGTAGAGAAAAACTCGTGAGTGGAGGAGGTGGTGGCTCTGATCAACCAGAAGCAAAAACCGGTGTTAGCGCCGAAGCGAAGAAGGAGAAAGAGAAGAAGAAGAAGAAGAAGAAGAAGAAGAAGATGCTTGTGAAAGGGCAAGGGAAGATAGAAATACCAGGATCTTCAAAGAGGTAAAAAGAAACATGCAGTGATCTTGATCTTTTGGTAAAACAGAGTTACCAATTTTGTTACTTGACTGATTTGATTTCTTGTGATTGCGATTTTACAGGTTAAAGGTGAAGGAGAAGGCTCTCTTAACCGGTGTTTTAGTCAAGTATGCAGCAAAAGCTGCTTCAACCTCAAATGATGAATGATCCCAAAAAAAAAAAAGTGAATCTAAGAGTTAATAAACTGTTCAAATTTTGTTGTGGCATAAACCGGTGTTTCTTCTTGCTTCTCTTGTTCTGCAAATTAGTCATGAATACAACCAAAAAAAAAAATTGAAATTTTATGTGTCCAATTTTCATAGTCTGTGGTTTAGACCGAACTCGAACTGGACAGAAGATTGGGTCTCACGGTCTAGGTCCATGGGCATTTGTACTCTTCCTTGCTGTTTCAAAAAGCAAAAAAGAACGATCGGTTTCGTTTTACTCTGGATCTGTTTGAGAATTTTGGATCTTTAACATAAATTTCGATTATGGTTTTTAGTTAACGTTAGTATTTTTATTTTCTCCAAAATTATACATGTAATGAATCGTTTCTCCTACGTTTCAAATTCCAAAGACACTGCTTAAGATTTCCATAATTTTCCTAAGGGTTTTATAGCTGCAAAATATGTTGTTGCTCCCACATTAACAATGATAGTAATAATAGAACTATTTCGTAAACTCACAAATGTCAAAAGTATCTACACAGATGAAACTACAAAGCTGATGAAACATTAATATTGTTTATGGTTACCATTTGAGTGTTCAAAAGCAGACTTTGTGATTAATCGTGGTGTTTTGTTCGAATGTATGCGAAAAGATTTCAGAATCAAGATCCCAGTATCAGAATATATGTGACCTGATCTATGAGGAGCGAAGTCAAGAAGGTTTTTTTTTGTTGTTGTTGCGTGCACAATAAGTCAAAATGCTTTGATTATAAATGAACAAAGTAACCACAACTCTGGGTCAAGATAAAAGCAATGAAATAACACGCACTAAAAGACGTTTACATCAATTATTTTGTTTGTTTGTTTTTTCTCAAAATACTCTGTTATTCAACTAATGATTTCTAAATATCATCCCATCAATGAAAATTTATTTAAAATAAAAAATTTATACAAAATCTATCAATAGAAAACTGAATAAATTTTCTACATATATCATCTTGGGTTCCTATATGTAGGTAGGACTTGAAAGGACGGAACAAATGAGTGAACGTGGCTCGAAGCACAAAGTATCAAAAGGGCTTTGAAAAATAGAGTCGATTGGAGTACCAACTTTACGAGCTCCATAAGATTTTGCAAGTGTCCGGAGATTACAAGCGATGAAACATTTTGGGTCTAAGTCCCACAGGTAGATGACGTCGATATCGAAACAGTTGATTGCCATTGGAACACATCTACGACCAAGCCCTACACAAGCCATGTTTTTTTCCCATCCTTTTTCCCAGCTCCAAGGATCACTCTTGAGACTCCAGACCCTGCCGTTATAGCTGTTGACCTCTTTTATCAATGAGCACAAAGTCTCCTTGTGAGGTGGTGCAGATCATCTTACGGCATGTCGTGAAACAAAGTGAAATGCATGAGATGGAGAATCAACTGAGGACGATGAAACCAGAAATACTCATCGTTGCCTTCTTGATTCCGAGAGCCATTCTTGTCTTTATCGCTTGAAGCTTTGTCCCCACAGCTAAAATTATCTGAAAACAAGTTCATCAAAAACTGTGAATCAAGAAGCAGGTACTATTTGAGAGAGAACATGTCAATAAGTAAAGAGAATATGTTTTACGATAACAGGTAATGCAGTTCCGAAGTACAATGCCTTAGAAACCTGAAATACCGAAAAGCAAAGGCATATTAGAACACAGTCCACTTAAGAACCTTCTTCTATACATTCATATTATTGTTACCTTCGACATTCAGCATATTCCTTCTGAATATTTCCTTGAAGCTTATTTTTCTACTTCCTTGTTGATTACTTAAGTCACTATTAATTGGTACAGTTAACAATCCACATTGACCATTAACGATTTATTTTAGTGTTTTTTAAATATGATAATTAATTATTGTTACAATTAACATAGTTGGTGTTATATATTTTCTTAGGGAAACAAATTCCAAAGATAATCACAGCTCATTTGGTTAGAGAGTCTCAATATTAATAATTTCTTCTCCATCGTTTCCACCCTAAATCTCTCTTTTTCTCTTAAATCTGAAATTATAAGCGAAGATATCGTTTTGGTGGATCTGAAACTAGATGATAAAAAAAAAATTGTGGAACTCGGGGTTTCAACTCTTAACCTATTAGAAATTTCCTCAATTCCTATGAAGAAACCAGAAGAATATGCAAAGTTCATATCTACAAAGTCCATCTCAATTCAAAACCTTTTGGATGGAAAAAATCTACAAAGTTCTTAATGGTATTTCTAATCATAAGAATATCTACAACGTTCTTAATGGTTTCTACAATATTTATTTTTGGGAAGCAAATTTCTTTTTTTATTATTGAAATCTTAATAATTTTATCTCTTCTCGCGTCTACACTTACTCCCAATTCCAAATTTCAAATTTAGAACTCAAATGTACGAAAAACGTCTGTTCTCTAAATTTGCATCGAGCATCCAAAACATTGGTCAAACATTCACTATAACGCCTCCACATAGCTTGAAAATTTCAAGACTTATACGGTAATCATATAGACTATAATTTATGCCTATGAAAAAATTGGCGAACAAGCTTTCATGAATGGTAAAGAAGCTGACATGAGTCAAGAAACGAAGCTCATCATTTTCGACCTTGAATGGTCCAAGGAGCAGGAAGAGATTATTGAATTTGGGGCAATATCTGTTTCGCTCGAGACTCTCAAGGTAACTGAAATGAAGCGGTTTTTCATAAAACCTTCAGAAGAAGTCCTCCAAAATTTCACAACTCGTAAGAATGGAATCACTCGCGCCGACCTTGAAACTGCATCATCATTCACGGCTGTCAGCACGGCAATCTTCTCAATTCTCAACGGTAAGATCATTGAGATTTTAAGTTTGGTATAAAGTGATCTCTTTAATATAGGGTGTAAGTGATGTCTTTTTCTGGTTGTTTATTAGACAATGTGGTCGCTGGACACAACATCCTCAGCTTCGACATGCCAAGTTTGGAGAGCCACTTTTTCGATCATGGCCTAGAATGTCCCAGGGTGAAAGCTGAATTTGATACATTAGATTGGATGAAAAAAACTTTGAACCGAGCAGTCAACTCTCCCTGGATAGTTTGGGACATAGACTTGGTTTAATTACAAAAAAGAAGGCACACATGGCACAATACCTAGTCAGAGGAACTCAAATGTACGAAAAACGCCCGTTCTCTAAATTTGCATCGAGCATCCAAAACATTGGTCAAACATTCACTATGACGCCTCCACATAGCTTGAAAATTTCAAGATTTATACGGTAATCATATAGACTTATATAGAATCATAGTAATCACACTACACAACAATAACCACAAAGTTCTCTCCTTTTCTAGATTCGATTCTTTTGTCGCAAGTATATGGATCACTTTGCAACTTGTCGGGTAGGCTTATGGCTCGAACTTGATCACCAGCACGAGAGAATAAATCATGGGCAATATAATATGGTCGGAGTTACCAAGCCAGTGAAGTTTCCCATTCAAAGAAACGGGATTTGATGTGTTGAGCAGAAGAAAACCATCAAAAGGTCCAGGACAGGTGACTTGTGTAACACTCCATTCACCCGTATCCGATGAAAATATCTCAAAACTAATGCTGAGTCCTTGGATATGTATTCGAACCACCTTGTAATCTAAAATGGCACCATTACTGTGCATGCGTGTCACAAGTCCCGAATCACTGAAACCATTACGGAATGGCGAATATTCCTCTTTGGGAAGAGAAGGAGGAAGAGGGAGTTGGATCCATTGTGGTAGCACGGGATTCCCAATGTAGTAACGTATCATCATGTCCTCTTCATCGAGACGCAGCAAAACAACAAACGGAAAAGAAAGATTATTACTATGCGATGATGATGACTCACGTGGTAAATCGAGTTTCACTTCCTCCAAACTAGAATGCATGAAGCTATTACTATTATTTCCGAGAAGGATGGACCAATTACAAGAGGTTGAATTGGAGTTTACCACTGTTTGCATAGGTAATCTTGCGATTATGTTTACCACTGTTTCCTCCGGAAGATATATATTTCTCTCCTTCTTGTTCGTCTTCTGTCTTTTGATCGGTATCTCTCTACCACCGATTTGCTCATTCTTTATTGTTGTTGTGGTGCGTGTTTGTTGTGTTACGAGTTTAGGATTTCTTCTTATTTATTTATATATATAGACAGATCACAAAATGAAAAATTTGTATCCTAATAAGACTAGAATATTATTCCTTTTCCACAAAGCAAATTCTCTTTGGGGGAAAAAAAAGGAAAACTTGTCTCTTAATAAAAAAACATTTTTGGATATACAGTTCCTTCTTGGAAATCTTCAATATAAAAAAATGGAAAACTTGTCTCCTAATTAAAAAAAAAAATTGGATGTACACTTTTCCTCCTTTTCACAACGCAAATGCTCAAACAATGAAAACGGAAAACTTGCCTCCTACTAGGCCAAGTTTTAAGTTAAGTGGTCTATGTGGACTGGCCAAATGGGCCGCGGACGGCCCAATTGACAGCTCTACCTCCTAGTATGATATGATGATTTGGACAAGGTTTTAACAGTAGAAAAGGCTTTCAAGCGACTTTTATAGACCATAGAAAAGGTTTTTATAACTCTATTAAATCATCTGTGTATACTACAACCACATTACACAACTAATGTAGTTTTGTTTTCTCACATTAAATAACAAATAAATTAACAGTAGATGAAACATGTAGAGAGAATAATTTCAACCAATGGAGAATCACAGAAACGACTATGTTATTTTTGGAATTTTTTTAGTATCCTAAAGCCTAAGGCTGCGTTACTGAGTAAATTTTTGTATATATTTAGAAGTGAGAACGGACGATTTGTATATATTTTTACTGCAAGTTGAAGAAACTTCGTTTGCAGTTTCTTCTGCCTTCAAAAATATTGGTTCTGTCTTTTAAATCAGTTTTGTAACTAAACTTGTATCCTTTTTTTATAAGGTTACTAAGAGAATCTATGTGAAAGGTGGTGACTCTGCAAGCAGGTCTTGTTCAATATACACAGCCATTCATTTAGCGTAATTTGATATTTGATTTAGTTCATTTTGCTCAAAGATTTCAGATTCAAGAAGCTCATATCAACCAAAATATATGCTTGATTCTGACTTCTGAGTCGAGATCAAAACCATGAAACAACACTAAAACAAAAAGTCTACAGTTCCCAAACTTGGAATATCTTGCCAAGAAATAAACTATTTTTGCGATACATTTCGAAACTAACAAAGATTCATGGATTTTTCCATCTCTCAAAGCCCAAATTATAGTCAATGAGAAACAAAGCTTTTATGTATAATCTACGACCTTATGAAATCTTAACCATCTCCAGTTTCCAGTATCTTAAAGTTCATAATGTAAATCGAAGAATCCAAAGTAAAACAACAGACCTTGATTGATTTGATATTTTGATTTGAATTTCATTCCAAAACAACTTTAGCACCAAGTGCCTTCAACTTCTCAACGATCTTCTCACCTTCTTCTTTCGACAATCCAGCTTTCAAAACCGAAGGAGTCTTCTCCACCAATTCTTTAGCTTCCTTAAGACCCAAATCCGTAAAACTCCTTACCTCCTTGATAATCTTAATCTTCGCAGCCGCTTCGAAAGATTCCAATTTGATCTCAAACACGGTCTTCTCCGGTTTAGCTTCCTCACTCGCACCACCACCGGTTTGGCCCTGGCTCATCCCTCCGCCGGCGACGATCCCGGCTCCGGGTTTCATAACGGCGACGGTTGGTAGCTCCGTCATTCCTTTCTTTTTCATTATAATCGCGCCGAGCTCGGAGATTTCTGATAACGTGAGAGATGAGATCTCGTCGACGAGCCTGAAGACTCGCTCCGTTGGTGGACTACGGTGCTCTGTTGGATCGAATGTCGCTGGATCGTAATCGGTTGGGAGCTTCCTCGGATCGATTTCTTCTTCTTCGTCTTCTTTTCTCGCCGGTTGTCCGTAGCTCCGGCAATCGCCGATGCGAGAAGCGAGTGAGAAATTGGAGAAATGGAATAACCTGATTGATAATTGTTGACGGAATCTGAGAATTAAGCTCATATTTAGCAATCGAAGCTCTCCGATTTTGATTGATTCCAAGAACAGAGCAACCGGAATATATCTCTCAGTCGTAGGCAACGAAATGGGGTTTTTGCTTTCTCTGGGGAAGATGCCCTAAACAGTCGAAATGAAAAGAGAAACTGTGAGTCAAGTCTCAAATCTGATATAAATGTGAAAAGCCCATTTAAAAGCTATGCCCAGTAAGAACCCTTTTGGCCCAACTAAACTTTGATGTTATTTACCGCAGTATATTTATTTATTGCCGAGACGTACACCGATTATGAAAAGTTAAGAAATATTTCTGATTTAGGTATTTGTTCCAAGCTGTCCCTGTAAAAACTCTACTCTGCCAAAATCATTCAATTGACTGATTGGCAAATTTTATCATTTTAATGTCTCAAGCTGCCCATCGACTATTTGGTGACACAAACGAATTGCAAGAATGGTTTCAAAAACAGTCGAATTGACTGAGCCGGTTTAGTTACCTCAACCAGGCAAAAATTTAAACTAAAATACTGTTGGGCCCACTCGAAAGTGGGACCCTCCAAAAATAGGCGTATGCCACTTAGCGTGGAGAGCACACGGTATTCTTTAGTAAAAGGCGAAAGAATAGTTCGCTTTGTACTCACCACATGGCTGCGTGATTTTAAATTGAGGAACAAGACCTTTATTTATAATGCAACTTCTCCTCCCAATTACTCACACTCTTCCGATGTGGGACTTTCAAACGAAAGACCAAAAAGACGCTATTACTGATTTAAAACTCATCGTAGGCTTTGATGGGCCTGAAATAAGCTTGGGCTTTAAACACAAAAAGTATTCTTATTAATCAATACGTTCATATTCTCTTTCACCCAAACTAAAATGTTAAAGTTCATTGCATCGTTTCCTTCCATCAAAGAAGTTAAGTCGTTCGCACTGTTGATGGTTGCAAGGCAAACACCATTAATTTTCACAGTATTCAGATTCTTAATATTTTTGTAATCATCAGTACAATTTGAAGGAACTCGTTGTCATATGCTTTTTTCTTTTAACCCTTAAACTCTTGAAGCAAAAAAAAAAAAAAAAAACCAGCTAGCATACACGACAGTTTCTTTGGTGAAACGTACATCAAGCAAGAACAAGTTGAGAAGGAACTCGTTGAAGTATGTACAAGTCTAAGAGACCTGATCAGAAGAAGATCGAAGAGATGGTTCTACCCGAATTAATTTGGGGATGTACAAGAAAAAAAATCTGATTCTCTCACTTTCATCTATTTGATGAGCACTTCTTCCTTCTCTATAATTCTCTTTTGCTTTCTGTAAATCGGTTGCTGTATGTTTTTTTCTTTTTTTTTGCTTTTTTAGCTCGTTGTAATCCGTTCATGCACACTATTTCTTAAGATGTCAATATAAATATATGTAGTATTCTAAAGTTAAAAAAAAAAAACGAGCTAGTGCTAACACTTGGCTTACAATATTGTTGGCCGATAATTAAGTCTCTCATACACTCTATGTTCGACTCAACTATATGGATGCACAGTTCGTTGCAGAAATTGGGTAGAGAAATTGTTCGTGGAGAGTCCATTTGCAATCCTAGAAAACGTCGTTTCTTGATGATACATTTTCCTTTTCATGCTTCACTCTATATGATTATTTTTAAGGGTGGTATCAAGTGCTTGATTGTATAATAAGAGGTTTTCTTTAAAGAAACTTCGATAGAAATAGAAATTGCACCCAAATTAAAATTAAAAAGACTTCCATATCCGGAAAATCGGAAAGAAATCGAAAAATTAGTATTAAGTCTTTCAAATATTTTGTAATAGATAAATTTTAATTCAAAATTGAAGTCTCTTAAACACTTATTAATTTTTGAAGGGTTTGTATAAGAGTACATCTGTTGTAGAGATGTTGATGTAATCAGTGGACAAAAAAAATCTTTATTTCAAATTTAGTTTCTTGTTCTTCACTTCTTGAAAAACAAATACTTACCAGGTGGCGAAGAAGTGCCTGTGTATTTCCCGCATCGTACTAGCGGATCTTCTCTAACTATCCCTTTACATCAGAGCTCTCTTTCTCAAGAGTTTTTGGGATTTAAGGCTTGCGTCATGCTTGAATCTCCAGATGACTTTGGCGTTGCGTTGTTCACGCATCCGGATACACTGTTCTTTCAGAGGCAGAAACGATGAGAATTGCTTTCACGTAGAAGACATGTTCATATAAGATGAAATGTCATGTGATTATGTTCCAATTAGGGTTCCCTCCAACAAACGTCATGAACTGTCTTGACTTGGACTACACGGATGATATCAAATATGAGTTTTTCAACGATGTCTGTACTTGTTGGCACATGAACGAATTTGAACATGAAGCACAGACAAAAATTGTCCTACTTTGTCCCAGAGGATAAAAGGATGCGGTATACGGGTCTCTGAAACTGACTACAACCAATTCATTGTCCGACTTCGCTAATCGATGAAATTTCGGACCATATGCGTGGGATACAATAAAGCACAATAAAGTGTTTTATACACACTAAAACGACCTCATTTGTTTTTGTCACTTCTCAAAGATCAATCAAAGTTACTGCTATAGACTATATTGTTTTAAATGAATCCAATGGGAAATACACTATAGTATGCTTTTTCTTTTAGCAATAATATGCTTATGAATTAGTGAATTACTGATTAGGATTGCTATTCGTTGGTTTGTTATATATAACGAGAAAAAAAAAAAAGATCAAAAAAAGATCTCATACCAAAAAGGGGAGTTCCATAACAGGCTGCTTCGGTCAACAACTAGTACAGCAAAAAAAAAAAAACGGAAATTCGACAGTATAGTAATTACAAAAGAGACTTCTGCCTACAATTATCCGGAGAGAAGAGTTTTCGGTTTTGAATCTAAAAGCATTTTCTTAGATCAATCCGCATAGATACCAACAAAGACCAAAAAAGAGAGTGAGAAGCAGCGAGTGACCATCATTGCTACCGATTTGGAAGGCAGGCTATAGCCTGAAGAATCTTCTTCCTTGGACCCTGCATTGCATCAATGGAAATGTTACCAAGTTCAAAAAAATCTGCTAAAAGAACATATCAAAATCCCTTAAGCATCAGAAGTGGATAAGTACCATTGGTATGATGAGATCTTTGAGATCACTTTCTTTCATTTGCTTGATCGTCGTCATATCCACCTGTTGTCACATATTAGTCGAGTTTGTTATTGATGGACAATGAAGATAGAAACACAGCTCAGACGACAATTTAATCATATCTCAGCAGATTCAGTAGTAATTTTCATACAATCCATCTGTGAGTGTGTCTGCTGCAATGCCAACATGAGAAGCACACATAAACTAGCACAAAAGCGCTCTAGGATTTGATAAAAAAAAAAAAAAGAAGAAGAATGGCAAAGCACTTACTTCCTCTCTCTTAAAGGCAAGCGTGTATTTTCCCAGTCCTATTGATTCAAGAAAGCTATCAACTGTTAGAGGCTCTCCCACCTGTTGTAGCACCAAGCATATATATATATACATGACAAATTATAACATATGTATAAGAGTGTTTGACAGTCTGAACACAAAGATTGCATTATGGTTCTACAATCACATAATGAGAGGAAGGATAAATGGTTCTTACAGGGAAGGGACGGTTCTGCATCATAGTTCCAAGCGGAGGAAGCTGACTCAAAGGAGGCAATGGATGAGGGTTCGGGACAGGAGGAGGTAACATTGGCCTGGCGAAATTAGTGCCAGTTGCTGGTGCTTGACTATGTGGTCCACCTCTAACTATATATGATGAACCTCTCGCATGAGTCACATCATCAAGAATCCTGCTTCGTCCGTGAAAATCATCAATGCTAGATGGAGGAGAACCTCTGGAAGAGCCCATGTAGCTGCTTCCAGGATTCCTCATAGGAGGGGAATAACCCCGAGAAGAACCCATGTAGCTGCTTCCCACATTTCTAGCTGGGGACAGAGCTCTAGAACCACCACCGAAGCTTCTGGTGTCCCTAGGAGGTGATAGATCCATTGGATTGCCACTTATCCTTCCAGTTCTTGGCGGTGATTGAGCCCTCGGATTTCCAATCATCCTTCCAGCATGTCTTGGTGGTGATAGATCCCTCGGATCGCCGATTATCCTTCCAGCATTTCTTGGCGGTGAGTGAGCTCTTGACATGCGAATGCTACTTCCAGCGTTTCTTGGCGGTGATTGATCCCTTGACATGCGAATGCTACTTCCAGCATTTCTTGGCGGTGACTGAGCTCTTGACATACGAATGCTCCTTCCATCATTTCTTGGCGGTGATAGATCCCTTGACATGCGAATGCTACTTCCAGCATTTCTTGGTGGAGATACACCCCTGGAAGTGCTCACATATCTCTCTGGAGGAGACCTCTGCCGTATGTCATCCAGGGCCCATGCAGAATGAGAATTGCTTGATGAAAGCCTCTGAGAGGAACCATGTGCGGTTCTTGATGGAGGTAACAGGACATCCCTCGGGTCAGGCATACGAGGTCGAGTGTCCAGGCTGCGAGGAGGCTGTTCATTCCTGCTGCTGGAGAGCTTTGCACGAAGATCCATAGTGCTGCATTCCTCGCTCTGAGCTCGTTTCTGGGCGTTTTTCCGCATCAGTTTAAACCGGAGATCATTTTCACTGATCTGCAAATCTTAGTAACAAAGAGTGGTGGGTCAGAAAACCAGCAAAGGTGCTAGTTTGTATCCAGTAATTCACATATCTATACCATTTCCACTGAAACTCGCTTCCCCTCGTTGCCTGCACAAACAAAGAAGAGGAATAACACTGTAATTTAGAAACTCCCTTGCAGCAACACATAAACGAATTCAAAACCTAAAATCCATCCAGAGATCCTCAATACTCATTATTCCCAACCCAATGAACCAAAAAAGAGATTAGATTTCATGACAATAAGCAAAACATCACAAATTAAGCAGCTCCTGAAATCCAATATACACATAAGAGGGAAAGTGGAAACACCTTTTACTGACCACATCACTTCCATGAAAAGAACTATCTGACTGATACCCTAATCTTTCTTTGACAGACCGCTTGGTCCCAGCTCTGGGCAACTCAAATTCATCACTTCCATCTCGATTTACCACCTGCAAAAGAGATATCACACAAATGAACAGTTTTTCTAGACCAATATGTCCTTTGTATAACATCTCTTCCCAGATTCTAAAGCACTTTCATAAACGAGATACGATCACAAATCAACTTCTCTGCAAGCTAGTAATCTCACACATTAACAGGACAATGAGCTTAACACGTTCCCTTCTACCAGAAAATTAGGCAGATACGAGCTGTGGGATGAAGAAGAAACGTACCTGGCCGCTACGACCTAGAGTAATAGTGACCCTACTCCGACGAGAACCTTCTGACATTTGAGGACGAAACCCTAGGAAAACAACTGCAGCAAAATTCTCACTTACGGGGAGATCTAAGGAAGAGCGGAAAAAGGCACCACAAATCACTCTCCTTCAAACCCTAACCATATGGAGCCGAATCGAGTCCATATCACAGAGAGAGAGAGAGAGAGAGTGAAGAGGTTCCCGAAAAGGTATAACCGGAAGATACGATTGTAGATGGATATACCTTAAGATCCCGGGGAATTTTCCGGTGAGAAAGAAATCGGAAAGTTTATATAATCGGTGAGGACGACGAGGCTCGTGACGGACTCGCTTGAAAAGCAGCTGCGCATTATGATTACGAACCAAGAGACCCTGACTCTCATTTGGTGGCTTCACATGTCATCAACTTGCAAGGAAATTTGCAATATGGCCTCCAATTTATACATGATTTCACATTTGACCCCGTAGTTCCATTTGTGTTCTATCATGTCCATTTCTGGTAAAGCTTTTACAAGGGCATTAGACCATGATTATTGGGGGTTTCTTAGTACCTTTTCTTAAGAAATACATGATTTAATTAAATCATAAATGCATAATAAGCTAGTAAACGTCCCTTATATTAGGACAACTAAGGGACGTTTCTTTCTGCCAGGTGTCTCATTTTCTTCCATTCGCTTTCCTTTCTTCTCTCTCTGTTCTCTCACTTGATGTCGCGACTCGAAATCAAGACCATTGATTCATGTCTTTGAATCGATACGGCGTAAACCCACTCTCCGATCGTTAATCCGGAGAAGGAGACCACAGTTCTTGAGGTGTATTTCGATCTGGGAGTCGACGGATCGGTCACGCTGGCCGGAATTTGAAACGGGTCTCTGCATGTGATCGGAATTGGAGACGGGTCTCACGCTGATCGGAATTTGAAACGGGGCTCCGGATTTGAAGGCCTTGAAGAGGATTCAGAAGAGACTCTATGCTTCTCCTTTGCTACATGCTTCTTCTTCTTCGTTTTGGTACTTCTTTCTTTCAATTCCCATAAAAGTCCCTGTGTGATTTATGAGTTTGTTCGTTTGGGATCTAAGATTCTTCATGATTGTGTATTAGTTTTAGCTCCAAAAAGTGTTAATTTTTAACCTGTGCTAGCATTTTTCTTGGATATTAGTTTTAGTTTTGTGGAATCGTGAATAGTTTGGGTTGAAACGAATAGAATTGAAGTTATGTGGGAATGTAAGATGGATAAGACAGAGAGAGTGAGAGAGAGATGTTTAGCATCATTTGATTGCAGAAGCTTATCTTGAAAGAATGATATACACGGTTGTGTCTTTGTCATATGTTGATGTGTCTTTGTCCGTAATTATTGTATATCTAGTCATGCACATTAACATTCGTTAAATAATAAACTAAAAGGCCATATAATTGGCCATGAACATGTTTGTTGTTGATAGACAAATATTTTTTTAGGATACCCAACATATGTTGATGTGTCTTTGTCATATGTGTGTGTGTTTCAGGTGATATACACGGCCAATACTCAGATTTATTGAGACTTTTCGAGTACGGAGGCTTCCCTCCAGACTCTGGTTTGCTCTGTGACCTCTTTGGTCTGATCCTAGTAAAGACGTCAAGGGTTGGGGGATGAATGATCGTGGCGTCTCCTACACTTTTGGACCTGACAAAGTCTGTCGTGCCCACCAGGTTTAGTTAGTACATTGTATTGTATATATGCACATATGTTTTGGAAATCGAATCGGCTTCTCAAGAAACCGATACATGTTCTTGCAGGTTGTAGAGGATGGGTATGAGTTCTTTGCAGATAGTGAAAGTTAAGTGAAATGCAAACATAAATGTTTCTTCTTCTTCACAGCTTCAATTGCATGTTTCTTCTTCGGTCACCTGTTTTTGATGATATAATTAATGGGGTAGCGCCGCAAGTGCATTTCTCTGTCAATGGACACGAATATGGTTTGGCTTACTATCTTACAGATGGTATATATCCAAACTGGTCAACTTTTATCCAGTCTATTAAACTTCCAAAGGGTCCAAAAGCAAAACAATTTGCTAAACGTCAAGAAGGTGTCCGAAAAGATGTTGAGCGTGCTTTTGGAGTCTTGCAAGCACGATTTGCTATTGTCAAAAACCCGATTCTCTTGTGGGAAAAAGCCAAAATTGGAAAGATTATGAGAGCTTGTGTCATACTACACAATATGTTAGTTGAAGACGAACGAGATACTTACCGTTATCGTGATTACATGGCAGAATTCCGACAAGGAGAGGGAAGTGCACATGTGGATGCACGAGTTCACAGAAGGCATACAAATCTTGAGGAAATTTTGAATGCTCGAACTAGAGTTCGTGATAGAAAAGTGCAACAACAACTGAAAAAAGATTTGGTTGAGCATATATGGCAGAGACATGTCAATGGTCAAGATGTCGATGCCGATGACGATTATGATGATGAAGATGAAGTTAACGATGAAGATGATATTTAAATCTGTCTTTCGTGTTTATGGTTTCAAAAGTTATGTGAAATTATGATTTAATTTTCAGTCAATATAAAATATGTAATGTATTTATATATAAATAAACTTAATTCACAAAAAAAAAAAAAAAAAAATTTTAAGAACAACTAAGAAACTTTACCAATAATTGATGCAAAAACGAACGTCCCTTAACAATGTTTCTTAACTTATGTTTATTGTTATAATAATACTAAGAGACAATTAAGGTATGCACCAATAATCATGCTCTTACAGATAGAAACAAGAGAAAAAAAATCCAAGTATTTTGATATTGAAGGTGATATTTTTAAGTGTACTAGTTTTGTGGTATTTTATTTTTGATCTATTAAAATATGTACTTTTAGTTTAAATATAGACAAAAATGTCTTACACATATTACATTGTAAACATAAATAAGGTATTTTTCAAAGAAACATTAAATTTTATCTAGGTTTTTCCAGTCTTTTTATATGACAAGCTAAAATTTGTTAAACTAGATTTTGACATGAGGTCACATAGTTAATTTGTTTAACAAGTTATGATTTCTAGTGTTTGAAACTTTCTGACTTGATGACATGGCAATAACTGATATTATTAAGCAACCTATGTAAAAATAATAAAAAAATACTACCAAAAATAAGAGTTTGCACTATCAATTAATATAGACTAAAATACATTGTGACACACTTTTAGAAAAAACATAAATATACTACCAAAAACAAAATTATGTATTTTAACGTTACTAATCAATAAATCAATCACCATTACAAAGATATTTTCATCTTATTAACATCTATAAATAGGTATAGCGATATAGGTGATTAAAGTTTGTACTAATAAATTAATATACATAATTAAATGCTACCAAAAACGTTTTTTTGGGTCAAATAATATTATTGAGTACTAAATATATGTATTCAACGTTACTTTGACCATAGTATAATTTAGTCATTATAACAAAATATTTAAATATTTTTAACACCTATAAATAGGTAAGCAAAGTGCATTTTAAGTTTTATCTAACCAACTCCAAAAGATTTACATAACCATGATTTTCTCCAGTAAATCTCGTTACATATTGATGTTAATGATCTCATATATTCTTGTACTCTTCACATTGGCGTTTGATGTTTCAAATGCTGCAGGGTCAACATCGGGATATGGCATTGATGGCTTCTGGCCTTTTGCACCAAAACATGTCGTTATCCACAACGTTTTAGCAAAGAGACAGACTCTAAATGTCCATTGCAAATCCAGCGACAATGATCTGGGGTTAATCCATATCCCTTGGAATGTTACTTGGGGTTTCAGATTTAAAGTTAATGTTTCGAAAACTACAAAGTTCCGTTGCCATTTTACGTGGAGTGTAGGTG
This sequence comes from Erythrophleum ivorense, assembly GCA_026724425.1. Classification (NCBI taxonomy): domain Eukaryota; kingdom Viridiplantae; phylum Streptophyta; class Magnoliopsida; order Fabales; family Fabaceae; genus Erythrophleum; species Erythrophleum ivorense. The sequence goes on along the minus strand of JAIUCV010000077.1, from coordinate 1,424,642 downwards.
AATCTCACGAATTTGATATATTTGAAGTATCAAGAGATGATAATCCATTTGGATATTATGATGCATGTAGAGAATGTATTTGGGAGGTGCGAAGCGATCTTGATAATCCTATTTGTCGTATCTATCGTGATAAATCCGAAGCTCCTTTATGTTTCCCTTGGGACGATATTTTATAAAAAGAAAAGAAAAACAAAATTCTTTATATGTTATTTCATCTAAAATTTTTTACCCTCGTAATGAATTAATAAAATCTTACCATTCATCATGTTGGAATGTTTAGAAGCTTTCTCTGAAGTTTCTCTGTATTGATTATTGTTTGTAAGTGTTGTCCCATTAGGAAACCCAATCTAAGAATTGTAATGAGACAATAAATCATTCAAATTTAAAAAGAAAAAGAAAAAATAAATAACATGAAACAATAACCACAATAGAACCAATAGAAGCCTATAAAAAGAAACAGTAACAACTATTTTGTTCATAATCATAATTCCAAGACTAAATGAAGAACAAAAATAAAAGACTAATTCCAAGACGAGACAAATTCTCAAACTGTCCATCCCCGATCTTTCATATAGTAGATTAAGAATTAGTGTTAACCATGAATGAATATAAATTATTCTGTTGTAGTATGCTAATGGAATAGAATGTCGAATCATAACAACTTCCATTAGGAACGTCGAGGCTTGATGAGCGACATGAGGAGGACATAAATTGTGATTTTCAAACTTCTATTACTTTTGTAATGAGATGGGAACTGAAACTGAACCTGTCTCGTTCTAGTGGAGATATGGGTCATTTTTTGGAACCGATCGTACGTGGTGCGTGGCCATCATTTTCATGTTTCACTTGTAAATTTGATAATTTCACATGTAAATCTAACAAAATATGCCTAACCAATGGTTAGAAAATATACATTTAGCTAGCTATTTACGTACACATAAACACGACAAAACCGTTCATAATCATATACGGCAAATACCTCTATTTTCTATAATTTATTTTAAAAGATTACGTCCCGTTTCGATTAACCATTAGACAACAAACAAGAACTTTCATTATGATTTATTTTGATTATTTTGTCATTGTAAGTCGTAACGAGGGAAGAACAATTGGATTTCAACAATGGCAGAGGCAGTATTTGGTTTGGACTAAGCAGCACTAATCTGAATTGTAATGAATGCTAATCACCAAATTTACTATAATCAGACATTAAAAAAAAATGTATAACCCAAAAATCAACATTGTTAGGAACTAGTTTCAGTCTGAAGCAATTTATTTACAGAAGTATATATGAAAATAAAATTTGTAGAAAGGAACCAATATCTGAATATGTGTGTATACATCCCCCCATCCTTTTTATTAAAAAAAAAAAGAATCAAGACATGGGGTAAAAATAAAATCGAACTAAATAAATCAAGTAAGAAAAAAAAAACTTATCTACGGTAAAAACCACAAGAAAAATCCGACGGTTGACAACAAAAGACTGAAAATCGTCAACCTCGATGAACCGTCGATTCTCTCGGCGGCACCAAAGCCACCAGTAGTATCTCGTTGACGAGTGGTGGTGGTGGTGGTCGACGGTGGAGATGTGCCGTTAAAATTAGGATTCGCACCGTACAAATACTGGATTCCTTCCACGTCATCATTCGTCAAATCAACTTTACGCTTCCCCGTCGTGATCGTCGGATACATAATCGATTCCTCAACCGAGGAATGTCCTAAACCGAGAAGATGACCGATCTCGTGAACCGCCACCGACTCCAAATCAACCGCCGCCGTAACGGAGAGGAAACTCTCGAGGTCGCCGGAAACAACCCAGTTCTCGTCTGCGTCGAGGTGGAATTTCCCGCTCGGAGGCGAGAAAGCGTGAGCTAACGTCCCCAACACGCCGTCGAAAGGCTCTCCGTCACCGTGATCGCCGGTGTAGAACCCGATCGTGATGTCCGACGTCGAGAAAGAGTCGACGCGCGTGAAATTCAAAGCCGTCACGTCAGACCACCTCCCGAACGCGCGTGCGAACACGCCCTTGACCTCGTCGGTCAACGGGTTGCTCGGGTCGAACGCGTAGGTCAAGTCACGTCGGTCTCTCGGCCACCGTGGCTCGCCAGGGAAGAGCGTGTAGCGTTTGACCGTGTGCAAACGCACTCCACGACCACCACCGCGGGGAGAGAAGTTGACTTCGAAAGTCTTTCTTCTCCCGCCGTGCATCAACGAAGTCCCGTTGACAACGTCGGGGTTGCCGCAACGAGGGATCACGATGTTTTTGATGGTTAATGTGTCGAGCTCTCCGGTGACGTTGAGGCCGAAATTCCTTTGGTATAATTCGACGGCGGCTTTGAGGACGTCATCGAAATCGTCTGTGAAATTGGTTGAAAACGTTTCGGGGATGTAACCAAAACGCTGGAAGTATTTCTTGATGCGGTTTAGACCGTCTACGTTTTGGCCGTGGTGACAGCCGGTGAAATTGGAGAAAGCGTCCCAGAAAACGCGAGTTGTGTTACGGAGAGACGGTGGAATCGCGGTGGAGTTTGGGAAGAACCAGGCGGAGACAGGAGAGACGATCAAGATTAACGATAAAAACCCGAAAACGCAAAACCTCATGGTGGTTTTGGGGATTAGAGGTAAGCCACCCAAAAAAAAAAAAAAAAGAAGAAAAAAGGAAATGGAGAGAGGTAATATTTAGGATTTTAGGAGAGAATTTTGAGAGAGAGAGATTAGAGCTAAAAACAGGTAAAGCCGTTTGAAGATGTTTTTTTTTTTAATATACTAAGATAAATTGAGGTCAGCTACTGCGTTTGTGTTTTGTGTTGTTGGAGGGTGAGAGGTCGTTGGGAATCGTTTGCGTGTTTTGTCATTTTTTTCTGCTTTTAAATATTTTGTTAATCGTAGAAGAAATGGTGAATGATTCCAATGGAAACATCTATTGTCTTAGTCACGTTCAAAACTTTGCAGAGGTCATCAAGACTTCAAGAGATCAAGAGAGAAGAAGACTCTTGTTGTAGTGTTCTGCCACAGAGGAGATTTCGGTTCGGTTGGTAGAATTTGATAACCGGTTAATTGGGGATGTGGGGGGATTAACCGATGCTAGGTAAGCGGTTTGAGGGAAAGTCAAAGTGGCGCGGAGTCAAAATTAAGGGGTTGAACTAGGTTTTGTTTTAAGTTTTCTAAAGTGGGAGTTGGTTTGGTCGGAAAAGTCATCACCGAATCTTTGTCTGACACGTTTTAACGACGTCACAAAATTATTGTTAGCTTCCTGGTGTCCGTCACCTTACAATTCTCATTAAAATTCTTAATTCATGGTGAATTTTGGTCTTTTAAAGATTTTGTTTCTTTCTATTTCAGAAATGACAAACGTCACACCTTTATGTTTAAATTGGAACCCGAAGGGTTATACTTTCTCAAGGAGATTCATTGAACATGCAAATGCGGATATTTGCATTCACTGATCAGTTGAATTAACCCTATCACATTCCATTGGGATTTGTATTCAAAATTCAAAGCTTTATGACTCCCGAGGTTCATTATTTTCATTTACAAACCTCTTGAGATTCATAACCTTTGGTTCTTCAAATATATAGATGCAAATCTTCGAGGTTTTGTTCTCTTCCAGATTTGGTTTCTACTCGTTTTACTTAATAGTTCTAATGGATAAAAGTGCAAAGTTTAGCTTGAAACTTCTCATCGATGAGAAGAGAAACAAAGTTGTTTTGGCAGAGGCTGGTCAGGATTTTGTTGATGTGCTCATGAGTCTCTTGACTCTCCCAATGGGTAAAGTTGCTAGATTGCTGGTGAATCACAAGGCGGTCCTAGGCTGTTACAAAAACCTTAACAGAAGTGTTGCAGATATGGGCATCGATCATTTTGAGACCGAAGCTTGCAAGAGCATGTTGATGTGTCCAAAGAGTACTATGGAGATCCATTGCAGTAGGCTAAAGCTGAACATGAGTCATACTGATCCCACCAACTTCTTTATCTGCCCAAATTCCACCTTCTTCTTCTACCCAAAATTATTGCATATTACTGATTCATCCACTATAAGGAGGGCATACAGCAATTTCAACACCTCAAGATGTAGTTGTGGATCCTCGTTGAGCGCTCAGATTCTGGTCCCAGAAGAAGCACAGCTTGGAGAAGTCATAGGAAACAATGCAGATGGAGTTTTTGTCAATTGCCGATCCTCATTCATTGTCACTGATGATTTGAAAGTGTCAGTGAACTCTATTGGTCTTGTCATGAAAGTTCTTAATGATCTAGGTTATACTGATTGTAGTGCTCTGCGTGAAACCCTGCTTGATGTAGGGTTCGAAGAGGTACTTCTTGGTTTGTTTCTTTTTCGTTTTTTCCTTGTCGTGCACGTATAGCTCTTAATATATGATTTTTTAAATTCTGAATGTAGGTTTTGACTCTACTGGGATGTTTATTCACTTCAGAAACTCTTTTAACAGACGCATTCCTAAGGAAACATTGCATGACAAGGATGCATGCAACGTTGTCTCCACCTGCGATAAAAAATGTGAACGTAGATCCGAGAAGAGTATGTTCTTTGAAAGTATTTGTTAGAAAGCTTGACAGGGAGATTCTTTATGCCGAGTGCAGTGAAGACTTCGTTGACACTCTTCTCAGCTTTCTTGTTCTCCCTCTTGAGTTGTCCTACTCATTGTCTAATGACAATGCTATCTTGGGATGTGTCGGAAATTTGCGTAGAAGTCCTTTTAGAAGAGCTGATTCCCAAAGTCGTCGCCTTCCTGATTATTATATTTGCTCTAACAACATTCTGCATGATTTTTTTCACCAATCAGTAGAGTATGATTGTTTGATTCCTCATAGATGTTACTCTCACACGAGTTTCAAAGTCGCCAGGCGCATTGAAAGACCTCTTTCAGATGGTGACAAAATTGTGCGTTTGTATCCAAAGGATCCAAAAGTGAAGCCTGGAACTTCATCAGCATATGGGAGTGGGTTTATGAAGAAACATACAAAGTTTGTCGTGTGTAATGATCTTACTGTAACTCCGATGAGTTCATTTTCAACTGTTGGCTTGTTAAAGAAAATGGAGGTAGGCTGCATCAGTGATCTGGAGGAGTATCAACTTAGCATTTCCAAACCAGAGGTATGTTAGTAATATTTACTTTATGGTTTCCGGTGATATTTATTTCAATTTTCTTTATCTTGCTTCCATTGTGCAGCTCATCAACATTCTTAGAGCTTCCTTGACCTCCTCCTCTGCATTGACCATTGGTCTCTCAAACTTGCTCGTGAAGAAACCAAAGGAAGAAACTTAAAATCTTTATTTGGGTTTCCGATTCTGCAACAAGTTATTTCTAGTTTCACTTTACATTCATCTGTTCTCTCAAGGCTTTTCAGGATTTTCGTTTGGGTGTGATGCTCTTCTTTCTTTGTGGATTTCTATTTATGGTTTTGGATTTGCTCTTTAATACATTCTCTTTATTTCTAAACTCTAGGCATCAAACAAGACTAAAAGAGCAAAACACAAGAATCAAAACCCATTGAAACCACATATTATAGATTTTAGTTTGTTTTTGGTATTATAGTTAGGCCAACATTAGATTTGATAAACTGCATCATCATGTATTCACATACAAGATTGTTCTCAAACGTGGTTCCCCAATAAACAAAAAGGGTAAAAGCTTAAACAATAAATTAACAAAAAGTAGACAAACAACAAAGAGAGAGAGAGAGAGAGACAAACAGGTTGATTAATAATTTCCTAACACTTAGAAGGCCTCTCATAATGAGGAGGCAAAGAAGGGCAATTCTCGTTCATGTTTCGATATGGTTGAATAGTGTTATAACCAGGCAACTCCATTCTGTATTCACCCAAAATCTGACAGAACTCAAGCTTACCTTTCTCCGTGTTACACCAACTCGGTAACCGTGTCTGGTTCTCTTCAAATATCCTCAGAGCGTACGCATCTCGTATCTAACAACAAGAAATTAAAAACACAATCAAGAAAGAGTAGTCTTAAAGTGAATAGAGAGGTCAAGATCTTGATTCTGAAAGAAAAAAACTCACAGTGAATTCAGTGACTTGAATGTGATCAGCGAGAGGACCAAACACACCAGCGGCTTTGTACATTGCAAGGATGAAAGCAACGCAGGTCGTCGATTTCCCGTCGCTGTAAACCCACTCATCCTGTTCAGGGATGGTGAGCAACTCATCGAACGACATCCCACGCCTCGCTGTTTCTTCAAGAATCCCATACAAATCAAGATCCTGTCAAAACAAGAAACCTTATTAGCTCTGTAAAAACATAACAGGAGAAACATGTTTTCTTAAAAGAGGAATCTGTATATATATATAAAGTTATATACCTCAGTACCGAGTCGTTTATTGAGTGCCTCGTTCCACATATTCGCAGCATATGCAGGTTGTACACGAGTCCACATAGACATGACAGAAATAACCTGAAGAGCATCAGAGTCCAATGTCACTTTGTTCATTGCCATGATGGATCTTTAAAGAACATCAGAGATTAAAGAAGTTTACCAAGTGAGCATCAAGGGGAGGTGGGTAGTTGTCAGCTAGAGTATCGATCCAGCTGAAGATCATGTTGTGGTATCCATACGGTTTGCCTAACATGCTCCGTGCATATTCCCACGCAGCACTATTATTGAACTTTGCTCGGATATCAGGATGTAAAGGAAGCAAAGCTACTTGTGGATTTGAATCATCTTTCAATGTTAGTTCCCACCATTCATCCCAAGGTATCACAACAATGATCTCTTCACCCTAAAGAAGGCAAAAAAGGAAAAGAAAAGAGAGAGTCTTTATCTCAAAAACCTCAAAAGTTTCTTCAAACATATATATATATATATATATGCCCTTTTTACCTTCTCGTTCTCATGTCCTGATTCACCAACCCAAAGCTTCCCCAAATCATCTTTCAAACAAACAGCAGTGTGACCAGCAAAAGCACCAGTCACCCATTTCTCTAACGTCTCAAACCCGCCCCATCTACCTCGAATCTTCGACACCGCCAAGAAATCGCCGGAATGCACATCTTCCGGATCGATCGTTGACCTCCAAGGCTGAGGCCGTTTCTCAAACGTAGCGCCCATGTGCTTCGTCAAGAACGCCAGATTCGCGTTCTGTCCCCAAGCAGTGTTGGAGAATAGAGGCAACACATCTATCAGTGAAAGCAAAGTCCCAAGCATCCCTGAAGGCATCAGAAACACTGAAACTCCATGCTCCTTCACCTGTTTCATCATGAAAACAAATAAGCAAACACACCCTCTTAAAGACTTATACAAGAAGAGAGAACTAAACCAAGAACATACATATTCCAACTCAGCTTTCTCTTCCCATGATTCAAAGCTCAAAGTATGATCTCTTGCTGAGAAATAGTAGTCCCATGTGATCCTGTAAGGCGTTGCAAAGACGTATAAGTCCATACAAGTGAAGCTATGCGCCTCTGATGTCTGCAAACAAAAAAAGTTCCCAAATTTCAGTTTCAATCAGAAATTTGAAACTTTTAGCAGCTACACAAGATTCTCCAGATTTTCAATTTTTAATCAACTTCACATAGTCATATATGTGTATGAACTAGAAGAAGATCAAAAGCTAAGAAAACAGAAATTGAATTGACAAACCTTGAGATGGAGAACGCCACCGCCGAGACCCGGTACGCCGCGATCGCTACCGGTGATATCGAGGCGAGCTTCGTTGCCATGAAAGCAAGCACCTTTCCACTCAAGAGACGAATTAGTTGGAGTAACTGACCCGATAAACACCGGTAACAAATCCACGGCGTTGTGGAAACTGTTCAAAACCGGCCAGGACACTTGACGAGGGAGCATCGGAAGAACATCGTCGACGCTGAAGGGAATCTTCAGGGATTGACCCAGGTCAACGGAAAACCCAAACCCTAAAAGACATAAGAGCAATAGAAGCTTCCGAGTTGGTTGTGAAGGGTTCTGAGACATTCGATCGGGATCCCTCCAATAAAGTGAAAAAAAATTGAGATTTTGTTTAAGATTTTTGGGGGAAGAGATTGAGTTTCCGTGTTGTCAAGGTTGAAGATGATCCATTGTGATTGATTTTCAACTTTTTTTTTTTTTTTTTTTTCCGTATCTGTTTCGGATTTTTGGAAAATTGGACTTTGGGGAGATAAAAAGATGAAAGATGATCGAAGAAATAGACTTTAACTAACTGGCGACTTTTCTTAGAAACAATTTCGAAAATTCTTTGCTTTGATTCTATCATCTTCCACGTCGACACGACTTGGCAATGTTGAATCTCTCCATAACCGGATTTAACAAAATCAGGTTCGGTTTGGTTCGGTACTCATGTTTAAATTGCTTCGACTGAAATCCGAATAACTTCATGATAATTCTTGGTTTGTCTTGTCCAGTACATGATGAGGATTTGAACTTCATTTAAACATTTTTTTTTCATTATTTCATTTGATGTGTCACACATCTAATTGGAAATAATTGCAAAATTTTCACTAGAAACACTACATGATGGGGTAAAGATTTTCACCTAAGAATTAAATGACTACAATGATGATTTTATGCAATTGATGGTCCTATCCACATAAATAACTACAACAACCAACAAAACATGATGTGACATCTTCTAACATTCATTGTGTTAGATAACAATCGTTTCCTCTGAAAATGTCTGGTCCATATAGACCGGTCCGGTCCCTCTACGCCCAAGTAAATAGGTGAAAGTAGTCCAGACCACTTACACAATCAATGATCTTGGAGAGTGTTACATTGCGAAGATGAAGCAGTTTGAGTAGCATGGGATAAACAGAGAACACTCTTCCACCAGCATTGGCTGTCTGAACGGATTCAACCCAATCTGCAATTTTAAGGATGCATTAGTCCTATACGTAATTTGAAGAGACGTATAAAAACATCATTGTCACAACAAAAGGTTTGATGGGAGAATTGGACATTAGTGTACGTGGCACGTGGCTCCAAACTGATTTGTAAAAAAAAAAAAGAAGAAGATGTTTTTGTCTTTTTTCTTTCAACTTCATTATTTATGGTATATGTGTCGATTATCTGTTCTCTTTGGCACAGTTTTGATGAGACGTAAGCCTGAACCCACTATCAGAACTTCATATTCACCTTTCATCTCTGTTACTTACTATCCCAACATATGTTATCACTATTTTCTACTTAGTTTGACATCAACCCACACAACAAAAACATAGTTCTGAAACAAGTTAAACAAGATGATAAACCTAGGGAATGTAGACTTACAGGTAGTGACAGAGGTTGTCTTGTGATGGTTTTCATGCAGCAAGCCGCAAGATGACAAGCTTCTTCACAGTAATCAGAGAATACTGCTGGGACTTTTATCTCCTTTATCAGTTCCTGAAAAAATTTCACACCCACAAATGAATGAATACAAAAATACTGTGCTGTCTGTTATCTGTATATATGTAACTAAGCAGAAGGATGTTCCTAGGAGATATTGAATGTGATCATCAACATACAATAGTTGGCAACCAGCTTGGGTATGCTGCGATGCCGGCGTTTGGAGCAATCACTATGTGAGGAGGAGGTGAATCCTGCTCAGGCAAGATTGTCAATTCAGAAATCAACACATTTTTAAGGAGCCAGGAAATTGGATGTAGTATTTAAGAATAGCATAGTAGGTTATTGTTTCGGTCCTAGACAGAGTAGAAAGTTTACCTTGGTTATGTCACTGTAACGATCATGGTAAAACCCTCTATAGAGCTGTAACGACACAGCTGAAGACCCCGCTGATTCGTTACAGGGATATTTACATTCACATTCTTTTTCCAAGCAAGGGGAATATCTGCAAAGGGAGATCTTCTCTCCATCCCTGTTCATCAAGGCAAACAAAATAGAGAATGATCCAACTAAAGTGGTCAACAAACGAAAACATATCTTGTGATGTAATTTACTTTGCCCAACTAAAAATACAACAAGTTTTATACTGAACACAAAATAGATCGTGGAGATTGTAGGATGCAGGACTCACATATGTTGTGGAACGTCAGGTCCAACCAGTTTTACGCTAATGCGCAGACCAGGGAAGAGGGCTTGCAGCTCAGCAAAGACACCAAGTTGGCCAAGCTCTTTCTGAGGCCCTTCAGAATCTCAAAAATATCAGAAAATTTACAATCATAGTGGTAATGCTGCATCTTTATAAAATCATTTATCTAATTTCCATAAGCCACTAAATTAAGGGAAGTGGAGGCTACTAGCAACGAGAAACAAGAATGAGAGAGTTATAGAACGATACATACCAAGATAATGTATACGAAGTTCATTGCTTATTTGCGGAGTCAAATTTCCAATCCCAATGGTATGAATTGCATGATATATCGTAAGTGGCTGAAATAGCAAGAAAGCTCTATGAGTTAATAAATAGAGCTTTCTCGTTATATTAGCATTAATCATATCAAAAGAATATGTTACCCAGTGGAGAAGAAGAGCTACAGGAGAATCTAGAGGTATCTTTCTCCACTCGTAATAATCCGTCCAACTGCATAACTGGTTTGTTACTGGAGACAAAGGACCTGTGTGATCCCAAACAAAAGAAAAAAAAACTCTTTAAGAACAAACTCTTTCAATAAAACCACAAACAGAGAAGTGAAATGAAACGAAACGAAACGAAGCGTACCACGACATGGACAAGAAGAGCTTGGAAGATGCCAACTTTCATTTCCAAAACTGAACGGAAAAAGGATAGTAATTAGCTCAAAAGATTGACAATGGCAACGCGAGTTATCGAAAAGAGAAGAGCCAAGAAACCTATCATAACCCGAAAAACGAGCAGAGGCTCCACATTTGCATTCATACATCCACATTCCAAGATTATGTAATTCCCTTTTGCTGAGGAACGAGCACCTGCTCCCCTGTTTTCGACTAATCTGAGAACAATAAACGAGTAGCTGAATTTGCAATTTGAACAAAAGGCATTGAGAATTTCTTCATCTGATGCAAAGTGATAATCATAAACCTGGACTGTTGATTCTTCTGCAAACGTAAATGGAAAGTCGTTCAACAGATCAACACGACGCATTTGCTCTTCTAGTCTCTCACATTCTTCCTTGTGATAGCTCCAATGCGAACTCTGCAAACGGATTTTTTCACGAAGTTCACTCTTTGCGTCGTTATTTGCTTTGAAATTTAACTATCGAATTAGCTATAAGCGATTCAAATCACCAATTTTGCAGAACCTAAGCGCGCGAAATAAAACAGATGAAGTCGATGAAGAAGAAGGGTTAGAGAGTATATAAGCATAATAAATAAACCTGATGAGAGAAGGAGCAATACGCCACAGCGCCACACTGGCCACACCTCCGCGTTGGTGGGCCAACGCACCGCGTCCCGGAGCCCCGCGCAGCACACTCCATCGGCGACCAACGCGAAACCGCTCTTGCTTCGCCGGACGAAAATAATCAAAGGAATCTCGAGAAACAAACACTAACTTAAGGCCCATTTTCTTTTTAATCGTACGGCCCATTATTATTTGGTGTATCGTTAATTACTTGGACACTTAGCTTACCCATAAGTTTGGAATCTGCTCAAGTGCCCATTTGCAATATTGAAAGTGAATCTGAATCATATGGTTAGAAGAATAACTAAGAATTGAGTTGAAGGATAAAACAATTTATATATCATGGATCAAGTCACATGTAGTGGGGGAGTAATTGTTGTACTAGCTATTATTTATCATATTAGATTCTACTCTAAAAGACTAAAACGTACTAGTCATAGCCAATATTCTGGAAATTAGTATTCATGCATGCAAAAAAGAAACAAAAAATGCATATTTGGTGCAAAGAGATTTTAATTAAGTTCATTAGTAATAGTAGGAATTGGGGATTGGTAGAACGGCCTGAGAATGAGAATTGGGGATTCTGATGACTCGAATTTCCTTTTGCATTCTGCTTTAGTAGCACATGATCATTGAATTTATTTCATTTAGTTTTTGAGAGAGAATTTTAGTTTTGAAGTGCATGATAATCAATTTTGCATTAGTAATGTTTTGCTTTGATAAATTTAAGCAGTGTTGATGATGAGGACGAGCTTACTCTCCGAAGAAAACTTGATGCTGTGGTCTTGGAGCCACCCCAAAATTCCTCCAAGGAAGTTGTCCTCGCGGATGATGACCAGCGGGTCTAAGACTTGTTCGTTACCAGTTTAATGTTTCACTTTGTTTTTAAATCCTTCTAGACGATTTCATCAAGACATGCACACACAAATCTTAAACGAATTGCGTTAGATGCAAAAATTTAAACCTAATTATTACTAAAGAAAAGTATAAAATTCATGATCTAAAAAAAAAACTTTAACTAAAAAAAAAAGTTTAAGCAGTGTTTTCATTGCCAAGCTAGGCTTTTAGTTTCACTAGGCAAAATACTTGTGCTTTTGTATGCATAATGTTTTCTTAATGTAACTTTTTTTTATTTGATGTGGATGATTCAAGGGAAATTGACAAAAATGACGAACCAAAAATTTAATAATTCACTATCTAACCATTTTCATACCTTAACTTCAATACAGTTTGGGGGCTTATTGTATCAATGATTTGGAGTTATTTGGATAAATCCAAATCTATGAAGTTTTAAGAGGATTTGGAAAATCTCACATCATAAGGTGGTATTTGGATTCTTTTGTTTTTAACTAGAAAATCTCTCACAAATCCCTCAAAACAGTTTTTATTAGTGAAATCCTAATTTTCCAATAAGAGGAGATTTTAAGGAATTTGTACAAATGATTAGTTCAATAACCTTGGATTGTTAGTGATTTTTATAAATACTAGATCCAATAAGAGGTGATTTGAAAAAAAAAAACAAATCCTCTTAAATCATCAATCCAATAACTCCATTTGTATTTTCTGTATAAATGGTGAAAAAACCCCTCCCCACCAACGAAACCACTAATTAAAATATAGACGTTCTATTTTCATATATTCCAAATTTTGTTCCATACAAAATTTATATTCCATACAAAATTATTTTATATAGATTTTATTCGGTCAAGTTTATTATATATAGAATTTCTAAGTAATATTGTAAAATGTTGTGAAATACATGTGTGTACCCTAAATATATGACATATAAATAATTAAAATTTTATGTTTGAGTTTATTTTTCTTAGATTAGGATTTATTTTTTGGATTTATGGTTTAGATTTTGGTTTAGGATTTATAACTTTGAATTTAAGGTTTATATTTTGGGTTTGGGTTTAGGTTTTTAGGTTTAGGGTTTAGATTATGGGTTAAACGTTTAGATTTTGATTTATGGTTTATAATTTTGAATTTAAGGTTTATATTTTGGATTTGGGTTTAGGTTTTTAGGTTTAGGGTTTTGAAAAAAAAATCATTTTTACGTTGAAATATAGTCTATTTTGGAATTATATAAAAATCAAAATATATATTTTAATTGGACGAGAATTGCTGTAATAGAACCAGTTATGTTATTGGTTTGAGGGCAAATGCGACCGAAACGTTGACTAAATGTTACTCTCCTAATTACCCAAACTGAATAGCTATATTCTTAATTTTTTTTTTTACATCAGCTATATACTTAATCACCAAACTCATTTTGCAAATAAGCCCATGATTCTACTCTATCTCTCTTTTTTTTTTTTACAACTATCTTTAATTATTTAAAATACAGAGTTACATGAAATACTGAAAATAATGAAATACAAATAATTAGATAATTGAACACTTACAGAAGATAGAAACTAATTAAGCTGCTAGTATTTTACTAAACTTTTTAAAATAAAGATTATTTATTATCTTCATCCGAAATTGGAGCTAGAGAGGACAAAACAAGACTCTTAAATATTGACTTCAAAGAAAACCTATTAATAATTTATGCAGGCACAAAAGCATTATCCTATTTATGTTGACTTGAAAGTTGATAAATTAGAATAGTTGAGTTGACCAGGAAAAACAAAAGAGTTCATCATCTCGATACGCTTCGTACTTTCCTTCGACGAGTGTGTTACCGCGTTGTACATTAAAGATCAGACGACCGGCCACATTTCATAAATATTATTTTTCCTCCTTTTTTCTTCTTTATTTAGGAATGTTTTGGTTCAGCAAGATCATTTTTTCTGTTTGATACGCTTCATTTACGTAAATGATTATCATAATTATAATTTTAATTGTATTTCTAAGTAATGGCGATCCACTATCACTGATTTAATTCCATGTTCGTTTGACCGACTAAGATTGCCTTGGAACTTGGAAACTTTAGAATTATACTGTTCCTTTATAATTGAATTTTCTAGCAACTTTTTTTTCACAAAGATAAATTTTATACATTTTTGGTATATTTTTTCAGATTTTAAGAAATATTTATTAAAAATAACTATATTTCTTAGATTTTTATTGGTTTAAAGTTATAGAAAACTGTGTAATCGCAAAACTTTATACATATATGATTGAATTTTTTTTTAATAGGTGTGAAAAAACTAGAAAATTTATCTTTTAAAGAACCTAGGAATGTAGATCATTAGAATGATAAAATATATTATATGTAATTTAGGGAATATTGAATGAAAAAAAAATCTCTAATTTTTCTTTCAATATTCATATTCGGTATTTATTAGTTCAAATAATTGAGTTTTAGTAATTTTTAACCTTATGAATTTCCCGGTTATACATTATTGCAGTGTATGTAAAATGATATGAAAAGTTCCTCAATTTTTTTGAAAATGATCAACGCTCCCAAAATTCCAAACTCCCAACCATTTGTTTTCGAAATCAAATGTGAATCCATTTAATTGCCATAGAAACAAAAATCAAGAAATTGCACTACTAATTGATAAGTATATCTAAATGGGATGTTAGTCTTCCAATGCGTCAAAATATTTCTAGATGAAAAAAAAAAAAAAAAACGACAATGAAAACAACATCACTTCCATTGGACAAAGTCAACGATAACATCAACCGCACCAGCTCCATAATAAGTCCACACACGAAAACGACTGTAATTACCATAACATCCTCTTGTTAACGTAAACAGTCAGTTCCACTAGAAAGGGTATATCCGTCATATCGACAATTCTAGAGCAAACCCGGGAAAAGGAGGTTCGAAGAAGAAGTAAGAACAGATCAACTGCTCTCTGCTTCTAACTCCTCAATATGTATACCAAAAACCTCAAACTTCCCAATTAAATTAAAAAACCTACCAAAACCGGAATATTATTTACATTATTATTCTTCCGTTTTTAAGGTCCTGAGATTTGAGTGAAATTAAACAAAGATGTTACCTTAAGTATTTTTTTTTAGTTTTTTTTTTTATTCTGATTTGATCTTCTCTGTCAATGAGCTAATCGCTTCATGGCTGCCATGTTTCAGCATCAGTCATGGCCGTTTCCTCTACAATTAACCCTAATTTTCTTCTTATGCGTCGTCGTTTTACCTTTACGTTCCTTTTCTCAATCCGATTCTCCTCAAAACATCGAAACTTTCTTCCCAATCGACGAACTATCCCCTGCTTCTCCACCGCCGATAATAAACCCATCTCCGCCACCACTTACACCTCCATCGTCATCGGAGAGAAGAAAGATCACAAAGGCTGTGCTCATAACGGCAGCAAGCACCGTAGTTGTTGCAGCAGCGTTCTTCTTTTTCCTCCAGAAATGCGTGATCGTCGCAAGGCGGCGGCGGAGGAGAGACAACAGAGTCAGCGTCGAAAACACCTTACCTCCGATTATTCCTCCTCCTCCTCCTCCTCCGGCGTCGGAGGCGGCGATTCTGGCTCGAGAAGGTTTTACGCGGTTTGGAGGTAACGTGAAAGGTTTGATCCTTGACGAGAATGGCCTCGATGTGTTGTATTGGAGAAACCTCCAGAGCCGGAGACAGAGGAAAAGTGAAATTTTCCGGAAGGACATCATCACCGTAGAAGACGGTGGTAGTCAAGAGAAAGAGGTGATCTATTATAAGAACAAGAAGAAATCGGAGCCCGTCACCGAGATTCCTCTTCTCAGAGGAAGATCATCGACTTCTCACAGTGTGATCCATAACGAGATTCATCATGAAACTAATCGGAACGACATTAGACCTCCGCAACCACCTCCACCACCGCCTCCACCGCCGCCGCCAATTCCGGTGAAGCAGAGTGCGCCGCCTCCTCCACCTCCGCCTAAGAAAGGTCCTTCTCCTCCACCACCACCGCCGGTAAAGAAGGTAGGTGGATTGTCGTCATCGGAATCTAGACCACCGCGTGCGCCGAGAGGATCAAGCGGAGGAGAGAATTCGAGAGCTGGAAATGGTCAGGTGAAGCTAAAGCCGTTACACTGGGATAAAGTAAACCCTGATTCTGATCATTCCATGGTTTGGGACAAAATCGATCGTGGCTCATTCAGGTAAATCGATTTCGAAATTAGATTTTCAAATTCCGATCAATCAAAATCCCCAATTCTGATCATACTCGTGTTTTTCTCAGTTTCGACGGAGATCTAATGGAAGCTCTCTTCGGATACGTCGCTGTGGGAAAGAAATCTCCAGAACACGGCGACAACAAAAACCCAAAATCAACCTCGCCGGCGCAAATCTTCATCCTCGATCCGAGAAAATCTCAAAACACAGCAATCGTGATCAAATCCCTAGGTATGACACGCGAAGAGCTCGTGGAATCACTCACGGAAGGACACGATTTCGTGCCGGACACACTCGAGAGACTAGCCAGAATAGCTCCGACGAAAGAAGAACAATCAGCGATCCTCGACTTCGACGGCGGCGACACCGCGAAACTCGCCGACGCGGAATCGTTTCTGTTTCATCTTCTTAAATCCGTACCAACCGCGTTCACGCGGCTAAACGCGTTTCTCTTCAGAGCGAATTACTATCCGGAGATCGATCACCATAGCAAATGTCTGCAAACGCTGGATTCGGCTTGCAAAGAGCTGAGATCTCGCGGTTTGTTCGTGAAGCTTCTGGAGGCGATTCTCAAAGCCGGTAACCGAATGAACGCAGGAACCGCGAGAGGAAACGCTCAGGCGTTTAATCTAACCGCGCTTTTGAAACTCTCGGACGTTAAAAGCGTTGACGGGAAAACGACTCTGCTTAACTTTGTCGTGGAGGAAGTCGTTAGGTCGGAAGGAAGACGCTGCGTTTTGAACAGAAGAAGCCATAGCTTAACACGTAGCAGCAGCAGTAGTAGTAATAGTAACACTACTACTCAAGCAATGTCTAAAGAAGAGCAAGAGAAAGAGTTCTTGAAGCTTGGTTTACCGATTGTCGGAGGATTAAGCTCTGAGTTTTCAAACGTGAAGAAAGCTGCTTGTGTAGACTACGACACGGTCGTTGCGACTTGCTCTGCTCTTGAGGTTAGAGCGAAAGACGCGAGAATGGTGATTGCAGAGTGTGAAGAAGAAAAAGGAGGGAGGTTTGTGAAGAAGATGATGACGTTTCTTGATTCAGTAGAGGAAGAAGTGAAGATGGCGAGAGAAGAAGAGAGGAAAGTAATGGAGCTTGTGAAGCGTACAACAGAGTATTACCAAGCAGGAGCTAATGTAAAGGGGAAGAGTCCTCTTCATCTATTTGTTATCGTGAGAGATTTTCTTGCCATGGTTGATAAAGTATGTTTAGAGATTATGAGGAATATGCAAAGGAGGAAGATAGGTAGTTCTGAGTCGCCTTCTTCGCAGAGGAACGCAGTGAAATTTCCGGTTTTGCCTATTAATTTCATGTCGGAGAGGTCTAGGAGTGATTCCGGTGAGTCGGATTCTGATATGTGAGATAGTCCAAGATTTGTTATTCGTAAATATTAGAATCATTTGCAAGGTGTATTGAATTGTTGATAGATTATATGATAAATAATTTTGGTTTATGACATTTTCCATGTTCTTCATAACTACTTGTATATATTTCACCAAAAGTAAGCTCTTTTTTTTTTTCTTCTCTACTAAAGTTGTTTATATTGCAAATGTTGTATATGAGAACATTGCAAAACAAGAACTCAGCCACGTAGTTGGATTTTCATGAAATATTTCAAGCCTATATATACTTTTCAATAGCTTCATGATTTACCAATCGCTTTAAACAATGTATAAGAAAAACCAGTTTTAAGCTGCATGTAAAGCTTTGTTTCTATTCTTGACCAATTAATACTATTCTCATAATCCAGAATAAGTACGTAGCTCCCATTTAAAACCTCAATCGAATAAGGTTCATATTAATAAATGTAATTTGATTGTGAGATCCAAGAACATTGTTAAATTGTTATTGGTTCATATTAATAGTAAAATAGTTAGTGGGAGAAAAATAATGCATTTAAATCTATGTATTAATTATTTATTAATCTAAGTGAAAATTCTACAACATCAAGTCTTTAGAAACATAAGGAGTATTGATAAGTGGAGATTTTGGCTCATTCTAACCCTTGTTTACTAATGTTTTCTAGAGTCTTTTGAGTCTTTGTCAGGATATTTCAGGTAACTAGGAGGCAATAGGCGAGGATTGGAGCAGCTAGAGCGTTCAGAGCAAAAAGGAGATGAAACTGAACAAAAGAGCCCAACTTACGCAGAAGTACCACTTCTCATCCGGGAGCACCCGCTCCGCGACGGGAGCACCTGCTCCAACTACCCGAAGCAAAATAAGGAAATATATTTTACCTAGTTGGGACGCGAAGGAATAAAAGGAGAGAGAGCCGCCCTCTGAAAGGGAGAGCCGCCCTCTGAAAGAGAGACCGCCCCCACGCCCCCGACTTTTGATCGGAAATGAGAGAGTTTTGGAGAAACACTTTTCACTTTTATAGTTTTGGAGATTTTGAGATTTACACTTGAAGTTTTTGGAGAGAGTTTGTTTGCAAACTTTGGGGAGAAGATCTCTGAACCTCTTTTGACAATTTTGGAGAAGAATTCTAAACCCTTATTTTCTTAATATCATTATGCAATTCTCTTCATCTCTTTGTGATTTCTCTTTCACCATGTCTGAGTAGTCTCTTAGTTAGATTTTAGGGTTTTTCAAAGGGATTTCATGAATTGCTAAAATAGAGATTGTTTGACAGGGATTTATTCCCTGCTTCTTCATCTGTTGTTGTTCTTATTGCTGAAACTTGATTAGCTACCTAGTTTCTGATCATAGGTTGTTTAGCGCACCAAAAGTGTTTGATTAAACGCCTGAAAGAACTTAGATGAGCAAAACGTCCATAGCCTGCGAAAGTTGATGTTATGGCGTTTTGTGAACATATTAAGCTTGATCTTAATGCATGTTTAACCTCCTGAATTCAAACGATAGTTTAGAATCTTACGTTGTTAGACATAGTAATTGGCGCTACGACAGTAGGTTGATTATATAATCGTGACTTGAGTTCTAGAACGTTGCTTAATGATTTCCCTTGCTCGTTTATCAATCTATGCATTTCTTGATTTCCCTGCGAATCTCCCTGAAGTCTAGCGCTTTTCTCCACTTGAATTTATATACATCGTTTTACTATTGCTTTGAATGCCATTTAGTCACAAACAAAACCATATATTGTCTTAGCTCTACTTTACTCTCAAAGCTTTGTAGTGTAACCTTGGTCTCTGTGGATTTGATCCCTTCTATACTACTGTGATTGTCTGTGCACTTGCAGTATAATATTTGGATAAAAACCTGTGTTATCAAGTATATATTTTCACATAATATCACACGTCATCGCCATCGCTCTTCGATGGATCTGTTTTTCCGTATATTAAGAGAATTTATATGTTGAATAGTAACTCAAGATGGAATTGGAACGGTAATAGCCTTGAAGTAATTGAGTGGTTTTCGTTACAACAAGTTGAAATATTTAACAAATAAATAAGATTTAGAGTTATCAATTGGAAGGAAAAAGAAAAGTCAAACCACGTGTGACTCAACAGATTGCTGACGTGTCCAAAATCCTGAGAGGATTGGCCCTTTTTTGTGGAGATACTTGTTCTTTCATGCTCTATCTTAACGGAAACGTATGAAAGAGACGATCCAGAGTTGGAGGTTGGTATTATAATCACGGAGGATTAAATGATAGAAAGAAATAAATATGTAAAGGTGACTTATTAACTTCACGCGCAATGAGTTTGTAACTTATTAACTTCTGAGCTGGAAAAGAAAATGAAAGATCAATTTTTTTCTTTTTTTAAACTGAAAAAACTTAATACCACGTGTTATTTTCTCTTGTATCCATGTGTGCAAAATATGGAGAGGGTTGGTCCCTTTTCATATATATGATGATAAAAAATATAGCTTAAAGAGAATGAAATCAAGGAATAATTAAAGCATAAATTTCTACTTACAAATCTATCACTAGCTCTGTTTGAACATATTTTAGAACATTGGGCTACCTGCGCCTTTGTATTCATTAAGTTATCTTAAAGTAAATTTCTTATTTGATGTCAATGATTCAATATCATACATTTTTACTCCATCTCTATGCTTATTTCAGGTAACAAAAGGCAGAGCTTTAGAGGAACCGAAGTAGTAGTTGATTTTGAATATGAACAAAATATCAGTAATATTATAGTGTAACTTATCTTTCTTGGTTTATAATATTTTTTTGTTGAAAAAAGCAGAGCTTTAAAGCAAGATTGCTACTTTAAGAATTATGGCAACGCGTTAGCCAATAACATAACTAGAGGTTCCACGAAAAACACGAGTTTGACATGGATAAATCTCGATTAAGATAATAGTTTCATGAATTGTTGTTTTAATGCTTATAAGTAACACATAAAAGGGATGAAACCATCCTAATTCTAAGACAATTTAATCAATCATGTCTCAGATAACGAACATGTTCTTGCTTCTGCTTCTGCAGATCTTCTTCTTCCCCATGGATGCAGTTTCATACCCGATCAGTGAAGAGCTGAGCTACAACAACGGCTCCTTTTATACAGATAGAGCTGTAAATCTAAATCCAGACGGCTTATCCAAAATCACAGTTTCAAAGACACAAGGAGGAAGTGATCAAGATCTCGACAAGTTCCCTGTCCGTTTCAAGAACTCAGAAAACGGTACCGTTTCATCCTTCTCCACCACTTTCGTTTTCGCCATCGTTGCAGTCAAGAAAACAGTCACTGGTTCTGGAATTTCCTTCAACATATCTCCTCCGAGAAGTGCAACAAACATGGAATCCTCCTCCAACAACCCTGCTCTATCAACTGATTTTCACACCGCTAAAACCGATAAACCACTCGGTAAGGATTTGGACATAGTTGGCATCGACTTGGACAACTCGGTGTCGGAGAAATATGATTCGGCCGGTTATTACAAAGATGATGGTAGTTTCAATAACTTATCTATCGCAAGTGGTGAGCCAATACATGTTTGGATTGAGTATGACAACTCAACTAAAGAGCTTAATGTTACTATGCATCCTCTTCATATCTCCAAGTCCAAGATTCCTCTGCTTTCTTTGAAACCAGATCTTTCTCTATTGCTTCAAGAGTTTATGTACATTGGCTTCACCTCAGTGGGAACATCAACTTCCTCTCACTACATACTTGGCTGGAATTTCAACAAGAACGGGCCAGCTCAAGCTATTGATCCATATGGTCTTCCTGAAGTCCCTAATGAGTAACGAGATCGGTCATTTGATTCCAAGATCTTGGAGATTAGTTTGAGTATCTCAGGAGTTACTCTCGTTATCGTCTTGGTTTTTGGAGTCTTCTTGAAGAGGAAGAAGTTCTTGGAAGTTATTGAAGACTGGGAGGTGCAGTTTGGTCCTCACAGATTCACTTACAAAGATCTCTTCATCGCCACGAAAGGTTTCAAGAACAGCGAGATTCTTGGTAAAGGAGGTTTTGGTAAAGTCTTCAAAGGGATCTTACCGTTGTCTAGTATACCGATCGCGGTGAAGATTTCTCATGATTCAAAACAAGGAATGAGAGAGTTTTTGGCTGAGATAGCTACCATTGGAAGACTTAGGCATCCAGATTTAGTTCCTCTTCTCGGCTACTGCAGACGCAAAGGCGAACTTTACTTGGTGTATGACTTTATGCCAAAAGGAAGCCTTGATAAGTTTCTTTATCATCGACCAAATCAAGTTCTTGATTGGTCACAGAGATTCAAGATCATCAAAGATTTTGCTTATGGACTCTGTTATTTGCATCAGCAGTGGGTGCAAGTGATTATCCACAGGGATATTAAGCCAGCAAACATTCTTCTTGATGAAAATATGAACGCGAAGCTCGGTGATTTTGGACTTGCAAAGCTATGTGACCATGGGGTTGATTCTCAAACCACCAATGTGGCAGGTAAATTTTCCTATTTGTACACATTCTAATCAATCAAGATATATGGACTTATGGAGGGTTTTTTGTTACTTTGAACGCAAGGTACATTTGGATATATATCACCAGAGCTTTCAAGAACAGGGAAATCAAGCACAAGCTCTGATGTTTTTGCATTCGGAGTGTTCATGTTGGAGATAACTTGCGGAAGAAGACCCATCGAGCCACGAGGCCCACGACGATCACCGAACGAGATGGTTTTGACTGACTGGGTACTAGACCGTTGGGACAGTGGAGAGATTCTGCAAGTAGTTGATGAAAAACTAGGGCACAAGTATCTTGCGGAACAAGTAACAATGGTTTTGAAACTTGGATTGCTTTGCTCGCATCCAGTGGCAGCTACTAGACCAAGCATGTCAAGCGTAATACAATTCTTGGACGGTGTAGCCACTCTTCCTCATAACTTGTTCGACCTTGTGAATGCTCGGAAAATCGATGGAGGATTCGATGCTTTAGGTGAAGCAATTGAGTCTCCGGGGGCTATTAGTAACGTTTCTTATTCGATCATGACGGAATCTTTTGTCTCTGGTGGACGTTAATTACCTAATGATGGATCGAGATTGTAGATTTTTTCCACATTGATATATAGTAAGCTCTAAAACTATAAATTGCTTTTTAACATAAGAACTTAACTAGGACGTATAGTCTAGTAGTATGTGCGTCGATATTGTTGACATAAAAAACAAAAACAAAAGTTAATATTTAACATAATAATTAAGATCAACTCATTCAAAAAATACTAAAATACGAATATACTAAAATGCTCCTTAAATATTCGGTTAAAAAAAGAAAAGAAAAAAAATACTAAAATAAAATCCTTGCAAATTTAATCATAAAAAAATAGAAAACTACTCAAAAACGCAAGTAGGGTTGTTCCCAAACGCAGTGACCTTCAAATCAGAACCTGGCACGAACCGCAACGTGGTTTCATCACATACATAGCTCAAAACTCCTGTCGTCGAGTTTTGTCTACAATCCGTAAGAAACAACTGTGATCCGAACTTCACTTCCCTATTTTCTTGGATATCTTTGATGATATTTTTTCCTATCACACCGCCGATATCTTCCTCAGAGATAGAAGCTGAAACCCTAACTTGCTGAGGCGAATCGAGTTCGAGATTGTTGTAACTGATTATACAATTGTTAATCAGTTTTTTTTTTCTTCTTCTCGATCAATATTAGGTATAAAAAAAAAGAGATCTAACCTTTGTCTGGACGAGGTAGCAAGGGTAACATTCTTGTACAACAAGGAAGCTTGAATATCTCCTTGAAGACATTGAGGAATATCTTCGGGAATCTTTATCAATAAATTCCAATTTACAGTGAAATCCATAGAAGCTACTTGTATATCCGGCACGTGAGCCTCTTGTGCTTTCTCTGAAGGAATAAAATGTATAATAATAAAAAATAAACCGGCCAAGAAAAAAGCAACGCCAAGAATGGCCAAGAAGAGTTCATCTTCATCTTTTCCTCGTGTATTTTTTTGGGGTGCCATTATGAGTGAGAGAGAGAGAGAGAGAGAGAGAGAGAGAGAGAGAGAGAGTTTTTATAAGGGTATTTTAGTTGTGGTAGAGATAATAATGAATGTGCCCTATACAGACGAGATTGGTTACAATCCTAAATAAGATTCCGTTGAAAATAATCAGATATTATTAACAAAAGATAAATAAGAAATATATTTTGATTTTGAAGAATCACAGTGGATGTTAGTGGACTAATTAAACCGGTAACTGAAATCCTAGGCCCAACATTAACTGCAACAAAGTTCAGATGTATTTGCACTCGGAGTGGTATTGCTAGAGATTACATGTGGAGGAAAACTTATCTTGCCACGGCCACGACCACGAGCATCGCAAAGCTGCGATGATTCTGACTGATTTGGGAGAATGGAGATAGTAGGGCCGGCCCGGGGCTAAAGCCCATGAAGCATGAGGCTTTAGGCGCCAACATTTATAGTTATTTAAGGGGCAGCAATTACAAACAATTTTCTTTAGTATAGTGGTTTAGTCCTTCCCGCTAGTGATAAAAGGTTCGAAACCCCTACAGGGCAAAATATTTTAAAAATGCTTTAGGCGTCATTTTATATTGGGCCGGCACTGGGAGATACAATGCAGGTTCTTGATCAAACGATTGGGCATTTGTTATAATCTCGGCTTCGGTTTCCTAGCAACCAGTAGGCCAAGCATGTCCAGCGTCAATCAGTTCTTAATGTAGCTCAGCTTCCTCATAACGTACTTGACATTATGAAAGCTTGCGATTGCGAAGCAAGGAATCGTTTGTCTCTCATGCGCGGTAAAATGTCAACTCACACGGTAACTTGAAATCATCTTCACCAAAATTTGAGATAGGATTGGGAAAGAAACTATAAAAACTAACAATGGTTTCTACTTAATTAATTAAATTTTTTTTGTGTAGTTTACCTTCAGTATATATGCTTATTGTCTTTATGAATGTGAGTGTTGGTTGATCGTAAGAAGTTTGTAAGCTTGCAAACAAGAATGAGATAGTAAAAGCAGATATATTAATCATACAAATCTTTAATAATCTTGGTAAAAAAACCTCCTAAAATATTCGGTAAAATGAAAAAAGAAAAAAAAAATCCTTGTAGAAGAATAAAGGAAACTAGTCAAAAATTGACGCATCTAGGGTTGTTTCCAAACGCAGTCGCTTCCGTCTCAGAACCTGGCTCGAATCGTAACGTGATTTCATCGCACGCATACCTCATGACTCCTGTCGATTTTTCTCTACAATCCGTAAGAAACAACTGTGATCCGAACCTCAGTTCCCTCTTCTCTTTGATATCTTTGATAATGTTTTTTCCGATCAAACCGCCAATATCTTCTTCAGAGAGAGAAGCTGAAACCCTAAGTTGTTGAGGCGAGTTGAGTCTGAGATCGTTGTACCTGATCATGCAAGAAGAAGTTTGAATCAGTTTTGTTTTTTTTTTTTTTTTTTTTTTTTTACTTCTCAAATTATGAATGAAGTATTCAAACAGATTCTTACTTTTGTCTCGAGGAGGTAACAAGGGTAACATTCTTGTACAACAAGGAAACACGAAGATCTCCTTGAAGACATATGAAATTACCAGGAAGAGTTTTGGGAATCCTTATCAGCAAGTCCCAATTTGCACTGAGACGAGTTTGTGTCATGTTTTGTACCGTGAAATCCATAGAAGCTACTTCTATATTCGGCACGTGAGCATCATTAATTTCTGATAGCATCACTACAACAAGAAAAAAAAAAAGGCAAAAAAAAGAAAAAAGAGACGAAGATGCAGAACTCAGCTTCTTCTAATCTCTTATCACTGTTTTTACTCCTGGGAGTCATTATGGACGACTGATTGGAGAGATCTAGAGAGAGAGGATTATAAAATTTAGATATGGTATACAGAGGATTGGAAATTTTTGTTGTGGTATATTAGTTGTGTGATAGCTAGATTTAACTGGGATTTTAAATTGGATTTGTTATATACACGAGTTTTGTTACAATTTTAAATAGGATTCGGATAATAATAATCAGATATCCTTAACAAAAATAAACAAACAGATATTTTGATCAGATATCCTTAATATATAAAAATACATGAATCATTTTTATCTTTCGATAAATATAACATTTTTTCCATTATTTTTATATATTTTCGTGACATATACAGTATCACGATCGAGATAGTGATTCGATGAAGTTTTACATGACCACGTCGCGCATATAAAAAAGGGAAAAAGACACATTTTGCAGACTGGGCCTAAGCCTATTAACTGGTAAGTACCCACGTGCGAAAGTGAGGCCCAATAGGGGACAGTGTCCTGATCACAGCGCCACATGTTCTGACTCCCGATGAAAGTGGCACCGATGAACGGCCTTTTCACCGGACCACCATTTTCTACACCGCCATTGATTTTTATGATTTGGTTTCCGATAACTTGATTACTTGATACTTGATACTTGAGATATGGAAAGACTGATTCAATGGTAAATAGAAGAAAAGCATATTCTTTTGACTGTAAATCTTACAGAGTAGAAAACAGAATTAACAATATGTATATTCCACTCCCTGTCATTTTGCTGGCTCAATGATATTTATATAGAAATCAAAAGGGTTTGATCATTCCTCGTTTAGCATTGTTTTTGATCAATTCTCTGCGTTGACTCCACCTAAAGTCTCTTCTTTCTTGTCAATGAACATTTGGTTTGTCTTATCAAAGATTCAAAACAAATCATTCACGTTTCAGCTAGTTATGATGTTCTTGTTGTTGATTTTTCTGCTGCTCTTCTTCCCCAAGAACGTAGTGTGTCAGGGAACAAACCCAAACGGCGGAGAGTTCAACTTCAATGGAAATCTATACACCAGTGGATCAGCAAATCTAAACAACAATGGCTTGTTCACTCTCACGAATGCTACACCACGAACAACTGGTCAGGTGTTCTATCAGTACCCACTTCGATTCAAGGACTCTGTGAATGGTACAGTCTTGTCCTTCTCCACCACCTTCGTTTTCGCTATTGAGTTTCATAACGGAACTTTTGGGGGATTTGGAATTGCCTTTGTTATTTGTCCTAGGAGAGGTCTGCCTCTTACTTTTCCACTCAGTTATCTTGGACTTTTCAATATGAGCAACATGGGAGATCCCAAGAATCATATAGTAGCAATTGAGCTCGATACTACCTTTGACGAACCATTGGGAGACATAAATGCTAACCATGTTGGAGTTGACATCAACAGCTTAGTTTCAGATAAAGCTGAAAAAGCAGGTTATTTCAATGATGATGGTACGTTTAAAGACCTCTTGCTTTCAAGTGGAGATTCTATGCAAGTTTGGATTGAGTATGACAGTAAACAGAAACAGCTTAATGTCACACTTCATCCTCTTGGTGTCCCCAAGCCAAAGTTTCCGCTTCTCTCTGTGGAAAAGGATCTTTCTCCGTATTTGCTTGAATTTATGTATGTTGGGTTCACATCAGCCACAGGCGCGTTAACTGCATCTCATTATATATTGGATTGGAAGTTCAAGATGAATGGGACGGTTTCAGATATAAACCCTTCTCGTCTTCCAAAAATTCCCTCGAGTGATCGCCCAGAGAGCCAAACTCTAAAGAGAATATTAGCAATCAGTTTGAGTGTATCTGGCGTTACCATCCTCATTGTCTTGATTCTTGGTTTATGGCTCTTCTTGAAAAGGAAGAAGTTGATGGAAGTTCTTGAAGACTGGGAGGTGCAGTTTGGTCCTCATAGGTTTGCTTACAAAGATCTACACATTGCCACAAGGGGCTTTAAAGATACTGAGCTTCTCGGTAAAGGTGGGTTTGGGAAAGTCTATAAAGGTACACTACCAGTGTCTAACATGGAGATCGCGGTTAAAAGGGTTTCTCATGATTCGAGACAGGGCATGAGAGAGTTCATTGCCGAGATCGCTACCATTGGTCGTCTCAGACACCCTAGCTTAGTTCGGCTCCAAGGCTACTGCAGGTACAAAGGTGAACTCTACTTGGTGTATGACTTTATGCCAAAAGGAAGCCTTGATAAGTTTCTTTATCATCGACCAAATCAAGTTCTTGATTGGTCACAAAGATTCAAGATCATCAAAGATGTAGCTGCTGGACTCTGCTATTTGCACCAACACTGGGTGCAGGTGATCATCCACAGGGATATTAAACCAGCCAACATCCTTCTTGATGGAACTATGAACGCTAAACTTGGTGACTTTGGTCTCGCGAAGCTACACGATCACGGGATTGATCCACAGACCTCTCATGTGGCAGGTAATGCATGAAAATGACGAGTTACAATGTTAAATATACTTGTTAGACAGTTGTGGTAACATTAGAGCTTATTTGTGTTAAAGACTTGGCCCCAGAAAAGATGTTTTACTTATAGTGGTTTTACTTCTTACTAGGTACGCTCGGTTACATTTCGCCGGAGCTCTCAAGAACAGGAAAGGCAAGCACAAGCTCTGATGTCTATGCGTTCGGAGTGGTGATGCTAGAGATTACATGTGGACGCAAACCCATCTTGCCACGAGCATCGCAAATCAAGATGATTTTGATTGATTGGGTGCTAGATTGTTGGGAGAAGGGAGATATAATGCAGGTTCTTGATCAAATGATTGGGAACGAGTATATTGAGGAGCAAGTGGAACTTGTTCTGAAACTCGGTTTGCTCTGTTCGCATCCGGTAGCAGCCATTAGGCCAAGCATGTCCAGTGTTGTTCAGTTCTTGGATAATGTGGCTCAGCTTCCTCATAACTTACTTGATATTATGAAAGATCTAGAAACTAAAGGAGGTACTGGAGCCTCTGGTGAAGCTCTTAATTCTCCTGCATCAAGCTCCATTGCTCCGTTGACCTTTACAGAATCGTTCGTCTCTCATGGGCGGTAAAAACAAAACCAAAACTATGAAACCTAACAAATGGTTGCTGTCTAAAATTGCTGTGGAATTAACTTTCAGTACATGATTCCTTGAAGCTCATTGTGATTGTGAGTCTTGGTTGATTTCCATAAGTGTGTAAGCTTGTAAACTCAACTCGTTAGGAGTAAGTAAAGGGTTTATTCAATTCAGTTATGTTGTCAGGAACAAAGGAGGCATCAGAATATGCTTCTTCAATCAATTGCCAGAGAGAGATGAGAAAGATAACACAACCGTTAAACACTCTTGTCTAGAAAGAGAGTCGCTCAATTTTGAAAGAACCAATAAAGTAATCAAGAAAGGAAGAACAAACCTGAAAAATTTCTCAGATTGTCTACATCTCTATGTTGGCACGCTGCGTAAGTAACTGAATACTTTATGTTGAAAGAATGATTCGTTACAAATTTTTTTTTTTAATTTGAAAGAATTATTCAGTGAAAATTCAGTAAGCTTTGACTATTGTGGAGTGGAAAATAAAAATTAATTAGCTGTATAATTTACTCCATATCAGTGCTCCTTCATGATATTATTAATAGCACTTAAAATGATTTGATCATTCGGCTTTTTAGCTCTCTTGAACTCTTCTTATTGATCAATTTCTCTGCGTTGACTTCCCATAAAGTCTCTCTTCTTTCTTGGCATGAACATTTGGTTGTGTTAGCAAAACCATCCAATCATGTTTCAGCTAGTTATGATGATGTTGTTGTTTTTTCTGCTGCTCTTCTTCCCCAAGAACGTAGTATGTCAGGGTTCAGACCCAACTGGTGGAGAGTTCAACTTCAACGGGATCCTATATGCTGCTGGATCAGCCAATCTAAACAGCAATGGCCTCTTCAGACTTACGAATTCTACAACACAAACAGCTGGTCAAGTTTTCTACAATTTCCCATTGCGTTTCAAGGACTCTGCAAATGGTTCTGTCTTTTCCTTCTCCACCACCTTTGTTTTCGCTATAGTATCAAATTATGGAACTGATAAAGGCCATGGACTAGCCTTTTTCCTTTCTCCTACAAGAGATTTTTCGTACGCTTATTCCAACCAATATTTAGGACTTTTCAACACAAGCTCCAATGGAGATCCCAAAAGTCATATAGTAGCTGTTGAGCTCGATACCGTCCAAGGTGTTGAGTTCGATGACATGAATGATAATCATGTTGGTATTGACATAAATAGCTTAGTCTCAGAAAAGGCTGCTTCAGCAGGTTATTTCAATGATGATGGTACTTTCAGAAAGCTCTCTCTTGCTAGTGGAGATCGTATGCAGTTGTGGATCGAGTATGACAGCAAACAGAAACAACTTAATGTCACACTCCATCCAATTGGTGTCTCCAAGCCAAAGATTCCGCTTCTTTCTCTGAAAAAGGATCTTTCTCCCTATTTGCTTGAGTTTATGTATGTTGGTTTCTCCTCAGCCACGGGTTCACTAACTGCATCTCACTACATATTGGCTTGGACGTTCAAGATGAATGGGACAGCTCAAAATATAGATCCCTCTCGCCTTCCAAAGGTTCCCCGTTTTCATCAGCCATGGATCCAGAGTCTGAAAGGGGTTTTGACGATCAGTTTGACTATATCAGGCGTCACCATACTCATCGTCTTGAGTCTCAGCTTATGGTTTTTCCATAAGAGGAAGAAGCTCCTGGAAGTTCTTGAGGACTGGGAAGTGCAGTTTGGTCCTCATAGGTTTGCTTACAAAGATCTACACACTTCCACAAAGGGTTTTAAGGACACTGAGCTTCTCGGTAGAGGAGGGTTTGGGAAAGTCTATAAAGGTACATTACCAGTCTCCAGCACAGAGATCGCAGTGAAGAGGGTTTCTCATGATTCAAGACAGGGAATGAGAGAGTTTATTGCTGAGATTGCTACCATTGGTCGTCTCAGACACCCTAACTTAGTGCGGCTCCAAGGCTACTGCAGGTACAAAGGTGAACTCTACTTGGTGTATGATTGTATGCCAAAAGGAAGCCTTGATAAGTTTCTCTACCACCCACAGATGGAAAGCCTTGATTGGTCACGAAGATTCAAGATCATCAAAGACGTCGCTTCAGGGCTCTGTTATTTACATCAACAATGGGTGCAAGTGATCATCCACAGGGATATTAAACCAGCAAACATCCTTCTTGATGGAAGTATGAATGCTAAACTTGGTGACTTTGGTCTTGCAAAGCTATGTGATCATGGGATTGATCCTCAGACCTCTCATGTGGCAGGTTCCTTTTTGTACTTTGCTTATTTGTGTTGAACACTTATTCATGGGATTAAATGATCTTTTTTTCACTCACAATGTTGTTACTTCGAAGGTACACTTGGTTATATCTCACCTGAGCTCTCAAGAACAGGAAAGGCAAGCACAAGCTCTGATGTCTTTGCGTTCGGAGTGGTAATGCTAGAGATTACCTGCGGGCGAAAACCAATCTTTCCAAGAGCATCGCAAAGCGAGATAGTACTGACTGATTGGGTGCTAGAGTGTTGGGAGAACAGAGATATAATGCAGGTTCTTGATCAAAAGATAGGGCAGGAGTATATAGAGGAGCAAGTGGAACTTGTTCTCAAACTCGGTTTACTCTGTTCGCATCCCGTAGCAGCCATCAGGCCAAACATGTCCAGCGTCATTCAGTTCTTGGATAACATGGCTCGGCTTCCTCATAACTTACTTGAAATTATGAAAGATCGAGAAAGTAAAGGAGGTACTGAAGCCTCTGGTGGAGCATTCAATTCTCCTGCATCAAGCTCCATTGCTCGGTTGACCTTTACAGAACCGTTTGTCTCTCATGGGCGCTAAAAGTTTAAAACCTAGATGATCTTGGCTGACTGTAATATGCTTGCAAGCGTGTAAGAAAGATATATCAGAAGCAAAATGTAAAAAAAAATAAAAACACATTTTCCAGGGGTAATAATAAGATTGATTTTCAGTAATGTTGTCATTAATTTTATTCAGAATATGTAACATTATCCTCAAGTTTATAGTCTATAGACTGACTCTATACACATACATTGACAGAAGACTGTATAATACTTTTCTCACATAAATAAGAATGGAAAACTTGGTGACTTCTCTATATAACAAATCGCTCTTTACCTCTTTGAATATGTTGCCTGGAAGTTTGGAGATATTTGATATTTGCCTTGCGCCCCAGTCACGGACCTTGGAACCCTCCAGGTGATTAGACAAAGCAATGCTCATCTGTTACAGAATAAGGTTCTTGAAACATCATAGTACTTTGTCTGAAGAGCCCTTTGGGAGAGCTCCTTGCATGGATTTTGCTTTCTGATCAAGACTTTGCCTCCGAGTTTTGGAGTTGATTGCTTCTGCCTGATTAGACAGTATATCAACAGTAATGAAAAAAAGTGCGCAAGGTTCTCTTATGAGGCTTAAAAACTGAAGAATCCCTTTATGAGTATTACCTTTGGTTTCGCCTGTAATCGTATCCTCTCTACAGTTCTTGCTCCAGGCCTGGATATCTGAATTTGGAGAAGACATACTAATGAGTGTTACCTTTGGTTAAACCATCACATGATACAGTTTGGTTTACTCATCAGACATGTTACCTCCTGTTTCTTGGCTGTGCCATTGCTTTTCGATACAGAAGATGAAGAACGGTGAGAGTTGGAACCTTTTTTCTCCGTGCCATTTGATTTCGCAAGCCTGTTTCAACAAAAAGAACACAAGTTTAGGATTCAAACAAACTCTAGATGGTGATGCGAGAGCCAAAGGAGATATAAACAGAGAAAAATACTATAAGTCCGAGTTAGTACCTGCCATTTTCTTTCTGACCAGTAGTAGCTAAACTCGAAACACTAGTTGCCTTTGCAGGAACCTAGTGTAAAACATTGGCAGCGTTTCATCAGTGTTTAAAATCTCTAACACTTGGTGAAATACTAAAAGACCATTACCTGCTTTGGAGCTGTATCTTGCCCATCACCAGAAGGTTTTAACTGGTCGAAACTCTTCTGAAAAGTCTTGAAAGCACGTCTCACAATGTCTTTATCTCCCATCCGTTCCATGATCAAGGACTTTCTGGTGGTAGCAAGAGAAGTAGGATCGGAGCCCGGTTGACTCACATTGAGAGAAGTGTGTAATGTCTTTGGAGCAGTTTGTTTCTTTCTCGGTAAAGTCGAGACACTGTCCTTCTTGACTGAAGAGCGAGAAGTAGGCATTGAACTAATAGCAGAAGCTGGCTTGGACACTCTTGGAGCTGAAAATTCAGGGGCTCTTGAGACAGGTGATGCTGCTTTATTTGTTGTCTTTGTCATACTTTTCTCATTGCTTGATTGAGTTTTCCTACTCGCTACTGGTTTCTTGGTCACCTGATTAGGCTGTAAGACAAGAACACAGTCATTTGAAGAAAATATGAAACATCACAAATATAAGGAACCATAATGATATTTACCTTGAAAGAGCCTCTTGTATGATTTGTTTGCACATTTTTATCTCTCTTCTTGTCAAGATTCTGATCTTTCTTGTTCTCCGTCTCTTTCATTGGCGTTTCATTCTTTTCAAAAGTATCTTTTGATGAAATATCTTCGTTTACTTCTTCCTCCATACAAACAACCTCTACTCGTTTCTTTGCTTCCTCCACTTGGACAATCAGTTCTGTTTTTTCCTCCGTTTGAACAATCTCTTCAAGTTTCTCCAACTTCAGGGTATTCAAATCGTCCCTAGCATCAACCGAGCTTTGACATTCCTTGTAATGCACAGTTTCTTGAAGAGGCTTATTTATACTTGTCTCTTTCACTTCAGAAGCAATGCTGGTCACAAGCTTATCTCCTTCTGAAGCACTTTGTCCATTAGATCCATAACAGGCACTAGACTCAATCGTAACGGAACCATCTTCATTTTCACTCTCTGTATCTCTGTGGTTCTGAACACTACTTGACCTGAAAGATGCATTCCTCTCCAGCTGTTTCTCCTGATCCAAGATGATCTCGGCTTTTCGCTCTGCGATTTTCTTGTAATGTGATTCAAAATAAGCCTTCTTCTGAGCTACTGATCCTGGAGTTGCACACTTCTCCACTTCTTCCAAGTACTTGTTGGGAGAGAAAGATGAAAACTTCTCCCATGAAAGTGAATCATCATTCTCAAACTTACCAAACGAAACAGACACTTGCACATTCGATGAAGTTGCGGTCATTATCTGTTTCTATCCACAAACAAGTCATGCAAACACTTAACTAACCATGCCAAATCAAGAACCACACAGATACATAACAGATCATATGATATTGACAGTAATATCACAAAATTAAGCACAAATCTAAAAGAAACACATCAAATTTAATACTCACCAGAAAGAATCCTAATCCACACAAAACCAAAAGAACAAACTAGAATCAACTTCTATCCAGCAATTGCAGGTTCACTGTATAGTCCTATACATATGCACATAGCAGGAGAATTGTCATAAAGGAAAGAAGAGGAAGAAGAAAAGAATAAAAGATTGATTTAGTAATTAAATCTCTGTCACAGGATTAAAACCCTCATGGTGAGCAAACTCAGATTCTTCTGAAAATAACTGAGTAACGCATCAATAATTGAAGAAGCAAAAGAAAGAGCCAAACCCTCATCAAATGATTGAAGCTAAAAAAGTATCATTTCATATCCAAAAATAAAGAAAGAGAGAAAAAGAAAAGAGAATCTAGTCGCAATCTTATAAAGCTTACCTGAAAGAAAATACAGATAACCCACAATATTGTATTGGTTCCAAAAATGATGATGGAAACAAAAAGTGGAAACAACTTGTAAAAGTGAAGATTCACCAGTGCTTTATCAAAGTTTGAGACTTTGGGAAGAAACAAAAACTCAAAGAAAGACGTATAAAAAAAAGTATAACGAATGATTGTTTTTCGATATCAAGAACGAAAATTTTCCAATGCAGATTTGAGAGAGAGAGAGAGAGATGAAAGACGAAGAAAAAGAAGAAGAGGAGATGAGTTCAGACACAAGGATGAGCAGTGAAGACAAGAGCCGGTGGGACCTTGGTCGGAAAATAGTAAAGTAACAAGTGTTACAAGTGAGAAGTTAAAGCCGACGAATCAAAAGTGTTCGATAATAACTGATTAACTACTGTACTTATTATTAAGCGGGGACCAGAGAGATTATTAACTATTTGTAACTGGCTAATTTTCAATATTTAACTAAAGTCCTAGATTGAAGATACTATACTGACTTACTGATAGTGTACAACAACTTTTCACACATTTTTACTGTGTGAGTATCACACACAATATTATTCAGCTTAAATATTTTCATTGTTTTGTGAATCTAATATTATCTTGTTCTACTATTTGTTTATTTGACCAACCGATAGAATGGTGTTGCCTTGGCTAATGGGCATCCGAGTAGTAGATTGAGAGACGAGGAATAAACTAGCCCATCTCAGCCCAGCTCTGTAACAGCCCAATTCTTGCAGTTAGATGAGTTCTTCATAAATGTTGAAGTTTGCCAAATGGTTGACTCAAACAGTGGAGGCTTAAATATACAGTGAACAGCTATAATTGTGTGTACAGTTTGAAAACTTATATTTTCGAGGAGCCAGAGCCAGAGCCAGAGCCTTTCTTTAATGACTTTAAAAAGTTGAGATTCAAATAACGTAACGCTTCTTCTCCATTCTTCATTTAATTCACTTTTGCTTCATGATTTGCGGACATCAAACTCTTTTCTTTACCATATCAAGTAACCACAGTCAAAGCTACAGTGACACATTATAGATAGCAAATATGAGTGTGTTTCATGCTAACAACACTTGCTCTATGACTGAAAATATCTCTCAACAGAGAAAATTGAGATTACTTATTTGCAAAGGTTTACAAAACGAATATGAAATCAGAACAACAACCTATTGAAAAAACATGATCCTAACTAGTCCTCCTCAATGGCTTTCCACAAACTCATCTCTCAGCTAATCACTTTGTACACAAACCAAACAACCAAAAAAATAATTTTTGGCTCAAACAATGTATTTTAGACGTAGACTTACACACACACACTCTCACAAAAAGCTTGAATCTTCTGTTAACTCTGACAAAGAAGAGAAGCCAAGCAAAGACTGATCTTTAGCTCTCTCAATCTTATGCTCATACAAATCATAAGGCTCCCAAAGATGATCCAACGGACACGGTCTCTTCTCATCAAGCCTCACCCATGGCTTCCCTTTCCCACTCCAATGCAACAAACTCACTGGTCCTTTATGCAGAGACCTACAGCTTCCTCTTACGTTGTCTCCTCCTAATCCATGCTGGTTCCATCTGTGATCGATCGCTTCAACGTCCCCACCGAATACGAGAAGAAACGGCGGCAACGAACCCAAATCGTAGATTCTTCGTTTCTTCTGCAACTGCATCCAAGTTTCGATCTTTTCTCTGTAATCTCCTTCCCTCCACTTGACAAGATCCATCACCATCACACCCGTGTTGAAATAGCAAGGCTTTCGACCCGAGAAAGATCCGGATAAACCCGGGTCGGACCAAAACCCGGTGGTGAAGTACTTGGTGAAGTTGGCGTGGCAATACTCCGGAGCTCCGATGATTCTTGAATTGGTTAACGTCGTGTTCCATAGCTTGCTTATATCGTCGACGACGATGATGTCCGAGTCGAGGTAAATGACTCGGTCGACGCAGCGATCGAGGATGTCTCCGAGGTAGTTCCGAGCGTAGTTCAACGGATTCTCGAGGGCTTGTCTGATGGAAGACGATATGAGGTTGATGACGGTGTCTTCCCGGAAAATGTAGACTTTGAAGTTGAGCGACGGGAAAGTCGATCGGACGAGTTGACTCAGTACGCGTGGACTCGCCGGGTCAAACTCGGCAGCGATGAAATGGAAGAAGACGTTCTCCGGACACGACGCGTGGCGGAGCATTGAATGGACGGCTGCGATTGAGCCACGGAGGTACTCTGAGTCTAGCGTCATGGCGATGTGAACGAGCGAAGGGTCGCAAGACGACACGAAGCTCTCCCTGTTTACGCACTCCTTGCCGTTTCTGTAGTCCGGAGCTTCCATGAACGGTCCGAGATCGAATCCGTTGCCGACGGTGGCGGATACGGCGGCGATCCTCCCCGGAATCATCCGTATTCCGACGGCGAACTGAGAGAGAAACACTAAGAAGACGGTAAATGCTACAACCGCGGTTTTCATCGGAAAACGCAACCGCATTATCGGAAAACGCGTTTTCTCTTCCTCACTCATCGATTCCTGATGAATCTTCCGATGCGAGTGAAGATCTGTTCGCTTCTTCCTCTACTGGTTTAGCATTTTCAGGAAAGAGTTTTAAGAATGTAGAAGAGTACAGAGCAAGAAGAAGAAGATTGGATTTATTCGGGTTTTAGAGAGAGGTTTGGCTTACACGCGGCATGAAAGCGCGTGTTAAGATAAGAGTGATGTGGCTTAGTCGTTATAGTAATTAATTTTTCTCTTTTGGCTAAGTCGTTAGGATGAAAGTTTTTATGATCAAATAAATCGATCCCAACGTAATTTACCTATTCAACTGATGGGATTAACAATTTGAAAATCCAAGATTAAAAAAAATTGAAATGGTGGCTTTTGGAACTTGTGATTCGTTTTGTGCCAGCTGTGAACACGATGGAGCCAGCTGGATTTTCTCTCTTTGTATGGGCTCGATATAAAAAGATGAACGGCTGAGATTAAACGATGAGAAGTCTTTTGATTGCCTGATCACACTTTCTCACGTGTCCCGCACGCAGTAATTTTTCTTACGGTAAATGTGATTGGTGACCACAAAATATTGCTAAAGACTTAAAGAGAGATGTTTGGCCAAGACAAGAAAAATTAGTTTACGAAGAATATTATATATTGTTTTCGCAAACAAGGATATTTTTGGAATTCAAGATTTTAACAGAATAATTTAGTTTTATCGAAAAATCGGAAAAAGTTCATCGTCTACATAACTATTGATCTTGAATCTTTTAATGCTCTTGTTTACATTTTGTTGTTGTTGAAATAAAGAGTAGCGAGCGTGTCTCACTACGAATATTCTCGATGCGTGGTGCCACTTAAAAAAATGTTTTTTCTTTTGTCAACTTAGTGTGTGTGTCACACTAGTGCCACTCAAATATCAAATTTTCACTTCCCAAACCTATATTCAACAACCATTTTATCGTGTGTACTGTAATCTTTTGATTGGGAATATAAAACGGTGAGCATCTACTTAACGAATTAGGTATATATTGTTGTTATACGGAAAATATTCCTTTTTTTCTTTGTGTGATGGAGAAATTCTTTATATCTACGATTTTAAGATACTGTCGAGCAAAGAAAAAGAAAAACTGATGAATTATAATAAACTAAACGTTTGTTAGTGTGGATTTACTAATAGTTAATTGTTAACAATGGAATAAAGAAGAACCAAGCTTATGATTATTTGAGTTCTTTAGTTTTACTATAAGCTAGGCCTGGGCGCGGGGCAAGTACTTGCGATATTTGCAGTATTTGCGACCCGCCTTGCCCCTCTCAATTTTTTTTAAAACCGACCCGCGACCCGCCCCGCCCCGTACAAATACTTGCACTGACAAGTACTTGGTAAAAAATTAACTATTTGCAAATAATCCGCCCCGCCCCGCCCCGCCCCTTTCTGTTATATTTGTTGTGTTGTTGGGCTGAATCTGGTAGGCTTAGAAAAAATTAAGATTAGAAAATCTGATAACAATTATTATGGGCTTGGGTTTAATAAATATTTGAGTTATATTTTGGGTTTTAAACAATATTAAACGGGGCGGGTCAAAACGGGGCAGATATACGAATAAAAATTACGACTTGATATTTGCCCCTCACTTGCAAATAATAACATTTTCCGACTTGTTACCCGACTTGTTATAAACGGGTACTTGCCTTGACAAGGCGGGTAAGGGGCGGGTCACGGATTTTGAGCAAGTAACGGGTACTTGTGCTCAGGCCTACTATAAGCACTACAATTGTCTGCCATGTACTCATGAAATAAACCAACCAAACGTATCAGGAGAGCCAAACCAACTACGGAAACTACTTGACGTGTAAACATTTCCATCTACGGGAAATCAGAAAATATTAATTTGTTTTTCTTGAATGTATGGAAAAAAAAAAAGTTTGGAATTTGGTAGAGAGACGTAGAGTTAGCTGATAGTGTGGCCTTGTGGATGGATAGTAATAAATTGAAGTTAGGTGGTGGAAAAATGATGTCGTTTTGAATACGGACGAAGAAGGTAGATGCTTTTTCTTTTTAAAAAAAATTGGTATATAAT
The DNA here is from genome assembly GCA_026724425.1 of Erythrophleum ivorense. Lineage (NCBI taxonomy): Eukaryota > Viridiplantae > Streptophyta > Magnoliopsida > Fabales > Fabaceae > Erythrophleum > Erythrophleum ivorense. The sequence continues at coordinate 1,385,781 of JAIUCV010000077.1, read as the reverse complement.
AATAAATGTGTTGTTTTGGGGTGTGACAACAATTTATGATTTACGAATGATGCTTTGCTTAGCGAGTACAACACGGGTTCATTGAGGCTTTTGTCTTCACCTCTACACTTGCTGTTATATTACTACAACAAGACAGATATAAACAGACAAGACAAAGCCAGTAATAAACCAGCTCTTTGCCTTCTCTTCTCGTTTCTGCTCTTATCCTAACTCCGAGGCAAATGCAAGTTTTGTTTGAGTATGTTCCAAGTTTGGATTACAAGAGACAAACAAATAAAAATCCTCAATTTTATGTGAACAAAAACGTCCTCATTTATATGTTTTTTTTTTTATTAGAAAACAAATATAGGAGATAACTTGTGTTCCTTTAATCAATGGAATCAATGCTTTTGAGCCAATTTGTTGCACTCACAGTGTTTTGAAAACAATCAAGAAAGATTTATTAAAAGGAAGACGAGAAACTAAAAGAAGCTCTACAGTTGAATTGAGTTGAGGAAAAACCAAAATGTTTGGTTCAAATTTGAGTTTGTTTTGGGATTTTATTGAACCGGGATCTCTTGGTTAAGGAAGTGTTGCTCTCAGTTCCTTTCTGTCTGCTCCAAACGACTGCAAATTGCAAAGGAGAAATGCATATAACTCAAAGACAAACTCACTTAACATTTTCCAAAAGGATACTAAGGAATATGGAAGCTACCTCAGATCCAAAACCTTTCACGTATATATTTGTGAAGAGCTCTGATGGTTCCGGTATCGGACTCTCCTTGGCTTGAGCCACCGCTGCATCTACTTCTTTCCTCACTTCTTTCTCCATATCCTGAAGTAAGACATAAAGAGTGCATTAAGTTTCTTACTTCTTCCTGTGGACTAATAATCAGAAAATGAAAGGTTTTATTATGTATGAGTGAGTACCTTAAGCTCTTTCTCTGTAGCTATGTCGTGAGATATGATCAACTTTCTCACTCTATCAATTGGATCTCGCACCTAAAAAAGGTCACAAGAGATACAGATTAAGAAGTTTGAAATTGTAATGATTGAGTGCAGCAGCATTCTTAGGAAAGAAGAGAGATTATGACTAACCTGCCTCACGCCTGAGATCTCATCACGTGTACGGTAAGTGCTTCCTGGGTCAGACATAGAGTGACCGTGGTACCTGTAAGTGTCCATCTCAAGAATCTGCTCAAACAAAGGCAAATACAGTAAAACCAAAAAAAAAAAAAGACTTCAAAGAAGTAGTAATGTGTATTGATGGAAGATGATGATAGTGAAAACTTACAATAGGTCCATTCTTGAGAGCGTGTTCTTTGGCAAACTTACACGCTTGCTTCACAGCCAATGCGTCCATACCATCCACCTAATACACACAAAAAAAAAACAGAAGATGATCACTCACTACCTAGCTAACTTAGCTGAAACACAACAAAGAGACTTTCAACAAAACCCTGAACAAAGTTCTCACCCATCACCTAAACCCTTCCAAATGCATAAAAGATTTAGAAATCATAAAAAGCTTTCGTCTTTCCTCAATCAATCTGTGTGTGAATCCAAATCCAACACTCCAATTCCTACTCCATATCTAATCCGCACAAGCCTACTCTACAACATCCAAACGAGGCTGCCATAGCTACATTGCACCACCATTCAAACCTCACCTTCAAGCCAGGAACATAGTCTCCACGCTTGAAATAAGCAGGAGACTTAGCCGACCTCCACTCAGCCGTTCCCATCCCATCTGCATCAAAAAAACCATTTCAATCAATCAACACAACATTTCCACCACATCACCATCACCATCACAAAAGCAAAGCAAATAACACACTCCTCACAATGGTTGTTCTCGCAAACAAAAACCGCAGGCAAGTCCCAAAGCGCAGCGATATTCAAAGCCTCAAACAACTGTCCTTGATTCGCCGCACCATCACCGTACAATGTAAAGGTCACAGCTTCGTCCTTAGAGTACTTGTGGGCAAAAGCCAAACCACATCCCAACGGAGCCTGAGCTCCAACAATCCCATGACCACCGTAAAAAGACGCGTCTTTCTTGTAAAAATGCATAGATCCTCCTTTACCATTAGAGCAGCCACTTTTCCTCCCCATAAGCTCAGAGAAGGCCTCGTAAAGCCCACCACCACGACCTATAAACGTACAGTGATCTCGATACGATGTGATAATCGCGTCTTTCTTGGTAATCGCCGCCTCCATCCCGATTGCGACGGCCTCTTGACCGTCGTAGAGATGGCAGAATCCGCGGATGAGTTTGGCTTTGTAGAGGGAATCGGCGGCGATCTCCATCCGCCGCATCAGAGCCATGTCGTGGAAAAACGAGAGGAGCTCTTTGGACGAGGTCTCGACGGAGCGTGAGGGAGCTTCGCAGAGATGAGATGTGAATGGGACTGAGGTCTCGACTGTTAACGGGGAGGTGTCTGTGGAAATGTGGCGGCGGAGAGTTGTGGGTAAGGCGGTGGCGAATGGCTGGAGGAGGTTGGTGGATCGAGAAGAGAGTCGTGATAGTGCCATTTCTCTCCACCGGCGATTTGCTTTGAGAGGTTGAAGTTGAAGTAAAGAGAAACAAAAGGCGAATGTTTTTGAGTTGTTTTGAAAAAGAAAGAAAGAGAGAGTGTCAACGTTTTTTCGTAACGCAAAAGGGCGTTTTCCAATTCTAAACGCCTCGCCAAAACCCTTCAAATGTCAAATGCAAGACAGAATCTCAATTTTTTGTTTTTTTTAAACGTGTAAAAATAAGTCTGAAAACAGTTAATACTGTGATCTTGGAGATATGATATGTTATTTTTTTTTAAGAATTTAATACTATTAACCAAGGTTTAAAAATTTGGTAGATGCTAGTCAATTTTTTTGGAAAGAGATGATCGACTATCTATTTAGTGAGAGATTTTATTCAAGAATCTGTTAATTTTAATTTTATTTTTTTCGTCAATCTGTTTACTTTTGTATATCTCTTTTAGAGTACATGTGAATCATGTGATACTGGAGAGGAGAATTTACAAAACTAAAATCACAAGAGCGAAATCTAGCATTAGATGTCAAACACGATGGAAATAAAAAAGAAACTAAACAAGATCTTTAGAACCAAAAACTTCATTAGGTAAGTTGAAACATTGGCTAATCCGTCAGATATATATAGTCATTTTCACTAACTCGAGGCAGTTAGTATGAAAAGAAAGGAATATCTCTTGATGCACAAACATCAAAGCTTATAATTTATGTAAAATTAAAAAATATATATCGTTGTCGCTCAGTTTTGAACTTTTGAGCAAAAAAAATTGTTCAAACTATGGTAACAGAACACATATTAATCCGCACTAAAGAAAAGACTGTCGATTCTTCCCTATTTACCAGCCTAACATAAATCAACCATATAATGTTGGCAATACGTTGTTAAAAAACAAAATGTTGGCAATGCAAAAATCATAAGAAAAAATCTTATGTTCAGGCCATGTTAAACATGATTTTCAGTATTTTCTCCATTGTTAGTATTATTTAAAAACTTCAAGTAAAAAAAACAATGTTGATTTTTAGTTAACGAAGTGTCGTTAATATGGCCTTGAGGGTCTTGTTTACTCACATAAGAAGAAGAAGGAGAAGAAGTATAAGAGATACAAATCCTCACGCAGCGGTTCTCTTCTCTCTCTATTGCCTCCAGAACACTCTGTTTCGTTGGCATAGGCAGTGAGCGACTCATGTAACTCAGCATGAGCAATGCACAAGCAGCTTCTTCTATATTTTCTTGACTAGTCATTGACTCATTGTAAATTTGTAATATACTTCTCGTTGTTTCTTAATATGCCAAATTAAAGTAACCAACATAGGGAGAGATGCATCGCGTATCTCAATTCTATCGGGTTTGTAATCAAACTTCTGTCTCCTACTTTCATAAGAACTAAGGATTTGTTATCAAACTTCTGTCTGGTGTAAATTGCCTGAATTTTAATTTTATTAGGATTTTGTTCCAAATTGTTTTCCCTCTTTTGTTATAGAAAACCAATGTTTTAAAACCAGACTGATTAACGAACCGAAAATTATTTTGAGTCATAGATCAATATGGTTCGATTGGGTTTAACCAGAGTCAATAATATTTTTAAAATAATACATATAATTTATTTTGTATAAATATATTTATGATATTTGAATAGTATTAAAATACATAAATAATTTCTAAATAGATATCAAATAAATTATTTCAATATCATAATGTTTGAAAAATATTAAAATGACAAACTGGAAAAGTAAAAATTATTTAAGAAAGTTAACTAAAAAATTCGATTCAATACGATTTAATACATCACCACTTTTTGGTTTTTTATTAGTCGAAACCGAGTTTTTAACCAATTTAACTATGAATGTTAGTTCTAACCCAATCAGTAAATAATCCGGTTCATAATTAAATCCGGTCCGGTTCCAAAAACACTTGCCTATCTATCTATCTATCTCATTTAGCCGTGTACGTAATATCATGAAAATATGTGGAAAAATAAATAAATAATTGGGTGTAATATCGAAAGACCAAAAATCCATCTCAAATTCCAAATGCCCTCAACATGAACACTCTTCCCGTCGTCTCCCTCACAGCTTCTTCCTTCAATTTCTTCCATTTTCCTTCTCTCCATCGCTCTCTCTCCCATTCCCAAGGGTTTTACTTCACCAAATCCCTAATCTTTACTCCAACACGTTTGTCACAACTTTCCTTCAAACCAGTGAATTCACTATCACCGTCGCAGTCTCAGCTCTCCGAGGAGTACGAGGAGGAAGAGGAGGAGGAGGAAGAAGACGAAGAAGAAGAGGATGAGGACGACGACGGCGATGATGAAGCCGCTGACGAGTATGAAGATATTATCGATGAAACTCGGAATAGCGACGACGAAGCCGAGTTTCCAGTTGATTTGCCTGCGGAATCGTCTCGGCAACGAGTGGAGTTTAGGTGGCAGAGGGTGGAGAAGCTTCGTAGTCTCGTTCGAGATTTTGGAGTTGAGATGATTGATATCGATGAGCTCATTTCCATCTATGATTTTCGAATCGACAAGTTTCAGGTTTGCTTATGTCATTTTTTCTATCCGTTGCTCTGTGGAATTAGAGGTTTTGAAATCTGAAATTGCATCGTTTTGGTCAGAGATTGGCGATTGAGGCTTTCCTGAGAGGCTCTTCTGTGGTGGTCTCTGCTCCGACGAGCAGTGGGAAGACTTTGATAGCTGAAGCAGCGGCTGTTGCTACGGTGGCTCGAGGTCGCCGGTTGTTTTATACTACACCGCTTAAAGCACTCTCTAATCAAAAGTTTCGCGAGTTTAGGTAGTTTGTGATTCCCATTCATTTAATGAGTAAGTTATGAGAAGCAACTGTAATCGCTGAAATGTGTTTTCTTACTGTTGATTTGTAGGGAGACATTTGGCGATGATAATGTTGGTCTACTCACAGGTGACTCTGCCATTAACAAAGATGCTCAGATTGTGATTATGACTACAGAGATTCTCCGCAACATGCTGTATCAAAGGTGTTTCTTTATTTGGACTTCTATCAATTACAATTCTTTGAGTGTCTGGTTTGCTGAGGAGCTCCTTCAACCCCAATCTTTGTCTTTGGAAAATCTGTAGTGTTGGAATGGCTTCTTCAGGAACTGGACTTTTTCATGTTGATGCAATTGTTTTGGACGAGGTTCATTATCTAAGCGATATATCTAGAGGAACTGTGTGGGAAGAGATAGTGAGTTCTTCTTCCAACCTTTTCTCTTCTTTCCTCCAAAGGACTATCTGTGGCGTGTCCCATTTTAATTATGGTTTTTTTTTTTTTTATGATATGTTCAGGTCATTTATTGCCCAAAGGAGGTTCAACTTATTTGTCTATCAGCCACTGTTGCAAACCCAGATGAATTAGCTGGTTGGATTGGTGAGGTGAGTTTGTAGACATTTTCCTTAAGGTATTTATCCTGTTCCTAGCATAAGGAGTTATACTTATAACAATGAACCTAATGCCATGTTCATTTTCTCATTTATCTTCTATTGTTAGACAACATAAATACTGTTTTGCTGATCAAGTACCTCTATTTCTCGTAAACTACTAGTATTTTAGCTGCAGTAATCCTTAGAATCATTAGCCACTGGTTATCTAATACGTGCTAGCCGCTGCTGTGTTTTGTCCTCAGATACATGGTAAAACTGAGTTGGTAACGTCAACAAGACGCCCGGTTCCATTAACTTGGTACTTCTCAACAAAGCATTCTTTACTACCTCTGCTTGATGAGAAAGGGACACACGTGAATAGGTAACTTGTTCAACTCTATGCTTTTATTATCAACATGCAGTATTATAATATTTCTCACTGGTAATAATTGGAAGAGGCTTTTATTTATTGGAGCAGGAAGCTGTCTCTCAATTATTTGCAACTGTCTGCCTCGGAAGCTAGATATCGTGATGATGATGACCGGCGTAGGGGAAGGAGGTCAAGAAAACGAGAAGTTGATACGAGCTACAACAGCCTCGTGAACATGTCTGATTATCCTCTCTCAAAGAATGAGATAAACAAGATTCGCCGTTCACAGGTCTTACATTGTGCTTCCCAACGAACTAGCCATTTGTTGTTTCCTTATATATTTGAATATGATGTTTTCATGATAAGTTAATGACTGAGCCGAGTCTTGACTTTTAGGTACCTCAAATTAGCGACACATTATGGCATCTCCAGGGAAAAGATATGTTACCGGCGATATGGTTCATTTTTAACCGTAGAGGTTGTGACGCAGCTGTACAGTATGTTGAAAATTTTCAGCTTTTAGATGATTGCGAGAAAGGTGAAGTGGAGCTGGCCCTGAGGAAGTTTCGTATTCTTTATCCAGATGCAGTGAGAGAGAGTGCAGAGAAAGGACTGCTAAGGGGAATTGCTGCACATCATGCTGGATGTCTACCTCTTTGGAAATCATTCATTGAGGAATTGTTTCAGCGAGGACTTGTTAAGGTTGTCTTTGCTACTGAGACACTTGCTGCCGGAATAAACATGCCAGCTAGAACGGCTGTTATTTCGTCTCTGACCAAAAAGGCTGGTAATGAACGAATACAGTTGGGTCCTAATGAATTGTTCCAGATGGCGGGGCGTGCTGGACGTAGAGGCATTGATGAAAAGGGTTACACTGTGCTGGTTCAGACTGCTTTTGAAGGCGCTGAAGAGTGCTGCAAACTTGTCTTTGCTGGAGTAAAACCTCTCGTGTCACAGTTTACTGCTTCGTATGGCATGGTGCTGAATCTTGTAGCTGGTTCAAAAGTTACTCGTAAATCAAATGGAACTGAGGAGGGGAAAGTCTTACAAGCTGGGAGAAGTCTGGAAGAAGCCAAGAAGTTAGTTGAGAAGAGTTTTGGAAACTATGTGAGCAGCAATGTGATGGTTGCTGCGAAGGAGGAACTTGCTGAAATTGACAAGAAGATTGAGATTCTCACATCAGAAATAAGCGATGAAGCAATAGATAAGAAGAGTAGGAAACTTCTGTCAGCGAAGGAATACAAGGAGATCACTGTACTTCAGGAAGAGCTTCGAGAAGAGAAACGCAAGCGTTCTGAATTTCGAAGAAGGATGGAACTTGAAAGGTTCTCAGCTCTAAAACCGCTTCTTAAAGGGATGGAAGAGGGAAACTTACCATTTATTTGTTTGGAGTTCAAGGATTCTGAAGGGATGCAGCAGTCAGTCCCTGCAGTTTACTTAGGGCATATCGATTCATTCAATGGTTCGAAACTTCAGAAGATGATGTCTTTGGACGAGTCTTTTGCATTGAAAGTAGTCGAGGATGAGCGGGAAGCTGATGAACCTGAAAAGCCTATTGTTAAACCATCTTACTACGTGGCCCTTGGCTCTGATAACTCATGGTATCTCTTCACTGAGAAATGGATAAGAACTGTTTACAGGACTGGTTTCCCTAACATTGCTCTAGCGATAGGAGACGCTTTACCTCGAGAAATCATGAAGGCTCTTCTCGATAAAGCAGATATGCAGTGGGATAAGCTAGCTGAATCTGAACTTGGAAGTATGTGGAGGATGGAAGGATCTCTAGAGACATGGTCCTGGAGTTTAAACGTACCTGTCCTAAGCAGCCTTTCTGAAGAAGACGAGGTGTTACATATGTCCCAAGAGTATGCGAACGCTGCGGAACAATACCAGCAACAAAGGAGCAAAGTGTCTCGTTTGAAGAAGAGGATATCTCGGTCAGCAGGGTTCAGAGAATATAAGAAAATCCTAGAGAACGCTAAGTTGACTGTAGAGAAGATGAAACGGCTCAAGGCGAGATCTAGACGCCTCATAAACCGTTTAGAGCAGATCGAACCGTCTGGTTGGAAAGACTTCATGCGCATAAGCAATGTGATTCACGAGAGCAGAGCATTGGACATTAACACACACTTGATATTTCCTTTGGGTGAGACAGCTGCTGCAATCCGAGGAGAAAACGAGCTCTGGCTTGCAATGGTTCTCCGTAATAAAGTCCTGGTAGATCTCAAGCCTCCTCAACTGGCTGGTGTGTGTGCAAGTTTAGTTTCTGAAGGCATAAAAGTTCGACCTTGGAGAGACAACAACTATATATACGAGCCATCTGATACAGTAATAGACGTGGTTAATTTCTTAGAAGAGCAAAGAAGCTCTCTTATCAAGCTTCAAGAAAAGCACGAGGTCGAGATTTCTTGTTGTTTGGACATTCAGTTCTCTGGTATGGTTGAAGCTTGGGCTTCTGGACTAAGCTGGAAAGAAATGATGATGGAATGTGCAATGGACGAAGGTGATCTCGCTCGTCTGTTACGACGAACCATCGATCTCTTGGCTCAGATTCCTAAGTTGCCTGATATTGACCCGACGCTGCAACGTAGTGCAGCCGCTGCAGCAGACATCATGGACCGTCCTCCTATCAGCGAGCTTGCCGGTTAAAGAGGCTCCACATTAGCAATGTCTTTAGTGACCCATTGGCAAAACAAAACATTAGAGCATGGGACTGTGCAAGCACTGCATATGTATGAATTGAGAATACAGATCAAATTTTTTTCATTCAGGTGATTAATGTTGGAAAGAATAGGAGCAAGACAAAAGAGGAATTTTGTTAATGTTACAACATACAAAAGCTTATGTACACAATTGTGGAAAAAAAGACTTGGCTTGGGCAGCTAATCCTTTCTGTATAATCCTTCGATTCTCCCCTCTTTATTTTCTGTGAGATTTCAGCAGGACCAGAGGCATCGGAAATTTCATCTCTTTCTGACAAAGCTTCAATGCTGAGTATAACAAGCAGAGGAATGGCAACCTTTCCGTCTCTGAAAGCGTGTGGAAGGTGCTCTATTCCCAGAGCTTTTACTGATCGTGTCATTGGCTGGTGAGAAGTTTTTGGTATCTTTGTATTCTCCTTTGCCTGATTAAAGAACTACTGGAAACGATGTCCTGTTTGAGAGCTGAATCGTTTTGGTTCATAACTCTCCTCTTCTTAGCACGATGCAAAATATCCTCTGTGTCTAATACATAGGAGACCTGCAGGGAGATACATGACAAATCGTTTTGAAGTCGTTGCCATGGAAACTCAAAAGTAGTAAGCATAAAGAAGGTAATGTACCTTTGACGAACTGCAGGTTATCTTACACTCCAAACCGTTAATAATCTTAACTTGATCCGTGGTGCTGAGCTCATCGTCACTACCACCAAGTTTACGCTTATTCCTGTGGAAAAAAGAGAGCATCTGATTAGTTTCTCTTTTGTCTATTAGAAAGATGGGATAGTTCCTTTGTCAATGCTCTCTACTTACCGCTTTAGATAGATTCGGGGGTTCTCTTTTGCATTAGAAAGACTGGAAAGGAAATTATTGAGGAGGTAAGCTGCAAAAGTTGGGTCCATGGATATGGATGTCACATCAGGCTTATCATGTCCGTAGTCCAGAAGCTGAATAGAGAGTTTGGTTGGTGTAGATAGATTCTGCAGAAATATAGCAAGAATTTTTTTACATCATGAGGTTCCTTGTTCATAAGCAAAATAGAGAGTTTGGTTGAGTGTATATAGTAGTTCTTACACATTCGATGCGGTATATATCCTCATCAGGAAGAAGAACACGAGCGTTTCCACAGTAAACAGCATCAAGAAACTTTTCAGGCTTTCTGGATTTCTCATAAGAATATAACTGTTGTAGTTTGTTGTCCATTTCATCAGCTGCTACTCCTTGGAGCTGAAGGATCCGATTGGTCAGTTGAAACCACACAAGTGAAGGTTAGAGAAAGAAGAGATCAAGAATGGAACAAGACACCTACATGCTTGATGAGCTTATAGATTAGTTTGTCCAATGTGAAGAGAACATATGACTGCGTCCCAATAATTGCTCGGCAATCATCTTCAAACTTTGAATTATCAGATGTGCCATCGAGCAAGTTGTAGAGAGCATTCATGAACCTGTTCCAACACCGAAACTAGATGTATAAGCAGAGCAACACAGATGCATCCTGAAGTAATTCCACATAAAAACCGAAAGGTAAAATCACCTGGCGTATGAATCAGCAGGGTTTGTCGAATTCGTGGTCTTCCACTTTCTTTCTGGAGACGATGAATTGATTTTTGCTGATAAGATTCTGTCATACAAAATCTGTTTTACAAGGAACAGTGAAGAGTTTAGTGTCACAAAAACTTCCAGCCTCATTGAGTTGCAGAGTGAGCAAGGATCCATTTACCTGATGAAGCCTGAAGAGAACGTAGAACGAATCATTCCCATAAAACACTCTGGAGTTCTTCTCAGAATCATCATCTTTGTCCTTATTGCGCAAAGCTGGAGGGACATACTTTGCAAGAGGCTTCGCATATAGCAAGTTTCGCACTGAAACGGGCAACACAGGCTTATCTCCTTCAGCATCATCATCATGTGCATCAGACATACCTTCTTCTTCAGCCTCGCCTTCGCTTTCCGCCTTGTTGTTATGGTCCATATCATCTTCCCGGTAACAATCTTCACCATCACCACCAGACTCAGTTCCAGAAACATCACCGTTCTGAGACGTGTTTCCACTTACATCTGATGATCTTGGAGCACTTTCATCACCTTCATCATCTGCAGTAGCATCATTCTCTCCACTACTCCTCTGGTTTAAGTTGTTTGCAGCAATCTCTTTACCTTTGCTGAGAGCCTCCAAGTCATTATCTTCTGCATGAACTGCAAAATTATCTTCCTCGAAATCTCCTGTTGGAGAAAGTTCACCTTCCTCTCTTTCCACTTTGGTTTGCACAGCTAACACTTCGTTAGATCTTTGGTTATTTGATGTTTCCGCCAATGTCCCATTTGGCAATACTCGGTTGTCGCCAATCTGTTGGAATGGATAGTACATCATTGTCAGTTTCATCTAAAGAATTATAATCTCTACAGCATTTTATGGAAGCTAATCTACAGAGTAGGAAGATTGCAACATTTCAAATATATGCAACACAAAAGGATCATACAGTACCTCTAAGCGTGGCCCATTTACGTGATTCGGCTTCAACTCCACCTCTGTTCCGCTGCTTAAAGCACTAGGTTTTGGATTACTATTGCTAAACCCTGGTCAAGTAAAGTGAAGGATACCATTCATCATCTAAAAACAAGAAAAGTTCCAAGAGTACTCGTATCAAGCAAAGTTTCAAAATGTGCTTACCGGCAATGGATAAAACGCTGGTTTTTCCATTCCTTTGAGGTAGCAATCCATCCACAGGCGGTGCATTTGAGCTATGCACACGTTCATTCGAAACTGCTTGTTTGGTTTCCGGCCTTTCCGGCCTCTCGTCAGGTGTGGTTAGATTCTTCGGTGTTTTATCATTCTGAGTGCTGTCACACAATAAGGCATCTGAGGTCTTACTAGCAGTGACATCTCTCTCCGAATCACTAGCTTGCCGCAACTGATTGCTTTCACTGGATTTTCGAGGGCCATTTGACCGCGCAGAGTTGGCCACACTAGCTCCATTTTGAGGTGGACTGCCCTCGCTTGCACTACCACATTTCAAATTCTGGCTCGTAGTAGACTTGACAGCGTCTTCTCGGTCTTCAGCGCCTTGAGGACGAGAAGGAACACCAAACATTGGTTCCAAAAACTCTGTCCATACTTTCATTACTTTATCTAACTGTTCGGTTGAACACATTTCTCCACATGAATACTTGATCAGCTGATACAGATCTTCGTGAAGCTCAGGATCTTGATACTCAAAACTCATGTTGGCAGAAATGTTTCGTCTGTTTCCAGCAGCAAGAGCAAGAAGTGCATCATCTTCTGCTCGCTTCTTTTCAGAGATCTCTTTGATCTCTGCCAGTAACGCTGCAGTTGAAAGATAGTGGTACGTTAAAGAAAATCAGTGAACAACTTTGTAGGTAGATAGATGTTAACTAAGGAGCAGTTGCTTTACCTTTCGCGCTCAGATTCTTTGAATCTTGCTGTTTGAAATAGAAACTGCGATGATCAAGTGACCTGTGGTAGTTCTTGGTATATATGTCAGCCCATACTTTGTTGAAATCAGTACGACACTTTGCCCACTCTTCTTGCTTCTGTTTCAAACGGGTTAGTATTACAGGTAAAGCAAGATTCGGATTCTTCTTTAACAAATCCAACACGTCGAGCCCGTGGTCACCGTATAACCGTTCTATGCATCTTAGGTTTAGAGCTACAAGACGAAAAACATACAAATTTCAGCAGTCACAAAGAGAAGAGTTTCAATATATATGATGCAACTTATATGTATACCTGTGAGGTGATCGTCGATACAGATGGGAGTGTCAGTTTTCACTTCGTTACTGTTAATCTTTGCCAATAACTCTTCCACTCGATTCGTAGCCGAGTTCACAGACTCTAATAACATGTCTAGTTCGAACCTAAAGCACCAAAAAAAACAAACAAATTTTCACCAAACCCAAACTATTCCAAGAAACCGCTCAATAGATGAGAAACAGAAGCAATCACTAACCTATCATCTTCACATCGGAAGAGACTCTCTTCGTACTGATTCTTGCGCATGTGTTTAAACGAATAGTCTTCACTTCCTGAAGTGACGGAGACCCAATGGTCATTAAGCACTTGGCTACCAATCTCCATCTTTTGGCTTGCAATGGGAATTGGATACTGCAAGAAGACAAAATAATGAGGCAAGAAAAAGAAAAACCAAGAGGAGAAGATTTGTTTCATGATGAAGTTTAGTTGCATACATTCTTTGGAAGTAACCGATAACTAGGAGTGCACTGTTCACAGTTCGAAAGATTTAGTTCACTGATAGGTTTAGCCCATTTCTGGCTCGCTGCCGCCTTCTCAAGCCTCTCCTTCTCGCGGTCTCTTTCTCTAAACCTTTCAATCTTCTCACGTTCTCGGTCTGTCTCTTTGTCCTGTGACTTGGTATGTTGAGGAGATTTGCCTTCACTCCACAAGGATTCTGTAGTCACAGCAATCCAATAATTAAAGGATCATAAAAAGTATCTAGAGAGAAGCATCAGACATATGCTACAAAGTAGCTAGACTTACTCTTTGTCACGATACCAGAGAGTAATCCTTCTGCAGAAAGAAAAAACAAGCAAAAGGGCTCAAATCTTAACCTTCAACAGGTGAATGCAAGAATCGAAAGCACAAGTTTCCATGGTTACCATTCTTTTCACACAGAACCAAAAAGACTCTGAAGGCGTCCATAAGGTCTGGATATACTCCAATTAAATCGCCGACCTGATACAAGAATATGAAAGTTCCATAAGAGTTCTCATGATCTTCTCCAATCTCATCATGCAAACATACCAAAGAATGCAATTCTGGTTGGCTGATTATTTCTTTCGAAAAGAGGTTAAGACATCGCAAGAACTCCTGGTAGTCAGAGGTATTCAGCTTTCCCTTCACTCTATCAACAAAAGCAAGTTCTTGGATATGACCTGTCATCACAAAAGTCAAGAAACTCAATCCTAACTACTTCAGAAATCTATAATCACACTGAGTTGTTTTGAAAGTATAAAAATAAGGCACCTTTTTCATCATAAGTAGATGAAGTGGGAATGGATCCAGAGAACTTGTCTCCATCTCTAGCTTGATTCGACATTTCAGCAGAATCATCATCTTTTAGTGTCAGCTTCTTTTTACTGTGGAGGAAATGCTCTTTCTTGATATCATGTTCGAAATCTCTGTCATCTATACCGTAACCTCTCCTGTCTCTGTCATCCATGTAATCATTCTTCTTGTCAACGCGTCTCATCTCCTCTTTACTTTCTTTCAACATAGATCTCTCATGGTCTAAGTCCATATGTTCAGTTTTAAGGTCACGGTCTTGATGTGAAGTAAACATCAGGTCCTTCTGCAACAAAAGTGATGGCCTTGAGAATCAAATATCAAATAGCATATCAACCTTAAAGAAACACACAATCAAACAGAGAGAGAGAGAGGAACCTTATCCGAGTCCCGCATAGTGGGAAGAGATTTAATGCCTCTATCGCGTACTGACATTTTCACAGAATCAGGAGTAGAAGTAGCTGCTGAAGTGTCAGGGAGAAAATGAGTGAACTCCACAAGCAAATCATGATGGTCCCGGAAAAGTATAGCCACCTGCAAGATAGGCATATTCAAACTACAAAAAACAACAAGGCAAACCAAAACAAGAGTGGCTACAAACAGAACATACCTCCTGGTAGACACCAGTAATGGACTTGTTTTCTTTTCTATACATGTTCAATATGTCTAAAAATGATTTGTATACACGATCATCGCCTTGAAACCTTGTCTGCATAGTCAATGATAGTTATTAAGAGGCTAAGTAGCAAAGAGAAACAAAAAAGGTGGAAGTACACTAAATCTCTAACCTTAATCTTGTTGACGAAACTAATAGCTTCTTCAAACTCAACAGGCTTCTTCGGTTGAGGTTGGTCGTCCTCATCAGGTAAGAGTGTTATCTCGAACCCCTTTGGTAAGAAAGTATTGAATCCCAAAATCAGCTCCCTGTTCCCTTTGAAAAGCTCTTTCACCCTCATGATGACACCACTAGTATCAACTCTACAGTTCCAAAACAAGATCAAGATTTTGGCTCATCTGAACAGAAACTTAACTAAAGAGCCAAAAAAAAAAAAAAAAAAAAAAATCTATACCTCTGAGCTTTGAAATCTTTCATGACTTCAAGAAACTCATCGTACTTTTCACGTTTATCTTGAAACTTATCCTTGACAGCTTTGAGATACGCAAGTGCATCGTTCGTAGTTAGCTTCTGTGCACTTCCTCCTCCAACCATGGTTTTATAAATTGGGCCAGAGCTTCATTAATCACAGAGAAAAAAAAAAAAAAAAAAAAGACTTTTAGCTACAAAAATGGATCAATGTGTTTTCACCTCAATACACTCACAAGAAACTTCCTCAATAGATCAGCGTAAGATTATATTAAAGAGCAAAATTTAGCATCGAGATTTAGCAACAAGTCTTCGAATTTGAGGATTTATGTTTAAATTTCAATCTCTTTTTTTCAATCGCTCAGCTAAAGAGTTTAAAGACTTAAATCCCTTTGATCTTTTTAAATCAAGAAATCAAATATTTAGAAAATCAATCAAAATTAGCAGCAAAAACCATATCTGAAGAAAATCGAACTCAAAGGCAATCCCAAAACAAACAAAGCAGTAGATCTAGCAAAGTAGAGAACAATCAAAGAAAAATCGAAAAGGAGTTAGAAACAATGAAGCTGAAAAAAAAATTCGATCTTAACTTCAATCTCTCCGGATAATTTTTCACATTACGGCGCTTCAAGATAAGAAATAGAAATAAAAACGCTTCGAAAAGGAAAGAAGAGAAAGGATCATCGTAGAGTTACCGAAT